>OY728137.1:216004729-217354729 GCA_963277665.1 Viscum album
TTTATTCAATAAATTCTCTAACATGATCATTAGAAATTATTTTCTATCTAAGATGGCATTATTTTTGGTCACTTATGCTTTAATGGTGATAAGAACTAAGGATATCATTCTTATTCTTCCTATTAATAGTTCATGATAAATATATAATGATATGTATGAAATCCATTACATTTCAAGGGGTTATGTTATGATTTAATAATGTTTATGAAACCCATTTTGTTCCACTGTTTATGATATGATGAATGATTAATGTTATTTTTGGATGCATATGCATTGGTTTAATTATTTGATTTTTGGGACCAAAATCTCACTCTAAATATTTTTTTAAATATTTATATCTCATGATATAATTATGGGAAAGAAGTTTAAGGGATTTATTCACAATGGGAATATGGGGATACCAAATAATATATGGTAATATGGGAAAACCCAATCCATCACATTTAAAGGATTGAAACTGCGGATGATGGTGAGTCCCCCATAGTTGTTGTGGTCCTCATTAAGTTCACTAATAATTTGTAGTAATTCACCTTGACTTATGTGACATAATATTGCATGTTTATGTTTCTTCCCCAATTAAATAGATTAATTCTTTGTTTGATTTCATGGTTTATGTTTTGGACTCCCTATGTATTCATGTTTGATAAACTACCAAACATCATTCCATAGTCCATGATTATGATCCATTAAAGGTTGGTTATGAATATTGTATGTTATTATAATTATCACATACCTATATTTCTTATATTATGAATTCATAAAATAATATATTTATCTCTTCTATTTTTACCATTACCGAGTTTTTGAGGTCACCATTTTACTATTTTTTTTCCATTCCATGGGTTCTGAAGAATGATTTTAATTTGGTCTACTAATGGGTAATATCATTTTCTTGAATATTGAATAACTTTCACCAAACTAAAAGTTTTTTATCTATGGTTCCCAATGAACTAAACTATTATTTTTCTTGGTCTTGGTTTTTCTAAACATAATGAATATTCATCTAAAAAGATATTATATCCATTTATAAAGAGCCTAGTTTTTTATAGATAGTATTAGAGAGGATGTTTAGCCATCTTTTGGAAACTTGGTTCAGAAAAAATAAATGATATACATAGAGATATTTCATAGTAAAAGTCTAGGGATGTTTCTAGGGATAAGCCTAAGGTGTAATAACCTTAATAATTTGACATATTCCTGACATCCTATAAGTGATTGGTTATTGTTTTGTGGTTTTATGATATGATATGTTTCTCATGCTATGCCTTTTGGTTTTATTAAATATAGTTAACTAGAAAGAAATATTTTAGAATTTAATGTGAGGAAATTTTTTTGGAAATGAAATAAAATGGTATAATGACTCGAGTAAATAAACTCTTTTTATGACTAATAAAAACTCATATTATTATCAATGATCTCAAATTTAGTGGGATTCTCAAAAAATTGAATAAGATAAAGATGGAATTTTATGAATGTTAATGTGGTTTTAAACATAGAGGAAATGAATATTAATATTCTTACGTGTCATGATGGTGGAAAAAGGATTGTGGAAAAATATCTCCAATAGAGAATGAGATGTTATCTATGTGGAAAAGAATGACATAGAGTGGCAAATTGTCATGTAGTTAAATTTATTGTGTCTGGGGAACATGGAAATTATCAAAATTAATTCCCTAACACAATATTTGACATCTAGTCAAAGGATATATCCATTCCATGCCCTAATGCTTATTATCTACATATTCTTTGGATAATGAAATACAAATATGTTTGATTGTGATAAAACAAATTGGCTAGTATTGATGACCTTGGGATTGATAAGATTGCAAGATTGTTTATGATATCATGAATTGAGTATAATTTTTTTTGATTTATGGTATGAATAAAGAGTTTTTTTAAATAATTAAATTTTTCACTATGGTTTTATGGTAATTGAGGTCCTTAACAAGTTTCAAGAGAATAAATAATAAGGTTATTCACTTGTATGTAATGTGATAAACAAGATCTACATTATGATATATGTGGGAAAATGTTTAGCTAATTTGGAGAAATTTAGTGACTACTTGTAAATTTTTTGTAATTTCATCTTTTCGAAGGTCTAAATGGTTATCAATTTATGAAATAGTTTAAGTTCAACTTTATATGATATTTTATATAATAATGTATTGTCTTTCTATATAAGAATTTATTCATATTGGATAACTTTTTTTATCCAATTCTACGGAAAAATATATATTGAATGTCCAATCATTATATTTATGGATATCTTGATCTACTAATATTATATGATTGAAATATTCACCTTCATTTCATGGAATAAGAAATCATGTGAAAACTGATCAATGATCAAAAATGTTTAATAATGTTCAGAAAAAGTATGAGTATATTTTCATGAAAATTCTTCAAATTTAGGACATGGATATTTAAATAAATTTTATTATTATCATAATTTGGGATGATATAAATGACCATTTTTAATAATATTTGGGGTATGTTTTTTATGATCATAATCATTATCTTAACTATATACTCTATCACTCTACATCGAAACATGATAATAAAAATTCTCTTCCATGAAAATGTTTTCACTTGTCACCTATGTCATCCTGCATGTAAATCCATTGAGGAGTTACTTTGGGTATCCGTTATGTTTATAACATTCCATCTTTGAATGGAGTTTTAGTATTTATTTTTACAATGTTGGTTTATGTGAAGGGGACTTTTAAGTATTAAAAACTTGTTAAACTAGATGAATTTCTTGTGAAAAATTAATTTTATATGGGGTATAATGTGACAACCCAAAATTTTGTGAATTATTGTTTTTAAATTAATATAATAATTTTTATATTTCTCATTTACCAAAAAACTGAATATACCATTTTTCATATAATTTAATTATGTTTTCATTTGTTATAGGTTCCCCCATGATAATATTTCACTACACACAATACATGGATTATTTTATAGTACACACAATGGTGATTTTTAATGAACTATAATATAATATTAATTTTGTAAATAAAATATTTTTATAGCTATCATATAGCCATTGTAATTGTAATTATAAAATTAATATGAAATTAATTATTTTCTTAATAGTTATTCAGAAATTAAATTAAGAACTATTTCAAAATAGAGACATTCATAATATTTAAAAAAAATCTATTTACAAACACCATTATAACTCAATAAATTAAACCATACAATATTAATGAATGTTTTTAATAAAATTAATATATTTCATATTAAAAATTTATTTACTCTCACACAAAATATTTTAACAGTGTAAGAAACAAATAAATTCATTTTTATGAATAAATTTTTTTAATTTTATCAAAAGGGTAATTTACTTCATTTTAATAGAGAACCCATTTTAAATATATTTTTTAAAATTTTATTTATTTTTATAAGAAAAAATATAAATATTATATGTAATTGGTTTGTAATAATTTAATTTGGTTCAATTTTTGGTATTTTTTTATAAGCTTCAGGTTTTGATGAATAATGAAAAATACTAAATTTTAATTGAAAAATGAGTTTTCATCTAACATATTTATATACATAAATCATTTTTTAAATTTTTTATAATGAATAATTAGATTAATTTTTTATCATTTATTCCAATTTATGTAATTTTGATAAATTTAAAATATATTTTTGATAAAAAAATATTTTAATTTTTTGAACATGTTCACATTCTATACATGTTTTCTTGTTTTGTCAATGGTATAAATTTTAGATTAATGATTGAAAATTATATCTATGAATTTTAAAAAATTGATACCTTGTTTTTAATAAAAAGGTCCAAATCCTAAAAATATTTTCATTTTTTTGACAGTATTAACATTAACATTTTCAATTTTTAATACCACAATTAAGTGTAAATCAGGTAATTAATGTTAAAAATAATGTTATAAAATTTTGAAAACTGCCGTAAAACTGGAAAAAAATTATTGGATGAATTTAATTATACTGTTAAAATATAATGTTATAAATTGATTAATTTAATGGACACCTGTCCATGAAAATTTCTTAGATATTTTTAAAATCAAATAGTGTGATAAAATGTCACCCTATTACTTTTAATAAGTAAAATATTTTTAATATGGGGTTAAATAGAGTATACTCATGAATATATCTATAATATAATATATGAAATTTTTAACTACATCATGTAAATATATTTTTAAAATTTCAGTGGATAAATAATTATGATAAATAAATACACAATGATGATGTAGTAATTATTCAATAGGTGAAATAATAAATTAAATGATATTATAAATATTAAAATAAATATTATTTCAATTATATAAGGAGATACATAAATATTTTAGGTTAATATTCCATTTTATTGGTGTATTAATTAAATTTGTTTGATGTTATGTAGTTGGATTAAATTTTTACTGTTAGTTTAATGAATAGTATCAAAATGGAAACTAATGTTATTTTATGAAGATAATATTTTGTTAAATCATTTAAAACTACATAAAAATTATATAAGGAAAATGGGGGTGATATATTATGAGGACCCAAACTCAAACATTACATAATCTAGAATTATACCAACAATTCACATTGATGATAATTTTAGGTTTAGAGTTATAACGAATTTGGCCATAACTATTAAATAACAACTTGAATATTACATTTAGATACTATTACCCTGTATCCATTTTTAATAAAATAAAAACTCTTGAAAAAAATAAAATGTCTAGTTGCATGTTCTAGACACCATGACTTTTCCTTAATCTCATCCTTGAAACTATTCATCTTTATGTCTTGTGAAAAACATTTCAAAACATGGGAAAGGAATAAAAAGATCACTAAGGGTTATAAAATATTGAAAAGAAAAATTATCCCATCAATAAATATAAATCAATGAAACCATACTTTTCAATCATAACATACCTCATGAAATCATAATATTTACGATTAACATACATAAATCATAAATCATAAGGTTAATTATGGAATTCATTACATACTTACATTGAAGTTGTCACAACTACATAGGGAGTCACATATAGAATACCCATCACGATATATTCCCTAAATATCTTAGGATAAACATTAATGTTTACCTCTGTCATGTTCCCCAATGCATTAAAGAGATATCTCGGACTCACCCGCCCTAAGTTTATCATGGAACAACCCATATACCTAAACAATTTCCAATAAACATAACATAATCATAACACATAACACCAGTAAAAAGTAAAGATAAAATTTCCACATTCCAATATATGAAATCAAGATATTGAAATAAACAATTCTTTATCAAACCATTTTCAAAACCATTTAAAACATCTAATAAAGTGATTTTTTTATCAAAGTGCCCCATACCAATTTGAAGATTTTAATGGAATTAAAATATTAAAACATTAATGTTCATATAAATATATACCAACAGCAATTGTGAAAACATGGTCATTAATGAGAAAGATTTAGACGAATAAATCATTAAAAAAATATTTTAGGTAAAGAGTTATTAACGAAATTAGATATGATTGAATACTAAAAATTGAGGAATAAAATTCAATCAAAAATTTATAATATCATTAGAATAAAGGTATTCATGATATAATATTCCAAAGGATAATATACACACAGTATAAAATTGAATTTGTGCATAACGACAATGAAGTCTCAATGGAATGTAATTTAAAATGAAATCCCTTATAAAAACTGTATCCTAAGATTAAGGATATATCAATTAAATAATAATGTGTGAAAAATATAAATACACACAATATGATTGGATATTAAGTGTAAATAAATAATAGGAAATTCACACATGTTCTTTTTAAGACAAAACTAAAGACTTGGATGTTTAACTCAATGAATGGAAATGGAGTTAAAATTACTTGTATCACATTCATTTCAATGACTTAAGAATTTATCAATGAAGTGATTATGTGTATCAAAAGTATATCCACAAAAACGGAAGTGGAAATTAAAACATAAATAAATAAATAGTGATTCCACATATAATCATCTCATAACATAATTATGAATTAAATGATTAACCCAAGGAATGAAAATTTGATTAAAAGGTTCCCTTACTGATTTGGTAACTTATTAAACATACAACCAACGAAAGAAGGATCATACAATGAATATTTAAATACCGATAAATTAAGTTATATTACATTAAGAATACAATCATTGGTATTACATAAACAACATAAAAGTAAATAGTGGCTAATATAGCATGAATCTCACGTGATTAAAAAAGTGAGATTAAAAACCCTTATCATGTTGTAATCAATCGAGTCTTATGAACAAAAGTTTATAACAAACAAATCAATCATAAAATACCATGAATATAAATATAATAATTATAATATATATCAAATGTATGTACACAATACACCACATGCAATAAATAAGTGGTGAATAATGGAAATCTCACAGAATTAAAAGTGAGATAAAAACCCCTTACATCGTGTCCAACTTGACTTGTTTTTTCCTTGTTCTTCCGGAATAATATAGTTATGTTAATTTATACCTGATTAAGAACAATTTATCAAGTTTATTATTCTTTTTATAAAACTTATTACAATGTTATAAAAATTATGTAATCATTTATGTTAATAATGGTCATTTTGTAGATATTTGGTACTTGATTCAAAAATGAACACCTTATAAATACAAGTTGTCCATGTGGGAAAGAGTCAATTATCTTCAGAATGATATTATTTATTTAGATATCATATATATATATTATATATCCAGTATATATATGTATTTTCAACTGTACATATCATTTGAAGATATGAAATAAAATGCACCGTTCTGGGAGACGGTAAGCTGTACGTACGCATGAACGCTACTTTTATTTCTATTTCATAAATTAATTGAATTATAACATAATGATACACAGTTATATTATAATTCTAGTATAATACCATATAATATTACAATAAATCCATCCTTTATATGTCCCACATATTTTATGAACAAGTCATATCACTTTGATGGGGCGGTAGTCCGCACTTCCTCAAAAGAAATGATTGTGTTTACTCATAATGGAAACCATAAAATAAACATATAGATAAAAAATACCAAAGAATAAAAAAACATAAATATAATAAATATAATATATAAATATAGTTCCATCATAATGGCCCCCATAAGAGGAGGTAGGAGACAATTGAGCAATCATCATTTCATGAGGTGTTATTTTTCCACCCACAGAAACAGTATGTTCATTACCCATGAGATGGAGGTGTGTGTAAGTGTAGTTCAAATAATTTTCATAAAAACATCCTAGTATATTTTGGATACTTGTATTTTTATAAAATAAATAAATGAAAAGAGTTTAGGGGTTGGAGAAAAAAATAATAGAAAATATTTTAAGAGAAACTATTACCTTTAATTCGGGTAACTCCCATTGGTTTCAACCAAAAGGACTTCTTAAAGTTCCTTCTTCCTAAGGTAAGGCTTCTAGGAGAAACAGAGGTAGATTAAGAGATTATTTTTCATGGGATGGAGGAGCCAAATGCTTAAGAGGTGTGAGGAATGGGTTAAAAGAGATGACTTTTTATAATAGGGATAAGTGGTTCTTTAAGAAAGTATAAAAATATTATTTTATTATATAATGATTTCTGGTTTCATGAGGTCCAAAAAACATTAAGGTCGAATATATGATGACTAATGGTAAATATAAATTCATCCAATAAGAATTGGATAGGTCTAGGATGTTATTGTAATATTCATAATCTTTTTTATTTAAATCATTTATTAACAAGGTAAATACTGCATCATTTTTCTGTCATAACAAAAAAAATTTATTTGATGTCTGAAAATTATAAAACAAATAACATGATTTAAGAAAACTTATTATATTTCCAATGATTATTTATAGTCGAAACTATATATTATATAAACATTTATAAAAATTAATTTACTAAAAGATATTTGTTTTTTTCATTTTTGTCTTTACGTTAAATTAATTACTCTAAAGTGTCATTATCACTCCCTAATGGATCCATGGGGTCCCAAAATCGACTCAAGGATTCCCATGGTCTCCCATAACTGATCCAATAAGGTTAGGACATGTTTTGAGGTAAATTTTTATTATTATATTATTCTTTTTTTTGAATTACCCTATAGACCTTTAACCGTGGTAAATTAAAGTCAAAAGTTACTATTCACCAAAAAAATTTATTTTCATGTTATTGAGCAGCATTTTACTTAATCATAACCACCATGTACATTTGATGTCACGACCCGTCCTCGGGGCCCGTACCATGACTACCCAAAGCCCGCCTTCCATAGGCCAGGGGCTGGCGACTAGCACCAAGGTGTAAATCCCAACAAGAAGGGAAGGCATTGCCTTTGAAAGGTAAACAAGCACCACATAGTAAGCATGCGGAAAAGCAAACACTAAGTAAAACTGTAACAAGCTGTGCTGGAAGTAAAAGGGGCCGGAAATACAAGCCCAACTGTAAAGTACAACTGAAAGGAAAAACATCAACTGAAAGGAAAAGTCGCAGCGTTGAGCCGTCCTCTGGAAGTCCCACCTGAAGGGTTGGTACAGATAGCCTCCACAGTTCCTCGGTCCAGCCGTCCGCTCCGAGTACGTCCCGCCCAGTGGGCCAGCTCCAGGTACCATCCTGCTCTACACGCCTCCACCTCTATCATCGTTGCCCGTCGTCTGCAACCAACACCACGAAGTGAAAGCATAGCCCGTGCAGGGGTGAGTATAAGCTACTCAGTAGGGACCCCAAGACCCCCGGAGGTCTCCCGAAATCCACAAAGGATAAACCCCAAAGGAAAGATACAATCACAAAGTAACAACCGACACTTCTTTGGTATATGCCCATACATATACCTAAGTCATCAATCCCCGTTCGGCTCCAACATCCGAGCCCAAGCACAACCCAGTCCACACAGGAAAGCAAAATGTATACCCACACAGGATAGCACAACACAATCCACAAAGGAGAGCAAATAGTAAATCCACACAGGATAGCTCAACACAATCCACATAAAAGAGTAATCAGTAAATCCACACAGGATAGCTCAACAAAATCCACAAAGGAGAGTAAATAGTAAATCCACACAGGATAGCTCAACACAATCCACAAAGGAGAGTAACAGAAGAATCAGCTCACACAGGTATACATCATCGAAAAGGTGAAATAGATGATCAGACATTGATACTGAATCATCTAAGCTGGGACCCACATAGGTTACAAGACCAGCCATCCTCATTGTTTCGTTTATGCTGGGACCCACATAGGATACCAGACCAGCACGGCTGGGACCCACATAGGATACAAGATCAGCACTGAGTCATCTAAGCTGGGACCCACATAGGATACAAGACTATCACTCTTCATTGATTCATCTATACTGGGACCCACATAGGATACAAGACCAGTATTGAATCATCTAAGTTGGGACCCACATAGGATACAAGACCAGCACAGCTAGGACCCACATAGGATACAAGACCAGTTGTCTTCATTGATTAAACTATACTGGGACCCACATAGGATACAAGACCAGTATTGAATCATCTAAGCTGGGACCCACATAGGATACAAGACCAGCACGGCTAGGACCCACATAGGATACAAGACCAGCACTGAGTCATCTAAGATGGGACCCACATAGGATACAAGACCAGCACTCTTCATTGATTCATCTATACTGGGACCCACATAAGATACAAGACCAGTATTGAATCATCTAAGTTGGGACCCACATAGGATACAAGACCAGCACTCTTTATCGTCGTAGTCCACTGAGGATCTCTGCACAATCGTCGTCGCAGTCCACTGAGGATCTATGCACAGTCGTCGCTGTCGAAGTAGCAGTCGCAGCTAGCACTAGGGTTCCCGCACACAGCAAGCTCGTTCGGGAGGGTCCGCTCCATGAGCCGAGAGGCTAATACATCAACTGACACAAAGTCCGAAGTTGATGTATCCAAAAGTTCATGTATCGTCAACAGGAACTCAACGACGCAGACAGCGCGTCGATCAGACGCACGGTCTGAGAGTTATTGGCTTTTTCGTCTCAGGGGCCCGGTTGGTTTTTAAGGCAAAACCAACCCGACCGTACTCCACCTACGTCCAAACCTTGGGCGGAGTGTGTCAAAATATCTGTCTCACTTAGAGGAAAACAACAAAGCTGACGGCACGTCAATCAGACGTCCGTAGCTCAAGATATGAGCGTTTCCGCTCCGAGGTCCCGGTTGGATTCGTGTACGAACCAAACCGACCGTACTCCACCTATGCCCAAACCTCGGGCGGAGTATGCCAAAAGATCCGTCTCACATAGAGGAACTCAACAAAGCTGACGGCGCGTCAATCGGACGTCCGTAACTCAAGATATGAGTGTTTCCGCTCCGAGGGCCCAGTTGGTTTCATGTACGAACCAACCCGGCTGAACTCAAAGTACTCTGAAACCTTGAGTGCGATATACCGAAACGACCGTCTCGATCCAAGTATTGCGTTGCCGTTGACGGCGAGTCGTTTGGAGGCCCGTATCTTGAGATACGGCCATTTGAACGAAAACTGTCCGAAGACGGGGGGTCCGGGCCCGGGCCGACCCCCCCTGGGTCGGCCGAACTCGGTCCGACCCAGTCGGACCATTCTGGATCAGCCAGCCCGGCCCGGCTCGGCCGAGCGGCCGAGCGGCCGACGCGGGTGGAGCCGCCGCCCCGCGTGACACCCCTGCGGCTCCCGCGGGGTGTCGGCCAGACAGCCGGACGCGGCTGAAGTCGCGTCCCGAGTGACGCGGGGGGGAGTTGCCGCCCCCCCGTGTGACACCCCCGTAACACCCGCGGGGTGTCTCCCTGGTGGCCGGATGCGGCATCAGCCACGTCCCACGAGCGCCGCCTCCGTGTTCCGGCGCCGCCGTGCCAGCGACCCGCGCCTCCGCCGGCTTCCGCGGGCCGCCAGAGTTGCTCTGGTGGCCCGTTTTTCTTCCCGTCTGCGCCGTTGCTCCTCCCAGGACTCGTTCTTCACTGCGGAATCATCAAACCTTTGTTGCATCATGTTCCTTCATTGCCCGTCAATCCGCACAAGAACGAAGAACGACGGAGGGTCGTCGGGCCGTGTTCGTTTGGCCTGCACCCTCCGCGTTATATATAAACAACGGGAGAATTTTTATTCCACACATGAAACAACAATTTTAATAAATTTAAAGTTGTTAAAAAATCCGATTCTTTAACATTTTAAAGAAACATTTACGGGAATAATAAAAACGGGTAATTCCAAAAATAAAATCCCTACCTCGTAGTCGTCGCGCGTGAGCGTTCTTCGCGGAATTGCTTGTCACGAAAGGTGGAGATCGTTGAGTCATCGCCGAAGGGTGTCGCGTCGTCGCAGAATCCGGCGTAGCGTCGATGAACTCGACGGACCAAGAAACAATAGATTTTAATTATAAAATAATTAAATCCGTGTTTCGTTTTAAACCACAAAGAACTTTTAGAAGAAAACCGAAATCACTCATCTCAAACGGTTGGTGATCGGAGATCGGGGTGGGGAAGAACGTCTCGGATTAGAGCATCGTCGATCTCCGCGGATGATGGTGTTCTTCGCGTTCTTCGTGTTCTTCGTGTTCTTCGCGAAGGAGAAAGAAGATACAAGGATTCTGTCAAATCCTCTCAACGCGCAAACTTTCAAAAGACTGGTTGGTCTTATTTTATTATTATGCCAACACACAAAAAATGGTATGTAACGACCCATCAATTCGTTGAATTAATTCAATGAAAGAAACAGCTCATTTAATTTACGAAATAAACCGCCCAATTAAATGTTCTGTTAAGAAATTATGAAAACGCGTCAGTTGACTTTCATAATGATGGGTTTTCGCGGGTGCATTACTTAGCGGAAAGAAACGGTGGGGCTCGTGCAGGCCCCACCTCACAAATATCCTACCAAGGGGGTAGGATATTTCGGGATAGCATCCTATCCGGATCAACTAAGTTTAATCCATCTTTAAGTGGCTTCAAGTGGCTTCCAAGTGGCTTAAGTAAAATAAAATAAAGTTGTCGTAAAATTGTTTTATTTCTTAACTTTAAGCCCAGAAATTAAAAACCACACCTGAGCAAACGCAACTCCGGAAGAGGCGTTTCTAAGAGAATACTGGCGCTGCGATTTCATCAGTGCCCTCAGAATTCGATTCCGGGACCCAGTTCAAAAGTTAGAAAAACCCACTCGTCCATTCACTGAACGTACCCGATCCAAACTTCGGAAAATGATTCCGGGGACACCGGGCCTCGGAATCAGGTGCCGTCATGAACTGCGCTCTTGTAAAATTCCAAAGAAAATTAAGAAAAAAAACTTCCTTGAAATTTTCGGGTCTTTACATTACTCCCACCACAGGGCTTTACGTCCCCGTAAAGCTTCAACACAAACTAGGGAAACAAAGGCGGTACTGAGCACGCAACTGAGCCTCCCGTTCCAAAGTGCTCTCTGGAGGTTCCCGTGCTGCCATCTGATGCACACTAGAGGAATCAATCATCCATGTAGGAACTGCTCCTGTCGATCCTTGATCTCCACTGGGACCTCCGCAAAAGTCATCCCATCATCCACGTCTAGCTCCCCATAGTCAAAGGTTTGCGTCGGGTCGTGCACGTATTTCCTGTACTGAGATACGTGGAAAACGTCTTGCACCCGGTGCAACTGAGTTGGTAGAGCAAGGCGATAAGCCACTTTGCCAAACCTGCTGAGGACATGGAATGGTCCGATGAAGCGCGGAGATAACTTGCTGCCTCGGCCAAATCTCTGTAAACCCCATCGAGGTGAGACCCGTAAGAAGACATGGTCGCCATCCTCGAACACTAGTGGACTCCGCCTCCTGTCATCATAGGACTTCTGTCGGCTCTGAGCTATACTCATCCACTCCTTGATGACCTGGACCATCTCCGATCCCACAAGAACTGCTAAGATTTTCTCTTTGCCGATAAAGGAAATAGGGTCTCATCCCCTGGATGAACCACTTCCTTTGCCTAATACAGTCAATCCTAACATGGATGTTACTAATCTATACCAAGGATGACGTCGTAAGGCCTCGACGCTACTACCAAGAGATCCAACCGTTACTCTCGCCTCCAAGGGTTGAGTCACACTGTCGGTATCAGTGTGTGATAACTGGGTCTCTTCCAGTAGATGTCTCACAAGTGAGGGTCAAGTCAACAGTTTAAACTGGAACCTCTTAGTAACAACACAAAAGAGGACAGGAATGAAAACATCACAAAAGTATGCATCTTTCATTATTGCAGCTCATAATACAAAGACGCTACATAACAACAACAAGGAACTAGAAGTAAAAATGATGTATCCACTAGTTCCGCTCCTGTCCATCCGCTCCCAGAGCTCCATGATCGAAGGCCTCAGCTGCCTGAAGCTGAGCTCTCGCATGTCCACCAACTCCCTGCGGTCGGGGTGGACCTCCTGGTGGTGGTGGAGGCAACACCTCGAAGTGTCTCCCACCATCGGCTACTCGGCTAGCTCCTCTACCTCGTCCGCCTGCACCCTGCGGACCACCGTGGCCGAACCTCTGTCTGGGAGGTCCCTCTACCACCTACTGCTCATCTGCAAGATGAGTCGGGCAGTCTCGAGCCATGTGACCCCGCCCACTGCATGTGTATCAATGTTTGCCCCTCGCGTAGCTCGCTCTCCTTCGGGTTCCCCGCACAACCGAATCTTCATCCTGAGACTGCCCATCTGATGGTCTGGCCCGTTTGAACCTCTGCGTCACATGTCTACTGCCAGCTGCAGAAGACCCTGCTACGGGCCGTCCTGCGGAGGGTCCTGTCACTGGAGCCTTCTCGGTGAGAAAACTCTCCACTAGAAGGGCTCTCTCCAACACCTCTGCCTGTGTCGGAATGTTGAGGGAGATCATCGAAGCCCTGATCTCATGCCTCAGTCCCTGATCGAAGGTCCGGTACAGGAAGAACGGGTCCCGTACCATATCTGTGGAGTAGCGTGAGAGATCAGTAAATCTCGCCGAGTACGGGGACACTGTCATACTGCCCTGCCGTAGCTGTAGCAGCTCTTGGATGCGCACCGCACAGAGGGTGACTGGGACGAACTCGGAGCGGAAGATGATCTCAAAGTCCGTCCAGAGAAGAGATGTCTCATCGTGAACCTGGAGCATCAAGCTCCACCATCTGTCTGCTGCCCCGTATAGGAGGCTCGCTGTGAGGATCACCATTAGGTCTGCTGGTGTCCTCACTAGCCTGAAAACTCGCACGACCGCCTGCAGCTAGTCCTCGACTACCTGGGGGTCTGTTTCCCCACAAAACCTAGGTGGTCGCTGGTGCTGGAACTCATGCAGAGCTCCAAGGCGACGTGCATCGTCAGCAGTCATGGCGGGAAGCATCGGTGGCTCGGCGGGTAAAGGTACCTCTGGTGCCTCTGCTGACAAGGAGCCCTGCACCGAGGCCTCGTCGCTCAGTGGGCTATCATCACGCTCCAGTCTCGGAACCCTAGCTGGCTGCCGTCGTGGGGCCATCCTGAAAAGAAAAGAAGTGCGCCATGGTCAGAACAGTATACCTGGTGAGCTGACACAAGTAATCACAAAGAAAACCTGAAACACACATGCAATCAATGTTTTCGTTCATTAAGTCGGAAATCAGATGTCAGGGTCCTGGTGTACGGATACGTCGGCCGCCGCACCAACACTGGAATCCCTGGACTGATAACCACACCCAATATGCTAAACACTATTGCTTCACATAGAAGAAAGATCAGAGTCTGCGGTAGAACCAACCGCCTCTGATACCAATTTGTCATGACCCATCCTCAGGGCCCGTGTCGTGACTACCCCAAGCCCGCCTTCCATAGGCCAGGGGTTGGCGACTAGCACCAAGGCATAAATCCCAACAAGAAGGGAAGGCATTGCCTTTTAAAGGTAAAAAAGAACCACAGAGTAAGCAAGCGGAAAATTAAACACTAAGTAAAACTGTAACAAGGTGTGCTGGAAGTAAAAGGTGCCGGAAATACAAGCCCAACTGTAAAGTACAACTTAAAGGAAAAACAGCAACTGAAAGGAAAAGCTGTAGCGTCGAGCCGTCCTCTGGAAGTCCCACCTAAAGGGTGGGTACAGATAGCCTCCACAGCTCCTCAGTCCAGCCGTCCGCTCCGAGTACGTCCCGCCCAGTGGTCCACCTCCTGGTACCATCCTGCTCCGCACGCCTCCACCTCGATCAGCGCTGCCCGTCGTCTGCAACCAACACCATGAAGTGCAATCATAGCCCGTGCAGGGGTGAGTATAAGCTACTCAGTATGGACCCCGAGACCCCTGGAGGTCTCCCGAAATCCACAAAGGAAAGATACAATCACAAAGTAACAACCGACACTGCTTAGGTATATGACCATACATATACCTAAGTCATCAATCCCCGTTCGGCTCCAATATCCGAGCCCAAGCACAACCCAGTCCACACAGGAAAGCAAAACGTATACCCACACAGGATAGTCCAACACAATCCACAAAGGAGAGTAAAAAGTAAATCCACACAGGATAGCTCAACAAAATCCACATAGGAGAGTAATCAGTAAATCCACACAGGATAGCTCAACACAATCCACAAAGGAGAGTAAACAGTAAATCCACACAGGATTGCTCAACACAATCCAAAAATGAGAGTAACAGAAGAATCAGCTCACACAGGTATACATCATCGAAAAGGTGAAAAAGATGTTCAGACATAGATACTGAATCATCTAAGCTGGGACCCAGATAGGTTACAAGACCAGCCATCCTCATTGTTTTGTTTATGCTGGGACCCACATAGGATACAAGACCAACACTGCTGGGACCCACATAGGATACAAGACCAGCACTAAGTCATCTAAGCTAGGACCCACATAGGATACAAGACCATCACTCTTCATTGATTCATCTATACTGGGACCCACATAGGATACCAGAACAGTATTGAATCATCTAAGCTGGGACCCACATAGGATACAAGACCAGCACAGCTAGGACCCACATAGGATACAAGAACAGCTGTCTTCTTTGATTCAACTATACTGGGACCCACATAGGATACAAGACCAGTATTGAATCATCTAAGCAGGGACCCATATAGGATACAAGACCAGCACGGCTAGGACCCACATAGGATACAAGACCAAAACTGAGTCATCTAAGCTGGGACCCACATAGGATACAAGACCAGCACTCTTCATTGATTCATCTATACTGGGACCCACATAGGATACAAGACCAGTATTGAATCATCTAAGCTAGGACCCACATAGGATACAAGACCATCACTCGTTATCGTCGTAGTCCACTGAGGATCTCTGCACAATCGTCGTCGCAGTCCACTGAGGATCTCTGCACGGTCGTCACCGCAGTCCACTAAGGATCTTTGTACGATCGTCGCTGTCGAAGTAGTAGTCGCAGCCAGCACTAGGGTTCCCGCACACAGCAAGCTCATTCGGGAGGGTCCGCTCCACGAGCCGAGAGGTTGATACATCAACTGACACAAATTCCGATGTTGATGTATCCAAAAGTTCCGTATCGTCAACAGGAACTCAACGTCGCAGACGGCGCGTCGATCGGACGCCCGGTCTGAGAGTTATTGGCTTTTTCGTCCCAGGGGCCCAGTTGGATTTTAAGGAAAAACCAATCCAACCATACTCCACCTGCGTCCAAACCTCAGGCGGAGTGTTCCAAAAGATCCGTCTCACTTAGAGGAAAACAACAAAGCTGACGGCACGTCAATCGGACGTCCGTAGCTCAAGATATGAGTGTTTCCGCTCCGAGGTCCCGGTTGGTTTCGTGTACGAACCAACCCGACCATACTCCACCTATGCCCAAACCTTGGGCGGATTATGCCAAAAGATCCGTCTCACATAGAGGAACTCAACAAAGCCGACGACGCGTCAATCAGACGTCTGTAGATCAAGATATGAGCGTTTCCGCTCCGAGGGCCTGGTTGGTTTCGTGTACGAACCAACCCGGCCGAACTCAAAGTACTCTGAAACCTTGAGTGCAATATACCGAAACGACCGTCTCGATCCAAGGATCGTGTTTCCGCTGGCAGTGAGTCGTTTGGAGGCCCATAGCTCAAGATACATCCATTTGAACGAAAACCGTTCGAAGACGGTGGGTCCGGGCCCGGGCCGATCCGGCCCGACCCCCCCTGGGTCGGCCGAACCCGGTCCGACCAGCCCAGCCCGGCTCGGATGAGCGGCCGATGCGGGGGGAGCCGCCGCCCCGCGTGACACCCCCGCGGCACCTGCAGGGTGTCGGCCAGACAGCCGGACGCGGCTAAAGCCGCGTCCCGAGTGACGCGGGGGGGAGCCCCCCCCCCCCCCCGTGTGACACCCCCGCGACACCCGCGGGGTGTCTCCCTGGTGGCCGGACGCGGCTTCAGCCGCGTCTCGCGAGTGCCGCCGCCGCGGCTGGTGCCGCGGCGGTCTCGTCCTGCGGTGCGCCGGGAGCCGCCGCCACCAAGTGCCGGCGACCCTCGCCGCCGCCGGCTTCCGCGGGCCGCCGGAGTCTCTCTGGTGGTCCGTTTTTTCTTCTTGTCTACGCCGTTGCTCCTCCCGGGACTCGTTCTTCACTGCGGAATCATCAAACCTCCGTTGTGGCACGTTCCATCGTCGCCCGTCAATCCGCACAAAAATGAAGAATGACGGAGGGTCGTCGGGCCGTGTTTGTTTGGCCCGCACCCTCCGCGTTAGATATAAACAATGGGAGAATTTTTATTCCACACAGGAAACAACAATTTTAATAAATTTAAAATTCTTCAAAAATCCGGTTCTTTAACTTTTTAAAGAAACATTTATGGGAATAATAAAAAGGGGTAATTCCAAAAATAAAATCCCTACCTCGTAGTCGTCGCGCGTGAGCGTTCTTCACGGAATTGCTCGTCGCGGAAGTTGGAGATCGTTGCGTCGTCGCGGAAGGGCGTCGCGTCGCTGCAGAATCCAGCGTAGCGTCGACGAACTCGACGGACCAAGAAACATCAGATTTTAATTATAAAATAATTAAATCCGTGTTTCGTTTTAAACCACAAAGAACTTTTAGAAGAAACCCGAAATTACTCACCTCAAACGGTTGGTGATCGGAGATCGGGGCAGGGAAGAACGTCTCGGATTAGAGCGTCATCGATCTCCGCAGATGACGGCGTTCTTCGCGTCCTTCGCGTTCTTCGCGTTCTTCATGAAGGAGAAAGAAGATACAAGGATTCTGTCAAATCCTCTCAACGTACAAACTTTCAAAAGACTGGTTGGTCTTATTTTATTATTATGCCAACACACGAAAAAGGGTAAGTAACGACCCATCAATTCGTTGAATTAATTCAACAAAAGAAACAGCTCATTTAATTTATGAAATAAACCGCCCAATTAAATGGTCTGTTAAGAAATTAAGAAAACGCATTAGTTGACTTTCAAAATGACGGGTTTCCGTGGGTGCGTTACTTAGCGGAAAGAAACAGCGGGGCTCATGCGGGCCCCACCTCAAAAATATCCTACCAAGGGGGTAGGATATTTCTGGATAGAATCCTATCCGGATCAACTCAGTTTAAGTCGTCTTTAAGTGGCTTTAAGTGGCTTCCAAGTGTCTTAAGTGAAATAAAATAAAGTTGTCGTAAAATTATTTTATTTCTTAACTTTAAGCCCGAAAATTAAAAACCACACCCGAGAAAACGCAACTCCGGAAGTGGCGTTTCTATGCGAATACCAGCACTGCGATTTCATCGGTGCCCTCAGAATTCGATTCCGGGCACCGGTTGAAAAGTTAGAAAAACCCTCTTGTCCGTTCACTGAACGTACCCGAGCCAAAAATCGGAAAATGATTCCGGGCAGACCGGGCCTCGGAATCAGGTGCCGTTAAAAACTGCGCTCTTGTAAAATTCCAAAGAAAATTAAGGAAAAAAATTTCCTTGAAATTTATGGGTCTTTACATTTGAGTTTAGATATTAAATTCACAAAAGTGGTAAAATTTCATTTAAATGAAAATGTCTGTTTTAACTACTACTAAGTGGTTTCACTATTCAACAAAAATTGATGTTTTTCTTAGAAATACCTAAAATTAAGCCTAAGCTATTTTTGAGATTTCAAATTCAAAGATGATGTCTATTTTACAAAATTAAAAACATAGAAGTTTAATAAATTAATTTAAAATTAATTCCCATTGTCAAAACAAATAGCGTGTTTTTAAGAAACAATATCTATCAAATGATTGACACTAGTTTATATACAATTTCAATGTGAAATTAATTCCAATGACAAAATTTTTTCTAAAATGGTAAAAATATAATATCAAAAAAATTTAAAAAAAATAAATATAATATAACCATATAAGTAAATTAGATTACATGGTAGTTTTAAATTAAAATACAGTATTTTTCATTATTCATTAAAAATGAATGTTTTCAGAAAAATAACAAAAAATTACCCAAATTAAATTCTGATGTCCCAAATGTAAAGAAGAATTTAAATTTGTCACATATAACATATAAAAGTGACCAAAACTATATTTAAATAGGGTTCTCCATTAAAAGGTGGTAAATCGACCTTAAAAATAAATATTTGAGTATTTATGCTTAAAATTAGATTCTTTCTTATTTTAAGCCTCTAGAATTTATTGGGTAATTGTATAAACATTTAACAAACTTGTATAATCATATTGTAGTTAGTTATTTCCATTCCCCCCATTACAATAGTTAGGGGTAAACTTCTATTTAAAATAATAATATTGTATTATTATTTTTCAATATGACTCAGCATTGTGTGCAATGTATGATTTCAAAGAAACCCATTGTTGCGTACCGGGTATTCCATTTAATCATAGCATCCCCTTTAAAGTAAATGTAATATTTAATTCACAAAGATTATAAAATATGAAAAATTACTTACTCATTATTTACCTAGGATGTTACATCCTTCCCCCATTATTGAAATTGGGTCCTCGCAATTTTAAAACTGGGCATGGAAACTTAATTGAATGTCCCAAATCGAAAAAAGAGTCAATAAATATATCCATTTAAAAGAAAGAAATATAAGTACAAAAGTCACCCAAGATAACACCATACTAGGATTCCATGTTAGAGAACATGGATATGGAAGAGAAAACAAACCATAAAGTTCTAATGGTGTGTGATAGAAAACATGGTTTGGAGAATGTTAACCACCAGGAAATCACAATCTTGTGATAGGTTAAATGGTCTTTGATTACCCAGTAAGAAAACTAAATGGAAAACATTTTTTTATTATTATTTTCATGAAGTTGAGGAATTATTTTACTACTTAGAATAACAACATAGGGAAATATACTTAATTTCATGTAAAGATTCATTATTTGACATGTTTTTACCAAAAACTCATATTTTCTCCAAACAATGAGTATTCAAGATGACTTTGTTACCCCTAAAGCACTAGAATCAACTTGTATTGAATCACACTATCAACAAAGGATGATGCATATATTTCCCATGTCTTTAGACATCACGCAAAACCAAAAAGTTTAGTACTAGATCAGATAATCCCCAATAAATATAATACTTTAAAAAAAGAAATATTATTCTTAATCACCAAAATTCTACCAACAGTACCATAATTTCATTAAATAGCATTAAATAAAAAACATTCTTAAAATTCATCAATATAATTGAAACTAATATTGAAAACCAAAACTCAAAATAATTTAATCCCATAGTCTTCCATAGTAAATCATAACATTTATCTTCAAATAACATTGACTACATTTAATGTCTCATACTGAAGTTTAATTAACCTAATCAAATATTCTCTGTAATAGGTTAATCATTTCCATAAATAAATAAAAATAGCCATATTTCCAAAATAAAACATATATTCCTCAAAAAATAATATTTCAACCATTACATCACAAATTAAATCCCATAGTATTCTATTTTCCTTAAATAAATTATTCCCCAAAATAGATAATGTATTCTAAAATAACCTTTATCGCTTAATCACCAAATCATTTCTATAATAAAGATATAAATTTGATAAAACATAAGATCAACTAATTATTTATCCATAAAAAATTAACTAAAAAAATAATTAGTCATACTATTAGGGACTTCACATAGGCCAGTGGTATGGGACGAACCCTTATCACCCTTCAGTTGTGGGTTTCATTACCACAACCTTGCCGGACATGACGGGTTTTTAGCCTTCATGCAGGTTGTCCTTTTTCTAAAACAATATAATTTTATAACATTCCCAAAAATGAGATAAATTCCTCCAAAACAACCATAACATATTTTAACCACAAGAGTTCTCATTGCAGCTCCCATTTCATTCAGTATCTAATTAAAAAAACCACTACAGTTTCTTTCATATATACTATTACATTGGTTCCTGCAATAACTAACCATTTATTAAAACAAAAAATATCAGTGTGAGTTTATCCATAAAATCATCATATATTTTCTTCTGAGGAGGGTAAACACTAAGATATTAATATTCATTTCATCTTAAACTCATTCGATTTATCAAAAATAAACATGACTCTTTATAATATGATAAACATTATGGTTATGTCACTTATAATAACACTTTAACCTATAAAGTTATCATAATCGACCATTGAAACCAACTATAAGGACTCGTCCATAAATGTTACATAATCTTGAATTATGTCAAGAATTATCGTTGAGAATATTTTCATGCTTAGAGTTTTAAAGAATTATGTAATAACTATTATATAACAACTTGAATATTACAAGGAGACACTACTACCAAGTATCCATTTTTCATAAAATAAAAACTCTTGAAAAAAAAGAGACAGGTCTTGTTCCATGTTTTAGACAAAATGAATTTTCTATGATCTCATCATTGGCCCTATTAATCTTTATGTCCTATGAAAAACATTTTTTAAACTTGGGATGAGCATCAAAATATCATAAAGGGTTATAAAATAATGAAAATAAACATCATACAATATATAAATACAAATCAATAAAACCATAATTTTCAATCATAACACACCTCATGAAATCATTAGATTTATTAATAACATACAAAAATCAAAAAACATAAAGGTAACTTATGGAATTCATAACATACTTACATTGTACATATCAGACCGACATAGGGAGTCACATTTGGAAAACCCATCACAGTATATTCCGTAAATCTCTTAGGAGAAATATTAACGTTTACCTATGTCACGTTACCCAATGCATTGGAGAGAAATACCAGGCTCACCAGACCTAGGATTATCATGGAACCACCTGTATATGTAAACAATTCCCAGTAACTATAACATAAACAAAACACATAACACTTGTATAAATGAAAGATAACATTTCCAAATTCCAATATTTCAAATCAAGATATTGAAATAAATAATGCATTAATAAACCATTTTCAGAACCATTTAAGTCATTTAATAAAAAGATTTTTGAATCAAAGTGTCTCATACCACTTTGATTATTTTAAAGGAATTAAAATTTTAAAACAATAAGGACCATAGAAATAAATACTATAACCCATTTTGAAAACATGGACACTAATTATAATGATCTAGAAGAATAATTCTTTAAAACAATATTTTAGTTAAAGAGTTATTAACCAAAGGAGATATAATTGAATACAAATAATTGAGGAATAAAATTAAATCAAAACATTATAATGTCATGGTAATAAAGGGATTCATGATATACTATTCCAAAGAGTAGTATATACACCATATTAACGTGATTTGGTGCATAACGACAATGAAGTTTCAATGGAATGTAAATTGAGATGAAATCCCTTATAAAAACAGTATAATTATATTAAAGATAAATAAATTACATAATATTGTGTGAAAAATATTAATACAGTAAATATTATTGGATATTTAGTGTAAATAAATCATAGGAAATTCACACATGTTCTTTTTTAAGACAAAACCAATGACTTGGATGTTTAACTCAATGAATGGAAATGGGGTTAAAATTACTCTAATCATTTTGATATTGATGACTTGAGAATTTATCAATGGAGTGATTATGTTTATAAAAAGTATATCCCCACAAAGGTGGGTGAAAATTATGACATAAATAAAAAAATCGTGTTATCACCCATAATCATAGCATGACATAATTATGAATTAGAAGATTAACCCAAGGAATGGAAATTGGGTTTAAAGGTACCCATAACGATTTGGTAACTTACGAAAAATACAACCCATGAAAGAACAATCATACAAAGAAGATGTAACCACCCATAAATTGAAGTTTATTATATGAAAAATACAATCATGGGCCGTACATACACCACAGAAAAGGAAATAGTGTCTAATATTGCATGAATCTCATGGGAATAAAAAGTGAGATTAAAAACCCTTACCATGTTGTGATCAATCGAGTTGTATGAACAAAAGATAATAACCACAAAATGAATCAAAGAATACCATGAATAAAAATAGAATCAGTATAATATATATAAAATGGTAGTACACAATACACCACATGCAATAAATAAGTGGTGATCAATGTAAATCTCACAGAATTAAAAGTGAGATAAAAAACCCCTTACCTTGTGTCCAACTTGACTTGTTTGTTCCTTTTTCTTCCGGAATATTAAACATAAGTTAATTTATAATTTAGT
The DNA here is from genome assembly GCA_963277665.1 of Viscum album. Lineage (NCBI taxonomy): Eukaryota > Viridiplantae > Streptophyta > Magnoliopsida > Santalales > Viscaceae > Viscum > Viscum album. The sequence continues at coordinate 216,028,288 of OY728137.1, forward strand.
AAGAAAATTTTTTCAAGTTAATTATTCCTTTTATATCACTTATTACCATTTTCTAAATATTATATAATTATTTATGTTAATAATGGTCGTTTTGTCGATATTTGGTATTTGTGTAAAAAATGAACACCTTATAATTAAAAGTTGTCCATGTGGCCAAGAGTAAATTTTCTCCAGAATGATATTAATGATTTAGATATCATATATATCATATATATCATATATATCCATTATATATATATATTTTTAACTATACATAACATTTTAGGATAAGAAATGAAATGCACCGTTCAAGGAGACAGTATGTCATACGTACGCATAATAACTACATTCATTTTTATTTATTATTTTAATTGAATGAAAAATAAATGATACATAGTTATATTATAATTAAAGTATAATATCATATATAATTTCAATAACTCCATCCTTTATACATCCCACGTATGGTATGAATGAGTCATGTCACTTTGAGGGGGAGGTAGTCCGCAATTCCTCAAATGAAATTATCGCGTTTACTCATAATGGAAACTGTAAAAGAGTGATATAAATTAAAAATATAATAGAATAAAGAAAACATAAACATAATATATTTCATATATAAATAACATTTCATCATAATGTTCACCATAAGAGGCGTTTGGAGATAATTGAACAGTCATCGTTTCATGAGGTGTTAGTTTTCCACCCACAGAAACTGTATGTGCTTTACCCATTAGATTGAGGTGTGTGTAAGTGTAGATAGAATCCATATCATAACAAAATCCTAGTATATTAATGAAACTAGTGTTTTTATAAATGTATTGAATGAAAATATTTTTGGGGTTGGAGAAATAAAATAAAAGAAATTAATTTAAGAGAAATTGTTACCTTTTAATTCGGTAACTCCTTTTGGTTTGAACCAAAAGGGCTTATTTAAGTTCCTTCTACCTAAGGTAAGGATTCTAGGAGAAATATGGGGATCTTAATTAGATTATTTGGGTTGTTTTTGGATGATCCAAGGGGTTTTAATAGGTGTGAGTAATGGGTTTTAAATGAGGAATTTTTATAAGTGGGATGAGTGGTTCTTTATGAAAGTGTGAAAATATTATTTTATTATATACTTATATTCGGTTTATGAAGTATCAAAACTCATTAAGGTTGAAGATAATATGACTCATGATCGAAATAAATTCTTCCAATAATAATTGTATAGGTTTTTGATGTTATTTTAATAGTTATAATCTTATTTCTTTAAATCATTTATTAATGAGGAAAATACTGCATAATTTTTGTATCATAAATAATTTTATTTATTTCATGACTTAAAATTATAAAAAAAATACCATGATGTGGAAAATATTTTTATATTTCCATTTAATATTTATAGTCTAAATGATAACATATATAACCCCATGTATAAATTAATTTACTAAAATTTATTTGTTTGTCATTTTTGTTTTTACTTTAAATTAATTTATCAAAAGTTTCATTATCACTCCCAAATGGCTCCATGGGGTCCCAAAATGGACCCAAGTATTCCCATGGTCAGACATGACTAATACAATAAGGTTAGGACAAGTGTTAAGGTAATTTTTAATTATCATAATATTTTTTACATTGAATCACCCTATATACCATTAACCATGGTAAATAAAAGTTAAAAGTTATTATTCACCAAAAAATTATTTTCATCTTATTGAACCACATTTTACATACTAATAAACAACATGTATGTTGTATTTTAGAAATTAAATTCACATAAGTGGAAAATTATAATTTAAATGAAAAACTCAGTTTTTAATTACTATAAAGTGGTTTCACTATTTATCAAAAATATATGTTTTTCAGAGAAATTCCAAAAATTCAGCCTAAGCTATATTTGATATTCAAAATTAAAAAATGATGCCTATTTTACAAAATTAAAATAATTGATTTTGTATTAATTAATTTAAAAATAATTCCCATTGTCAAAAGAAATAACGTGTTTTTAAGAATGAATATCTATCGAAAGATTGGCACTTGTTTATGTACAATTTCAAAGTGAAATTAATTCCAATGACCAAAATTATATAGAATGGTAAAAATATAATCTAATTGAACTTTATAAAATTTATAAACATATTCTAACCATATAAATAAATTAGATTAAATGGAAGTTTTGAATTAAAATACAGTATTTTTCACTATTCCTTAAAAAGTGAATTTTATCAGAAAAATACCAAAAAATTACCCAAAGTAATTTTTAATATCCAACATCTAAAAAAGAAGTTTATTTTGTAAAATATAACATATAAAAGTGACCAATACTTTATATAAGGATGGTTCACCATTAAAAGGTGGTAAATCGACCTTTTAATAAATATTAGAGTATTTATGCTCAAAATTTGATTCATTCTTATTTTAAGGCTTTATAATTTATTGGATAATTATAAAAACATTTAACAAACATGTGTAATCATATTTTAGTTAGTTCTGTTCATTCCTTCCATTACAATGGCTAAGCGTTAACTACTATTTAAAATAATAATATTATATTATTATTTTTCAGTATGACTCAGCATTGTGTGCAACGTAACATTTCAAAGAAACCCATTGTTTGGTATCAGGTATGTCATCGAATAATAGTGTCCAATTTAAAGTAAAATTAATATTTAATTATCAAGTATTTACAAATATGAAAATGTATTACTCATTATTTACTTGCGATGTTACATCCTTCCCCCCTTTTGGAAATTGCGTACTCGCACTTTTAAAACCGTTCCTGGAAACTTAATTGAAAGTCCCACATAGGAAAAAGAGTCAATAAAAATATCTCTTTAAAAGAAAGAAATAGAAGTAAAAAGGGTTACCTGAGATAATCCCATACTATGATTCCATGTATGATAACATGGATATGGAAGACAAAACAAACCATCAAGTTCTAATGGAGTGTGATAGAAAACATGGTTAGGACAAATTTAACCACCATAAAATCACAAACTTTTGATAGTTTAAATGGTCTTTGATTACCCAGTAAGAAAATTAAATTGACAAAGTTTTTTGTTTTATGTTTATTTTCATAATGTTGAGGAATTCATTTACTACTTAGAATAAAAACATAGGGAAATATACTTTCTTTTCAAGTAGACTTTTATTCTTTAATAAGTTTCTACCAAAAACTCATATTTTATCCAAACAATGAGTATTAAAGATGACTTGGTCACCCCTAAAGGTCTATAATCAAATTATAGAAATCACATTATCCACAAAAGATGAATCATATATTTCCCATGTCTTTAGAAATTAACCAAAACCAAATTTTTTTTACATTATCAGATAATCCCCAATAAGGATAATCTTTTATAAAAAGAAATACTATTATTAATCTCTAAAATTCAACAAACAGTACCCTAAGTTCAATAAATACCAATAAATAAAAAACATTCTTTAAAATTATTCAATATAATCAAAAGTAATATTGAAAACCAAAACATAGAAGAATTTAATCCCATAGTCTTCCACTGTAAATCTTAACATTTATATTGAAATAACATTGACTACATTTAAGTTATCATAAAAAAGTTAATTATTCTAATCACATATTCTCTATGATAGTTTAATCATTTCCATAAAGAACCCAATTAGCCATATTTATAAAATAAAACATTGATTCTTCCAAAAATAATATTTCAACCATTACTCCACAAATTAAATCCCTTAGAATTATATATTCCTTATGTATAAAAAATTTCCCAAAAGAGAGAACGTCTTCCAAAATAACCATTATCACTAAATCACCAAACCAATTCTATAATAAGGATATCCATTTGATAAAACAAAATATAAACATATTCTTGATCCATAAAATAATTTAACTAAAATAATAATTAGTCATACTGACAAGGGACTTCACGTAGGCCAGTGGTATGGGAGGAGCCCTTATCACCCTTCAGATGTATGTTTGATTACCATAGCATTTCCGGATATGACAGGATGTCACCCATCCTGTAGGTTGTCCTTTTTCTAAAACCATATACTTTTATAACATTTCCAAAAATGATATAAATTCCTCCAAAATAACCATAACATATTTTAACCACAAGACTTCTCATTGCATATCTCATTTCATTCAGTATCTGATACAGAAAACCAGTACAATTTCTTTCACATATATTGTTATGTTGGTTCCTGCAAGATCCAACCTTTTGTGAAAACCAATGATATCAGTGTGAGTTTATAGGTAAAATCATCATATATTGTCTTTTGAGGAGGGTAAACAATAAGATATACTTATTCATGTTATCTTAAACTCATTACATTTATCAAAAATAACCATGACTCTTTCTAATATGATAAACATTAATTTTATGTCACTTATGCTTAAATAATACCCTAACCACTAAAGTTATCTAAACCAAACTCTAATACCAACTATATGGACCCATCCTTAAACATTACATAATCTTTAATTAAGTCAAGAATACACATTAAGGATCTTTTCATGTTTAGTGTTTTAAAGAATTATGAAATACCTATTAAATAAAAACTTGAATATTACATGTATACACTACTACCAAGTATACATTTTTAATAAAATAAAAACTCTTGAAAAAATAGGCATGTCATGTTCTTTTTTTTAGACAACATAACTTTTCCTTGATCTCATCCTTAACCCTATTCATTTTTATGCCCTCTGAAAAAAATTCTAAACATCAGATGAGCATAAAAATATTAGAAAGGGTTATAAAATAATGAAAAGAAACATTGTCCAATAAATAAATACAAATCAATAAAACCATACTTTTCAATCATAACATACCTCATGAAATCATACGATTTATTAATAACATACAGAAATCATAAATCATAAAGAAAACTTATGGAATTAATAACATACATATATTTTACCTATCAGAGCTACATAGGGAGTCACATTTGGAATACCCATCAGAGTATATTCCCTAAATCTCATTGTAGAAATATAGTCATTTAACTCTGTCACGTTTCCTAAGGAATTGGAGAGCCATCTCGAGATCCCATGCCCTGAGATTTTCATAGAACCACACGTTTACGTAAACAATTCCCAATAACCATAACATAGAATAACACATAATTCATGTGTAAAGGAAATATAACATTTCCACATTCCAATATATGAAATCAAGATATTGAAATAAATACTGCTTTATGAAACCATTTTCAAAACCATTTAAAACATTTAAAAATATATTTTTGAATCAAAGTGTCCCGTACCACTTCGAAGCTTTTATAGGAATAAAAATTTTAAAACATTAATGTCTATATAAATAAATACTAAAAACCATTTTGAAAACATGGACATCAATGTGAAATATTTAGAAGAATAAATATTTAAAACAATATTTTAGTTAAAGATTTATTAACCAAATGAGATATGATTGAATAAAAATAATTAAGGAATAAAATTAAATAAAGAAATTATAATATCATGAGAATAAATGGAGTCGTGATATAATATTCCAAAGGGAAGAATATACACCGTATAAAAGTGAATTGGTGCATAATGACAATGAAGTCTAAATAGAATGTAAATTGAGACGAAATCCCTTATAAAAACTGTATGCCTATATTAAAGAAAAATCAATTACATAATATTGTTTAAAAAATAAAAATATAGTCAATATGATTGGATATTCAGTGTAAATAAATAATAATAAATTCAAACATGTTCTTTTTAAGACAAAACTAATGACTTAGATGTTTAACTCAATGAATGGAAGTTGAGTTAAAATTTCTCTTATCAAGTTCATATAAATGACTTGAGAATTTATCAATGGAGTGATTAGGTGTATCAAAAGTATATCCCCATAAAAGGGAGGGAAAAATATGATATAAAAAAATAATTATTGATTCCACACATTGTCATATCATGACATAAGTAAGAATTTGAAGATTAACCAAAGGAATGGAAATTGGGTTTAAAGGTTCCCTTACCGATTTGGTAACATATGAAACATACAACCCATGAAAGAAGGATAACAAAAATAAGATGTGAATACCCATAAAATGATTTTTATTACACCAATAATACAATAATGGTCAGTACATACACCACAGAAAAGGAAACATTGGCTAATATAGCATGAATCTCACGGGAATAAAAAGTGAGATTAAAAACCCTTACCATGTTGTAATCAATCGAGTAGTTTTAAAAATAGTTAATAAACACCAAATGAATCACATAATTCCATTAATATAAATAGAATCATGAAAATATATATCAAATGGAAGTACATAATACTCCACATTCAATAAATAAGTAGTGATGAATGGAAATCTCACAGAATTAAAAGTGAGATAAGAAACCCCTTACCTCGTGTCCAACTTGACTTGTTCGTTCATCTTCTTAATAAATAATAAACATAAGTTTTTTTATACATGATTAAGAGACATTTTACAAGTTTATTATTCCTTTAATATCACTTATTACCATGTTATAAATATAATGTAATTATTTAAGTTAATAATGGTCGTTTTGTCGATATTTGGAACTTGAGTAAAAAATGAACACCTAATAATTACAAGTTGTCCATGTGTTCAAGAGTCCATTATCTCCAGAATGATATTCATGATTTAGATATCATATATATCATATATATCCAGTATATATATGTATTTTTTATTGTACATAACATTTGGAGAAAAGAAATGGAATGTACCGTTCATGGAGACCGTAAGCCGTACATAAGCATGAACGCTACTTTCATATATATTTCTTATTTTTATTGAATGAAAACATAATGATTAATATTTATATTATAATTACAAGATAATATAATATATAATTTCATTATATCTATCCTTTATACATCCCACGTATGGTATGAACGAGTCATATCACTTGAAGGGGGCGATAGTGTGCATTTCCTCAATTGAAATTATCGTGTTTACTCATAATGCAAACCATAAAGGAATTATATATATTTAAAATAAAGAAGCATCAAGAAAACATAAAAATTATATATATCAGACATAAATAATGTTTCATCATAATGGTTACCATAAGAGGTGGTTGGAGATAATTGAATAATCATCGTTTCGTGAGGTGTTAGTTTTCCACCCATAGAAACTAAATGTTATTTACCCATTAGATGGAGGTGTTTGTAAGTTTAGTTGAAATACTTATCATAACAACATACTTTTATATTGAGGATAAAAGATTTTTTTTATAAAATAATGTAATGAAAAGATTTAAGGGATTGGAGAAATAAAATAATAGAAAAGAATTTAAGAGAAACAGTTACCTTTAATTTGGTTAACTCCCTTTGGTTTGAACCAAAAAGTCATATTAAAGTTCCTTATGCCTAAGGTAAGGATTCTATGAGGAATAGAGGGATCTTAATAGATTATTTTGGTAGTGTTTGTCCTATCCAAGGGGCTTGAGTGGTGTGAGTAATGGGTTTTATGTGAGCGATTTATATAAGTGAGAGAGGGGTTCTTTTGGAAAGTGTGGAAATATTATTTTATTGTATAATGATTTTCGGTTTCTGAAGGTCAAAAACTGATTAATGTTAATGATAATAGGAATAATGATCGAAATAAATTCTTACAATAATAATTGGATATGTTTTGGATGTTATTTGTAATATATAAAATCTTATTTATTTAAATCATTTATTAATGAGGTAAATACTGCAACATTTTTGTGTCACAAATAATTTTTTTTATTCGATATCTAAATTTTTTAAAAACAAATACAATGATGTATGAAATAATTTTATATTTTCGTTTAATATTTATAGTCGAAATGATAACATATATAACCCTATGTAAATATTAATTTATAAAAGATATTTGTTTGTGTCATTTTTTTCTTTACTTTATATTAATTAATCTAAAATGTTATTATCACTCCCAAATGGCTCCATGGGGTCCCAAAATAGACCCAAGGATGAACATGTTATTCCATGACTCTTCCAATAAGGTTAGGAAAAGTGTTAAGGTCATTTTTTATTATAATATTATTATTTTTACCTTGAATTACCCAATTTACCTTTAACTGTAGTAAATAAAAGTCAAAAGTTATTATTCACCAAAAAATTATTTTCATCTTATAGAACCAAGTTTTACTTACTAATAAAAACCATATATATTGTATTTTCAAATTAAATTCACATAATTGGTAAAAAATAATTTAACTTAAAATGTTAGTTTTTTAATTACTACTTAGTGGTTTCATTATTCATCCAAAATTGACGTTTATCTCAAAAATATTGAAAATTCAGAATAAGCTATAATTGATATTCCAAATTCAAAAATGATATATATTTTTCAAAATTCAAAAAATATATGTTTCATTAATTAATTTAAAATTATTTCTTATTTTCAAAACAAATATCGTGTTTTTATGAAACAATATCTATGAAAAGATTGACACTTGATTATGTAAAATTACAAAGTGAAATTAATTCCAATGATAAAAATTGGATAAAATGGTTAAAATATAATCTAATTAATCTTTAAAACTAATTAAAAAGATAATATAACCATATTAATAAATTATATTAAAATTTATTTTTTAATTAAAATACAGTATTTTTCACTATTCAGTAAAAGACAAATTTTATCAGAAAAATACCTAAAATTTACCCAAATTAAATTTTGATGTCCCGACTGTAAATAAGAATTTTATTTTGTCAAATATAACATATAAAAGTTACAAAAACTATATTTAAAGCTGGTTCTCCATTAAAAGGTGGTAAATTGACCTTTTAATGAATATTAGAGTATTTATGCCAAAAATTAGTTTCTTTCTTATTTTAATGATCTTGAATTTATTGGATAAATGTAAAAACATTTAACAAGAATGTATAATTTTATTGTAGTTAGTTATGTTTATTTCCTTAATTAAAAAAAGTAGGCATTGAATACTATCTAAAATAATAATATTATATTTTTATTTTTCAGTATGACTCAGCATTGTGTGCAACGTAAGATTTCAAAGAAACCCATTGTTGCGTATTCGGTAGGCCATCGAATCATAGTGTCCCCTTTAAAGTAAAATTAATATTTAATTCACAAATATTAATAAATATGAAAATGTCTTACTCATTATTTACCGAGGATGTTACTTATAAAGTCGACACTATCATGAATGTTCCATTTATTGCAAATTGACACATTCAATATAAAAAATAATTCCTTTAAATACTATTTTATTATCACAGTTAAAATTTAAATAGGTTGACCAGGGGTTAATCAAAATGATAAGGTTTAAAAAAACACCAAAACATATAAAATTTATTTGATGATAAATTAAAACCTCATATTATCTTATATGTGAATAAATTTCTTTATGTAGGTATTTGGATCGAGTTTTAATTTATAATAAATTAATCTATTGATAAATTCTGAAAATTCCCCTCACCTTCATTTTCAAAGGATTCCTCCTCCCTCATCTTATTTCACCACGTAGAGTATTATATAATCAAAAAAATGAAAAGGTATCATCAAAACATACCTATAAATATTTTAGAGTTTTGTGGTTCCCAAAGGACCAACTCAACAGTCTTTTAGAGGACATTTAAAGGTGACTTTTTTAAGAAGAGGTAATCACTATAAACGATCACTATATTTTTCGCATCCTCTATACCTCCTCAAAATCTATGATATATATCATAGAATAATATTTTAAACATTATCAATGTCATGAAGTTTTATTATTATTATGAACTCACTTTTGTACATCCCTTTCCTATAAAATAAGAAGTGAAAGTATCACTCATGCACGTATGGATTACTGTTCCACGTAGCGATACAATTAATTTTCCATAACCATATTTTGTTAATGGATATTATGAGGGGTTTAATGTTTATATATAATATTTATAAAATGATTAAAATTCAATTATTAAAATATAATAACTATCATTTTACAACAAAATATTTTGGGAAAAGATAATGTTGCTCATGCGTACGCTAGTATTACAATCTCCATGATGTGATGTGATTAATTTTTCCTATATATTTTACATGGGTAGTAATTAGGATGTGTTTAAGGAATATATATGATATATAGAACATAATAATTATTATTTAATATTAATATATAATTTAAATTAATTTACTTTAATCTCATGTGAAAATGAAAACATCATTCATGTGTTTTTATGACATACCATCTACCTGAACGTTGCATTTTATTTTCAACCAATAAATATTATAGAAACCCGTAAATAGATATATAATAAATATTTATGATAGATATATCAATTCTGTAATTATTAATATTATTACATAATGATCTAATTATGAGGACCATGAATAAAAAGTCAAAACATGTATGTGAAACAAAGCAGTTATTACTCGAAACATAACATAAATTATGGATTGTTAATAAGAGATTAATATAAATTCATAATTAAAAAATATTTGGGATTATGTTCATTAATATGTTTCTTTGGAATATGTATAAAAATTTATATTTAGTATAAATGATGTTTGAATGTATGTTAAAGAAAACAAGACTTAAGGTAAGTGGATTCATATTCTTACATTATTTATGAGAAAACATTCTATCAGGAAAATTTTGTATAATTTTTATTTCATTGAGACACTTATTATGTTATACACCTATATTTTTTTACGAGGTGTGTATTATTTCATTTTAAATTTTGTATCAGGAATCTTATTCTATTCAAGATAATAAATATTTATTATAATTTTATTCTCACTTCGGTTGAAGATATGTGTTCTTTAAAAACAATGTTTTCTAAAAATGATTTGAAAGTGTTTTTAATGATATTTTAATCATTTTCATGGAACTGGATTTAAAAGATGTTTAAAATAGTTTCAATGCTTCCATTTTATTATGTCATGTTTATTTCAAATGTAAATAATTTTATAAATGATTTATTATTTGTAATTTTTTTTTCGAAATTGAAAGGATATTTTTCTCAAGAAAATTTCAAACATGATCTTTCAAAATTATTTTCCATGTAATATTACATTATTTATTGTTAGTTTTGATTTCCTAGTAATATGACCTAAGGACACCAATCTTAATTTTTTGGCAATTTATTATGTTTATGATGGAATTATATTAATGAAATCCTTTTAATTTCCATGTGTTATGTTATGATATAATGATTTTTATAAATCCCATTTCATTTCATGGTTCTGATCAGATTAATGATTTATGTTATTGTTAATACATTTGTATGGATTACATTATGCGATGAGTGAGACTGATAAAACCCTCCAATTAAAGGGTTAAATATTTATATCTAATTAGATAATGATTGGAATATAGCTGGAAAGAATGATCTATTATGCGAAGATGGGGAAAACCATTCCACATTAGGAAGATAGGGAAACATGTTCTCCTATGAGAATATAAGAAAATCTGATACCTTATAATAAAAGGACTACGATTGTGGATTGTGGTGTGTATTTACTAGTATGTGTTATCCCCATAAAGAGCATTGATAAGTTTCTGAAAATCTCATTGACTTATAAGGAATGATATTATATGTTTATGTACTTTTAATAATTCCATGTCTTATTTCTATGAAATGATTTCAGGGATATTGATTTTTACTCCGTTATAATTCTTTTCTTATGAACTCAAAACGATTATTCGATAACCCATATTTATAATCCATAATAGGTTGGGTATGAAATTTTTATGCTATTCTCATGATCACCTACCCATATTTATTTTCTTATGATTTCCTAAGATAAATAATTTATATCCTCTTTGTTTACCCTTACTGATCATCTAAGCTCACCATTTTCTTATATTTATTTTACATAGGTTATAAAGAAAGGATCCAGGTAGGGGTAATAAAGGGAATGTTATTCGTAGGTAACATTAAATATATATCACTAGAATAGAAGTTTTTGTTCCATTTTTTCAATGGAACTAAACTATTATGGTCCATGTGAATGTATTTATGAAATATAATGAATATTCCTCTAAAATGATGTAATATCCATGTACAGAAAGACTGGGACTTTTTAACTCGAATAGAATATGAAAATAATGAGACACCCTCACAATGTATTGTAATATTTTTATAATCTCACTAAAAAAGAATATATCATTAATAATACTCACATAAGGGGTAGATAAAATACATAAGTCATTATATTTAAAGGAAATATAATTAAAAAATATATCTTCAAGGGAAATTAACATTTTAACATCCCTACAGAAAGGAAAAATAATGTATTGTATTATTCACTATAAGAGTAAATATTATAATACATCCTCATGTTGAAGGACTATAAAATATATAAATTCACTATCATGTTGTAAAAGCATCTTATTATATACCACACAAAATAACATGACTCCCACTTGGTAAAAAAAATATCTGTGTTTTATAGAAGTCAAAAATAACTCATAAAATGGTATATAAAATAGTATCAAATTATAAAATAAATGATTAGAAAATAAAAACATTTATATTTCTATAAAAATGTCAACCTATCACGTAAGAATCATAACATATCATATTTAAACCCAAAATAATTCCTTTAATAGTTGAATCGTCAATAAATGATATAAAAATACCAATTATCACTTAATATAATTATACATAAATTTGACAATCGATAGATAATGAATTTGATGACATATTTCTTATGTCCATTATTTTTCTACCAATACTAAGAAACATACATGCAATAATGACCATACTATAAAAACCCTCATTTAATCACAACCATTTCTAATGATATATATGAAATAATATTAAGAGTCCTTAGTAATCAACATTCCATGTGAATAATTTCATTAAAATGTTTTTTAATGTGTTTAATGATTTATATGTTATAAATGGGGGAATTGTCTTTCGTGTTGGACCACATACACCTAGTTCATACACAATGCGCACTCAAACCCTTAATGAAAATTGATCAATAATATAAATATTATTGAGGTTAACTACAATATATATACATTAATATATCTCAAATAAATATAATTCGATATCCCATCATAATTTAAATAGTTCATCTAAACCAATGATAGGTACCCGAAAAGCCATTGTTAATTAATTTTACCATGAAAATAGTTCATTATGATGAAATAAATCTAATATTACCTTCCCATTTATTATATAGATTAACGATTTATAGAGGATTTAAAACATTAAACAAGATTAAGTCTAAATCAAAATGAGATGTTGTAACACCCAGGTTATTTTTTTATAAATTTATATTCATTATTTTATAAAAATAAAATAATATAAAATTATTTTTTTAATTAATAATACATATATTTAAAATTTTGAACATTCATATTAATTTTAAAAACAAGTACTATTTTACTATATTATTTTGTGTAAAAGAATATTTTAATATTTATTTGTTAATTTTATTATTAAAAAATTCATTTTTATTAATATATTATAATATATATATATATTAACTATTATAATTATTTTGATAAATATTAAATTATGTTATGATTATATACACTATTAAAATGACACCCAAAGATTTTATGGAATGTTATTCTTAAATAATTTCAATTCATTAGATTTCTTATATGAATACAACACTAAGTCACTTTAAAACAATAATTTTTTATAACCTAGAAAATGAACATAATTTTTCCAGTTTTGTGATTTGATTTTTTAAAAACATACATACATGGTTGCATTCTATATGTTATTTAGAGACTAATTGGATCAACATAATTTTTGATGAATAGTTACTTATCTATATCCATTTTAATTCTACCCTTATGAATAGTAATGTACCCTCAGGAATATTAATATGACCCTTATGAATAGTAAACTCACCAATGAATGTATAAAGAAACATTAAGAACATTGTAATGAAAGTGAATATTTTAAAAGTTAATAATTAAGTGTTGGTATTTTTGTAAGCAATAAATATTTAATTACAATTTTATAATTAATAAATTTTATTAAAACACAATTAATTTTCATAAAATTTATTCCAAAATCAATTTTTTTCTGTCCTATGATATTAGGATAATCTAAGGTGTCCTAAAATAATTTTAAGGGTGCTATTAAATTAGTTATAATTTTAAAATCTATATTTTTTTAGTAAATATTGATTCCAATTAAAAATTATTTTTCTAATATTTAGAAAATTATTTTGATAAAATTGAGTTAATTTTGAGATTATATATTTCAAAAAAAATTGTTTGGGAGAATTTTTGGGATTTTTATGAAATACTTGATTTTATGGTGAATGGTGAAAGACAATAATTTACGGTATAATACATTATAAGATAAATAAACTATTCATTTCATCATGACTCATTTAAGCAACCATTAGTTTGAACTCACATGAACTTATTAATATTTTTGGTCATAAGAATAAATACTATTTCATGTATTGAACAAAATAATAAAATAATGAATAAAATGTTGATAATTCACTCTCATCCATTTTAACCCCCCAATCTATCTTCCCTTCACTCCTCTAATCCTTGTTCCATGCCTAAATTATGCTCAAATATCCTCTAAAGAACTTCCCCCACATCCATCAGACCTTGTTCTCATAAAATACCAAAACATCTCCTCTAAAGTGGCTCTAAAGGAAGATAACATCAAGAGGTATATTCCTCTGTTCATTTCTCTTATTTGGAGTTCCTTTCTTTTTCATTTTCCAACCTCACATCCTTTAATCCAAATGTTTTGACAACTCTAATAACTTACATGTACTGGAATATTTTTTATTATAACGGAATAATTCATCTTTATCTCTCATTTCCCCTTTTTTTTATACTATAAATCAAAAAACCATCAGAAATGTGTTATTTTATCACATTCAAGGATGTCTAGTTTTCAATTTCTATTACAATATTTAGTTATGTTCATGAAAACAATTGGATGGTTTGACTAGACTATATTATTTTTTTATAAATTATTTATGGGGTTTTAATCAATTTTCACGTGATATTATATTATCCAAATGAGTTTATTGTGAACAAAAACCACTAATTAACCCAAATAATTATCATTAATGTTTTATATAATGATTCATCTTCAATCCCAATCACCAAATTAATTTTCTATCCATCTAATATTTTGTATCTTAAAAAATAATATACAACATATATTCTGTAAAACCTTTCTTATCTTAAATTTTTATCGTTACATGTACATATGTAAACATGTCATGAATACTAACGATAAAAACACTCCCAAATAATAACATTGAACCTAATAAACCCATCAAAAATGCCATGAATGGAATTAATAAGGATATAATAAATAAATATCATAAATAAGAGGTTATGAAAATAATAATTAATGTATTTAATTTGGTTATCCAAGACACTACAGTTAAGTGATGTACACCATCAGATTTAAGATAAGTGTTTTCTACATGAACCTCCATTTTCATTCGTGTTACGCTTATTCTCTACTTACCTCAATAAAAATCATATCTATTTCTATATAATCTTAATAAAATATGTTTGAATGTTATATATTTGTGTAATAATATAAATACTTATTTATTTTATGGGAATATAAATATATTCAAAGATCTTACAAAAATTCTTCCCAAAATACAAACCTTATTCAAGGGAATTTCTTAAATTCTTACCTATTTTCTAGGGTTCTCTATAATATGTTTTTAGAAAAAAAAATTATTCTTATAAAATCACTCATTTTATAATGAAAATAATTTCTTACTTCACTTCTAGTTTTATGCAATGAATTTTCCAAAATAACACTTCTATTCAAAGTAAATGAGTATTTATCTCAAGAATTAGTTGATGATTTTATAAGAATATATTCATAAAATTCAACACTCTTATTGATTTTTATTTATTATTGGAATTAAATTTTTATGATATCATATAAAATATTTAATTTAATGATTTATGCTTAGTTTCAATGTGGATGTACTATCTTAAAATAATTTTCCAATTTACTCAGAATGGTTCGTGTTGATGCATAATGTTCAGGGATTGTTATTTACATTTAATATGTTAGATTTAATAAGAATGTATATGTGGTTTATGTTTATCCCCTTTCATATGAGAAATGAATTAATCTTAGTAAGTGATGTGTGGGGCCCTCTATCGCCTCTCGATGCATTGGAAGGACTCATGAGACAAACTATTGTGTGGACACAAGGCCTTGAGATATTGGTTATTTATGGTCTTGGCATGAGGCCTTGATTGTATGGTAATGATATCATTATTTATTCATTCGAAAATATAAATCTAGTAATTGAAATTTCATGTGGTTTTTCAACTAGTATAATACCCCATATTATGCTTTATTATGTCTTAATTTATTCATCTATTTTCCTACCATAATGTGTTCATGTTTAAATTTAAAAGCATGTGTTTTTAGTTATTCACTCTATGTAATGTAAATTTTTGTGATATCTTACACTATATTGCTATAACATATTGAGCATTTGATCTCACCCTTTCTTATATTTCATTTTCCCAAGACATGAAGAGGTATATTTATAAGGACACATAAGGATAACCTTGGAGTTATAAATTTTGTCGATGGAAATACTATATTGTTGATTCTTTCTAGTTGTATTATTAATATTATAAATGTATCTTGTTTTCCCAAAATACTAAACTATTCATTCCTTCTGGATAAAAATTTCTTGTAATGATTCCAATTAAATGAATTAAGGCTCCAGATCTAGGCAACTAGGGTCAGTTATTTGAAGTTATTGTCAAATAATGCTTAGGAGAATACTTGTAAATAATATTGAGAACAAATTGATTAAGGAAAAAAAATCCTAAGATAGACATTGAGGATAAACATACAATAACATCCTGGAATTTTGGTAAGGAATATACTATTTGGATCTCTCTCAAATCTATATCCATGTCTAGATACAACAATTGGACATGTTTTTGGAACAGGTGTACCTTGGAGTAACTACTCTAATAATATTTTTCAAGATTGACTCAAGGTATCCAGGTACACGACAATGGGCCTTACTACACACATGGTTTGACAACCCTAAGGGATATTCTTAAGATAATTCACATTTTTCTTAAATACCATTATAAAAGATTTATTCTTCCAAAGTAACCAATTTATATTTTTATAGGATTTATGATGCATGAATTTATGATATGGGTTATTCCATATTTAGATTTATAATATTTCTATAATTTTATAAGCTAATGTAGTATATAAAACTGATTAGAAATGGAGACTTCCAAAAGGAATGAAAACATCACCAATGCACATGATTCAAATAGTAAGAAGAACCATATCTCTCAAGGTCTTAAGGCATAGTTTCTAAGGATGATATAATTCCATGTATCCTTGTAATATGAGGATATAATATCATGTGATAACAAAATATGTAAAAAATTATCTGAGTCCTATGTCTTTGAAGGGAAGAAGAAGAAGAAGAGGATAGTAGAGAAAATGATGGATAAAGGTAAAATGGGAAAGAATGATTTTCCAACATGTGATAACAGTTGAAATAATACCCATGGTAAATGATTGTAGGGAATGAGATTTTGTTATAAGTATGGTGAAAAAGGACACCATGTTCATGATTTCTAGTCTATGTAAAAGGTTTCAAATTTATAACTCTTCTACCACAAGGAGGTGGGACACTATGAAAATCAATGTCTCAAGAGTCGAAAGAATATACCTTAATGGTGTTAATAAATAATTATAAAGTTATGATGCTACCAAAAAAGATGTACAATAATAAATATTCCTTGTCAAGAATCATTTCATTCAATTATTTTATTAGAAAACTAATAGTTATAAGAGTACTGGAATATATGAGGATATTACTAGAATACATTTTCAATAAGTATTTGAAACCATAAGTTGAACTGTACCAAGAAAAGATATTTAGAGTAATGTTAAATTTTATGGAAATGCATTATTAATGAAAAGGAAACCCAAAAAATATTCTTGATTTTGAGATAATGATGAAGAATTGATTAATTTAGATCAGTACAGTCTACCTTGGAACATATTATTGACATGTTGAAATGTTTTATATACTTTCATCAGAGTAGTTTACAACACTTTTGTATTTAAGGAATAAATCCAATAACATGAATCTTACTTAAGGAATATGAAATAATACATGTTTCCAATAATGTTTTATAGTAATCAATGTTTTTATATATTTTAAGAGAATGCATGATGAAGTTATTCACATGTTTGGAATGTGAATATTTAGGGATACTTTATGTTGATTTATGGATAATGACAATTTCATCATAGATATTCCGAGACATTATTTCTAAATTGTTGAGTCATTATGGAACATTTAACCATTTTGAATTGTTTAAGTTGATCATTGTATGAGATTTTAGAAGTTGATGATTTACTTCACCACTGGGCACAATCTGTTCTATTTGATGAAGTACTGATAGATCAAGGTTCAATCAAAGGATATGTTTTTGTATATTTATAATCATATAGAGTGTAATAATTCCTAAAATCTATGAAATGGGTCAAAAAATGGTTTCTAATTATCAAAAAATTTAATGATATCAAATAAATTTTTCATAATTATAGTTTATGGTTTTGCATTTATCAAATTTAATTAGTACATGTTATCTATAATGTTCCATTTGAACATTTTGGTTAGATTATTATTCCATATCTATATTTTCACTTCTCCCTAATGTTATCCGATTTTAATGCCTAGATTTTTGGAGACCTATTCATTTCACATCCCCTTTATTAAGAGAATATTTTTTAAACGATTTTTTCATTTTGGGTTTCCCGTAAAATAATTTTCAAGTATCATTAACATTGGAAATTCAATTTTGAATTATTTATACACAATTCTGTTGAGAGAGGGATAATGTAACATGACATTAATTTGTTTTATAATTTTAAATTAATTGTTTTTGTAAGAATAATAATATAAAATTAATTTTTTAAATTAATAATAATTATATGTCAAATTTATATCTTTGAAATTTATTATAAAAAACAAATACTATTTTAAAGATTTATTTTGTGTAAACGAATAATTTAATATGAATATGTGAATTTTATTATTAAAAAATAATTTTTATCAATAAATTATAATATATATATTAATTATTATAATTATTTTGATATATAATAAATTATTTTTGGAATATATTCACTATTAATATGGAACCCCATGATTTTATGGAATGTTCTTCTTAAATAATTTCCAATCATTAGTTAACTTATATGTTCCCAACACAGAGTCATTGTGAAACCACAATTTTTTATAACCTAGTGTATGAAGATAAAATTTTCTCTTCTATGAATTGAATTTCAAAAAAAAAAACAGAATAGATGGTTGCAGTCATTAAGTTATTTAGAGTCTGATAGGATCAATATAATATTTGGTGAATAGTAACATACCCTGATGAATAGTAGTGTAACCCTTATGAATAGTAATATATCATCATGAATAGTAATATGACTCTTGTGAATAGTAACCTCACCCATGAAAGTATAAATAAAATATAGGTGCATTGCAAATTATTGTGATTATTTTAAATGTGAATAATTAAGTGTTGGTATTTTTGTGAGAAATAACTATTTAATTACAATTTAACAATTAAAAACTATGTTTACAAAATTTATTTTCATTAAATTTATTCCAAAATCATTAATTTTTGTTCCTATGTTTTTAGGACAATCTATTAAATAATTAGATAATTTTTATGGTGTTATAAAATCAGTTATAATTTTAAAATATTTACTTTTCAAGTAAATAATTATTTTAATTAAAAATTCAATTTCATAAATTTAAAAACTATTTCAATAAAATGGGGTTATTTTTGGGATTCTTCACATAAAAAAGTGTTGAGGTTGAATTTTTGTGATTTTTCTAAATACTTGAATTTGTGGTGAATAGTAAAATATGGTAATTTATGGTATAATACATTATAAGATAAATACAGCATTCCTTGAATCATGGATGACATAAGAAACCATTCGTTTGAACATACATAGACTTATTAAAATTTTTAGTCACAATAATAAATATTTTTTATTTCCTTGAGAAAAATAAGAAAATAATTAATAAAATGTAAAGAAATTACTCCTCTCTTCCACTATAGAGCCCCATCACTCCCTCTTATCATTACTCCTTAAATGCCTTGTAAATTATCTAAATTATGCTCAAATATCCTCCAAATATCCTACCCCACATCCATCAGGACATGGTCTCATAAAAAACCAATCCTCTACTCTAAATAGGCTCTCAAGGAAGTTAAATTCATGCCGTAAAATCATATTTTCATTTCTTTTTTATCAAGTTCCTTTCTTTTTTTCCTTACTCACGTCTTTTCATTCAAATGATATGATAACTCTAGTATATTAAATGTAATTGAATTATGTTATGATAACTGAATTGTTAATCATCATATCTCTTTTCCCCTTCTTTTATACTATAAATGAAAACACCACCCAAGATGTGTTAATTTATCACAATAAAGGAAGATGGGTTTCAATTTTTATTACCATATTCAATTAATGTCCTGAAACTATTTAGATGGTTGAAACAGACTATAATATATGTATTGTAATTTATTTAAGGGTTTTTATTCTTTTTTCTCACATGATATTAATTTATCAAAAAGAGTTCGTTGTGATCAAAAACTACCATTTAACCCAAACAATTATCAATAATGTTTTATATAATGGTTTATCTTCACGCCCAATATCCAAATTTTTTTATAACCATTTAATCAATTTTATGTTAAAAAAATAAAATAAAACTTCTATTATAGACATCCATTCTCATCTTACATGTTTTTCTATACATGTATATATGTAAACTAGTCATGAATACCCAGGAATAATACACTCCCAAACAATAAAATTAAACCTCATAAACCTATCAAGAAGTCCGAGAATGAAATTAATAAAGCTATAATAAATAAATTAAATAAATAGGAGTTTATGGAAATATTAATTAATGTATTTAATTTGGTTATCCATGACACTAAAATCAAGTGAAGAACACCATCAGACATGTTGTAAGTTTTTTAAACCCGAACATCCATTTTCATACATGTTACTCTTATTCTCTAATTACCTCAATGGAATCATTATTTATTTTTATGTAATCCTAAAAAATTATATGTTAATGTTATATATATTTTAACCAATAATAGTTCTATATTTTATGAGGATTTACATATTTTAAAAGAATCTTTCAAACATTCGTCCAAAAAACAATCCCAATTTAGGGGAATTTCCCAAATTTTAACCTATTTTCAAGGTCTCTCTATAATATGTTTTTATTAAACATTATCATTGTAAAATAACTAATTTTATTTTTAAAATACTATCTTAATACAATCCTGGTTATATAAAAATTCACCTCCAAAAGAACTATACTTTACAATGTAAAAGTGTATTTGTTTCAAGAATTACTCGATGATTTTATAAGAGTATCTTCCTCTATTTCAACACTCTTGTTTGTTATTAGGTATTATTAGGGTTAATATTAATGATATAATTTAAAATATTTAATTTAATGGATTATGATATGTTTTAATCCAAATGTTCTATCATAAAAGCATTCACCAATTTACTCTGAATGGTTACTATTTATGCTTAATGTTCTGGGAAAGTTATTTACATTTCATATGTTACATTATATATGAATGTATATGTTGTTTATGATTATACCCATTAATAAAAGTAATGAATTGGACTTATTAAGTGATTTGTGGGCCAACTATATTCACTCTATGCATCGGTAGGTCTCATGAGACAATCTATGGTCTGGGCATGAGGACATGACAAAATGGTTATTTATGGTCTTGGAACGAGGCCTTGACGGTATGGTTATAATGTCTAACATTATGAATTTTCTCTTTATGAAACTAGTAATTTAAATTTCATGATGTTATTCAACTAGTAGAATTCCATTGATTATTCTTTATTATGGAATTATTTGTTCAACCATTTTCATGCCATAATGTGTTCAAGATTATTTTTAATGGCATGTGATTTCAGTTATTCACCATGCCTAATGTTTATGTCTGTGATACATTACACTATATTTCATACCCTCACAGATGATTTGATCACACTCATTTATTATGATTCATTTTCTGAGGACATGGAGAGTAATATTATGAATAAAACACATAGATAACCTAGGAG
This sequence comes from Viscum album, assembly GCA_963277665.1. Taxonomy (NCBI): domain Eukaryota; kingdom Viridiplantae; phylum Streptophyta; class Magnoliopsida; order Santalales; family Viscaceae; genus Viscum; species Viscum album. The sequence continues at coordinate 216,050,343 of OY728137.1, forward strand.
TTATGAATGTTGTCAAAGTAATTTCTATATTGTTTTTTCATTTATTATTGTAATGTTGAACTTCTATATGTATATGGTTTTCAAAAACAACTCAACTATTTGATCCATTAGGATAATTGTTTTTTAGTCATGATGATGTATGGAATTAAGGAACTGGATCCAAGAAATTGGGATCTAACCTTTACATAAGTGGGAAGAGAAATTAAGAACATGTGGAGGAACCCCCATGGTTCACATCACCCCCACAATTAAAAAACCAAATAGGTAAAAAATGAAGAATACCAAAAAAATTGATGAAACACCTACTTAAATAGTATATTAACCATTTAAACTATAATTTTGGTGGGACAACATCAAAATCTAAATATCTTATCCGAGTCTTGGGACACTCAATAAAAATATCATTGTGAAAAGGTATTAATATGGTCTCATTTAACATCTAGTGATTCCCTAATAGTTTTATTTTTCCGAAAAAACTACAATAACAATATTTAATTTTATTTAAATTAATTATATAATACCTTCTCATCCATCATAATTTTTGTACTTCATGATAAAACATTAAATACCTTTACACAAAATCATAATATATTTGTAAAAATAAAATATTCAAGGCCAATTTTCATTAAAATCTCCCCACCATAAAATAAATTCTTCTTATAAAATCCTAACAAAGTGACATAATATACATAGAATATAATGAGATCAAGTGTTGATGTTAATATCGAAAAAAAATTAAAAATACTTATTGAATTTTCAAACAATTTTATATGAGTAATTATTTTTAAATGATTATATATTTTAGTATTATTTACATGAAAAATAGTATTTTTAGGGATTATTTTTTTCCACTATATATATATATATGGGAATTAATGGGTACATACTGGATTTGGAAAAGGAATGGGAATACCTTATATTATACTCTTAGTAGATAGTGTAAATGAATGATGTATCTGATTGTAATTGAGTTATTGGTTATTTTTCACCCAATATCTAATTTGATGCTGATGTTTATGAAACAAAATATTTTTTATAATGTGGTATTAAAATATTTTATGATATCCATTCTCCCAGATTATATGAGAATATATAATAGTGATATAGATTCCATCAGTTCTTCAAATTATCATAATAACTTAATATTGATCCAAAATTCCTATACAATAATATATTTTATAAATAACTATATAAGAGATTATTAATTGCAACGTCCAAGGTAATAACCCACATTCTCATTAGAAACATTATATATTTTTAAAATGATATTTTTAAATTGATGTTAATTATTTTTCTTCATTTCTAATAAACATTCATATTTAAAAACATGAATCAAAGAAATAAATGAGTGAACTATTATATGTCATCAGAGATTTGATAATAACTATAACAATGGAAGTATGGACATTGGATAGATCGGGGGTTTTTTCACCCTTGGATCTATATATAAAAATTAGGTATTAAAAATATTTAAGAACATTGTAATATGAAATAAAATATTGAATGGTTAAAGATACATATTTATCTTCACTTGGTTTAGTTCAGTACATTTTTGGGGGGTTATTGAGTAAAAATTGGGAATTTCTAGAAGATAATTTTACCATATTGATTTTAATGATTTTTGTCATTCATATTATAAATTTATACGTGGATAGTTTTCAATATTTACTCATATTATAATTTTTAATTCATATATTGGATCTAATTATGTGATATATTACAATTATTGTAACGATAGACTTCAAGGTTAAGTGATATGTGGAAAGTGAGGTCATTGTTAACTAGTGGGATAGTGTGATTGGAAAATTTGAATCATTATAGACAAGTGAGTTCAATGAGATGAATCTAGGGGTATATTATATACTATTGTTGTCTATGTATACTAGTTAATTTAGTGATATGTATCCCTTGGGATGAATATTTACTAGTTTGTTTTGTGATTTGTAAACATTGGGCTGAGGAATGACCATTGGGGCTTATGCCAATTTTTTTCATTGATATTTATTTTTTGAAACACCCTTAAGGAAATTAAATGATTTATTATTATGTGGTATATATAATTATATCCTCATGATTTATTAATATTATTGTTACACCTGAAATTTCCAAAGATATTAGTTTTCAGTGTCATGGTGTTGGGGTTGACAAATGATTACCTAAACAATTTGTATAATTTGATAATTTGTTTGGGATCATATGAAATTTATTTAAAATATATTTTAGGATAATCAAGTTTTATACTAATTGTATAAGTTATTTCAAATTATTTATACTCATCACGTAAAATGTTCTATTCATTGGTCTTTTAGGATGGTAATTATAATTATAATGTTACCTATTTATGTTATATATCAATTTCTCATATATATTTTTAAAAAAACATTAGAACTACTATTTGAGAATCAATATAGATGATAGATATGTTTATGGTACACATGATTTTATGAATGATATTAACAAAAATTGATATTATTTTAACTAAGTATCCAATGATCTAAATTTGGATGAGCTAGATGTAGACCCACTTACTAACCAGTCAATTTTATGTTTTAACATGCTAGAAATTAGTAGAACTGGTATTTAGTTGATTATGAAAATTATTATATTATACATTATCAAAACCAAGTATGATATTTGACTGGTTGTCCATGATGTTAGCCAATATACCATTTGTTATAAGTTCAAATGGTTTGGATGTAGACCAACCTAGTATCCAGCTAATTATGAGAAGGGATTTACATGATTCCAACAAGGTTTCTGGTTGATAATAAGACTATATGAGTTAAAAATTATTCCATCCTATTATCATGATGATTTTGAGTTCAAATGGGTTTAATATTATTCAAACCTTGTATCTAGTAGATTAAGAGTATGGAATCGTCCTGATATAAACTAACCTAGTATCTTGATGATCACATTTTGAATCAAAATATTATCTCTTTATGAAGGAGTTAAACGGTATCCTAGTAATTAGAATCTAAATATCATAGTACTACAATATTTTCAATTATTTTATATGATTATATCCTATATTTAATTTTTTTACATTCATGGAAAAATATAATTATTTATATGAGGGGACCATTGGTGGTATCATATTGATTCGTATAGTCAAACTCAACAAGTGCACCTAGGTAGACATTAAAACATTATATTTGGAATAAAAGTTAGGAAAATAATCTTAAAAAATGTAAATAATTGTATTAGATTTATTAGGATGTGGAGTATTCTTGAGACAAAGATATGTACATATCATGGTATCCATTTAAATAATTTATTTCCATTCAGAATTTCTACAATTTAAAATCATGCCACTAGAAGATATCATTTATGGTGGATGAATTTTTTGATATACCATGTGTTTATCATTTATATATAAATTATTATTATTTATTATAGGTATATGTAAACTATGATCCCATATTTTCTGATTTCACCATCCTATAGTATGTAGGATTCGTCAACTTACTTGCTATAATATGTTATGATTCTTAGGGAACAATATCCCAATAATACATTAGATATCCCTCTCATTATTTCACATAAATTGGAATATGGGGAGGAACACTAGAGTTGTGTTATGTTTTGGATCAATATGAGGATGCATATCTAGGATGAGATGTTACATGTGAGTGGGTATGTGGTGAAAAATGAGCTAGATAGGATATAGGGGAAGTATTTTCCATGTGTGTAAGTGATAATAAAAGATTTACCTAGGGAGGTAATGTGAAAATTTATCATATTTTATTCTATATTTGTAACATATATAAACACTATATGAAAAAAAATATTAAATGGGACGATTCTTAATTCGAGGAAATGTATAGCTAATAAATTTGATGATTTATCAATGATAAATTTATTGATGTCAAGAAAAGTTTCCCTTATGAACATTAATATTTATTATAAAGAAATATAAACCTTCTCAAAAATACTCTATAACACTAATAAATGTCACAATTTTAAAAATCCATGGTATTATGAGACACATTGGAAACTAAACTATAGGAAACATATGAGGAGTGTCATGTCCTCCACTCAAAAAATGATATTATTCATTTACATATACTCAAAATCGATACGTAGATACACATATTCACACACACAAACATAAATTATTAGGTATTAAATACAGTCTAAACAAAATAATATATATATCCTCTAAATTAAAAAAAAATTTATTTTAATATTTAAAATAAAAAACAAGGAATCTTAAATTGAAATAATAAAATTGATGTTGGAATTAATGTAAAAATTTCAATTGAAATAATAATTGAAATAAAAATTAAAAATTATTAACTGAAATCAATGACGAAATTTAAATTTATATAAAATAGATGAGGAAATTTAGTCGAGTAGAACATGAAATAGTATCTCTCTTAAACTTTTTTCTACTATAACTATGGTTAGTTTTAGTAGGACACTAGGCCTTAAGAATTCCTCCCCATATTAATTTGTTTAGAATAGTATAGAGGGTGTTAAAGGAGATACTTGGGTGGTGATAACCTCTGGTGATGATAATAATAATGGGATAAATAACTATAACACAATGGAAGAAACACCATACGGAAAGTCTTCCATTAACCCATAGTAGTGGAAGAAAAAATAATCCATATGAAAAACATCATTGATAATCAACAAGATCAAATGTTTTATTTGAATAATAAAATCCCAATTTTAGAAAAATCACGCCATTATTTATCATACCAGGTCATACATATCAATTAGGAAAATGTTTCTCCTTGGGAAGACCCCACTAAATAAATATATTGACCACGATGACATAGAAAGAAAAATAAAAAGTAAACTCAAGATGATACAAGAATCTCCATAATCAATTTACATCGATACCATTATATGAAGTAAAATACAGTCACAAAGGTCCAGATACTGAGCCAGAACCCTTACATTGTCACAAAAGTATAAAGTCTAAACACATCCTAAAGGACACATATAGGGTCTATGAATAATCATAGTAGGGTACTACTAACATGTGATTAATTATAGCTTTTATCAATCATGTTTATTTTAAAAAAAATTAAAAATAGTTAGCATGAATGTATAATTATATAGCCTGATTCCCTTCTGCTCAACAATCACAAGGAAACAATCAACTAATTAGGCCATTTCAAGTATACCATTTTCCTCCAGTTATATATATGGAAAAAATGTTATGTTTATATATATATATTACTTTAGTTGTGAGGATCCATAGAAAAATGACCATGGTATCCCCCGATGAGAATCATTTCAGTTGAACCCTTTGGTCCCACCACAAAATGTTTTACCCAACAGATTATTCCATCAGTCATGCTCTAGTATCCAAAAAACCACACCCAAATAATATATAATTGGTCTCCAAACCCCTGCAATATTTCTCCCATTTCCTTGAGGCCTGAAGTCCAGATGCTATGTGATTTAAATCCATGAAAAATAACCAATGTCAGCTCAAAAATGACATCGTAAGGCATATTGATCCCCATCCTCCAAATTTTTCTTGGTCTACTGACCTCAATAATATGGTAATCTTGAACCCCCAAATGATGGTCTCATCACTGTGAACTGATTAATCCTTGCCATCCTATGGAATTATATGGAAGTAACCTACAACCTCATTGATTGGAAACACCATCCTAATCCAAAACTAATGGAGGCCTCCACCCAAATCAGTGGTCAACACCATCTCATTATCTTATTCATATCTATGTTCACACAAATCCAACAACACATAAACTAATCAAAATGAGATGAAATCCAAACAAGATACCTTTTACACATTATCACATCCCCCATTCCCCTTTTACTATGTCACTCATCCAAATTCTCAGCACTATCTCAAATCTCACAGGTCATACCCTTCACCTAATAACCTCATCCAATCAATATTACAACCATGTCACCAAACCTATGATCAACATAAAGTATAGAATCTATGCCTTTACCTACCGGATGAACAACATCGCCTCATCTAGATAGTTAACACCATCTCAATCCTCAAGTGGCACCCATATCATTCCCATAGAATCATCATAAGCATCATAAGAAATTCAATTTAATAAATAAATAGCCATGACCCAATAATCTTAAGGTTTTAAACCTCTCACCAGGATTATAACATTTTTAGTCATGGAAGATCATCCTTATAGGAATCCCATGGTTTATTTAATTTATTTTAAGGAAAACCATAAATTATTAGTATCTCTTCCACATGACCAAATTATTCTCCCATGAACACACCCCCATAAAATCATAAAAATTGAAGATAATTCTAGTAACCACATAATGCATACTAGTAGAAATTCACTTTTCTGATATCACCCTCTAAATTAGGAAGAAACTGAACAAATCAGCATTTTAGATGAACACCATGAAAATAGGATAAATAGATCTAATGGATTTTTCATACCATATAGTGATAAAAATGAAGAAAATAGGATATAGGATCTAGATCCTTACTGATACAGATCAAACATCTTAGACAGATCAATAAATAGAGATTAAAAGAATGATTTGGCTTGAATCATATGGAAGAAATGATAAACAGTCATTGTCTATGAATTCCGGTGGATATGAAAAATATGATTCCAAAAAATAAATAGTGGGAGAGGAAAATTTTTAATATTTCTTATTTAAGTAAACCATGTGGTTAGTATGCACGGATTGGAAATCCAGGTTCCAAAAGTACATATCCCACTATCTAGGTAGTACACCTCACATGGTTGGAACAATTTTTTCCAATCCATACACAAAATTATTTTGATCCCTATATTAAAATATTATAATTCTCATATAGACTTACACCACATACTTCAAAATTTCCAAAATGTTTCTAGGGAATAAGGTGGATTCAAGTATACTTTTGGGATTTTGTATGTTCTTCCCAAACCATGTAACCCATATTGAAACCAATAATTTTGTTTTTCCTCTCATGGACACAAATCCCACTCGAAACACCAAGTCACATTTCGATAATTGAAATTCCTATATAATAAATTCATTGGTTAAATTAAATCATGGAAATAAATTGTGAAGATCCATAAAATAGTTTTTTAGACCACTAAGCACCAAAAATTCAGAAAAGTTGAGGATTTAATCCCTCTAAAAAATACAAGGATGTTATAATTTCCCCACATTAACATAGCTCACACATTAGATCTAAATCATCACTTGGTGATAGTAAACAAAAAAACTTTATTGTCTAAAACACCCCGGTCTACTCTATCCAAAAGGTCAATGGAAAAATCCCTCAGGGTGAGCCCCACTTTAGTAGTTATTGTAGAGACCAAAGCATGACATGCCTGTAAATTAAATTACTTTTGTGGAATACATAATACATAATAGAAAAAAGACAACCAAGGACCGTAATAGTTTAGTGTCTTTGGAAACATGGAACACAATCTTATAATCATGGTGAGAGATCTTCAACATCTCCCATAAAGATCATTCTCTTGTGATTTCTTACCTAAAACATTTTTTATATCCTCGGTAAAATAATACATAAAAAGGCTGAGCTCAAATGCTCAACAAGGGTAAAAATTGAGAAAATAAAACAGACCATATACATTTGAACTTAAAAACTTAAACATAATGTTTAAACATCAAAATGTTGAGTTGTGAAATAAATCTTGGCAGTATATAAGGCATAGATCATAAAGGAAAATTAATCATGGTAAAATAGCATGGTAATAAAACATGTAATTGTAGAATCCATTAAGCACATGTTATAATTTCCAATGTAGAGATGGAATTGCTACCAAGACAATCATAGTAGACAATGTCCATTACTGAACTAGGTTTACATGTCGTTCCAACCCTGTATTACTAAACCAGATTCACTTGTCATTCCATACATGTCTATCTCATGAGATATAAATCATTATCCAATTAATTGGAGGGAGATATAGGTCCCACACATCTCATAATGAAATCATTATTTCATGTGCCTAAAAGTAAACATAAATCACTCATCATAACCCAAAGAATAATATGGGTTTCAGAAACATCATACCATCATAACATAATCCATATAAAAAAAATGGATATCATTTAATCATAAGAAAAATCAATCCATGTAAATAATAGATACATTATACTTGAAACATAAACATACTAAATAATTTCAACTTAGATGGAAAATATTTTTGATAAAATACTTGAAATGAATTCTTGAGAAAAATATCCTTTCTTCTTCAAAAACATTTTCATTTCACAAAATTCCATGTTGTAAAAGAAAAGTATTTTTGTTCAAAATAATCATGAAATAGTGTATAGGAAGCTTCGTGGAATAAAAGCATTATGAAACTTTAATAATTCATTAATTCCATATAAGTTATAAAAACATTGTCCTCGCACTTTTACTGGAAAAGTCAAAAAGTACCTTGTATGGAAAAAAAGAAATATTCCTTCCATACCATGTGGTAAAAGTCAACAAAGGGTAAAAATTACTTTAAATATACAGGTAAGAATAGTAAACATTTTATGAAAACCGTTTTAGAAGACATGTACATGGATGATAAATATAACCCCAGTAAATACATATGAATAAATAATCTCGGATAAGAACGAGATTGGAATAATTATCCCTTACCATTCATGATCAGTGAAATCATTAATGTCATAAAATTAAAAAAATTACATGCATATCTAAATATCATATCCTTCATAATTAAAATCATAAAATATTCATGGGAAGCATAAACACCATACAAAAGAAATAGATTGTGATTAAGGCATATGTCTCACAGAAATAAAATTTAGACGAAATAATCCTTTACCTTATGTCCAATTTCTTTAATATGTGTCGGAGACTCATATAAAGTGTGATTAAAAATATTATTATCTTTTAAAATAACATTAATAATATTTATGATATTATATAAGAATCACATACGACTTTATATTACCTGTTCATTTGTCAATTCCATGTTAAATTTGTGTTTTGGGTAAAATCGTTTCATTTAGTGTACGTGTTTTGACTTGTAATTATTAATATGATAAAATAGATCATGATTACTTAATTCCAGAATGTAAAACATGATTTATATACAATATATATTCAGTATATAAATATATATAGTAGATCAATAAATGAAATGAAATACACTGTTCATGTAGATTGTAGGTCGTACGTACGCATGAACTCTGTTTTTGTTTCCTTGTTAAATTGAATGGAAGTAAGTAAATATCATATAAATAAATATACTATAATTATTATGTCATATATTTCATGATTATTTATTATATATACTTTATAGTAATTCTGTAATGGTTAACATGGTAAATGAATCCCATCGCGTCGTGGAGATGGTAATCCCTACGTTCGCACGAGTGGTGATATCGTTACCATAATTATTGAATGGAATTGGAGTGTATGATATAATATCTCAGAATTAGTATTATTATATAATAATCATATATATTTATTATTCCCACAATTATATCCATCCACGTATGGTGGTGGTGGAAAAACAGATTACACCATGGCGTGGAGAAGGTATGTCGTACGCACGCACACACGGTGATTTCATTTTTCGTAGGATGCATTGAAGGTGAAATGGGGTTATTTAATATTTATAATAACATATTAGTATATTAGTGATACTGATTTTATTACTTTATAATGAAACAAATAAATAAGAGGAAGTATAAGAATAAACAAATTTGAAGGAATCGGTAAAGGATATTACCTATTCTTTGACGCGCCTCTTCTAAACCTCCCCTTAGGGCACTAAAGATGGTCTTTGAAGAATACCAGGACCTCTATTAAGTTTCTGGGGAATTGGGGAAGAGAAATGGACAGGTTTCTTCCGAGCTTGAAGTCTCAAAATGTTGTGAAGAGGAGAGGGAGGAGGTTCCCTTTTATAAGAGAGGAGATGGGCACTTTTAGAAACCTCTAAAATATTAATTTATAATAAACCCAAAACCCACTAAAAAACATTCAATGTGACTCAATTTATGATATGAGGTATTTTAGGGTTGTAATAGAATCAACCAATAAAATTTAGACATGTTTTGTTTTGATTTTAGACCTTATCAGTTTGATTTATCCTTATTTAATCTATTTAATTTTATTTGCAGTAATAACATTATAATTTTTTTATTTTTATAAATATATACTTATGTGTTGTTAATTTTGCATAATTAGATACATTATTACATTTTATACCATATAAATTTAAAATTTAAAATTTTTAATATTTTTGTGATTTTTAAACAATTTAATAATATGTTATTTTTATAAAATATCAATAGTGTCAATTTTGAAACTATTCAATTATTTAAATTTAAATGAAATCCACAAAAAATATATATTCAAAAAAAATATTTAATAGATTTATAACATGTCATATGTGTCTAAAAAAATAATTTAGCACCTTAATTTGTTCATATTATATTTATTTTAATATTTTTAGAACCATTTATTTGATATTTCTCTTAATAAAATAATTACTACAACATTTTTGTATAATTATTTAATTTACCCATTTTTTGAAAAAAAAATTACAAATAAAATACTATGAAGAATATAAATCTAATATATTTTATAAAAATACTTTTATTAGAATTTATCATCTTAAAATCACAACATTTAAATAGTTATATTCATTAAATTATGAAGGTGACAACTTTGACATCATTTAAAATAAAATATTATAAATGTAATAATCTATTTTATAAGCCCTAAAATGGTCCACAAGATGACCCTTGGATGGTTAGGGTGTATTTGTACTCTACTAATAAATTTTGTTCAAGTTTCTGGTCCTTTAGATGGTTATTATTATTTTAATAAAAACTATATTATTGATTTATCACTAAATTAATAATTTCTGCATCATTAATGTATAAGATATTATAGTAATTATATATTTTTCAAAAATCACAAATAAATTACCATGACGTTGAAAACAATTTTATATTCCAAATTAGTATTTATAATTGAGTTTATATTATGTATAACCTTATATTAAAAATACATTAATTTTAAAGTTTGAGTGACACCTATTTCACATTCATTAAATAAAATAAATTAAAGGTCTTAATCACATCCAAGTTGGTTCAAAAAGATAAAATTTCGACCCAATTATCTTTTAAGACGAAATATAATCATCTAATTATATTAATTCATGAGTTAGGGTAATTTTATAATATTATTTTTACCCTTAATTACCTGATTTACCTTAAACTATAGTAAATAAAATTTACCATAGTTACTATTCATAATGCCAAAAAAATAAGACGTAGACTATTAACAAAATTTGGACCTACTAATTCAAAATATGGAATCCTTTTTTCCAAATTCAAAACACAAAAGTTAATTTAAAATTAATCTCGCTGTTGAGAAAACAGGTTTTAAAAGATAACACATTGCAAAAGATTGAAATGTCTTTACCTATGAATTCAATGTAAAATTAATTATAATTAAAAACATTATATTAAATGGTAAAAATATAATATATTTATACTTTAAAACCATCTTATATTATAATTTAACCATATAAATTATCTCAATGAAAAAAGTTTTTTTAATTAAAATTTAGTGTCTTTTTACTATTCATTAAAATGTGAAGGTTATTAGAATAATGTCAAAAACTTATACAACATAAATTTTTATATATTTATTTAAAACAAGTAGTTTAATTTGTCATATTAAACTTATAAACTTGTCAAAATTATATTTGAAATGGGCGTGCCATCAAAATGCGACAAAACTGCATTTTTTTTGAAAAATACTTCTTTTATCCGAAAAATTAATTTTGTTCCCAGGCCATGTTATATAAAATGATTAAGATGAATTATAATGTTATAAAATTTAAAATATGGTTAATACTATTCATAATGGCTAGTTCATAATAATATTATAATATATCATTATTTAGTGAAACTCAGTATTGCATACCACGCAAGCTATCGAGGAAGCCAACTCTTCTGTGTAACCCAAGCCAAGTATATTGTAGCATATACTACCAGATAATCATTGTGTAACATAAAAAAGAATATATCAATGAAATTAAAAATAATATATCTCATAATCTCTTGGGGTATTACATTCTACCCCCTTAAAATAAATTTCTCCCTAGAAATTCGTCGGGGTTATAAATCGTTTACTACTACAATGTTTCTTTCATAGAAGCCAACCTCGTAAAAATTAATACTAAGAATTAATTTTAAAAAGGAAAGATAGAAACATAATATCCACCCAAAAAAACTCTGCACTGGGTTTCCACATAGGAGAATATAGGTGATACTTTTGATATGGAAGAGAAATCTAACCATCATGTTCTGATGAAGAGTGGTAGAGAACATGGCTATGAAAAAGACATAAATTTGTGATGATCTAAGGTACCATCTGATTCATCGGATATGAGGGTACTAGGAAAACATTTTTGGTTTTCAAGATCATTTCCCGAATGTTGATGAATTTTTTCATAACAATAAATACATACTTGATTTCAGTGTAAAATCATTGTTGGTCATTCCATGAACAATTTCCACTTCATATATTATTTAAAAAAATGATGTTGAATTTTTCATTCTTGAAGTATTTGTAGATTATGCTATAGAATGATAGGTCATTCTATTTGTCTTTATCACAAAAATGTTTAGCATAAGATATTAAATATACATAAGTCCATATATGATGAGCTTTATCGTATATGGTTCCAAAATTGGACTTATACTTCATCTATCATACCATATAATAAAATAAAAATAATTTCTAAAAACCAGGGACTTAGTATAGGACAATGGTAAGTGATAAAGGCCTATCACACTTCCATTGTTGGTTCAATTCCTACATCCTTGTCTGAATTGACGGGTTTTCTCGCATCCTATAGGTTGTCCTTTTTCAAAAACTATACTATTATAACATTCCAGAAATAATTTAAAAAATTTATATCCTTAAACAATACTATCTGATGTCTAACATAATCCATTCCAATATTTAGGCTTGTCCAAAATACATCTGTCCAATCTCATAATATATAATAAATTACTAGAGAGGTCATCTACCAAGAAAGTGAATACCATCATTTATCCCTCGTATATCATAAGAAATATCTTATTGGTTATATTCCAAACATGTGAATACCTTCATCATTTATTCTCTTGAAACATGAGTTAAAATAGAACCTTAGTGAAAACATGAATGCTGTCAAAAGTTAACTCCTTCCACATACGAAAACCAAAATAATCCAAATACTCAAACCATGATATCAGTTTGTCCATATATCAGTCATGAGTATATTAATACTATCAAATATATTATTTTTTTCTTATCCCTTCATTATGCACATATCATCTTCTTTCAAAAAATATTTTAATCACTTTTCATGGTTAACGTTACCATTCAACATATACATTCAAATACTCAAAGAAAAACAATAGTGTAACAATCCTTATGTTTTTCTTTATTCCATGGTACTGTACATTATTGTTGATAAATATACAATCATTCTAGTACCTTCTTAAACCATTGACAAAGTTTCATCATTTTATTTCTCAACACTTCTTTCATCTCATATATCATTTGTAGTCTCTTCATCATCATCAATATAAAAACTACTCATATGACCATGTTGATTCTCTTCATGAGATTTTACCTTAGGTAATTGGTTTGTATAATGCCGGTATATTCCAAATTTAAAACATTTAACCATTATTGATGTCTTGGAAATACCATTATCCTTGTCCATATTGTTAACTGAACGTTTTCTTTTGCAATTACTAGCTTTGTGTCCTTCTTTTACACACACAAAGCATCTTCCAGTTCCTTGGGAACATTCCCTCTGATTCCTCTTCCAACAAGATTTACTTGAGGTAAATTGGACTTTTTTTCCTCTATGATCATCATGAAACTCCATATTTCTCTTATTAGATGAGTCAGGAAACATACCAAAGTTGAGATTATTGATCATATTATGAGATTACTTATTAGGCATAATAATGATGTTTCCACTTCCAAATCTTGTTTCATTTGGTTTCTCGTGAAGTATATCATTTCATTGTCCATCATATTCTCCACTAACATGAATCATCCTATTTCCATCCATTTTTAAAAATCCAAAAATAATAGTCTGAGAGGAAAAAATCTTACTAATAAAACAACATAATCAAGGGGGAGTACATTCAATATCTAACATCTTAGGTTTAATACTAGGTTATTCATTATTATTATCATAATTCTTGGATTGTAACCTCTACTTATTCTTAACATTAGGGGTATCCCAAGACATACCATAGAAATATCTCTAGGTATCTCACTAAAGTTTTCACATCCTAGTTTCCAAAGGATAACTAAACTTTCCCTCTAATACGAACTATAGAGACCCAATCTTGACATACATGTACATTACATTACTTTTTCATAATATTTAATACATAAAAAAAACAGACACCCGAGGACCGTAATAGTTTAGTGTCTTTCAAAACATGGAACACAATCTTCTAATCATGGTGATAGATCTTCAATATCCCCCATAAAGATCTTCCACTTTTGTTTTCTTAAATAAAACCTTTCTTTGTATCATGGGGAAAAGAAGACATAAAAAGGGTGAGCTAAAATGATGAGTAAGGGTAATCATGGAGAAAATAAAACAATCTATATACATTTGAACATAAAAACATGAAGATAATGTTAAAACATCAAAATCTGAAGTTGTGAAATAAATGTTTGTAGTACGTGAGACATAGATCATAATGGAACATTAGTCCTGATAATGTAGCATGGGAATAAAACATATAATTGTGGAATAGATTAATCACATGTTATGATTTCCATAGAAGCCAAGGCATTGCTTCCAAGACCATCATAGTGGATAAAATCCATTACTGAACCGGGTTTACTTGCCGTTCCAGCCCTATATTACTGAACCAGATTCAATTGTCATTCGAGACATATCTATCTCATGAGATATAAATATTTACCCAATGCATTATAGGGAGATATAGGTCCCACCCATCTCATAATGAAATCATTATTTCATGTTCCACAAAATAAACATAAATCATTCATCATAACCCAATGAATAGTATGGGTTTCATCAACATCATCCCATCATAACATAATCTGTATAAAACAGTTGGATATCACATTATCATAAGGAAAATCAAACCAAGTAAATAATAGATTCATTATACCTGAAACATAGACATACAAAATAATGTCATCTTAAATGGAAAATATTTTTGATAAAACACTTGAAATGAATTCTTGAGGAAAATATCCTTTCTTCTTAAAAATCAATTTGTTTTCACAAAATTCCATTCAATTTTAAAAGAAAGGGATTTTTTTGGAAATAATCATGAAATCGATTAGAGGAAACATCATTTAAATAAATTGTTATGAAATCGTAAATATCTATTCATGCCATATAAGTTAAAAAAACATTCTCCTCATACTTTTACCGGAAAAGTCAAAAAGTATCTCGTATGGTAAAAAAGTACGATTACTTCCATAGAATTTGTTAAAAGTCAAAAAAATGTAAAATGGATTTAAATATACATGGAATAATAGTAAAAATTTAATGAAAACAGTTTTAGATGTCATGTACATGGATGATAAATATTACCCCAGTAAATACTTACTAATAAACAATCTCAGATAAGAACAAGATTGGAATAATTATCCCTTACCATTTCTGATCGGTGAAATCATATGTGTCATAAAATAAAAAAAATTATATTAGTATTTAAATATTATATCATTCATAATAAAAATCATATAACACTCATGGGAAGCATAAACACCATACAAAAGAAATTGATGGTGATTAAGGCATATGTCTCACAGAAATAAAAGTGAAACGAAATAATCCCTTACCTTATGTCCAATTTCTTCCATATGTGTCCAATATCTTTTTATAGTGGGTTTAAACATATTATTATCTTGTAATAGAACCATAATAATATTTATGATATCATATATGATTCACTTACAACATTATATTACCCATTCATTTTTCAATTCCTTGTTAAAGAAGCGTTTTGGGTAAATCGTTCCATTTATCGTGCATGTTTTGACTTGTAATTATTAATATGATTACATAGATCATGATTACTTACTTACATAACATAAAATATGATTTATATATAATATATATTTGGAATATAAATATATATAGTAGATCAATAAATGAAATGAAATACACCATTCATGGAGACGGTAGGCCGTACATATGCATGATCTTTATTTTCATTTCATTATTAAATTGAATGGATGTAAGTAAATAACATATATATAAATATTGTATCATTATTATGTCATATATTTCATGATTATTTATTATATATACTTTATAATCATTCTGTAATGGTTAACATGTTGAATGAATCTCATCGCGTCCTGGAGAGGGCAATCCATACGTACGCACGAGCAATGATATTGCTCCCACAATAATTGAATGTAATTGGAGTGGATGATATAATATCTCATAATCAGTATGATTTTATAGTAAAAATATATAGTTATTATTCCCACAATTATATCCATCCAAGTATGGTGGTTGTGGAAAAATAGATTACACCACGGTGTGGAGACGGTAAGTCGTACGTACGCACGCGCGGTGATTTCATTTGTCATAGGATTGATAGAAGGTGAAATTGGGTTGTTTAATTTTTATAATAACATATATGTATATGAGACATATTTTTGTTATTAATTTAAAATTAAAAAAATTAATAAGAGTAATGAGAAAAAGAAATAAATTTGAAGGAATCGTTAAAGGATATTACCTCTTCTTTGATGTGCCTCTTCTAAACCTCCTCTTAGGGCACTAAAGTGGGTCTTTGAAGAAGACCAGAACCTCTATAATGTTTCTAGTGAAGTGGAGAAGATAAATGTACAGGTTTTGGCCGATATTTAAGGCATAAAATGTTGCGAAGAAGAGAGTGAGGAGGTTCTCTTTTATAAGAGAGAAGAGGAGCACTTTTGGAAACCTCTAAAATATGAATATATAATAAACCCATACCCTAGTAAAAAACTCCTAAAACTTACTAAAATAAGGATATGAGGTAATATAGGGTTGTAATCCCATCAAAAATTAAATTTATACATATTATTATTTTATTTTAAACCTTTTCATTTGGATTTTTCCTTATCTAATCTATTTAATTTTATTTACAGTAAAAATATTATAAATTTTAAATTGTTTAAAATTATTACTTATGTGTTGTGAAATTTCCATAATTAGATACATTATTAACGTTTCGACTATAAAATTTAAAATTTGTAATTTTTAAATATTTTTTTGATTTTTAAACAATTTAATAATATGTTATTTTTATAAAATATTAATAGTGCCAATTTTGACACTATTCAATTATTTGAATTTAAATAAAATCCGCACAGAATATATATTCAAAAAAAAAATATTTAATATATTTATAACATGTAATATCGATCTAAAAAATAATGGAGCACATTAATTTGTTCATATAAAATTTATTTTAATATTTTTAAAACAATTTATTTGATATTTCTCTTAGTAAAATAATTACTACAACATTTTTGTATAATTATTTAATATACATATATGTTGCATAAAAATTAAAACTAAAATCCTATGAGGAATATAACTCTAATATCTTTCATTATAATAATTTTAGTCAAATTTATCATCTTAAAATCACAACATTTAAATTGTTATATTGATTAAATAATGAAGGTGACAACTTTGACATTATTTAAAATAAAATATTATAAATGTCATAATATGGTTTATAAGGCTCACAATGGTCCACAGGTCTACCCTTGGATTCTTAGGGTATATATGTACTCGACCAATTTGGTTTGGTCAAGTTTCAGGTCCTTTTGAAGGGTATTATTATTATAATAAAAACTAGATTATTGATTTTTCACTAAATAAATAATTTCTGCATCATTAATGTATAAGCTATTAAAGTAATTATATATTTCATAAAAATCACAAAAAAATTACCATGATGAAGAAAAAAATTTATCTTTAAAATTAGTGTTTATAATTGAATTTAAATTATATATAACCTTATATGAAAAATATTTTAATTATTAAAGTTTGAGTGAGACGTATTTCACTTTCTTTAAATAAAATAAATTAAAGGTATTAATAACATCCATGTTGGTTCCAAAAGATAAAATTTATACCCAATTATATTTTAGGATGAAATTTAATCATCCTATTATATTAATACAAGTTTTAGGATAATTTTATAATATTATGTTTACCCTTAATTGTCTGATTTACCTTTAACTGTAGTAAATAAAATGTATCGTACTTACTGTTCATAATGTTAAAAAATTAAAAGTAGCCTATTAACATAATTTGGACCTACTGGTTCCAAATATGGAATCCATTTTTCTAAATTCAAAACACAGAAGTTAATTTAATATTTATCCGGTTGTTGACAAAATGAGTTTCAAAAGTTAAAACATTTCAAAAGATTGAAATGTTTTTATCTATGAATTCAATGTAAAATTAAAGATAATGACATAAATTATATTAAATGGTAAAAATATATTTTATTTATACTTTAAAACCATCCAATATTATAATTTAGTCATATAAATTATCTCAATGAATTCTTTTTAATTAAAATTTATCGTATTTTTACTATTCCTCAAAATGTGAAGGTTATCATAATAATGTCAAAAAATTATCCAATGTAAATTTTTATATAATGATTCAAAAGATGAAGTTTAATTTTTCAAATTGAAATTATAAACTTGTCAAAAATTATATTTAAAATAGGTGCGCCATCAAAAGGCAACAAAACTGCATTTTTTGAAAAATACATCTTTTATCCGAAAAATCAATTTTGTTCTCATACCATGTTATATAAAATGTGTAAGATTAATTATAATGTTATAAAATTAAAAATTTGGTTAATACTATTCATAATATCTAGTTAATAATAATATTATAATATATCATTTTTTATTGAAACTCGGTATTGCGTACCACACAAGCTATCGAGGAAGGTAACTCTTTTGTGTAACACAAGCCAAGTATATTTTTGCGTATACTGTAAGCTATTCATAGTGTAGTGTACAACAGAAGATATCAATGAAATTGGAAATAATATATCTCATAAAATCTTGGGGTTTTACAGTTACCTACCCTATCACATCCCATACCAAAACTCATATAAACCAATGATCCATTGACCATTCATATACTCCTAGGCCCTCCCCTATCACACCATCCCTGTTAAACATTATCAAATACTTATATGTATTCCTTGCGCCTATTTCCCACATATAAACTATTATTTTACAAATATAAATTTATTCGAAAACATAATGAATCTCAATATATGCTCGATGTACCCTTCCACCTCAAGAATCCATAAATCCTACATCTTTTCTGATGAAAACCCTCAATTTTTGTTCCACACATCTCAAATAAATGATATGTCACCTTGATGAAGAGATGTCCATGCACCAAAAATAAATCATAAACCACATCGATTCCAATAAATAATCATGTCTCTATGGACCTCACCCAGTCAAAGATATATATATATATATATATATCACACATCTTAGAAGATTTTTACATACTAACTATCACCTGGTAAGTCAGAATATTAAATATCATGCATATGAGGAATCCTAAAAAATAGTTATTCTTATAAAAGTGTCCCTTTAAAAAGGAAAAGGAAACCTAGTCATGCCCATCGAGGAATTTTATATGTATTCTGAATGCTAGCCTTATCTAAAATAGAAGCTAAAAAACAAGCTCCTGGTTTGAATCCAAACTCTCTAAGAGCAAGAAAACATGAGGTAATACACTATACTCTAACCAATTACCCCACTACAGGGCCCCACTCTCTTTTCCAGGACCTTCATATGTAGATAAATCCTTGATACCATATCTTTATACAAGTCCTTGTCAGACCTCAAATCCCAGATTCTACCTGAGTCCCTATATCCCAACTAATATAAAAGGCTTCCTATAAAACCTCTTGAGATGCTCAGTTTTTACTCATTCCCATCACTATTTCAATGCCAAGCTGCATTGCGTCTTCACACATCTTGGCTACCCACACTAGAAACACACTATTAAATACCCTCACCTCTATGGTACTCTTGAGTTTCTGGTCTAAACTCCCTACTGAGAGAAAACTCGGCCTCACTCCCTACTATCAAAACATCACCGACATCATTACCTAACATCATCACCTAACTTAAGCATGATCATTCAATCAAATTTACATTATATTAAGTGAATGATTCACACCCTAGGATAATGATAATAACCTTAGTGTGTTTACTTTCACCCATATGGCATGTTTGAAACCTTCGTAAAAAAGCCTCCCTCTCAAGGATTCATCAACCACTGTTCCAGGTATGAAACGATAAAAGTATGTTAAAGTAGGTGCATTGTCCATGATAGGAATGTATCCCAAATGAATGTTTAAGAACTCATGATCTCTTTATGAAATTAGTGTATGTAGAAAATGTTCTCAAAGAAACAAGCCTCGGAGACCTTACATACTAGTCCTTCATGTCTTCCATCCTGAACCTGTATATCCTACCAGTGTTTTTTTGGTCCTCCAAGCATGTCCATATCCAGCTTCACCCACCATCCTAGGGGAGTATTAAGCTACATGAAGATGGTATCCACTAACTCTACAGATTTCTCCACCAAACGTTTTCCTCCCAACAATGAAATAGTGGTGGGTTCTGTAACTGCAACTCTCGAGTCAAGTATTCTATTAATGAATCTAATTCCTGAGCTCCTTTATTAATATATTTGATAACATAGAGTGGGATTTCCCCAATATTTTATTCAATCCATGTCCCAAAATCTTTTATCTAATACACCCATAAATCTATTCAATGATCCTGTACCTATAGCTCATGATATTCATGGCCCTTAGGGGTCTCATCTATACCCTCAAGGCCTCAACCTATGCATTCCCATATGACACTAAATCACCTATTTTCGGATGATAAATTAGGATCCACCTATGTGTATGACAGAACAAAAGGGTGTAGATAGTTCCCTATGGGTTAATGATAAAAGTTTTATAAAATTCAAACTATGATAATTAAGTAAAATTTTTAAAGAAACGTTTATAGATCATTCTATAGGGACGATGAATTAGTTTTATTATTTTCTAAAATGAATTGATTTAATTAATTTAAAGAAATAGGTGGAAAATATGGGTTTTATTCATTTTGTGAAATCAAATAATAAATAAAAGATAATTTACGTGTTGAGATTATATTTTGAAAATATCACCTATAATGACCTTATCTTTTTAAGGAAAACATTTTCCTAAAAATGTGTGTTGTATTAATATTTACGCAAAAAAATCACATCACCTTAATATTAAAGTAAGGATAATTGAAATATGACCATATGGTTTCAATAATTATACGATCACTGTTAAATTATGACTATTTTTCAAATTGATCATTGGAAATAATACTCTTAATAACAATTTTAAATGTATAATTAGTATTTATAAGTAGGATTGAAATGGTGATAATTAATGTAGAAATGAGAAATGATGGCCTCAACTAATAGAGTCATGTCATGCGAATTAAATTTGATAGAACATTGGAGGGGGGTTGTGTCGTTGGGGTTTTCTCTTGACCAAGCCCAAGATGAGCTTCAACAACTAAGGCTTGAACGAAATCGCATACATGAGAAGTTTGATTTAGTGGAAATTACCACTTGGGAGATGTTATCGGAGCCGCCCCATGAATCTATCATCATCTCACACCTTATCATTAGTTCATATGAACATGTTATAATTGTTTTTGAACCATATCATTAGTTAATTAATGTGTAATCTCGTTTTATAATTAATACTTATGTTCTATAAATTCTTTTTGGAGTATAGTTTTTCTTATAAGTATGATAAATTTGATAAATTAATTTATTAGAAAGAAATTTTATTTTTAATAAAGTATATAATTATTATAATAAACTAAGGTATTTTTAATAGTGTTCATTTTAATCAAATTTTATCATTAAAACAATATTATATAAATTTAAATGATAATACAATATTATTTTTTCAAGTGTTATAAATTTTACTATGAATTTTACTCTACATTTTCTATATCCTATTATTTTAAATAAATAAAAAAATTATATTTGAAAGAAATATTTCACATATATATATAATTATGATTAAAAAATATAGATAATTTTTGGAAATTATCACGTCGAAATTTGGATGGAGTAAATTTATGATAATTTTCTAAAAAAAATTAGTTTAATAGTAAAAATATAGTTTTTGAGTTTTCAGTGCGTTAATGAAATCATAATTATGTAATAAGTAATATAAAATTATGTTTGAAAATTGTTAATTAAAATATAATAATAGGTGTCAAAAAATTTTAATACCATTGTCATTAACATGGGTTTTCATTAACCACTACCTAGGTGTCCATGGAAATTAATAAACAAATCATCCTCTTTTACTATAAATACCCAACCAATAATGAATTATCCTTCATTCCCAATCCATATTCTTAATTATTTGATATTTTACCCCCCAAATTAGTATTAAAAAGGGGTACTCATTCCCCCCAATATCACAATCATTAGATTTTAGGAGTTACTCATCAGGGTAATGGAAATCTCACCCTCTCGTTTCCTTTCAACTACCCTTTTTAGGTGTTATGTCTTCCAATTTGCGAAATATGTTTTTATATCCATTTTACTCTATCTATTGACTGTATTATGTGTATTTTTACAAATGGGATACCCTTTTTCTCTGATTTTTTTTACCATTTTTAGATACCATGTTTCATACCTGTTATGCTACCAAATTTTCTTCTCAAAATTTCTATCTTCTTTCTCAAGAAATTCTCATATTTTCAATTATGAATACCCAATAAACATTCTTTTCAAAATAAATTTTCCTAGATTTAATCATGGTATACTTTTTTATAGGGATAATATATATGAATCTATCATTAATTTTTCTTGGGTCAATAAGGAAATTAATATCTTGTCTTTAAGAACGTTTCTTTAAAAAGCCATGATTTTGATATGAAACCCGTGTTTTTTATTCTCTAGGGGTTAATTATGAAATATTTTATTATGGTATATATGCATAACATTAATTAGGATATATTAATTGTGTTCCTTGATAGATTTCTAATTCTTTGTTTATTTAATTTAATCTCTATAGATGGCTTTTTTTGTGGTACCTAGGTATTTTTTTAAGCCATAGTGAAAAAACCTGATGATATTCTTGTGAGTGTCTAATATAAATTTTGTATCAGCATCTCTAAGATATTATTAATTTTCATTTATTTATGGTATTTATCATGGTCACTTTTTCATTCAATAATTACATTCCCCATGTACTTATGGATTTTTCCTCAAGATCACATGTAAACAGTTTCTCTTACTTTCCCTTATGGGGCCTTATGTTCACTCATTCCTTTGATTTACGCGCCCAAGTTATTAGATATAGTAATTAAACTTATAATGATCCTATTATGAAATGTTTAATGTTGATTATAATAATTTTTAGGTCTTCATGTGTTATATACCTTTTCCCTAAGAAACTAAACATTAACAGATCCACTGTTTTTTACAATGTAATTAAAAGTCTATTTAATAAAAATGGTGGATTCCATAGTTAGTATAAAAGTAAAGTCTATTATTTGTAGAAATTATAATTTTAAAACATTAGTAAGAACCTTTGGAATAAGTTAAATTATTTGAAACCAAACTGGTATTCTGGTGAAGTATTAAGTAAGTGGTTTATGAGCAAAGAAATCCTGGTATGGAAATGAACATGAGGAAATGGTTCTAGAATATATGAACCTTTTTTGTAAAAAATTGACATGGTGCATCGAGCCTTACTCGATATAACCTAGTAAATGAGAAGGTGCCTTATTATGCACCTGGTTTGACACTCCTAAGGGATTTTTTTGGATATTCACAATATTTATCTGAACTATAATGAAGGATTTATAGAAAATATAACTACTATTAAAGAATAACATATTTAAGCATTATGTTTTATGTCATGAATTTAGTTTATAATTATAATATTATTAAATCTAGCATTGTTTCCACTAAGGTTTTTTTTATTTCATCAAATTGTGAAAAATATTGGAAACCATGTAAATGCTAAGATGGAATGAACCAGGTCTTGACAGTGTTTTTATAGAATCCATATTGAAAAATTTAATGACAATGATGAATCAAATGACTCTAGTTATGAGAAATAACATGGATAAAGTCAAGATAATGGATTAAACTGAAGGGGAATAAAAAATTTTAGATTTCTTTATGTGTCAAAAACCACTATCTTATATTATATCTACGGACCCATTGATTTCTAACCAATGGATAATCTCTATAGAAATTAACTTTTCTATACTCCAATATTCGGAACAAGAGAAATTCACCGGGGATGTATAACTCTTAGAGGGAGAATCTTATCCGTTCTAGAGATTGGATATAAACACGAATCCATTATGGGAGATTGATTTAATGTAATGGGAATTTTTTAGTGTATCCCTTTTCATTAAAATATATTTCCCCCCTTTGATGGAAAAAAATAAAAAATTATTATAGCAGTACCAGAAGAAAAATCAATCTGTGTAAAGATTTGAGATTACATTTACAAGGAATTTTCTTTATACCTCAATATTTTTCATGGATACTAATGGAATGGTATATATGTTAATAGATGGACTAAGACCCTATATACAGAAGAATGTATCCAATCAAGACCATAATAGCTATGAAGAGATAACATTACGTGAAATGAAGGTAGAACTCAAGATCATAGATTAGAAATGGTAGTGTAGATTGAATGAAAATAAGAGGTCAATTGATCAATGATTAGTTAGTAAATTTTATTGGTAATCAACTTTCCACATGAATAAATTGTGGGAAGAGGAATTTAGGGAACTGTTTTCTCAAGAGAGGGAAATGATATAAGTGTTTAAAAGATGGTAATATTAATCACAACCTTCATAGTGATGTGAATCCCCAAATTCAAAAACACTAATGAAATGGGAAGATGGTGCAGTCCATACCAGAACATTAATGCTTAAATTGTAGAAAAAATGGGAACTTTTCCAATCACTGTTTAAATATAAAGTTAACGAAGGGTAATCACCATCAATATTATCATATTACAAGGGAGAAAAGTCATCATTTTTCCATAATGATAGCTGAATTTGAGGCTTCAAATTATCTAGTGGTAGGTACTGTAATTGTTCTCTGAAAGATATAAAGTACATTGTTCGATTCTGGTTGAACACATTCATTTTATTCCTCAATGTTTGTAATAAATATAGAATAAACCGTAGAACTGCTAGGTATAGAGTTCTTAGCCAATTCATCTAGAGGGATTACCTAGGAATCAACTGTTTATAGAAACTCTAGTATATAAATTGGTGAGAATAGTCTCATAGAAAACCTAGTAATCATTCCCATGATGGAATTCTCCATTATAATAGGGTTGGACTATCTCTTAATGTATAATACTATAATCAACTATCTGCATGGGGATAAAATTTTCTCTTTGTGAATAAAATGGATGGTTCAATGTTTCTATTCACTAATTATGGAGATCTTCACATCATCAACGTAAATAATATGTAACTTTTACCAAGTATTTTTTATTTATTTGACCAGCTTAATGGGGATAAATTCTTCTCAAATATTGATTTTCTGATCTAATTATCATCAATTGAGGGTGATGAAAGATGATATTACAAAGACTATCTTTGGATCATGATATGGGCATTATGAATTTTTTTATGCACTTTATCATAACTAATACTCCTATGATTTATATGGATTTGTTTAATATAGTCTTTATGGAATACATTAATAACATTATTGTAGTTATTATTCATGATATTTTGAAATATTTTAAATGTTTAGTGTATGATGAGGATTATATGAAGGTTATATTTAAAATTATGAGTAAGGAGAGTCTATTTGGAAATATTATAAAATGTTACTTTTTGTTATAATAAATTTTATTCATGGGGAAAATTTTAACCCATGAAAGAATCTCAGTTGACCCTTCTAATAAAAAGGTCATGGAGAAGTGTTATCATCATAGAATATTATGTGAGATTAGTAGTTTCCATAGTTTCTGGCATATTATATGAGGTATGTTAAAAAATTTCCATATATTTATAACTCACTGAAAATGTTAAATTGAAAAGAGGCAAAGTTAATCTGGACAAAGGTGTTTGATGAAAGCTTCCAAGAGTTGAAGAATATATTAGTTACTGAACCCATATTAACTCTAAAATCTGTTAGAGAAAGACTCGTTATTTTTTGAGTTGCATATCTAAAAGGTATGCGCGTGTCCTAATGAAAAATGACACGATTATTTCTTATGAATATTGATAATTGAAACCTCATGATCATAATTATCCTATGAAAGTCCTGGAACAAGATTCATTTTCTTTTCTCTGAGGACAAGAATTTCCTATAATTATGGGGAGTAATGTAATATAGACATAGACCACCAATGTTTGAAGTATATTCTCATAGAAAAGCAATTGAAGATGAGATAGATGATATGGTTGGAACAAATTAAATACTACGATTTTCAATTCATTATATTCATAGAAGAAAAAAACATATTGATGCATTAAGTAGGAAAGACCATGTTGTTCTAACTCTGATTATGATTCAAGGAGATCCTTTGATCAAGAACCTACTAAAAATGGACATTGGAATTGCAAGTATAGGGATTTCATAAACCATATCTAAAATTATTTATCAACCATAATTAATAGAAAAGTTCAAGATATATCAAAGAGATGATCCTTTGTTTCAAAAAAAGATCAGGGTTATAAAGGATGGGGTGTTTCGTGAGATTAATTTTGATCTAGAAGGTGTACTAAAATTTTGGACAGGCCAATGTCCTCTATCTAATCATGAAATAATGAATGAAAAGATGGATGAATCTCATATCTCTATATTCTATATACATCTAAGAATCACAAAAATATATAATGACCTTAGATTTTATTATTGGATGGATATCATGAAAAAAGGAGATTGATGACTTCACTATATGGTTCATGGTGTGTCAGTAAGTTAAGGTGGAGCGACATCTTCCTAAAGGGGTTTTACAGCCACTAAACATACCCGCATGGAAGTGGAACGATATCACTATGATATTTTTCACTGGTCTCTCAGGTACATCCAAAGGAAACAATTCAATATGGATTATGGTGGATCATCTCACCAAGACTTCCCATTTCATTATTTTTCGGGATGATTTATATTTTGAATGAATTTCCAAGATATAAGTAAAGGATGTAGTAAGGTTTTATTAGGTACCACTCACTATCTTATATGATCATGACTGATGGTTCCCATCAAAAGAAGAGAGACATATTCAACATTGTCGAATAAATGATTTTAATTTCAGTACGACCTATCACCCCCAAACTGATGGCTAATATAGATAGACTATTCATAAATCCTAATAAATTTTAAGAACACACACAATGTAATTTAAAGGAGGATAGGATCAAAATCACCCATTAGTTGAGTTCTCATATAACCAAAGGACCATTCTAGTATTCTAACGGTACCCTATGAAGCTGTATATGTGAAGAAATGTAGAAAATATACTTTTTGGGATAAATTTTGTGAGAGGACATTTCATTGGAATGATCTTGTGTAGGAGATGACAAAATAGGTTAATTCCATCAAACAACACATAAAGTCTTATTAGAGTTACAGAATAGTTATTCCGACAACAATTTAAATGACATGGAGATTGGTTTTACTGAAAATGTGTACCCTTTAATATCACAACGGAATAGATACTTTAAATTTGGAATGAAAGGGAATCATAACACCAGTTACATTGGCCCTTATGAAATCCTTGATAGCATTGGAGATATAGCCTATCAGATAGCACTTCAACCAAACTGTTCTAATGTTTATGATGCATTCCATGTTTTTCTCTTAAGGAAGTATATACCTAACCATTCACATGTACTGAATCCTATGTTGGTATAACTGGAACATGAAATCTATTATAAGGATAAGTTATTAAAGATCTTGGATGGTTTAGACAAGGTTCTACATAGTAATACTACAGACCACATAAAATTTTTAAGGAGGATCCAAATATATGAATATGGAACATGGGAACCATAGGAGAAAATAAAGCAGAAGTATCCACATCTCTACTCAAATGAGAAATAATGTGGAAATTTTGGGGATTAAACTCTTTTAGAAGGGAAAAATGTAACAACCTAAACATTTTGAATGATTATTTTTTACTAAAAATTAGTGTTATATTATTTTGTACTCAAAAAAAAAATTCCCATTTAAGAAATAAGTTAGTATAAATAAAAAGTTATCATAGAGTTTCGCCCATTATATTAAAATTGGTCAATTATGAAAATTGGTCAATATGAATGTTTGAAACAATACTCTTAATAATAATTTTAATGTTATAATTAGTGTTTATAAGATGAATTGAAAAATGATATTTAATGAAGAAAATAGAAAAGATATCCTCAACTAGTAGATTCATGTCATATGAAGCCAATTTTTTAGAACATGGGAGGGAGGTAGAATCACTAGGATTCTCTCTTGAATAATCCTAAACTGAGCTTTAAATATTGAGACTTGAATGAAATCACCTACAGGAGAAGTTCATGTTAGTGGAAATCACCAATCTGGCGATGTTAGTCGAGCTTCCCCATGAATCTATCACCATCTAACACATTACCATTTGGTCATATAAAGGTGTAATAAGAGGAAATTTATCAATGCCTTAGTTACATAATATATAATACCATTGTAAAAATGAAATTATTTATCCAGTAATTTCATTTCAAGTTTAGTCTCTCCTAAAAATATGATAAATTTGATATATTGTTTTTTTAAACAAAAAGTGAAATTTTTAGAAAATGTATAATTATTATATTAAAATAAATTAATATTATAATTTTTTATTTTAATTAAATGTGATTATTAAAACACATTTATTAAATTTTAAATGAAAAAATAAATTTATTTTTTCATGTGGTAGAAATTTTACTATGAATTTTTTATGCATTATGATTTTTAATAAAGAAGGATTTTTTTATTTTATGTTTAATTGATCATACCTATATAATTATTTTTGTAAAATAAACATCATTTTAAAATCATAATGTTGAAACTATATTAGGGTTTATTTATGAGAATTTTCAAAAATATTTTGTTTCTTAGTGAATAGTAAAAAAAATATAGTTTTGAGTTTTCCTTATGTTTAATGAAATCACAATTAGGTAATAATAATACAGAATTATAGTTGAATATTTTTGATTAAAGTATCATCATAATTTTCCCATGTTTCCCATACCATGGGAAGATACCATGGGAAATCCCTTGGTTTTTCATTTACCAAAACGTAGGTGTCCAAGGAAATTATTAAAAAAGGCCTTCCCTTTTTCAATTAATACACTCTCATTATTCTTTAAAATTAATTACAAATTTATCCTCCATGAATATATAATATTTTTACCTCCCATGGATTCCTCACATGGTGTCCTCAATCCCCTAAGGTCCCAATCATTGAGTTTTAGGAGTTACTCTTCAAGGTAAGGGGAATCCCAACTTCTCATTTCCTTTCATGTTACATTTTTTGTGGTATGTATTTGAAATTTAAAAATTATATTATTATATCCATTTTATTACATCTCTTTAATTTATATATTTTCTTCTATTAATTTTATAACCTTGTCTCATATATTTTTACAATTTTCTAATTCTACATTTCATTCCAATTATGCAGTCATATTTTCTTCTCAAATTTTCACTCTTTTCTCAAGAAATTATATTTCTTTATTAACTGAATACCCCAACCTATTTCTTTTCTAGGAGTATTATCATAGATTTAAAAATTATCTATTTTATTATAGTATTAGCATACATGAAACTAACATAACATTTTTGTAGGATAATAATGACTTAAATATCATATATTTATGAACATTTCATAAAATATCAATGCTTTTTATATGAAATTGATCTCTTCTATTCACAACAGGTTATTTATGAAATGTTTTATTATGATATATGTTGGTAATATTAATTAAGAAATATGAAGGGTGATCCTTGATAGTTCTAAAATTCACAGAATAATGATATTCATCTCTAAAGATGACATGTTTTATGATACCTTGGTGAATAACCATGGTAATTTTTATGACACCTCAATGGATAACCTTGTTGATATTCTTATGAATGAATAAAGTAATTGTTTAATATAGACTTACAGGTTATCATTAATGTTAATTTATTTATTACATGCCTCATGTTTTATTTTTCATCACATAATGATATTCCTTAGGTTCTTCTTCATTTTTCCTCAAGATCACATGTAAATTGTTTCTCTTATTTTCCCTTATTAGGATTTATCATCCCTTTTCCTTTGATGTATATACCCAGGTTATAATATTTAGTAATTATACTAATTAAAAACCAATTATGAAGCCTTTAATGTTCATTATAGTAAGGTTTGATTCTTTCATGTATTATATACCTATTTTCCAAAAACCAAACATTAATAGATCCTTTGTTTTCTACAATGATATGAAAAGATAAGGTAATAAAAAGGATGGATGTCACAATAATAGGTATTTTTAATTTCATAGTTCATGTACAATTAAATTAAATAAATGAAGTTAATTAATTCATGATCAGTTTCATAATTGGGATGCATAAATCCAATGGTCATGGTACTTCTTCATCAATGTGTCACTACCCTATTTCCCTTGGATTGGTAATTTAGGGTTTTTATAAATCAACTTTGTAATGATACCATATATAAACATAATTTCATGTAAATTAAACAATGTGCATGCTTAATTTATGGTTTTCAGTTTTTTAATTATAATGTTTGATTTTAGATTAAAATATCAATGGTCATTATAAAAGAAAATGAAATAGGTTATAAATTGATTAAATAAATTATGAAAGCTGAATACAAGAATAAAGGAAAAGAAATAAAAACAACACACATTCGACCTTATATTTAAATACCGCTAGAAGAATTTAGGTTTACCCTATCATCTTTATGAAAAGAATATTATAGGGAAGGAGAAAATAAAATGAAAACATAATGAAAATATTGATGAACTTGGGGAGGGCGATGCATAACAATGATGATCACTCCAATAATTGGTATTATAGATTTTCTTCTAAATTATGTATGATAGAAGTCAATTTATAAGCTCCATATGACAGATAAAAATTTAATGTCGTTATGTAACAGACAAATAGGGATCATGGGTGGGCACGATGTCAAATATTATGTAAAAATTTGAATATACGCACAATTTGGTGGTATAAAATTTTTTCTGAACCTTTTACATGATGTGCAATTTGTGTACATGATGGGTACATTAATGGAATATTTTATTGACTTTACAAAATTTCCATATTTCTTAACATTCACAGGTACATGACATGATATGGTGACATGATGTGTAATGAAATTTTCTCTACTATGAAAGCCCCATTTTTCTTATTTATTCAGTTATATTCCATGAATGTGCACAATGATTATCCTAAAAAATATAGAGTCACGGTGCTTCACTTTTAACAAGACACATATTGTCATTTTCTCCTTTTTGAATTATCCAATGTATCATTCCATAATACACACAAAAAGTTGAACAATTAAAACAAATTCAAGAATAATTCATTAAATATAGAAATCAATACACTAAAATACCACAAAATACATTCATGAAACATAGATATCAGTGTAAATGCATTGAATACAAATACCAAGGTCATGATAAAATAAATTAATATAAATAAATATAACACAGATAGGTAAGTTCTAATAAGAATAATAATATCACCACAATTTCACTCCCCCTTCACAATAATGTATCACGACATCTAGCCTCTTTTCCCCTTACCAACTCATATAAATGAAAGGAATCACATATAAATCACTCCTCATAGCCCTTTTCATCCCCATGACAATGTCGGACAAGATTTTTCAATTCGAGGTAGCCATGTAAGATTCCCCCAAAGATAATATTCAGGAAAACATTGTTTAGCTTTTTGGATTACATTTTAAAAATCCCACACCTATTATCATACCTACATACTCATATCAGATACACGCCCACATATATTTCTTATCACATATCACACCACATAAATATTTCATTGGAACAACAATCTTGCATCAGTTGAGTAGAATGTCGTAAAAGAGAGTATGTAGGAAAACATTTCTTAGATACCTTTATTGACACTTTAGAAAAACAACCCCTCTTAACAAAATCCACACCATTGGGGAAAATACCATGAAATTTAGTGATATGCATACGCATATATATTAGTTATCTTATGTTCCTATCATGAAATCATAAAAATACATCCCTTAATGAGTGAGACCAGGGTTCCACAATCCTCTTTATCTATATTGGGAAAGGGATAACATATCATTTTAGATAATAATCAAACCTTAGTTTATAAATACAGATAAAAATCATATAATATGTAAAAAGATTAAACATGAACAAAAATTTCCCAACACTAGAATCTTATTTTGTCCCAAGTTCATGCAGTTGCAGGCACCCAAACAAGAGCTCAAACCCAATTACAAATACATTATAGTATCCAGTTTATAATAGAAAAAAATTTAATACATAAAATGTTCTAAAATAAACCCCTTTTATACCATTTTTAGCACCCCATCCTATTACTCCACTCGAACACTGATTATGTTAGGTTGGTCACTTGGCCTTAAGTCTACATACCCATATTCCAATGGTTGCCTACTAGCAGCGAGGGTGTAATGATTGATAGTGGGAAGACCATAACCTCTTATAATGCTCATAATAATGGTATATATAGTAATATATTAATGGATGGAAATACTAAAACACATCATGGACAGTAACCTGCAGTAGTGGATGCATGAAGCAGTAATATAAACAACATAATTAATAATAAATAATCTCAAACATACCAGGTGTACAATAAAAAAATTATAGCTAAAACAAGACATGGAATATCATATTAGGTCGTACATTTCAATAAGAATAAATGGTCCCCCATGGCGGACCTTATTACATACATATGATAGGCACATTGATTCAAAAAGAAGACTAAAAAGTAAACTCCAATATATGAAGGAATCACCACGGTGCCTTTACAGCTTTCCTATGTTGTGAAGTAAAACATGATAACTAAGGTATGTTTCTTGATCTATATCATTTACCTGATCGCATAAGAATAAAATCTACACACATCTTGAAGATTCAATGTAGGGTGTGAGAATAATCCTAGCAGGGAACAACCAATGTATTCTTAACTTACTTCTCTGATAAATTATGTGTGTGTTAAAAATATAAAAATAATGTGAGGATGCATGTATAACAGAATATCCTTCTTCCACTACACTCAAAATCCACAAGTATTCAATCACCGGATTATGAAAACATTGATATAAAACATGCTCGAAGTTAAATATATGGAATACAATAACATTTCAATGTATATATAAGTATAACATTGTATATTTTTAGAATAAATCCCATGAAATCCCATGATGTGAATAATTCTTGGTGGACCCTCATGTCCCACATCAAAAAGGTTCACCTGACACCTCACGCCAACAATCATGCTCCAACGTCCAAAAATGCATGCCCAAATAATATGCACATGGTCCCTCAAACCCATAATCAAGTGCTACTATTAGCTCAATGCCTGATATCATGGGGAACAACAATGTGTATCCTCTAAATAATAACCACCATTGCCTCAAAAACTAAAATCCCAACAAACAACAATCTTTATCCTCCCAAATAACCTTGGGCCAGCTGCCTCATTAACATGGAAGGCCTCATCCCCCAACTGATGGTCTCATCATCATCAAATAATGTATCTTCACCATCCATATAGAATTCTATGAAAATTACCTCTTACTGTATAATTTTCAACACCATCAAAATCCACAACTAATTGATTCCTCAACCCACAAGAGTGTTCAACACCTCCCCATTATTTGAGTCATATCGTTCTAAAAGGTATCCAATGACATGTTGTAAAATCGAAGTGATTATAAATACATAACACGGTATCTAGGTCACATAATCTCAGTACCTTTCCCCTTTGTGAATATGTTCCTCATCTCGATGGTCATTACTATTTGAAATCACAAATTCTATGCTCATAACATCAAGACAGTGTCACCTGAGTCTAACGATCATGTCACTTGACCTATGATCAACAACACTCATAGAATCTGGGCCTCACTAAACATAATGAAATTTTTCACCTCATCTACATAGTCAACATCATCTCAATCCTTTGGTCACTCCTGTCATGTTCTCATAGAACCCTCACAAGCATTATAACCGATTCAGTTTAATAAATAAACACCCATGACCAAATCATTCCATTCTCCAAACCTCTCACCATGCTCGTTACATTTTTAGTAATGGATGATCATGCTACTAATAATCTAATGGGTGAAATTCATTAATTTAAAGCACAAGATTATATTATTAGAATTTATATTGATCAAACCAATGACATGCTCAAGAGATCACCCCCAATATAAAATAAATATCAAATATAATTATAGGAACCCCATAACTTGTAATGGTAGACATTCGTTCACCATATATCGGCCCCTAACTCAAACAGAATCATATTAAATCGGTGTTTTCGAAGAACACCATAAAATAGGGTATACCAACTCAGATATATTTAGTGCACCATAGGGAAAGAGAAAATAATAAAATAGGATAGAGTATTTGGAGCGTTACCTATACGCATCCAACTACATTTAAGATTAGACAAACAGACCTACTTTGAAAGATCTTTTTCAATGAATAATGGAGGAAGAAATGAGGAGCTCCCCTCTATTGTGTGTACATATGGATAACGAAAGGTGGTGGAAAAACATGAATAGAGGGAGGTTAAATTTGTTAATTTTTTCTATTTACGTGGTCCACATGGGTTGGATTCATGGTTTGGCTAACTTTGTGCCAACTATTGGGAACCCAATGTGTTGGCACTACACCTCGCATGGTTGGCCCGCATGGCTTGCCTAACCTTGCTAAAATAATTCAGGATCCCTCTATAAAAATTTTAGAAATCCCCACAAGGTCATTCTACCCCTCCTGCATGGTTTCTCAAACCATTTCTATTGATGGTGGGCCGCATGGTTACTCTGGGGAGGTTACATGTTTTACCAAATAAAATACCTCAATTTTCACACCCCAAAATAGTTTAGTTATGGGCCTCAATAACCCAAAAACCCCAATTGAAACCCAGAGTAACTTAAAAATCATTTAAAACCATGTAAAAACATTTCCTTTTTGATAAAGTAACTCTTTTAATGAAGTTAAGATGATCATGAAAAGAGTTAGTATGATCCCCAAACACAAATAATTAAAATAAGTGGTGGATTATGACCCACTATAAAAAATGATATTACAATAATTCTATAAATAATTTTTGTGACAAGTTATTATACTAAATTTATTCTAAGACCGTGGTTTTATTTAAATCTGTTGGAACATTATTATTACAGGTATGTATTGTTTGAAAACTAATTATTTTATTATACTAAATATTATCCCTAGTAAAAATATCATATTCCAAATGATGTTCGATTTATTAATGATAATGAATCACCTTTTTACCTATAACATTTTTGGTGTTATGAAATATTAAAATTCTCAACAAAAAATATACAATTAAAATTTTTTTAAACTAAAAGAAAATTATTATGCCTCCATACATTTCAATACTTTTTCTCTCTTCATATCATCACTACAACATCCCAGGTTCTAGATGACATTTTATTTTCAAAAATTATATTATTTTCCTCATCATATAAAAGTGTAAATATTAGATAAATTGACCCCAAACACCAAAAAAAATAAAAAACATGACTCATTAATTATGTAATATTACATAGGAAGAATGAAATCAATCCATGTTATCAATATAAGAAAAATTAGACAATTAAAAACAGACAATAAAAACACTATAGTATTGAAGTGTTATTTATTTCAGTATCCATTATGAGTTACACCAGTGATTATTACTATTAAAGGAATTTAAATGCTAATATTTATTTTTAAAATATTTAGTATTAAATTAGGGAATATAATTATTGAATTTATGAACTTATGAATGGTAATATAGTGGAATAATATATTTTAATGTTATGGTTGTATAATTTTTCAGATTTGCAAAATATGATAAAAACATTTGGTGGAATGCTTGCAATTATATGATAAATTATATTTATATATAAGATGATAAATTTGATATTGATTTTACAATAAAAAAATTAGTTTACATTATGAAATAAATAAATTTTATTTGAAAGAAAAATAATTATTATCATTTTGATTTATTACTTTTAATATATTGAAATTTTTTAAATTTATTAGGATATATGAATATAGTTTTACAAATTCATGGATTTGTATTTATATATTTTTTATTTTATTTGAAATTATTATTGAATTGTTTGGAATAAGAATGGGGGTTTTCATTTGAAATTAAATATTTATTATATATATATATATTGTGATAATTTATTTGAAAAGTCAAATATCAATAAATAAAAGTTTATTTATAATGAAAATATTTTCATACTTTTAATTTAAACATTAAAATTGGGTGGGGATTATTATTTTTAAAATTATAAATAATAATTTATGATAGTAAATAGTAAAAGTGTCACATAATTACGTGATTTTATAACACATTTAGCTTGAAAGTCTTGGATTATATACATCATATTTAAGGGGATGTCACAAAGGCCTTAAATCAAAGGGGTGACCTGAAGGACGTACATTCAATCATATTCCCAAGTCCTTAAATTGGATTAATTAATAATATTAAATGTTTATATATGAATTAGAACAGGTTAGTGGTTATGTATCATATTTGAACTCCTTAAAATTTATGATTATGATCAAATATAATTATACGACTTATTATTAAATAAATATATATAATGTTATGAAATATTTTAGAATTACAGGTAACATGAATTTTAATATTACATATATTAAATGTAAAATAAAACTTATCAAATTAATTAATATTAATTCATATTTAAAGATAATTATCCGCACTCTTATGAAGTGTCGATGTAATGTTTTTTAATCTTTGGAAAATTATAAAATGGTGGCTCATGTATTATGTGGAGATAAATACGGGAGATTATAAAAGAGTCTTGGACAGTTGTACATATATTTTTATATTTATTAATATATAAATTTTATGTATATTATTGACTTAAAATATTTATAAAACATTACAAAAATCTAAATGATTATGTTGCATTGACTCAAAATTTTTAGATAACATGAAATGTCTAATATGGTGGATATATTTTTTTATAAGGGACAATCATAATTCATTAATTGTTTTAAGGGGTATGTGAAATATAAATAGATTTATAATCAGTTCTTATAGAATATTTGTTCTTAGATTGGTTTGAAAACCTATATAAACATTGATGCTCTATTTTATTATTTATTATTATTATTATAATGGATTAAAAAATAATAATACTAAATATTTTTTTATATATAATGGAAACATGAGTTTTTATTTTTGTTCTAGAACAATCATAATCAAAGGCATATTCATTATATAGTAGACCTTTTTAATTGGAAATGATACTCAAGAGGATAAAGTTATAGATTTATCTTTTGAAAACGGTGCTCATAAATTCCAATGAATAATTTTCGAACATTATAAATCATTATT
Source organism: Viscum album (assembly GCA_963277665.1). NCBI lineage: Eukaryota > Viridiplantae > Streptophyta > Magnoliopsida > Santalales > Viscaceae > Viscum > Viscum album. The sequence goes on from OY728137.1 coordinate 216,088,058, forward strand.
TCCGTGTTATTCAAATACTAAGTATATTCTAGAAATAATGAACTCGATAAAAAAATAATGAAAACTAAGACCTCCAAGCTAAAAAAGCATTGAATGGTTAGAATTACTGAATTATGATGATTGAAATAAAATATGTATTGATAATAAATAAATAATGAATAAATAATAAATTAATATAATAGAAAAATAATATAAATAATTTCCACAAATATTTCATTAATATGTTACATTTTGTCATGATGGGAGTAAGAATTCATTTTTGAAAGTTAGAAATTAAGGTAATGTATTTTCTCTTGATCTTTCTTATAATTTGAAACCTGTATTATCTAAAATTTCATTGGTATGTTTTTATTTAATTTACATTTAAATACCAAAATTATTTCTCTTTTAGTCATGTTTGGTATTTTTGAGTCCTTTTACTATTTCACTTTAAATAATTTCTATTTAAACCATTATGATATCTACAGAGAGTTTCATTTCTAAATATTTATTTATTGTGTCATATTTCTTACTCACTCTATATATTATTTTATATTGAAAATATTTAACTACATGAATAATACATATTATATTTTAGAAATAATATTTCTTATAAATATTTTCCCTTCGATAGATATTTAAATCCTACATTATTAATTATGGCATTTTAAAGGGAAATTTCCTTAGACATTTTTGAGAATTAAAATCTTTTAAATCAGTCATAAATATTTTTTGGATTCTTTTAATTTTGACATTATACTTTTATTGGTGAACCATTAGGATTGTGATAGTTCAATCACCCCATGTGTGGGTGGATTCCCTTCCTATGACGACTATTTATGGTCATTATCTTCCCTCTCTCTTATATAAATAGACCCTTTAAAAACTCTAAAACCCCACTACGGTGGCATTATCATCACTTAAAAATAATATTAACAATAATATATCGATAAAATAATCCTCATTATTATAATGGTCAAAATATTTCTCATTAACATTGAAATAATAATATTAATTGGAAAACTATTATAATAGGACCCTTGTCACCAAATTTGTCTCTTATCAATCAACTATTTTGTTTTTTGAATTTTCTTTAAACATATATTAAATTTATAATCTCCTATTATTATATCTAAAATTTATTATATTAACTTAATAATCCCATGTTTTTAAAGGATGGATTTTCCAAGGATTGGTTGTGAGAAATCCAGGTCTATTTTAAAAGTTGTTATTTTTTTAATATACGTTGGATTCCTATGAGAAATTTAACTCCATGATAGTGGCCTTTGAACTTAAAATTGACATGTGATTATGATTTCTCAAAATGAATCTTTCCGATATATATGTGTTTAATGAGCACAAAGTTGGGTGATGGAGTGAGATTCCACCCATGGGACTTAAGAAGATTCCCATAAAATTTATGGGTAAAGGAAGAGTTGGCTTCAAGTAGAAATTATAACAGAGTTAAGAATGTTTGAAATAGAGTTTTGTAGGATACTATGTGAGAATATTCATACTTGAAATTATTTATGAACATATCTACTTGTTTATGACATGAAATAATGATGATATAAGTGTTTTATACATTATTTTATTGATGTTGGATGCTAATGGATAATGTGGAAGATGGTGTTATATTTCATGATAAAAAAGGTTGTTATCAAACATAGTGAAGCATATATATGTGATAATAAATTCTATATATGAGGGATTATTTTTATTTGAAGTATACATCATTGGTTGAGAAGGCAATGATGTTTTTTGAAGAGTTTATGAGGAAGTCTGGGCACAAGGAATAATAGTGACTAGGTCATATCATCATTATATTAAAACAACAAACCTAATAAGGTATAGAAAAATTTCTTTCAATTTTTAGTCAACCAAAATAATATGGTAAATATAGATAGGATAATATGTATATAAAGGTAATCCAAACCCCATATTTCTTCTGATCTTTGAGACAACCAGTTCCTATGGACGAGGAATACAACTCATTTTGGTTAAAAACAATTTCTTATTGTGAATATAATTCACTCTAATGTTGATTTTTTTCCCCATTGAGTTGAGAAAAGCCACAATATGGTTTATTAATGTCATTTTGGGGCCTATACATGTTCAAAAAACCTTAAAAAAATGATGAGGTTTCTAGAATTATTTTTCTGAGAGATTTAGAAATAAATTCCTGATTGAGATTTTACACATCATGTAAATGTCAACATAATTTATGATTCTAGACTTTTTTATTGAAATGGGATTTCAAGGGATGATGAGATGAACATGGTCAGTGTTATATTTATTCAATAATTTTCAATATTGGAAATCACTAGTCTATGATTAATGAATAAATAAATTGTAAGGATGTTGGAAATGATTTTAAGTGGATATAAACATACAAGATATTGTTAAAAAATACCATTAATAGAGATAAGAAATATTATAGATAATAATGAATTAAAAAGATATAAAATAATTTTAATGTTTCAATTTATGATTTTTTCAAATATAAAAATCACTCTTTTGATGATGAACATTATATTTATAAATATTCTAAAAATCACTAGTGAATCTTATTAATGATTATTAGAATGATGATATATAAATGTAGAATATTTATATGGTTTTATTGATTCATGATTATTTTTTATAGATTTAATATTGAAGAATTATAGTATTGGAAATCAGTTAACTTGAAAATCGGTTAGTTGTATGATTTTTTATATAGATTTATATAAATGAGGTGATGTGTTTTTTAGTGAGATGTCCTGAAAAATATATGAAAATAGAGTAAATTTAACTATAAATATATTTAATAGATATTATAGGATGTTATAATATAAAATGATAAAAAAAATAAAAAAGGTTATTCTTATAATGTTATAGGAGACCACTATTTGAGTTAACAACAAAAAGAGAAGAAGATAAAACACCAATATTGAATATGCATGAGAATGAAAATGATATTTCAGAGATAAATAATGAACAACCTATTAATAAAAATAATCAAGATCACCCATAAGGATTCAATAAATTTCACATATTCTAAATTTAAGGTAGAATTGTTGATAACGATTATATATAAACAGTTTGAATGATAGAGACATTTTCATCAATTAGTTGGATAAATCAGAATTTTGGAGAAATGAAAAACTAGAAAACTCTCAATGTAGCAGAAAAAGGAAAAAGTATGATTTTATACTAAATTAATGTGAATATATCTTGATTGTTGAGTTTTTATAAAGAATTTGAATTTGACCATAAATATGAAATTAGATCAAGCGAGTCGACGAACTGAGAATGAAAAACAATAAATGAGGAGAGATTGAACATAATTTTCATGAACATGGTATAGGTGTATATAATATAAGGGAACTAAGATCTATTGGATTCAAGTAGATAATTAGATCTTTAGGTGAGTTGAGAAATATAGGTGAGTTAGTTTTTAATATCTATGAAGCTGAGAAGAAAGTGGGGACTATGATGCATGTGTTGTTCCTAAAGAACATATAACATTCAAAGACTCAAATACTAGGTTAGAAGGAAATCATTTAATGGATAATTAGATATCCTTGTTCTTTTCAATAGTATACATCAAAAGGTATAGAAATACAACACCAATATATAACAAATGAGATTATATATAACTTGTGTGACATACGGTATACATGAATAACATATTGCGAAAACATGATTTCAATATGAGGCTATGTTTGTTGAAATAAAATGGGATGTTTAAATGTTTGTGAATAGTGATACAATATATAGAAGTGTAATTAAATTACCATTTTAGTTAACATTTGATTAAAGTGTATAATCCTCTATTGTGGTGAATAACCAATCCTAAAAATCAATAGATTTTTCTCATTGTACCAAGAAAATAATTATATTAATAGAAATTTAGTTAAATTATTATTTAGTGGGTATTCGAGGAAACAAATTTAGTGGATAAAGAATGTAATAATTTTAAGAGGTTGAATTAAATATAATAAGATATTAAATAGAATCTAAAAATCTACTCACACTCCCATCTCAGTTGTTTAGTAATCCCTAGGAAATTTCAATTGGAATCAAAGTTAATCAAGGTTATATTTGAATGAATCGTAGATGTATATTTATGAATGGAAAATTTGATATGATTCACATAGATTCATAGATCAATAATTAAATATTTACTATTAAAATATAATAAATGATATTATTATAAAATAATTTTTATAATATAGATAAGAAATAGGCAATGATGGAAATGAAAAAATATTATTAATGACAAGGGTATACCAATACCTAAAATTGAATAATTTGGTAATTGAAATATATTAAATCTTTTTTACAAATATTCTATTGATGAACCAAGTAAAATATATAGATATTTTTATGTGATTAATACCATTTAATTATTTTACAATTCTTTTTGTAATAATTTTAATATATTTACAAAAGTGGAAAATTATACATTGAATTTTATAAAGTATCTTTTTGATGAAAAATCACAATGTGATAATGATGATTATTCCATGGAAGAGGATCTGGAAAAACAATTTGGTAGATAAAACACACAATCTCAATAGTTGAATGATAAAGATAAAATAATTTCACATTATAGTGAAACAATTTCTATGATTAATGAAATTTTGGAAATATGTTTCATTGAGATGGAGGTGTTAGAATATTATATCACTAAGGTAATTCCTTCTTTTTAAAACCTACATAATGTCTCAATGATTTTAAAAGAATCATAGTTATCTTTGAAAGAAAAAAATATTAATTGATGTTTACGGTGCACAATAAGAGATTACTAGGATTAAAAAAGAAGAAAACTAGAATTTGAAGATATAATGGGAAATAGATTGAAATCTATTTAAGCTACGAACTATTGCCTAATAAAGTTCAAAAATTTTGGAGAAACAATATGGAATATATGAAAAAAGTATGGATATTCCTAGTGATTTGTGAAGATAATTTATTCCAATAATGTCTTAGTGATGATTTTTTTACAAAATGGAATCATATATGTTGTAAATAGATCATTAAATCTTGTGTTTGTGCCATTATATCATGATCTGGGATAGAGAAAAGTCACAATAATAACAATTTCTATCATGAAAAATATGTTATGAAAAATGGTATTATATAAAGAAGAAAATATTTAAAAATTTGGGATAGAAATAAATCAATGAAAACCAACACCTTATCAGGGGTGTATGGGAGAAGTTTTATGCAGTAAAATTACCCAAACTATATCTAATAGCATAGGAAATATATATAAATTTAATAAGGTGGTAAATGTAGATAAAATCCATTAATTATCATGAGAATGATATTTATTGTTGAGTGTTAGTTATTCTTGATGTGTTAGTATAATGCTACAAATTAATAGAATAAATCCTTAATACCGGGGAAATTTTATTTAATAATGGGAAGAACCTATTGTGAAAAATGTAAACTACACCAAAAAAATAAATATCTTTTTTCAAAAAACATATTTTGATATTCTTTGAAAATTTTTAAATATTTTTATTTGTGTGGATAGAAAAATGTGGAATTATGGTGTGCTACAACAATCAATAAATCATATCCTAATGTAATAAGAAGGCCAAAAAATAAGGTCAAGAAACATACAAATAAAGATAATTTATAATTTGGGAATGAACTAGAGAATAAATATACGAAATTTACACCCTACAAGAGGAAAAAAATTTCCTGAATTAGAGAAGAGAACATGCACCCACAATAGTAAAAAAATATAACAGTGTGGACTATTAAAAAAATTTCATCAAGATTAATGTATAAGGGAGAATTATGATACTGAAATTGTGTTAATAAAATAATGAAATAATAATATTATAATAGTTGAATATATATCTGATGAGGAGATTTAAATGGTTCCAAATAAATGATCCTCAAAATATTATTTTTTGTGCGGAAGGTGGATGAAGGAATGAAATGTGGATATAAATACATGAAATGTATTCTTTGTAAAAAGGAGTCAAAAAGTAAAAATATGAAATAAAAATTTACATTCAATACTCAAACTATTAATAAAAAAATATCCACATAAAAATGGAAGATAATGTGGGGAAAAATTGTTTGATCATATGGCCTATTCAGTTGGAAAATGCTACAAAGATAAAAATAAAAAATGAATAAAAATTATCTATTTGATAAAGTTAATAATGTATTCCTAGTTAAGAAGAAATTAAAATATTGTGTGAAGTAATTACTATCCAAAATAAATATATGAAATGATAAATAAATTTGGCTCTTAGAGGGGTCTATGTATTTCATAGCCTAAAATAGGCAAGTTGTAGGAAGTAGGATTTGGTGGCCTAAAAACATGTTTCTAAGTAATTGATTACTTTTTTTTATTGTTAATGATGTTTTCTTATCACATTATCATTTTCTATATGCATGAAATTTTTATGTGATATTTTCATAAAAATATATATGTTTTACTGAAATATCATAGTCATTTCTTGTTTGGATGAGAACTTAGAGGGGTCGCAACAATATTCATTAATATAGTTCTATAGATGAATGATATTTTCTAATGGGTTGCATATAATAAAGTATATTAGGTATAAGAGTCTAATAAGGCATTTATAAACATTATCATGGTGTTTTTATAGGGTAATTTCATTGATTGTAGGTTATAAAAAAATGACCCAACAATAGGAAACCCAAATTTCCATGTTCCCTTGGATGTTCTAATCAGTGCACATCTGTATTGATCCTTAAAAATTAATATTATCATTGCTGGATATATTTAAACACATAATTTAATTTATTTTTAAAAACTATGTTCACAAACGTTCATGAAGATTTGTGATATTTTTTGGTTCATAATAAGTGATATTTCAATAATGGTTAATGTGAGAAAGGATATATCCATTTCATAGCTTAAAGTATCTTATTAGACCCTTTTTTGGGAATGAATATGCCTACATAAATCCATGTCTATGGAGTTAGGTGTGCGTGTCCATTTTTATAAATTCAAACTAAGTGGCATCGAGTATATTGGTTGATAACACCATTATGAAACATACATGATTAGAGATATTGTGATAAACATTTTTTCTAATATGGTAGGAATTTGAATGAGTTTCAATGTCATTGGAACATTAATATAATAATCTATAGATACCTTTTCATGTTTCTTGGAAACATATTTGGACTTTAGTTGGTTATTCCTGATAACATTGAGAAATTGATCATGATAGTCACACACCAAGTGTATCTGAAATCACATTTAAATTGAATTATTGAATTTAATGGGTTAGAATTAATAATTTTTATTTGGGTTTTGTTGATATATTTAACAAAATCATAGGTTATTTGAAATAAAAAGTTAGTTAAATTATTATTATTATTATTTTCAATGTTTTATAAATATAATATTTATTATATTTACCAATAAAATGTAGAGATAATTATATACTAAATAATGAGCCGTTATTTACTAATCTGAAAATTTCAACTATAGAACATCAAATGAGATTTATAGTCTGATTCAAATGGTATAAAATGATATATATTACCAGTTTTGATTTGTTTTTCTGTTCAACATAATAATAATAATAATTATAAAATTAGTACTAGTATTATTATTAGACATGTGTTCAACTAAATATTATTAAGTCTGAAGGGGTATTGTGTGAGATTTTTGACATCAAACATGCTATAATAAATATCAATTTAAATAAAATTCAGTAAAAAAAATATATTATGAATGATGGATATAGTGTGTCATTAACGGTAACTATATATATATATCTTGTGATGTAGAGTGATCTTCCCCCTCTTGTGTAAATCCAATGAAAGATCATAAAGAATATGTCCTCCATAAAAAAACTTTTCTATGATTATCCAATAAAAATAAAGGAAATCATGATCAGATGTGCTAGAACAGAACAGATATATGGAGAAATTTAGATATTGTGGTGCACATTTGGATCACCTCTTAATGGTTTTTTACTCTTGGATACTAGAATTCAAAAACCACATTCTATGATAAATTCAACCAAATTATCAATGATAAGAGATTTACTAGTTATGTAATTTCTATATCTGCTCACAAATTTTTTATAAATTACATTTGATGATCCAACTATATTGGTTATTGTGATATATTTAGCCTATTATTATATAGGTTTCATTTGGAATGACATTATTCCTCATGTATGGAAATAATTTTTCTAAAATTAAGACTAAAATATGAGTTTTTAATGCCTTCTAAGGTTTTCCAATGTGTTGATAAATTACAAAGGGTTTATAAAGAAGTATCAATTATAGTGTTATATGTTATTGGTTAACATAAATCCACCAAATTCAATTTATTTTCACAATTTATTTTTAATGACGGTACTAAATGTGGAGAAAAATATAATATTATTAAAATTCTATTGTCCATAGATCTAATTAAGGAAACCATTATGGAAATTTAAATGTTCATTTATTTCCAACTAAAATCATCTATTAACTAGTATCAAGTCTTCTTGGTTGTTATTTTTGAGAATAGGAATCCTGATGATTGAATATTGAAATCAATCCTTGGGAATGAACAATACATTTAAGTAATATTCAATAATTTTTCTTTTTTTAGTAAAATGATGAATCGCGTTAGCCCCTACATAAATGATGGTTCAAAAATGATTTTCAATCTCTATATAGATATCATAATTATGTTTAATATCTTAATATATAGGGAGTGATTTTAAAAAATGGTTAATAAAGATAAATTAATTAAATCTTTTTTTGATGTATTTAGTGAATTTTGGTGTTGGTTTGTAACATTTTGTAAAAATATGATTTTGGAAACTAAAAATTAGTGAATTCTAATTCGATACAACATTGAGAGGTAGTTATGTAAATCATTTTTGAATTTTCAAAATTACACTTATTTTCTATCATTGGATATCCTACAATGAATTTGAGTATACTTACACAAAAATCAATGTTCTGAATCATGATTTTCTATCATTATCTAAAAATTAATGGGTAAAATATCTTAATAAATGTAGGAAATATAAAAAGAGGAATAAAGAAATTAGAGATGGTGTTTCGTAACATTATATAAGTAAGGTGAGAAGGTACTTTCCTATAATGAATTTCGTAAGAATCTATTGTAAGAATAAGGGGATAAAAACATTTTTCTATTGTGTATTTAATGTTATTATGTAGGATAATAAAATAGAACTTATTGGGGAATATTGACATGTATTTCATGTATTTTTAAGTTTCATGTATTGAAATAAAATTTGGGATATTGAATTTCATTTTTGTTTTTGTATTTCATTTTTTTCAATGAATCATTTCATTATGTATGTTGTCAATGATAATAGTGTTGGGTGATTGATTTTGATTCCAAACGAGGGTTTCGATAACACTTCCAAACAATTAATGAGTTAAAGATATTATGGCTACTGCTTTATTTTATAATGGAGTATCAACTGATGACAATGAATTTTGTTTGGATACACTATAATAGAAATCACACCAATGATGACTGATTTTAATAAATGATTAAGATGTAAGTTAACCCTACATCATTTTATCGTATGGATGAGATATCTCGATAATGTTTTCATTGGATTTTGTTTTTGACATTGTTGTTTTCAAGGAAATATAAACTTTAGTGCGATGAAATCATATAGATGATATTTTATAATCATATGAGAAGTTTGTAAGTGATTAATAACTCCTCAATGTTAGTTAGGAGGTTTTTTAATGTTTAGAGTTAACTATAAAAAGTGGATCAGTCCCATCTTTACAAGGATGAGACAACCATCCTCATTGGTAAAAGAAAGGGAACACAAGTTTGACACAACCACTAATATATGATTATGCTTGATGATAAATGTGTTGTGTAAACATTTGATAATCAAAAAATGTTCTCATAAGGATGAGGCAACTAGAATATAAGGATTAGGAAATCAATTCATAAGGTTGATACATCCACTTCATGAGGTTTACAATAGATTCTTTAAAATTGGTAATTGACCACATATAATTGAAACAATATTCTTTATCAATGGTAAATGAAATCTATAGGTTCAAACAAGTCCAAAAAACTAAAAAATGATAAGTATTAAAAAAATATTTTCTTCAAGAAAATACGAAAATGGTTGATTTTAGAGCTATTCATCATTATTTAAATATGAAAAAATGTTGGGATTCTCATAATTTATATTATAAAGAGTTTATTAATGGACAAATAGATAAAGCAAGGTCACAAAAATATTTATTCAAGGATTTTCAAATAGAATATTTGAAATTCATCACAATATGATCAATGATAAATCAAATTATAAAGACATTGATGATGATTTTATGTGGATCCAAATATATGAAAAATAGTGTGATTCAATATAATTTATATTGATTGGAAATATTATAGGGTAGGATTAATTTATGAGAAATAAATTTTACCATAAGCTAAAATTATGGATTTATTCTAATATTGTAATTAGAATTATGAAGTTTCAAGATTCTTGCATCGACATTCTATACATCATAAATTAATGTGATTCAATATTATTAAAATGAATATGTTTTAAATTTGGATGATTGGGGGTGTTTAAATATCCATTTTAAAATTAAATAGATTTAATATTAATGAAATCAATTAGTGATTACAAGTTGACCTGAAAATCAGTTAGTTATCTGATATTTTCATATTCCATTTGAAGAATAACGTGATAAGGATTCCATTGAGTCATTTTGAGCATAATATAAAAAATGAGGTAAGGATGATTTAAGCATATGGAATAGATGTGTTATGTTGTTACAAGAGAGAATAAGAAAATATTGAATCAATGGCATTCTAGAAAAGTTCGTAGAGGTAATCTTATGGGGAAAAAGGAAAAGAGAATATAGGCAATCACCCATGTTGAATTTATAAGAGAATAGAAATTAGTTCTTAAGAGGCAGCCCAGATTCCAAAAATTGAGAAAAAATTATAATTTCAATTATACAGATCCTAAAATATAGAAAATATTTAAGGTGGCCTACATATAATAAACGAATGAGTGGGGTATAGTGGTTGATTAGTTGGAGATACTGAGGGTTATAAACTAAGAAGAACATGAAAAATATTAAAGAGTTATAATATATAAGACTTGATATTTAAATGAAAGAATGATCTATTGATTACTAAAGACAAATGAATAATTTGAATCTAAATAATATTTTTAAATCTAATAAAGTGAGCTAAATTAGTGCAAATAATGAAGAAGGAAATTAGGAGAGATGAGACCTGATTTTCATGGACCTCGTGTGGGTATTTATCCTCTCATAAAATGACATTTTTTGGTTTGATAATGATCTGCACATCTCATGTCTAGGTGCGAAATTTTGGAGAATAGGTTATATAGGTATTTGGATATGATTTGAATGCAGAGATCAAGTTTCTTGTACAATTTATAAAGAATCTATTCTATTTGATGAATTTTATGTTGAGGTCAAAGAAGATAATTCTATTGATGCTCAAATATCTATGTGGTGATCAATGATCTTCCCCAAAAGTCCTACAAATACAAAAAAAATATGTATTCATTTTTTTGATTTTGTGGAACCTATGCAACTATAGGTATGTAAGGAAAATATAATTAAATATTTTTATTTTAGAGTGGTGTTTAATTTGTGGTAGTATTGTGAGAATATGGAATGTTTCTACATTATGTGACTCTGTTCAGGTGTGATAATAACAACCATTTTAATGATAAATTTATTATTTAACTAAATCCATGGTTAGGGTGAATAAAAAATCATAGAATGTACTATGTATGTCATGTACAACCTTGAGAATTCAATTATTGTTAGGAATTGTTTTCCAGTATTATTCAAGAGTGCCTGTGAGAAAAAATGTTAATAGGACCTATACTAAGAAGAGTATTTGTGTTTTAATTTAATAATCTATGGTCAATCTACAAAGTATTCAATTTATATTCAAAATACCTACAGTTCTAAATAGAATTGGTGAATTATTGATTATTTTGATTATGTTTGGATGTGAATAAATTAATTTTAGAAACATGTTTTTTACTTTGATTTTTATTTAAATGGAATTGTTTATATAATTTTCTAAGTGTATTTATATAATTGTCGGTGAATAGAATTGTTTTGGGGAATATTTAGTATTCATCCAAAAGTGCGTTTTTATTCAATATGTGAGCATTAAGGTCATGTTTAATACATGTGTAGAAGACACATCTTGTGTATAACACCTACTCTTCAATAAGAAGGATGTGATTGAATTTATTATCTTATAAAGATACGATTAATTTTGTGAATATGAAAGGGGTTTTTTATAATACCTAACTAACATTAGGTGCACTAGAATTATGGTCTGGATACCTTATTCAACACCTTTCCATTTATATTCCAAAAGTAGATTCATGAAGGTGGTTATAACATATATGATAAACTATTGGTATTAAATATGATCTTTTCATCAGAATTGATACCTCCTTTATCTATTAGTATACCCTCTTCTAAGGGAGATCATTATGTTATGATGATAAAAGATGAGTTCGATCAAAATGAAATAGTTCCAACTTCATTAGTTCTATCTATCAATGCACAATTACATATTTCTTATGGATCTTCTACAATATTTATTGAGAATTTTAAAATACATTAATTTAATCTAGAGATATGAAAAAAACAATGGGTTATTACAATAGTATGAGAGATGTTAAATAATATATTGAACATTATAGTAGGGGAATCATTATCAATTTTTTGGTATATATAACTAAATTAGTATAATATACGCATCCTTCAAGTGTAAATCCTAGAATAAGAAAAAAAAAATTGAATGTGAAAGCAGATTTAAAGGGATATATACTCAATCTGTTACTAAAAATCCTTCCAAAAGTGGCTTAATATCTAATTTAAAATGGTAAATTTATAATATCTTTAGTCTAAAAAAAATTATCTAATGATCTTTGTGTTGATATGGAATATGAAAGGAAGAAAATCATTGAGAAATTGTGAATTAATTATCAATACGTCAAAAAAAATTCTACTTTTCTATTTTATATATCCTTTATAATAAAAATAGAATTCTCACTATAAATGATTTGTTTGGCACGGTTTGAATTAGTTTATTTATACACATAGTTCCATTTAATAATCAAACCTGGTTACATTGTAAAAATGGATTTTTGTAACACCCTGCCCCCACCTCATTGGCTTGAGGAGGCAGTGAGGGCTACTTTGCCTTAAGCGACGTTCCCAAGGCACCAAAGGCTGGAAATAAATGCCGAGGGATTCAAGGAATAGTGGGGAACGATTTTCCTTTAAGACAAAACCAACCGACAATGAAAGATGGATGCACTATTAAACCCAACCATATGATACTAACCATTCCATCACATACCCCAAAACTGTTCAATAATACATGTCCACAAAACAATAGAGTACCAATTGGAAATTGAACAGTAGAACACCATGAGCCATGACACCACCACTACTCCACACCAAGCTCCAAGCTCCAAGCTCCATCAACACATCTCAAACATCACCACAAACCACTAGAAATGAGATTCCATACCTTTACCTATATCCCAGTACACGACATCTGTAGAGACACCAAAGTTCCAAATCAGGGGTGAGTACAACTACTCATTAGGTTTTCCCCAAATGACTTCCCTACACATGACACTAGGATAAAATTGTTAGCACATTTATATAAAGCAGTTTATATAAAATAATCACAAGTGAATCCAATACCATAAGACAAACACAACCTTACCAAGCCATCTTGCCCAAACCAAGTAAACCCAGGGAAAGCCAAACACTCATTCCATGAGCCAAACATGCCACACAAGGAAGCCCAACTAACCATGCCACGTAAGGAAGCCAATTAAACCATTTCACGTTTCTAAAACAAATTACATCTATGCAAAGGAACACACAATAAAACAACCATAACAGTGGTACATATCACCCAACTCATTAACCCCATCTTCAGCTAGCAGTACTTCCCATCCACTACCTGACAACAGAAAATAGTGGGACTTCCCACCCATCACGTTCACCTTTTTGAAAGACTATATACATATCACAATCATACACCCATTATGTCACACAAACAATACCATTCAATTGATCATAGTGTTACTTTAATAGTGATATATTCATAGCCAACTCATTTCCTTCATAGTGTGGGACTTCACGCCCATCACTGGTGTGGGACTTCATGCCCATCACCCTCCCATCACTGGTGTGGGACTTCGCGCCCATAACCAAAATCCCCACAATAATTGAATCCACAATTTCCAACTCAAGCCATAACCAAGCATGTAACCTTCCAAGGCCACACAATACACAATTCACCATTTACATTACATGGAAATCGACTTCAATAAATGGAATAGTTTATTGAAACACCCTTCAATAATTTTCCATACCAAACCACATTTCAATAAAACAACCTTTTTTATTGAAAACCATTTCCTCAAATCATCTTAATCGAACCAAAAAAACAACTCATTTTAAAATCCAATTTTAAATTCACATCAATAGCATTTCTCCACAATCCCCTTTTTCCCAAATATCCCTAAAACATTAACAAAGGGATTTCCATCAGATTTTTCACATCAGCAACATAATTAATTTTTAGCAACACAAATTAATTGAAACAAAACCACTAATTCTAACTAAGTGGAGTCGAGATAGAAGCCACCTACCTTTAGGGTTCCGACGAAATCGATCCACAAGCCATTACTCTTCAAAACTAGTGAAAGCACCACCGAAACCTCTCTAGATCCCCTTCCCTAACATTCACATGCCTTAAAATCAGCATCCAAGGCAAAGAAAACCCTAGATCTAAAAAACGGGTGTAGATCTAGAAAACCGAGAGATAGGGAGATGTAGATCTAGAGAAAAACAAAAAGAGCCCAAGAGGAGAGACTTACCTGGGATAAAAAACCTTCAATCCACCGAAAACCTCTTCCAATAGCTTCCAAAATGAGTGGGAGATCACCCTCAACCTCTAAGTAGACAAAATCCCAAGTAAGGGTAACGTGGGAGAGAATTTGGAGATAAATGAGGCAACCCCGAGGGAGCTTGGATTTAAAAGCCCTAATTTTATGTGGCCACATAGTTAGCCTGCACGGTTTGAAAAAACATGCGCTAACTGTGTGCACGCTACTTCCTCGAGATGAGTGGTCTGCATGGTTGCCTCGCATGGTTTGGAAAACCGTGCATAGTTCGTGCGAAGTCTATTGTCTTCCACTACACGGTTTCCCCTAACCGTGCTCAAACTGTGCTCCCTAAAAAAAGCCTCCAAACTTATCCAAAACCATTCCAAACTCTCCCAACCTATTCCAAACTCATCCCTTACACTTTAAACACATAAAAGGCATAAAAAGGCTAAATACCTCAAACTAGGGGTGATAAATTCTCCCCACCATTGGACTTTTCGTCCTCAGAAATCAGTGAACCTTCCCTTTGCCGAAAGATCTCAAGCCACTGCTCGACCATTTCATTCTCCCACTCCCAATTCTCTTCTTGGATCTGGCCATGCTGCCACAAAAACCTAACAAAATTGTGCTTTTCCCCTGCAATACTTTCTATTACCTATCCAAAACTCGCACTAGAACGTGCACCAATGAAGCATCCAGCACTATCTCAACATAATCTCATCAAATAACATGTTCTGGATCCAGTTGATACTTTTTCAACTATGACACATGAAACACATTGTGCACTACACTAAACCTAGGTGGAAAATCCAAACAATAATCCACCTCACAAACCAACTCAAGAATCTAAAAAGGTCCAATATACCTCAGAGATACCATTCCCTGCATCCCAAACTGACGATGTACCAACCTATGAGAGATCCTTAAGAAATCTAGATCACTCACCTCAAACGACAATGGCTGTAAACGATGATCTGCATAAAATTTCTGATGACTCTAAGCCATCTCCATTCTCTTTCTGATTAACTTGATCTTCTATGTAGTCTCCTGGACAAGGCTCGGTCCAACCATTGAGGACTCGCCCGTTTCCACCCACCATAGTGGAGAATGACACAGCCACCCATACAATGCTTCAAACGGAGCCATATTTATGGATTCCTGATAACTATTATTGTAAGAGATCTCAACCAACGATAGATGATCCTCCCACGAGCCACCAAAATCCAAGACCCAAGACCACAACATATCCTCCAAAGTTTGTATAGTCCTATCAGATTGACCATCCATCTATGGGTTATACGCCATGCTCATAGTCAACTGTGTACCAAGGGCTTGCTACAAGGATTTTAAAAAAAGAGATGTAAACCTTGGATCCCTATCTGATACAATCAAAACTGAAACACCATGCCTCTTTACCACCACCCGAATATGGATTTTGGATAGATCCTCCACTGTATGAGATTCACAAATTGGAATGAAATGGGCTGACTTCGTTAGATGGTCCACTGTCACCCTAATGGAATCGTGCTTCCTGGCCATTAATGGGAGACCTGTGACATAATCCATTTCTATTTTCTCCAACTTCCAAATAGGGATTGGTAATGAATGCAACATTCATGCTGTCCTCTAATGCTTTTCCTTGACCTGGTGGCAAGTCAAGAATCTCGAATCAAACTCAGCCACTCTTGTTTTCATACCAGCCCATCCGAACCGCGCTTTCAAAACTACATACATTTTATGAATTCCAAGATGAATAGCCCACCTAGAATGATGATACACCCTGAGAAGATCCTCCTGACAAGAAACTAGTACTATTGTCCGATTCTGAAAACACAAAATTGAATCTACATTCAGTTTCCAGCCCTTAATGGCTCCCCACCATAGAGTTCTGACCTCATCGTAACACACTCGGAATCAAATATCTACGCCTCTTTAACTAGGCTAACCAAGTCAGGAATCAAAAAAATGGAAAGAAGACAGATCTATCGCTCTGGACCTCACATTCTAACCGCTCTTCAGCTATAACCGACATCAATTGCCACTGGTGCGATTCTTGTTTCACAACTTGAACATGTGATTTTATACTTAATGCATCCGCCACTGAATTTCCCTTACCCAGTGTATCCATCAAGCCAAAATCATACATCTAGAGATATTCAATCCAAATTCATTGCCTCAAGTTCAAATCCCATTGTGAGAAAATGTGCTTCAAGATCTTATGATCTGTATATACTAATAATTTCTCACCGAATAGATAATGACGCCACACTTTCAAATCATGGACCACTACTGCCAATTCCAAATTATGAGTTGGGTAGTTCTTTTCATGCACCCTCAACTACCGTGATCAATATGTAACCACATGATTCCCTTGCATGAGAACACGCCCCAACCCTGATCCCGATGCATCAAAATACACAACATACCCTCTTCTTGGTTCTGGAAAAACCAAGATTTGTGAGGATGCAAGGCGACCCTTTAGCTGTTTGAAACACTACTGACATTGTTCATTCCACTAGAATGGAACATTATTCCTTGTCAAAGTTGTCATCGGTGAATCCAAATGTAAAAAATCATGAACAAAACACCAATAATACCCAGCTAGACTGAGGAAAATCCATACATCAAACACATTCTTTAGCGGTTGACATGAGATAATAGCCACTATCTTTTCCAGATCCACTAAAACGCCCCATTCAAAAATCACATGACCCAGAAAACAGACTACATGTATCCAAAAGTCACACATTGAAAATTTGGCATACAACTGATGATCCCTCAGGAACCCCAACACTGTCCCCATGTGCTTCTCTTTCTCCTTCCTTATCTTTGAATACACAAGAATATCATCTTCAAACACAACACAAAATGAATCTAGATATCTCTGAAATATCGGATACATCAATTCCATGAATAATGCTGGCGCATTCGTTAGACCAAAGGGCATAACCACATATTCATAATGGCCACATCTACTTCTGAAAGCTATTTTAGGAATATCATCCTTCCTCACCTGCAATTGAAGATATCCCGACCTTAGGTCAATCATGGATATCCACTGGGCTCCCTTCAACTGGTCGAAAAAATCATCAATTCATGGAAGTGGATATTTGTTCTTTATCGTAACTTGGTTAAGTCGATGATAATCAATACACAGCCTCAAAGTTCTATCATCATTTTTAACAAACAACACCGGCACTTCCCATGGAGACATGTTAGGCCGGATAAACCCTTAGTTTTATAGCTCTTCCAACCAGACTTTAAATTCCCAAAATTCCGTAGGATTCATCTGGTAAGATGGAAGTGATATAGGATTGGTCCTCGGAATGAGATCAATTGTAAACTCCACTTCTCTTACGGGTGGTAACCCATAGAATTCTTGTGAGAAAAACATCAAAGAACTGATCCACAATTGCTGGAAGAACACTATTCTCAACACCCTCTACAGATTTCAATGACAACACCACCAACTGATACGATAACGTGCCCACTGTCGGTGCCAACCAAACCGTTTCACCCTGTTATTCATGCCTCTCTCCTCTAAAAAGATGTCTAACGCCATCGTCTGTTGTAAAAGACACTGTCCGCGCATTACAGTCGATGTGGGCCTTAAACACCACTAGCCAATCCATTCACAGGATTTCATCATACCATCCATCTCAAGCATTGAGAAATTCCAAATTAGCTCAACCATTCCCACAACGATATAACATGTTCTACAGAATAATGCTTGACAGACTCTTTGACCTAGAGGAGTTTGAAGTTTCAAAACCGAAGGCATCATTTCTACCCTTAAGCCCAGAAACTCAACCACACGAGTAGAAAAAGAGTTCCCACCATAGTAATAAGTGTCCCTCCTCTGCATGAACCCAGTGTTAGAGTTCCCACTATTCCCCATGGGCACCACTGTGGTTCCTCCGCCTGGAGCTCCCAATAGATCCCACTGAGTCACAGATGCTCGATTCACCATCGAAGTGTAATCACCAATACACGACACTCCTATATTTGAACAGATGTCATACCTTAACCCTGCTTCGAGGATCCTTGCATTCAACAATGTTCTACCCTTCACCTCAGGTGCAATCTGCACTAGGATCAAAACTTAGTTACATACTCCGTCACAAACATATGTTCTTACTTCAGACTAAAGAAATCAGTTGTGCACTGAATTTTTAAGTTATGTGGGGTTGAATTATTTATTAGAATATTCCTTAAATCCTTCCCAAATCATACCATGGTCCGTCCTCACTTGGACTACCAACTCCCATCATTTAAGAGAAAGATCCCCTAGCTTATATGTCTCTATCATTGCATTCATCTCTATCGGAATCCCCAAGAATTCGAAAATTCTGTTCATTCTGGACAGCCATGCCTCTACCCTTTCTGAGTCTGAATCACCCCAAAATACGTGTGGATCTTGCCTTGGAAACTGAGCCTCATAATCAATATTCTTTGCCTCTTCTACTCTATTCACAGTTCCCACAGCTTGGAAAGGGTGCACTATGCTCTGGACTAATTGCTGGTTCACCTAGGGATCAGGTGCAACCATGTTCTCATCGGCCACTTCTGTATGGTCTCTACGACGCCTACCCTGTGCCATTTTTATAAACATAAAACAAAAAAAATGAGTCCCACTTTCGTAGATATCAAGAATTACCATTTCACATCGCATTACAAAACACTATCACAATGAGGCTTTCCACCTTTAAACCTTTTCCATGTTTCACCATTTTTGAAAATCAAACCCTTTTCAAAATACCACCACTTTCCATGTTTCAAATCCTTTTATTTTGAAACCCAATTCAGATTTTTCCAAATCCAAACATTCATATCACAACATAAATCATTATACCCCAATAAAATATGCATCCTAGAGGGAAGTCATTTATACCATGCATGTCATTCTCATCTCATTGGCTACACCCATGATAATGAGATATCCAATGCCTATAAGTCTCTCCAAAACACTTTTGTACCCAAATCCCTGTAAATTGATGTTCAGCTTAAAAGGGATAGCTACATTCTATTATGCTATACATTCCATGATCCGACATTACTATGCCTTGATACCATCCTAACTTATGTAATATACCACAATGAATGTCATCGTCAAATTCGAGAACCAACTCCAAAGGACCAAATTAGCTAATACCACTAGTAACACCCCACCCCTAACTCATTGTATTGAGGAGTTGGTGAGGGATACTTGTCCTTAAGCGACGTTCCCAAGGCACCAAAGACTGGAAATAAATTCCAAGGTCTTAAAGGAACCATGGGAAACAATTTTCCCTTAATAAAAAACCAACCAATAATGAAAGATTCATGCACTATCAAACCCAACCAACTGATACTAACTGTGCCATCACATACCCCAAAACCGTTCAACTAGTTATCTCCACAAAATATTAGAGTACAAAGCGAAAACTAAACAGCAGAACACCATGAGCCATGACACCACCATAGCTCCACAACAAGCTCCAGGCTCCAGGCTCCACCAACACATCTCAAGCATCACCACGAACCCCTAGCAATGAGATGCCTTACCTTTACCTGTATCCCAGTACACGACATCTGCAAAGACTCTGATGTGCCAAAGGAGGATGTGAGTACAACTACTCAGTAGGTTTTCTCCAATTGACTTCCCTACATAGGACACTAGGATAAAACCATTAGTACATTTATATAAATAAGTTTATATAAAATAATAACAAGTGCATACAATACCATTATCTACACACACCCTTACCAATCCATCTTGTCCAAACCAAGTAAACCCAGGGAAATCCAAACAATCATGTCATGATCCAAACATGCCACACAAGGAAGCCCAATCAACCATGCTTTGAAAGGAAGCCAATTTAATCATTTCACATTTCCACAACTAATTCCATCTATGCAAAGCAACACACAACAAACAAACCATAACAGTGGGACTTCTCACCCAACTCATTCACCCCATCTTCAGCTAGAAGGACTTCCCGCTGACTACCTGACAACCCAAAACGGTGGGACATCCCACATATCCCATTCACATTTTTGCAAGACCACATACATATCACAATAATACACATGTTATTCCATAAAAGAATTCCATTCACTCAATCATGGTGTTAATTTAATGGTGATATATTCATAGCCAACTCGTTTCCTTCATAGTGTGGGAATTTGCGCCCATCACTGGTGTGGGAGTTCATGCCCATCACCCTCCCATCACTATTGTGGGACTTCACACCCATCACAAATATCCCCACAGCATTTCAATCCTCAATTTCCAACACAATCCATAACCAAGCATGTAACCCTCTAAGGCCACACAATATGCAATTCACCATTTCCATTATATGTAAATCCACTTCAATAAATAAAACTTTTCTTGAAACACCCTTCAATCATTTTCCATACCAAACCACATTTCAATAAAACAACCATTTTTATTGAAAACAATTTCCTCAAATAATCTTAATCGAACCAACAAAACAACTCATTTTAAAAGCCCATTTTAAAATCACATCAAGAGCATTTCTCTACAAGACCTTTTTCCCAAAAATCCCCAAACCATTACCAAAGGGATTTCTATACAATTTCACACATCAAAAACCAAATTAATTTTAAGCAACACAACTTAATTGTAAAAAACCCACTAGTTCTATCCATGTGGAGTTGAGATAGAATCCACATGCATTTAGGATTCGAACAAATCGACCCACAATCTATTACTCTTCAAAACTGTCGAACGCACCACCGAAACCTCTCTAGATCCCCTTCCCTATCTTCCATATGCCTTAAAATCAACATCTAAGGAAACCACAACCCTAGATCTACACAAAATGGGTGTATATCTAGAAAACTGAGAGATGGGGAGAAGTAGATCTAGAGGAATACACGAAGAACCCCAGAGGAGAGACTTACCCAAGAGAAACCACCTTCAATAGACCAAGAAACCTCTTTAAAAAGCTTCCATAATGAGTATGTGATCACCCTCAACCTCTGAGAACCCAAAATACTGAGTAGGGCTCGAGTGGGAGATAATTTGGAGAGAAATGAGGCAACCCCAAGGAACCTAGATTTAAAAACCCTAATTTTAAGTGGCCGCATGGTTAGCGCGCACAGTTTAACAAATTGTTCTCTAAACGTGCGCACACTAATGCCTTGATAGGAGGGGTCTGAACGGTTGCCTCACACAATTTGGAAAACCATGCGGAGGCCATGCAAAGGCTACTGTCTCCCCCTGCACGGTTTCCCCAAACCCTGCTCAAACCGTGCTCCCTAAGAAAATCCTCCAAACTTATCCAAAACCATTCCAAACTCTCCCAACCTCTTCCCAACTCATACCATGCAGTTTAAACACATAAATAGGCATAAAAAGGCTATGTACCTCAAACCGGGGGTGATAAATTTTCAAATTGCACTATTTTATTGATCTTCCCATTAGGTTATGTTCATGGTTACTTTGAATATTTTGTTATTTTTATTTCCAATAATTTATGAAAAATGTCACATAAAAGAAGGTGTAGACCTATGGAATGGTATATCATCCATTATTCTACATATCCTTCCTTTTCAAATCAATACATAGAAGAGCATTAATCCTAATTATTTACAGAATAATTGATGGATTATATTTATTATGAAAAAAGGAATTCTTTACGAAATTATGAAAAAATAGAAGGCTTTTATATCTATGTGTTAGTTAGTATTGAGTTGAAAATGATGTAATAAAAAAAAAGCTATCAAAATAAAATGGATTATACTGTATAGTTTACTTTATAAACATCTATATAATTTTGATTAATTTAATATATCATTAAAATATTTACCTCATATTTTATTTGATCATTCACAATTTCAATTGAGTGTTGCGGGACCTTACTTATTATGTAAGGGATTTTATTTATATAAAATATGGTTTTTTGAAAAATATTTACTTCTAGTGTCAAAAACTTCTTAGTGAAACACTTAAGAAGGACCACCAGCAAATATTCTGTAAAATAATCTCAAGTGGCCCAAGTCAACACTACATGTTTGAGTAAAGGAAAAAAATACATTCATCGATTAAAAATTTTATACAAGAAAATGAAATAACAAATATTGAGATGGATAAATAAGAATAATGGGATGAAAAAAAATATTCAAGGATATCAAGGAAACAAAACCAATGTCCGATACTCTGATAAGTGGTGACTATTTTGAATGTACAAAAACTAGGGTGTTATGGTTTATAAATTATATAAATAAATTTGTATTTTCATGGTTTTATTAAATGTAATTGGGTAATGTTTATTTTTAATTAATATTTAGTTGATTTTAAAAACTAAATAATTTATATTTATTCTTTATATATAAATTTGAATTATTGAATAACTTTATTTACATGTAAATTGGAGTCTAAACAAAGAATAATATAGTATATCCATCATAACATTTCCTTTAGATTCATTGGTATGACATGGATTAACCAAATATTGATATATATATATATATATATATATTCATAATTAATTTTTTGATTAATTCATGTGAAATAGTCCCAAAATATTAATAAAATTATTTGCAAATAAAAATAATATTCATTAAATAATTATATACTTCTACATATCAAGTATTTTTATATATTAAAAACTTTTAAAAAATTATTTTAATTCAATTTAGTTATAATTAATCAATAATAATTAATATATTAGATATTTAATGGTTAGAATTGTGATAAAATCCTATGAAGTTAAAATTGGTTATCGTTCATAAAATTGTTCTTATGTACACATTGTGTTTTTATCATAAAAAGGTAATTACATAAATTTTGAAAAATTATTTTGTTGAAGTGAAAAGAATATCTATTAAATATTTTATTTTAACATCCATATAATATTTTTTTACTAGGAAAGAAATTAAAATAAACTTAATATTATGATAAAAATACATTTTTCTAAAAAATGGTTTTAGTTGCATTTTCATGATTATTTTAAAATTAATTTCTACCGCTTATAGAAATATAATTTTATAAAATTAATTATATATTTGATATCAAAATTTAAAAATTTGGTAATGAGGAATAATTTATTTTGGTTCATAATTAATTGTAAAAATTGTTTAGTATTGTTACCATGGTTAATATTAAAAGGGTTTACTATTGTGATAAACTATGATATATGTGTGTAAAACTACCACATAACATGTATAAATATTCTTATATGAATATATTAAAAAATTATATTAGCCTATTTTTAATTTATGTGAACTTGTTTTCCAATTTCATATGAAAATGAATTCACATTATTTTAATTTTAAAAGAAATTCATTGAGTTTCCCTCCCCCATTTATAAAATTAAACCACTTATCCTTTCTTCATAAAAAAATTTGATCACTATAGTTTTGAAAATACATACTTAAAACCCATAAAATATTCCTTAAAATCATTCTTAATCTCCTGGTCTTTAGTTAGGACCATCCTAAGAATAATTATGGTGTAAGGTAGAGGTGGTCTCTCAAGGATTAGGTAATCGTCTTACATGACTCTTTCAATGTATAGTTATTATTAAACATACTCTAAATATATTGTATATATCCTAATATAATTAATATATTATCATAAATATAAATATATGTTATTAATAATTTGTTAAAACCATTTTCTAACTCCTTTCCATCATGTGGGAAATGTAATTATCACTCATGCATATGTGGGAACAATCACATTCATGTAGATATATGATTAATTTTCCATCACATCCACAGATCAATGGATATGCTGATGGAGTTTATAAATACATAAATATTAATGATATAATTATGATTCTATAATTATAAAATATTAATTATCATTAAATAATTTTTCATTAGAAAATGAAAAAACATTCATACATACATAAGAACTATTATCTATATAATCAGTGTAATTAAAGTTTTTATATTTTAAATTTATGAATGGTTTTAAATATGTATATAATGAATATAAATTATAATTATATAATTATTAACATTATGGATATTTTGTAATAGTTATCAAGATATATGGAATATTACTACCTAATTGAAATACATTTGAAAGAAAAAGCGGTTAACACCCAAAATAATGACGATAATGGACGATTGTTAATGAATGGGTGATAATATTTCATATTTAAACCTTTTATGATATTATATGATTTAATATAATATAATTATATATATATATATTGATTATATATTTAATATATGTTATGATAAAATAACATATGAAGAATGTCATACCTAATGTAACTGATTCTTATCTCACATTCATTTCAGTAAGACATAATTCATATTCACTATATGTGTCGCTCATGTTGTATATTTACCGAATCTTTTATTTTTTTATCTTTAATTTCAATATTTTAATTATATGTAAATCTTTATTTGAATTATTTTCTTTGGCAGAAGCTATTATTTAGATGTTATCAATGTGGTAAGGGGTCTGTGTTTTAATATTACTTTTTTCAGGGATTAACTATACATTAATGTTTTAATGATGATATTATATTATTATTATTATCAAACTATTTTTTATTTTCTTTTCATATAGTTATTTATATATATGATATGGTTTTCATTCATTTTATTCTATATTATTACTCAATTTTGAGGAAGAATATCAATTTTATTTCTTAATTCGACCTAGAATTTTTTCCTTCCATGGCCATTTATTAAGTTTTTTCATGATGTTATTTAATATTCTATAATGATTTATTTAATTTTTTTATACATTTTTTAATTCGTATATATTTTTTAAATAAAATTTTATTTTCATTTTATGACTTTCCATGGGCATGGCTGAAATCATTGTTCTGACGTATAATGCACAAAAAACATTTTCTTCTTTTATGAGTACTCTATTATTGGAAAGCTCCTTTAGAAATTTCCATGTTAATTTTCTAGAAGATATTTTCTTAATATTATGTAAATTTCTATATTTTACACATGTGATTTTAAAATATAAAGGGTTACTCATCATGAAATGTTCTAGTGATAAATTAAAGGCTTTTTCATATATAATAGCCTCCATTGATGTAACATATAATGAAATATGGAACTGATCTGATGATGCTATATATATTCATTCTTCTGTGGTATCACAATTACAAGGGTGAAATGTAGACAAAACCAATTTTCGGTTACATTGGTTAAAATATGATAAAATGATATAATAGTTTATGATCTCGTGGTATACATATGAATGGATTAGGATTGTATGATGGGTGGGTCTATTTAATCCATGCCATTCAATATGTAATAAATAATGTTTTATGAGATTGAAGGATAAATGGGTGGTTAGACCAACCCCAAAAAATGGAAAATTTGTTGTTACCAAAATCCCAACAAGGGTTCATGGGAGGATATCTCAAGCCCAAAGTAGGTGATCCAGCATTTAGATTATCTTAAAATGTGATGAATATCTTCATGGGTAGCCCAAAAATTATAATTCTTGGATTAGGATTATGACACATTTTAGGCTACTCTCTATGATATATCTGTATTATTATTATGTCATCTGATGGATTGAGATCATTGATTCTTCCAAGATTCATGTCATATGATCATAAAAAGCCTTATTCTATGATTATTATATTTTATTAGTTGGTTAATATTTTAAAATGTTAATATCATATTATCATATTCTTCTAATAAAGTAATTCTTACATATGATCATAGAATGATATCCTCCATGTTTAACAATACTATATATCTGAGATCACCATTATTTCTGTTTACATTCCCCAAATTATGAATAATGTTTTTGCATAGGGTATGAATATGAAATTTACTAAGTGAGATGAAATTTGTCAGATATTTTGAATATCTTTCATGAAATAAGATTAGTATGTATTTGGTCGTCAATGGGACCAAACCATTTTGGCTATAATGTGTATTTTAATATGACATGTACTGAATCTTCATCTAAGATGATGTAATATTATGAATATAAAATTGGGTTCGCCTCACTTTTTATTATAGTAGAGTTTAGTTATTTTTGGATACAAGTATTAGAAAAATATAATGAAAATAGTAAGGATATGATTAATATAAGATAATATCCTAAATATATTTTAAAGAATAGAATATGTGGTTTTAATAGATAATACATTTGTATTTGGATACTGTAATGTGGATGTGGAAGGGGAAGATATACACCATAGGTTAACAACTATTAAAATGGAATACTGGGTATTGACATGATTCTCACTAGTGCGCGATATGTGAGACTAAGAATGTACAATTGGAAACAAACTACTAACTGGATTTTATTGGGATACCGTTTATTTTAATTATGAATCATTATGAAATATCTGATTACATAAACACAATGGATGATCTTGGTGAATCATAAGGTGTTATAGATTGAAATAAGTAGTCCTGATTTAGAAATTATATTAATATATATTCATGATTTTATGATTTATTGTTATGATGTTTGATTATCATGAAAACCATTTTGGTTTGAGTATGTGGATAAAGTAAGAATTATAAATTTTAATCAATGATATATATTCTAAATTATTGAAATATCTTATTATATCATAGTAATATGAATTCATTTATTTAAAGAAACACATTTGAGAATTTTAATTCATATCCTGAAAGACTAGATATTGAATTATAATTGAAAACTCATAAAAGAACAATGGTAATATCACAATTTTATGATTACACTAAAATTAAATATTTTGGGAATATAATTCATATGTATCATTTTATCCCTCCACTATGGATTAATTTTATGTTATTTTTTAAATTAATTTTCTCCCCATATATACAACCAATTTCAATTTCAATGGTAGGGTAGTGAAATTTTATATTTCAAATGAACACGTGATCTTTTATCCGTGATAGGATGAATATGATATTTGGATAGAAATTAATTCCATCTTATTGGTCCCTATTCCTATTAATGAAGTTTATTTATCTCTTATGGATGGGTATAATCTCAATTTTTAAGGTATACATATTGTAAAAGGCTTCATTTATATCTTTTCTAAACAGTTTCTGAGTCTTCCTGTAAATCACAATGGTTGTTTTTTTATTAGAACTCATACTTGGTGCTACATATAGTTCAAACACTCATTATAGAATGAACTCAAATAAGTTATATGAGTTAAATAATAATATTATAGAGAATCTAGAAAAGGTATTTATATAGACTAATTTTTAACCATGAAGTACATCATTTCTCTTCCTAAAAAATAAATATAAACCAAATTAACTTTTGATTCATTATCAGGAACACAAGGAGATTAAAATTAGAAATACATATATTTTGTAACTCCAGGACACCCATAACCTAGATCCAATGGTTATATTAATAAAATATATTTAAATCATGGATATTTCATCCAATATGATTAAATAATTTACTTCTATCAGGAGAGTATATATATGACTAAATCTGAAATTATATTCAAAAAAATATATAAAATCTAATATTATTATTATTACATTATTATTTCTTCTATTATATAACTAAAACCATTTTTTCTGACAATGTATTTTATTAAAAGGGAAAAATAATAAATGGGGTGCTCAGATTATTAATAATGGAATGAAAACAACAAAGCCATCATAGAATAAATATTGAATGAATAGTATGGAAAAAATAAAAAATAATAAAATATGAAATATACTGATGTACCTAAAATGGTAATATTTCTATAGATAATATGAAAATACATATAATCACATAAATAATTAAAATGAGTTTCCAAATGATAAGATACATATGTTAGACATTATAATATTAGTTCTAAGGCTTCATGCCCAGATACCATATATTAATGGTTGTGGAATATTCCAAATACTAAATATATTTTCTCTCATGAGGACAACCTATTCATACATGGGATATAATGGTCCATTTCCATCGCATACTAATCCAAATGTATATATCATATAAAGGAAATAAATATTATTTCATTACATAATCAATAAAAATAATAATTTTGAAAAAAATAGACTATAAATGTTAATATTTTCAAACATAAATAAATAAATAAAAGGATAACAAGACTTTTATGGAAATATTAAGGATATTAGAAATATATTATATCCATATTAAATCATATTATTCATCAAATTATTTTTACATAGATGAAATTATTTTTAAAAGATAATTGGAACATTTCTTAAGAAAAAAAATTTTTATTTTTGAAATCAGTTATTTAAAATATGAAAACATACTAAATATTAGGAATTAATTTTCATTTTAAATATAAACAGAAACATTTATGGTGGAATATTTAATTAAAGAATACTCATGATGATGGGAATATCTATTTGAAAGGTAAATGATAAAAAATGATTATATTCTCTCCATTTGTAAAAAGTAAATAAATTTGAGAATAGATATACCATTCCATGTATATATTCTTAGATAAATTAATACATGGGTAAAAATTATATTAATCAATCATTTTATAATATTTAAAAAAATATAATAAAATTTCAAAGAATATGTACATTGATGAAAGTATTCCCAGCTAAATGGATAAATAAAATCGATTCTCATTAAACATTATTTTATAATATTTTTAATTACCTCAAGTGATAAAAATTAATGGAATGAATATAATTTATATAAATAACTAGTGTATAAATAAATTAATAGAATTTCTGAGAGATTTAACATATAATTTCAAATCCCATTAAAATGTGAGATTGTAACATAAAACCCTAACAACTTTGGTAACATTTGAATCATAACCCCCATGAAATAAATATCATCAAATGGATGTTTAGATAAAATAATAAAAATATATTAATGATTTAAAAAAACTATGGGGATGTATTTATACTATATGACTTAAAATAGTGGTGTGTATGCATAATATCTCCTAGAATTAGAACTGAGATGAGAAAATATTTCCTAACATTCTGCGTGCCCAGTATGTTCCAATAACCTTGTAAAAAATATATATTTATTATAAATATAAAAAAACAATTTTCATAATTATATCAATATTTTATGTTTACTTATAACTTATTAACTCTCATTTAATAATAATACACTATTAAAATCACTGTTCTCGGGGATAACTATTTTGATTTTCATGTATGCTTTGGTAATGTAGTTATAGTCTATTCCCCATTATCATGATTCCATAATCTGTAGAATTTTAATGATGTCATGAATATATGATAATAATATATTATCCCCAGTATTAAAAATTTCATCATCAATGTTTCTATAAACACAATAACATTACTAAGGTAGGTGTTAAAACTGAACTAAACAGGAGTATGGTATATATACCGGATGAGTATGAACTTACTAAGGTATAATTTTAATATAAAATATATAGAATATTATTTATATAATATGTGTCATATATATATATTAATTATATATAATTTTAGTATCATCTCTAAATGGAAGATATTGAAAACAAAAAACAAATATCACTCATGGAGAGGGTAGTTCATATATACACAAGAATGATACTTCCAATTATTAATTGCAAAAAAGAAAAGTGTGTAAATAAAAATTTACCATTGAATAATACATATTACCTTATAAATATAATATATATTTATATAATCAATCATTATATCCTTCCATGATAGGTGATTAGGGAAATCAAATTATATCACAATGTAGAGGTATTGGTCAACTCGTACGCACTAGAGATACATTCATTTCCCAATTGATGAAAAGGATGTGGAAAATGGTTATGAAATATTCATTATAAAATATCAATATATTTATGAAACTATATTAATTATATTAGTATGATACAATATATTTAGAGAAAATAGAAGAAGAAATAAACTTTCAAAGAGTCTATTATGGTAATTACCTCTTCATTGAGAGGCATCCTTTGACTTACACTTTAAGACTTATTAAAAATGTATTCATAGAATAAAATAATAATAAAAAAGTAATTATATGACATTTTTTGGGTAGATATTATAAAAGATAAATGCATTTTTTTACTCTGAAACTGGGAGGATATAGGGTCCCCATTTATAAGTGAGGGAAAGGGCACACTAGGAATTACGTGAAATATTTTAATATACTATATGTCATAATAAATTAAATAGGAACTAATGAACCCAAAATTAATATATAATATGGTATAATTTAGAGAAATACATAAAAAAAATTAAATGTGTTGAATACAATTTATTTGTTATCTTCTAGTTAAATCCCCTTAAATCCCAATTTAACCTTAACTAAGATAGCTTAAACATTAGTATGATATTATAACTATATGAAATTATTTAAAGGGTCCTTAAAAATATTTTGACACACCAATTCGAAATTTTTAATCCATTATATACATTTCCAAATATAAATTTGATAAAAATTTCAATTTTTATAAGAATGCAAAATATAAGTATTTGTATTGAAAAATAACTATTTTAAGTGTGAAAATAATTTCCCCTATAAATAAAGTTATAAGTTGAATTCCATGATATTTTTTATTAAATTATAAAAAGGAAATATTTTTTGAATATTGGATCATGACCAAATCCAATGTAACCCTCTAACAATAACATTAAATGCATTGACTTAAAGAGATTTCTAAATTTCAATATTGTATAACTAATGATCAGAAAAGTCAATCATGGGTTTCAAAATTAAAAAATATTTTTTAAATATATTATATAACTACATAAAACTATATTTTTTCATGATACACTAATGAAATAGGATAATGGAAAGTTCTAGATATATTTTAAAATCCCGCACCATAGTTTTAACCCTATTTTACTGATTACACATTGACTGAGAGGACAAAACGTAAGCATGGTTACTATCCATAACGACCGAAAATAATTTTTTCCTTTTTAGAAAATTTATTCCTCTTGATTACTAATTTGTAATCCATTATTAAAAAATAAATTAATATATTTTCCGTAATAAATTTAAGTATAAATCTGTAAAAGACAACATAAAACCATTTTTATGAAAAAAACATTTAGAAGCCCAAAATTAACTTTTTACAAATCCAAGTACATTGATGATTCCTATATAACTAATTTATTTTATTTTAAATTAAATCAGTAATATATTAATTTAATTAAAAATGAAAAACATAATGGGACCGATGAATTACTTTATTTAATGAAATGAAATTACAATTTTACAAAAAATAGTATTCTTCACTATTCAATTAAAAATAATTTTTTATAAAAAATAAAATAAATCCACCATATGATAATATTGACCTAATTATTTAAAAACTTATTTTCATTTCAGGAATTTTTTTCAAAAAATGTATAAGAAACAAATTATATTGTCTCCACATTAAAATCAATTATAAATTTTTGAACAAAATGATTTGTATGATTGATATAATAAATTTTCTAAAAATAATGTTATTATTTATATTGAATCAATAAATTAATATTCATTAAGAAAAAATTATATGTATTTTTTATTGTTTTTTTCTTAATCATACCACTATTTTAACAAAATTGTTATAATGTCCATTTTTAAATAATACTTTTTTTATATATCACAGTCCACATAAAGATTAATTTTTCATGTTATAGAGGATATATATATTATTGTTTTATTAAACTTAATATTTATGGTTTTAAAATATTACCATGTATTTATGATTTTTTTGATAAACTACGAGGAGATATATACACTCCATGATTGACCTTCATTATGGATACTCTGAAATGAGTGTCCAAAGTGAATACATAACTATGTAATCCTTCCATATTATGTATGGAAATAGTGAAGTTATAATTATTCCATTTTTATATACTGATTCCACCATCATACTCGTGGAATTTAAGAATAAACTCTTGATATATTATCATGATTAGTTTTTTGTAGTATTAATAGAGGTTATTATAATATAATCTTAGAAAAACAGAGTGGAATAAGATCACATAAGAATTGGGTTTAAGGACTTGACAATAGAAAAAATATATGAATAATTTTGGAAGAGTGAATTCAAGTTACATAATTCTCTATTCTTGAAAATCATGATCAAAGCATGGGTATATTAGTAAATGATTCAAAGATGTGAGTCATTGATCATTATCCCACACAAACCATTGGGACAGATATCTACAGTTTACTTTGATTGTTAGGGAATTATCAATTATTTATGACGAATTTATCACAATTGTCTATTGAACTCAACCTGTTAACAAAAAAGTGAATAATGTTCATTTAAACTGATTAATGTGTAAAATATTTGAATGATATGAACATACATTTATTTTGTGCACCTATAATCACACTAACATACAATGGATAATCTATTTTGATCTATAGTGATTCATCTAATAGTTGATTGCGATGTGTTATTATACATAATGACATGGTCATAGCTTATTCATCACTTCAATTAAAAGTTAATGAGAAAAAATGCATTCCCCATGACTTGATGTTTTTGGAGGTTATGATTGTGTTATTGGTATGGAGGCATTAACATTAAGGATAAATGTGTGACATATATACTAATCACAAATGTTTAATTTATATATTTATATATAAGGACATGAATATGTTCCATAGAATATGGTTTTATTTTATTGAATATTATGATTACTCAGTACATTACCACCATGAGAATTCCAACATGTTGGATAATGCATTGAGTTGAAAGGATCATGCATAGTTATCTTTGATGAGGATAAAAAAAAGATCCAATATTTATAGATTTTCAATGGATAGAACATTAAATATTAACGGAAAGGGAGAAGACTTATCTTGCTCAGATGAGTGTCTAACTATATATCCATGTGAAGATTAAAGTGGTGTATAAATGAGATATATAATTAAAAAATAATGTATGAAACTTTTCAGATTTCAACTATTATTGTAATTGAATGATATGGTTCAACATCAGAGTATTTTTCGCTATTATACCAAAATTAATGAATGGTCTATTGGATGATGCTCATCCCATAACTCACTATTCATCTAGAAATTATGTTGAAGTGTAGTGAACATAAGTAGAATTTCTGGAGGAATTCTTTGAAGAGAGATATTTTGGAGTATATATCTTGGTTCTTGGAATACATAAATATTAAAGCTGAGTAAAAGAAGTTAAACAGGATGTTACAACCACTACCCAAACATTTATGTAAATGAAAAAATGTCTCTATGTATTTTTTAGTTATTCCTTAAAATTATATAGGCAATAAATCTATTTTGGTTGTTGTAAATCACCTTATGAGGTCCTTACAATTCATTTATATTAGAGAAAATTTTCCTCTAGATAAAATTCCCAAGATATTCATTAGAAACTTGTTAAGGATATATTAATAATAATATTCCATTTTATCTGATCATGATATGAGGTATTCCCCAAAGTTATGGGGAAGTGTTCCACAATTTATGGGTTCATAGTTTCTTTTCAATAATATATGACAACCATAGATGTTCAGTATTTGGGGACTATAAGAACCTCGGATGATATGTTATGGTCTTGTTCCTTATATTTAAATTGGGGGTGGGATCAACACCTTCTGATTATTACATTCACATATTAAAATGGATTTCATTTGTGTATTCAAATGAATCCTTATAATTACCTATATAGAAATAAGTCTAAAACTCTAATATCCTAGGATAATTCTTATTAAAAAAAGATATTGTCACCTTTGTTAGTTGGGGAAATGGTATAGAATGTTAAAAACATTCAATTGTACATAATGGTAGCTCATATTTGACAAAACGGTTATACTTACAATCATTAGTGAGATTTAAAATATTATGTTGTTTGGAACTTATTTATGTCAACTTCTCTATGGATGAATGTTATACAATATGAAAATGGTAGCGCTGAGATCAAAGCATATTGTCCCATTGATATTCATCATCGAGTGGGGATGGTAGTTTATTTTTTAGTACTTCCACTTATCATGTATCATGTAAATGATGTGGTCCATGCATCTCTTTTGATAAAATTATACACTTTATGTTTCACATGTAATGAACTTAGATGTTGAATAAATGGATTATGATCATTCTTATGATCAATAAGTAGTAAAGATCATATATCATAGAGATATTTTTTTATGGAACGTCACTACTCACATGGTCAAGGCTTCATAGTGAAATTGAAAAATTGAGGAATTCATTTGGGAACTGGCTGATGTGACGATGTATAAGTATAGATAATTTTTTTCATCATAGTGATGGATTTCAAAAATGAAATTCATTTTAATGGGGGTATAAAGTAAAATTATGTGATTTTTTAGATATTCCTTTGAAATAAATTTGAATTATTTAGAAGTTTCCATTAAATGCAGACCCATTTATAAATGAACCATGATATATTATAGACATTATAAACCAGATGATTGATTAGAATATATGAACAAGAATATTAATGTTTTGAAATAAATATATAAATATTTTTCCTTAATTAAAATTTATTATTTAATTCCAAAGATATAATCATTAAATTTAGTTAAACCATTTCATGATTAAAAGACTTATTTTTTAACTAATTATATCATTATGCATTTAGGGTATTTTTGCATGATGATCACTACATAAAAATTATTTAATTAATTTTTTTTTTTAAATTTATGAATAATAATTCAACCATAAATTATATATTGGTTATTAGTGAAAATAAAATCATTTGAAGGTAAAAAGAGTTATTTTTTAAAAAATATTTTTATGTGTGCATTTTTTTTATCATGATAAATTGAGTAATTCAATATTGATGAATTATTTTTATGAAATTTTGGAAAAAAATATTCAATCAAATATTCTATAATTCATAAAATAGTTTATATTCGGAAAGGAGTTAATGTGCACTAAATTTTAAGTGTAAAAGTGATTTTTTACATAAAAACTATTTTTCCTACATTTTACATTTTTATATTAAATTTAATACCTACCATTAATATAAATTTTAATTTTAAAAATGTAATACAATTTTTTATTCATCATGTAAAAATTTATTATTGTGAGTACTTTATTTTTTGATCATAATTAATAGTTAAAACCAAAAAAAATTAATATTGTGGTTATGGATAAAAGGATTTACCAAGGGTTGTAACATCCCAACATAGGTACCACTTAAATATTCCTAAGACCATCTTATATGTGACCTCAATTGTGCCTCCCCATATGCCATAGGATTAAGACTAAAAGATAGTGTATAAGGCCCCGGCCTTAAACCATACTTAAAATTGAATTAAATGAATAATTCACATTGAGGATCTTTTCTGGTTTAGAGTTTTAGATAATTAGGACTAACTATTACATCTCAAAAGATTACAAAGTAGAAACTTCTACAAAGTTTCTATAAAATAAAAACTCTTAAAACGAAACATGTCTAGTTCCATGCTTTTGGTAGCATGACTTTCCCTTAATCCCATCCTTGACCCTATTCCACGTTAAGTCATGTGAAAAACATTTCAAAAACTTGGGATGTGCATAAAAATCTCAGTAAGGGATACACAAATAATGAAAACTGTTAGTTTTTTCAAAACAACAAGTAAACCATGTATACTTTAACAAAGTAATACTTTTCACCTTTTCGAAGTATTAAAAACTCTTCACTGAATAAAATTTCATTACATACCCTTCTGTAACCAAAATATTACCATAAAACTCATATAAAGATCACATAACATTTTAAGGTAACTTGGGACATAAACATACTTAAGTGGAATAACCATATGGTCGACTTCCACACATATCACTTAATGGAATAGCCATTCGGACAACTTCCATACATACTTAATGGAATAGCCATACGGCTGACTTCCATACCCAATGAATTGGAGGTTAAAATGTAACCACTCGTCCGGGAATTCACGACACCACCCGTCATATGGTTTATCCGGTAACCACCCATAAAATGTCCAAGTACCACTAAAAAATTATAACACATAAAACAAACATAAATATTGATAACATTTCCACATTTCAATCACAATATATCATTTAAATATATTGACATAATAGAATCCTTTATCAAAACCATTTTCAATAACAAAATACAAAGAAACGTATATGGTATTTATTTTATTTTAAAAACATTACGGCTTGTGGAGGAAGCCAAAGATCAAATATAACCCACGGCGGCGGAAAAGGTCGTTGTCACCGTGTACGTAAAAAGAAACATTCCTTTTTGTCGTTTAGTAAAACGCTTCGTAGAAAAAAGATTCCTTTTGAATAAACATAAAAGTCATAGTGGTTTATACACCGTATAAAAGGAGGTTGTGTATAAAAAAAATATATGCCTCAATGAATGGAGATTGAGATGAAGACCCTTACAAAGACGATATCCTTAATTTAAGGATAAATCAATTGCATAATTATGTGTGACAAATGAATACACCAAATATAAGTGGATATTAAGTGTAAAACAATCAGAGGTTATTCACACATATTCATAGAACGACATATTCAAGGAGTACAAGTTTATCCCAAAGAATCAAATTTGGGTTTAAAAGTTCCCTTGCAAAAATTTGACAGCCTAACGGCGTCACTTCATTGTTTAGAAAAAGAGTTCATGAGAGATAAAAAAGGGTATCTCATCACTTGGACATAAAATTTACATCAATAAGGATATATGAGAACATATCCCAACATAACAATATGGGAATTAAAAAACCCAACAAAAGAAGTCTTTTAAAAAGAGGAGGGTGAAAGGTTCCCTTACCGACTTGGGTATATTTCGAAACATACACCCCATTAAAGAAGGAAAATACATCATTGATGTAAATACTCATAAATGAAATTATATTACACAAAGATTATAATAATGGGAATTACATACCCCACTCAATGGAAATTGTGGGAAATGTACCATAAATCTCACGGGAATAAAAGTGAGATGAAAATTCACTTACGAAAACTCGGCAGCCTAACGGTGCCACTTATAACTTCAAAAATGGATTGATGAGAGAAAATAGGGTATCTCATAATATTAACATAAAGTTTAAAGAAATAGGAAAAGAAAAACCCCCCACATAACAATGATGATCTTAAAAAAAGTGACATAAAGAAGAGTACTTAAAAAGAAGGAGAGAAGTTAGATCCCTTATGAAAATTCAGCAGCCTAACGGCGCCACCCAAAACTTCCAAAATGGATTGATGAGAGAAAATAGGGTCTCTCATCATATGAACAATAAAAAATACAGTAATAGTAATATAAAATAACATCCCAGTAACAAGAAAGATGAGATTTAAAAGGAATGACATAAAAGAGCGTACTTAAAAAGAAAGAGAGGAGTAGGATCTCTTACCTCGGGTCCGACGTGACTCGATCATTCTTTACCGTCCTGAATAATAAATTTGAGTTAATTTCTATTTGCTTAATAACCTTTTTCAAGTTAATTATTACTTTTATATCACTTATTTACATTTTATAAACATTAGGTAATCATTTAAGTTAATAATGTTTGTTTTGTCGATATTTGGTTCTTAAGTCGAAAGTGAACTTCTTACAATTACATGTTGTTCGTGTGGTCAATGTTTCATTATATCCAGAATGATATTCATGATATGGATATCATATATATCATATATATCCATCATATAAATGTATTTATAATAATACATAATCATTTAGAGGTAAGAAATGAAATGCACCGTTCATGGAGACGGTAAGCCGTACGTACGCATGAACGCTACTTTCATTTCTTTGTCATATTAATGGAATTAAAACTAAATGACAGGTATTTATATTTTAATTCCATAATTATATTCATCATTTAGATGTATCATTAATCATATATATCCATTATATACATGTACTTATAACAGTACATTACATTTGGGGATAAGAAATGAAATGCACCGTTCATGGAGACGGTAAGTCGTACGTATGCATGAACGCTACTTTAATTTCTATCTCATACATTAATGGAAAGAAATAATAATTATATATAGGTATATTATAATTCCAGTATAACATCGTATATAATAACTTTAAATCCATCCTTTATACGTCCCACGTATGGCATTAACGAATCAAATCACTTTGAGGGGGCGGTAATCCGCACTTCCTAAAATGAAATTATCATGTTCACCCATAATGGAAGCCATAAAGGTATGATCATAATGAATAATACCGAAGCTTAAGGAAAACATAAACATATTATATATCATATATAAATATAGTGACATCTTAATGGCCACCTTTGAAGGTGTTATATGAGTGTTGAACAATCATCGTTTCGTGAGGCAGAAATTCGCCATCCACAGAAACAGTATGTTCTTTAACCATTAGATGTAGGTGTGTGTAAGTGTAGCTCGAATACATCTTATAAAAACATCCTAGTATATTGAAGATACTGTATTTGTTACAAAATAAATGAATAAAAAGAGTTTAGGGGGTTGGAGAGGCAAAATAAAACAAAAGGACTCAAGTGAAGACATTACCTTAAAATCGGGTAACTCCCTTTGGTTTGAGATAAAAGGCTTCCTTGGGAAGACTTCTTCCCAAAATTAGGCCTCAAGGAGTTAGAGAGGGATGTGGAGAGACAAAATGGGCAGGGTTTGGCCGAGCCAAAGGCTTTGGGAGTGTGGATAAGGAGGTAGAGGTGGGGGCCTTTTATAAGAGGAGAGGAGGGGCACTCTTGTAAAGTTACAAAATGTTACTTTATTTTCAAAAGAGTTTCGAATTTTAAAGGTCCAACATTGATGTATTTTGAGGATAAGGTGATGAGGGTTCTAAATCCACTCATCCAGTAGGTTTTGGACATGTTTAGGTCTTAGATTTTACATTATCTTTCCATTTTATTTAAATCGTTAAATAATGAGGTCATCTCTGCATCATCATGATGTCATAAATAATTTAATATATTTAATGTCTAAAAATTTTAAAAAAAATACTATGATGTAGGAAATCTTTTTATATTTCCAATTAATATTTATAGTCAAAAATTTGACCTGTTTAAACCCATATAAAATTTTTTTTAGTAAAACATTTCATGTTTTTGTCATTTTTTATATTAACATTAAATAAAAGGTATTTATGTCATTTTCCAACCAAAGTGGTTCCATGGAGTCCCCAAGTTGACCCATGGATTTTCTTGGTCGGCCATGACACATCCAATGAGGGTAGGACATGTTTCTAGGTCATTTAATTTTATTAAACCATTATTCTTACCTTAAACTACACTAATTACCTCTAATCGCGATTAAGAACTTAAGAGTTACTATTCACCAAAAAATTATTTTAATCTCATTGAACCAAATTTTACTTCTTAATGAAAACAATGTATATCGGATTTTTGAAATTCAAAACACAGAAGTGGTAAAATTTCATTTAAACGAAAAATCAGTTTTTATAAGTACCACTTGGTGGTTTCACTATTCATCAAAAATAGATGTTTTTCAGAAAGATACCAAAAATTCACCCTAAGATATATTTGATATTCTGAATTCAAAAAAAAGGCTATTTTACAAAATTCAAAAAATATAAGTCACATTAATTAATTTAATAATTAATTCCCGCTGGCATGACAAATAGCGTGTTTTTATGAAACAATAAGTATCAAAAGATTGACAGTAGTTTAAGTCTGATTTCAAAGTGAAATTAATTCCAACGACAACTATTGGATTTAATGGTAAAAATATTTTATAATTTCACTTTAATGCCAATTAAAATGATAATCTAATCATATAAATAAATTAGATTAAAAAGAGGTTTCGAATTAAAATACAACATTTTACACTATTCATTAAAAAATGAACTTTATCGGAAAGATACCAAAAATTTACACAAAGTAAATTTTGATGTCCCGATTATGAAGAAGGGTTATATTTGGACCAATAGAATTTATAATATTGATCAAAACTATATTTAATGACGGTTTTCCGTCAAAAGGTGATAAGTGAACCCTTAGTGAAAATTAGGGTATAAATGCCTAAAATTGAATTCTTTCGGTATTTTAAGCCTTTTTCTTTTATTGGATAAATGTAAAAACATTTAAAAACATATATAATCATATTTTAGTTATTTCTAT
Organism: Viscum album; assembly: GCA_963277665.1. Classification (NCBI taxonomy): domain Eukaryota; kingdom Viridiplantae; phylum Streptophyta; class Magnoliopsida; order Santalales; family Viscaceae; genus Viscum; species Viscum album. Next base: position 216,128,878 of record OY728137.1, read on the forward strand.
CCATTCCCGCTAATACAACGGCTACATGTTAACTACCATTTAAAATAATATTATTATATTACTAGTGTGCAACATAAGTTTTCAAAGGAACTCATCGGTGTGTATCGGGTACGCTATCAAACATAACAACCCCTTTAAAGTAAAATTAATATTTAATTGGTAAATGTTAATAAATAAGAAAATGTTTTATTCATTATTTACCTATGATGTTACATCATTCCCCCCTTTTGGGAATTGCGTCCTCACAATTTTATTCACATATCAAAATAAGTGGGGGTATTTATCCCTCATAGCATTTTCAGATTCCCACGTTGCCTCTTCAACCATATGGTTTTTCCACAAAAACTTTACTTAGTGGATTACCTTATTTCGTAACACTTGCTACATGTGGTCAGGAATCTGGACCGTTTGATCCTCATAAGATAGGTTCTCTTCCAGCTGAACTACCTCTGGACTCAAAACATGAGATGGATCTGGCATATACTTTCTTAGCATCGAAACATGAAAAACATTGTGTACCTGAGATAAACTCGGAGGTAATGCCACTCTGTATGCAACTAATCCAACTCTCTCCAGAATTTCATATGGTTCAATGAATTTTGGACTCATCTTTCCTTTCTTACCAAATCTCATCACACTTTTCCATGGAGAAACCTTGAGAAAAACATGATCACCTACCTCGAAAGATAGATCCTTCCTCCGGTTATCCGCATAACTATTATGCCTGCTATGAGCTGTTCTCATGTGTTTCTGAATCAACTGAACTTTTTCTACCATCTCTTCTACCAATTCTGGTCCCATCATCTTCCTTTCACCCACTTCATCCCAAAATGCTGGAGTTCGACACCGCTCCCATATAATGCCTCAAATGGTGCCATCTGTATACTGGAATGAAAACTGTTATTTTATGAAAACTCAACCAAATAAAGATGTTGGTCCCAAATTCCCTGATAATCCATCGAACAAGCACGTAGCATATCCTCCAAGGTCTGAATTGTTTGTTCTGACTGCCCATCTGATTGAGGATGAAAATTTGTACTAAAATTTAATTCAGTACCCAACAACTTCGGAAGGCCTTTCCAAAATTTAGAAGTAAACCTGGGATCACGGTCAGATACAATGGAGAGAGGAACTCCATGTAACATGACTATATCTCTAAGATACAAACGGGAATGTTGTTCTAGGGAAAAATTATCTCGTATGGCAAGGAAATGAGCAGATTTAGTCAAGCGATCAACAATAACCCAGATTGCATTATTACCTTGAGATGTCCTCGGTAATCCCACAACGAAGTCCATGGATATATTCTCCCATTTCCACTCTGGCACTGGTAAAGGCTGAAGCATCCATTTCGGTAACTTCCGCTCTGCTTTAACCTGCTGACAAGTCAAACACTTCATAGTAAAATCAGCAATATCCCTTTTCATTCCATGCCACCAGTAATACTCTCGCAGATCTCTGTACATCTTAGTACTGCCAGGATGAACTGAAAACGGGGAACTATGAGCCTCACATAACAACTCATTCTTCAACTGTGAATCACAAGGCACACATAATCTCTTCCCAAATCTCAAAACACAATCACTATCAATGTTGAATTCATGCAACATACCCTTCTGAACAAGCTCTAACTTTTTATGCAACTCACAGTCTTCCCTCTGTGCTTGTTTAATCATGTCTGATAGGGATGATCTCACTGATACCTGAAACAAAACAGAAGAACTTCCTGCAACAACAACTTCTATACCAACGTTCATCCAATCAAAAACCAAAGGATCTCATTCCAAACGTAGCATGGTTAATGAAGCATTACTTTTTCGACTCAAAGCATCAGCCACTTTATTTGCTTTTCCCGAATGGTAGTGAATTGTACAATCATAATCCTTGATTAATTCCAGCCATCTCCTCTATCTCATGTTAAATTCTTTCTGAGTGAATATATACTTTAAACTTTTGTGATCAGTATATATTTCACACTTTATTCCATACAAATGATGCCTCCAAATTTTTAAAGAAAAAACAACAGCAGCTAATTCCAAATCATGTGTAGGGTAATTTATCTCATGAGTTTTCAACTGACGTGAAGCATAAGCAATTACTTGATCATTCTGCATTATGACACAACCAAGTCCTTTAAACGAAGCATCACTATATATATCAAACTCACCATTCCTGGAAGGAAGTGCCAAAACTAGAGCATTCACCAATCTTCTTTTCAACTCCTGAAAACAATCGTCACATTCTTTTGTCCAGATAAACATAACATCCTTCCGAGTTAGCTTATTCACTGGACTAGATAACCGTGAAAATTTACTGAAAATCCTTCAGTAATAGCCTGCCAAACCAAGGAAACTAAAAATCTCTGTGACATTTGTGGGTCTTGGCAATTCTTCAACAACCTTTGTTTTTTCAGGATCAACGGTTATCCCATCTTTAGAAACAATGTGACCAAAGAAAGAAATTTGTTGCAACCAAAACTCACACTTGCTGAATTTCCCATACAATTTCTTTTCTTTTAAGGTTTTCAAAATAACCCTTAAATGTCTTTCATGCTCCTTTTTACTTTTAGAGAGAACCAAAATATCATCAAAAAAAACAACCAACATTTGTCACCTGAGTCAACTGAGCCATCCCTTCAACAAACTGTTTAGTTTTGATTCTGACCATCTTAGGATACTGATTTGAAAGGTCATTTCCCTCTGTATTCCTTCCTAGAAAAGATGTTATGTTTCTTCTATGAAAAATAATTCTTAACACAAAAATATCTTAGGAGAAGCAACATGGTAATCTGTAAAAGCTATATCATTTCAATCATACCATAAATTAACTTATAATTTAACACTTTTCTAACACCTAAAGTTGTCTAAACCGACCTATGATACAAACTATAAGGCCCCAACCTTAAACCATACTTAAAATTGAATTAAATGAATAATTCACATTGAGGATCTTTTGAGGTTTAGAGTTTTAGCGAATTAGGACATAACTATTACATCTAAAAAGATTACAAAGTAGAAACTTCTACTAAGTTTCCATAAAATAAAAACTCTTAAAACGAAACATGTCTGGTTCCATGTTTTTGGTATCATGACTTTCCCTTGATCCAATCCTTGACCTTATTCCATGTTAAGTCTTGTGAAAAACATTTCAAAAACTTGGGATGAGCATAAAAAGCTCAGTAAGGGATACACAAAGAATGAAAACTATTAGTTTTTTCAAAACAACAAGTAAACCATGTATACTTTAACAAAGTAATACTTTTCACCTTTTCTAAGTAGTAAAAAATCTTCACTGAATAAAAGTTCATTACTTACCCTTCTGTAACCAAAAGATTACCATAAAACCCATATAAAGATTACATAACATATAAAGGTAACTTTGGACATAAACATACTTAAGTGGAATAACAATAAGGTCAACTTCCACACATATCACTTAATGGAATAGCCATTCGGCCAACTTCCATACATACTTAATGGAATAGACATACAGACGACTTCTATACCCAATGCATTGGAGTTTATAACGTAACCACCCATCCTGGTATTCACGGCACTACCCGTCATATGGTTTATCACATAACCACCCGTAAAATGTCCAAGTACCACTATAAAATTATAACACATAAAACCAACATAAAATAATGATAACATTTCCACATTTCAATCACAATATATCATTTAAATATATTGACATAATAGAATCCTTTATCAAAACCATTTTCAATACCAAAATACAACGAAAATTATATGGTATTTATTTTATTTTAAAAACATTACGGCTTGTTAAGGAAGCCAAAGATCAAATAATACTCGCGGCGGTGGAAAAGGTCGTTGTCACCGCGTATGTAAAAAGAAACACTCCTTTTTGTTGTTTAGTAAAACGCTTCGTAGAAAAATGATTCCTTTTGAATAAACGTAAAAGTCAAAGTGGTTTATACACCGTATAAAAGAAGGTTGTGTATAAAACAAAATATTCCTCAATGAATGGAGATTGAGACGAAGACCCTTACAAAGACGGTATCCTTAGTTTAAGGATAAATCAATTGCATAATTATGTGTGACAAACTAATACACCAAATATAAGTGGATATTAATTGTAAAACAATCAGAGGTTATTCACACATATTAAAAGAACGACATATTCAAGGAGTACAAGTTTATCCCAAAGAATCAAATTTGGGTTAAAAAGTTCCCTTGAAATAATTTTACAGCCTAACGACGTCACTTCAAGGTTCAGAAAAAGAGTTGATGAGAGATAAAAAAGGGTATCTAATCACTTGGACATAAAATTTACATCAATAAGGATATATGAGAACATATCCCAACATAACAATATGGGAATTAAAATACCCAACAAAAGAAGTCTTTTAAAAAGAGGAGGGTGAAAGGTTCCCTTACCGACTTGGGTATCTTTCGAAACATACACCCCATGAAAGAAGGAAAATATATCATTGATGTAAATACTCATAAATAAATGTATATTACACAAAGATTAGAATAAGGGTAAGTACATACACCACTCAAAGGAAATTGTGGGAAATGTAGCATAACTCTCAAGGGAATAAAAGTGAGATGAAAATTCCCTTACGAAAACTCGGCAGCCTAACGGCACCACCTAAAACTTCCAAAATGGAGTGATGAGAGAAAATAGGGTCTCTCATCATATTAACATAAAGTTTACAGAAATAGGAAAGAAAATACCCCAACATAACAAAGAGGAGTTTAAAATAAGTGACATAAAGAAGAGTACTTAAAAATAATGAGAGATGTTAGATCTCTTACGAAAATTCGGCAGCCTAACGGTGCCACCCAAAACGTCCAAAATGGATTGATGAGAGAAAATAAGGTCTCTCATAATATGAAAAATAAAAAATACAGTAGGAGTAATATAAAAGAACTTCCCAATAACAAGAATGATGTTCTTTAAAAGGAATGACATAAAAGAGCGTACTTAAAAAGAAAGAGAGGAGTAGGATCCCTTACCTCAGGTCCGACTTGACTCGATCGTTCTTTAACGTCCTAAATAATAAAATTGAGTTAATTTATATTTTCTTAAGAACCTTTTTCAAGTTCATTATTCCTTTTATATCACTTATTTACATTTTATAAACATTATGTAATCATTTAAATTAATAATGTTTGTTTTGTCGATATTTGTTTCTTAAGTCAAAAGTGAACTTCTTAGAATTACATGTTGTTCGTGTGGTCAATGGTTCATTATATCCAGAATCATATTCATGATTTGGATATCATATATATCATATATATCCATCATATACATGTATTTATAATATTACATAATCATTTATAGGTAAGAAATGAAATGCACCGTTCATGGAGACGGTAAGCTGTACGTACGCATGAATGCTACTTATATTTCTTTGTCATATTAATGGAATTAAAAATAAATGACTGGTATGTATATTTTAATTCCAGAATTATATTCATCATTTATATTTATCATTCATAATATATATCCATTATATACATGTACTTATAATAGTACATTACATTTGGGGATAAGAAATGAAATGCACCGTTCATGGAGAAGGTAAGCCGTACGTACGCATGAATGCTACTTTCATTTCTATCTCATACTTTAATGGAATGAAATAATAATAATATATAGGTATATTATAATTCCAGTATAACATCATATATAATAACTTTAAATCCATCCTTTATACTTCCCACATATGGCATTAACGAATCAAATCACTTTGAGGGGGCGGTAGTCCGCACTTCCTAAAATGAAATTATCGTGTTTACCCATAATGGAATCCATAAAGGTATGCTCAAAATGAATAATAAATAAGCTTAAGGAAAAAATAAACATATTATATATCATATATAAATATAGTGACATCTTAATGGCCACCTTTGAAGGTGTTATATGAGTGTTGAACAATCATCGTTTCGTGAGGCAGAAATTCGCCATCCACGGAAACGGTATATTCTTTAACCATTAGATGTAGGTTTGTGTACGTTTATCTCGAATACTTCTTATAAAAAAATACTAGTATATTTAAGATACTGGATTTGTTACAAAATAAATGAATAAAAAGAGTTTAGGGGGTTGGAGAGGCAAAATAAAACAAAAGGACTCAAGTGAAGACATTACCTTAAAATCGTGTAACTCCCTTTGGTTTGAGCTAAAAGGCTTCCTTGGAAAGACTTCTGCCCAACGTGAGGCCTCAAGGAGTTATAGATGGATGTGGAGAGACAAAATGGGAAGTGTTTGGCTGATCCAAAGGCTTTGGGAGTGTGGGTAAGGAGGTAGAGGTGGGGGCCTTTTATAAGAGGAGAGGAGGGGCACTCTTGTTAAGTTACAAAATGTTACTTTATTTTCAAACGATTTTCGGATTTTAAAGGTCCCACATTGATGTATTTATAGGATAAGGTGATGAGGGTTACAAATACACTCATCCAATAGGTTTTTTAAATGTGTAGGTCTTAGATTTTACATTATCTTTCCATTTTATTTAAATCGTTAAATAATGAGGTCATCGCTGCATCATCATGATGTCATAAAAAATTTAATTTATTTAATGTCTAAAAATTATAAAAAACAACTATGATGTAGGAAACCTTTTTATCTTTCCAATTACTATTTATAGTAAAAAATATGACTTGTATAACCCCATGTAAAAATTGTTTTAGTAAAACATGTCATGTTTGTGTCATTTTTTACTTTAACATTAAATAAAAGGTATTTATGTCATTTTCCAACGAAAGTGGCTCCATGGGGTCCCCAAGTTGACCCATGGGTTTTCATGGTCGGCCATGACACATCCAATGAGGGTAGGATATGTTTCTAGGTCATTTCATTTTATTAAAACATTATTCTTACCTTAAACTACACTAATTACCTCAAATCGCGATTAAGAACTTAAGAGTTACTATTCACCAAAAAATTATTTTAATCTCATTGAACAACATTTTACTTCTTAATGACAACCATGTATGTCGGATTTTTGAAATTCAAAACACAAAAGTGGTAAAAATTCATTTAAATGAAAAATCAGTTTTTATAAGTACCACTTAGTGGTTTCACTATTCATCAAAAATTGATGTTTTCAGAAAAATACCAAAAACTCACCCTAAGCTATATTTGATATTCTGAATTCAAAAATGAAATCTATTTTAAAAAATTCAAAACATATAAGTCACATTAATTAATTTAATAATTAATTTCCATTGTCTTAACAAATTGCGTGTTTTTATGAAACAATAAGTATGAAAAGATTGACACTAGTTTAAGTTCGATTTCAAAGTGAAATTAATTCCAATGACCACTATTGGATTTAATGGTAAAAATATTTTCTAATTTCACTTTAAAACCAATTAAAATGATAATATAATCATATAAATAAATTAGATTAAAAAGAGGTTTTAAATTAAAATACAACATTTTACACTATTCATTAAAAAAATGAACTTTATCGGAAAGATACCAAAAATTTACACAAAGTAAATTTTGATGTCCTAATTCTAAAGAAGGGTAATATTTGGTCCAGTAGAATTTATAAGATTTATCAAAACTATATTTAATGATGGTTCTCCGTCAAAAGGTGATAAGTGAACCCTTAGTGAAAATTAGGGTATAAATGCCTAAAATTGAATTCTTTCCGTATTTTAAGAATTTATCTTTTATTGGATAAATGTAAAAACATTTAGAAACATATATAATCATATTTTAGTTATTTATATCCATTCCCACCAATACAACGGCTACATGTTAACTACCATTTAAAATAATATTATTATATTACTAGTGTGCAACGTAAGTTTTCAAAGGAGCTCATCGTAGCGTATCGGGTACGCTATCGAACATAGAAACCCATTTAAAGTAAAATTAATATTTAATTCATAAATATTAATAAATATGAAAATGTTTTATTCATTATTTACCTGGGATGTTACATAGTGTCTATTATGTTACATGCAGAGACAATACCAATTTTGACAATGAATAATAACAAAAGAAATCAATATTAAAATAGGCCGAATAATAATAATAAATACCCAATAAAGACCATTTGTACCATGGAGGATCCCAAAACAGCATAAATGGACATAAACCAAAGTAGTAGTTATTTCTTACCATATGTGTATCAAGTTTTGATTGGAAATCCCAAATAAATACATATTGAAAAATTCTAACCATTGCACAACAAGTTGTATGATTCTTTTATCCATGCCCTATCAGGTATCCCAACTCACCCACATAAAACTTTTCTCTTGATATCCTCCTATCAAGGAAAAATGATGTCTACTCAGGTACCAATCAGTAGCATGAATAGGGTGTGATTATATCTAACTAGTCCACCACCAATGATGACTAAAGTAATATCCAATTTCAAGCTGTGTATGAAGTTGTATAAAGAATAAAATCCAAAAAAATAATATTAAAAAAGGTTTTGCATTTATTACTCTATAGCCAACCTCTTTAGCCCAAGGGTTCATAAATACACCCAAGATAATCATACCTTCTTCGATCCATAATGGAGTAGAAACCATGATCCCTAGAGATTTTACACATTAATCTTTTATGATCATTAATTATTCAAAATAATTCTAATTTCATTTTGGTTCCTTGGAGAATAAATATAGTAAATATTAACACATGTAATTTTAGTGTCATTATAGCATCCCTATCCTATGTACCTATTGTATTGGTCTATCACCAAAGTCTCATGAAATTATTGGGGGCCTATAGAAATAGTTTGAACACCCATGGATTAGGACCATTAGTATGAAACCAATATCTCATTATTCACACACATAGACACAAATAAATATATATACATATATATAAATGGTCAACATCAGGTACATCATTATCTATCATTAGATATATGGTAAAACATTTCATTCATCAATCATAACCATGAATATTTACTGTCCATGTAATTATCAACATGATAAATATACATTTATTTATTTATCACATCACTCATATATTGTCTCTTATCCCATTAGTTGGTCTTCATTAATAAAACCCTCTTTTAAAACCAACTAACAAACTATAAAACATTCACTATGGTTTTAATTTCATAAACCCTTTAATTCCCATTATCCAATTTTAGAATCAATATTTCAAAATAATGACATGAATCTTGGGTAACCACTAAGACTCATCTTATAGTATTTAATGGATCCAATGGGACCCATGATGGGTATCACAATTTAAAAAAACAACTTAGTTTTCTAAATATGAATTTAATTTCACTACATTTTTTCGAAATATAAAAAAACAAAAACAATATCATCATAAATACTATAGGAATTAACATATAGACCACATAGCTAACAATGGATGGAGAAAATGATGAATGACACGATGATCCTCAATATATATTTTTGAATATCCATTCTTTAATTATATCCATCCATTAGACATCATAATTACAATCAAAGAACATGAATCTATACAAAGAAGATTATTTATAAGGTTTAGATAAATATAATGATAAGGGATCAAGGAATACCAAAAAATAATAGAGACTTACCAGCGAATATAGATCTCCCACGAGAACTAAACTACAAATAACATATATATAGATCAATGGGGATCTCCTCTCAATCCATGGGAGAAAACATAGATAAAAAATTAATTAGATTAGGGGAAAATAAGGCCTTATTATTTTAAATTCAGATTATATTACTTTATTTAATTTTGCCTACTATTTGTCACAGGGTTTCGACAAACGGTTTGGAAAAATGTGCACTAATAGTGTTGTGGTATTGTCTAAACCCAAACCCTCAGATTATTGGATCGCACAATTAGAAACATTGTGCACCAAACATGTTACCCATCTAAATATAATTTCATGGTTTCCACTAGGTGTCCATACAGCTCATCTGAACTATGTTCCAACCATGAGGAGCTACTTTCATTCTTTGCACAAGATGCATGGTTTACTAGACAGGGTTATCAGTTCATACTAACCATTCAAAAAACACAAGCCTCAATTAAATGGTATAAATCATTTGAAAACCCATATGAAAATACCAAATTTTATCCTAATTATAATATACATACCTAAAATACATAAATTAAATGGTCAATTAACTAAAAATGTGAACAGAAGCTCCCAAGAAAGGTCAGGGTCTTGAAATCTCCCCAACTTATAACATCCTGTCCTCATGGTGTGACCCAAAGTACTACTAAACTTCTAAGGTGAAATGGTTGGTACATTGATCCAACATATCTACTTCCCTCTCCCAAGATTCACCATTTTCATGTTTACACATCCATATAACTCATACTATTGGAATAGTATTTTATAATAATACTTTCCTAATATGATTCACAACATGAATCAGTCGATTCTAAAAGGATGCATTAGCCTCATGTTCAACATAAAAAAAACATACCACATGATAAGTATTATAAAGATACAAACAATTATATGAAACATGAAAAACATCATGAAAAATGATATACCTATGTTAAAGGGACAGTCGATACACCATCGATATTCTCTTCTCCACTATCCCAAATGGCCTAACAAACATGGGATCTAACTTCCTATAATCATGAATATGAAATGGATCTAATCTTAATCAATGATTTAGGAACACATTACCTCCATCTATAAACCCAAGAGGTCAATGATGTTGGTAATCATAAACCTTATATATACTCTATTATATGGCCATATGTTTCTAAATCAACTGAACCTATTTTGATGTATCCTTCTTGAGACTTATTCCCAATAACATAAGTCACCATCATCCATTATAATATCATTTTACTTATATAAGTACCTCTAGTTTTATTTTACTTATTATTTCTAGTTTTGGAAAGTGTTTGGCATTATTTTGGAAGGATTTGGAGGTGGCCTGATATTTTATGAAATAATTATTTTTTGCTAAATACTATATGAAGAATATTAACATTTTATGTTAGGATATTACACTTCATTTAATATATTAGTCAGAATAAAATCACCATAGGTGATATGTTTTTCGGTGTAACCCATTAAAAATAATTACACAACACATAATCGAATTACACCCCATTAAATTATATGATATGTATGTTAAAAAGTTCATTGAGGTTTGTTTTTGTTTATTTTTCCTCATGCATCCTTCCTCCTCTAAAACTAGGGAAAATCATAGTGAATTTGGATTGATATATTCTTCTCTAATTGCTGTATATTAGTGCTAGATACCTGGTAAGAACTTTTTCTTTGGTTCCCCTCTATTCCCCATTTTTCCGTAGATGTGGTGGAACCTTGGATAATGTTATGTTTGGTGGTTGATCATGATCTTAGGTTTTGGTCTAGATCTATTCATTAGTTGTTGATTTGACCATCTTACCTCAATTTGGGATTTCCATTTTTTAGTGTTCTTTATAAATTTTGACGTAGGTGGTTGATTATTCAAACCCCAAACTCTTTATTTCAATTATCTGTATTTAATTTCAAAATATATTTTGGAGGATTAGAAATTCAGTTCTAAAATATGAATTAATTAAGTTAGTAGATTTATTAATTAATTAATTGTGAAATCATGGATATTGGGATTATCAGTACAAATTAATTAATTGTTTAATTAATTAATGGAATTGATGTAATAAATTATTTTGAAAATTAATTGAATGGATTTATATGACTAGAAATGTTGAGTTAATTGATGGAATTGATGTGATTAATTAATTGTTTAATTAATTAATGTATTTGTATGATTATATTTTTTTTATTTTATTAATTACATTATTTACTAATTAATGTGATATTATAACACATTTGATACTTTGATATAGTTATCTATGTGATAAATTTGTGTGGTACATGTACTGAGCCTCCAAATTCTAATATGTGTTAAAGGTGTGTGGAATAGGGACTAGAGATAAAAATACCCATATGTGTTTAATGTGTGTGTGATAGAGATTGAGGCACAAAATTTACATATGTGTTAAATTTGTGTCAAATAAGTACTCATACTTCAAATAACCATATGAAATATAGATTATGGGATAGGGATTACATCTCCAAATGCCCATGTGAAATTGAGGTGTGGGACATGGAGTTCGCCTCTAAATAACTATGGGGTGTTAGACATGATTTTATTCTTCCATTAGTTGGAATTAGACTATGGTTCCTATTTTTCATTCAAATGTTTCTCTAAAGAAGTTTTTCATACTTTTGTTTTTCAAAATCACAAACATCATATTTCATTATTTCATTAATTGTTAAAAAAATTTCTAATGTTTTTATTAGAAAAAATATTCTTTTTATCTTACTCATAATAATATTTAAAGAGTTATGATATTATACTTTATTATTATTTTTAATATAATGAGACTAGATATTACATGTTTATCATAATGAGACGGGATAAAATAAAATCTTTTGAAGCCTTATCTCACTGAACATTATTAAATGAATATAAGGTATTATATTTTTTATTTCGTACTAAAAAATATTAATATTCATATTGATAAAGGTTTCAATTAAATTCATTCTTAGACTCAAATAATTATTTGTAGTTACCATTTGGTACTCATAATGTATTATATCTAAAATAAGAAATTTATTTTACACTACAAATTTTTTATATCAAAATGATGTCTGAAATTTTCTTGTAATATGACCTTTGAAGTTCTAGGTTTCCACATCATCATGAAAAACTCTAAGAAATATGAATGTTAGAGGATCCATCTGACCTTTGGGTGTTTTCTTATAAATACCCAGTCTTTCAAAGATTTTGTAGCAAAAATATGATCATTTTAATTTTCAATAACATCAGTGTACAAGAGAAATAAAGGTTACAAGAGTGAACTAATTATTCCTCATACTTTTATCCTTTTGAGTTTATATTTTAAAAGGTGGCCTGATATTTTAGGAATGATTTGGAGGTGGCCTAATATTTTATGAAATAATACTTTTCTCTTTTTTGAGAATACATATTGGAATCTAGTTGATTCTGATACTTTTTTCATGAGACCTGGGGCCATGTCCAACTACATTTTAAATATAAAAAATTTTATTTGAGTATGATTAGTTTAAACATGTTAATCTAACATCCATTTAAGATTAAAAAATGACATTTGTATTCTTAATATTTTCCCCCACTTGTATTTATCCAACTTCATATACATTATGATCCAAAAAATTCCATCATAACCAAGTCTATGTGATATTGATACTTATATTTGTTATCAGAGGAAGTTTCAACTAATCATACTTCATTCCTATATCTTCTTGACATTTTCATATTTCTTCAAATTTTATTATAAACATATTTTTTATAAATATTTTGAACACAAACATTTATTGTGGAATAATTTTTTTTATTTATTTTAAAGATGACAGGACTCAATGTGTCTTCAATAAATTACCTTAGTCCTAATAGATACTCTACTTTTGATATTGCTCATTATGAGTATTGGAAATATAGAATGAGTACATTCATTATAAATAGTGAATTTTTTTATTTCTTCTTGATAACTATAGATTAAAATATTCTTGACGAAGAAGTGATGAATTTTACAAATCAGGGAAAAAAAGAGTATCAATTGAATTACAGATTTAAAAATAATTCATTATATTCTATGACCATGAGAATTTAAAGTCATATTTAAACTTTTGAAGATGTTAATAGTGTTTGAAAAAAGTCAGTGATTACTCATTTTTATCTTCAATTATTTTTGAAACTAGAAGACAAATTCTTATAACATACTATCAAGAATTTAAATTCACTTTTTATGAACATGTTTCAATGAGAAAACAATTTTTTATGACAATTGATAATAGTCCACAATCTGTTGGATAGAAATTATTAGAAGATGAAATTTTTCTTAAAAATATAATCGATATTATTCTAAATTAGTTTGAATTTAATTGAACAGTCATTGATGAATCAGTGAAGTTAAAAAATCTCACTATTGATGATTTATTTAGAACCATTTTTATAGTATGACAGTATCTTACAAAGAGATACATTGAAAGAAAAGAGAAATAATATTTGATTTTTTTTCTACAATATAAACTATATAAAATATCATACTCTGGATAAACTGGTTAAGTCAAAAATTAAAAATAATGTTATCATTCAATATGATTCAAGTGCTTTTGGACATTTTGAGAATTAATTTACTAATATTTCTTTAATAATGAATAAAAATTGTGGAAAAAATGATTTTTCCTAAAGATATAAGAAAATTTACATGGAACATAATGAAAAGAAATACTCTAAAGTTACTTTCTATGAGTTAAATAGAGATGGAAATATTTGACATGATTTTCCCAAGTTAAATAGATAATAAAGAAAGAATAATATTTCTAATATGAATCAGAAGATGTTTTCTAAGTCATAAATAAAGAAATTTGTCAAATATGATGACACATAGAGTATCTATAGTGGTGATTATTTAGATAATTCCCAATTTAATTAATGTCCATATTAGATTAATATTGGTCGTCTTCCTAGAATACCAATTAAAAATTAATTTTTATGGCAACAGAACACAAGGTTGATTATTTCTCTAGTAGATATTTAAATTATAATTACCATATTAATAAAAATTAAATATCTTTATATGAATAATACTCATGATTTAGTTATGATAACACATTTTATTCTTATGAATAAGTTTCTCTCTTTGAAAGTCTCCTAGAAAATTAAAATTGTAATGATTTGTGAAAACATTATTTGGATATTGAAAAAATTGATAAAGCTAAGTCTAGAATTGATATTTTAACAAATTAAATATTTCATCTATTAATAGATCTTGATAAATCCAATTATGAAAAGATAGTAATTTTAATTATTTATAAAATTTATTTATGAAAAGGACAATTTGAAAACATGTTTTTGGAAACTCAATTGCAAAACTAATATAGATGTGGTTAATAATTTAGTGATAAAATTAATGTCTAAAATTCCTCCACTGAATTAAATTTTATATAACCTTACTAATGGTAATGAAGGTTTTGATAAAATTTATAATCAAATATGTCCACATGGAACTTGTTCCAAAATATGATATTCTTATAAAAACATGGTTTTAATAACAACTTATTTGTTCCCAAAAATGCCTCAATTTTTTTTATATGTAAAATTAGAAATCATTTGAAAATAGTTTTTATTTAAATGAAGTTCACTCCATAATATATTTCAAAGATAACTTCTGAAAAAACAATTGGATTTGTAAAATTTTGTTTCCTATCATTTCTAGACCCATGAAAGATTGGGTTCTTAAATTTTAATTGTTTTGTTTTTGGAAAAAATAATGTATTATAAACAACAAGAAAACATTATAAGTGTATAGTGGTTGTTATAGGCATATGAATAGACATAAATATTTCTTTGGAATTATTATCATGATTAATGGTGGAATGGTAACTTTTGGAGATAATTCTTGAGTATAAATTATTGTTATATGTAATATTGTTCATCTTGGAAAATATTTAATATCATGTTTTGTTATATTAAAGTCCCTATGAACAATCTTATTTAAATAATTTAATTATGGGATAAAGGATAACATATGAATTTCAGGGATGATAAACATGTAGTAAAATATCCTAAGGATAAATTTATTTTTTCTGTGCATTGACATGAGAATGTTTACACACTTATCTTAGAACACCTTAGGATCCAAGACATACCTTGACTTAGTGAAAAGGAAGATCAATCATGGTTATGGAATAAATGTTTTGGAATCTATAACCATAAATACATATTTATGTTTAATATGAAAATACATGTCAAGTATTTACTGAATCTTAGATTAGATTCATCAAAAAAAATTGACCCTGCTCAATTTGGTAAGGGATATAATTCTAGTTTAAAATCTATTCGTGAAATATCTACTTATGATGGATTAATTTTTTGAGAACATATATTTATTAAAACCTTCATAAAATTTATGCATTGGGGCCATGTGATGTGTATTTTTTTTTTATTCTTTATATACATGGGTTTATTTTCTGAAAAAGAAATCAGAAGCATTTCGTAAATTTAATACCATTAATGCCAGAGAAAAAAATGATAAAAAAGTTACCTTGATAAAAATTTGTATTGATCATTGTGGAGAATTTGTAAAGTTATAATTTAAAAATTTTGTAGTAAAAATTCATTACACTTAACTTTTCCTCTTATAGAACTAAAAAAATTTGTGTTGTTGAAATAAAAAATCTTATTCTTTAATAAAAAATAGGAACCCCATGGAGTAAATACTCGATTTCTAAACACATTCGGGATAAAACTGCTAGTAATTATTTTTATACTAGAAATAAAATATTAATTAAAACCTTTATAAATAAAACTCTTTATGAATTTTTTACATTATGAGAATAAAAATATTCTTTCATTCAAGTATTTGGATACAAATTATTCATCCTTAATATGAAAGATAATTTACACAGATTCACCCCCAAACCCAATGAAGGAATATTTTAAGGTAGTTCCACAACTTATAAGTCATATAGAGTATACAATATAAATTATTTTACTATTAATGAAGCACTACATGTTAGTTTTGATGAAACCAAACCCATTGAGTTTAAAAAAAACAGAGCCAACCTCTTCAGATATGTTTTCCAAAACTGATCCTCCTTATTTATAGAAGATTCTTCTTATTTATAAAATTCTCAAGAAATAGTTTCTGAATTATATACTCTAGAATATTTTCAAACTTATATTAATGAATAGGTTTTTTAAAATCTATGTCAGTTATTTATTATTAATAATTTTAGTGATAATATCATCAGTGGTGTGAATCAATGAGTAAGAAGAAGATATTCCTTAATAAATTATGTAGAACATCTTTATTAACATTCCCAATTTTAACCTAAAAATCCTAATTAGGTTTTAGGTGATAAGTATTGGATAAAATCAATGAAATATGAACTAAATGAATTCAAAAGGGAAAAAATATAGACCTTGAAAAATAGACCTATGATACATTATTAATTAGAGTGAAATGGGTTTCAAAATCAATAAAAAATACATAAAGACTTTTTGCCAAAGGATATAATAAAAAATATGGAATAGACTATGAATAAACCTTTTCACTGGATGTTGGACATGAATCTATTCATATTTTATTAGCTTTTACAGCATTCATTAATTTCAAACTATTTCAAATGGATGTAAAGTGTTATCTACATAATGGATAAGTACAAGAGGAAGTTTATATTGAAAAAACAACTTGTTTTAATTATAAAAAATATCTATAATTAATGTTTAAACATTCCAAATATATACATACTAACATAAAAAAGCCCATATATCTTAGTAAGATAGTTTTACAAGATTTTTATTAACAAAAAAATTATGTTACATGAACCAATGATCCAACAATTTTTATAAAGGAAGTAAATAGATTTTAGGATTTTACCAAAATATTTTTTATTAAATTATGTTCATATCAACTCAAAAATCAATAGTATATTCCTTTTTGAATCTTATAGAATCTGAGTCTCAAATGAATATGATGGGTGGGTTAACATTTTTCCTTTAATATCAAATTTCTCAAAAACCAGAAGGTACATATTTATCTCAACATATGAATGTAAAATATATTCTTAAAAAGAATGTATATGATAATAATAAAAGTATTATTACTCCAATTGGTACCAGAAATACACTTCATGCTGACAATTCAAGGAAACTAGTTGATTAAACCACATTTAAATGTATGATAAAAAGTTGACTATACTTATATTCTAGTAAAAAGAGATTAATTCTTTCTAAATTCATATGTATAAGGTAACAATCTAATCATATATAATACCATTTAAAAGTAGTTAAAAAATATCATTACTTAAAGGGAACTATGGATTTATGACTTCTCTATTGTTTTGGAAATGATTTTGAATTAAAATGTTTTTCATCTGCTAACTTTAGTTGTAGTAAAATGTATATAAAAAATATTTCAATAACTCTTCATTTCTTATGATAATAATTAGCTTATTTGTCTTGTATCTAAAAAACATGGTTGGGAAATAATTCTATATAAATGTAAAATGTTTCAATTAATTGGACGAAATTTCATTTAAAATGTGAATACGATCCTTAGACAACGGTTCTATTCTAATGTGGAGTTAGCCAATTTCATCATTATATTCAGATGACTTGTAAACTCAAGGGGAGATAACTATAATTTCATTTCTGAATATGGTTTAACGTTTTCAATTCTTTTTACCTTATTGGTTTGTGCTATCCAAAATGGGGGATAATGTTGAGTTAATATTTTCTATTATGAAATTTTTCATAAATTTATTTTGTAAGTTACAAAAGTAATATTTCTTTTTCATCTTACTTGTTCAAAAAATTTTATAATTTCTTTATATGAATACATAAAAATTTTATCATAGTGAGAATAAGATTTATAATGTTATGAAATTATACATTATCATTATTTTCATTTAAAATATACTAGATATGATATATTTATCTTAATGAGATGGGTTATGATAAAATCATACACAAACTTATCATCATTTGATTTATCATAAACAATATAATATCTCTTATTTTCTCTTAAATATTGAAAAAAATTGAATATTCGAATTGATAAAGGATTTAATTAAAATCATACTCATAATTAATGAATTTAATATAATAAGCATTTCATAATAAGAAAGTCTTATATCCAAAAAAACATTTAACATTGAAAATGGTGTACATAAAAATGGAATCAGGAAATTTATTATAATATGTCCATTTATGTGCTAGGTGTCCATGTCATTATAAATAACTTAGGGAAATATGATTTTTGGATGATCAAGATGACTCTTAGAGATTTTCCAATAAATACAATATTATTCAAAATGTATTGAGAGAAGTTTTGATCAATTTCATTTTAAAAAAAATCCAATGTGTTGGATCTATGATTCTTAACAGAGTAAACTGCATGTTCCTTATACTTTTAACCTTTTTGAGTTTGTATTTTTATTCTTTGTTTGATTGTGAATATGATCAAAGGCTCATGGGGATTCAGATACAGGTTGATATTTATATTGATGGCTGTTGTGGATAGTTATATAGAGAAAATATGATCACCATATTGAGGGCTCATGGGGATAGCAATATAGAGATGGTAATTATCATATCGATGGATTAAGAGGATAGTAAGAAAGATCGATCATCATATAGAGGGGTTTCCCTCGAAAGGGATTGATGAACTTTCTTGTATGTATAAGACAAGGAACCTTTACCTGAGGTGATTGGATACCCTACTCATTGAGTAAAAGTAATTATGTCCACTTGTATTACTTGTCTTAATATAGGTCTTTTATTTTCAAAATAATTTTATAAGAAATTGAATCCTTTTTTATTCATATTTCTATTGGTATCCTATTTTTCATAATAGCTTTAATTATGATTCATTTTTCAACCCTATATTACTTATTTAATGCTATATTACTTTGATTATTATTGTATGCCATTTAATATATATTAACTAATTCTTTAGTACTTTGATTAATTGTAACTATTGTTATTATAATTGCTTTTTGTTTAATCTAATTCGATCATATTCTATTATTAATATGACTAAAATCTGAATAAATTACCACTTCTTTAGGAATACGATTATATATAATATTTATATATAATAAATTATTCATTATTTCATGTGGAATACATATTGGAATCTACATGATTATGATAATTTTTTCATCAGACCCAAGTGAACAATATAATTATCTTTTAAATAACAAATAAGTTTTTTGAATATGATTTTTTTAACCATATTAAACAAAATTTCTTTTAATATTAAAAAATGTTTTTAAATATAAAATTCATCCCAATCTGGTATTTAGAAATCATTGTAAATATTATAATCCAAAAATTGGTATTTGTGGAAAGTCTCTGTTATACAGATACTTACACCAATTATCCATGATGAGAAATGATATGATGAATGGTAACAATGGAATTCAGATATATGATATTCCTTAGAGATAGTCCCAACTCTAGTATGGGATGAATAATGTATTGATGTTCATGTTTCCTAGAGAACCCATGGGTTTATGTGTTTAACTAAAGAGTAAATTCTTATACAATAATTTTTTATTTTATTTATTTTATTTTATTCTTTATAAAGATTCATACACTATTGTAGACTATATATTGTTTTATTATCCATTGGTGGTTTCCTAATGTGTTATACTCACAACCTACATGGACATCCTGATCGGTACCCATATTGACTTAATGTTTTAAGGACAACATAAGGGAAAAGGACTTGTGTTAGATGGCTAATTTAGGATAGTGCATGGATGAGGGAACCAGGTGTTGTTCATGACCACCTTGGGTGTTTAAAATTCCATTACTTTTGGGGTTTCATTTTGTCACTCAGCATGTACTATATCATGGAATTTCAACTATTTGGTTTTGATATTTTATTTCCATTTTTTCCCATCTTGTGATTCTGGTATTTTACGGGTTATGTTCCATCTATTAGTTATTGTTATTTATTTCTGATCTTGAGATATATTGATAAATAGGATACAATGTCTCCACAATTGATATTTTACTGTTACTTCTTATTGGTAGCCTCTACCTTATGTGGAGGTGATCCTGAATTCATGAGACTTAGTGAGTAGAGTATTGGTTAATGGATCATTCATGGGAGTAGCTACCTCAGGTATGATGATAAAATCCTTGTACTTATGGTGGGATTTCATTTGTTGATGTGTGTTGTTATAGCTGATGTTATTTCACCTAGGATGATGCACATGTTGTGTAATGTGATTATTGTTTCTAAGATATTAAGGGATTTAAATTGTTGACTAATATGACATGAATGTTTAGTTTTCATTAATCATTCTAGGCACTCATGATTATTTTGTGACATGGTCCATCTTAGGCTCAGACAAAAAAAAGTTTTAGATAATTTTTTTAACATGAATTGTTTATCCTTTCTTGGGAAATTGAACTAATAATGAATCCTAATATGAATTGAAAATTGTGAAATGTTGAAAAAGATAAATAAATTAGTTCATAAAGTGAAACATGAATAATGAGAATGATTTTACCCTTTTTAACAATGACCTGGATATTGGATGGTTAAGGGTAGTGATAGAACTTTGGTTCTAACTGTGTGGCGGGGAATGATGGAAACGGATTGTTATGGCTTATTGAGAATTTCTATAATTTTGTTACCATTGTTGTATATATCCCATGGTTTATGTTTGGAACTTTAGAGATATGAATCCGTGAATAAATATATTGAGAGGATCACTAGGGGATAAAGAAAGATATAATCTAACGATAGTGGAACATGATGCTCTAATAGTGTCGGTGAGTAAGTCAGAATGAAGTTATGGGTGAAATAATAATGCTTCAGTAAATTTATGGAAAGGGATCTATGGCTGGTTGTGGAAATAATTTCTGACCGGCGATGGTGTTTCAGTTACATCAGCCTCAGACCTTTACTGGTTAGGGTGTACATGAGGTATAAGAGTTCTGAATTGAGTCCATCCAGAATATATATGACCATGTATTGAATCGTGATTAGAATATGGTCAATTTGACTGCTTAGATGTTGGTAGGATTAGTGAGGCCTTTTTTGGATGTTCAGGCCCAGAAAAGTTGATAAACGGGATGGCTTGGAAGGATTTTTATGAGAGGTTTATAGAACTATTTTATCCATAGTCACTGAGTTTGATGAGATTATCTCAATTAATTTGGTTGACTCAAGGGATCATGACTGTGATTTACTATATTGGTCACCTTTCAAAGATTCAGTGATTTTCTCCAGTGCTTGAAGAGGATGAGATAGTTATAGAAAGGCATTTTAGTTTGGGATTAAATGTGATATTAAGTCTCATGATAATGTCTTTAGGTGAAAAATGATTTCTGTGGTGGTGGATCAGGAACTCATAGATGAGGAGAACTAGAAGGAGGCTCTAGTGTATGACAGAAGGATAATGTTGGTGAATTAAAAGGAACATCTTCCAAGATAAGGAAATTATTTAGGTCAAGAGTTCTTAGGTTCTAAATCGAGTACATTTCTACAGGTGTGGTAGGTCTAGCCACGTTCATAATAATTTTCTCTGATTATAAATGGATTGATGATCCTATAGTAGGATAAGATATCTACAAAGATTCTCTAGGAACTTATGACTTATAAGTAATGAAGGAGTATCTTGACAGAACCAGAGTGCTGGGAGGGGATCTTCTACACCATTATGTTTGGAATATAGTGTTCTACTAGATATAGTTTTAGAGTCAGTGGATGAAATTATTTAGTTCAAGAGTTCTCATATCAACATATTGTTTTATCTAATGAAACTCAGACATCATCATAGAGAACATGGGTAGGATAGTTTCATTCCATTCAACCTACACTTTTTGACAGTGATTTTGGACTATCCACAATTAGAGGTATAATTCTCATATCTTATACATTAGGTAGTTCTTTATTTCATATTAAAAGCCCTCATTCCATTATTTTTTCCACTACTTGTTAATGGATTGAGCATGAGGATAGAGTAAAATGTGTGGTGTTGAAAATAGATGTGATATTAGAAATATGGTTGAGAGACATATAATTATGTAAAGGGTGTTATCTCACGGCCTTGGAGTGTCATTTTTGATGGGATATTTATAATCTTGATATGTCAGTATTTGAGATAATTATGGGAATTAATTTCTTAGTATCATACCATGTCCATATTAATTTTTTACATAGGAAAGAGACATTTTTGCTTCCTAAGGGTGAATAATATGTCACCATGGAGAGTGGGACATCAATGGGGGTCAACTTGGGATAGTTCATCAAAAACATGGGGATCTCACCACCTAGGTTTCTATTGTGCCGCTAGATGTTGGAGGTGGAAGCATTGTGAATTTCCACCCATAGTGTACAGTTTTTAATATTTGTTTCAAGAAAAAATCTCAGTTCTACCACTTGAGAAAGATGTGTAATTTTAAATGCATATCATGTTTGGCGCTGAGACAATTTATATTCCACAATACAAACAGGAACTAATAGATAATAAATTTCTTAAGACTCAATTGGAAGTGTTTAAAGATAAGGTTTTTATCAATATTAGTATGTATCCTTGTGGGCCAATAGTTTTTTTCTATGATGGGTGAAGATATTATACCCTTATGTGTTGATTAGAAAAAGTTGAACTAGATAAATGTAATGCACTTGTGTCCCCTTCTACATATAAATGATATTTTTGACCAATTGAGGGGAGATTGTGTATTTCTTAATATTGACATGAGATAGAGGTATCATCAGTTTAGATCTCAACATTCTAATATAATGATGAATTATTTTAGTAGAATATATAGACTTTTCGAGTTTGTTGTAACACTGTTTAGTTTGTAGAATTAACCATAAATAATTATAGAATTAATTAAAAGAATATTCTATCTATACCTATAACAGTTAGTGGTTCTGTTCCTGGATGACAACATGGGGTACTCCATGACTCATGATGATCATGCCCAACTTCATATCATTATCCAGATTACACTATGAGATCATCATTTATACATAGATATATCTATGTGTATGTGTTCTATTGATCAGAACCACTTGTTGAGTCACATGATCTCTGAGTAAGGCATATTCGTAGTTCCATAAAAAGTTAAAAAAGTTGTATCATGGGAGTATTCTATGAAGGGTTTTGATATTTGTAGCTTTCTTAGGTTATCAAGATATAAACAGAGGGTTGTATAAGAATTTTATGGACTGGAACCACTGCTATTAGGGTTGAAAAGAAGGGGATAATGATTGAATGGATGTAAATATTTGTGAATGCTTTATAGTAGCTAATGAACCATTGGACATTGCCACCAATCTTGATCCTACCTATGTTAGGTGAGGATTATACGGTGTTTGTTACATATCAAGAATTATACATGGATCAGTATAGATTTAGGGAGATAGATTTTTGGCATATGGGTATGATAAGATGAGACCACAAGAACAAAAAATCACTATACAAAAATTTGAGTTCGATGATGTGGTTTATGATTTGATGTATTAGTGGAAGTATCTATTGAGATAAAATATTACTATATATATATATATCAATAGATCTTGAGGTTTATCATTTCACAGTGAGATATTAATCTCCGAGAGTGAAGGTGGGTTGATTTTATGTAGTCATTTGATTTTGAGATAGGCTATATAACTATAAATGGAAATTGTGTTTCTAAAAAACAATGTTAAAAAACTCAGACTCATGAATTTCAATAGTCCAGAGATGAGTGGAAGATGATGAACTTTCTAGTTTAGATCTATGTTTTGTTTTTTGAGAGTTTGAAGCAAATAAAACACATATCAGTTTCACTGATGTCTATACTCTTGAGGTGGGTCAAAGACAAGAAATACTGGGATTCAGATTGTTAAGACATGATAGAAATCAATTAAAGTGGGGAGTCACATTCAAAATGGACCACATATGAGGATGGGATCACCTATGTCAGGGATGGGGTTGTTGTGTCTATGAGTATGTTGGAGGAGTTGATGGATGAATTTCATGACTTAATGTGGTTGGTGAATCTAGGTGTGATCGATATGTATCATGAACTCTGAATACAGTTTGGTTGGATGGGTATGAAAAAGGATATAGAAGAGTTTGTGATACAATGATACACTTATTAGTAGGTGAAGGTCAAGCATCAATGACTTGATGCTTTTATGCATCTTTTTTCCATTCTGGAATGGAATTGGGATGAATTTACATTGTTTTTTGAGTTGGTCTCCCATGTAAACCTCAAAAGAGTGACTTTATTTGGGAAATTTTCAAACATTTGAAAGAGGTAGATAATTTCTTTCATATATTGGAGACATTATTGGTGGAGCAACTGGGAGACATGTATGTTATAGAAATATTCTTTCAACGCATAGTGGCACATAATTCTATTTCAGACCATGCCTTGCATTTTATATCATGATTTTAGTATGCCTTATATAAGTCATGTGGTATAAAATTTTTACTGACTAGGACATTCCTCCCATCGACAAATGGGATATCATATTGTAATATAAAATTGGTTGAGTATATTCTTCTAGTGTGTGTTCTTGAATTTGGTGGTTCCTTTGAGAAGCACAAATATTTAGTGGAATTTTCCTATCAAAACAATTATAAGGAGATTACAAAAATGGATCCATATGAGGAATATTATGGTAGGAAATGTAGATCACCACTATACTAGATAGATTTAGGTGGGTTATATCTATTGTGCCTGAGTCGTATACATGAGACATTAGAGAATATTCACCTTATACAGATGCATAAGGATACAGATAAGAGTAGACAGGATTCATATGAACATATATGTTGACGACCAATTACGTGTATAGATTGTGATCATGTATTCTTCTAGGTGTTGACTATATTGGGTTATTACAGGATATTAAGGAAGGGAACGATAGAACTCAGGATCATTGGAATATTTTAGATTGTGGACAGAATTGGGTGGGTGGTGTACCAATTAGATCTACCCCATATAAAAAGTGCTATGAAAGATGTTTTCCATGTGTCACAACATTAGTGTTATCACCACTAACCCTTCTCATGTGATCGATTTGGATTATTTTGAGATTGAGATGAGTGTTTCTTTGAGGAGCATCTAATACATCTATTGGATAATAGTGAGAAAGTGTTGTGGGGAGTGGTCATACCGATAGTTCATGTATAGTGGAAATACGGTCAGGTTTATTAGGAAACATGGGAGAGAGAAGAGGATATGTGTGATCAATGTCATGATATTTTTACCTCTATGTTTACGTTTGATTGGGGGTACAATTAAAGGATGATATATTATAAGGTAGGGCAGATTATAATATCCTCTTCCATTTCAAGGTACTATCCTTTTGAGCTTCCGTATTTTTTCTAGTTTTGGGATGTTTTTTATTTTGGACTGGAAGTCATTGAAGGTGGTCAAATCATTTAATCAAACAAATTTTGTGTTGAAAAGATGATTATCAAAAATTTAAATTCCCTCTAAGGATATTTTACATCGTGTAATAGTTTAATCAAGAAAAAGTTATCTGAAGTTATGATTTTTTCAACGTAAACCATTAAAAATAATTACACAACATGTAATGGAATGACATGGAAGGTAATGTAATTACACGTCATATAATTCTTCACTAAGCATTTAAAAATGTTCCTTGTGGATCATTTTGGTTTATTGTCCTTTATCAAGACTTTCTCCTCCCAACATAGAGAGTATCTTAGTGGATTTAGATAGACATATTCATCTCTTCTCATTGTGGATTATTGTTGGATGCCTGGTAAGCCCTTTTTTCTTTGATCCCAATATTCTTCTCATTCATTTGATAATGTGGGGAAACCATTTATTATTCTGGGTTTTCATTCATCTTTATTATATGTTTTGGTCTAGATTTCTTCCCTCGTTGTTGATTCTACCATCTTATATCAATTGGGCATTTCCATATGTGAGTGTTCTTCTTAAATTTTTAAATATATGTTCTACATTTCAAATCCCAAATTCATAATTTTGATTACGTATATGTAATTGTAGAATTTATTTTGGATTATTAGAAACTGAGTTCCCAAATTTTATTTAATAATTTTGATAGATTAATTAATAATGTAATTGTAAAATTGATGATATTGGGATTGTGAGTTTTGATTAGTTAATTTATTTATTAATTAAGTGATATTATTTTGATTATACAATTGTTTGAATTGATTAATTAATTAATAAATTAATTAATTGAATTGATGTAATCAATTAATTTCTGAATTAATTGAATTGATATAATCAATTAATTTTGAATTAATTAAGTTGGTTAATGTGATTAATTAATTTTTGAATTAATTACAAAAATTGAGGTAATAAAATATTCATAGAATTAATTGAAGGGATTACCATGATTAATTAATTATTTAATTAATTAATGGAATTGATGTTATTAATTAATTATGAAGTTAATTAATGGATTCACATGAATATATAATGGTTGAATTTGAGTAACTAATTTACAAATTTATTAGTCTAATATTGGGATGCATGTGATGTTTTTGAAATGTTGATATATTTGTTAAATGCATGTGGGATGGGGACTAAGAATCCAAATACCCAGATGTGTTAAATGTGTGTGGGATAGGGATGGAGGCTCAAAATACCACTATGTGTTAAATTTGTTTGGGATAGGGGAAGAGGGACCAAATACCCATCTGTGTTAAATGTGTGTTAGATAGGAATTAAGTCACTAAATAATCTTATGAAATGGTCAGTATGGGATTGGGACTAAGGCCCAAAATACCCACAGGGTGTAAGACACGACATTTTTCCATTAGTTTCCATTGGAAAATGGTTTCAATTGGAAATGATATGGAATGAGATGAGTATTAGTAATAATGGAATTCATATATACAATATTACTTAGGATTGATCAGACTCTAGTATGGTTCATAGTACGGATTGGGGTTTGTGTGTCCTAGGGAACTTGTGGGTTTAGGTGGTTTAATAAAGAGTGACTAAATAAATGTAAACTAGTAACTTTATTACTTTTATATTATTTTTTTACAACTTCATATACTATTATGGACTAGATATTATTTTAGATGCCATTGGTTGTGAAATACTGAATTGTAATCAAAACATACTCAGGTTGCATGCTCGGTAGCTGAATATACTTCATTTTTGCAAGAAAGGATGAGGGAAAAGACCCTTTGTGAAATATATGGTTTGGGATGGGGAATGTATTATAAAACTGATCATGTTTTTGGACCCACTTGGGATTTGATAGGGACATTTATTTTGGGGTTTCATTTTTACACTTGAAACATACATTATCATGTCAGGTTTTTTGTTTAGTTTTGAAATTTTATTTCTAGTTATGGTCAAATTTTAATGCGATTATTTTCCAAGTTATGTTAAATTATTTGGATATTTTTTAT
This sequence comes from Viscum album, assembly GCA_963277665.1. NCBI lineage: Eukaryota > Viridiplantae > Streptophyta > Magnoliopsida > Santalales > Viscaceae > Viscum > Viscum album. The sequence goes on from OY728137.1 coordinate 216,156,746, forward strand.
TTTTTCCACTCTGGATATACATTGATAAAGAGGGTATAGTCTCCACACTATCGGTATTAGACCCTCTCTTCTATTCGGAAACCTCTTTTGTACAAGGAGGCGTGTTTGAGGTCATGTGACTGACCGACTTAGGGTACTATTGTGTGGCACCTAGTTCAGGACATTACATCCATCCAACATAAAGGTGATCCATATGGACTTCTATAAAGAACCTCATATGTTTTCTTATGAATAGTATCTTGATAACTATTCTAATAGGTTAACTCACCCACTACTATGTGCTACTCCAAATACCCACCAAAATATAAGGGGGATTCCCATAACATGCCTTCTAATACCTGAATAGTACGCTCTGATTTAACATATATTTTTGGATGAAAAGTTTTACTAAAAACACCTGAGTACTGTGTTCCTTCTATAAGAATTACTAGAAACATGATGTAAAATTTGTATCATGTTCTAAAACTATACCTCATTGGACCCCATGTAAATAATATATCTTCTTAAAATATAGGGAACACAACTGATCAACTGTGAATGTATCCATAATTTGAAACAAATGGGAACATTTCAATAACCTATACACCATCATTCATATTTCAAACCAGGGTTCCATAGAGGTTCCACAGAACAATCCATGTTAATGTTATCATACTTCCATTATTTGAGGAGAAGTGGAGTAACAGAACAACATGCCATTGATTCTTATATCTCAACTACTACCATGTGTAAAATAATTTCATAAAACCTGTGATAATTTAATTTATTCATGTAAATCGATATTTCAATAAATGACGTGCTAGATTTTGGTCAATCCATGATACACTTCCCACTTCAATTCATGGAACTCACAAAAACTTCACTCTTGAATAAATGTAGTTAAAATAACATGATCATAAATATAGATGATGTCATCATCATAAATTAGATAATATAAAGGTAAATCCATGATATAAAAACCATATCACAATGATAGACACTGCATATCCTCACAATACATCTATTTGACCCTTCAATAAGGGTGGAATCAACTGTTAAGGATTCCAGTTTCATGTTACCTTGCCCCTTCTAAACCTCTATATGCATATTGAAAAACAAGGCCATTAGATTTCACATAGAGTTAGATGTCTTGATTACCTTCTTCTATATCATTTGGATCAAAGCTCAGAAAAACTATCTTTTTTTATGGGATTATAGTCTCCCAAAAATCAAATCATCTTTACATATTCAACCAATATCATCTTAGTGATATTTAAATATAATTTTCCATAAATTTAATTTAGACATTTATAATTAGTATACAAAATAATCCTTTCATCCAACAAGAAATTACAAAATACATTAAGGCTTAATCCATTGGGTCTAACTACAAATCATGAATAGGGTAGTGATATTCATGTGTCCTCAACTATCACTACCCAAACACCATTAAATGTTCTCCCTTAACTAACACTACTACAAGTCTGATCTTGGATGCATAAAAAGGTATACCCTAGATTGGGTAGGACCAAAATATTTACGATAGTCAAATGCCTCTTAAACTCTTGGAAGGAACCTTGAAATGTTCTTAAACATTAAATCTTGATAAACATCTTGTTCAATTCGGAACGTGGTTCTTCCAAATGAGAAAAATACTTATTGAACATTATTTAACAGATTAAAAACCCAAAACCTTAAGATATCAAAAGAATTCATTGGAAACTCCCTCAAATATAAATTATATAAGGTCTCTAGGTTAACTAACATATCATCCTCTTAGGTGATGTGACCCAAAAAAAGTACATTGTCAATCCAGAATTAAAACTTATATAGAATGGGATATATCATATGCTCTCTTAGTGTACACTAAATGATTTCCGGATATTTTCATGATTTTCATGACTCTGGGAGTACTTCTAGATTTAATTGATGAAAACAAAAAATAATTAGTCCAAAACATATTGTATGATTATGTTAATCAAGTCCTAATCACTATAGGCATACTCTTAAACCCAAACTTTGTCACGAAAAAACTCTTACAGGCCATAACATCTTCTAAAAGTATTCAGTGGTATATCAAATGGTACTAATGTCAGTTTGTAATACCCTAGACTTAAGTCCATCGAGAAGAATACAAAAGAACATCTAAGTTTTCCAATGATATCATAGTTATGAGGATGTGGAAACCAATTCATAATCTTCATCTGGTTTAAATTCCTTTAATCAACAAATAAACATAACATATCATCATTCTTTATAGAAAATAAAACTTATTATACCCAAAGTGACGTACTCAGACAAATGAATCCATTATTATCTGACTCTTATTATTAATTGTTGACTTCTTGAATATATACTAGTGTCACTCTGTATGTCAGAATAGAAACTTGTTCAACAGGATTTAAAAAAATGCAAAATAGGAATCCCTCTCATACATCTTCCCCATGATGTCCTTAGGAAAAATTTCATGATAGTAACTATCCCATGATAACAATTGATGTAGACTAGGTACAATACCAACCATTAAATACCAAAAATATAGTCAAAATATGAAATCTCGTGTATATTGAGATCCTAAATGAAATGGTATTAAACATTATAAAGAGAATTACCCATGCATATATATATTTCATTCATCTTCCCTCCTAATGTTTTTTTGATCTTTATAACCCCACACACAAAATTGACTTTTAGATTCAATGTGTTCAAAATATGGAAAATATAATAGAATTTGAGGATCATGTATCAATTAAAATACAAAAAATTGTACAGGATAGAATAATTTTTCTTCTCACTATCAATGTCTTATCCTCGTTATAAACATGTTTAGTCTGAAATGCATTAAACTCTAATGTCTCTCAACCTTATGATAATACTTGTGCCCCCTATGTTATACTTATCCACTGATATGGGAATTCATGTAATAAAGTACCATGATCATCACCCTAACCAGTATGGAAAATTGAACACCAATTTTCTGGTTGGTATTTGGAAGAAGACCTCCTTTTAGTACTCTAGTTTGTCCAAGTTCTACCATCACTACCAATTGTTCATGGGCTCTTACGGAACATTGTACTTATCCCTCCTACCACATACTCAGTTTTCCACTCATGGTTGGGAATAATGTATATTATTATGACCTGGAAAACCATACCCATGAAAAAACACTTGATCACACCCATATGTAATTGATTCTATCTCATGGATACACTATCGTTCACCATTTTGGAGAGAATTCATAAAATGACCCTTCTTACAATCAGAAAATGTATATCCTTGTTATCTAGCTGAAACCAACATTCCTACACTAGAGGCCTCCTTCATATTCACCTCAAATATGAGACCCTAGGTCACTACCTTAATAATATTCTTCAATCTAATGATATTAACATGGGGATTCATCTCACATTTATGTCCATTTTCGAAATGACTCTCCACTACTGCATGACTGACTATAAGCACTATGAAAAACATTGTATACCAGTGAAGCACCCAACATAGTCCATCAATTACATGTTTCCATGGGTGACCATTATAACCTATTTCACCCTCTATGATCTCAGTGTTTATAGTTAAAAGTGTTCTAGAAACCCATCTTAAATTTCCTTCCATACCATGCCCTCCAACAGATCATCACAATATTGAATATCTTACCAGAACATTGGTGGTCCTCATAACATATTGGCTATTAATATGACTATTTTCAATATAGGAGTCTCTAAATGATGTATGGTTTTCTAGATATAATAAATCCAAAAATCATATGCCTCATGTGCACCCTCTTCGGTCTACATCAGAGGGACTAACAACTAGTACTCCCATGCCAGATCAGATATTAAATACATAGCCTACGCAAGGCCTATTTTAAATGAACACATTGTAGTGAGAAAAGTTATCATAGAAATTCTATTTTGAACCATAACCCATAACTGTCAGGGAATCATATCCCCTGATAAATCTATATTTCATGTAATGTCCTCCTCTCATCCTACAAATAAATGTAACCTTGGTTGAATTCCACTACAATTCCATACACTTATTTTTGGTCACATCACACATCATTTTTAAATATTAACATAACTACAGAAAAAACAAGCTTTTGTGATAGGATATTTGCGAAGAGATTAATTCCCGTCACAAATAGTCTATCCTAGAGGTTATTTACGTTAGGGGTTCTTCCCGTCGCAAATAACTAGTTATTTATAACGAGTTTTGGGGTCTTGGTGCAAAAGGTAATGTGGGGTTTGGCGCGGGATGCGCGCCAAAGTGTGGGAAGGTTTTTTGCGATGGGACTTGTCACAAATACAGGCTATGGTAAATGGGTTTTTGCGACGGGATGTTCTCTCGTCGCATAAGGTGTGTTGGCATGTCACTATTTGCGACGGTTCCTATCACAAATACTGGTGGCGGTAAATGGGTTTTTTCTACGGGATGTAGTCCCGTCGCAAAAGGTGTGTCGGCATATAACTTTTTGCAATGGGCCCCATCACAAATACCCTTTTAACCACCAACAGTAATTAATGAGGGAAAAGGTATTTGCGATGGGGCCCATCACAAAAACTTCCTTTTGTGATGGTAATCCCATCGCAAATTGTCATGTGACCACCAATCTAACCTATATATACCCCCCTACATTTTTTATGTTCCTCTCATTTCTCACTTGCTCTCTCTCTCTCTCTAAACTCTATTTTTAGAGTAAAATTTTCTCGGAGTTAGTTTTTTTTACGGAGAAGTTGTGAAGTCAGTTACATCAAAAGTAGATCAGTTTTAAAGGTATTTATATTTTATTTAATTAAGAATTTATTACATTTTTATGTTAATTTTAATTATTGTTGATTAGTTTTGATTAAATTATATTTAAATTGTTTTATTATTTGTATTTATTTGTAATGATAAATTGAAATTATTAATATTAATTTATAATAATTATTAATTATTAATTATTAATAATTAGTAATAATTAATAATTATTAACGAAAATTAGTATTGTCTATAAATAATTACTTGTAATTAGTAATAAATAGGAATAATTAGTAATAAATAGGAATAATTAGTAATAAATAGTAATAAATATGAATAATTAGTAATAAATAGTAATAAATAGTAATAAATAGTAATAATAAGGAATAATTACTAATAATTAGTAATAAATGTAAATAATTAGGAATAAATTGTAATAATTAGGAATAAATATGAATAAATATTAATAATTACGAATAATTAGGTATAAATATTAATAATTAGTAATAATTAGTAATAATTAAGAATAAATAGAAATAAATAGTAATAATTAGTAGTAATTATGTTTAATTGGTAGTAATTAGGTTTAATTAGTAGTAACTATGTTTAATTAGTAGTAAATTGGTTTAGTTAGTAGTAAATAGGAATAACTAGTAGTAAATATGAATAATTAGTAGTAAATAAGAATAAATAGTAATTATAGTAATTAATAGTAATAAATAACAATAAATAGTAATAAATTGTAATATTTAGTAATTAATAGCTATAAATTATAATTAATAGTAGTAAATTATAATAATTAAAAATAAATAGGAATAAATTTGAATAAATTTGAATAAATATGAATAAATAGCAATAAATTGGAAAAATTAGCAATATTTAGCAATAATTAACAATACTTTTTCAATAATTAGCAATAATTAGCAATAATTAGCCATAATTTGCAATAATTTACAATAATTAGTAATAATTAGCAATAATTAGCAATAACTGTGAATAATTAGAAATAAATATGAATAATTAGCAATTATTAGCTATAATTTGGAATAATTAAGAATTATGAGGAGTAATTAGTAATAAATAGGAATAAATAGGAATAATTTTGAATAACTAGGAATAATTAGGAATAATTAGTAATAATAATTTGGAATAATTAGTAATAACAATTAGGAATAATTTGGAATAATAATTAGGACTAACAAGGAATAATAATTATGAATAATTAGAAATAATTAGAAATAATTAGTAATAATTAGTAATAAATAGAAATAATTATGAATAAATATAAATAAATATGAATAAATATGAATCAATATGGATAAATATGAATAATTGGGAATAATTATGAATAAATATTAACAATTTGGAAAAAATTGAATAATTAGGAATATGAATAATTAGCAATAATTAGGAATAAATCGAAATAATTAGCAATAATTATGAATAAATATGAGTAAATAGGAATAAATATTAATAAATATGAATAATTATAAATAATTAGGAATAAGTCTGAATAATTAGGAATAAATAGGAATAAATATAAATAATTAATAATAAGTAGTAATAAATAGTAATAAATAGGAATAATTAGTAATAAATAGTACTAAATAGTAATAAATAGTAATAAATATGAACAATTAGGAAGAAAATAAATTGTAATAAATTTTAATAACTTGTAATAACTTGTAATAACATGGAATAGTTTCTAGTGGATTGATGGCACTCCTTTTTCTCGATGACTCTTCTCCTTTCAACTTTCACAGACTCAAAAAATTATGAAAATTATGCTTCTATGTATGAATATTCAATATCGTATGAAAATACTTGAATATGTATTCATAGGTCCACATTTTTTATAATGTGTTCAGGCGGTGACATTTTCAAGAAGATGATTCATCGACGAAAAGGAGGCTCTTTTGTCAGATGGCTCATTTACATGCAACTTTCTCACACAGAAATCACAATGAACAATCTGGTCGAAGGTATGCATATTCATTCTCATATGCATGAGAATGATTATGATTAACTTCGAGCAGATTCTTCATTGTGATTTCTGTGTGAGAAAGTTTCAAGTAAATTAGCCATCAGAAAAATGAGTAGCCGTCGATCCACTAGAAATTGTGTCGCATGTAAGTAATGGTAATTATTAATCATTAGTTGTAAATATTTATCTTTTTTTAGATAGTGTTTTTATAATATCAAATTATTCAAAAATAGTAATGATTTTATATTTTGTAGAAAAATATCGATTAATAAAGTCGAAAAAATCATTATTAGATATTCGTTCTTAGATAAATCAGCATAGAAATCCAAACAGTTCTGGTTAAAATCTTGTATATATTGAGGGTGTTGAAGATTTCTTATCATTTGCATCATCAAAACCAAAATATGTTTCAGAAGTTACAATAAAGTTTCCTTGTAAAAAATGTGCTCTGAGAACATTTGACACATTTGAAAAGGTTGGAGGACATCTCTTTCAGTTTGGTTTTCAACCAGATTATGTTTTTTTGTATCAACGCGGTGAACGCAATTTCAGAGAAGATGCTAATTACTTGATTCTGAATCCATCACGGTTTCAAAACATAGTATATGATGTTGTAGGTCTATATGTTCAAAAAACTGAAAGTCAAGATGATATTGATTTAACTCCTGAGTTGGCACTATCCTAATTTTAGGAGTTGTTGGTGTCCGCTGAGGATGAATTATATCCTAATTTCAATATAAGAAAATTAAAAGTGGTTGAAAATTTTATGGCTATTAAATCAGATAATACAATTTCAATCAACTGATTTGATCAGATATTTTCTTTGTTTTAAATACTATTACCTGAAGGAAATGTGTTTTCTGCAAATTACTATGAGATCAAGAGGATGGTTAATAATATAGGCCTTAGTTATCAGAAGATTAATGCATGTCCAAATGATTGCATCTTATATTCTAGTGAAAATGATTTGTTGGATATTTTTCCCACATGTGGACAATCGAGGTATAGAGAAGCTCAACCAAGGAAGTCTAAATCGATTCCAGTCAAATAGTTTAGATATTTTCCCCTTGCACCCAGGTTGAAGAGTTTATTTATGTCTCAGAACATAGCTTCAATGATTTCATGGCACAAAACTAGGATTTCAACTGATTAAATCTTTAATCATCCCTATGATGGTGATTCATTGAAACATTATGACTGTCTGCATCCATCTTTTGCTTTAGAATCCTGAAACATGCGATTGGGTCTTTCTACTGACAGTTTTTGTCTGCTTGGTTCTTATGGTAGTCAGTATTCATGTTGTCTTGTCCTTATAACTCCATACAATTTACCTCCATGTATTTTGATGAAGGAGCCCAATATCTTTTTGACCTTATTAATCCCATGACATCCAAAAAAGAATATTGATGTTTATTTGAATCCATTGATTGATGAGTAAAATGAATTGTGGAGTGATGATGTTAGTACATATGATGTTGATGCGAAATAAAATTTCATATTAAAAGTTGCATTGATGTGGACGATTAGTGACATTCCAGCATATGGCATGTTATCTAGCTGATGTACACATGGTCTGAAATCATTTCCTTTCTATATGAAATTCAAGAAAGCCTTTATGCTTGTCAATGGAAAAAACCTTACTATTTTGACTGTTGCCACTGATTTTTCCAACTGATCCTCCTTTTCAGAGGAACAAATCTCATTTCAGAAAAGGTACAATTGAATGGGATGAACCTCCAAAAATGATCTCAGGTACATATTTAAAATTAGTTGTATTTTCATTACCTCCCATCACATTTGGGCCAATAGTAAACCAACATAGAATTCCTGGCTTTGGGAAAGAACATAATTGGATAAAATGAAGATTTTTTGGGATCGTCCATATTGGTTTGATTTTTCGGCTTGCCACATGATGGAGGTCAGGAATATTAAGAAAAAATGTTTTGATAATTTATTGAATTAATTTTTGGATAAACCATGTAAGACCAAAGACATTGTAAAGGCATGATTAGATCTTTCCCAAATTGGTAGGTGATTAGAACTTGAACTGTTTGAAAATGTCAGATCACAGAGGTAAATGAATCCAAAAGCAGCTTATACTCTATCCAAAGAGTGTCGCTTACTATTTTTCTAGTGGATTGCATATTTGAGAATTCCAGATAGCTATTCTTCTAATTTGGGCAGATGTGTTAAGAATGGTTATATTACCAGATTAAAAAGTCATGATTTTCATGTTATAATGGAAAAACTTATGCTGATTGGATTCAGAGGTTTGTTGAATTCTATGATTTGAGATTTGATAACAAACATGTCATATTCTTTTCAAGACATTTGTGCAATGACTACAGACTATGATGCGCTAAGAAAAAAGGAATAAGATGTTGTTTTAATTATATGTAAACTAGAAAAAATCATTATTCTTTTACTCAATGGAACATCTGATATTACATTTTCCACATGAAGCTATATGTGGAGGTCCAGTACAGTTTCGATGGATATACCCATTCAAGAGATGCATGCATAAATTGAACAAAAATGTAAGTAACAAAGAATAATTTGAAGGCTCAATTGTTGAAGATCATTTTCAAGAGGAAATTGTTTTTTTCTTCTCTCAGTATTTTGAATCTCAATATCCTTCAAAACAAAATCGCATGGGATGAATAGAGGGGAATTTTAATGATGAAATGGATGATTAATTATCAGTTTTTAATTAGCTAAATCTTGGTTTCAGTGGAATTCATGAAGAATGGATTTTAGATGATGAATATCACAGAGGTCATACATATGTTCTGGTCAACTGTGAAGAAATGAAATCATTTGTATTGTAAGTACATATGTCACTTATTCTATAATTTATGTTACAATATGAAAACTTATTTTATTTGTAGGTTATATGATAATCATATCAAGAAACAACTTCTACAAATTACAGAAGTTTCTCTTGAATAACTCAGACATAAACAAATTTCTCAATGGTTTCAAAAACTGGTAAGATAAATTATTGATGGTTTGATATCAATTCCGTTTATTATTTATCTTATTTATAATTGTTTTACAAATTTTCAGGTGTATCAACATGCTAATAAAATTGATAAGGGACTCTGTATATTGAGTAACACCCCATCCAAAATGATTAAATCATATAATGAATATGTGGTGAATGGTTTTCAATTTCATAAATGTGCATATAGGGAATCAAAAAATGATTAATAGTGTAGTTTTCTTGAGATGATCACATCCCAACGAAACTGAAGTTGACTTTTATGGCATTCTGGATGAAATTATTGAGCTGTGTTGTCTAGGAAAGAATTACATAACGATGTCTAAATGTTAGTGGTTGCGTACTAAGAGAGGCTTGTGTGTTCATCCAACTCATGGAATCATCGATATTAAATATAAATGTCATCTGTTAGTAAATTAATCATTTTTACTACCTCAATAAGAGGATCAAATTTATTACACAAAGTAATATCCTACTTCAAGAGATATCAGTGATTAGTGGTGCATAATAAAGATGAAATCTCGAGAAAATCAGTTTACCCAAACTGAATTTGGTTCCGCTGAAGTTGAAGGAATTTAAATTTTTCAAGAGACTACTCAAAATCCATATTTTTCACAAAGAGATGTGAACATTGATGATGAAAATCCATAATTAAGGATTGATGATGAAGAAGAAGTTAATGATGTTACAAATCTATTTGAAATGACAAGAGATGATGAAGTTGAACCTCATATGGATATTGATGATGTTGAGGAGGAACATGGAGACATTGACATTGATAGCTATGGAGATGTGGATGAAGATGGACATTGACACAATTAAATTCTGGTTATAATAATAACTAATATATATATATATAATAGTTATTTTCAACTATCTGAAAACAAAAATCATTTTGGGTTGTAGATGGATCCTGATCTATTTAACGAGTTGCAGGATGTTGATATGCCTTTGGATGAGGAGGATTGTGGACCATCTGACCCTTAACCTACTAACGGTTTAGGGGTTACGCAGAGGGAGCACCGTCTTGTGTGACTGATGATTCCTGACCCTATCCTTGAGCGAAGTCCACATCTTGGCTTCGATCCATGCACATGAAGGTATGGTAACATATATATTTTAGTTAGCTTTCATTTATTTATTTATAAATATACTAATTGTTTGATTATATATTCTTTTTTCGCAGTTTTTCGCATATAGCTATTGGACAGGGGAGTTCTATCGTGCACAATTATTTTTCTCAGCCATCGATCACATGGGAACAGATTCTTATTAATGTGCAGCGACACATGTTTGATCATTGACTAGTATGTAAATAAAGAATATTTATTATAAAATTTATTTTATTTATAAATTGATATTATAAATTATTTTTAATTTTTATGGTATCAGATCGATTATAGAATGCGTGATGTTATCCATCTGGCACTAAAGATGTATATGCATGACCGTTTCTGTCAGTTTTTGCACAATTTGAGAAGAACAACCATTATGAAAGTAGGTGTGACAAAATTTGATGAGTCGTGTAGAGCTCACCAACCAAAGTACATTTAATCTCACGTTTGGGATTGATTATGTTTACACTGGTTGGGTCATTAATTTCAGAGAAGATCTTTAGTGGGACGGCAGAACCGAGGGAGACATGAGTTGACACATCGAGCTAGTAGTCATATATTCAGTACGCATAGAGATCATCTGGTAAGTATATTTTTATATAATTTGTATAACTTTGAATATAAACAGTTTACTTTATATCTCAGTAGGTAGTCAAGCATCCTGATATTACAGAGTTCAACGTTTATTGGAGGATGTACATTGATCCATCCACTAGAGAGATTAGAGGTGATTTCCAGTGTTGGATTGTGGTTAGTATTATTTTTTTAGTTTGATTATTAACTCCATATAATATTTTCACTATTTTAATTTCAAATTGGAATTGAAGGCATCATATGAGGTTGCGACCTCTCAGAAACAGGTTGGGAGTCAGGATGAGATGACTGAGTTGACCAGTACCCACTATTTCGATGAGGCAGCATGGATGCAGGCGACTCAATATGGCTTTGCGAAGGGTCAAGTAGTTGGTATCAACTCTCATTTGACTCCTGGTACTTATTATGGTACTACTCTGATGTCGGCGTCTAGCACGAGAGGAGCTCGTAGGGAGGCATCATCTTCTACCTCACAGTATCAGGAGCAGTTGTGAAGTCATTCTGAGCTTAGAGAGAGTTTGTAGATGCAGCAAGACGAGACATGTCAGTGGCCGCACCAGCAGTAGTAGCAGCAGCACGAGGAGGAGATGTGTCGATGGAAGTAGCAGCATCACAAGTAGATGTAGTATATGTGTCATCTAACTCGTAGTTTAGGGATGGAGACTTCTTTCACCATCTCATATTGATCCTCCTCCTCCTCCAGAAGATGACCCCTTTAATGATTTGTTTTTTATATTAAAAACATTTGAATAGAAAATTTATTTTAATATGAACTATTTACATTTTCAGTCTTTTATATTGGTGCAAATATTGCATTATTTTTTTTATTTTTAATATTTAATTGTTTATTATTAGTATTATGTTTTTTAATATTAGTTTATTTTACTAATAATAATAACATTTTATTATTTTTAATATATTTTTTTTCTAAATATTTATATTGCTAATAATATTTTATTTTTTTATTATTTTAATAAAATTAATAGTAACTTTTTATGAATCATAATTTTATTAAATATATTTTATTAGTATTATATATTTCTAGTATTATATTATTTAATGTTTATTTATTTTACTAATAATAATATTTTTTATTTTTTTATTTTAATAATATTAATATAATTTTTTCATTAATAATATTTTAAATCAATTTTTTTGTTAGTATTTACGATGGGACCCTTTGCGACGGGTTCGCGTCGCAAAAAATTTTTAAATAATTTTTTATTAGTAGTATTTGTGATTGGCCCATCGCAAAAGATTTTTTATATATATAATGTTTATAATCGGAGGTTTATTTGCGATGGGCCCATCACAAAAAGTTTATTTATATATAATGTATATAATCGGAGACTATTTTCAATGGAGACTTTTCCCATCCCAAATACTATTTTTTGCGACGGGCCCATCGTAAAAAATAGTATATATGATGCTGTTTTCTACAATGGGCTATTTGTGACTGGGCCCCGTCACAAATAGCCAATCACAAATACCTCTGATTCTAGTAGTGCGTGAAGGATTCCCATAATTTCATAACATGTACTCCTACATACACTACCCCTTAGTAATAAAAATGTCACTATCACTACCCTTGACAACCCATAACACGGTCCATGTATAACACTTTGTAAAAAAAATTTATTTATAAGTTTTCCATTATACATTCTTTTTAAACTTCATAAGATAAAAGATTTAACATTTTTAACCATTACAATTTAATTATTATGAATAATATCATCTAAATTATGTCAAAAAAAAATTTTCATAGAGGTCACTCACAAATTTCTTAATTATGCTTTCCAAATATGATGCATGTAAAATAATTTTATAATTGCCTAGAATGATGCAAGAATACTAAATATCTCATTATATACAAGGCCATGATATAAATCATATAAAACATTAACATCGGGCAATAAGTATATGGACATTGTGAAATAACATCCAATAGAAATTAAATAGAAATTAAATAAAAGTTTGATAAAAAATTTTTAACATCCTAACCTGGGTTCCACATAATGGTGAACCAAGCCGGTTTGTTATGTGACCTCAAGAATGCCTCCCCATATGTCATAGTTTTACTAGTACCAATAGTCTAATATGTTTTGTGGGGGAGACTATTCCCTCTTTATCCAGGATTGAAAATTGTGGAGATCAATATAAAATACCAAAAAAAATAATAAAAAATAACCAATAAAGACCATGAAATAGAATAACGATACTAGAATGTGTGAAATGATGATAAAACAAAGTAGTTGATATGTCATTCCACATATGTTTTGGGTGTCAACTACCAATCCATAATAATGAAAAACTACAAACTCAAAATTATGACTTGACAATATGATTGGTTCAATCATGTAAAATCCTTCCCATGTACCAACTCAACCATCTTACATAGGGATATTTCCCATATCCTATCTTGAAATCATGAAATCTACTCAGGTGCCAATGAGAAAACCAAGTCTGAAATGAGTAAAAATTATTAGGTTACCACCAATGATGTCTAATGTAATATCTTGTCCATATTATTATATATATTCTTATAAATAATGAATTAAAAAATGAAAAAATTAACCTTTATTAACAATTATTATTCAATAGTTAACCAAATTGTCCATTGGGTTCATGTAAATATTTCAAAAATACATTTTCACAATTTTTTTTATATTTTTAACTTTAGTTCTTCAGGTGATAACTATGAAGGCGATGTTGTAAATATGTGTTTTTACCTTGGATTTAATAACTGACGTTAAAAATGTATTTTTTAGAATTTTGTAAATAATTTTTCTAAAAATAGACATGAAATACCATCTTAATATAAATTTAAGAAATGACATGAAAAAATATTTTTCATGTCTGTTTTCCGAAAAGGGACATGAAATACATATTTTTAGAAACTAAATTTAAAAATAAATTTTTAACATTGGTACATCAAGAACCAATGTTAAAAGTAATTTTAAGTTTCATTATTTAAAAAACTATAGGAAAAATTTCAATCAAATTTTATATAATTTCCTATGATTTTATTATACTGTTCTTATGGCTCAAACGGATTTACAGATCAAATTTTATTCCCATCAGAAGATGGATATAATTTTTTTATGAGGAATGATCTAATGTGGAAATCCGAGCTTCGACATTGAAGGAATTTTAGAATTAGAAGGAATCATTATAGTTCTACTAGGATACTATTAATTATTCATCATTATAATAAATTAATAATCATTTACTAGTATATCAATTAACAAAACTAATCATAAAAACATAAATCCTTGAATAATAATTAAAAATACCTGGATGAGATCATGGAAAGAAGAACTAGTGTATTCACGATGAAGATCAAATAAGTTGAGTCGTTTGATTGATTTTCATTGAAGGATTTGATAATTAAATTAATAAATTTGTATAATGAAAAAAAATAAATGATATGGTAAAAGAAACCACGATATTATAAATTTTAGGCTGCAATTGAAAATTTCAATGTCGTGCTATTAAAAAAATAAAATTCTTCATTGAAGGGATATTAAAATTAAATTTCATGTTAGTTTTATGATAACCATCATGAAATGATATTAAAATTTTAATTTTTCATGTTTTTTATCAAAAAATTGACTTGAAAAGTTAGTTTTCCCCGTCAGTTTTATGATTATCGACTTGGAAAACTAGTTTTTATCTTCGACTTTTCTCCAAAACCAATGATAAAGGACATTATTGAAATTTATTTTCAAAACAATAACATTAAAAAAGTTTAAAAACATTTATTCCCTTTATCATTCTTTGATATGACTCGTAGATGAGGTCAAACATAGTTACGAATCATATGTTATGGCCAATGAAAGTTGGACTTCCCAAAGAAATTGTTTCGGGATGACCAAATTCTGATGGCCAAAACATATTATCGATAACTCTATTTGAGATACTCAACCATTCAAATCAAGGATTGGAAAATTAACTAAAAATTTTAAAACATTTTTCATGCCAGTTATTAAATAAATGACATGAAATGTTCGGAGGATTTTAATTTTATGTCTGTTATTTAGAACTGAAGAAAAAAGACATGAAAACTGATTTTAAATGTTGGTTCTAAAAATCTAACATGAAAAAGGAAACATTATAAATTGTTTTTGAACTTTTGTGGCCACACCAAAAAAATAATACCTTCTTTGTCATGTTCTGGATTCTAAACCATACAACATAGGGATTTAAAACATTATTCTTTCATTGGATTACATTATTCATATTAATTCCAATTTCATTTCTTTCCCTTGGAGTACCAGTTTGAGAACCGTTATCTAGGATACCTAGAGTGCCCACCTAGTATCAAATCTGTGGTAAAGAGAGAATCCATCTAGAACTCAAATCATATATAGAAATTGTTTCCCAAACAATCATTATAACCACACAAATATAAGGAGATTTGATCCGACACCCACATCTAATTATTCAGATATATATATACATATATAAATATATATAATTTTATACTAGTAAAATTATTATAAATCTATAAAAAAGAATAAAACATTTTCCTAATCAGTCATAACCATGAATCTTTACAGTCTAGATAATTATCAACATGGGAATCCCCCAATTTAATCACTATTAATAATACATATAAATCATCTCTCATCTGATTATCCATTCAATATTAATCCAATTATAATTTATAAATAATTGAAAATAAAAATGAGTTCACGATTTTTTATGTCATAAACCCATTAATTACCCTTTTACATTTCAGAATTACCAATTCAATTAATTGACACACACCTTGCGTAGCCATTAATCGCAGTCACATAACCAACACCATATTCAATGAGATCCCAAAAGGGTCTCCCAATTTTATAGATATCATATTCACTTTTATAAATTTGAATGTAATTTTACAACATGGATTCAAAATGATACCATTAAAATCATTAGAGCATCATCTAGACTATAGAAATTAAAATGTTGACCACATAACTCACAACGGTAGGTATAAACAAAGAACAACACTATAATGCTCGTGATCTAGTTTTAGATATCATTTCAATCAATAGAACTAACTATTAAACCTCACAATTTACATAAAGGTCATTATATATTTCAACATTAGATTTTAAATAAGATTTTGAGTAAGTTAAGAAGAATATATCTCCAAAATTTTTCATAGAATGGATACTTGCAAGTGAATCTGTATCTCCAATGGGAATTTAATTAACTAAAACTTCTTTCTGGAACAATGGGAATAACGTGTCATGCCTTGGGTGAAAAAAGACTTTTTAAATCCCTGTAATTAAATAAAAATGAGACCTTAAGATTTTAATTCATATAATATATATTAATTTAGGGATTATAATCATATTTTCCAGGGTTAGGATACACAGTTTCAAAATATTTTCGCTAATCGTGAGGTGATAATATTTAATGCAAACCCCTAGCATGGTTTTATCAAGAAGATAGATAAACTATGATCCCACGACAGTCTCCCATCTATTGAAAATTTCACAGTTTCCCCTAGGCATTCACATTGAATTTTCAAACCATATTCCAACTATGTTGAGCTATTATCCTTCTACCACAATATATATGGTTTCTTTGATGGGGTTCAGGATTTTTACTGAATAATATTAAATCGTGAACCCCTATAAAAGGAACAAAATCATGAAAAACACATTTAAACAATATGAATCTAAAACATGTAGTTTTATATATTCTATAAATATATATATAAAGGCATAAGTACCTAGAAGTTGAAATTTAAGGCCCTGATAAATTTCAAGATCTTTCATAGGTGGGAATTAAACTAAGAATAAGGCTATAAATTCTAATAAAACCTGTTAAAACTATTGAAGTTATAAGATAACAGAAAATATAATAATTAAAAACTTTTTAAGAAGGTTTTTTATAGTTTGGGTCAGGAATATGTCTACCATTGACGAATGATATAAAGTATTATTTTTGAATTATTCTAATAGATCAAACTTCTCCATCCACCAAAGGATTGTAGATCTATATCAATATCTCTAACAGAAAAATTGGAGGCACAATATGATGAATCATATCATAGTAGATACATCAATGATTTGTGTATGCTATTATGTTTTGTAAAAAGGTAAAAATATATAAGGATAATTCAACAATCACCAATACCTATATAAAAATGAAAAAATCACAATAAAAATTATCACTGGACCTTAAAAATATCCAGATAAAATACTACTATATGAGTTGTTGTTTATACTACTCATTTAATTGCAATTCAATAGGAATTCTCACTCAATCATCTTTTAAATACCTATATCAAATTAGTTATGAGGATAAATTCAAAACCATTATCAGTTATATCTGATTGATATCTAAGGTTCACCTTTCACATCCAAAGAAGTCTCCAACATGATCTGAAAACTATGTTGAATATCAGTATTACTTATCCACCCCAAACTAAAGTCAAA
This sequence comes from Viscum album, assembly GCA_963277665.1. Lineage (NCBI taxonomy): Eukaryota > Viridiplantae > Streptophyta > Magnoliopsida > Santalales > Viscaceae > Viscum > Viscum album. The sequence continues at coordinate 216,174,596 of OY728137.1, forward strand.
TATAATCGAACTATCATCACACTAGAAGAATTCTTGATAATATGATCAATGTATTTTAAAATAGGATAATGTGAACATGTTCAATTGGTTATGTTATTTTATAACAAAATATTTCCATCAAGAAACGAAATGGATTCATATTAATCCAATTATGTGAATTGATATACAAAAACATCATTATGGGATAACGGTAGTAAAAATAGTTTCTTGGGACTTGATATGGTTGAAGAAATGGTTGAAAATTTCAAGACCATTTAGTATTAGATTATGGATTCTCATAGTTAAAAAATATAGCAATTTCGATAACCATTAAAGTGAACTACATTTTGAGTATGTAAATTAAGTGTTCCTCTACATATCTCTATAGAAAACAGTTAAGATATTGGGGATGAAGTGAAATACAAACCCATGTAGATCACCCCCTATGAGATTGTTGATCAAATTAAAGTTGTGGCATATCGACTAGAATTCCCACCAAACCTATCTCAAGTACATGAAATGTTAAAAAAATACCTCTTAAGTAATTACATACCACATCCCTCATATGTATTTTATTCTAAGGTTGTTTTCCTAGACAATTATCTCTCTTATAAGGAGTAGTTAGTGGACATATTGTAATTTAGAGATAACATTCTATGAAAAAAGAAAACCCACATAGTGAAAATACTATATCATAATTATAATCATGGTTAGGAAATTGTAATCTTCTTTTTCATGAGGATCATTATAGATAAAATTTTAATACCAAGGATATAGTAAAATGTGTAACCTTAAGGTCACTCTTAAGGAAGCAGTTTGGAATGCCCTAGAGGTATTTACAAAAATATTATTGTGTTTCTAAAATATGAAAATAGAAGATTAAAATATCATGAAAGAGTTATGAGAAAAAATGTGTGGTGAAGTAACAATGAAAGAAATACCAATGGAGGAAACAAAAATATGGATAACAATATTCAGCAATAACAATTCAAGATCATGGTAGAACCAACATTTACTACCCCTCACAGACATACTTATGAAAACCATCACATATTAGATAACTACATGCATGGAAAATGACTAATATCACACACCACTCTCACCAAATCAATTTAAACCTAAACATAGATGTTTGTTAGTGATCATTCATTCCTCCAGACAAAAAAATGATTCCCACAATAGAACCATCCTGTCAAAAAATTCTCAAAACACAGAATGGTCATCCCGATATGATCTCATTGAGAACCCAAATCATATTCATGGTTTGAACAAATTAAAAAGGACATGGAAATTAAATGAATAAAGTAATTAGAAAAATATTCTAGTATAATAGTTCACTCTCGCACACCCTAATTCACAGTTACAATCCGCTAAGGTGGGGAGGAGCTCATAGTCACATTGAAACATGGATCTCTATGTAGTATAGGGATTTAAATCCTAAATATAGCACCTTAAATTATTCATTCATTTTTTTAATCATGATCACAACACTAGATGAATATAAATAGACATAAAATCAAAGAAAATATACAATTTCATTCAGAGTCCAAAAAACACTATAATGATTATTACAAAATTATAAGAAAATAGAAATAATGAAATTGGAAGGGGAAGAAGAGGGGATGGATTTTCATATCATACTACCAATATGGTTCCCATGTATGTTGTAACTAAGCACAAAATAGGGTCCCTCCTCTTATTCAATAACAAAAAAACATTGATAGTAATAAATATGCAGTAGTATCAATCCACATGGAATGCCATTATTTGTATGCCACATTCCAAGGATGATATCTCAAAAAAAATATCCAACCTCTTACAATGATCTCGATTCCTCTCTCATTTACCCATGATAATAATTTGTGCCTAAGATCATCTGACCCTTCAAAAAAAAAAAATTATTAGAAGGAAACATTAGTGAATTTAAAAAAATGATTAAATTTTTTTTTGTCTCGAACGTTTTAAGTAGATGTTTATGAAATTTTTGGTTTCTTAAATATATATATCTATATATATATATAATTAAATATAAATATATGAAAATGTATTTAATTGTTAATATAATCATTATATTTAATAATAAAAATATTGTTATAAATTTTATTATAATTATAGTAACTATACATATATTAATAAATATTATTATTTTTGATAATATTAATATATTATCTATATTTTTAATATTATGATATATTATTTTAAAATATAAAAAAATGGAATAGGAAATTTAGTTCGTAAGGATTAGGGGTGGCTCAAGTGGAGAGAGATGAGAAAGTCAAATGGGGAAGCGTCTTGTTACACCAATAGTAAAGGAAGAAGACTCATAGGGTGACCTAGAATTTCAAGAAAGGTTTGACGTTCTAGATGTGGTTTTGGTGGGGTGAGATGGTTTTTTTTGGTAGGAGGAATGGAGAACATGTCTTCAGTAGAGTTGGAGAAGCTTCTTGTTCATTAACCACCATAACAGTGGTCAATAGTGAGATCTGAAAAACTAAAATCATTTTTGGGGGGAATCATCATCCTCCGTAGTGATTTTGGATTGATTTCTTTTTTTATCTGGTGATGAAAATTGGTATTTTTTTAGTGTACTTCTTCAATTTTTGGAGTTTCATATTTGATTCATGATCAGATAAGGAGGTGAATGGTGGTGGTTTTGGTATTATTTTTTTGGTTTCATTTTCTCAATGGTGCCTTGTGGAAGCTTAGAGATGTTGGGAGAAGGTTGATGTTTGATGGATGCGGCGGGGGATAGGGGACCAGAAGAAATAGTTGAGTCCTGGTGGTTAGTGAGATAGTGGTTATTGGTGATGTTGTGGAAGGACCGCTCGGTTTGGGTGATTTCTCTAGAGGTGGTAAGTGTAGATCGTTGTGGGATTGGTTGTTCCATTGATTGTGGGTGAAATCAGAATGTAGAGGTGAAATGAGTCACTATTCTCTATTTTGTAGGTGGAGTAGGTCATTGCTTTGGGAAGTGACCTGCTGCGTTGTTTCTAGTGGAGAGTCAAGGAATTGATATATCATACCTGAGGTAGCTATTCTAGTGGCTACTTCTCTAGCGGGAGCACCTATGGATGCAGTTACTCTGGTAGAAGCTTATTCTCATTAAAAAACAATGTACAAAAAATTAAAAACCTATAAAAAATTAAAAAAATACATACGACAAAAAAATTAAAATTAATTATTATGAAATTAAAATATTATATTAAATTATTATATTATTGGGATTATATTAAATCAATAAGAATATAATCATCCTCATACTAATGACTAAAATAATGAAATATAATAAATAAAACAATTAACAAAAAATATTAACATAAAAAACTAATTAATTACAAATAATAATTAATACAATAAAATTAATGAACTAAAAAAATTTAAACAATTATTTTAAAAATTGGAAATAAAAATTATGAAATAAAAAAATAATCCAAATAAAAAATTATAATTTATTTAAGAAAGTATAAAAAATGGTTTCTAAAAAATAATTAATTAATTAAACTATAAACTATTCGAAATAATTAAAACAATAATAAAAAAAATATTTGAACAAATAATATATGTTTTAAAAAATTTATTACAGAACTAGCTGTAGTTGATAAATATCAATTAAAATAAATTGTTTTGATAGTAATAATATGATAACATACAATTTTTTTTCAATGTTCATTAAAAATAGACACAACAAACACCACCACACATAAAAATTTGTTTCTCCTCAAACAATTTAATGATGTTTTCAATCATTGAAAAACAATAACACATAGTATATTAAAATTTTCTTAGAATGAAGAAAGTCAATATTTATAATATTATAGTAACACAATCTTGTTAGGATTTTCAAATAATTCTCAAAATAGGCCCTACATAAATTCAAAGAAGAAATGGAAGTCTTGATCACACAAATTCATTCACTGTTAATGATTCCATGTGTCCCATACGATTCCAACAACTTTCCAACATCAAATCAAGTTAAATTTCCATTTCTAAGAGTGAGGACTAGTTAATGAAAAGTAGAAATACAATCTTAACAAATGACACATTCAATATACAATTTCTCATAAGTTCAAAATGTAAAATTTCAAAAAAACAATTATCACTTTGCTAATAAAAATCATTTATTTTTCATTCAAGTCAATTTTCCCCAATCTCATCTATGTTCAAATTCCTCTAACCTTAGTGAACCAATTTTTGAATACTGGGAACATAATTATTTTTTCGGAATTTTTCCTATCTATGTATCTTGTTAAAATATGAGTGAGTCTGCACTTATTTGATATGTAAATAGGGAATAAACACACACCCGGTTTATAGATTCTAATATGTTCCCTATCAGATCCCATTTTCCAATTTCGCTTCATTTATAAGGGACTTATAAGATAATCATTTTAGTTGGATCTATAAATATATTACTTTTCAAAAGGTGTGTCCCATATTATTGAGTTTAAATTTATTATTTCTTAATGTAATGGTCATAATTTCAAAAATATTAGTCCAATATCAAAAATAACATTCATAAAAATAGTAAGAAACATTTCACATCTATCATAAATACACACCAATTTTATAATCAGTGAAACACATAATAACAAAAAATAGTTATCCACTATACATGATAGAATTGAGGATAAAACATGAGCCTAATACCCTCAGTTGTTGAAAAAATTTATAAATATTGACATTTTTAAAAAATAAATTAAATTGGAATTTGATGTGTCTAGAATTTTTTAAAAAAACTTCACATAGAAAGACCCCTCTAACCCACACTTGAAACACAAAAAAATTATCTATTATTGAATCATAAGGAGAGAGATAGTTATCTTCAAAATTAATGGGAAAATCAATATGTCACGACCCGACTCCTGGGCCCCTATCGTGACTACCCCATGCTCTCCTTCTATAGGCAAGGGGCTAGCGACCAGCACCGGAAAGGCATATCCCTACCATGGAAAGGCATTTCTTTTAAACCTATACAAACACACAATATAATAACAAAACAATAAGAAACCACAAAGTAAACTAATGTAGTAAAAAGTGCACTGAAAGTAATGGGGCATGAATACAAGCCCAAATGAAAAGTACAAGTACAACTGAAAATAGGAAAACAGCTCCTAGAACATCTACCGAGGTTCCTACCTGAAGGTAAGGTAATTCTCACGATCAGTATTCATGTGTCACATCATGTCATATGGTCCACCTCTGAGCACCATATTGTCTTGGATCCCTCATCCTAGATAAACATTTTACATCGTCTACACAAGACATAACAAGGTGAGAGAAATTCTCTTGCATGGGTGAGTATAAAATTACTCATTAGGGTCCCTGAGACCCCCGATGGTCTACTAGAGTTCCACAAAGGAACAACCACTAAGCAAGACCTCAATTACAAAGCACGAAGAAGTCAAAAACTCTTCTTGTGTATATGCCCATAAATATAACTATGTTAACAAAATATAATCATCTCAAACATGAGAGAATAATACCATAAAGGTAATACCATAATGGTAAAAGTAAAAAAAGGTAACACCACGAAGGTAAAACCACGAAGGTAAAAGTACCACATAGGTAACACCATGAAGTTAAGACCACGAGGGTAAAAGTACCACATAGGTAACACCATGATGATAACACCACAATGGTGAAGGTACCACAAAGATAACACCATGAAGGTAAAAGTATTATCTCACACCATGTATATAAGTAAGGCATCAAAGTACTGATAATTAGTCGAGAAGCTATATCATATTATTCTATCGAGAGGCACTACTGCTGACCATATGGAGTCGGACCCTCATAGGATCGAGAGGTACTAACCCCACAATGACCCATAAATGATCTGACCCGCCCGGAGTCGATAGGTACTAACCCCCGCAATGACCCACACAGGATCTGACCCACATAAGATCAGTATGTGCTGACACACATAGGATTGGTGAGCGCTGACCCACATAGGATTTGACCCACATATGATCGATACGTGCTGACCCACACAAGATCACTGAGAATTGAACCATTTATAATTCAACTCACACAGGATCGATCGGTACTAAGCTTCATATTATCTATCTCCAACCTCTGCCACATTCCAAGCCAATGGATTCTCGCTCATAGCACGCTTAATTCTGGGATAACCACTCATCACGCTATCAGTCATATTTCAACCACAATTATGTTCCATGAAAAATAATCCTAATGGACTTCCATGTCGTAAGGGTACTAACATGACAACCGGCGCATCAATCGGACGTCCGGTAAGTGGCTTATAAGCGTTTTAGTTCCAAGGGCTCGTTTGGATTCAGGTTCGATCCAAGATGGCCACACTCCTAATTTCTAAAAAAATAATGTGGAGAATACCAAAAGGACCGGCTCATACTAAGGGTCTCAGGGCCATAGACGGTTCTTAAATCAGAAGCTTGGTCTGTTAGTTACACCCCATTTCATGAAACATACGCGATTTCACCTTGGTCAAGCCTAGCTCGGTCAGGCCCACCAGAATATTACAAAGGGACCGTATCCCAAAAGGGATTACAACACCACTAAGAGTGTGTAAAACAGAGACCCAGTTTGTCAGTATTAGGTGTTTCTTTATTCGGGGACAGGCCGGGTCTGGGTCTGGTCCGACTCGGTTAGGCCAGCCCGACACAACGTGTCCCAAGGTCTACCTGACCCCACTCGGGTCCAGCCCATCAGGGTTGGCCTGGTTTGGTAAATGGGCCCGAGTCACAGTTGACCCAGCCCGTCGGGTGGGGATCGTGCCACCCGTGTTAGCCCACTAGGCTGCAGGTTCGGCCTAGCACGCTAGGTCACGGGTCTGACCCCGTCCACTAGATGGTCAGGTCCACTGGGATGGTCTGAATTTCTAGGTCGGCCTGTGTTATGCCTAGTCTTGCAGATGGCGGACCGGTCTTTCCAGTTGGCCTCACTGGTGCGGGGCCATTTCAGCCAGCCGGTGGGGCACTGCCACACTGCATAACGGTCTTCCATTTTGGCCGACCGGGGGTCTGCCAACCCAACACTGTGCGGGGCCCCACTGCTCTCCATTTACCTTGGCCTTAGCCACTGGCGGTGCTTGTGGGTGTCACCCCACGTCCACATGGCCGGCTCGGGCTGGATTCCTCCATCCTCTAAGGTGCGTCGTCCCGCACCGCCCTCCACCACCCGCGACCTGTTTCCACGGGTCTCCACTAGCCACCACCGGCCACCACCATCATGGAGAACCAATGGTGCAGTTGTTTCCTCTACTTTGTCGTTCTCTTCTCACTGTCGTCACCCTGAGGAAAACATCCCTGAAGAACACAACATAAACAGAGTGGTAGGGGGTTCAGGCCTTTTTGAATTGGCCTGCACCCTCCGGATTAATATTATAATGAACGTAAGCAAGGATAAGATAAAAGGTATACTATAAACAAACCCCCACCTCAAGATCATTAGAGAACTCCCACGATTGATGAATATTTGGTGTTCGTCATCCCTGCAATAAGACTCAAATGTTTCCACTCAAATGTCATCCTTTGATTCGTGATTCGCTATCACTCGTCACCTCCCATTAGAACCAGCTCCATCCTCTATGTTATTAGTGTCGTGGCACTTTATCAAAACTTTGACTCTTGGTGAAGCCATGACAAACCCACTTCCCAAGCTCTATATAAATATGAGAGCGGATGGGTGAGTAACATCTATATAATTAATGGGGGTTCATTTAATAGGAACCTTCCAAATTCCAACGGCGCTATTATAATGAATAAAGGGGATTCAGTCCATTTAATAGAATGATGTGTGGTTGGTCTCACCAACACCGCTCATTTTTTGGGGAAAATAAAACATAAAATCGCAATAAAATTTTTATTTTATTATTCTTTAAAATGGTCTAAAATAAACTTTTTCTCTCAGACAACAATGGTCGAAGTGAATCCTCCCTTATGAAAATCCTGGTGCTGCGGATTCAACAGTGCTCTCAGATTTTCGATCCAAGTAATGAGTCAAATGATATAAAATTCGACTCGTGCATTCAGTGAACGTACCCAAAAAAAGTTCAAAAAAATATTAAAATACACCCTTGAACCGCGTCGGTCGAGGTTGGGCTCTGGGTAGGGAAAAAACGTCCCATGGAACTCAACAGTACTCTAAAATTTTCAATCCGAGTTACCATATAAATGTTTTGGATTTTAACAATAAAATAATTGTTACTTAATTATTTTATTCACTGCCAAAAATTAACTTCTATAGTTGGCCTGCACCAGCCAATGTTAGTCTCTGCTAAAATAAAGAATACCCTTAAGAGCTCTGTGTTGGTATCAGTTTTTTAATATGATTCACCTTTCATGAGTTATAAAAATTTGAAAAATAAAATAACTTTATTTCATTTTTTCATTGAAGGTTATTCCATTTTCGTGTTTTCTCACTAGAGGAATATGCGGACTAAACATAAGTCCTACATAGGGTAAAACCTCCCTCATAAATGCAATGATTCCCTCAGGTTTCTTATCCTGGAACTCATTGAGGAGTTATCTCACTTTTTCAGTAAAACAACCCAAGCGTTCTATTTTTTGACTTAACATATTTTTCTGGCTCATTCAAGGATCTCTGGGCCTCAGAATCATGTTTCGTCAGATTTCACGGTCTTCTTTATAATTACAAATAATTAAAACAATTATACAGATATTCCAATACATTACATTATCCCCTTTTTAGGTCTTTACATCCCCAAAATAAAAAATGGAAAATCAAAAAAATGAGGGTACTGAGCACAAATTTGAGCATCCAACCCCATGTGCTCTTCTGGAGGTTCTCGTACTGACACCAAACTCACACCAAAGGAATCGACCATCCACAAAGTACACAGTCATGTCGATCCACTATCTCTACCAGAAACTCTGTAAATTTCACCCAATTGTCAAAGTCCAACTCACCCAAATCGATAACGTGTGATGGATCATCCATGCATCTCCTCATCTACAACACATGGAAATCATTAGGCACACAGTGCATCTGGGGTGAAGAGATAGATAGTATGACACCTCTCCCACTATACTGAAAATCAAGAAAGGTTTGATGTACCTAGGAGGTTGCTTCCACGCAGTCCAAACCTCTGCAATCCTCATCGGGGTGACACCCGTAGGAAGACATGGTCTCCCTCCATAGACTCGAAGGGTATTCGTCTCTTGTCTGAAAAAGAATTCTCCTCTATCTATATAGTATTCACATTCTGACATGTGAGGCATCAGGGTAAAAACTCTACCACTACTTCCTATATCAATAGCCCCCAGTACTAATGTCTGAGGTCGTGGAACATCTTCACCACTCCAAGATGTATCGTTGTAGGGGATGTATGGAACTCCCTTGACACCTCCTCCTGAAACGTAACTAGTACCATGGTGCGGCCTCTAAAAATGATGGTTTCATCCCCATATTCAGAAAATCTATCAGGTGCCTGTCCAATGAATTTGTGAGCACATCATTCCTCTCATTCAATTTTCACATGTTTCTCCTCCAAAACTCATGGATGAAGTGGGGGAGTGATAGTCATAGATTAAAGGTTAGCTTCTCCATCTCTATCAACAAATGATATCTTTATCGTGGATAGTGTCTTTGTCCCCTCACTCAGAAAGATTAGACCAGACCACCAACAAAGTGTGTCTACCACTACATTCCCCTTCCCAGGAGTATAGACTATCCTAAAATCATTGTCCTAGATGAACTCCATCCATTGTCTCTATCTCAAGTTCAGGTCCATCAATAAGAAGATATACTTGAGACTCTTTTGATCAGATTATACTATAAAACGTTCACCCATCAAGTAATCTCACCCCAAAATCTAGAAGAAGGCCATTGTTGCTAACTCCAAGACATGGGTAGAATAGTTCAACTCATGCTGCCTTAGCTGTTGCAAACCATAGGTGATCATTGCCCTCTCATGATTTAGGAAAAAACCTAGTCTTCTCTCTGATGCATCGCAGTAGACTACATTGGCAATGTCCTCTTCTGGTGGCTTCAAGATGGGGACACTTGTCAATCCAAATCATAGCACCTAAAATTTTTGCTGACACTTCTGCATCCACTGGAAAGACTCCCCCTTCATTTTAAAATCTGAAAAGGGTGTCGTTCCCCTGGATAATTCTTTTACAAATCTCTGGTAGTACTCAGCCCTATCATAAGTCCCTCTCCCTTCGGGGAGGTAATCAGAGAAAAATATTTTGAAAATATGTCCCCACACTCTTCCATTACTATTGGGAATAGAGAGCTCAAAACTCTTGCTACCACGAGGGTAAGGCTGGTCGATATAAGAGTGATCGGCTGCACCCTCATGTGCATGAGTTTATTCAGTGCTGTCTGGGTTTCTTTTTTTTTCAGACCAAGGAAAACCCCACTCCAACTTTTTAGTTATACTACATCCTTTCTACCTAAAACATTCAATCTGAGTATAAACTGCGGACGTCCACTCCATCACCAAACTAAGGTGGTAAGGCCATAACACTTCCACCAAAATTTTCCAACTGAAACTCTCACCTCAAGGGTCAGATCATGCCATTGATAAAAGTGTGATTATCAAGTCTCCTCCCAAAGCTATCTCCAGACATATGGTTCAAGTCATCGGTTTAACTGGAAACTCTTGGTCTTGACAAAGATTCATGGAAAGAAGGAATGATTGGTACCTATGTTTATAAATATGATATCGAGAAATAGACATAGTCCATACATTTAATCATTCCTAGATAACTTGGGTCACACTCTTTGACCGCTTGTAGATACTCCCTTCCCCTATCCTCTAGCACTCTGAGACTTGTGGGGACCACATTGGGGGGGGGGGGGTTGCAACATGTTGAAATTTAAAACCCTCATGTTTCCCTCCTAGCTCCACTTCCATGTCTACTACCCTATACAATCATCTATCCCTATCACTTCCGCTTCCCAAAAACATTTATCACATCGAAGTCTTTATGTATGGATTTAGTTTTATACTTTCCCACAACTAACATTCATTAGTTGTATGCACTCATCCAATGAACATTCATCCAAAGAGGTTCTCTCTAGCACCCTAATATAAGAAATAATTCATAGAGGAATAGTGTTGGCTCAGATGTTCCTAAACACTCCTTGATTGGAGGTCTAAGCCCTTAACCACTAACCACACTATATTCATTGAGTACCTGGGATGGTCGGTACGCCTCGATGAATATTCAACTACTGACATGTTGTCTTGCCGAAGCTATAGAAGCTCTGGGGAACACTATCCCTTTAGAATTTTATGAAAAGAGACCCCCTTCTATGAGGTAGGTTCTCAATCCTATCCACACAAAATTAACCTCTTCGTAAGATCAGTGGTAATCTAAACACTATCATCATCCTTCTTAGGCATGTAGATGGCTCTATACCCGGACCACCATCTAATCAAATGGTTCCCTAGATAGATGGAAACTCTTCCACCTACTCAATCTAGTCCTTAGCCACCTATGAGACTGATTCACCTTGAAAACTAAGGGGTATCTGATGATGAACCACATGTAATGCACAAAGCCTACATTTTTCCTCTACCGGTATCACCATTTGTAACAACTGACCAATGGGCAGTGCAATTACTGGCATACTTCATGACGGTACCATCTCAAGAAATGGTCCATGTACTGAATCCTCATCACCATGTGGACCATCATAATGGTCACACATTGATAATGACTAGCATCTAGGATCACCATCTAATATTATGGTGTTACAACTAAGCAGAAAACTCTAGCCATGACCTCTAGTATGCCCTCAGCTGCCTAGGGATCTATCTCACCTTAAAACCATGAAGGCCTCTACCGTTGGAACTCGTGCTACATGCTCAGTAGGAAAGCACAACCAAATGGTAACATTCGTTTCTAATCTAAATAGGATCACTCGATAATGATCCACCCAGGATCACTCGGTGCTGATCCATACAGGGTCGCTCGGAGGCCCATCATCGTGTACTCCCTCTGGAATCCATGCTGGCTATCTAAGAGGTTGCATCCTAATAATTTACAGGTGTTCCATGGTCATTAAGTTATACCTAGTGAGATAAATCGAATAAAACCAAGGAAAAACATTTACAAAACACACCCAATCAGTGCTTTCATGCACCGTAGACGAAATCAGAATTTAGGGTCGTTGTGTATAGATACGTTGGTCATCGCACCAACATTGGACTCAAACTGAAAAGCACACTTCCAAAACATAGAACTATTTCCCTCTAGAAGATATCAGTGTCCTAGTTCTTATATAAAACTGAATCCTCGGATACCACTTTGTCACGACCTATCCCCTGGGGGGCCTTCTGTGACTACCCCAAGCCTGCCTTCCATAGGCCAAGGGCTGGTGACTAGCACCAGAAAGGCATCTCCCTACAACAGGAAGGAATTTTCTTATAAACCTGTACAAACACACAATCCAATTACAAAATAAGAAGAAACCACAAAGTAACCTGTTGTAGTAAAATGTTTGATAAATGTAAAGGGGATGGAATTTAAGCCCGACTAAAAAGTAAAATTACAACTGAAAGTTGAAAAACAGCTCCTGGAACATCCACTGAGGATCCTACCTAAAGGTTAGGTAAATCTCATGATCTGTAGTCATTTGTCATGTCACATCAAATAGTCCACTTCTAATCACCAACAATCCCTGGATCCCATGCAGGGGTGAGTTTAAAAATCATTAATAGGGACCCCAGACCCCTGAAGGTCTCCCAGTGTTCTACAAAGGAATAGATAGAAAGCAAGACCTAAATCACAAATCACGAAGTACTCATCATCTTTACATGGGTATATGACCATACATATACATTATTTATCAAAATATACTCACCTCAAACATGAGGGAAGAATGCCTCAAAGGTAACACCATGATGGTAAAAGTTACACAAAGGTAACACCACGAAGGTAACACCATGAAATTAAAAGTACCACAGATGTAACAACAAGAAGATAACACCATGAAAGTAAAAGTACCAAATAGGTAACACCATGAAGATAACACCAAAAACGTGAAGGTACCACAAAGGTAACACCATGATGGTAAATGACTCCGCTCATAGGATTGGTATGCGCTGACCCACACACAATCGCTGAGTGCTAACCCACACATGATCTAACCCACATAGGATCGGTATGCGCTGACCCACACAGGATTCCTGAGCGCTATCCCATAGGATCTAACCCACACAATATCGGTGCTGACCCACATAGAATCACTCGTTACTAACTACCATATGATCTGTCTCCAACCTCTGCCTCACTTCCAGCCACAGGATTCCATCTCATAATATGCTTGATTGTGGTAGAGTTTCTCCTCAATCCATCAGTCATATTTAAACCCATGTGAAGTTCTACGAAGAAGTACCCCAAATTACTTCCTGATTTTAAGGGTTCCAACCTGACAGATGGCACGTCAATCAGACGCTCGCTCTGTGACTTTTATGCATTTTAGTTTTGAAGCCACTGTTGGATTTTGGATCGATCCAACCCTGCCACACTCCATATTTCACTAAAACTCAAGTGGAGTATACCAAAAGGATTGTCTTATCCTTAGGGTTTTGGTTCCATAAATGGTTCTTCAAATGGACGTGTTATCTGTTAGTTACACCCCTTTCCATGAAACATGGTGATTTATCCTTGGTCTGACCCATCTTAGTCAGGCCTGATAGAATATGCAAAAGGGACTACTTCTCCATAGAGATCCCAATCCCACTAATGAAATGTCAAATGGAAACCCGGTTTTTCAGTTTCGAGCATTTCTTTATTCGGGGACCAGTTGGGTCAAGGCCCGGTTCGAATCTGTCATGTTGGCCCGATGAAACAGGTCTCATGGTAAAAATGACACTGCTCGGATCCAACCCAGTAAGGGTTGGCCCGATTTACTAGGTGCAGCCCATTGGGGTTTTCCCAATTTGGTTCGCGAGCCCGGGATGAGGTTGGCCCGACCCGTCGGGTAGCGCTCGGCTCACCCGCATTGGCCCACTAGGCCACGGGTTCGGCCTGGCTCGCTGAGCCGCGGGTCTACCCTGCCCACTTGGTGGGTCCAGTCTTTTGGATGGGTCTGTTTTGCTGGGTAGGTTCGTCCCATGTCCGGCCCAACTTGCCAGAATGCGGACTAGTCTTCCCAACTAGCCCCGCTGGTGCGGGGCCATTTCGGCCAGCCGGTGGGGCGCTGCCCCACCGCCTAACTGTCAGCCATTTTTTCTGACCTGGTGGGGTGTGGAGCCAGACCACTATGCACCTGTCGCGGCCCACCGGGCGTGGCTATAGCCACCGACAGTGCCTACAGGTGTCGCCCCTTGTCTGCACGGTCGGCTCGGGTCAGCCACCTCTGACCTCCGAGGGGCACCATCATGCGCCACCCTCCACCACCCACAGTCTATTGTCGTAGGTCTCCACCGGCGACCGCCAACCGCCACTGACATGGAACGCTAAAGGTTTTGCAGTTCCTTCATCACTTCCACCGTCTTCTCACTATCGTCCCAATGAGAAAAATGTCCCTGAAGAATGCAACTTAAACAGAGAGGCGGGGAGTCCGAGCCTTTTTTGTTTGTTCCACACCCTCCATGTTAATATGATAATGAAATAATGCAAGGAAAAGTTAAATGATGGTCTTTAAATAGACCCCTTTCTTCAAGAACATTGGAGAACCCCCACGGTTGTGAAGATTCGGTGTTCGGCATCCCTGCAACAAGCCACCAACGTTGCTTCTCAAACATCGTCCTTCGGTTCATGATTCGGTGTCACTTGTCATCTCCCGGTGGAACCAGCTCCGTCCTGGAAGTGATTGGCATCATGGTACTATTTAAAAACATCGTTTCATGGGTAATTCGTTCCAATACCTCTCCCCAAGCACCATATAAATAAGATAGTGGATGGGTGAGTAACGCCCGTAGATTTAATGTGGGTTCATTTAATAGAATCCTTCCTAATTCCAACATCAATATTACAAAGTATAAATAGGATTCAATCCATTTAATGGTTTCATGTGTCATTGGTCCTGCCAATGTTGCTCATCCGTTGGAGAACAGAAAGATAAAATAACAATAAAATTGTTATTTATAATTCCATAAAAAGGTCCAAAAACAAACTTCTTTTTCTGGCCAACTATGGTCAGAGTGAAGCCTTTATTAAGAGAATATCAGCGCTACGGATTCAACAGTGCTATCAGATTTTCGATCCAAGCAAAGAGTCCAATGATATAAAGTTCCGCATGCGCATTTACTGAACATACCTGAAAAATAGTTTATAAAATTATTAAAAAACACCCTCGACCTATGCCAATAGAGGTTTGGCTCTGCCAAGGGGAAACAACTTCCAAAAAACTAAACGGTACATTCAGATTTTCAATTCGAAGTACCGTTTAGATGTTAAGGATTTTAAAAATAAAAAAAATTTACTTAATAATATTATTTACAGAAAAAGAATAACTTCTATAGTAGGACCATGCCATCCAATGTTAATATCTGCTAAAAGAAAGCATACCCTAATGAGCTTAGTGGTGGTCAAAAAATTTTAATATATGTCACTGTTCATGAGTTATATGCCTTTGAAAAATGGAATAACATTATTTAATTATTTTATTTACAGTTATTCCATTCTCAGGTTTTCTCACTAGAGGCCTACGCCAAAAAAAATTAAGTCGTGCCTAGGGTAAACCCACTACCCTGAACACAACAGTGCCCTCAGACTTCTGATCCTTGGACCCATTTATGATTTCTTCTGCTTTTTTAGAAAAACCACTCATGTGAGCTATTTTTAAACGTAATATTTTTCGTTGTATCATAATATCCACTCCGGGATTTGGAGTCACACATAGTAAGATTTTGTAGTCTCAAAATACTTCATTATAATTAAAAAATATAAGAAAATTCCAGGACATTACACAATAGTTAATGAATTTTTAATCGGTATAAGTATTTTCCAATCGTCAACATTCTATAAAATAAATTACTAAAAAAACATATACAAAATAACCCTAACATCAACCATAAGAATACCATGCAAAAGAATACATTACTTTGAAATGTAATTTCATTAAATTTTTATAACTAGAAAAAATATTTATCATTGATATTCAAATAGTATCATGATATGAAATGAAGCTACAAAAAATTCATTTTGAAAACTATGTAATTTAGGATGTTCTAACCTCATTTAAAATTAATCAAAGTTTTTTTTTCAATTTCATTCATATTAAAGGGATAAACAACCATGTAAGAAAAAAAGATTCAAATTATTGACTTACAAAACAAGTGGTATTCCCCCACACATAAGTCTTAAAAGTATGAAATTTTAATGTGTATATTAAATAATTGAGAAATTAAAAATAGCACATCCCTGGGTGTGGACCCTTCTCAATTTCTATCTCATCTGCAAGGGACCTCTTTTTTTACTTTCTACAAGGTCCCAAGATTTTCATTTATAATACCTATAAATGGAATCAAAATAACATTATACATAATGATTTAATGGTCAATATGAAATCAAACTAGGTTTTGGGTTTTGAGTTTTGATTCTATAAACTTTAGTGTGCTTGTCCCTTTATCCGTGACTGGCTTCCATATGGAATTAATCCTTGATTATTATCAAACTATGAAAAAACACACAAATTAAAAACAATCTTTAATAAAATAAAGGAAATAAGATAATCATAGGAAAAATTTACAAGGGGTGTTTTTTATGTCTCTAGATGGAATATCAGTGAATCATCCCTAGTCTATTTGATAATGTGGATACTTTTATGACAACTAGTATAAGTTGTTATTTTTATCTTCATTGCATTGTATCTTTTTTATTACACCTTGTCTATATTCATTCAACTCTATCTCCTTAGCAGTGGAGTTCCTCTGGTAGATTTATGGAGGGAAATCCAAGATGTTGGGGTGCCTCCATGCTTCATATTGAAGTTGGTGTGTTTAAGTGGTTGGAAAATTACCCTTGGATGTGACTTCTCCACTAGTTCAATCAAATCAAAATATTTCTTCTTTGAAAAAATAATGTTTTGAGATCAACCTTGATACTCATGCAAATCTCCAATACACCCTGTTCAACACAATCTTCTTCAAAAAAAATGAATTTCCATTAAGTGATTGATGTTATAATAGTTACATAGTAGGCTTAGCCTCTATCTCTTCTTGACTATCAATAAAATTCCAAAAGTGAACAGAATTCTCAATAAATACAATGGGAGAAATATAATCATGATCAGCTTCAATATAATCAATGTCAAATATAAATGAAGCTTCTTTTATCTCCCCAAATCAATTTAATTTTTCTTTTTTTAATATTGAATGGTGATCCTGGTAGTATGGTTGGGTTAGGAAAATAATGATTATAAAAAAAATTCCAACTTCATCAATTTATGTTTGTTATATTTTCTTCCAGCTCTTCAAAACATCCTTAGAATGTGGATATTGTATCAGTATCCATATATATAAGGGTTTTTCAATTTCAGAATTATTAAACTCTAGTTTTTTAAAATAGAAAACGTGAAATAATTGAGGAAACTATTTATGTTCCATAAATAAGGCTTTAAAATTTGGTGGTCCCAAATCCACCTTAAAATCATGAATTAGTTCTTCCAAATAATCTTTATGTAAAATGGTAAACTATTACCTAATTATAATATAAATAAATATAATGAATTCCTCTGAGGTTCTAGGATTCCTTGTCATTTTACTGTTCTATTATTTTAAAAAATTTGTATTTATTTTTTTGCAATTAAATAAAAGTTTGAAAAACCTCTCAGGAAAACAATACTAACCTGAAAACAGAACCGAAATTTTATATTATCATTATCATGAGTATGGTCAAATATTCAATTTTATGACCCAATATGTAGCACAATGTAAATCCTTGAGGTCTCTCGTAAATATTTTTTGTTGGATTCCTGAGTGGTATTTCCAAAATAAAATTTTGTAAATTTTGAAAACAATAGCTTAAACTCATTAAATAGTTTTGAGAATCACACAGGTGATGGTGAAGCATTATTAAATTTAGGAATAAAATAGGAAACAAAATGATACCAAATAAAATTATATGACAATAAGTCTAGATCCATGATAATCCACCATAAACATGTAATGGAACATATTTTAATCAATAGAAATTCTCTTTTTATAATTATGTCATATAGTATAATCATATAAAGTCCAACACAATCTCACATCATGCATAAATGAAATACTAAATATTATGTGACCTTTTAACATAAATTTTCCACTTTTGTGGTTTGAATTTTGGAAATCAGACATACAAGGTTACGAACAATAAGATGTTTGGAGTCTAATAGGAAGAACATAATTTTTGGTGAATAGTAACTTAGCCGTATGAATAGTATTTTTACCCTTATGATTTTTAATATGACCCTTATGAATAGTAAATTAGAAAAGTGAATATTAACTTTACTAGGGAGAGTATAAATAATATTTATCCATCATATAGGTGACAATATGATAGTATTGGTATTTATTCTAAGTCATAAATATTTATGAACAATTTTACGAGTAATTTAATAATTTAAATGAAAATTTATTTTCCTAAAATTTATTCATAAAATAATATTTTTATGTCTTATGATTATAATTTAATTTTATGAGACCTTAATTAAATTTTTAAAGTGTTTAAAAATTAGTTTTAATTTTAAAATTTTTAATATTCAAATGAATTTAATTAAAAATTAAATTTATCATGTTTATAAAATTCTTTTCATAAAATGAATTTAATTTTTTAATTTTTTAATTTGACAAATTGTTAGTGTTTATTTTTTTATTTTTATAAAATAGATGAATTTTTTGTGAATGGTGAAATTCAATGATTTACAAAATATGCTAAATAATTGAATTTAAGCATCATGTATGTCTCATGGATGATTTAAATGTCCCATTAGTTCGAACTCACATGAACATATTCTTATTTTTTATCATAATAATAATCACTATTGTTTTTCTTACAAAAAATAATAAACTAATGAATTAAATATTGACAGTACTCCCCTATCCTCTACTATAAAAAACACCCCTCTCCACCTCTTCTCCTCACACCTCCCAACCCAAGTTCCCTATCCAAATTGTACTCAAATTCCTCCCTAAACCTATATCCCATTTCTAAGAGATCTTGGTATCAACAAAATAAAAAAATCTCTCCCCTAATGTGGTTCTAAAAAAATGGAATTATGTGGTAAAACCCTCTTCAGTTTTGTTTAAATTTTGTTTCCATGTTCCTTTGAATTCTATTCCATCATCACCTCTTGTCATCCACATGGTGTGATAACTCCAATAAATTAAATGTACTCCAATTTTTTTGTTCTTATGGAATAATTCATCATAATATCTCATTTCACCTCCTTTTTATACTAGAAATGGAAACACCATCCGGGATGTGTTAATTTATCGCATTCAAGGATGGTAGGTTTTCAATTTCTTTTACTATCTCCAATTCTGGTCATCAAAAAATTTTATTAATGAACCAAATTATTATGTATGTAATATATATTATGTCATATTAAAGAATAATTTTGTTCAAATGGTATTGAGTTATAAAACAAAATGAGTTTGTTGTGATAAAAAATGCCCATTAACCCAAAGGGTTCTCAATAAAGTATTATATAATGATTCAACCTCACTCTAAATAAAAAAATGAATTTCATAAACATTTATTCTTTTGGATATTCTATAATAATATATACCTTATATTCTTCACAACCATCCTCATATTACATTGTTATCCATACATGTATATAAGTTAACCAGTCATGAAAACCAAGGAAACAAATGCCCCCAATCAATGAAATTGAACATCTTAACCCGTCAAAAGGCCATGAATGAAATTTATAAGGTTATAATAAATAAATAAAATGTATAATAGGTTTTTTAATTTTTAATTGATTAATATAATTTGGTTATCTAGGTCATTAAGATCAATTAAAGAATACCTTTGGACATAAGGTAAGGGATTCTACCTGAACCTCCATTATTCCTTCGGGTTGCTTGATCTTTTTATCCAAATGAAGTTATCTTTTATTATTATGTAAATCATCTAAATACTGTATATATTTTCATAACTCATGTATCAAGATCCATTCATCATTTTCTTTTTGGTATATAAATATTTTCTAATGGTTCCCTTCTTAATTATTCAAGATAAGAAAACTCATTTTAATGGAACTTCATGAATTCTTATCCAATTTTAAATTCAGTCGATCATTTGTTTTATTCAACCATTTTATATAAAATCTATATATTTATTATGAAAAACTTATCTATTCACTTATGTTTTTATATGAAATACTATTCCCATATCTATTGTAAATGCTCATTAGTATTTTCCTTAAAACCTCACTAAAATATTTTAGTGCCAAAATTTTTTAAATACTCTATTTACAGGTTATCACTTCAATTTGACATCACATACCATGATATATTCCTATTTTTCCTTATTAGTTTCTATTTATGTTTTTATTTATTTCTTTAATGGACACTTGTATGATATGCCCATTTATTATTCTTTATGACATGATTATGATACCCATTTCATTACATGGGTACTCTTATGTTTTTGTATGAATTATTATGTAGAAAATATAATCATGAATTTTCTAAGATCGGTTCTTCCAGATAGTTCTCCAATGAATTAGTTAATTTTTAGTCTCATGAGACATTATGTGCAAGGGTCTTGGAGTTTATCCTTGACTCGTTCTCTATGTGCAACGGTCTTCGTGGTCATCTTTAACTCATGCTTATCTATGTGCAAGGATCCTTGACTCGTGCTAAAGTAATATTTTATATTTCTTTCACATTATTATGATTCCATGATTATATTATCCCATGTTCCAAATGTTATGATTCATTATGTTTAATCATGGACCATGCCACTTTATATAGTTATTTTATGCCTTATAACCCATGTTCTAATCATTATTCTTTTGTTTATTCTCTTACTGTGATTATGTATCATCCCATTTTTATGTTATACCTAGATTAACCTATGTAGATGTAATATAAAAATGTATGTTTAGAGATCAATATGGATATTAAATAAAATTTTGTTTTAGGATGTTAAGTTTTCTACCTAGTCTTCCAAGACACTAGAATTTATTATCCTTGGCTTATAATTTAATGTTTATTTATGGTTACAGTCATGTAATTATATTTTTAAAGATATAGTGTCTCTATAGTTGTTATCATAGGATGGACTAGTTATTTTTTGTTATTAGGAATAGAAAACTTTAGTAAGAACCTTATAGATAACACTAACTATAAGAAAACATCCCAAAATAGTAGTTACGTTAGATTAAGTGGTTTATCATGAAAATAAATCCTTATCTGGACACTACAAGTGGATGTGGTTTTGGAACAGAAGTACTTAGGAGTAAAAACTCTAAAAATGTGTTCCAGTCCTGACTTGGGGTAACATGGTACATGACAACAGGCGTTACTATGCACTTAGTTTGACACTCCCAGGGGATATGCCTTGGAAAATACATAATCTCTTTATGAACCATTATTTATGGAAAAAAGATCCCATAAGAATATAAGTTAACAAAAAGATCAAGGATAACCTAGATTTAATCCTAGGAAATCCCATGTTAGGATATACTTTTCTTTTATAAGTTTATCCTTTTATGTTAAAAGTTTCTGTTTATTATTATTATCTAAGTATCCAAGCCCCCCTGATTGAACTATCTTTTCTTAGATAATGGAGAAAAATAGAAGATCATGTGACAACAATCAATGTGATAAGAAATGTGAATATTTCCTTAATTATATGCCAAATATGATGGGATCAGGTGCTCAAAACATCATGAATGTACTTGATTAGTTGGCCCAATCTATTAATAATAACTTTAATTGTGTGTAATACCCTCCTCCTCCATGGAAAGAAGACGTCAAATTCAAATACATCATCTAAAAATGGCCTCCTAGTTTTAGTGGATCTATATATCCCCTCCTCAAAAAAATAGTGGATTAACTCCATTGAAAAGATATTCTATATCCTCCAGTGATCAGAAGAAGAGAAAGACATGTTGGTGGTCTATAATTCTGATCGAGAAGCCGTCCGGTGGTGGAAACTGATATGTCATATGAAGTCCCCTAAGGAAATTGCTTCAATTAATTGGGAGAAATTCATGAATGGGTTTTTCAATAAATATTTTTCTTGAACCCTCCCTATCAAGATGGAAGGAAAGTTCCTTAGACATAAACATAAGTAAGATGAGTCTATTAGGGTGTATAAATAATACATTACAATGCCAGATAGATGGGATTTCATCTTTTTTATGAACACCAAAAGCAATTTGGATCGCTTCTTTAGAGGAATAAAGCTGAGCCTATAAAAATAATTGGTGATTCATGACTTCAATAATTACGAGGATATTGTTTATTATTCCCTCATAGTTGAAATAGAGATCTAAGACTCTCAATGGTCTCATGGGCCTAGGGAAAAAAAGAAGAAAATAGAGTCTAATATAGGTGTTTTGGTAAATAAATACCATGGTTGAAAGATGATCAAACATCCCCCCTATAATAATTGTGGGAAGAAGAATCTTGGAAACTATATGAAAGGAACGGGGAATTGATTCAAATATGGAAGATTGATACAAATTAATAAAAACTACCCGAGGGATGTGAATAACTACACTAATATTGAAAAAATAAAGGAAGGTTAAATCAACACTTATCCTCTAGTGTAGTGTTATGACATCAAGGAACATTGGCATTATGGAATAAAATTCTCTAAACCAAGGGTTATTAGAGGAAATCAACAACAACCTCCAAGGAAATAAGGAAGGGATCATTCTATCGCTGCTGTGGAGGCAGAGCAGAACAACGATGTGGTGAAAGGTATGCTATTTTCACATTAAAGAATATAAAATATAGTATTTGATTCTAGTTATATGAATTATTTTATATCATGAATATTTAGAAGAATTATTCAAACATCACCTAAAAATTTAGAGGTTCTATTATCTTTGACAACAATGAATGGTGACATTATTACATCCAAGGATTATAATTCCACCCTAGTAAATGTTTATAGACCAAACCTACGAAAAAATATTTTCAAACATCCTTTGGTGGTGTTTGATGCTATTTTGGGCATGGATTGGACATTTTTATATGAAGCCAACATTTTCTCTCGGGAAAGGGAGATCACTTTACACATCCCATAGTATCCTCCAATCCTATACAAGTGTATGGAGAATGATTAATCTCAATTATCATCATACAAAGTTTGGATAGGATTCATTTTGAGCAGGCATATCTTTCCTAAATTATTGAGAAAAAGGTGATGATACTTCTTGATGATATTTCATTGTGAGAGATTACACTGACGTATTCCCTAAATAATTGACTCGTCTTCCTCCTAATTGAGAGGTCAAGTTATCAATTGAACTTATTCATAGATCCCTTCCAATATCAAAGGCATCTAATTGAATGGAAACTGTTGATATTGAAGATCTAAAGAAGCATTTACAACAGAACCTATAGAACGGTTTTATAAGCCTGAGTGCTTTATCATTGGTGCACCAGTACTCTTTGTTTATAATAATAATAGATCAACGCTCCTCTATATTTATTATAATGAGATCAATAAAATCAGGATAAATATCATATATCCCCTACCTCAAATAGAGTACTTTTTTGATCATCTATGTAGGGCCAGTTATTTCTCTATGGTGGACCTTCGGTTAGGATATCACCAATTAAAGGCGTGGATGGAATATATTACAAACACATACTTTTGGATGAGGAATGTACACTATGAGTTCATAATGATTCCCTTAAGAGCCACTAATGATCAAGAAATGTTCATGGATTTAATGAACACAGAATTTATAGATTACCTCATCAAATTTTTGGTAGTATTTATCGATGATATTATGATACACTCTAATAGAAAGGGAGAACATGAGGAGAATATGAATATTTTGTTGATGAATTTATTAAGGGATGAAAATTATGGAATGTACCACAAATATGAGTTATTTATGAATGAGGTATCTTAATTGTGTATTGTTTAACTAGAAAAGGAATATATGGGGACCCTTACAAGACAAAGGTAATCGAAAGCTTTTGAATGCTCAATCCACTACCATCTTTGTAAGGAAAAATAGGTGGTGGATGCTCTAAGTATAAAGGATCATGCATAATTATCATTGATTAGAATTAAAAATGATCCAATATTCTTATATTTATAGAGTATAGAAATTGGAATCATCAATGGAGAAACATCATCAATCATTTCTCAGATTATTTCTAGAAAACCCCTATGGTATAAAATAAAGGATGCTCTAGGAAGAAATAGGGAAATTCCAAAAGAGTGGATGATATTAGAAATGAGAAATCCTCTATGTTAATATTGACAAGGATATAGTCGAAAGATTTAGGTCATGATTATGTGTACCATCTGATCTAGAGATAAATAAGGATCTTCTGAATGACAAACATATCTCAACCTTCTCAATTCACCTAGGGAGCACAAAGATATATCAGAATATCTGGGAGAGTTATTGGATAGAAATTTGAAGAAGAAGAATGTTTAGTATACATCAAAGTTCCTGGTATTCCAATAAATGAAATCTGAAATGTAAATGTATAATGGGATAATGAAACCACTACCCATACTAAAATGGAAGTGGGATAACATCAACATTGAATATTTCACTAGACATCTAAGGAAGTCCCGAGCAAATAATGAAGTATGGGACATTGTGGATAGTATTACAAAGACAACGCACTTTATCAAAATTATAGAGGACTTCACTTTAGATCAAAATGAACATAGATATATCAAAGGGTCATCACGGTTTCATGGAGTACCACAATATATTTTATCCAGTAGAGATATCTGATTCACCTTAAAGTATAAGAAAATTCTCTAACATTCTCTATGGACTAAACTGAACAACAGTACACCCTATCATCCTCAAATAGATGGCCAATCCATGAGAACTATTTGGACACTAGAATACATGTTGAGATATTGTTTTATGGAACTAAAATGAGGATGGGACCAATATCTACCACTGGTCAAATTCTCTTACAACAAAAATTTCCACTCCAGTATCCAAATGGCTCCGTATAAATACCTTTATGGGAAAAGATGAAGAACACCTATGTGTTGGGATGAAATTGGTGAGCGTTAGCTGATGGGGCCTGAAATGGAGGTTTAAATGGAAGAGAAGGTGAAAACCAATCAAAAACAATAAAGGACACCCAAAGCTAAAAAAATATTTATGCAGACTATCCTAGATGAGATATTGAGCTTATTGTTTGATTCAAGGTATTCCTCAACATATCTCGATGGAAGAAGGTCATGATAATTTGGAAGAGAGGAAAGTTAACTCCAAGGTGCATCGTCTCATTTGAGATTTTTCATAATGTTGGAGTTGTGGAATATCATCTAGAACATAAAAATACCATGAATAAAGTACATGATGTCTTCCATGTATCCCACTTAAGGAAATACATACGAGATCCATCACATGTACTGCCTTCAGAGGCGTTATAGTTTGAAAATGGTCTTTCTTACGGGGAGAAGCCAGTGAATATATTGGATCGTGTAGATAATTTTTTACATAACTAGACTATTCACTAGGTCAAAGTACTATGGTGGAACCATAAGTACGAAGATTCAACATGGGAACTGGAGGAATCCATAATGGAAAAGTACCCACACCAATTTTTATCATAGAATGTAAAACAAAATTTAGAGGGCAGAATTTCATAGGGGAAAAATAATGTAATGACCAAACACTTAATCAATTGAAATTCATTTCTTATAATTATTTCATATAGTATAATAACATAAATTCACAACATAATGCCACATTATGCTTAAATGAACTTCTAAATACAAAGTGACCTTTAAACATACTTTTTCAAATTTTGAGGTTAAAATTTTAAAAATCTATCATACACGATTGTGATTAGTGAGATGTTTATAGTCTGATAAGGAATACATAAAATTTCATGAATAGTAACATACCTTTATGAATACTAATGTTACCCTTATAAATAGTAATATGACATATATGTAAATTAAATCATCAAACTGAATATAAACAATACTAATGAAAGTATAAATACAACTTATCTATTTTATATGTGACAATATGATAGTGTTGGAATTTTTGTTATGTCATAAATATTTAATTAATAATTTATAATTAATTTAATAATATAAGTGAAAATTTATTTTCATAAAATATATTCAAAAAATAATATTATGATTTCTTATTAATATAATATAATATTGTGAGACCTTAATTAATTATTCAATATGATTAAAAAATCTATTTTAATTTTAAAATTTATATTTTTCAAAAAAACTATGATTTTAAATAAAAATATTTCTAATATTTAAAATATTATTTTCATAAAAAGGAGTTATTTTTTCATCATGTCCAAAAAAAATTATGGTGATTTTTTGGGATTTTTCTCAAATACTTTCTTTTTTGGTGAATAGTGAAATATGATAATTTATGGAATTTGATAAAGAAATGTATTTCTACATCATGAATGAGTCATTTATGATGTAAGTATCCATTATTTCTAACTAACATGAACTTATTACTATTTTGGGTCATAATAATCAAATATATTACTTGTATTGAGAAAAATAATAAACTAATGAATTAAATATTGAGAGAAATTCCCTCTCCACCACTATAATAACCACCCCTCACCACCACTTCTCCTCATACATCTCAAACCTTGTGTCTTATCCCAATTATAAAAAAGTCACTCACTATGACCCTACCCCACATAAAGGAGCTCTTGGTCTCATCAAGAGTCCAAAGCCTCTCCCCTAAGGAGGTTCTCAAGAAGATGATATCAAGAGGTAAAACCCTCTTCGGCTTTCATTCAAATTCTTTTCAAGTTAATTTGTATACTTTTCATTCCTAAAATATCTTAATCCAAATGGTCTGATAACTCCAATACCATACATGTACATGAATTGTTTATGCTAATGTAATAACTTCTTTCTCATCCTTTTATAATAGAAATGGAAACACTATCCGATATGTGTTAATTTATCACATTCAAGGATGATAGGTTTTAAGTTTCTATTTCCGTATTCAATTCTTCCCATGAAACCATTTTTATTATCGAACCAGATTATTATATAAATTATATATCCTATTTAATATTCTTTAATCAATTTTTCAAAATGGTATTAATTTATAAATCCAAATGACTTAATCATGATGAGAAATTTTCCCATTAACCCAAATGGTTATCATTAATGTTTTATTTAATGATACATCCTCACTCAAAATAAAAAAATAAATTTTATAACAATTTAATATTTTTTTAATTTCTCAAGTAACTTATAACGTCAATTCTATACAACCATTCTAATCTTACATGATTATCCAGACATATATATAAGTAAAATGATCATGAAAACCATGGAAATAAATACTCCCAAACAATGAAATTGTACCTATTATCCCATCAAAATGGCATTAATGAACTTGATAAGGTTATAATAAATAAATTACAAGTACAAGTTGTTCTGAATTATAAATTAATGAATCTAATTTTATTATCTCGGACAATAAGATCTATTGAATAACACCTTCAAACATAGGGTAACAGATTCTATATGAAACTCCCTTATTCATATGTGTTTCTCTATCATTTTTCACAAATGATGTTATATAATATTTTTATGTACATATTAAAAAAAATTGTATATTTTTTAAAATCAGGTATCAAAATCCATTCATCATTATCTTTTGGGGATATTCATATTTTTAAGTGGTTCCATTCTCAATTCTTTTCAATAATCAAACCCACTTTAAGGGAAGTTCCCGAATACTAAGGAAATTTCAAGTTCAACGTATCATCTATTTTAAGCCACCATTGTTTTTATAAAATCAATTTTATTATTAAAATTTTCCTAGTTCATCTTTTTTTATATAAATTGTTATTCCGTTTTCTATTATAAAAGCTCTTCAGTATTGTTTTTAAAACCAGAATAAAATGTCTTAATGCTAAATTTTTTTAATTACTCTTTTTACATGTTATCACTTTTGTTTGACATCACATAACATGATATATGCCTATTTTACCTAAATATTTTCCATGAATGATTTTATTATTTTATTACATGGAAACTTTTATGATACTCCCATTTATTATCATCTATGATATGATTTTGTTAATCATTTCATTACATGTGTACCCTTATGTTTAGGTATGATGGATTATGTATAACTAATTTTTTTCGAAAATATGTTCATGATCATTTTAAGATCGTCATGCCCAGATAGCACTCCACGGAATTGGGTAAATCCTAGTATCATGAGATGTTAAGTGCAATGATCATGGCGGGTAGCCTTGACTCGTGCTCGATATGAAACGATCTTGGTGGTTAGCCTTGACTCATGATACTCTGTGTAATGAGCCTTGACTCATGATAAAATTGTGTTTTATGTTACAAAAACATTACTATGATAACATGATTTTAGGATCCCATGTTCTAAATGTTATGATTCATTATGGTTAATCATGTACCATGCCTCTATATATCATTATGTTATTCCTACTAACCCATGGGATAAGAATAGTTATTATGTTTATTACCTTACTAGGTTTCTAGCTAATCCATTTTCTCATTTTGTCCCCATGTTATCCTATTAAGATGTATGATCACAATGAATGTTAGGAACAAGATATGTAAATTAAATAAATGTTTATTTTATGATGTTGAATTTTTTAACTAGTGTTCTAAGATGCTAGACATTATGATCGTTGGCTGGTAATTTGATTTTTATTTATGCCTAACATCATGAAATGATATCTATAAAAATTTGGGGTCACTATAAAACTGCCCTTTGAAGATCTACATAAGAAAACTAGTAAATAAAAATTCAATCAATGCAAGACTGATGAATTAGATGACACAACTCTCTCACCTAAACAATGAACATTCAAGCATATAATTTCATAAGTTCTTGAGAATTACTATAGACAAAAAATTTATTCCCTCAGCCAACTCATCATGGAAATGATGTTTGACAATAAAAAAAATATTTTAATGAGATCATTAGATCATGAAACCAAGATTATATGATTAGTTTGACAAAATAAGAGATGAATGGGAAGTGAAATGAGGCGAGAGTGTAACAACCCATCTCTATGAAAGAGTGATCCTTATCTCTCTCCCTCTCACACACACACACACAAATTCATAGTTTCTATCTACTAATATGAATAAGCGGTGGTGATTTCATTGAATCTTGGATCTCCATGCCACATTGTGATCTAATTCCAAAATCTATCCCATGAAATTAGTTCCATATTTCCAGATAATTATGGTCACAACACTGGAGGATGAAGAGGTGGCGATTGCAATGAATCTTGGATCTCGAGGTAACATTGTGATCCAATTATAGAATCTATACAATGAAATAAGATCCTAATTTATAGATAGTTGCGATCATAATACTTGATGAAGAAGAAGATACAGATGATCAAATATGACACATAATTTCATTCAGAAAACATAAAACCCCACAATGATGATTTAAAAAATACAAGAAAAATGATGAAATTAATCTGGAAGAATAAGAAGAGTGGTGGGGTTCATGTCTCTAGCTATCAAGATGGGTCTTCTATTCATTTTTTCAAAACATAGATAGAGCTCTAATTTTTAAAAAGAAAAAAGATAAAAATAGTGACTGTAACAAATATATTGCATCATTAATCCATATAGTGTCACTTCATGCCCATGTCACCATCCTTCTTTGATATCACTATGAATTTACACAAACTATCACAATGACCTTACTTGTTCTCTAATATATCCATGATAATAGTCATCTCCCATAAGCGTTTAATCTTGTAGGAAAATAGAAAAATATCTATATGAAACATTATAAAATTAAAAAAATGAATGATAATTTTTTAGGCACTCACATCGTTAGTTTACATCTGTGAATATTTTACATTGATAAATTAAAATATATATATTTAAATTGATTAATATTAAATATAAATATATTAAAATGTACTTATATATTAATATACTCTTTAATAATAATAATAATAATATAAGTCTAAAATATATTATAATTATTATAACTAAATATATATCATTCCCATTATTATGGTAATTATTTTATTATTAACATTGTTTCTTACTTTAATATATGATTATAAATTTAAATAATATTAGGAAATGGGGGAGGGTCAGTT
Source organism: Viscum album (assembly GCA_963277665.1). Lineage (NCBI taxonomy): Eukaryota > Viridiplantae > Streptophyta > Magnoliopsida > Santalales > Viscaceae > Viscum > Viscum album. The sequence goes on from OY728137.1 coordinate 216,204,774, forward strand.
TTTAGGGAGGGGTGAAAAAGCGGAGGGAATTCGATTGGTAGAACAGGGAAAGGTTTCATGACAACAATAGTAAAGGGTGAGGACTCACCTAATGATCTGATGGTTCAAGTGGGGGACTAGTTTACATATCTCTCTCAAGTGAAAAATAATGGTTATTTGGTTAGGAGGAATAGGTAATTGGTATTTAGTGGAGTAGCACGTCCTCTTTTTCAGCATCCTCCATGATGGTGCTCAATAGTGATGGTGACACAACTTGAATCAGCTTTGAGGGGAATCATCATTAACCCCATTGATATTTATAAGATTTATTTTTTGGATAATGTGAGGGAAATAAAAACAATAGATATTTCTTCAAAATTGGAAAATTTCAGACTAATTCTCGATTTGGAGTGATAATAAATGGTTGTGGTTTTTGCTGTAATATTTTTTTTATTTTCCAAATGTAGTTGGTGGTGGCTAGAAGTTTGTTGGTGGAAGTTTTCAGTTTCATATTGGTGGAATTGTATTGGGGAGAGGAATCATAGGTTTTTTCCAGGAGGTTAGTTAGATGTTTGTGATTGGAGCCTTAGTAGAAGCAGTGATGGGTGCTATTTATGACTCAGGTGGTATTTGGTGGTTCGGTTGTAGGTTGGGATATGGTGCTAGTGGTGGGTGGAAATGGAATTGCTTATAACATTAATCACCATTCCTTATTCTAAAATTGCATCATTTTTTTAATTTTGAATGTGACTCCTTAGTGACATATATCTAGTGGTGAGTGAGGGATACTATAACTCTTGTCGGTGGCAACATTTGAAGGTGGTAGCTTCTTCCAGTGGTAGATACACTGGTGGAAGTTATTGTAGTGTCATCTTATTTGGCGTTATATCATTTTTCTTAAAAATAATATATATTCTCAAAATTCATCTAATAATTAAAAAATAAATAAAATTAAAAATAAAGGAAACAACAATGTAAAATTATTTACAATCGAATTAAAATATTGAATGAAATAAATTAATTAATTGAATAACAATACTGAAATTAGAACATAAGAAAACATGTACTATTGACTAAAATATCCCAAATAATATAAATAAAACATTTAAAATAAAAGATAAAACAGAAAAGATGAATAATTATTAATTAAAAAAATTAATTCCTCAAATAAATTATGGAACTAAAAAATGAAATTATTATTTCCGTAAGAAAATCATGAAATAAAAAAGGAATTAATGATTTGAAATGAAAAATTATATAGAAAAAATAATATTAATAAAATGTAGTTAATTTTTTTAAACAATTAAACAATAAACTACTCATAAATAATAAAACAACAACTTAAAATTATATTTGAGCATAAAATAATTATTTAAAAAATTTCTAAAAAACAAAAATTAATTATAATTATTATGTCGAATACATTTTCTTTATATTAAAAATACAATAAAATAAAAAATAATGTGAAAAAGTGAAGTAATAAATAGCCACATCAACAACATAGGAACTAAAGGGAGAAATGAAACCAAAGTACCATAATCTCTATCAAAATTTTGGTTTTAAATGAAATTCTGCTAGAGTCATTTCCTAAAGTTGGAAGAATATAATTATCAATAAATTTATTCGTGTAATTTCCTATTATGGTTAAGTAATTCTTTCATATTTATTAATGTTGTATTATATAAATCACGTGAACCACATTATAAAACCAAAAAATATTATATTAATTTAATCCTTGCATTAGAAGAATAAACATATCCATATAAATTAAAAATATTAAATGGAATAAAAATGGAAAATATGATAACAATAATTTTAATATTTGGATATTCTCAATCCACCAGAATAATGGATCTTGAAAATAATGCTAAAAAATGAACCAAAAAATTTATAATACAATATTTATATTGAAAATAAAAATATATGTAAACCTGATAGAATATATAATTTAATACATAATGAATTAAATATGATATTTTTATAGAAACCAATGGTCTTGAATGACCTTTAAAAATTTTATCAATGGGATAAAAAGTTGACCCTTGGAATAGAAATTTGTCTATTAAGAATAGTAACATAACCCTTAGAATTGTATCCTTATATGTGTTAGTGTAAAATTATATTTGGTTATATTATAAAATGAAAATATGACATATTTATATCATGATACAAATAAATTGTTTTAAAAATGATAAACTAAGTGTTATCATTTTAGTAAAATATTAATATTTTATTTGAATTTTTACAACAAACAAAATGATTTTCAATTTTTTATAGAATGGTTCTATAAATAAATAATATTTTCTTTTATAATGAAAACATTATTTTATGAGAAAATAAGTATTTTATCAAAGTATCACAAAATGGATCGTAATTATAATATTTAAAATTTTAATATAAATAACACATTTACTAAAAAATTAAAATTCCCATATTTAGAAAAATAACTCCCTAATATTGATTTTAATTTCGGAATCTACACAAAAATTATATTTGGTGAATGTTTTTTTGCTTTCATTAATAGTTGAATTATTGGTGAATAGTCAAATATAAAGAAACTTCTTATTTTACATTAGAAGTTAAATAAATGATTTATTTTACTATGGATGATGTAATAAAAAATTTTATTGAACTTCCCTTCACTATTTACTATATATGGTTTCCATAATCATTACTATTGGTATTCTTAATAATAAATAATAAACTAATGAATATAATATTCAGAACCTCACATCTCCTCTTCTTATAAATACCTCCAATCACCTCCCATTATCATCAACTATTTTGAGACATGGATCATTCAATTTTTATGAAAAATTAACATTCCAAACCACCCCCATGTCCTCTATGTTATGGTATCACTAAAATGAAGCACCAAATTACCATAAGGGGTATTTCAAGAGGTGATATTTAAGAGGTAATATTCTCAATATATCCCTTTTAAATTTATTTATTCTTCTACCTCACTTTCACATCCCACATCCAATATGATATAATGAATATAGAATTATAAGTATATTATTATATTATTATGTTAATGGAATATCCATTATGCATCCTCCACCCCTAAAAAAATAAAATTGTAGTTCATATTATAGTGGTTTCACCCCCTCCATGAACAACATATTTCATTTTTCTCCAAAATCATAAAGAATAGTTATTGAAATATTATTATGGTTTAATAAGATTATAATGAGTATAAAATATATTTTTCCATGTTTTTTAATCTGTTAATAATCTCAAAATTAAATAAAAAGAATCTTGTTCATAATGGTCAGTAAACATACACGAATAAACTAACCCTATAATGATATCAATTATATTAAAATAAATATACCCTTATCAAAATTCATATGGATATTTAAAAAAAATTTACTTCTATAAGAACATTAATATAAATTCATTTACCATTATAATTATTGTCCCATTTGGAAAGAACACATGTAATTATCTATGAAAGATCTCGAACTTCATAGAGGTGTGTTACTGTTTAAATTTTGGTTATAATTTCTTTTTTTTGGTTAATGAAATGATTTGAGGGAGAATATTTGGTCTTAGGGGTGTTCCAATGGTTTGGGATAGGAGAAAGTGGATAACTAGGACAATTTGTGCAATGTGAACGGTTGATGCATGGTTAAGAAAACCATACGGAATTCCTAGGTAACCATGCAGCCATGGACATAAGCTTCATACACAGTTAGTTCATGATTTTTAAAACCACACAACATACCCAGGTAATCCTGTAACCCAACATCCCTTGGATAGTGGCTAACAAATGATTTTTTCATGGTCTGTAAAGCGGTTCTGGTAAACCATGCACCCAAGTAATGTTGGGAAAATTTGCAAAAAAATATCCATTACAGGATTTTAAACCCTCATCTGGTTTTCACCCTGTAATTCCTCCCTCGATCCCTAGTGATGTACAAGATCTCCCATGGGATTCTAAGTGTGATTATACTTCATCCCTAGTTTGATTGGAGTGCATTTCGTTTTATATCAAAGATCCAGGTAAGTCTAATCCCTCTCTTGTTTCTCTTTTTGGTTTAGGGTGTCATCCTTCTCTAATCTTCATCTAAATCTATAAAACCCTTCTTTTCTAGTGATATCTAGGTTGAGGATTTAAATGGTGGTTGATCAGTATCAAAGGCTTTGATTTTGATTGCGTTCATTAATATACTTGAGGTAGGTGGTCAATAAGTTATATCCATTGGGATTTACAAAGATTTGTGCATGAGGCATTATTTTATTGTTCCTTTCATGATGTGTTTTGGTGGTTTTTTAAATATTTGTTATAATGAGTGTCTAAATAACAAATTCAACCACTTAATGATATATGTGACATGCATGGAGGATGAATTAACCAATTTAGGGCCACCCATGTGGTGTTCAAACCCTCTCGAACATAGTTAACAAAATTGTAATGTGTAAAATTTACTTTTTAATAAGTAGAAACCTTGGAGAATTTTTAAAAGGGTTAATATAATTATTAATAAATTATTTTTAGATGTTTCTAATTGTGGATAATATCTATGGTATTTTTTGGTTTTGCATGTGAATGGGTTATATGGGATTTATTGGAATGTTTCAATGAATCATGTTTCATAATTGAATATGCTTAGTGAGTTAGTCATGTGGCATGGGAATTGGGCTAAATATTTATGTGATATAAATGATAAAATTTGAAATGGATATCAGCCTAATACAGATTCAAATTTTAGTTTTTATTGTTGGGATATTACAAATTATGTTGGAAATGCTTGGTTGTAATGTGGTTATGTGTGGTAAATGAATAAATAAGAATGTGCACATGAATTCATAGAGTTGGGAATATACATGAGGTTATACACCCACATGTCGAATTGGAAAGAATATCTAGACTCCACCCATAAAGGAATAAGTTTGGGAAAGGGACAGAGTTCGATTCCCCTAATGACTGCATTCCATCAAGACTAAGGCTTTGAGGTGGGGATATTGTGGTTTTAGTGATGTATTGAAATAGGGAGATATTTAATGGTTTATTCCAATATTTTTTATCACTATTGAACATTTATAATCCATTTAACACATGAAAATGGTAAATTAAGCATAGAGATGTTTCAAGTATTGAATCTGAATTTAGTGGTGGATTCTCTTGGGATAATCCCAATTTTTAAAAACTACATGAAATATCTTTTAATTACATAATATAATTTAGAAATTGAATGAACTATCTATTTAAATTCGGTATTTTTTATACCATATTGGTTGTGGCATACTGAGTTGTACTCACACCCTACTGAGGCCTCCATTGGGTATCTAAGAAGACATCAAGGTTGTAGGTCAGGTAAAGGGTAAAGGGTTTATGCTCAGGAATTGAGTAGGATGAGTGATGTGTTTTTATGATGTTTTAGACTTGGATTCATGACCTTTTTGGGGATTCTCTAGTAGTCTTGATTTTGGTTTTTTTACTCAAAACTTTATAATGGCATTCCATACTTACTGTTGGTTGTTGTTTTTACCTTGTTGTTGAAAATGGTTGATTACAAATGGTCATTGATTATTTAATGTTTTTTCAGATTTTATATTTATTTTATACTATATATTACTGTGGTAAAGAGGGTATAGTCTAAACATTTTACTTTTAGATGAAAACTACTTGTTAGAACCCTCTAGAATATGTGGAGGCGTTCTTGAGGTCATGTGGAGACCCGGCTTGGGGTTCAGGTTAGTGGTTCCTAGGTTTGGGACTTTTAAAAGTGGTATCAAATGATTTATTTTATGCGAATTACTATTTGGGAATGATAGATAAAAGTTTGGGAAGGCGTGGAGTCTTATAAATGGGCTCATATTTATGAGTATCTTACCCAAGTACAAGGGAAAACCCCGGTTATTTGGAGTGGGAATTGTTGTTCTTTTTATTTGTTATTATAGTTCATGATATTAAACCTTGAGGTGTTGTACTTGGTGTAACTCCCCAACCCCAGAATCCTGGAGCTGGTGTATTATTTTAATACATTGGCATGATTAAAAGGAATCAAGCCTCAAATAACAGATATGTTTAGTAGCTTTGGAAAAAACTATATACAAACATATGTTTTACATTACATCTTTAAAATGAAAAAAAAAATATTACCCCCTTTGAAAACTCTTATATCCTTTAGACTATCCCTATTTTTCAATCATAATATACTTATTTTAATCCTAGGGAAAATTAATTAGAAGAAAGGGTGAGCTAAGATTCTCAGTAAGGATATACAATATAGAGAAAGCTAACACAAATTAGCATAAACATTAAAGGAAAGGTACAAAACTAAAACAGAAGATATTTAAACAATTATCTTCAGCATAATATGTCAAAAATAAATCAAATAAGTCCTTTTAATCATTCACATGGATATTCTAATAGTTGAATAAACACATGTAAAATCAATAACTAATCTCGTAACGAGGGAATTCATAATGTCGGACATCATAACCACTCCGTCAAGGCCTCATGCCAAGACCCTACACAAATTTTCTATCTAGGACTTGTTCCAAGACACTAGTTTGTCTAATTAGACATACTGATACATTTAAGGGATATAGTGGGCCCCTCCCATCACTTACTAAGTCCAATGCATTCCTCTTATAAAAAGGGTGAAACATGGCATAAACATTCGTATTAGAACTTACATGCATAATGTAAATAATTTAACCATAAACTATGAATGTTATAAAAATAGCACATCCATAGTGAAACATGTCATAAAACCATCAAAACAATTTTTAATATTGTGTCATAACAAATCAACCTCAATCAAGAATAAAATCCATGAAAGGATGTTGACATATATGAAAATAATCAGTAAAACTCTTTGAGAGAAATATACCTTTTTTCTTGATATCATTTAAAAGTCACACAATTTATAAATGAAATAATTTAAAATATATCTTTTTTAAACTGTCCCATACCACTTTGAAACTATTGAAATGAATTTATATTTTAAAACAATCATGTCCATATAAATAAATCCTTAAAATAATTTTGAAAACATGGACATTTATTAAAATGATTTAGAAAAATAAATATTTAAAACATTTAAAATGGTGATAAAGTTAGAGAATACCTACTATAAAACCTTAAAATATGAATTTTGAAACAAAAATTATTAAACATTATCATGGATAACAAATTTTGTCTAATAAATACTTACACATAAACAATCTTAGATATTAATTAGATTGAGGAATTAACCCTCACCATATACTTTCCTTTAGTCGAGGGTGAGTTATCTTCTTGTATAATGGTTAAAAAATGTTTTTAAAATTATACCAATAAAATATACATATTTATGATATCATATATGATTCATTTATGACTTTATATCACCTGTTTGTTAATAATTTCCTAGTTAAAGAAACATTTAGGGTAATAATAATTTTCTTTATCATACGTGTTTTGACTTGTTATTTTGATCATATAACTTAGATCATAATTTATTTACTTCTAGAATGAAAAACATGATTTATATATCATATATATTCTCTATATAAATATATATAATAGATATAAAAATAAAAGGAAACACATCATTCATGGAGATGGTAGGCCGTACATAAACATGATCGTTGTTTCTGTTTTATTATCATATTGAATTGATGTGAATGATATATATATATATATATATATCATTCCATTGGAATTATTATTTCATATATTTCATACTTACTAATAATATTTATTATTATAATCATTCTTGGATGGTGAACATGGATGACGAGTCTCTTCACGTCGTGGAGACAGTTAGCCATACGTACGCACGAGCGATGATATCGATTCCTTAATGGTTATATGGTATGAAATTGGATGGAATAAGAGTTTTAAATAAACAATAACTTGTTATAATTATTATTTACATCCATTATATTCATCTTTATAACCATATAAAAATGTGTACATGAAAAACAATTTACACCACGGCCTGGAGACTGTAAGCTGTACGTACACACACATGGTGATATTATTATTTGTAAGACGGATAAAATGATGAATATTGTTGTCCAATGATCATAATATCATCTAAGTATATTTTTAATACTATATTACTTACTTTGGTATGGTAACAACATAGAAAGAAGAAGTATAGGAATAAATGATCTTTTAAAGAAGGGATTAAATGATTACCTCTTCTTTGGGTGTCTTCTTTTGATTTGCACAAAAGGGCACTTTAAGTTGGTTTTCTTCCCAAAGGGTGGCCTATATGATGAAGTGAGTGATGATGGGGGGATAAATGTTAAGGTATTGGCTAAAGCAAAAGGCATTATAGGTGTCAGTTAAAGATAAATGGAGGTTTCCTTTAATATGTGAGTTGAGGAAGACATTAGGAAAAATTATTAAATATTAATTTTTTAAAAGATTATTTTTAATTTATAATAGATCCCAATAGATTTATTTAGGGGAAAATATGTGTATGGGTTGAATTAATCTCAAACAATAGGTTGTGCGACATGTTTTGGGAATAAAATTAACCTTATCTATTAGATTTAACTCTTAGTTAAATAATTTAACTCTTACCATGTCCTTTTATATTTTGACACTATTAGGTTAATATAGTTACTATAAAATGAAAAATGAACCCAATTTTTATAATAAATGAAATTTTTTAAAATTATATAATTCATTTTTCTAAATATTATATTTTAAGTTCTATTAAATCATTTAATAAAATAATATATATTTTAAGAACTCATTTATGTCAATTTTGACACTATTTAGTAACTGATATATTTTAAATTCATAAAAACTTAATTTCTTAAAAAATAATGTTTTAACTAAGATATATCATGTCATTTTATTCCGAAGAATTATTTTATGGATTCAACATGTTTAATTTATTATTTTTAAAATTTATAATATCATTATTTAGAATCTTTCATTAATAAGGTAGTCATTGCATCATAATTATGTCATAAATATATTTATTTATTTAATTATTAAAAATTAAAAATAAAATTACATGATAAATGAAATAATTTTAGATTTATAATTACTATTTATAGTCAAATAGATAATTTATATAACCATATACTAATATTTTTTTAGTAAAAGTTACATGTTTATGTTATATTTCTATTTAAATTAAATTAATTCTTATGACATGTCATTTTCACACCTAAGTGGCTCCATGGGGTCCCAAAATCTACCATAGGATGCAAATGGTCGGATATATATCATCCGATTGGATTAGTACACGTTTTAGGGTAGTTTTATATTATTATAATATTATATTTTCCATTATTTACCTAATTTACCTTTTAACCATGGTAAATAAAAATAATTACTGAAGATACTATTCATAATGTCTAGAAATTAAAGGTACCTATTTACACAATTTTGAAATTTTTGATTCCAAATATGTAATCTATTTTTTCCAATTCAAAACAATGAATTTTCTGTAATTAATTTAAAATTAATTCCTGTTTTTAAAACCAAAAAAACGGATTCTTCAGAAGTAAAAAATATTAAAAGATTGACAAGTGTTTATGTACAATTTAATTGTGAAATTACCTATAATTACCATAATTAAATTAAATGATAAAATATTAATCCAATTAAACTTTAAAAAAAATTAAAATATCAATCTAACTATATAAATAAATTTGATGAAAATGCAGTTTTGAATTAAAAGGCAGTGTTTTTTACTATTCATCAAAAAATGAAACTTTTTAGACAATTACCAACATTTCACCCTAAGATAAAATTGATATTCTGAATTAAAAAAATAATTCTATTTTGAAAAATAAATTTTATAAAATTTCAAAATCTGGTTAATACTGTTCATAGCCAGTTTTTAAACAGATAGATTGAAAGGTCATGGTGCTCTCAAACTCAACATTACTTGAAGTAAAAGCTGTTGAATTATTAAGAGAAATCGTACCATAGAAGCTTTGGGTGTTACATTATTCCCTCATTTAATAAATTTCATCCTCAAAATTTTTGAATTTGGGTTTGGTAACTATGGTTTGATTGTTAAAAATAACAATATTACATCCCACATCAGAAAAATGGATTAATGAGACCAATATTTTAAAATATAGAAAGTGAAGTATAAAGGCTATAAGAAATAACCCATACTATGGTTCCATGTAGTAAAACATGGACATGATATGAAAATATCACCATCATGTTCTGATAAAGAGTGACAGAGAACATTATTATGACAAAGTTAATAACCATAAAGCTATAGATCTGTGGTGATCTAAAGGACCATTTGTTTTGTCCGAAATCAGACTAGGATAGTATTTATTAGTTTCGAGATCCTTTACCTAGTGTTAAAGAATTAATTTTCTTTGTAAATTAAGAATGATAATAATCATACTTAATTGACATGTAGGGTTTTATCCTTTAACTAATTCTTACCACAAACTCATGTTTCCTTTCAAAATATAATAAAATTCTGCAACATTCTATTTATCCTAATAATATAATGTTCCAAAAATGAATTTATAATTCATCAATCCGAACATTTAAAAAAACTACAACATAAAAAATAGGACATTATGTAGGCTATTGGTAGGTGATAAATCCTTGTTTCACTTCAGTTTTGTGTTATATTCCCACTGCCTTGTCTAATGTGACGGGTTGTCGCCTGACTTGTAAGTTATCCTTTTTTTAAAACAATAGTATTATAACATTCCAAAAAAAAAATATTAATAAATTTTTTAACCTTAAAAAATACTATCCAGATTTAAACATAATCCATTATAATATTTTGAGTTTTCCAAAATACTTCTATCCAAACTCTCTATAAGAGGTCCCTATATTTCCAAAGTCAATTTTAACATCATATTCCCCAAACAAGGTGATGTTTTTCTTATTATCACATAATGAATATATGGCTACCTTCATGATATTAAAAACATAATGAAAAAAAATTACTATAGTGAAATTATTATATATATCATATTCATCTTATAACCAAAATATAATTCTTGAATCCAAAAAACCCAAATACATGAATTATTCTACTTCAACATTAGTAACTGTATAAGCTTGAACATCAACCATATACTTCTTCTGAGCTATATTTCATTGATTCTATGGATAATAATATTCATAATGACCTAAATATTTACAATTATAACATTTCACATCTTCTTTATTTCCTTCAAAATCAAGAGCTTGGTGACCTTTTTCTCCACATATATAACAAAATCCCATCCTTTTAGGAATGTAAAATGGAGTTTCTTCCACCAATTATCACATAAGGGAAAATACATCAATCCATTTTCACATTATTTTTTGCTTTCTACACCATTATCTTCATCTCTTGTTTTAGTTTAATGTCATAATACATACAGAATAATTTATATGTCTTTACAACACATGAGTCTATATCTTCATACAGTGAGAAATATTGTGAGTCAAGTGTCTGTCAAAGGAATGGTTTTATCATGTTAAATAATTGATCAATATTACTTGTTAGGATACATTTGTAGTATGTAGCATTACTTTTTAACCATGTTAAGTTATCCTCATACCTTACAACATTCACATCCACTTTTGTCGATAGACTCAAAAATTTTCTTTCCATATCCGCTTGTAGATCTCAAGGAAATTATTTTTCGATGTATATTTCTTCAAATTACCTCTATTATATATTTGATACATCTTCATCCTTATTCATGGTTTGAATCAATGAACAACATTGATTTTCATCTCTTGAAAGGTGATATACTTCCATAAAAACTTTCTCGCATTCATTACACCCTGAAAAAATAAATATTTTCTCTCAGGAACTTATCCATTACATAGATACTACTGGATTTGTATTACTAGTTAATTTTGTGGGTTTTTGACTCATGAAGTGTTCTAACATTGATCATCCACATTTTTTATTAGGATACTCCATTCGGGAAAGGTTATTATTCATAACCAAAGTCAGTTTTCCTAGTATGGTTAAAAGCATTTTAGTGCCAATTGTATTACTACTTCCACTATCATTATCTTGAATTAGAGAAAAAATGCCTACATGGATTACAAGAATTGATATTAATTCCATTCCTTCTACTAGGTCTTATTTATAAACAATTTCACACACTAGATTAGGTTATGAATCATAATGAATAATTCCAAACTTGTAAAATACTTAACATAAATTGAAAATTTTATGTATATGTAATCCATAATTATAAACATGGTTTCTTTGAATACATATTTAATCATAAATCCATAGGTATGTTTTTATTATACATAGTATTATACCTAAGTCTTTCACTAGGTTTTTAAAATCCTAATCCTAAAAATAACTAAACATATCCTATAATACCAACTATAACAACCCTTCTCTTTATTACAGACTTAAACCTGATTTAGTACATAAAATCCTTCACTTGATACAACATAGAAGTTTTATAGGTCTAGTGCCTTTGAATATTAGGAACATTACATAAACAAAACAAACAACATCTTTATTGAAAACATCCTTTACATAACCATGACTTTCCCTCGTACTTAGCATTGCATGGGATAACTTGAGGATATACATGTGAAAAGGGTGAGGAATAAAGCCTAGTAAGGTAGTAAACAAGTAATAACATAAATAATATAATACATGTAAGGCATTATGAATAACAATGGATCATAAAGAATATTAACAAATAGGCATGATATATATTGATTATCATAACATGGGAATGTGGAAACAACGCTTTACATGGTATTAACATGAGACAAGGCTCATTGCCGATGGAGCATGAGTAAACCCTCATTACAATTGAATTAGAATGAGTAAAACCTCATTGAATATGAATTATCATGATTAAATCCTCATTTTACATGACTTATAATGATACTAATCTTTACCCAATGTATTGGAGTGCAATCAGGGCACGCCGTTATTAAACATTTCATTTCATGCATAAGTGAGCCACATGGATTGTACAACATGGAATAATTAAACATAATCATTTATTACTTGATAATGAATGTGGAATACATACATGAAACTATGTAATAAATAATTAAATGCGCATAAAGTTGATTACCCTTGATAGAGAAATGGGCAATGTATTTACTACATAATGACTTTAGCTTGGAGAGTCGCGGTGCAATTTCAGCAGAATAACAGCATGACATAAGAATTCATAAAAATTGTTGATGAGAGAGAAATGTATGTATCATCATATGTACATAAAATGGAAAGAAAGGGGGTCATATATATACATTTCCAATCAAAATTAATGGAATTTATATTCATAATACAATAGAATTGTTTGAATGTAAATGACCAGAGAGAAATTCCTTACAGAATTTCGGCATGGTAACAAGTGTACATGGGAGGAATTAATGATAGATAAAGGGATATCTCATCATTAAAACATAAAATGGGATGTGTGGGGAGTTTATAAATCAAACCCCAAAATTTATAATTGAAACTTAAAGGACATTACAACATTAAGAAACTTGGGTAAAATGAGAAAGGAAGGAATCCCTTATATGGAAATGTGATACCAAATGCTTGGGAGGGGATTGAGAGAGGCTTCTTGAGATCGTGGGGAACCTTGGGAATAATCTAGAGATATTTTGGAAGGTGTTGGTTTAACTTAAATGGGATTTATTGAAGAGGATGTGGGAGCATGGGTGGGTTTATATAGGAAAGGAGAGGAAATTTCTTATTATTTACATTTGGGACACCACACATTAAACTAATCAAACCCACAAACCATACCATGGTGATTGACCAAGGGATATTCTAAATGGGGGTGGAAAAAAATTTTATAAATACAATGGACTAACTTCATAAAATAACAGGGTTGATTATGTAGAGGTGAGTCACACATTCACAAAAATCAATTTAAAAAGGTAAATGTTTTATAAGCCTTGGAGGGTCCACTAAGGCATTGAAAAATAAATACAAAAACCCTAAAATCACATCATTTTAATGGTCAAACAAAAATTGACAGAAAATAATGTTTATAGTATTTTATTACATCACTATTTGGTCATTATGATTTCATAAAACACATTATATATTTAAACAGTATTTAATTTTTACCCAAAAATTCGACTATCTCAGAAAATTATGAAAAAATCATCAATGGATAATTTTGAATTCCTGTTTAAAAAATAATATTAATTTATCAAAATAATTTTCTAATTATTTTATTTTTCACATTTAAAATAAAAACTGACATTTATAAAAAATTCATGGGTTTTGACAAAAACAGCTTTCAAACCTTAATAACAATTACAATTTTATTTATAAAAAATATATGATCATTTATACATAATAAAAAGTAATTTAATAATAGTATTTTTAAAGTATTATGTAATTCAAAAATTCATTAATTTATCAAAATAGATTCATTAGTTGAATATTAACTAAAAATACTATTTTTTCTTTAAAAACTATTTACAAAGTAACAATAACAAAATGAATGCATATTATTAATTATATAAAAAATAATGCACATAATAATAATTCTATGGTCTTATTACATAACCCCTTATTACACCCTAATGAGATTGGAGAGTAAGTTGTGTGATGGTGATAGAGTTTTGGGTGGCTCGGATAACATTTCCCAGGTGGTAATCTCTATCAACTTCCACTTCTCCCATAGGCAGTTTGGCTCAAGCTTAACGTATTCAAGCTCAGCTTGGGCTGGGTCAAGAGTGAATCCCAATGACGCCACCTCCTTTTTGAGCTCCGTAAAATGGGATTTTAATGGGCTAAGTATACTGGATGAGGCCATCACATTCTTTTTCTGAGTAAATTGTATCTGTTAAAGCCCTAAATTTATACTAATCATGTGATCATTGTTCAATAGCTATATTAGTTATGATCACAATTCTTAACGGTATTTTAAAATACAAAATCAAAAAACCAAATAATTTCATATGTTGTTTAACCATTTCACATAATAATACATTTAATTATATCTAGAAAAATTACCATTAATAAAAGTTTGGGTCATTACATTATACACATATAAATAAAGTGTACATGAAAAGCAATTTACGCCACGGTGTAGAGATAGTAAGCTGTATGTACGCATGCATGGTGATATTATTATTTGTAGGATGGATAAAATGATGAATATAGTTTTCCAATGATTATAATAATGTCTTAGTATATGTATGATACTGGATTTATTAATTGGTATGGAAACAACATAGAAAGAGGAAGTAGAAGAAAAAAAGAACTTTGAATGAAGGGATAAAATGATTACATCTTCTTCAGGTGTCTCCTTTTGATTTTAACCAAAGGACACCTTATGTTTGTTTTCTGCCAACACTTGGCCTATATGATTATGTTAGGGAGGTTGGTATGAGAAATGGTCATGTTTTGGCAAAAAAAATGGATTTAGATGTGTGAGTTAAAGAGAAAATGAGGATCCCTTTTATAAGAGAGGTGAGTGGTACTTTCGGAAAAATAATGAAATGTTATTTTTTTATAAAATGATTTTCTATTTATAATAGATAAAAATTGATTTAATTATATTATAAGATGAGGATGGGTCAAAATACTCTCAACCAATAGATTTTATACATTTTTGGGACATAAAATTAACTTTATCTGTTAGATTTAACTTATAGTTAATTAGTTTATCTCTTACTGTGTCTTCTTATATTTTGACACTATAGGGTTAACATATTTACTATAAAAATAAAAAAGAATAATAATTGAACCATTAATGAAAATTTTGACATTATATAATTCATTTGACAAATCTTATATTTCTAGTACTATTATATCATTTAATTAAATAGTATTTATTTTAAAAACTCATTTATGTCAATTTTAACACAATTTAGTTATTGATTTTTGTTAAAGACAAAATAACTTGATTCCGTAAAAAATGTATTAACTAAAATATAATATGTCAATATAATCCAAAAAAATCTTGTATGTCATCAAAATGTTCAAATTACATTTGTTTTAATATTTATAATATCATTTATTTGAATCTTTCAATAATTAGGTAATCACTAAATCATCATTGTGTCATAAATAAATTTATTTATATATTTTCTAAAAATTATAAATAAAATACCATGATTTAGGAAATCATTTTATATTTAAAATTAATTTTTATAGTGAAAGATATCTATTATATAACCCTATATTTAAATTGTTTTATTAAAATATACATGTTTGAGTTATATTTCTCTTTACATTAAATTAATTCTTATACCAGGTCATTATCAAACCCATGTGGCTCCATGGTGTCCCCAAATTGATCCAAGGGTGACCATGGGTAGTAATATATCATCCAATAACATTACGACACATATTAGGGTAGTTTTATATTATTTTAATGTTAGTTTTTACCCTAATTTAAATGATTTAATCTTTAACCATGGTAAATAAAAATAATTACCAATGTTACTATTCATAATGTCCAAAAATAAAAGATTCAAATTTACATAGTTTGGACCTCATGATTTCAAATAATGAAATAATTTCTCCAAATTGTAAACACAGAAGTTGATGTAATTAATATAAAATTAACTTTTGTTGTGAAAACCAGAAATCGTGTTTTTAAGAAGTAGAAACTATCAAAATATTAACTTGTGTTTATGTACAAAATAAATGTAAAATTACATAAAATAACCATAATTGTATTATATTATTAAATATTAATCTCATTACAGTTTAAAACCTATTAAAAATAATATCCAACTATATAAATAAATTATATGAAAATGAAATTTTGAATTAAAATGCAGTATTTTTTTAATATTCATCATAAATTGAAACTTTCATGAAAATAAAAAAAATTTCCCTAAGATACATTTGATATTTGGAATTTGAAAATTAATTATATTTTGAAAAATAAAGTTAATAAAATTTCAAAATGGGGTTAATACTTTTCATAATTGTTTTTTAAACTTCCAGTTTGAAAGGTCATGATGTACTCGAACTCAGTGTTATGTATAGCACAAGATATTGAATTATTAATAAAAAGCGTATTATGGAAGATTTGGGTGTTACACATATTGTGTGATGTGGGTATTGTATAATGGATTGATTTTGGATTCAATGGAATGGGATGGTGTAGTCATGAATAATTATAAGGACCTATGTATATGGGATAAATTCATCATGGTAGGCACACACGGGATAGGTGTGTGGAGCATAAAGTGTAAGATGTATTTTATTTTATTGACAGTAATGAAAATGGTGTCTAATGAGATAATGAAAATGGGTAAAGGGGCCGTAAATTTTTTTAATAATGATTAATGATGTAATCTTGATATGGGGTACTAAGTGAATCAAACAGCTTTCAGGGTATGTTTTGAGATAGAAACTATTGTGAAATTTGTAGAAGGTAAGGCTTGTAAACATGTGATTTGGTTATATTTGGTTAGTTATAACCTTGGGGTAGATTATTGAGGGTTTTGTTTTGGGTATTCATGTAAATTTTCGTGTAGTATAGGGGAAATTGTTTGTTTAAGGATAGTGATAAACCATTCCTTATATATTATGAAATCATTATGGTCTATGTTATAAAGATCGTGTTTGGAAGTGTAGATAAATTCCACCAGGAAGGCATGTTCCGGTTGGGAGATTGGAGGATGTTACAAATAACACTCCTCCCCTAGTGAAGCATGATAATGTGGTGATCCATTAAAATATAAAAGTTCAATTCCATGAAACTTTTCTCATTTCACGATGATGACAGAACATGACCTAGGGAAGGTTTTACCAAGTATATTGTAGTTGACCAGGGAGTTTTAGCAGCATCACCCACCAACCATTACCAGAGAAGTTGGGCGAGAAGATGTAGAGTTATGGATATATTCTATACAGACTATTATTGATCATATAGATAATTATATTGATAATAAATTCATGTTAGTGGCCTATATGTCATGAGGCTAGACAAATCATTGGTGGGACATCATGGTTACAATGGAATAGGAAGAAGTATTGAAGTGGTATGTTCTACTGGTGAAGTTCCAAAAAAACATCTTACTTGAATCCTTGATGAAGAAAAGATGTGGATTTTATGAGTGTGGCCCAACAGACAATGTCAATGATGGATTGGGGTAGTCATTTCACTGATTTGTGATATTTAGTTCCGACACTGATAGAGGACGGGGAAGCCAGGGTGAAACATTTTCAGGAGGGACTAAGACAAGAGATCTGGTCTATGGTGAAAATTTTATATTTTAAATGGTTTTCCGATGTATTTGATCATGCCTTTATCTCTTGAGGAAACCTAAAGGGAGATTTAGCTGTTAGACTTTTGGTGCAGCCAAGCATGAAAATGGTATAACTTCTGATAATAGGAAGGACCATTTTGGGAATCTCTATTTGGGAGGAAGTGCACATAGCAAGCAGAAGAGGGGAATATACTCTCATGGTAGAGACCTGATGTTTTGTTACCAGCATGGTAGGTCAAGGAACATGCATGGTCGGTGTACTCGACAACCAGTCAAGTGTCGAGTGTGCGTAAGGATGGGCCATGTGTAGAGGTTTTTTAGGAATCCATATAAATTTAGAAATGATGGAGTTCATAAGTAGATACCGAGTGTAAGGAAACGGTCAGTGACACCGTATCAAGCTGTTAATTAGATCTCCACAATTTATACCAGTAGGGGCGGTGGATGTGGATCTTTGGGATGAGATCGTACATACCTTCAAGGAAGTGAAGTGTAGGGCACTCAAGTTAAATGTTAGGGTATATATGTAGGTTGTCTTTATGTTGTTTAGTCTACACCTTAAGGCTATGAGTTATGACCGTATAGTATTAGAGGTACAATTATTGTAGAATGCATGATTGCTAGTGTTTTATTTGATACAGGTGTTATACATTAATTGGTTTCTTATAAACTATTATTTGTGTTGGTCTTTACCACAAAAACTGAATGTGAAGTTATGTCTCTTGATACCCTATTAGGGGTATGAGTTGATGATATTAGTATGTGTAGGGTTGTTCCATGGAGGTTGGTGGATATCAATTTCTATTGAATCTATTGGTATTAGATATTTCGAATTTATTTTTTGTATGGATTGTACGATGTTGTATCAAGCCCATATTTTCTTTTACTGACGTCTTGTGATGTTAACATCTCTCAATGGATACACTTTTTTCCTTCGTGCGGAGTGGGATGTTAAAGTAGGCCACATAGGGCCAATTTTCATTTAGATGGGAGAACACATAGATCAAGTTGTTTACCTCTTGAGAGATAAATGAGAAAGAGAAAACTTGTATTTCCCCCCCCCCACTATCGATCGATTTAAGGATTGGTTTCATGAGGAATTATTCAGGCTACCACCTGAGAGAGATTTTGAGTTTATGATTGAATTTCTACCAGGGGCATAGCTATTTTCCATTCTAACATATGGAATTTCACTAGTATATCTTCATGAATATAAAGTTTAACTAGAGGATTTGGAGCATAATGGGTTTATCAGTCCTACTGAGTCTTTTTAGGGATCTCCCATACAATTTTCTATGAATCCCGATGGATCGTTGAGGTTAACTATTGATTATAGGATGTTGAATGAGTTAAAGGTTAAGAACTAATACCTACTCCCTAGAACTGGTGACCTGTTGGATCAACTAAGGGGGTCCCTAATGTTCTCCATTGTCAATTTTAGATTAGGATACCAACAGTTGAGGGAAAGACATTCTGAAATACTATGAATATATTTCTAGAGTAGGTATGGTTTATAAGAGTTTATGGTGATGTCATTCAGGATGACCAATAAACTAGTTGTGTTCATGGCCTTGATGAACCAGATATTCTACCCATATTGGGATCAGTTCATACTAATTTCTGTTAATGAAATCTTGGAGTAGTCATGATATTTTGACCATCATATAATGCATCTTGACATCAATATAAGTACATTAACAATGAAAAGCATTTATTCCAAGATAACAAAATGTTAGTATGGATTGATAGAGTGATTTTATTTTTGGCATGTAATTTACTAGTTAGGGGTGTCAATGGATCTAGAAAAAATGATGGTTGTGGTGTATTGGGAGCATCCCAATAATGTTTCTGATGGTCAGATTTTTATGTGCCTTCCTTGATATTACCGAAGGTTCATTAGGGATTTCTCCCATTTGAAAGAACCACACACAGGATTAACCAATAAGGGAGTTAATTTTGACTTGTCATCAGAATGTAAAAATTATTTTCATTAGTTGATGAACCGATTAACTACCACATCGATTCCGATCTTACCCGAACTAGGTATGAGGTACTCATTGTTTTATGATTTTTCTAGTGTTGGACATGGGGCAGTGTTAATATAGGATGATCACGTTGTATCTTATGGGTTAAGACAGCTAAGGCCTCATGAAATAAATTACCCTTCTCAAGACAATGTGTTATCTTCTATGGTTAATTCCTTAATTTGTTGGAGTCATTACTTAATAGGAGATTGGTTTACAGTGTTTACTGACCATAAAAATCTCAATTAAAAATTTTCACATCCTGATTTTAATATTAAACAATGAAGATCAGTTAAGTACCTACAATATTTTGATCTCAATATGGTTTACACAACAGAAAAATGAAATACTATTGTAGATGCTCTGAACCTGGAGACCTAGAATATTATGGGTTAGGAATCCAACATTGAGATGAAAATAATGGCCTTAATTTATGAGATACACCTAGAACTGTAGGATGGAAATGGGAAAATGACTATTGCTTCTATAGATATTGAGTCTGTGCTTTTGAATCGGGCCATGAAAATCCATATAGAGGATCTGTAGTGTCTAGAAATGAAGGAATGTCTTAAAAATGGGGATTCACCTTCTAATTGAGAAATTAGTGATTATGGTATTGTCAATGTTCATGGTAATTTTGTTGAATGATTTTGTATA
The DNA here is from genome assembly GCA_963277665.1 of Viscum album. Classification (NCBI taxonomy): domain Eukaryota; kingdom Viridiplantae; phylum Streptophyta; class Magnoliopsida; order Santalales; family Viscaceae; genus Viscum; species Viscum album. The sequence goes on from OY728137.1 coordinate 216,225,564, forward strand.
CAGTTATATTTGATGAACGGTTTCCATGAATCAAGGTGGGCAGTGTATCTTGGTCTGACTATAATGTATCATGATCAATGTAGAATTATTGGTGGCTGGGAATGAAGAAAGAGGTTGAAGGTTTTATGGAATGATTCATTACCAATCAACATGTGAAGGTTGATCATTAACCCCCATTTTATTTGTTACAGTCATTTCCCATCCCCTAGTTTAAGTGGAATGGTGTGATGATTCAATTTATAGCGAGTCTTATAAGGACGCCTCGCAATAATGATGTAGTCCGGGTAGTTGTGGATAGGTTGAAAATGGTGGACCATTTCTTACCGATCTAGGAGACCTACACAAATGATTAGATGAGTGATTTATATGTTTGAGAGATATTTCGGTTTCATGGTATGATGAGAACCATAATTTTGGATCGTGATCCATGGTTTACATTGTGCTTCAGCCAGGGATTATAGAAGGAACTTGGTACCCAAATTTTTCTGAGTATGTCTTATCACCCATAGATAGATAGGAAGTTAGAGTGTAAAATCTAGTCATTAGATGTTATTTTCAGTGCTTGTGTTCTGGATTTCGGTGGTTCATGGAAAAAATTATCATATGTTGAGTTTTCCTACAAAAATAGTTTTCTAAAAATAATTCAAATGACTTATTTTTAGGAACTCAATAGATTATCATGTAAATCTCTATTGTGCTAGTTAGAAGTTGGATAATCTAAGATGTTGGGACTGAGTCTCATACATGTGACATCAGAGAAGGGTAGATTGATTTAGAGGAGTACAAAAATGGCTCATAGTAAGAAAAATCCATATACAGATCGACATCGTAGACCTATTTAGTTTATGATGGGTGAAAGTGTGTTTCTTTGAGTGTGGCCAAAGTTGGTTCACTATCAAATTTGGAAACTGGGCAAGCAATCACTAAGTTATGTGGGACCATTTGAGATTGTGTAGTGGATCATATCAGTGGATTACCGATAGAATCGTACACAATGGTAAGTTGGCATGCATAATGATTCTCAAGTCTCTAAACTCCAACAGTATCAACCTGATCCACCCCACATGATAATTGTTTATGATATAGATTTAGAGGATGTATCATTCTTTAAGGATCATTTGGTTTATATTATCGATTGTAGTGAAAAAGTCTTGTGGGGAAAGATTGTGCCCTTAGTTCAAGTTTTATTGAAACGTTGAATGTTAAGTAAGAAAACTGGGAGTGAGATTTAGATATGTGTGCCTAGTGGCCCAATATCTTTTCTTTGGAAACTCAGTAATACCTGAGAAAAGAATCTTGAGAAATAGTCATCATAAGGTGGGGAGGTTGTTAGATCTCAAACATTGTGGAGCTATGTTTCTGTATAAATGTTGGATTAATCTTCTATTTCTGTTCAATGAATAGGTTTGAGAGAGTATGGTAGGTCTTAAGGGAGTTCCAAAGGTTGGGACATGAGAAAGGGGAGAACCGAGTGAATCTATGCAAGGTGCATAGTTGGCGTCTGATTAATAAAATTGTGTAGAATTCCTAGGTAACTATACAGCCATTGATAGAGGATTAATACATATTCAAAACAAATTCTATCAAACCATGTAGCTTTCCATGGTAACCACGATACCCATCTTCCCTTGGACAGAGGATAGTGCATGGTCTGTTGAACTGTGCAGGTACAAAATGTTCCCCTTTAATGTTTGGTAAAATTAGAAAAATGCCATTTTGGTATTTTAAACCCTATCATTATTTTCAGCTCTAATTTACATCATTCAACCCTAATAACAAATAAGATTTCTTGAGGGCCGCCATGGAAGAATCTACTTCATCCCTATCTTTGTTCGAGTTCCCTTAGTTTCTAATCAAGGATCCGGCTAAGTCCAATCCCTCTATTTCTTATATTTTTTCCTTTAGGTTTTTAATCCTTCTCTTATTCCCATATGATGCTCTAAACCCCAAATTTTTTAGTGATATATAGGTTGAGTCTTTAAATTGTTGTTGAATTAGTATCTCAGGCATCGATTAGGGGTGTGTTTATAAATGGATTTGAGTTATGTGGTCGACATGTTATATACCATATTTTTAACATATATTTGTGCATTTGGGGATTTGTTCATCTTCCACCCTTGTTGTTTTTTCCTATTTTTCTCAGGAATTAATATAATAACTGTCTAAATAACCAATAACCCCCTCATGATCCTATGGGGATGCATGGAGGATGACATGACCAATTTGTTGCCACCCACTGGGTGTTTCAAACCTCTTAACAGTGGTTAAAAAATTGAAATGTGTGAAATATTCTTGTGATTAAGTAGAGCCTTCTGTTAATTCATAAATGGGTTAATGTAATGATTAAAAACACATTATGGGTATATGTTTCTATTTTTTTGTAATGGATATGGTATTCTTTGTTTTTTCATGTGAATGAGTTACATGGGGTTAATTGGAATGTGTCAATGAATCATGTTTAGTAATTGAATATTCATAGTGAGTTAGGCATGCGTAATTGGAATTATGGTAAATGGTTATGTAATATAAATGATAAATGTGTTAATGGATTATGGCATAATATAGATTCCAATTTTAGTTATTATTGTTGTGATATTACAAATAAAATTGGTGATTCTTGGTTGTAATGTGTTTATGTATGGAGAACAAATAAATAATCATGGGAAAATGGCTTGGTAGACTAGGGTATAGACATGAGGTTCTACTCCCATGGTTCGAGTTGGACTATATCTCTATACACCACCAATAAATGTATTGGTGAGGGAAGGGGACAAAGTTTGATTCCCCTAATGGTTTCATTCCACCCAGATACAAGCTTCGAGGTTTGGATTATGTGGTTGTTGTGATATGTTTCCCATGTTACACATGACATGTTTTATTACCATATTCCTTGTGATTGTACAACATGCCTAGTCCATTAAACCCATGAAAATAATAAATTAAGAAAAAATATTTTACTATTATTTAATGGGAATTTAATAGTGTGTTATCTTAGAGGAAACCTTATTACAAATGGAAACATGAACTATATTTTGTTTACTTATAATCATTTATAAATTTCATGCACTATATGTTTAGAAAGGATATTTTGTTGATACCATTGGGGATCGCCTACTGAGTTTTACTCACACCCTTATCAGGATGCTATTGGGTACCCCTATAGATTTCTTGGTTGTAGGTAAGGTAAAGGGTAATAGTTTAGGTATCGAGAAGTGACTTTGATTTGGGATTTGTTTGGATGAGGTTCCAAACATAGATTCAGGACCATTTTGGGGATTCTTATGCTATCTTTTTTTTTGATGTATTGTTCACTTGGTATTGTACCATTACATTTCATACTTATTGTTGGTTTTGTTTTGTACCATGTTTCTAGAAAGGGTTGTTTATGCCTCTTCATTGATTATTCTAGGTTGTTTCCAATTTTCTATTTATTTTCTACCGTGGATTACTCTGGTAAAGAGGGTATAGTCTCTCCATGTGAATTTTAGACCATCTATACTAGTGTCCAAACTTAGGAATACGGGGATACACACTTATGGTCTTGTGGAGACTTGTCTCAGGGCAACCATTAGTGGTTCCCCAGTCATAGAAATTACAATGTACAAGTGAACTGACTTTGGAACCATTAATAAAATGAAATTAGAAAAATTAAAAATAAAGATTATATACAATTAAAATTACTATAAATGAGAATAGTTTAAAAATTATAAATGAAAACCCAAGATCATGTCTGGGATTCCCAAAAATTTAGCTAGATTTGGAAATGTGTGGAATGGGTGGTCACATCATTGGACACTGAGGATGTGGTCATGTATTATTTATGAATGTGGGGTGTTATTGCAAGATGATCTCACTAAAAGAAGGGTACCACTACAAAAGAATGAATATTGAGTTGATAGTGTCAATTTTGGGAGCCTTAGTGGCATATTGGAGGGGTCATGGTGATGACTAGTGAAATTCATGCAGTATCAATGGAAGATTAATGGGGATGGTAGTGGACTCTGAAGTGGTAGTAACCAAGGGGCCACAGTTCCAGTAGGGTTCCAGTCATGTGAATAAAATTTTTCCATATCTTCATGAACATGCCTCATAAGATGGAATTTAATAGCATTATGAAACCACCAACATAGACTACTAGATTATGATTGATTATAGGGTTTAACCTTCACCATAGGTACTATGAACTATGTAGTTTTAAATGGGGAAATGATAGTTGTTTAGATATGGTTTGGGTGACTTGGAGAATCAAGTAAATTATATAGGGGATGGTTTTATCTTTCTGTATTTTCTTAGAAACTCAATTTATTTCTAAGGACATTTTTATATGGCCTTGATATTCATATAGGGTCTCCCTAAACCCATTTAAGAAGAGGGGTTATCAAATAATAATAATTATAAAATGTAATGTCATTAATACTTGGAGTTATTTGATCTTTTTTATTCAGGATGTTAAGTGCAAGTTAAAAATGAATCAATACACATGGTAAGTGCCTTTTTGGACTAACCTCGATTATTTTACGTCATTCATTTTCCGATTAAAACTCACTTCATCATGCTATTACTCTCATATATTTCTATAATTGTTGATATATATATATGACTCTGAAAAAGATAACATCACCTTTATATGTTGGGGATATATAATTTTTTGTGGATTTCTTCAAAACATCATTCATAAATCAAACTGTTCTAATGTGAACATCAATATGTATTCGTCATTTAAAATTCCTCTCCATAATGTGTTTTCAACAATACATTATTTCTAAAATTTTCCATTTTATTTTGAAAATCAATTTTTCGTTAAATTTTGGTTTAGGGACATTATTATTCTCTTACACTCATTAATGATTCTCTAATATTTCCCCTAAAACCCCACATAAAAGTTATATATCTTGAATTATTTATTTACACATTGTTATGTATTAAATTTACATGGTTATAATTTATATTTCCTAGTATTTTTTATTTATATAAAAACAACCAAGGATGAATTAATCCATTATTACATTGAATTCATTATGATATGCCATTTTTTTATAATAAATTATTACATAACACATTTTATTTCAATGATTTTTCTAATGATTATACCATATGTAGAATTTCCTTATATACAACACACACACATTAACATGTTATTATGGGTTCTTTCATGTTGTTTTCCAATGCATTGGGTAATGTTTATGTCTCCTTTGATGAATTTAATGGTATTAGGGAGTAAACATAATCCATGATAAGGCACTATCTTCCTTGTGATATTTTCTTGATACCTTGCCTTGAAAAATTCTTATTTCAGGTTTAATGTTGTTTAAAAATTACTATGTTTTAAAGATCTTATGATGTCATCTTCTATATATCATTATTTTCCATTATTATTCATGAGGCTTGTCTTATTTTGATATCATGTTATAAATTTTGAATCATTTTCTATAAATTATATTACACTTTTTCCTTTGCATATATTTATAAATCACCCCTTATATATATATTTCAGGTTATCCAATGTATTTTTAGGTTCTAAATGGGATTTTTAAGAGATCATTATGGAGATTAAAAAATGATGTGTTAATTTAGTTTCATGTTGATGTTTTATATAATAGTCTCCCAAGGTCACTAGGAATATCAAACCCCGGTTTTTATTTATTAGATATTTAGTGTAAAAATGATATAATAAAATGTGTAATATAGTTGAATACGTATATGTTCTCTAGGTGGAATTTTATTGATCAACAACCCCAGATTCTTGATACCTCATCATTCCTTCCTCATTAACTGTTTCGAGTGGGTTTCTAGTGATTAAAGGTAATATGAGAAATTTTGGTTTACATATGAAACATAAAATTTTATTTTCATAAATTTTGAAATTAGATTCTTATGAATACATTAGAGTCAACAAAGCATGTATTGAGGATGGAAATTACATTGTCACAATAATGTTTTCTCTAGTTGGTGTTATTAATTCAAAGTTGAAATTTTATCCTAACAAGTGTTATCTATTTAAAATAAATTACAATTATGACATATCCTCATTTAGTGATATTGATTGTGATGGGATTGTCATAATCTTGATATGTGATGTTGTCCACATTGTATAAAATATGTTACTTCATCCACAATAACTTTAGAACTGTAGGAATAATTATATGACACTGTAGTGGGTGTATCCTTGAGTATCGGTCATGTATTTTCCTCTCATGATAGATTTGAACAAAAATAAAATGATGCATGACAATATAATCAGAGTGATGAATGAAGTATTACATTCTAGACCTAATAAGCTTTCACATTCTACCACTTAACTCCATTGTCATTAAGTCACATTAAATATCATCTTTGATACATTATATTGTGGTCAACATATTATTAGGATTCATAGTAGCACCACATTAGTGACAAGACAGAACATGAACACCAAATTATTATACTTATACATAATGTTACATTTTATATTTACTCTTACATATCTTTCACCATTGAATCCAAATAAATCAAAAATTCTTTGATTAGTCAAAATACATTAATATTAAAATTACAGGATGGACGAATGCAAATTTATGAATGTATGAAAAAATTAATATCTTTTTCCCAAAACTATTTAGATTCTAAAAACTAATTTTTAACATCTAAAAACAAAAAAAAAGTATGAAAAATACGTTAATGAAATGAAAAATATGTGTTAAAAAACAATATAAAACCATAGTGAGAAGTTTTCCTCATTTAATATATCTCAAAATGTTTTACAATGATCTGAAATCATCACACAGACAATTTAAAATCCATTATAGAACAGATGAATATATATCCATTGAATCATCTTTTGTACGTGAAAAACATTTAGAGATACATATCTCATGTTTTTTTAACAACTATTAAATATTTTTATACATTTATACAATACAAATAGACACCTTATAAGTTTACACTTAGCCTTCTTCACATGGGATCAATATTCCCTCCACCAACAATTTGTTTTTACAAAAACAATCTTCCATTAATTTTTCTATTTTAATAATAAATGTAATTTCATTTTCGCATATTATGTGAGTTTTAATATAATGGAATTATATAACCCAAAACATATATACCCTCTATGGTAATTATTTATTACAATATCATGAAATAATGTTAAGGGTAGATAGATCAGAAAATAAAAAATCTGTCAAGATTATTATATTTTCATTTTTATGCACAGAAATTACTCCTAATTAATTTAGAGTTTTCATGTGGTATCCCAATTTTCCATTTTACTCAAGTTTTAAAATTAGTTTATGACTTATTTTGAGTTAAATTCATATGGTGATATTACTATATAGATTATAATTCAACAAATTTCATGTTTCAATTCTAGTCTTTACTTGTTATATTATGATTCAACAAAAATAATATTAATTTAAACCCCACTATCCAATATCACAATCTAGAGACTCAAATTTATTAAATGGATTATTATATTTGAAGGATAATGTAAAAAACTCACATGTGTTACTCCAAACTAGTTCATACACTAAACTCACCTATACTAGATTTCAAAATTGAACCAATTAGTTATAGGTGAATTGATTCAACATTGTAATAATTAAAAATGTCGATAGGTTATATTTTTATTATTAAAATTATAACAATGGTAAAAAAACGTGGGATACCTTAAATGAGTTATTATTTTATAATCTCCATCAATCATACTCAACTGTTTAACCCTCAGTTACTAATGTGGTGGATTTCACCACATTCAATAGTTAAAAGTAAAACATTAGCCTTTGACTATTAATAGTGAATAAATCCCCATCTTCACTAGACATATTTTTATGTCTATTTAATTACAATTTAACAATCCAAAATTTTCAAGATCATCAGGATTCCAACTTCCATAGAAAGTTAATAAATCATAATATAATCTAAGGAAAATTCGTTAATCCTTAAAATATTTCCCTTGAATCATCATATCTTGAAAGTATTTTTACTTTTATTCCATATTCATTTCCTACCAATATGATTCAATTAATATATTTTATAACTTATTCAATTCATTCATCCTCTTTTATGCAACACTCAATTAGTCAAACATCAATTACATAAAAACACAAAAGGTATTATGTTTGATTTACACTATACAATGACATGTTTCTTTAATAAAATGTCTATATGGAGGCATAATTTTGGATGTTTTATAAGTATTTTAATATACCAAAATATCATCACCAATATTCAGACTCCAATAATTCATTAGAAAACATACATATTTTTCAAAAATTCTATTAAAAGCCGTAATTTCAATCTCATTAATTCACAAGGCAAGAAATTTTATTTTTATTTTTTATTCTCCTGAAGTATTTTGGGTTAATTATAAACCAATAATTATAATTATGTATTTTTACTAATTTATTTTTTATTATTATATAATTGAATTATTTTTTTTAATTTCAAATATATATAATCATTTTCTTATCTACATTTTTATATACTTTGACAAAATTATTGATAGTATTGTTTATTTGGTTGTGTATTTCTTGTATTATTCTTTGTGTAAATGAAAAATGTGAGTCATACTATATTTTTTAAGTTTTTTGAATTATTTTATAAAAAATGATAATGAGAGTATTGAAAATAAAAATTACCCAAATTAAATATTTTGAAAAAAATAAAATGTTTTAATTAAATGGAATCATAATTTTTTAGTATTTTCTTTTTTCAAATTTAATGAAATTATTCAATATAGTTTTTTTTTTGAAATATGAATTTGAATGATTTTAAAGGAAAATATGATTTTAATATTTAATAGGATGAATATTTTGTATAATATGTGTTTTTTAATTTTATATTTTTATATTTTTTGATTTATCTTCTCTTATATATATTTATAATGTAATTATTTTCATTTGATAAATGTGAAATCAGTCATTAGTTTCCTTTTCATGGGTACTTGATATATATATAGGCACTAACACACACAATTTTTTTTCACTTTTTTTATTGAGGTTTAATTGAGATACAATAATAATATATTATTAATTATTTCATTTTATATATGTGTGTGTCAATTATTTTTTATGTTATTATTAATAGAAAAGCATTTTTTATTAATTTTGTTTGAAAGTGATCTTTTTTGGTAATGGTGTTCTTCAAGTATTTTTTCTAATATAAAGGATTTATCATGGTTTTGACATTAAAATACATCTTTAATATTTTATAAACAACTATAATAAAACCTTTTCATGATAATTGAATTTTTTTCATTAAAATATGTATGTTTTCCAAAGAAAACAACGTACTTTAAAGGATTTTTAATATGTTTTATATTTTTTTATTATAAATAATTTTGTGACTATTATGTTATATAGATTCCAATTAATTTTTACAGTGTATATTATATATGTGGTTTTCATTATGAGGTATTTAAGTTCATACTTTAAAAAAAATAAAAAGTTATGATATTTGTTTCATTGAGTTGTAGAATATTTTTTAAAATAATCCAGTATGTCTTGTAGTATAATAATATTAATTTTTTACAATGTGAGGATTTATTAATGTGAGGTGGTTTTTTGACGAAAATATAATCTTGGGATAGAAATTGTTTTCAAAATATAAAACATTTATGGTGTGAAAAAATTATTTTTATGGTAAATTAGATGGGAGTCTTCAATAGTGTCTCCTATTGAATTTGAATTTTGTTTAAAATAATTTAAAAATGGATTTTTTTTAAATAAATATAATTTAAATATGTTGTTTTAATTTAAATTTTATTTATTTTAATAGATGTATGTTCATCTTACTTAATAGTTCCTAAATTATATTCATGTATTACACTTTGTTTTGGCTGAATGAGTGATCTCAAAAGGGATGATTTATAAGGGATTTTAAAATTAAATATATGGTCTATTATTTTAGTTATAATTTTGAACATCATTATTTTAAACAATTTTAATAAATTGAAATCTATATGATTTTTTTTGTTTTTTTCGATATAGGTATATAGTTTTTATTTTACCATATGTGATGAATTATTTAATTTAGAATGGTTTCAAAAAGTCAGTTGGAATATTTATAACAGGTTTGTATTTATAGCTATCGTACATTCAAACCTTTATACTTTATAATTATACTTACATTGTTTTATAATATAAAATATATTATTTTGAAAATATATTGTAATTGACATGAACTATATTATATTTTAAAGAAAAAATTATTTATAGAAGTATTTTTTGATATGTTTTATATATATTTCAGATATTTTTATCATGAAATTGAGTGTTAGATATTTTGGAATAATGCTAAAATTTATTTAAACTTTGACAAAAAGATAGTGATATTTTTTACATAATATTAATTGTTTTATGTGTCCAATACATTTAGATTTATTTTAACTCATTCGTGGGTTTGAAACATTAAAAGAAAAAATATAGTTAATAATGATTCAATTCTTTTTCTAATAATTTGTGATTATTTTATTTTAATTATATTATTATATTACATGATATGGACATGTTTTTATGTTGTTTTATAATTAATTATATGATTATTTTAAATTAAATTAGTTCGATATGGAAGTGAAGTTTCTTATGATCTTAATCAGTTAGTGAATGGTGAAGAATATTCATATAAGTTATAACATGGGTAATTTCATGAATATCCAAGAATGTTTGTTAATTTTTCAATAATACCATATCTTTATTTCATGTATTTATTCATAATATATGGGAATAAAATAAAATCAGATAATATATTAAATTCCATGTATCTTCATTTGATTTTAAATTTTTAAATAATATTTTTGTTATAAAATTTCGTACATAGGAAAAACATTGAAATTTAAATATATATAAATGTAATTATATTATTAGGGAATAAATATTTAGATTAATTGATACTCACTGACTAATAATTAATGTTTTAATTAGTCATGTGGACTGAAGATTTATTATGATAATTTATTATTGGTGTTGATGTTTTTTCATCTATATATCTAACAATGCATTTAAGATATGATGAAAATACTAAATTAGATGCAATATGTAATTAAATTACAAGATTAGATCTACTATAATAGGGATAATGATTTGGTTATTTAATTTTTATATAGATGATCTAAATTATAGTTGTCCATATAAGAATAGTAAAATAGTAAATACCTAAATAATGGATAGTTTTTATCTTAATATAATTGCAACATATAAAAGGTTTAATATCTTTGAATTATATGATGGAAAATATGGTCACATATTTTTTATTTTAACATATTTTTTTGGCATGTGATTTTCATAATAGAAAAAATTATTTCTATAATATTTTTATACCCAAAACTTCAATATATGTTCAAAACTTTACATTGAAATAATCAAGGAAATTTAAATCACATTCTCTTTTTAGTGTTATAATTAGAATCAAAGATTATAATTGTGTTTAAAAAGGATGTTTTTGATGATGAAAAATATTAATTATTTTATATTAATTCACTATACTCCATTGTGTATTGAGAGAAGTTATTTAATTTAATATTACTAAATACTTTATAATATTAAATTACAGATTTATTGATTATATTCATTATATTTAGATTTTGTAAAATATTTATTTTTTATTATTTTATATAAACTTGTTGTGTTTTAAATCATTTAAAAATATTAAACCTCAATTATAATGTCACATAAAGGATGAAATAATATCTATGTTATGTAGTTAATGGTAGTATGATAGGTACAAGATATATTATAATATATATATATATTTGGATAACTAAATTTGGTGATGAAATAATTTCCTTCCACATAATGAAAAAGTGTTATTTGAAGCCCAACACTATACATTTTTATCACATAATTATCTAATATATCGTTAACTAGTGTCATTAATTATATTTTTATATGATTTTTAATATAATTCTTTCATTTTTTTAATATTTTTAGATGACAACATTCAAAAAAGGATTTGAAATCATGTACCAGTACATCTCTATTTTTGGTATAAAATAATCAATGTTAATTGTCATGTATCAAGAATTTAAATGGTTTGGAATTTACAAACATTGACATTATTTGATTTTTTAAACAAATTTAATTTTTTTATTTAGTTTAAAAATTGTGTAATTAAAAGTTAATATAAGATTAGTTCATGTTCATTTAGAATTTTTAACGGTGGTAAAGGGATTTGTTTGTGTAAGAGAGTCACCATGTTGAAAATGGGAACAACTAGACTATTTTTTGCCTCCAGGTGTAGTGATATAGACTATTTCATCCCCACTAGATGGCCAATGGTGATATTCAATGTACCAAATGGCTATTTTATTGATGGCGTACCCCAATATAAAACCTGAATAGGGAATATAATTTTATTTTTAAATCAAGAAAAATTGTCTCATTTTTATTATTCTTCCTATTATTTGGAAGGGGTTTCATTATATTTTGGAGTTTAAATCCAATTCTTTTTTCTCCCAAACCTCCTTTATCTTTATTTTTTTCCTTTATAAACCCACATTCCATCTTAAATTCAATCCCCATCTAGTCTATGAAGATTCTCTTCTTATATTATGTGTAATTTATATTTGTGGACTGTTAATTTACAAATTTTTTACAATATATTTTAATGAGAGAAGAAAATATCTAATTTATATTTTATTATGGTTTTCTCGTTTTTTAAGGATCAATAAAAATTCAAATTTTCAATCCATGGAATAGTATTTTTTTTTGAAAATATTTATGTGACCTATCCTTTTTCATATATATAGTAAGTGTTATGACTGTAGAGTCATGTGATAGTGTTACAAAATCATAGAATAAAATTATCCTTATATTATTTTTTTATTTTTATATTCCATATTTATTGTTTTATTTTTTAGATTTATTGTTACATCAATAATGAATTATTGTTATGTACTAATTGGAGTTAATTTATTTTATATATTATTTTTGATTACATCCATGTTATGGATTTTATCTTTATGGAATAGAAAATATACAAATACTTCCATGTAAATTCATTTATACAAATCATTTTTGACTAGTACTAATCTATAATAAATTTTTATATTAAAGAATCTATTAGATATACATATAAATTGTAATATTTTTTAGGTTATGTGTTCCCTATGAAATATTCCGCATATTGAGAATATATAAATTGACATTTTAAATCATATTAATGATTTTTTTCTTAATTTCCCTCTGGTATTTCAATATTTTGTTAATTTATTCCAATGGGATTCTGATTAAGGATCAAAAAATGTATTATTGGTTTCTATGGGGGATTGGTTAACATATGGGAAACCAATACAAAAGATAAATATATTATATAATTTTGATCATTTTGGATTTGTATTTTGAATTAGTAATCTTATTTGGATTATCATTACACTATATTGTGTTGGTTCTATATATACTTTCACTTATGATAGTTTGGTTAGAGTCAAGTGTAATTACCTATAAGGTTTCAATAGTCCTACTATTTATTGTATTAACTAACATAGGTTTTGGTGGTTGGTGTGAATATTTATTTTTAGTAGATTAAATGGTTAATACCGATTGGTAATCTATATGACATTCATAAAAATAAAGGGAAATTGGTTTTCATTTTTAATTTTTGTGTTTATACTCTGATTATGACATGGTTTTTCTTCTTGATAGATGATTTATAGGTGTTTGAAAATATTTATATCTCTTGGATGTTCTTATTTTTATTAAAAATTGTTATTTGGTTATTTTTTTATCAAAAACATTTTGTCAAAAACACTTTTCCCTCAATTTTGTTATCCCTCAGAATATATTGCATCCTATAGTGATCAGAATGTAGGTCTGATGAGTAATTATGATTTAGTGAAGACCTTGTGATTCAAAACATACCATTACAAATGAAATGATTCATAGAAATAAAAACTAATAATAGTAAAAATTAAAATACCATAGAATTTTCTTTAAGTAAATTTAATAATTATTTCATGTTTTTGAGAAGAAGTTTTGAAAATATTTTTTCTAATTTTCACAACTAAAAAGGTATGTTTATATCATTTTATAGAATTGTTAAGTTAATGATAAATACTTTATCCTTAAAAAAATATCCTAGTAAAATCCAAAAATATTGTAAGATAAAGTCAGTGATTTATATGTTTAATTCATATATGTATGGATATAATACCATTTCTCTTTAATTTCCCTCAAGTATAGATATTTCCATCCAATCATTTGGCCTTCAAGAGATGTGATTTTAAATACCCCATCAAAGATAAAAATGATGTAAAAATTCTGTAACACCCTGAGATTTTATGAAAAATATTCTTTTAATTTCATTAATGTCTTGTGCTACACCAAGATTACCTTGCGCTATACGCAACACCGTATTATCTTGCAGTATACGCAACACTATTCTTGGATCGTGTTACACACAATTTTGATCATAGTTATTCTACGCAACATTGAGTATATATATATATATATATATTCAATGTATAAATGAAATATGTTTGGATTCTGTTATACGAAACAACAAAGTCTTCTTGTGCAACACGCAACCCTGACTTGGCTTGCATTACACGCAATCGCGACCATCCTCGATAGTGTGTGTTGTATGCAATACTGGGTTTTACTAAACAAAGATATATTATTATAATATTGTTATGAACTAGCTGTTATGAATAGTGTTAAATAAATTTTGATTTTTATAACATTATTATTCATCTTACACATTTCTAAACATGGTATAAGAACAAAATAAATTTTTCAGGTAAAATAAGTATTTATCAAAAAATGCAGTTTTGCCGCCTTTTGATGGTGCAACCACTTTAAATATAATTTTTGACATGTTTATAAGTTAAATTTGACAAAATAAAATTCTTCTTTTGAATCAGGATATAAAAATTTACATTAGATAATGTTTTGATATTTTTCCGATAACTTTCATATTTTAATGAATAGTAAAAACACGCTATATTTTAATTAAAAACAACTTTTTTCATCGTAATATATTATGTGGTTAAATTATAATATTCAATGGTTTTAAAGTATAAATAGAATATATTTTTACCATTTAATATAATGTATTTAATTATCATTGATTTTACCTTGAATTCGTAGGTTAAATCAATTCAATGTTTTCCAATGTTTTAATGACAAACCCGTTTTCTTTTGACAAAGGGATTAATTTTAATTTAATTTCTGCAACTTTTGTTTATTGAATTTGGAAAAATGGATTCCATATTTGGAATTAGTGGATCCAAATTATGTTAATAAGCTACTTTTTATTTTTGAGAATTATTAATAGTAACTACAGTAAATTTTATTTACCATAGTTAAAGGTATATCGGGTAATTAAGGGTAAATATAATATTATAAAATTACCATAACACATTTCAAAATCTTATTGGATGACTAAAAGTCAACCCATATCACCTAAGTGTCGGATTAGATTCATTTAATGGACTTTTGCCCATGAAAATACTTTAATTATTATTAAAACCAAAGAATGTGACAACATGTCAATTTCTTAAATCTTATAAGTATAATAATTTTAATTTAGTGAAACACTTCATGCAACATCGAGAATGAATAGTCTCCAGAAATCTAATACAATTATATAAATCATAGTAAATTATTTAGAATTTTTAGGGATTAAATAATTATCATTTATTATGACACAAAGATGATGCAGTAATTGTCTTATTAATGCAATATTGACATAATTGATGTTATAAATGCCCAAATTAATGTAATTTGAGATTTTTTATGACTTACACTAATTTTATAGGTTAATATGACATGTTATTGTTGATTTAAGTAACTTAGTTCGAACGTATCATTCTTTTATAAATTTCATAAAAATCATGTACCAAATAGTGTCAAAATTCACATAAATTAGTTTTTAAAACAAATATTATATTATTAATTGTTATTTTATTCCTAAAAATATAAGTTTCGGCCAAATGACTTAGATAAGAATTTATATATTAATAATAAACAACTTGGGGTTCTTTTGGCTTGATATAGTAAGTTTACTAACCATATAGTGTAAGAAAACAAAAAGACACGGTAAAAGTTAAATTATTTAACATAGATTTAAATCTAATTGATAGGGTTAAAATAATAACCCAAACTTTTCTAAATACTATGGTATGAGAGTATTTCGACCCATCACCACATTATCTTAGAAATAAGACCCTTTGAAACCATTATAAACCGAATTTGACCTTAATATAAAATAATATTTTGAGATTTTCCTAAGGTGCCCCTCTCCTCCCTTATAAAAGGGCACCTCCTCCCTCTTCTCCTCACACCAATTTGAGCATTCAAGCTCGGCCAACCCCTGAAAAAATCTCTTATCCACTTCCCTAGTATCATCTTAGAGGTCATGGTATTCTTCAAATACCATCCTTAGTTCTTTAAGTGGAGGTTAAGTGAAGGCGCGTCAAAAAAAGGTGATATCCATTACCGGTCTTTTTCAATTTCTATCTTCTTACACTTCTTCTTCTTAGATTGTTTCATTATGAAGTAATAAAATCAGTATCACTAATATAATTATATGTTGTTTTAAGTATGAAACAACCCAATTTCACCACTTATCCATCCTACGGAAAACGAAATCACCGCGCGTGCGTACGTACGGAATACCGTCTCCACGCCGTGGTGTAATCCATTTTCCACCACCACCTTACTTGGATGGGTATAATGGTGTAAATAATTAATAAATATGACTATTTTAAAGTGATATTGATTCTGAAATAGTATACATACACTCCAATACAATTCAAATATCATGAGAATGATATCATCGCTCGTGCGTACGTACGGACTACCGTCTCCACAACGCGATGATATTCACTCTCCACGTTAACCATTTACGAGTGATTATAAAGTACATATATAATAAGTAATCATGAAATATATGAAATAATAATGATACTGGATTTATGTTTATATATATGTATTTCATCTACTTAATTCCATTCAACTAAATAAGGAAACGAAAACAGCGTTCATGCGTACGTACGGCCTACCGTCTCCATGAACGGTGTATTTCTTTCCATTTACTGATTTATTATATATATGTATATTCTGAATATATATTATATATAAATCATGTTTTATATTCTGGAATTAAGTAATCATGATCTAAGTAATCATATGAATAATTACAAGTCAAAACACAGACGACAAATGAAACAATTTTACCCAAAACGCTCTTTAACATGGAATTTACAAAAGAACGGGTAATATAAAGTCATAAGTGAACCATATATGATATCATAAAAATGAGTATGATTCTGGAATAAGTCAATGACATTATTTAAATCATTATACATGAGGTTTGGACACTTACGAAGCAAATCGGACCTAAGGTAAGGGAAATATCACAATCTCATTTTTATCCGAGATTGTTTATACTTTAGTATTTACTGGGGTGTATTTTATCATCCACATCCATGTTTCCTCAATATGTACTATTATTTCCATCCACCTACTATTTTTTATATCCAATTTTACCCTTCAGTGAGTTTTTAGTAAAAGATATGAAAGGAATCTTTTTTCGTTTTTCATACGAGGTACTTTTTGACTTTCCCGACAAAAGTATGAAGAATGTTTTTTTAACTTATACGACATGAATGGATTTTAAAAAATTATTTCCAAGAATATTCCTTTACAAGTTTCCAAGTTTATTTTTAATCAACTTCTTTTAGTTTAAAATTGTATGACATGTTATGAAAGAAAAAGTGTTTTTGAAGTAGAAAGGATATTTTCCTCAAGAATGAAGTTCAAGTGTTTTATCAAAATTATTTTCCATCTAAGATAATAAAGGGTTCTGTTTTTATCCCTATTATTACATTGATTTGATTATGTTGTGATGGAAATATTTTTATGAATTCCTTTATCTTATATGAATTGTTTTATGATGTCACGATGTTTAAGATTCCCATTTTTATTACATGGGTTATGCAATGATGTATGGTTTATGATTTTGTGGCACACATAAGAATGGTATCATTATGAGTTGGGTGGGACCTATATCTATCTCCAATGCATTGGGTAAAGATTTTATATCTCATGAGATAGACATGTTTGGAATGGTAGGTTATACCGGTTCAGTGAAACAGGACTGAAACGAGGGTGACTCGGTACAGAAATGGATTTTGTCCACTAAGATAGTCTTGGAAATGAGTCTTGACTAATAAGAAATGATTCTCTATGATTATGTGTGTATGCCAAAAAGTTTCATGTTTTAAGTTATGATTATTGGGATTACATTTCACTATTATGATTTATCCCATTTCAGGAAATTATGATTTCTTTTGCAGGTTAAGATTTCCAAAATGTTATGTTCTTATTAATATGATGTGATTGATATTTCTTTTGTTTACCCATACTGAGCATTTGGGCTCACCCTTTTTTGTTTTCTTTTCCCCAGGATATAAAGAATGGTTTTAGGTTAAAAAAAAGAAGATCTTTATGGGAGATGTTGAAGATCTTTCACCGCGATTATAAGATTATATTCCGAGTTTCCAAAGACACTAAACTATTACGGTCCTTGTGTGTGTGTGTTTGTTATGTACTAAGTATTCCGCAAAAGTAATGTAATGTTCATGTACGTCAGGCTTCGGGTCACTACAGTTGGTATTAGAGGAAAGGTTTAGTCAACCTTTGGAAACTAGGATGTGAGAACGTTAGTGAGATCCCAAGAGATATTTCTAAGGTATGTCTAGAGATGTCCCTAAGGATAAGTATACGTATAGGATATAGTCCTTAACTATGGTAAAGATCTTAGAATTTAACCTAAGATGTTAGATATTGAAGTTACTCCCCCTTTATTATGATTTTTTCCTCTAACACTATTCTTTTTGGGTTTTAGAAAATGGATGGAAACAAGATGATTCACAATAATAGAGGATATTATGGAAAATGGAATGATATTCTTCATGAGAAACCAAATGAAATGGGATTTGGAAGTCCAACCATAATTATTATGCCAAATCAGCAATCTCATAATATGATAAATAAAGTAAAATTTGGTAAGTTTCCTGACTCGGATAATAAGAGAAAGATGGAGTTTCATGATGATCATAGAGGAATGAAAGTTCAATTTCCCTTATGTAAATCATTTGGGAAGATGCATCAAGGATAATGTTTCAAATCAACTGGAAGATGTTTTGGGTGTGGAAAAGGACACAAAGCCAGTAGGTGCAAAGGAAAAGGTTCAGTTAACACCAGGGATGAGGATAATGGTATTGCTACGACATCAAAAATGGTTAAATGTTTTAAATTTGGAATGTATGGGAATTATGAAAACCAATTCCCTAAGGGAAAGTCTCATGAAGAGAATCAGTATGGTCGTATGGGTAGTATTTATGTTGATGATGATGAAGAGACTAAAAATGATATGTGAGATGAAAGAATTGTTGAATCTCGGTCAATGGTTTAAGAATTTAGTGGAATGATTACATGTTTATCATGTGTAATGTTGTATAAGTAATCTCATGGTACTATGGAATAAAGAGACGTCTAAGGATTGTTACACTGTTGCCTTTCCTTGAGTTTTGAATGTTTATGATTAATGGTACCAGTATCCATGAAAGGTTATTCAGATATTTTTCGAATGTAGATGATATACTCATAATGAAGTGATAAAGAGAAAATTAAATGTTTGATAGTATTCATGATCTCATGACTGATATAAGAAGAAGGTTATATCGTGGTTTGAGTATATAGAATTTTGGATTTTGGTATGTGGAAAGAGTTTACTTTTGACATCATTCATGTTTTCACTATGGTTCAATGGGTATTCATTTTTTCAAGAGAATACATTATTAAGGTATTCACATGATTGGAATGTGACCAACAATATATATATGGGGGATAAATGATGGTATTCGCATGCTTGGTTGATGACATTTCAAGTAATCGTTTTCTTTATACTATGAGCTTGGACCGAAGTATTTTAGATAAGCCTAAATATTGGAATGGATTATGTTGGAAATATGCTAAGTATTGTTTAAGGATAGAACTTTTTTCGATATTAGTGATGGGATTTTATAGTAATGTAGTTTTAGAAAAAGGAAAACCTGCAGGACGGGTGACAGCCCATCGCGTCGGACAAGGCTGTGGGAATCGAACCCACAACCGAAGTGCGACTGGCCTTTATCGCCTACCACTGGCCTACAGGAAGTCCCTGGTTAGTATAAAATAGTTTTATTTTATTAAGCGGTATGATATATGAAGTATAAGTTAATTATTGGAACCGTATAAGATTAATCTAACCATAAGATGGACTTATAACTTTTGCTAACCTTTTGTTTGAAAGAGATGGAATGACCCATCATTCTATCACATGATCTGCTAACACATCACGAATAACAAATTCAACTTCATTTCTTTAAGGGATGAAGTGGAAATTGTTCAATTCACGAACAACAGTGATATTGTACCAAAATCATGCAAGTATTTCTTTTCATTCATCAACTTTAGGGAAATGATCATGAAAACCAAAAAAAATTCCTAGTTCCCTTATATCCTATTAATCTGATGGTACCTTAGATCATCACAAATCAATAGCTTTGTGATTGTTGGATTTTTCATATCCATGTTCTCTACCACTCTCCATCAGAACTTGATGGTTAGATTTTTCTTCCATATCCATATTTTCACCTATGTTCTCCTACGTGGAAACCCCGTGATGAGTTATTTTGGGTAACCATTACATTTCATGCTTTATTTTTTAAATGCCATGTTTTGGTATTTCTTTTTACAATGTGGGTTTCTATTAAACAAACTTTCGAGTAGTAAACCATTTATAACCCCGACGAATTTCGAGGGAGAAATTCATTTTATGGGGGGTAGAATGTAACACCTTGAGATTTTATGGAAAATATTCTTTTAATTTCTTTTAATGTCTTGTGCTACCCCAAGATTACCTTGCACTATACGCAACACCGTATTACCTTGCAGTATACACAACACTACTCTTGGACCGTGTTACACACAATTTTGATCATCGTTATTCTACGCAACATTGAGTATATATATATATATATATATTCAATGTATAAATGAAATATGGTTGGATTCTGTTATACGAAACAACGAAGGATTCTTGCGCAACACGCAACCCTGACTTGGCTTGCATTACACGTAATCGCGACCTTCCTCGTTAGTGTGTGTTGTACGCAATACTGGGTTTTACTAAAAAACGACATATTATTATAATATTGTTATGAACTAGCCGTTATGAATAGTGTTAAATAAATTTTGAATTTTATAACATTATTATTAATCTTACACATTTCTAGAACATGGTATAAGGACAAATTAAATTTTTTCGGGTAAAATAAGTATTTTTCAAAAAATGCAATTTTGCCGCCTTTTGATGGCGCACCCACTTTAAATCTAGTTTTTGACATGTTTATAAGTTGAATTTGACAAAATAAAATTCTTTTTTTGAATCAGGAAATAAAAATTTACATTAGATAATGTTTTGATATTTTTCCGATAACTTTCATATTTTAATGAATAGTAAAAACACGCTATATTTTAATTGAAAACAAATTTTTTCATCGTAATATATTATGTGGTTAAATTATAATATTAAATGGTTTTAAAGTATAAATATAATATATTTTTACCATTTAATATAATTTATGTCATTAGCATTGATTTTACCTTGAATTCGTAGGTTAAATCAATTCAATCTTTTGCAATGTTTTAAAGAAAAACCCGTTTTCTTTCGACAACGGGATTAATTTTAATTTAATTTCTGAAACTTTTGTGTATTGAATTTGGAAAAATGGATTCCATATTTTGAATCAGTAGATCCAAATTATGTTAATAAGCTACTTTTTATTTTTGGGAATTATGAATAGTAACTACGGTAAATTTTATTTACCATAGTTAAAGGTATATCGGGTAATTAAGGTTAAATATAATATTATAAAATTACCATAACACATGTCAAAATCCTATTGGATGACTAAAAGTCGACCCATATCACCTAAGGGTCGGATTAGATTCATTTAATGGACTTTTGTCCAGGAAAGTACTTTAATTATTATTAAAACCAAAGAATGTGACAACATGTCACTTTCTTAAATCTTATAAGTATAATAATTTTCATTTAGTGAAAAACTTCATGCAACTTCGAACATGAATAGTCTCCAGAAAGCTAATACAATTATCTACATCATAGGAATTTATTTAGAATTTTTAGGGATTAAATAATTATCATTTATTATGACACAAAGATGATGCAGTAATTGTCTTATTAATGAAATATTGACATAATTGATGTTATAAATGCCCAAATTAATGTAATTTGAGACTTTTTATGACTTAAACTAATTTTATAGGTTAATATGACATGTTATTGTTGATATATGTAACTTGGTTAGAACTTATCATTCTGTTATGAATTTCATAAAAATCATGTACCAAATAGTTTCAAAATTGACATAAATTAGTTTTTAAAACAAATATTATATTATTAATTGTTATTTTATTCCTAAAAATCTAAGGTTCGGACAAATGACTTAGATAAGATTATATATATTAATAATAAACAACTTGGGATTCTTTTGGCTTGATATAGTATGTTTATTAACCATATAGTGTAAGAAAACAAAAAGACGCGGTAAAAGTTAAATTATTTAACTTAGAGTTAAATCTAATTGATAAGGTTAAAATAATAACCTAAACTTTTCTAAATCCTATTGGATGAGAAGATTTCGACCCATACCCACATTATCTTAGAAATAAGACCCTTTTTAACCATTATAAACCGAATTTGACCTTAATATAAAATAATATTTTGAGATTTTCCTAAGGTGCCCCTCTCCTCCCTTATAAAAGGGCACCTCCTCCCTCTCCTCCTCACACCAATTTGAGCATTCATGCTCGGCCAACCCCTGCCAAAATATCTTCTCCACATCCCTAGTATCATCCTATATGTCATGGTATTCTTCAAAGACCATCCTTAGTTCTTTAAGTGGAGGTTAAGTGAAGGCGCGTCAAAAAGAGGTAATATCCATTACCGGTCTTTTTCAATTTCTTTCTTCTTCCACTTATTCCTATTAGGTTGTTTAATTATGAAGTAATAACATCAGTATCAATAATATACTGATATGTTATTATAAGTATGAAACAACCCTATTTCACCACCTATCCATCCTACGGAAAACGAAATCACCGCGCGTGCGTACGTACGGAATACCGTCTCCACGCCGTGGTGTAATCCATTTTCCACCACCACATTACTTGGATGGGTATAATGGTGTACATAATTACTAAATATGACTATTTTAAAGTTATATTTATTCTGAAATAGTATACATACACTCCAATAAAATTAAACGATCATGAGAATGATATCATCGCTCGTGTGTACGTATAAACTACCGTCTCCACGACGCGATGAGATTCACTCTCCACGTTAACCATTCATGAGTGATTATAAAGTATATATATAGTAAGTAATCATGAAATATATGAAATAATAATGATACTGGATTTATGTGTATATATATGTATTTCATCTACTTAATTCCATTCAACTCAATAAGGAAACGAAAACAGCGTTCATGCGTACGTACTGCCTACCGTCTCCATGAACGGTGTATTTCATTCCATTTACTGATTTATTATATATATGTATATTATGAATATATATTATATACAAATCATGTTTTATATTCTGGAATTAAGTAATCATGATCTAAGTAATCATATGAATAATTACAAGTCAAAACACGGACGACAAATGAAACAATTTTACCCAAAACGCTCTTTAACATGGAATTTACAAAAGAACGGGTAATATAAAGTCATAAGTGAACCATATATGATATAATAACAATGAGTATGATTCTGGAATAAGTCAATGACATTTTTAAATCATTATACATGAGGTTTGGACACTTACGAAGCAAATCAGACCTAAGGTAAGGGAAATATCACAATCTTATTTTTATCCGAGATTGTTTATACTTTAGTATTTACTAGGGTGTATTTTATCATCCACATCCATGTTTCCTCAATATGTACTATTATTTCCATCCAACTACTATTGTTTAAATCCAATTTTACCCTTCAGTGAGTTTTTAGTAAAATATATGGAAGGAATCTTTTGTCGTTTTTCATACGATGTACTTTTTCACTTTTCCGACAAAAGTACGAAGAATGTTTTTTTAAATTATACGACATGAATGGATTTTTAAAACATTATTTCCAACAATCTTCCTTTACAAGTTTTCAAGTTTATTTTTAATCAACTTCTTTTAGTTTAAAATTGTATGACATGTTAAGAAAGGAAAAGTGTTTTTGAAGTAGAAAGGATATTTTCCTCAAGAATGAAGTTCAAGTGTTTTATCAAAATTATTTTCCATCTAAGATAATAAAGGGTTCTGTTTTTATCCCTATTATTACATTGATTTGATTATGTTGTGATGGAAATATTTTTATGAATTCCTTTATCTTATATGAATTTTTTTATGATGTCACGATGTTTAAGATTCATATTTTCATTACATGGGTTATGCAATGATGTATGGTTTATGATTTTGTGGCACACATAAGAATGGTATCATTATGAGATGGGTGGGACCTATATCTCCCTCTAATGCATTGGGTAAAGATTTTATATCTCATTAGATAGACATGGCTGGAATGGTAGGTTATATCGGTTCAGTGAAACAGGACTGAAACGAGGGTGACTTGGTTCAGAAATGGACTTTGTCCACTAAGATAGTCTTGGCAATGAGTCTTGACTAATAAGAAATGATTCTCTATGATTATGTGTGTATTCCACAAAGTTTCATGTTTTATGTTATGATTATTGGGATTACATTTCACTATTATGATTTATCCCATGTTATGAAATTATGATTTCTTTTGCAGGTTAAGATTTCCAAAATGTTATGTTCTTATGAATATGATGTGATTAATATTTCTTTTGTTTACCCTTACTGAGCATTTGAGCTCACCCTTTTATGTTTTCTTTTCCCCAAGATATAAAGAAAGGTTTTAGGTTAAAAAATATGATCTTTATGGGAGATGTTGAAGATATTTCACCATGATTAGAAGATTATATTCCGAGTTTCCAAAAACACTAAACTATTACGGTCCTTGTGTGTGTGTTTTTGTTATGTACTAAGTATTCCGCAAAAGTAATGTAATGTTCATGTACGTCAGGATTTGTGTCTCTACAAATTCCACCATCTAGGTGGTTGATTACAAGAACCCCCCTTTGGGATAATATAATGAAATTGATACCCCACTTATTCTCAAAAATCTAGGAAACTTTTCATGGAGAAATTATCAAATTTGGACCCCTTGAGAAATGATGATGTTGGTAGAAAATACCAAATGATTATGATGGAGGTATCCCCATAATGATTATAAGGATATAATAGTGATATAGGAAGTCCCATGAAGGTAAAAATATCTTGATAAGACCCTTTGAGTGATGATAATTCTATAAATCCTCATAGGGAAATGATATTTAGAGCCTACATGTGACAATGAAAACAAAAATTTCAAGTGTCTTTATATGGTAAGACATTGTTGACTTCTAGTTTTAGAACCTTGAACACCTCACATATATCCAATTTAATTTTTTTATTTAGTTTAACATGAAGATATGTATTTTTCTTAAAACAAATTGATTCAAATTTCAAAATAATGTAACAATAAATGACCCCTTTTATTTAGATTATGAAATATAAGAAGATATTTCATATTAGTTATCTTTTGATTATGTTGTATGTGTCTTTATACCACCCAAATAATGAAAATTGGGTTATCAAAATATACTGTATATTTTGTTAAACTTTAGTCTCCTTGAGTTTTATTGTTCCTCGAAAAAATAACAAAAAAAATATAATAATTGTTGTGTTTATCATTTTGACTAAATATTGTTTCTTATAATAGAGGGGAAATATATTACTGTTAAATAAAATATAAAAATATGAATTGTTATTTTACCTTGATGCTAACGAAAATATAATTGAACATAAATTTCAAATGTATATCAATTCATCAAATTTATTAATTCATTTTTTGAATTACATTATTAATTCAAAATGTAATAAAAATACTGCACATTGAGATCAAATTCATCAACTAGAATAGATGTCCTAAAGGAACACTTGTATATAATATCAACAATTATTATAAATATTTATGGATTTAGGGTTTAAAATTTTATTTGAAGTATAGAAATTATCAAGTTAGGAATTAAATTCAACTCATTTAGGTAAGATAATAAAATAATACAATAATATGAAAACATTTATTTTCATGAAATTACTTATAAAAATAGTGTACTTGATCTATATAATCATAATAACTTTAAAGACATAGAAATTTCAGGGAAATATTTTTCTTAAATTCATTGGAATTTTATGAGTCTGCGTTTTCTGACGGCGCCTGATTCTGAGGCCCGGTGTGCCCGAAATCATTTTCTGATGTTTTTTTCAGGTACGTTCAGTAAACGTACGTGTGGGATTTTCTATCTTTTAAACCGGTGCTCGAAATCGAAATCTAAGGGCACTGATGAACTCGTAGTGCCGGTATTCGATTAAGGATACCTTTACTACAATTGTGTTTGGTCGAGAGTAGAAGGTATAATTTGGGGATTCGTAGAAAATTAAATAAAATTATTGTATTACACAATTTTATTTTTAAGTGGTGGTTATTTCCTCCAAAGGGATGTTGGGGTGGGACCCACACCCCACATAACCTCCCATGAGAGGATAATGTGTGGTGGGGCCCACATGAGCATCTAACTCTTCACCTCCCCTTTAACTCCCACGAACCCCCCTTTTTACCTTTTGAACTTCCACTTAATGGAGGAACCTCTCCACCTCCCTCCATTAATTGTGCCAACCCCATCAATTTAATTAATTAAACTCCCTTAATTAAATGGTAAATTTGAATTGATTTGATATGCATGGCATTTTAAAATTTGGAAGCCTTTTATTTAATTTTTGTTGGCATATATTCTATTGGGGAGGCTCTAGAGAATTAGAAGAAAAGTGTTCCTCTCTTAACGAAGAACAGTGATGCCCACGAAGAATGGCGATGCCTATGAAGAATGCCCAACTTATTTTTCCTCTTTTGTGCCAAGGTAGAAGACATCGCCCGCAAAAAACATTGCCAACATCTCTTCCTCCGATGTTGACAGAATGACATTGTCTTCAGCGACACCATCTTCCATGACACCGTTTTCCGCGACTATGACTAATGAACCTTGAATCCAGGTAGGGGTTGGTCTTGTTTGAATTAAATTATCGTTCCTCATTTTTATATGGTTAGACATTGTCCTTTTTTAACACCTTACTGGGAGGGCGTGGGCCAAAAAAACACGGCCCGACGACCCTCCGTTGTTTCTATTGAGTTGATGACGGAGGAAGAACTGGTACGGCGCCGTGCTGTTGCACCGTGCTGAAGGAAGGAAGGGGGCCACAGCCATGCGGGCTGGGGCGGAAGGAAGAAGCGGCAGTCGTGTGTCGGCCGCATGAAGGAGAACCGTGGCCCGCACCCGTGGGCTTCTTGTTGGATGAACCGGCCGGCTATGCTAACTGGGAAAAAGACCGCGGTGCCACTTGCCGCCACGCTACGGAGGATCCACGGCCCGCGAACCACGGGCTACTTCGTCGGGCGAACCGGTCGGCCGCCTACCGACCGGGTTGAAGGAAGATGCACCACCCGAAGGTGCTGTGTGGGAGGAAAGCGGCCCGCTTTGGGGGCCGCTCTTGCCAGAGAAGACCGGATGGCTTCGACCGGCAAGGCAAGAGGGGTGACGCCACTCGGCGTCGCCATTTCAGAAAATCGGGGGGTCATGCCCCCTGCTCCGCTCGACCAATTGGTCGAGGCCCGACCAGCTGAATACAGGGCCGCCCTTGCGTGGGCCAAGCCCGACCTCCCTCACATGGGCCAGGCCACAGTGCCAGGCCGGGCCACACCCCACCGTGTCGAGCCGACCCCCCAACCGGGTTGGACCCACCGAACCTGGTCGGGCCGACCCGCCAGCCCACTAGGCTTGACAGGCCTGGCCCGTTTCTCTTAAACGTGAATATCTTCTAGACCATGTGTCTGATCGATGAGCCCTCTACAGCACTGGGATCCTCATGACGAGACGATCCTTTTGTGATACTCTAATGGAGTTTTGGACAAATTTGGAAAATGGTCGGGTTTCGAACGAGCGTAATTCCAACCAGGCCCTTGGAACGGAAAAACCAATAACTCTTAAACCAGGCGTTCGATTGAGGCGTCGTCTATCACGTTGGGTTCCTTTTAATGAGACGGAACTTTGGGATACATCAAAATTGGAATTTGTGATAGTTGATTTATCGACCCCTTTGCTCGAGAAACGGACCCTCCCAGAATCGAGCGTGTTGTGTGTGGGAACCCAAGAGCTAGATGCGACTACGACGTCTAGTATATTGGGATATTATGTGGGTTCGACAGTGATGACTACTGTAACGGGATCCTTTGTGGGTTTGAAAGCGATGAATACTGTACTAGGATCCTCCGTGAGTTTAACAGCGATGACTACTGTTCTTGTATCTTGTGTGTGTCCGGCAGTTTGACCTCTTTACTTGTATCTTGTGATGGTCCGACAGAGTAGCCGGTCATGTATCCTGTGTGGGTCCGACAGCTTAGCTGGTCTTGTATCCTGTGTGGGTTCGACGGCTTAGATAAATTAGTGACTATATCTAATCATCTCTATCTCTATAAAAAACATGTTTACCTGTGTGCGTTGAGTCTTGAATTTCAATCATTATCATTGATGTGATTGACTTTACATCCTATGTGGACTTGTAATTCTTGGGCTCGAGAGTTGGATCTGAACTAAGATTGATAACATAGGTATATGTATGGGCATATACCTAAGTATGGATGGTTGATACTTCGTGGTTGTATCTTTCTTCTATATTTTATCCTTTGTGGATTCTGAGAGACCATCGGGGGTCTCGGGATCCCTACTGAGTATCGTTATACTCACCCCTACACGGGGTATGCCTGCACCTCTTTGTGTTGGATACAGACGACATACAGTGTTGACGGAGGTAGAGAGCAAGCTAGCACCAGACGGTACCCAAAGGTGGACCACACGATGAGACGATACACGGAGCGGACCGATAGACGTGGATTGCTGAGGTGGACATCTGTACCTACCCGTCAGGTAGTATACTCGGTGGATGTTCCAGGATCTTCCCTTTTTAGCTGTTGTCCCTTTTTTAGTTGTACTTGCTTTCCATTGTACCAGAACATTACTTTTGGGCTTGTATTTCTGACCCCTTTACTTTCAGAACTACTTTTTGTATAATGTATTCACTTAGTGTTTACTTCCTATTGCATACTCTGTTGTGTGTGTTTACTTTCATAATGGAAATTCATTCCCAGCTTATGGATTTACGAATTTGGTGCTATTCTCCAGCCACTAGACTAAGGAAGGCGAGATTGGGTAGTCACGGCATGGGCCCCAAGGATGGTTCTTCACAATAATGATAATGTTTTTATAAATTTTAATAAAAACATATGATATTGGACTCTAATAGAATCCAATGATATTGATAATGTTTTTTCAAATGTAAACCTTTATTTCCCTAATAAAGATCTAAAACAAATATCAACATAAAAATTTTCATTATAGGTCATATTGATAACAGTGAAATTTTAAAACCAATCTACGTTATAAAATCTGGGAAAATGTGAGTTATTTTGGTCTATTTTGATAACCCCTGAAGATATAAAAATATTTTTTTATAAATTGATATTTTTTTGAAATAAAATTTTAAAAAAAGGAAAATGTGAAGTATTAATGACATTTAATAACTTATGGATTCTCACAAAGTTCAAAGGTTGATTACGATTTCGCATGTTATCCTTTAATAAATGTTATCATCGTTCAATATTTAATGTCATTTGATGTAAATAGACAATGAGAAGTTATTGAAAATTATTTTATAACAAAATACACATATGGTAATATTGATATTTTTTTATATAAAAAAATATTTAATTTGGAGTATGAATACTCATATTGTTCATATTTATTCTATCAAATTTAGCAAATAATTATATGAAATATAATTTTTTTTGAAAATTTGGTATAATTTTCAATGTTACTTTTTGATAAAAAGGTTATAAAAAATGACTCAATTTATCAATTTATTTTTATATAGTTTTTTTACATTAATTTATAGTGATTGTAATACATATTGATTATTTTAAATTTATTGGGATTCTTAATTATATTTCCAATGCAATGGAATATTTAAAGAAATTATTTAGACTTAAATATGTTAAAAATAAATTTTTTTCAATTGCAATAATATTTTTTCAATTGGATCAAAAATAGAAAATAATAAAGACAAAAACTTTGTATCTCAATTAAAATATAATAATGAAGTAACATGAAAAACGTACATGAAATATTTTCATATTTTATGTTTGTAACTAGTCATGAAATATATTGATTGGGAGATGTATGATTTTAGGCCTCAAAGGGATGATAATGAACTTATTGGACTTGAATTTCCCTATATTACTCTTTTAGGATCACTAATATAACTCTTTAATAATAGAAGGATATAAATTTAATTTTATGTTAATTAAAATTTTTGCGTGAAATATTTCCCTTTTTAAACAATATTGGAATTGTATTAATCATACATTATACTACCTTTAAGGACTTTTTTGAGAATTAATTTATTAATAAAATTGAAATCTAAAATTATTTGTATTTCTTTTTTTTATATTATTATGGTCTATACATGGATAAGTATCAAAAAAGATATATATTTATATTTAAAAAATTATTATTTAATGTAATTCTTTGAAATTAATTATTTCTACCATTTTCTCCAATATTATAAGATTTTAGGGCTTTAAAAATGTATTAAGGTAGTAAAAACATAAAGAAAAATAATTATGATCACTCAGTATAAAGAGGGTATAAAACTCAAATAGAATAAATATAAAATACATTATTTATAGAATCTTTGATTACAATTAGTGATGATGAGAACTCAATATCAACCCACCTATTCTTATGTCCAAAGGTGATCCACCATAAATGGAATCACTAAATAGTTTTTGATGGATCCTTTTTATAAATAAAAGAAATCATCATATACCTTATTTATTATAGAAGAAATATTGAAGGGGGGATTTAACTAATATATATATCGTACTATTGCACTCATATATTAAAAATAAATACTATGACTATCATCTATAGGCCACCATTATTAAAAAAGATGCCTCTTTCTGATATGGAATATCACTGATGTTTGGAAATATATTTTCATATATTTTATAATATTTATAATGGATCCATTATTTATAATATGAATTAATTTAACATATTCAATTATTATATCTCAATAAACATATCATCATATGATATTAAATATGAATAAACTAATTATTATTCAAAAAATTCATAACTATATTACATTTGATATTTTATATCATATTCATATAACATAATGTAATATACTATATCCAAAACATTAATATATTCATATTAATATATTTTTTATAAGACATCATAATCATAAAACATTGAATCTCCAACATCCGCAAAGGACTCATATACATTATAGAAATTTTCAAATAACTTGTGGAATCATATTAAAACTGCTATTGGGTTTTAATGAAATTAATATTTAATAATTTAATATATAAACCTAAAACCTAATAGAGAAAATAATTTGATAAAATATTAGTCTGAAATTATTGAAAGTATAAATATATATTACCTTCTATATAAAAGTTTTTTATTTAAAATTAATGATATCCTATGGTTATTTGTTAGAAATTGATTCTCGAAATAACTCTAGAATGAGCCTTTTTTTCAATATATATACCACTATCCATTCTCAAGTATGGAATAAATAGGTAAGAAACATTATGTCTATTTTATTTATAAGAAACAAATTACCATATGTACTAAAAATAAATCATTTATATCCATTTCATAGGCCATGTTCATTGATAAAAGATCTTATTCATGTTTATTATTTTCAAACATTATGGATCATCTTTTGACATGTAAATTATAACAATGATAAAATATTTATCATTTATTATGGATGATCGTTGAAAATATTCATTGATTTTAAATTAATAAATAATCAATTTTATTATATATATATATAACCCAAATAAACTAATAGTTTAGTATAATAACCCCAAAATATATTTCCAATGATATCTCATATAACAAGTATATTCCTCCCCATGATAACCTGTATCACAAACATCAATATATATAATATTGATGTCTGTGATATGGGTATTTTAAAAAAAATTAAATTTCCTACTTGTAATAAATCATCATAAATTATATAAAAAATTCCAAAAAATATTATTTAATATCCAAATTATTGATATGTTTTAAGAAAATTATTTAAAATTTAAAAAATGGAAAATTTAAAATCAAATGGATTTAATAATTTTATATAAAGGAAAAAAATCATCAAGATAAAAATAATAAATATCATTGTTAAAATTAATTTTTTTATATGGTTGGGGATAAAAAACCTTTATTCATGAATTAAATGATGATCCAATGATAATTTAATCGCTAAGAATATTTTTAATTACCTTATTTTTATTCAAAATATTTTATATCATTCCCTATTAATTAATGGAAAAAAGAAATAATTGGAGATATTGAAATCAAATATATCTCAGAAAATTTTAATTAAATGTTTGAAATGAATCATGGGACTCTCATTTCTGGGAATCTTTTAATAACTAAGAGGTCTATTTTATTTAATGATTTAAAAAAACCTATTATAGATTTTTTTATACATTATAACTTTAATAACTTATATATTTTTTAAAAAATTGTGATGTTTATCCCTATTAAATTACTATTTCTCAATAAATACATCCTTATAAATTTTTTGATCTTAATAAACTTATAGATTTATAGGATAATATAAATTTAAAGTACATATGATATCTCAAATCACATGTACCTCACCTCATAAAATATCTGATATTGTGGAAATTCATATTAGCTAAATTTTCACCTATGATATTGGTCATTATATACATAACACTTTAAATATGTCATTAAATATATTATTTTTTGAAATTTGTTTATTCCAATGTTAGTAAAAATTAGACATCCTAATGTGTGACTACGTACAACACTGTAGTGTTGAAATTTATTATAAACTCAAAATTAATAACCCTATGAGAAATAAAATTCTTGAAATGATTCAATACTACATAATATATAGATATATCTCATGTAATATCTATAAAACACATATATATCTATAAAAGTATATGCAATATATGTATCTCCATACATATTCTGAATACTCATATAATATATTTTTCCAAGACATTGAGTGTGGCCACAAGACTTAGAAAATGATTACCCTATATAGGTTAATGGCCCATTATAAATGCTAATGAAATATAATGCCCAATCCATGTGAATAACAAACATAATATTCATCAAAATAGATTATAAATTTTATTCTTCCCCAACCTAAACCTTATTTTAATTTTTAATTAATTTATTATTTTAACTTTATTCGTATAATTGAGTTTTGGTTCCTTCCCATTGAAATGTTTTAGATAAATTAAGACTTTACCTATTAAAAATGTTAGAACATAGTTAGTATAAGGAATATAAATTTCTTTAATATGGGTATAATGATTTATTGAGAATCATTACATGATTTTTTTATGGTTTTTCCAACCATGTTTTCAAACCATGTAACTTATCTATGATATCCAAAAATATAAATTAATTCATTTCCCCAAAATCATTCAAACCTAAATTAGGATAATTGACATCATATCACAACTAGATAGTCCCCATAATGCCTTATCCCTATATTTCTTCACCTTTTCAAGGTAGTTGAAGGTGATTTTATTAATGTTTAATGAAAAATCATCAAAACAAACTCTTTGGACCTTCTCGCATCCCCTTATTCATCATTATTTCGTTATATTATAAAACTAGTGGTTTCATTTCAACCAAGTGTTTTAATTGAATTTTTTTTAAATTGGTATTTATTGTTTTTTGGTATTGTTTTTTTCTATGGGACATCTTGGGCCTCATTGAGGTTGATTAACATCACTATTTATACTAGAAAATAAATCTAATGTTGGTTTCTCTATTTCTAGGAAATTAAGAATAAAATAATGATTTCATGAATATATGTAATGTGTGTTTATGTAATTAATATGTTATATTAGGAATATTAAATAAATATTTTCCTAGAACAATTGTTTTATTTTAATTTTAATGAAAAGAATAAGTATTATCAACTTGGTTCTAAAGTGTAAATTCTGTTATAAAATACAAACCACACACAACATTTGTTAAATATCCCATTTTATATTTTAGAATAGAACATCATTTTTTAGTATGAAATTTTATATTTTTATTCATATCTATAACGATTTTTTCAAAATTAATATTTCCTTTTTTTATTTAATTGGAGCTAAAATCTTTTATAATTCTTCATATTATAAATTGTTTATAAGATTTGGGTTCTAAAGTATTTGAGGAAAATTATTTTATAATGAATTTTTGGGTCTTGGTTAAAACATTCACAATTACTTTATTGAAATTATTTCCATTTAAACATGACCTATTCTTATAATGGAAATATTTTAAATGTGGTGTTTTGATTGAATCCCCACCATGAATATTTGTTGATTCATTATTTATAGAAAATGTGGTGGTTTAGAAAGATAGTAAAAAAAGATAAGGTAATGATTTAATGCTTATTGATATGACGATAATTTATTGATTTTTATCATAGTTCGCATCCATTTTTTTATTGGAATACGTGGGTATCTAGGTGGGAGACTTGGGGAAACCTTCTAGACTAGTTAATTATCAAAATATGGAGAGTGTCCCTTATTTTATAGTACTCTCTACATAGGTTATACCCTTGGTTAGTATTTTTAGGTAAATACAATGAGTTATGAAACGTTACTAACATTTAGGGTTTTGTATATCTAGTTGTGTTTTATTAGACATGTTATGGTCATCCCTATAGCTTTAATATTCTCGTGATCTTTGTGTCTATTTTACATATATGATGATATCTTTTACTATGATCTATTTATATTTTTTTAGAAAGCATTATAGTCCCATTTGAAACCATTATTAGTATATTTATATATTAAAATATGATTTTTAAAACATTTTACCTATATTTTATATACATTAACATTTTTGAAATGGGGTTTTTAAATTATTGTCATTAGATTTTTATTTTTAAAAGAACATTTGATGTTATCTTACCAGTATATTTAAAACTATCATGAAATGATTTTAAATTTAACGGATATTAATTTAGTTTTAGGAGGTCACTTGATTACAATTTTATACACAAACCTATCATATTATAGGGTTTTCCCCAGTGTCACTTAGATGTGGAATTGGAATCATGATCATAATAATGTTTAGTAGAGTTTCTAAGTGGAAATTCATTAGATACACGCAAAGATAGGTAGATTTGGATTTTATATTTTTTTATTAGGATTAAATTGATGTATTTTCATCCTCACCTTCTTTGAATTCTAGTTTTTAACTCTCTATTTTATCTTTATTCTATTAATTTATAGTGGATTGTGTTGATAGTATCTTATAAAAACATATTTCAATAATTATTTTTACCAGTCCTATTTTATTATGATTCATGGTGTGCATTTACTCATGGTTAATTTGGTTATGTTTTATAGTTTATTCGCTTAATTATTTGTCATGGATCTTTGAAATATGTAGTGATAATGTCAAATTTATAGTTGTAAGTCATTTGTGTATTACTATATAAATTGGAATGATATAATTCCCTATGGTTTTTAATTTGATTCATTGGGACTTTTAACATGACCATGCAGATAAATAATGCCATGTAGGCCTTTCCATGATATGTCATGGGGCGCTATTCTGATATGGCCTAGACATGTTCTTGAAAAAATGGAATTATAATTTACGTTCTTAAGAGACACTAGTTCTACTATCCCGATTTTTATTCATGGTATGTAGTATATTGGAGATAAGATAGTATTATCTTAAGTGGTAGATCATGGGTGGGTTCCTAATCACAACCTCCATGAGATGAAACTTTATTTTCAAGGTAATCTATGATGTGAATATGTTGAGTTCATACTCATATGTAGAATTTTTACATAATATTCGGTTAATTTTATTTATTTTTAGTACTTATTATAACGACACATACATTACATACATTGTTAATACTTCAAAACTGAAGTAACCTTGTTACAACATATAACCAAACCATAAAATAACTATATAGGTATAGTGACACTGGAAACTGGGAAACATAAACAACTGGTTCATAAAATCATCTACATTGTCTCCAATTTATTTCGTCATATCTAGAGTACCTTTTTGGCATATCCTACTTAATAAACTTTTTCAAGACCTGGGGAAAGAAAACATAAAGAAGGGTGAGCTCCAATTCTCAGTAAGAGTAAACAAAATAAATATCAATCACATAATATTCATAAGAACATATCATTTCGGAAATCTTAACCTGCAAAAGAGATCATAATTTCATAACATGGGATAAATCATAGTAGTGAAATGTAATCTCAATAATCATAACTTAAAACCTGAAACATTTTGGAATGCACACATAATCATAGAGAATCATTTCTTAGTAGTCTAGACTCATTTCCATGACTATCTTAGTGGACAAAGACCATTTCTGAACCGAGTTCACTCCTCATTTCAGTCCTATTTCACTGAGTCGGATTAACCTTCCATTCCATCCATGTCTATCTCATGAGATATAAATCATTACCCAATGGATTTGAGGGATATATAGGTCCCACCCATCTCATAATGATACCATTCTTATGTGTTCCACAAAATCATAAATCATACATCATTGCATAACCCATGTAATAAAAATGGGATTCTTAAACCTCGTGACATCATAAAAAAAATTCATAAAAGATAAATGATTTCATAAAAATAATTCCATCACAACATAATCAAATCAATGTAATAATAGGAATAGAAACATAACCCAATATTATCTTAGATGGAAAATAATTTTGATAAAACACTTGAACTCCATTCTTGAGGAAAATATCCTTTCTACTTCAAAAACATTTTTCTTATCTTAACATGTCATACAATTTTAATCTAAAATAAGTTGATTAAAAATAAACATGAAAAATTGTAAAGGATGCTTCATGGAAATAATGTTCTATAAATCCATTCAGGTCGTATAAGTTAAAAAAACATTCTTCACGTACTTTGGCTGAAAAAGTCAAAAAGTACCTAGTATGAAAAACAACAAAATATTCCATTCATATCTTTTACTAAAAACTCACCGAAGGGTAAAATTGGATTTAAACAATTGTAGGTGGATGGAAATAAGATTATATATTGAGGAATCATGGATGTGGATGATAAATATTCCCCAGTAAATTCTGAAGTATAGACAATCTCGAATAAAAATGAGAATGTGAGATTTTCCCTTACCTTAGGTCCGATTTGCTTCGTAAGTGTTTGAACCTCATGCATAATTATTCAAATAATGTCATTTAATTATTCCAGAATCATACTAATTGTTATGATATCATATATGGCCATATTCTTAGCTTATTATTAGTAATATTTCATTTCTACTTGTTATTCGGGTGTTTATTGCTTTTTGTTCTTATGCGTGTTTTGTCGAATAAATTATTATTATTCTCTTTAGGTTATAGATACCTCATATCCAAAATTTTATTAGTGTAATACATATTATAATTATTCACTAAATTCATTTATATAATCATTATGCAATGAAAATCATGTAGAACGAGTCGCATCACATCGTGGAGACTGTATTCCGTACGTACGCACGAACGATGATATCATTCCCATGATTGTGGAATTTTATTGGAGTGTATTTATACTACTTCAGAATCAATATCACTTTAAAATAATCATATATAGTTATTATTTACACCATTATACCCATCCGAGTAATATGGTGGTGGAAAATAGATTACACCACGGCATGGAGACGGTATTCCGTATGTACGCACGTGCAGTGATTTCATTTTTCGTAGGATGGATAGATGGTGACATAGGGTTGTTTCATACATATAATAAAATATCCGTATATGAGTGATACTTATGTTATTACTTCATAATGAAACAACTAAAGAAGAAGAAGTTGAAGAAGAAATAAAGTTGAAAGAATCAGTAACGGACATTACCTCTTCTTTGAAGTGCCTCTTTGAGACCTCTTTTTAGGTTAATAAAATTGGTCTTTGATGAAGAACAGGACCTCTAGGATGTTTCTTGGGAAGTGGAGAAGAGAATTTGGTAGGTTTTGTCCGAGGTTGAAGGCTCAAAGTGGTGTGAGGAAGAGAGGGAGGATGTGCCCTTTTATAAGGGAGGAGAGGGGAACCTTTGGAAAAACTAAAAATATTATTATATTATAATGTCATATTCGGTTTTTAATAGCTCCAAATTGATTTATTTAGAATCTAATTTTGGGATGGGTCGAAATACTCTCATCCAATATAATTTATACACATTTAGGTTTCTATTTTAACCTTATCATTTAGATTCAACTTTAAGTTAGATAATTTAACTTTTACCGTGTCTTCTTGTTTTCTTACACTATAAGGTTAATAAACTTACTCTAAAAAGACAAACGAACCCCTAGTTGTTTATTAGTAACATATATAACCTTATATAAGTAATTTGGCAGAATCATAGATTTTTAGGAATAAAATAACAATTAATAATATATTATTTGTTTTAAAAACTATTTTATGTCAATTTTGACACTATTTGGTAATTCATTTTTGTGAAAATCATAACAGAAATATTAGTTCGAAAAAGTTAATTAAATCAATACTAACATGTCATATTAACATATAAAATTATTGGAATTTATAAAAAGTCTAAAATTACATTTATTTGGGTATTTATAACATCAATTTTGTCAATATTTTATTAATAATATAATTACTGCATCATCATTGTGTCATAAATAATTTAAATTATTTAAAGTAGAAAAATTAAAAATAAAATACCATTATTTAGTAAATCGTTTTATCTTTCTAATGAATATTTATAGTCGAATTTATCTTATTTATAACCCTATATTAAAAATGATTTACTATTTAAATTGTGATTTTAACTATTTTAACCCTTCTTTAAATAAATTAATATTAAATGTCCTAATCTAATCCAAGTGGGCCTAAATGGTCATAATTTATTCAAAAGGTTGTTTTTTGTCGAATTACTCTTATCCAATAAAATTATGACATGTGTTAGAATAATAATAATATCATTTTTACTCTTAATTACCGTATTTACTTTTAACCATGGTAAAAAAGGTAAAACGTTACTATTCACCAAAAATTATTTTCATCTCATTGAACCCCATTTTAGTCCTTGATATTTACTGTTTCTCTCGTAGTTTTGAAATTCCACTCACAGAAGTGGTAAAATTATGTTTTATGTGAATTTGGAAATTCTCCTCGGAGGTGGGTAAAAGACGGTGAAAAGTTCGATAAAATTTTTATATATCTAAAATTAATATAAAATGACTCCAATGAATTGCATTGAACTTATATAGGTATTATGTATCAATTTTGACCTAAAATAAATTTAAATAAAACAAATAATTATTTAAATAAAAAGTCGGTTTTCAAATAGTAACCCAGTGTTTTTACTATTCATCAAAAATTGAATGTTTTCAGAAAATTACTAAAATTTCACCCTAGGATAATTTCTTTATTCCAAATCCAAAAATGAAGTCCATTTTGAAAAATAAAATTTACAAAATTTCAAAAAGTGGGTATTACTATTCATAACGGCTAGTTTTAATAATATTTTAATAGTATATCGTTATTTAGTGAAACTCGGTATTGCGTACGAGGAAAGCTATCGAGGAAGGTTGAGATTGTGTGTAAAGAAAGCCAAGCTATTTTTGTGTGTAGTGAAATATTCCTTTGATGATTTATATAACATAAAAACAAAATATTTCTCATAAAAGTCTCAGGTGTTACATTCTACCCCCCTTAAAATGAATTTTTCCCTCACAATTCGTCACTTTATAACAAACAGATGAGGATACCTCTCCCTCATCATATCATGCAGCTCCTGTTTAGCTTCTTCTAATTGTTGGTTCCTCCATAAAAATTTCACCAAGTGAGTGGTCTTGTTCAATAGGACTTCTTCACTACGATCGAGAATCTCTGTCGACTGTTCTTCATAAGAAAGATCTTGTTCCAGAGGTACAACTTCTGAGCTGAGTACATGTGAAGGATCAGGTATTTACTTTCTCAGGAGAGATACATGGAACACATCGTCAACTTGAGAGAGATTCGGTGGAAGCGCCAATCGGTAAACAACCTTCCCAACACGATCCAGTATTTCGAAAGGATCGATATACCTAGGGCTCATCTTTCTGTTATTTACAAATCTCATTACTCTATTCCAAGGAGATATTCATAAGAACACTTTATCACCCACTTCAAACTCTAGGTCTTTTCTTAGGTTATCGGAATAACTTTTTTGTCGACTCTGAGATGCTCTTATGTGTTGTTGAATAGATCTAACATTTTCTTCCATCTCATCAACAAGATTAGGTCCTAATAGATTTCTTTCCCCAACTTTATCCCATCAAGTTGGAGTTCTGCATTTCTTTCCATAGAGAGCTTCATAAGGATCCATCTGAATAATGGAGTGAAATCTATTATTATAAGAAAACTCCACCAAAGGTATGTGTTGATCCCAACCACCTTTGAAATCCATAGAGCAAGCTCTCAACATATATTCTAGAGTTTGAATTGTCCTTTCAGACTGACCGTCTATCTGAGGATGATAAGCAGTGCTGAAACTCAGCTTTGTATCTAGAGTATGCTGAAGACTTCTCTAAAACATTGAGGTAAACCTCGGATTACGATCAGATTTAATGTAAAGTGGTACTCCATGCAATCTTACCACTTCCTTTTTCATATATCATGGCAAGCTGATCCAGAGAGAAATCCTCTCTAATAGCGATGAAGTGTGCCGACTTTGTAGGACGATCAACTATGACCCAGATAGCATTATTGCATTTGGATGTTTTAGGAAGTCCAGTTACAAAGTCCATAGTGATGTTTTTCCATTTCCATTCTAGTATGGGTAATGGTTGTAACATCCCCTTAGACTTCTGTCTCTCATCATTAACTTACTGAAAAACCAAGCATCGAGAGACATATTCACCAACATCTCTTTTCATTCCATCCCACCAGAAGTACTCTTTCAGGTCCCTATACATATTCGTGCTTCCAAGATGAATAGAAAATAAAGAACGATGAGCCTCATCCAGAAAATCCTTCTTTAATTCTGGGATGGGAGGAACACAAACCCGATTCCTGAACTTTATTATCCCATCACAATCAAGGTTGAATTCAGGAACATTTCTCACCTTCTTTTGTAACTCTACATCTTCTTTCTGCGCCTCTTTAATCTTCACATGTATAGATGGTTGAACATTCATTTGAGAAAGATACGATTTTTCCCCTTCCATTATAATTCCAAGATCCATCCTTTGTAAATACATAAATATTTGATCTTTTCTGATCCTTATCATGGATAAACTGGCATGGTCTTGTCGACTTAATGCATCTTCCACCTTGTTTTCTTTCCCAGGGTGGTAATGAATTGGGCAGTCGTAATCCATAATCAGCTCCAACCATCTTCTTTGGAGCATATTTAGCTTCTTTTGTGTGAAAATATACATTAAACTTTTATGATCAGTATAAATATCACACCTTTCTCCATAAAGATAATGCCCCCAAATCATTAATGCAGATATTACCACAGCTAACTCCAAATCATGAGTTGGGTAATTTTGCTCATGGATTTTCAACTGTCGTGAAGCATAAGCTATCACCATATCATTTTGCTTAAGAACACACCCTAGCCCCTTCTTGGATGCATCCCTATAGATCACAAACCTTTCTCCACTACAAGGTAGTGTGAGTACAGGTGCATTGGATAACCTTCTCTTCAACTCCTTGAAATTCTCTTCACATTCCTCCATCCATACTAACGTAACTCCTTTTCGAGTCAACCTGGTGAGTGGATTAGATAATCGTGAAAAATCATTCACAAAACGTCGATAATAACCAGCCAAACAAAGAAAACTTCGGATCTTAGTTTCTATTGGTGGTCTCGACCATCTTTTGATAACCTCTATTTTTGCTGGATCCATAGATATCCCCTCTTTTGATATTATGTGACCCAAAAATGCTACTTTTTTAAGCCAAAATTCACACTTGGTAAATTTGGCATAATGCTTCTCCTTTCTCAGGGTCTTCAATACAATTCTCAAGTGATCTTCATGTTATTC
The DNA here is from genome assembly GCA_963277665.1 of Viscum album. Taxonomy (NCBI): domain Eukaryota; kingdom Viridiplantae; phylum Streptophyta; class Magnoliopsida; order Santalales; family Viscaceae; genus Viscum; species Viscum album. The sequence goes on from OY728137.1 coordinate 216,267,904, forward strand.
CTTTCTCTTTGAATATACAAGAATATCGTCTATACAGACTACCACAAACTGATCAAGATAGTATCTAAAGACTCTATTCATCATATCCATGAAGATAGCAGGGGAATTAGTAAGACTAAATGGCATCACTATAAATTCATAGTGTCTATACCTTGTACAAAAAGGCGTATTTGGTATATCCTCTCTTTTGACACTTAATTGATGATACCCTGAATGAAGATCAATCTTGGAAAAGTATTGAGCTCCACATAGTTGGTCAAATAAGTCATCAATGCGTGGGAGAGGATATTTTTTCTTGATAGTGATCTTGTTAAGTTCTCGTTAATCAATGCAGAGTCTCATTGATCCATATTTATTCTTAACAAACAGAACAGGTGCTCCCCAAGGTGACACAGTAGGGCGTATGAATCCCTTATCAAGATTCTCTTAGAGTGGCTTCTTCAATTCCTGCAACTCAATTGGGGTTATTCTATAAGGTGTCTTTGAAATAGGCAAAGCACCCAGTACGAGTTCTATTGATAACTCTTCCTCTCGATTTGGTGGAAGACCTATAAATTTCTCCGTAAAGACATTGTCAAACTCCAGTACAATGGGAATATTCTTAATCATGAGTTTCTCACCAACCATTTGACATAAATAACCTTTATTTAGTGGAATGAAGACCCATAAGATGGAAGAAATTTCCACTAGAAGGTTATGATCATCCTTGCATCGATATAAGATCATAGATTGATCTGGAATATGAAATGTGACTTCCCTTCTTTGGAAATTGATATGATCTCTATATAAAGAAATCCAATCCATGCCAAGAATCACATCAAATTCCACTATAGGAAGGATCATAAGATTTGCAGGAAGCACTTTCCCACAAACATCAATCGAAGAATAATTATAAACTTTTGATGCGACTGTTGTGCCATCAGGGGTTGCCACAGCTAACTCAACATCTAATTTTTGAGTTAATATGGTGATACCCTTTGAAAATTCTTCAAAAATAAAAGAGTGGGTGGATCCAGAATCAAATAAAACATTTGCTACTTTAGAGTGGATGGTAAGTGTACCTTTCACCACTTCGTTACCGTACTCCACATCGCTGATAGAAATTGCATGTGACATTCCTTTGTCTTTATCCTAAAGAGTTTATTGACATCGATCATTATTAACACCCCTTGGATTAGGGCATTGATTTGGCATAATGCCCCATTACCTTGCACTTGTAACATTGAAGTGTAAGAGGTGCACTCTGTGTAGCCTTTTCTTTGTTCGCATCACTAGACATCTTCTTCCCATCATTGCGGCATTCAAATTCTCGATGATGTTCCTTTCCACATTTGAAACATTTACATGTCCCTTTAATACAACTCCCTCTATATTTCTTTCCACAATTTGAGCATAAGGGAAAACTCATCTTCTTTTTAGTGTGCTCTTTATATTTTCCTTTGAATTACATTTTACTCTTCTTATCAAACCCATATGACTGATGGGTTACTCCAATCTCCATCTCAACCTTGAGAGCACATCGAACAATTTCCTCGTAGCTATTGAAGTCCCTTATGGATAACGCCCTTCGAAGAATTGGTTTTAAGCCACTAAAGAATCGATCGATCTTACTCTCAGGTTGGATAATAATCCCAGAATCATACCTTGCAAGTCTTGTAAAATTTTCTTCGTAGGTACCAACAGATTCATCATCCTTTTTCTTTAGTTAAAGAAACTTCTTCTCCATATTTGTTCGGAGAATACGAGGGAAGTATTTATTGAAAAATAAGTTCTCGAACTCGTCCCATTCCATGGATTCAATTTCTTCCCTTTGCCTCGTATTCTTAATAAGATTCCACCATTGATCAACATCACCTTCCAAACGGTATACTACTAAGATTACTTTATCATGTTTAGAACATTTAAGAACTAAAAATATCTTTTTAGTGGTACTAATCCATTGTTCATCCACTAATGGATCACAAGACCCGCTGAATAAAGGTGGACGCTGCCTCATGAAGGATTCAACAGAATACTGCTCCTTCCTTTGCTCATTTGGAAGTCCTGCATGATTCGTAGCTTGAGAAAGTTTTGTGAGCATGGCTACAAGATTTTTCATTCCAGCTCCCATAACGTTTGGTTGTTCAGGGGGAAAATCATTGCATTTCCCGTCGCATTCCTCATTAACACGGTTCCATAGGGTTCCAGCCATTGACTAAAACCAAGAAGAATAGTTTGAGAAACACTAATTATAAGAGGAAAAACACATAATCAAGAATAACATTTCACACTTAAGGTATTATCATAGGTTTTTCAAGGCCATTTCTAAAACACTAAGATTGTGTTCTATGCTTAGACTTATCCTTAGGGTTCTTACTATGGATTTCACATCCTAGTTTCCAATGGTTGACTATACCTTTCCTCTGATACCAACTATAATGACCCATAATTTATATACATTGATAATACTTCAAAATTAAATTGCACTTATTACAACATATAAAAAAACCATGAAAGGACTGTATAGGTATAGTGTCTTTGGAAACTAGGAAACATAAACAACTGGTTCATAAAATAATCTATATTGTCTCCAATTTATTTCATCATATCTAGAATCCCTTTTTGGAATATCCTACATAATAACCTTCTTTATGACATGGGGAAAGAAAACATACAAAAGGGTGACCTCAAATATCAGTAAGGGTAAACAAAAGAAATATCAATCACATCATATTCATAAGAACATATCATTTCGGAAATCTTAACTTGCAAAATAGATCATAATTTCATAACATGGGACAAATAATAGTAGTGAAATGTAATCCCAATATTCATAACATAAAACATGAAACTTTGTGTCATACACACATAATCATAGATAATCATTTCTTAGTAGTCAAGACTTATTCCCCAGACTATCTTAGCGGACAAAGTCCATTTCTGAACTGCGTTCACTCCTCGTTTCAGTCCTATTTCACTGAGCCGGATTAACCTTCCTTTCCAGCCATGTCTATCTCATGAGATATAAATAATTACCAAATGAATTGGAGGGAGATATAGGTCCCACCCATCTCATAATGATAACATTCTTACGTGTGCCACAAAATCATAAATCATACATCATTGCATAACCCATGTAATAAAAATGGGATTCTTAAACCTCGTGACATCATAAAACAATTCATATAAGATAAAGGAATTCATGAAAATAATTCCATAACAACATAATCAAATAAATGTAATAATAGGGATAGAAACAGAACCCTATATTACATTATATGGAAAATAATTTTGATAAAACACTTGAACTCCATTCTGGAGGAAAATATCCTTTCTACTTCAAAAACATTTTTCTTTTCTTAACATGTCATACAATTTTAATCTAAAAGAAGTTGATTAAAAATAAACTTGAAAACTTGTAAATGAAGCTTCATGGAAATAATGTTCTAAAAATCCATTCAGGCCCTATAATTTAAAAAAACATTCTTCTTGTTCTTTGGCCGGAAAAGTCAAAAAGTACCTCGTATGAGAAACAACAAAAGATTCGTTTCATATATTTTACTAAAAACTCACTGAATGGTAAAATTGGATTTAAAAATTTTTAGGTGGATGGAAATAATATTACATATTGAGGAAACATGGATGTGGATGATAAATATTCCCCAGTAAATTCTAAAGTATATACAATCTTGGATAAAAATGAGATTGTGAGATTTTCCCTTACCTTAGGTACGATTTGCTTTGTAAGTGTCTGAAACTCCTATATAATGATTTAAATAATGTCATTGACTTATTCCAGAATCATAATCATTGTTATGATATCATATATTCCATATTCTTAGCTTCTTATTAGTAATATTTCATTGCTACTTGTTATTCGGGTGTTTATTGCTTTTTGTTCTTATGCGTGTTTTGTCGAATAAATTCTTATTATTATTTTTATGTTATATATAAATAATATCCATACTGGTATTAGTGTAATAAATATCATATTTATTCAATCAATTCATTTATATAATCATTATGCACTGAAAATCAGGTAGAACGAGTAGCATCACATCGTGGAGTCGGTATTCTGTACCTACGCACGAGCGATGATATCGTTCCCATGATCGTGGAATTGTATTTGAGTGTATGTATACTATTTCAGAATCAATATCACTTTAAAATAATCATATATAGTTATTATTTACACCATTATACCCATCCAAGTAAGATGGTGGTGGAAAATAGATTACACCACGGCGTGGAGACGGTATTCTGTTCGTATGCACACGCGGTGATTTCCTTTTCCGTAGGATGGATAGAGGGTGAAATTGGGTTGTTTCATACATATAATAACATATAAGTATATGATTGATACTAATGATAATACTTCAAAATGAAACAACTAATGAAGAAAAAGTGGTAGAAGAAATAAAGTTGAAAGAATCGGTAACAGACATTACCTCTTCTTTGAAGTGCCTCTTTGAGACCTCCTTTTATGGAACTAAAATTGGTCTTTGAAGAAGGCCAGGACCTCTAGGATGTTTCTAGGGAAGTGGAGAAGAGAATTTGGCAGGGGCTGGCTGATCTTGAAGGCTCAAAGTGGTGTCAGGAAGAGAGGGAGGAGGTTCTCTTTTATAAGGGAGGAGAGGGGAACCTTTGGAAAAAATAAAACTATTATTTTATTATAAAGTCATATTCGGTTTTTAATAGCTCCAAACTGATTTATTTCGAAGCAAAGGTGTGGATGGGTCGCAATACTCTCATCCAATAGAATGTAGACATGTTTAGGTTTCTATTTTAACCTTATCATTTAGATTTATCTTTAAGTTAGATAATTTAACTTTTACCGTGTCTTCTTGTTTTCTTACACTATAAGGTTAATAAACATACTATATCAAGAAAAACGAACCCCAAGTTGTTTATTATTAACATATATAACTGTATCTAAGTAATTTCACCGAACCTTATATTTTTAAGAATAAAATAACAATTAATAATATAATATTGGTTTTAAAAACTATTTTATGTCAATTTTGACACTATTTGGTAATTGATTTTTGTGAAAACAATAACATAAATCTTAGTTTGAAAAAAGTTAATTAAATCAATAATAACAAGTCATAGTAAAATATAAAATTATTGGAATTCATAAAAAGTCTCAAATTACATTTAATTGGGTATTTATAACATCAATTATGTCAATATTTCATTAATAATATAATTACTGCATCATCATTGTGTCATAAATAAAATAAATTATATAAAGTATAAAAATAACAAATAAAATACCATTATGTATTAAATATTTTTATCTTTCTAATGAATATTTATAGTCGAATTTATCTTATGTATAACCCTATATTAAAAATGATTTACTTATTAAACATTGATTTTAATTATTTTAACCATTATTTAAATAAATTAATATTAAATGTCCTAATCTAATCCAAGTGGGCCTAAATGGCCATATTATATTCCTAAGTTTTTTTGGTCGAATTACAGTTATCCAATAGAATTAGGACATGTTTTAGGGTAATAATAATATCATTTTTACCCTTAATTACAGTATTTACTTTTAACTCTGGTAAAAAAGTAAAACGTTACTATTCACCAAAAATGATTTTCATCTCATTGAACCAAATTTCAGTCCTTGATGTTAACCGTGTCTCTCGTATTTTAGAAATTCCACTCACAGAAGCGGTAAAATTATGTTTTATGTGAATTTGGAAATTCTCCTACGAGGTGGGTAAAAGACGGTGAAAACATCAATAAAATTTTTATATATCTAAAATTATTATAAAATGACTCCAATGAATTGTATTGAACTTATATAAGTATTATGTATCAATTTTTACCTAAAATAAATTTAAATAAAATAAATAATTATTTAAATAAAAATTTGGTTATTAAATTGTAACATAGTGTTTTCACTATTCATCAAAAATTGAAAGTTTTCAGAAAAATACCAAAATTTCACCCTAGGCTAATTTTGATGTTACGAATCCAAAAATGAAGTCCATTTTGAAAAATAAAATTTAAAAAATTTAAAAAATTGGGTATTAATATTCATAACGGCTAGTTTTGATAATATTTTAATAGCATATCGTTGTTTAGTGAAACTCGGTATTGCGTATGGCGCAAGCTATCGAAGAAGGTTGTGATTGCGTGTAAAACAAGGCAAGCTACTATTGTGTGTAGTGAAATATTTCTCTGAAGATTTATATAACATAAAAAAAAAATATTTCTCACAAAAGTACAGGGTGTTACACTTATGGTTAATGTATTGTATTGGGTAATTATTTTAATTGAATTGTAATTTATGTAGGAATCTAGGGTCGCAATGTAACTCGGCATGATCTTGAAATACATACCTAGAATGTAAAGAACGATATCAATATCACTCTATTTAAATTCATATGTTTGGAACCTAGTTTTCTCTATGGTGTTACTAAACCATAAATAGATAATTATTTTTGGAATTTGGTAATTTTAAATCCATTTATATTTTTAGTTCCTTTAATATTTCTTATGGATGGCTTATAATGGATTGATATTTTTTCCTAGATTATTAATTTTATTTTGATCAATTTTTTATTTATAATGTTTAAATATGTGTTTTTTAATGATTGTTTCTATGTAATAAATTGGGAAATAATTAGAAAAAGTATTGGACTTATAAATTTTATGGGTTTTGAAATTTTATGTTTTTATATAAAAAGTGAGAATTAAATTGTAAAAAATTATAATAGTAACTTTCATAAGTTAGAATGCTGAAATTATTTTTCAAATTTAATAGATTTATACTCAAGTAGTTTATTTTAAAATAATGGTGATTCTTTTAAATAAGATTTATTTTATAGTTTCTTGAGTGTAATGTAGATTCCCTATTATATTTTTGAGACTGATGTAAAAATTAATTTTTTAATATATGTGGATTTGAATTGGGGTTTGTTTTGATTATAGTTAATGTTTCTTATAATTTTAGAGAACACCCATATCAAGACATTATAGTCTCTAAAGAGGGAGATATGGGTGGTCCACTATAGGTAAACACTTTGGTTGATCATGGTCCACTCATGTAGATCCTTCCATAAGATCTTGTTATGGGTTATGGGGATCCGTCTCTTCTATATCATCAAATGAATTTCATTCAAGATTTTTTGATTCATAAACCTCATTATATTCTTTGTAAAAAAAATTGTATGGAGTGGAGGCATTTGTAACCCCATTATATTTTAAATTCAATACACTATGTTTGATAGAGAATATGAAATGAAACTGAATTTCTAAACAAAAAATGGTATACTATTTAAATGTGGATGTTATTTTCTAAAAATAATATTGGAGCCATAAACATGAATAAATAATTTTTTAAAATAATGTATAATTATTTTATATGAATAAAATATTCTGGTAAATAAGAAATCAATTTTTAATAAGGTCTCTATATGCTTCAATAATATATTTTTTATCAATAATGTTTTTATTTACTTTAATAAGAAAATAATATACATAATGTATTCAAATTTTATAAATTTATTATAAAAAATGAAATTCATTTTTAATTCATCATATAAAAATTGTATTTGGGTTAAATTTTTTGGTTTTTATGAAATGACGATTTTTTGGTGAATTGTGAAAATACTGTTTTTTTGTAAAAAAATCATTTTATTTTAATAAAACAAGTAATTTAAAAGAACAATTATAGTTGAATGTTTATTTCAAATTAATATAATGATAATTTAGTAATATTAAATATAATTAAGTAATCTTTTATTACCTTTATACTATTTTTTCAATAATATCATTTTTTGGCTTAAAACACAGTTTTTAAAAAAAATGTTTTAAAGTTCATAATGTCACTCCATTTTATATATTTAAAATTACCGATAATGATAAAAAAATTAATAAAATTAATAAAATATAGAAAATATATATCTTTTTATATATATATAAATTAATTAAATTATTATTTCTAGTCAAAACATTAAATTAAGATAATATTTTTCTAGAAATTTCATTTTCCTGAAAAACCACTTTTCATCACTCTTTAAGGGATTGTTATAAATTAATTTCTAAAAAATATTGTGATTAAATTTGGTAATATTTATTTAATATTTTTAATAATCATAATTTATTTTCTTTAGCAAGTAAAATCTAGTTTCTGTTCACAATGAATAGTAAAAATAGTAAAAAATTCTTCACCGTAGTAAAAAGGTAGGTAAGGTCCACCTTCGTTAAAATTTAAAGATAAGGAAACCATTATTAATGTTAATACTAAATAGATGAATAAATTTATACCATTATCACATTATTCAGGATATTCAATTACATATAGTTCACATGTCCATTAATGTGAACTATATAACAATTAAGTAAACAATTGTCAAAATGTCACTCTATATCTTTCAAATATATAATTTATGTTCACATAGGGATAAAAATAAGTAGAGAATGATTATTAAATATTATTACTATTATAATTAATTTAAATTAATTTGGTTAATATTTTTTTAATTTTCAGTTAGTCTATAGTTACCTTATATAGTTGTCCAATACTAACACAATAATTGTAAATGTGGAGGAAAATCAAGGAAATTTATTTTAAAAACATTAAATGTAATGCATTGGGGGTCATTTATGGTTGAAATAATATTTTCACAGTTAATATAAGTGTATTATTTAAGTTTAAATGAATACATTTTATATTAATTTTATTCATCATGACTTTAAACTCATATTTAATGAATAGTGTCTAAAATTATATTACAGATAATTTTTGATATAAAATATATTATTAAATAATTTAAAACTCATAGAAAATTTGGAAGAGTATAATTATGATGATATTTTGTTTAAAAGTATATAATCATTCCATTTATGATAAATTTTTTATATTATATGTAAAATTATAACAGCTTCAGTTTTAAAATGTTTTTTACATTTGATAATGATAAAAAAGATTATATGGGGTTAAATAAAAATTAAATGGGTTGTAAAGACCTAAAAACTTATCTAATTTAAATTTAATATACATACTTCAACTTTATAATGTCCAAAATTATCTTACCTATCCATTCTGAAGTATTATAATTCAATTTGACATTATTATAATTAAATATTTCAAGAAATTCAATAACTGTCCCTCCCATCACATAGAAATGGGAACCCATTATCCTCTCATATGAAAACATCAATAAAAACACAGTTAATCCAAGAACAAATAAAATACCTTACATAATTCCCTTTCCACATCATATATCTAATTTTGAATTTTAAATTCAATATATGAAGTCTTTTCATATAAAAAAGTAAGAGGTCATCCAAAAAAGATGCATGGTTCTGAATAGAGATTTTTGGGTTTATATCTTCTTAAAAATTAATAAAATATTATTAATCCATTATAATATAATAAAAATATTACATAGAACACAATTACACGTTTTAATGTTATTAAGTACACTGTATCCATCCCTTATTCCATAAAATGGGATACAAAACTGTAGTCTAAGTGTGTAGTAGACTACCACCTCATGAATCAATATAAATATTTTTCCCTTACCAATTATAATGAATGGTTTTCCTGATGAATTTAAAAATATATATATGACTTTGAAAACATATTTATTATTCTATGAAGATTATATATCATATAATCTCTTACCTATTAAACTGTAGTCTAAGTGTGCATATATGTGGGCTACCACCTCAATGAAGAAATATGATTCGTTTCTCATCACCACATAACTTGGATGATATATATAAGTGTATTAAAAAATAACATAATATTTATAACATAATTATCATTCTCTAAATTTAAAATAAAACATATCTTCTTTCTATAATGATCATTGAAAAACTGGAACGCTGCTTATGATTAAATATGACTTACCATCACCATGATTGTTACATTTTTTTCATAACCCTCATTCATGTTTTAATTATAAAGTATAAATGAATAGTAAAAACATAATTATTTTATGATAATTATTCAATATATTATATATTAATGTCCCCTTTGGCCGTACACAACCTAATGAATTAATTTTGTACATGTTAACCAAATATCATCAAAATGTTTGACAATAACCTAATTAATAAGTTATAAATAAAATATGGTAATAAATGAAATAAAAATAAGAATGAACATGAAGAATGATCTTTATCAGGTATATAATTAATTTATGTTAATTATTTTGGAAGGTAATGAACATTCATGATGAGTGAGAACCGTGGTATAGGATTCTATCTCAACTTCCTTTCATTAATGATTATTATAATTTTACACACCAATATCTTTTATATGGTTTATGAACCTCCATTTTAATTTATATATAATTAATCCTTCATACTTCATGGTATTTTTAGTTCCAAATCATATTATTTTATCTAATGGAATTTCACTTTAACTATACCAATATTTAAGTGTTTCATAACTCTATTTCTTATTATTTGGTTATATTACCCAATCATTATCCTTCATATTATAATATTAGTGTTTTAATTTTACTTTTTCATGTTATCATTACACTTTTTTTTAATTTAAATTATTTGCGCATAAATAATTCATATTTTAATATCTACTTCAATAGTGTCATCTTTTTAAAGGTTTTCATCCCAGTTTTCAAGATATCAAGACATATTTTGTTTTATGTGTCTATTTATTTTTATGAGGTGTATATACAAACAGATTATTATTTTATAATAAGAATGTATTTATATTAACTTTATTTTATGTTTCATTTAATGGTTTATCCTTTATGAGTGTTTTGATTCAAAAATTACCAATAATGTAATGATTTATACTCCATTAACTTGTTAATACATAATGTTTATTCTTGAATTTAAATTGAAGGAAATTAGTTAATAATTTTCTATAAAACCATTTATTTATATTATACACATTTAATTACTTATATTTTCATGAAAAAGTTCCATTTTTTCTCCCATTGAGAAAAACCTTATTTCTCTTTTCATTGGAAATATTATTTACCTACATGTGCACATATTCATTAAAAGAATTTGTATAATATTTTTAATATTATACAATGATTTATTAAATAAAATTTTACTATGATTTATTTTTTTTAATATGTTTTAAAATAATCATCTTGCCCTTTTTGGAAAAGGTTTATTTTGACTTATTATTCAGAATACAAAACGAATACTTGTTTTAACATAATATGTACGAATGAAATTTTTCCACACTCATAAATAAACATTTATTGATGTTTAATTTACATGTTTAAAAGTTTTTTTTAATGAAAATATTTTCTTCAATTTTATATATTTTTCTAGTTTTTAAAATTCATTTTCAAATTAAAATGATATTTTTTAGAACAATGTTTTTAATTATATTTCTTTTATAGTTTTATTCACTATAGACAGAAATAACTTTAATTTATTTGTACTCCACTATGAATATACTGTAATAATACCAACAATTTTCATTCTCTAGTTTTTTTAGGATCATTTTGAACAAGAAAAGTATTGACATCCACATCTATGATTAATTTTTTAGTCATTAACATTACTAGGAAACGTTTAGTTTTTTATGATAATATGATATTAAATTTCTCTTAAATGCTCATTAATATATCATGGATATTATTAGTTATAAAAACAAATACCATATTTTAATTTGGTATTTTATTTTAGATGAAATTTTATTGACTAGGTAAAATCTTGATGAATTGGCATTCTTTACAAAATACATATATTTATTGATAAGGAATACTATTTATGAATTGAATTGATATTAAAATATATGAGGAATTCATTGAAACATTAGTGATGGGTGGGAATACGTTACATATAGTCCCCTAATGAATCAACATGTCTAAATAGACTAATAAATAAGCTATTATTAAATGGATTTATGGTTAATACATATACATGTATTAAATTGTCTCAGCATAAGATCCTAAGAGTATAGATATCATTGTTTTTGAGAACTTCATACAAAATATTAATCATTTCATTAATTTATGACATAGTTTTTATTATAAATGAGATTAATGCAATAATACAATACAAGGATTAAGATAAATATTATGTGATTATTAATATTTATTTATTTTAATATCATTTATTCATTTATATTATTTTCAAAATCTAGTTATTGATTTGATGAAATGTTGTTTTTATTATTTAACATAAAATAATGATTATTCATTATTTATTCATGATAAATTCCACAATATCTAACTCTTATTGAGAATCTATGTTTGAAAATAATTTTATTTTGGATTTTGTAGATTATGAACGATGAAATCACTAAATGCATTCATGGGTGTATAATTTATCTACTTTCACTATGTTTTAAATAATATTTAAAAAACTTAATATAATATATATGAATTTATATAGTTTAGAAATAGTAAAAACCAATTTGTTCATTTGGAATTTCATCTCTTATATCTTATTCCATTTTCACAGGTTAACCGTCGATTCAAAGCTAATGGAGTCAGGGTCATTTTAGAATGGTTGAATTATATTGAGGTGATTCATTTATGACCTGATCTCCCCAAGTTCCATAAGCTTAATTCAAAAAATTTATTATATAAGGATTAATTTAGAAGTGGTTAAATTCAATCATATATATATAAAAAATACTATTGAAAGTAAGGTATAATGGAATTGTACTTTTGGTAGTACATCCCTTATTTCACAAAGATATTGAAGGATATAGAATTTTTTTGGTCACCAAAAAGGTATTTAATATGGATTGGATTATGAAAATTGGATTTATAGATATTAATTGTATTTTTATAACCTATTTTTATATTAATCCCTAACATGTTAGTTGTTTATAATAGGGATTCGACCTGACCTTTTATGAATAATGTCTTTGCAGGGCCTAGACATGTTTTACGATATAGTAATGAAATAAGTAAAAACATGATTTTTTTATAAAAAATATCATTAAATGTAGAATAATATACAAATTTTTTCAATATAGCATACCTATCTAAAATTTAAAAAAGTATATAATTTGAATATTATATATGGCTATTGAATTTTTCCCTTATATTGAAATAACCATAATATAAAATCAATAAATAAAGATAGAAGAAATAGAATTTAATAATGTTATTATTCCTTATGAATCATTTTTTAACTCAAAAGGGATGCAACATCACTAGGTATTTCCATTAACAATGATCAATTCAAACTTCAGAAATTATTCTTTGAGAAAAATCATATATGATAGAATTTCAGGCTCATGGATATTGCCACCTGATCTATAAGTGTTGAACCAACCAAAAGAAATTAATGCCTAAGTTTATTGGATTCATAGGTATTATATTTATATCATAAGAGTATATGTATTTATAAATTAATAATATATTAAAATGTAATACAATATTTATTGGTATGGATATATCCTAATTTTTAATAATTTTTTAAAATTCATTTTCAGCAAATTCCCTATATGATTGAAAAAATTATCTTTTAGAAATTGGAATTTTATTTCAACGAACTAAATTATTTTTAATAAATAATAAAAACATATATTAACACTATATTAATTAATATTATTTTGGAGAAATTAAATTTAACATACAAGGTGATATTTTATAAAAATAGTTTTTCTCAATATTTAATATTTTTAAATAATTTTTAATTGAATAATTTTATATAAAATAATAGAAATATTAATTAAAATGTAGATTTATATTGGTAATATTTTACTAATAATTTTTATATTTTTCAAACAATATTTTTATTTATTTAGATAGTGTAAAATATTATTTTTACAAATTACATGACATTAATGGCATTATTAGTATATAAGTATAAACTGTAAATTCATCAATGATTTTTATAAGAGATAACGCACATAGACACACAAATATATATATATATATTAAAATAAATTATTATTGACAAAATTATTATTTTTATATATAGACTCATATTTGAAATTTTAAAACAGAAGTTATATTTTTCAAAAAAATTGTTTTCTACATATTCTATGATTAGGTTTTACAAAATATAATTTTATAACTTTTAAAATTTTAATATAAAAAATTAATTTCATATTTGGAATAATTATATTGAATAATATGATAATTATTAATTTATTTTTTCTTATAAAAAATAAATTATAATGGTCGAAACTAGTCAACATTGTGAAAACAAAAATGAAAAAAGAGTAACCTAAGAGGTAAAGAGACTATCATATTAAAAATATGTTTTTAATTGAGTGGATGAGGTTTTTTTAATCATTTTATATTCTGAAATCAATTATTTATTAATTTTAAAGCCACATTCTTTCAGAATGACTACCAATAATTGAAAATATTTAGGTTCATAAAAAAATAAATCCTTATTCAATTAAGAAAAGGCGACTCAACCCTTCACACCAACTTACAAAAAACACATATTTTTAGATCAAACTCTACCCTTACCTATCTTAAAATAACCTATAATATTTAATAGTGTTTTTATATTCTTATAATGCCATCAATAAAGGATTAATCCCCTTTTCAAAGGACATAATCTAAGTAGAAAGGTAGTTATTACCAACTGATCATCCATCTATTATATTTATTTGTTGAATTTTATTCTCCATTAAATTTAATTTATCTATACTTTAAGGGTAAAATTAATATAATTTAAACATTTTTTTATGGTGATGTTAGAAACATTAATCAGCCTCCCCTTTTCCAGTAAGAAAAAACAAACCATTAATCTCATATTGTGTATACTACCGCTACCAAGATGGAACTTGTTTCATTTGGAATAACCACTTTATAAGGATGGTACTAAAAGAAAGTTTAAAAACAAATTATTATATATATATGTAAAATGTTTTATATTTTTGAACGATAACCCATATTAATCCTTTCCTCTTTTCTATAAAACCATAAATCAGAAACCATACATATGTGTTGACTACCACCTCTATAGAATTGTTAATTTCAATTTTTAATTACACCACTTTCTTAGAAGTATGGATATGAGATTGATTTTAAATGATAAATATTATGTTTTTTATTTCAGTAAGATCATTAAACACAATATATAATGACATATTAATTATATTAATGAAAAATTCATAATTACAAAATGGAAAATCATAAACAAATGAACTAAGAAAGAATATCAATTTATTCATACTATGTAATAATTTTTTTAAAAATCAAATTTTCTCACATTTATTTATAAATTCTAATGTATCACTATAATGAACACTATATTACCTCATTTTCTTTTATTATAAATGTATTTCAATAAAATCACCTCACATTCATATATTAATCATGGTGTATTCATGTTATGGTATTTTTGACTACCAATATAAGCAATGAAAAAATTATATGATGTATGAAATAAATAATTAATGGTATAATATTATATGAATATTTAAATTTTTATTATTGTTTTGTAAAACTATATATCAATATTTAACACAGTAATTATGAAAGCATCAATAATTTGATATGAAATTCAACAATGTGGGCTTATTATTGATTTCATATTCAAGGATAAAAATGGAAAAACTCACCATTGAAAATTGAGACTAAATAAATAATTACAAGTCAAATTTTAGAGAAAATTTAATGGTTATGGAATGATAAACATTGAGAGAATAATAATTAAATACATTTATCCAAGGAAACAAGTAAAAATGATTAATACTATAAGTAACAAATGTGGGAAATAGTAAAACACTATTTAATATTGATATAGATAATAATTATGAATCAATATTATATATAATTTTTTTTGAAAATGGTTATGATATTTTTTATTAAGTTATTTATGTTTTTTTGTAAAATAGTTTTAATCAGTTCTGAGTAAACAAAGTGTATTGGTAAGTTTTTATTTGTCTCATTTTCATCGATATAAGACTTCATTAATATTTTTGGAAATAAATTATTTTATTGGGGGTATTCACTACCAATTTTCTTTTATATATGAAAATATATTCCATTTAATGATAATTTGATATATGTTTGGTGATCCTTATCACAATATCAATTATTTATTTCATTACTAATCCCAAAAGAGTTTCATCAACTGAACATATGATTCATTGGGCCATAGTATTTCTTACATGAATGTAATTTTAATGTTTTTATTGATCATACCCTTACCAAATTTCATATGGAAGTTACATTTTTCTTTGGGGAAATTACATATCATCATAAATGATAAATTATTTGATAAACTATTTTTCAAAATAATTGTATACCATTAGTAAGAATATATCTCATTATTAAAAATAAATCTTTTCTTCCCCGTCCTTATTTTACATACCACAAATTTTCTACGCTCTATTTTATTAAAGTTAATATAGATAATTTTCTATGATTATCATAATTCACATTACCCCTTCTCCAAAGTTATGTATAATACTCTTTTATTGATGTGGTGTTTCAAATTAATGTATTTTAAAATGTTAAAATAAAATGGTTCTCAACACATTCAAAATAATATTTTTTATTTTCCACACCACATTTTTTTAGAACATTTATCTATTTTCAATGACATTTTTTTAAAATATTTCTAATAACACTTCCAAAAATATTACACTTTCCACCTTAAAAATTTGTTTGAATGATATTTTTATTTCATCTTTGATAACAATGATTAAAATATTTTTTCAAATTTTTTTATCTTAACATCGTTTTTTCTCAAAGGTTTATATGTGACTGTTTTTCTATCCTTCTCTATATTTTGTAATGATATGATTTCTTTTGGAAAATGATATTTTTTAAATTCTAGGATATCTTATTCTAATGTTATGTATTTCATTGACATCATTAATATATATTTATGATTGATTTTAAGTGTCACAAATATGTATAGATGATGATGGTTGTTGTCTAAAATCACGCTAAGATTTATTGGTTAATGTTTATATCTCATGTTATTGTCTTACATGAACTTGTTGAGTTTTTTCACATGTGTATTGGCACGATTTTTTTCCCACTTTTCCCGAAATTGAAATAATTAATTTGTTCACATGGGTGTTGTAATAATGGGGCTTCTCAAAAAAAAATTCCTATAATTCTTATTTTTTGTTATTTCTTTGTTTTTTTGAACGTTGTAGAGAATTTTAATATTTCATATCATTTCAATTAAATACCATATTTTCAGTATTGTGACTCATATTTAATGTACTACAGACTTTAATAGAATTCTAATTGTTATATGATTATTAAGACATGTTTTGATCCATGTCATATCTTTTATGATTTATTATAAATCATTTAATGAATTTGTGTTACTCTAACATTTTTTATTATTTACATCTAAGGTATTGTAATCTTGTATTATGATATTTTTTCTTCCCCATGTTCTTAATAATTTAAATGATCTAATAACATGAGATATGTTATTCACTATATGAACATATAAACTCACCAATTTCTTATGTTTTCATAACCAGGTTTTCATGATGATTATATATTTGTGGTGTTAATAAAAGGGTATAGAGGAGAATTATTAAAGAAAAATTTAATAAAGTGTTTTAAAATAATAATTTTATAAAACTAATGTTTATGTAACTAAACATTTACATCCTAAGGTTGTGCGACTCTTTGTGAGATATATTATTTATAATTAAGAGTTTATTGTTTTATTTATATCATGTTTAACTTGGGTCAATTTATTTGGTATCATAGTGAAGGTATAGTATTTTTGGAAAATATGTTAGTAAACCTTACTAAAGATAATTGCGATAACTCTCTAGGATAAGTCGTTGTACAGTAATACATCATGAAATATTAGTGAATAATATATTGCATAGTGTTTATATAAATAAATCCTATTATTTATACTATAAGTTTATTAAAAATATTGAAATTATATTCCTATGTTTAATAACCATTAAATCATTAATTAGGTATTATGTTAATTGTCGCCACCTATATGATAATGAATAATAACAAAATTCTTAGTTTTAAATTCCCATAAGATATACTTTTGTTTCTAATATACTATTCTTAACTATAATTAAGGATTGATTTCCTATTTATTTTTAGGGATTTGGTTGAGAGGAGTGATATATCCCAATATAAAATAACCAAGCTTCAACAAATATTTATATACATTAAACTAAATATAGTATAAAATAATTTTATAATATTCAAAAAATAAATTTTAAAGATTAATTCATTTAATGATTCGAACAATATCCATGTATTATTAATGTTTTTTTCTCTAATGTAAATCCTTTGGTTTTAGAAATTACTTGAACTAAATGGAACCAGGGGTGTGAGTGACAATGAAAATATTTACTAAATGAAAATCCAATCATAATAGGAGATTTTGTTAGAAAAAAATTTATTATATCAAACCATCTATTAAAAATTATGCTTAACAATGTTTGAAAAGTCTATGTCCCAAAAACACCAATTTAGAGAATGATGTAGTCTGATTAATGATCATGTGATGAGGATGATGGAGGAATAAATTTTTAGTTACCAACTTGTCAAAGAATATTTCAAGAACAAAAAATGTAACTTCTTTAAGGGAACTAAAAGATTAATTACATATGAAATATGGGGACATCAAGAATCATAATTCTATAGAAAAAAATAAGAGTATGATTAGTGTGATGAGAGTTGGAAAAATGTATCTAAAATAAACATTAATTATCAACTGCATTATGTGTTATGAACTTTGATATTTCCTAATTATGTTCCATAAATTGTTGGATAATATGATTGATATGAATTATCAACCACCACATCCAAGGGAACTAGGTGGTTTTTATTCAATGACTACTGATGAGGTTTATTGTGAAAACTAAATACTCCACATTATAATTGTGAATATGGGATATTTATTCATGAAACTATATGTTTCCATTATGATTTTTCTATCTGTACTTCCACGACGTTTTGATGATCAAATAAAATATTGGATTGAATGATGGTTGTATTTTGAAATTTAATTTCATGATTATATAAATATGTGTGTGGTTCCTTTAAATAAAATTTATTTCATAGATTAAATATTTCAATTTGGACTCTATTTTAATTGATAATTGATAGATTGTCTATAAAATAAACACTATTAAAAAATGGATAGGGGGAAAAATATGTTGAATCCACTAGAGAGATATCGTAACTACGCTTCATGAAAAGATGACAACAATAAATCATCTTCACTATCATCAATCATTACACTACCAACATGTGTGGTCCCTAATGTTCACAAAGACTTTATAAGAACCATTCTAGTGTTTGGTGTATAATACAACCCCCACCCACCCTCATCCATTTCCAATTCATTAAGATGTGGTTATAAGGAAAAAGTGGAGGTTTCCAAGGGACATCATAGATGGAAGTAGTTCAAGAGATAGTGTCATTTCCTTAGAGAATCAAATCCATTTAATCATGTTTATAAAATAGTTGGGGTCATAGAAGTCCCTATTCAGAAACATAAAGATATTCCCAAAGTGGACATGCCTGGGAATCTATTCCCCACAAAACATAGTTAAGAGGGTTTTACATAGTGGGAAATGAATAGAATGGTCTAACAAGTTGGTGTGGAGATGTGAGTTTATTGATTGAATATAAATACACATGAGGGGAATAAGATAGATAGGGTTCAGGCCGATGTTATTGAGGTGGCTACTCTAGAAATGGCTTAGAGGGTTCTGAACTTAGATTTCAATGATTATTATAAGGACGAAGAGCATTCTTTGATGACTTATTCATTGAATATCAACATTTGACATGCTCCACCAAGCTAAAGAACTAGGCCAGAAGATAGATAGGTATGTGGGCTATATCCATTATAAAAATATGAAACCAAATTTCTTACCTTAAACCAATGGATGAAAATTGGTCTTTAGAAGTATGAATTATGAACTCAATAAAAAACAAAAAAGGTTCTAACATGAAACAATGAGATGTATTTAACTAAATATCTACGGAGAAACATAATATTGGGATTATTGTATTTATAAGTGAATTGATGTAATTGATACTACATTAGAAAACTAAATTTTGAGTCTTATTATGGGAACCCAATTCTAAATTCATTATAAAGTAATAATTTAAATTATTAAGAAATAAATCATTTAGGGGAGATAATGTAGAGACAATATTTTACTCCATTTATAATCATTTAAAAAATTATATATTAAAAACCAAGTTTAATACACCCTACCAAACTAAAATAAAAAAACAAGATATATTTTATATATTTATTTTCTTTGCTAAATTAGCTGGAATGAATTGAAGTAATCATATCACAAATTCAATAAATAATGTAAGAATAAATATCATTCATAAGAAGAAGTATTGATTATAAAACCCATTAATCCAAACTTTTAAGGGAATTAGCTTCACTAATTTATGAACTATACCAATACTATGTTTCACTTGAGCAATTCTGGTTTAAGAAATACTATATATGCGAGAAGTTCAAGATCATAAAGATATCCATAATATCCATGCTAGCTGAATCACCACCAAAAACTAAAACCAAAAACTGTAAAATACAAAGGTGTTTCAAAAATTTTATAATTGGTTATATAATTATAAATAATAATAATATAAAAAATGTAATAATATATATATATATATATATATATTTTGATCAAGAATTTTCAAACTTCTTGAGAACTCATAATTAAAAAATTCAATTTATGCTTCAAAAATGTATTTCTCAGAAGTAGGAATTTAATTCCAACTAACTATTTTTTTTAATTAATAATCAATAGATATATAAACTCTAAATTTATTATTAATTTATAGGAAACATAATATTCAATCTATCAAAATTATTTTTTCTATAAAATTTGTTTCTCTATTTCTTTAAATTTAAAAAATATAAACCTTATTATTAGAATATAAAAATTAAATCTATTTTTTATATATCATTAAAATATTAAATTAATATCCATTTTGGTGTTTTCAAGAAGATTTTATTTTAGTTGAATATTTAAAAATATCATTTTTACAAATAAAAAGACTATTATGACCTTAATTGATTAAAATTAAGAATTTTAAATTAATGAATCATTTTAATAAAAATAATATATAATTAATAAGTAAATTTATAATTTTTAAAAAATTGATTTTAATTTATAAACACATATTTTATATTTTATATCATATTCTAAATATATTTTTTTTTTAAAATATGTCTTTAATACATTAAACATTTAGTATTTATATATTAATTTTTAACAATTTTAGAAATTTAATTGGGAAAATGTATTTCATATTTTGAATCATTAGGTAAATATTATATAACTAATACCATTTTTTGTAATGATGGTTAAATTATGTCGGTAGAAACTAGTTATCATGGTGAAAACCAAAATGGTATAAATGAGTAACTTAAGATGTAAAGAGGCTACAAGTTAAAGAAATGTTTTAAAATGATTGGTTTTGGTGTATATAAAAAATATATCTTATATAATACATTATTTATCAATAAATGAACCATGTTATATGAGAGTGACAACCTATTATTGAATTTTTTTATTAAAAAAATGACATCCCTTTTGACTTATAAAGGGGAACTCTTATCCTCACTTCCCCTAACACCAAAATCCTATTTTTCCCTATAAATTATACCCAAAACACTTTTATATGCCTCAATAAACCATAATAAGTTATTTATTATCCTCAAAATACTTCCCCTAAAATGTTTAATCCCCATTAGAATGGTGATAATCTATGTAGTAAGGTATGTTTTCTAACTAATGCTCCTTCTTTTCTGATTCAACATGTGATTTTTTTTATTTCCTGAATTTTCATTTAACTATATTATAATGATACCATATTTTTAAATATCATAATTTTATGTTATCATATGGATGATACAATCAATATTCACCATCATCTATTTGATTAAAAAATGAAATCATTAGTCATGTGTTGTGCGGTTTGTCGCCTCTACGACGCAATGTGTTTCATTTTCCAAAAAAATATACAAGGAATTTTATACTAGTCAATTTAATATATAATTATTGTATTCATAAAATATATTAGATTTATAAATAGTAAATCATGTTACTCATTTTCCCCATTCTAAAGAAAGTAACATCATTAACTATGTGTATGTGTGGGATACCTTTTCCATGGAATGAGCAATTTTCTCCTTTAATTTCATCACCATCTTAGATAGATGTTCATGAGAATAATTTAGATGATTAATATGATGTTAATGATATGAATAATTTTTTTCTAATAAAAACTTAATAGTATAATATTAATGTTAATAATAAATAATCATCTTGAAATCAATAATGTTAATCAAACAAACATAAAATAACTTATTAATACTTTGTAATTATTTCACACCCATCACTTATTGAATTAATTATTTTAAATTATGGTATATAATTTTAATTAACACTATATGAAATTAATTTATTACTAGTACAATTATGTTTGATCTAAGTTATCTCATAACCTTCCATTTATCATTATATGATCATGTTTGGGTTCATTTGACCACATAATTAAACAATAGAAAACATTTATAACATGGATGACTATGAAAAAATTTATAATGATATTTGTGTTTAATGAATTATTTGTTTTTATATCTATAATGTATTTAATAATATTAAATGTAGTAATTAAGAAAACACAATTCATTGGTTAATAAATCATTAAAGTTTGTTTATTATCGTCTTCATGTTCGAGGGAAATTAATGAAATACTTATCAAAAGAAATTAAAAATATATAAATTATTATAATACATTCATTATAGAAACATTAATTATTATTTAGTGATTTAAATTTAATGATTAATGAATACATTCACTTATCCTATGAAACTTGTATAAATGTTTAATATTGTAATCATTTGACTTGGAAATATATAAAATATATATATAACAAACATTTATATAATTATTATAAATAAATAAAATAATAATTTTCAGTATGAATATGGTTATTAAAATATATATTAATATATTTATGGTTTTTATACGAGGGAAAAATCACTTCCATGTAATGAAAGAGTAACGATAATTGTTTCATTTTCTCATTTTCAACTTTGTGGGACATGTTTGGTACAGTGCAACATAACTTCTTTTATATGATGTATTAAATAAAAAATCAATTTCAAATATGATCATTTCATTCATTTATCATGACTATAATGACCCTTTTTTATTGTTCTCTCAAGATCATTTGATTCATAAATTACCAATTTCATAAGAGTTTCATATAATCAAATTTTCATTAATTATGCCACAATAATTTTTACAAGAATAGATTTTTCATGTATTCATTGTTCATAATTTTATCCAATTTAATTTTTTTTTCTCTAGGTCTCATCATTAATAAATATTTTTGGATAAATATTTTTCCAAAAATAAAACTATACTGTTGGTAAGAACAAATCCCATTATTATCAATGATTTTTTTCTTCCATGGCCATATTTTCTCTTCCTCTAATTTTCTCCACTCATTTTGGGAAATCTAATAAATAATATTATGTATTATCATCATAATTATATTTAATCCTTTTCAAAAGAAAAAAATTAACAGTATTTTAACTATGTTGGTTATAAAAGAGAGGTATTTCAAACTATTATTAAAAAGGTGTTTCCATTATTTTAAAATAATTTTTTTGTTGATGCAATTTTTTTAACATTATTATATTTTTTAGGATATTTTATGTATAAATATTTTTTAAAAGGTTTCCAATAGTCACATGTTTCCCTCCTGAATTTTTTTTAATGTTAAACTACACATCACAAATTAAAACATTATTTTAATGGTTCTACGATTTTTTTTATTTCAAATATATTTTCATTTATGGTTTATCTAACCTAAATTTATTTTTAGAATATCATATATTTTTATTATGATATAATTATTTTCTAGAAAAAGATATTTTAAGTTTATGTTATGTGATGATTTTGGAATGTTTAAGAAACTCATTTGTTTTATGAGGATTCTATAAAATAGTTTTATTTTTGAATTTTGGGGGAAAATATTTATGGATGATAAATTTTTGGGGTCTGAAATATCCACACAAGGCATTGGTTTATGTTTATATCTAATGAGATAGTTTTTCATTGATTTAATGAGAATATTATCACATTTATGGGAATATTGGGCTAGCTTGAATTTTCTGGTGGGGATATATTGTGTTTTTCCCATTTGTATGGGAATAATACGTCTTTTCACAAAGGTCTTACAATTATTTTGTTTAATTTAGATTTAAATGTGGTTTATAATATTATGAAAAATATCTTTTTTAATTTCATAAGATCCAAAATAATTAAGGATGTGTATTATTGTTTAAATTTTTATTTCACTCCCTTTAAATTGGTTAATGGAATTCTTCCAACGAGTATAACAGGTTTTAGGGATGTTACCAAGATTTGGGATTGATAAGACATATAAAATAGTCCATCAAATGTTGGGATAATAGTTTTCCCATGATTATTGCTATCTTTTCCACCAAGTACTATATTATTTTACTGTCTAATCTTCTTGGATATAGGAAAGAACATAGACACAACACCAGTTTTAAAATGATCTTGGTGGCCCAACCATACCCTGTGGCCTAGTCCCTACATAGTCAAAGTGATCCATATAGTATTCCCAACAATGTGACAAAATTTTGTGTCTCATTTATTTTATGGGATTTTCCTATTTCTCCCATAAGAATTATAAGTTATTACTTTTTTATCTCCATTTTCTTCCTCGAACAGTCTATGGTGTAAACCATTTACTCCCAATATTTATAGGGGATATTCTACATCAATTCTTATTCATATGTAGCCCTGTTGGTTGAAAATAAATTATTCATGTTTCTATACAACTCCTATTACTTCTATTTTTTGTAAGATCCATGGTGGAATGTTTTTCTCCAAATGAATCATTAAATTGTATTATTTTATGAAGATTATAATACTGGAGTTGATGGTTGTTTTGGATTGAATCATGGTCCATGTTTACTTGAGTGGTTGTCTATGAACATGATTTAGGTGGTCTATACATTATATTGCATAGGCATAATATTTATTCATGTCTATATTGTAGTGGTTTAGTGTTTTTTATGTCAATTTGGTTCCATGATAGGAAATGGTAAAGATGGAATTTAAATGATATGTTGGACCAATCATGATCCATGTTGGATCTCTTTAGGATGATTACACTAAGAATATGGTCACCCATAAGGTGTTACACTCCCTTGGTCTTTGGAATTGAGGTTTAAAATGGGTAGTTTATGGGGCTATGAGACTTATCAAATTTGATTGGTTTTGGATTGATAGTATGTAATAAAATTATATGAACATGATTTTTCACTCAGCTATGGATCCTTTAATTTTTAGTCTAAATCTTTTCTTTAGACCTAAATTAGGTTATAAATGAGTTAGTAAAGGGTTTTCGAGGGTGTCAACAGATTGTTCAGATCCTAGAAACCATTTTTTGGAGAAAATAGACTCTGTACATGGTTTAGAGTAAACCATGTGGAATTCCCCATGGTTTGGAAGACCATAAGGATAGAGTTTCTTTGGCCAGATCCCCCTCGCATGGTTAGTTCATGCTCATGCAACATAACTGTGTGAGTGGAAACTTTTCCCAGGTACTCATGCATGGGTTGCACACGGTTTGAGAAACTATGCCAACCAAACTATTTGTGAAGAGCCATCCAAAACAGTATTTCCCTAGTTCGACTAACCGTGTGGGAAAAGCGTGCACTTGATATTTTCTGGGAAAATTTCCTATTTTCCCTTAATGATATAATTAATAAACCCATTCCCCTAAAATATGAGTTTATGTGAGATTGACCTATTTCTTTCTCTATTTCGGTTTTTTAATTATATAAATTTGGAATCAATATATTTCCTTCGTCTGGTATCCGATATAGCTTTTTTTGTCGCGTTGGATGTGCAACGGTAAGTACTTGAGTCCAATTTATCCGTTTTTATTCAATTTCACTCTTGACCTTGGTATCATAATGTTAGAGTTTATTAAATTTTCTTAGATCTACTCTGATCTACAGTGAATCAAGGGGCGATACTGAAATATAAGGATCATAAAAACCTAATGTGGTTGGATTATAACCCATCCCAAATGTTTTTTGATTTTGGAATGTTCATTTGTGGCCTACTAATTCCATTGGAGGTTGTTTCATAAATTTCTATGTCATGATTATACAAGATATAATTGTATTGTTATGCTCTTTAAACACATGTGATTAGTTGTTAGTGGTTACACCCAAAACACAATTTTCTTCATGTCAGAGGTTATTCCATGATTGGATTTTTTGTTTCGACGCGTTTGAGCCGTCATTTCGGAGTTCCTTTGCTTGATCTTTCTAATTGTGAGTCATCATATAATAAATGTCTTGATATCAATGAGAATTCCATAATGTCATGTAACAAGTATTCTTACCACTTGAACCAACTAAGGAATGTTCTTTCAGATGATTATTAAATGTCAAATCTAAAATGGAAAGTATACAAGGTATATAACTTGGCCTTAAAAATGATATTGAATAATGGTGACATGTTTGTAGCACCCCTTTCCTTGTTAATAGAAGGTAGCAGATTGAACCTATATTTTTGAATATACCATAATGGTTAACTAATTCTTCATTAAACAGTTGCAACACTACTTGAACTATCCACACTAATGGAAGGGAAGACTTGAACCAAAGGAATTATTACATGATTACAATATCAAATAAGAATGGACTGACTCGAGGTCAACATAGATTTTGGGAGGATAATACCTTGGGTCTTAGGTACCCCATTCCAATTCATGGATTTGGTTTGATTATGTTGATATCCACCTAGACTTCGGTTTTTTTATATTCCTTGGATTCCCAGTTTTTTACCGTAGGGTCCCTTTAATTATTATTTGATACCTAGGATACACTCTATGGATCCAACATTGACTAGTAGGTGCTATGGTCAATACCCATAGGTCCTTATCTTATCTCAATTTGACCTTGGTTTATCACCTTGTAATCGGTACAAGGATTATTGTCGATTACCTTGGATTAAGCTCCTTGGATAACACTCTTACCCCTTAGCTTGACTCTGATACTAAGGAGTTATCATTTCATGATATTTATGTTACCTTGGTTTTTACCCTGGAACTCCCTCACTGGTCATCATTTTCAGGTTTACTCATTACATATTGGGACCTTCGCATCTTATAATATCATGAGATGATGTGAGTTCTAGATATTCCCCATGTAACCTATTAACATTAAATGGTAATTTCTTAATTAATGAACTAGTTTCATGTTCAGACACTAGCCAAGGGCTGAAGCAGTTACTTGGGTTTGTAGTCATATTATACTTCTTACTTTACATTCTATATGCATGCATGCACACTGATATATTCCATTGCATGGGTCAGATGTTATATACACCATTGGTGGTGGCACACTAAGATTTATCTCACACCCTCTCTGGGTGTCGTTTAGTACATGAAATAGATTACATTATTGCAGGTATTGATAAATCCAAGCATACAAAATTCAATACTCGATTGCATGCTTATAGGATGTCTCGTGATAGTAGATGACCCAGTAGGATCTCAGGAAAATTGGATTAGCCTTTTTTTTCTTTTACCTCATGGAATATGTTATTCTTATTGTCATGTATCCACATTTTTTCAGTTTTTTAGTGACATGACAACACATCATAATTTTTCTAGTTGATACACATATTATTATTCTCTTTTATTTATTGCATCAGTTCTCGTACATTGTTTATTTATATTGCTTCTGTTTTTCACTATACATTCTATTCCTATTTCTATGCTAAACTCCACTAATGAGGGAATAGTTTTCCCACGGATAAAACCTAGCCCTCACTGCTAGTCAGTAGCCTCTGGTGTTCAGGAAGATGTGCTTGAGTCTATGTGTCCCACCAGGAATGGGGCACCCGTTAAGTGGCATCTAGGTCTGAGACATCCCAATGTAATATTAGAGGTGGTTTCTTTTCAGGACATACTCATTAGGGACTATATATTAGGGAATAAGAAATCTTGGGACTTGGTCATAAGTCGTTCTTGGGTGTCATGAATCCATGTTCGCGGTAAATTCCATGTTACCCATACTTAAATGGTTGTTCTATTTTTCCATGTATAGTTGATATTATTTCACCACTGGGTGATGCTCATGTTTTTTTGTGTTGTTGATTATTACTCTTTTGAGAATTTATTTCATCTAAAGCCCCATGATATGAGGGAATGAATCATTGCTACAGGAATCATTATAGGAACCTATAATTCACATGTCATGCATATTGTCCTTCCATATAGTTTCATTTCACTACATTTCATTTCTTGATATGCCTGTAATTTCTGAGTTATACTGTGATAGTTTCTTGTACATGTATTACTATTGGATACGATTGAGTGATTTCATGTCTCAATTCAAGAGGTGTATGGGCCCTCATGGGTTGGGATGATTAATTTACCTAGTCAAGCCACTATACTATGTAAATGGGTGTCATTTATGGTGAAAAGTGTATGGGAACAGATTCATAAGAAATGGATATCCATTATGAAGTGAATCCTTAAATCTAAAATGAATTATTTTAACATCATTATCACCCCTTGTCATTTCTATGAAATTTAAAGGAGGGAACTTGTGAATTAACTACCAAATGACATGAAACTTATACTTGAGCACTTACTGAATCATGGTTATCTAAGCAGGTAGTTTGGGTAGTATGCCTTGGGTTGTGAGTTTTTTTATGTTAATTTTTTTAGTGATACTATCTTGCACTCATAGGCTAGTTATAAGGTGTGTTATAAGAATTTGTAGACCAATTCCACCATGACATCCTGGTGTTATTCGCCAAGAAAGTGGTGATGACCATGATCCATACATGGTGGGCCCCGAGCTTCCAATCTTACTTAAAGAAGTTCCACATGAGGCAACACACGATACAACTGATTAGGGAACTAATTACAACGTCCATGATAGATTCCAACATCTGATGCAGTCCATGTAAGGTGCCCTATTGGATAAACATACTATGGATGACCGGGCTCACACGTTCCAGAAGAAACATCCTCTTACTTTTTTAGGGGTTTTCATTTCTCAGGATATTAAGTCATGGATAGAGTCCATTTTTTCTATTTTGAGCATCAAGAAACGCCTCTAGAGTGGAGATTCAATCATGTTACATACATTCTTTGGGATTTTTCCAAGCATTGGTGGGAGGTTGTTACCTAGGTTGGTTGTCATCAAGTATGTTATAGGTTGACTTCCAAACTGCGTTCTAGGATTAGTTCCTTCATCAAGCACTGAGATATGATAAATATAGAGATTTCATGCATCTTGAGTAGGATTCTATGTCTGTGATGTAATATTCAGCATGTTTCCCTCATTGGAAGCACTTTACACCACTTCTTGATGGTGATGAGCTTTCACATGATAGATGTTTTGGGGATGGGATCCAATATTCCATCTAAACCCGGGTGAATGAATTTAGACATCCTAAATTTTCATCAATAGTTTTTAGGACCTTATCATTGAGCGCTACCTGAGTGATATTACACGTACCAGATTTAACGGAATTGTTCTGAGGTAGGCCAATAGTTCTTCCGGTGGCAGGAAATGTTCCCTTGAGATTTTTTTTCAGGTCAGTGGCAGATAGAGTATCCAGCTTGATAGCTCTATGGTGTGAAATCATTGTGGAATATTGGGGAATAAAAATTATCAATGTGATATAGACCCTATAGAGTGTCGATCTTGTGGTCGTATTGGTCATCTTCAGTGATTTTGTATGACCTTTCCACCAAATTCATGTAGAAAAGTATCAACTTCAGATCTACCTTCAAGATCATGTTATTTGGCACCGCATCTGGTGGGGTGTTGGAATATCACCAGCAGATCTAGAAGAGGAGGTGGTTGTGGCCATGGTAGTTTGACCCTTGATCACAGGAAAATCCAGCAGATCATTCGTGTTCATGGTAGTCCATCTGTTGCAGAGGGTCCTGGATCTGTTCAGTTGCATACTCTACAACTGATACACGAGGATCAGGATGTAAGGCCATCTACAGTATGAGGTATTATTCTAGAAGCCTCCACTATTGTCTCTACTTTATTGGATATA
The DNA here is from genome assembly GCA_963277665.1 of Viscum album. Lineage (NCBI taxonomy): Eukaryota > Viridiplantae > Streptophyta > Magnoliopsida > Santalales > Viscaceae > Viscum > Viscum album. The sequence continues at coordinate 216,297,912 of OY728137.1, forward strand.
TGTGCTTCAATATTTTTCATTTATGTATCTATTGTGGAAATTCTCAGATAAGATACACATCATCACTATGGTGTAATGACCCTCTATACACTCTTGGGAAACAAATGAAGGGCATACGATGATGTAGGGGCTCTCCCCTTGAGGTTGGTAGTTACCCTTTCTTATGGAATCTCTTTGTTCTCGAGATAATGGGCTTCGATGTAATTCTTACGATGGAATGGTTAGTCCACTATAACACCTTTGTAGAATGATACTTCCATAAGGTTTATTTTACATCCCCAAAAGGTAGAAATTATATTTTTGAAGGTGAGTAGGATGTCTAGGTTGGGAGAGCTGGACCGAATCATCATGGGCTAGGTTGTGTTACTATCTAGATTGAAAATCCTTTCATGGAGCATGGAGGTTTTTTTTCAATTTAAATTCCCTCTAGTAGATGATCGCTTCATGGAAGTCTTTCCTGGTGACTATTTTGTCTTACATACTAAGAGAGAGGAAGAGTTCCCCATTGATATTATTTCAGGAGTAACTCCAGTGTCCATTCCTCTATATGGTATGGAACCTACTGAGCTTTAGGAGATCAGATTATAGATAGAGGACATAGAGGCCAAAGGCTTTATCCATCCTAGTACATCCTCTTGGGTTTCACCTATGATTTTTTCTAAGAAGGTGGATCCAACACTTCATTTATGCATGGATTACAGAAGGTTAAACCAGCATATGGTCAAGAACTGGTATCCACATCCTCATATAGATGATCTCTTTGACCAGTTCCAATGATCAAAGGTGTTCTCTAAGATCGACCTGAGATCGAGTTATCATTAGGTGTGAGTCATTCCATCAAACATACCTTGTACAAAATTTCGTAACAGCTATGGTCTGTATGAGTATCTTGCTATACCATTCAGTCTTACCAATGCCCCTACTGATTTTACGGCTTTGATGAATATGTTTTTCTACCACTATTTGGATGATTTTTTTGGTCTTTGTGGATGACATCTTGGTATATTATCAGCCTCATAACGATCATGCCAAACATCTTTAGATCATTATAAGTTCACATAGACATCATTAGCTTTATGGTATGATTTCTAAGTGAGACTTTTGGATCGATATGGTCTACTTTATAGGCCATATTATTCAGAATTAGGAGTATTAGTTGACCCTGAAAAGGTAAGTTATGTAGTTTTTTGGGAGCATCCCAAGTATGTGTTTGATATCAAAAGTTTTTTGGGGATTTCTTGATATTAAAGTCATTTCATGTTGGACTTATCATGTATTTCTTCACCTCTTAATAGAATTAAAATTAATGGTGTTAAGTTCTTGTGATTAGAAGCATATGAGAAAGCCTTTTAGGAGTTGAAATGGAGGATTTTCTTGGAGCAGATCTTGATTCTTCCAATAATTGGAAAATGTTATATTGTCTTCTATGATGCTTCAGGTATTGGCCATTGAGTAGTGTTGATTCCAGAAGAAAAATTAATTTCATACGGATCTCAGTAGTTAAGGCCTCATGAGAGAAATTAACCAACGCATAACCTCAAACTAGAAACAATTTTCAATGCCTTATGTTTCAAGAGAAATTATCTATTGGGTGAACACTTTGTGGTGTATACATATCACAGGAGCCTCAAATATATCTTTTCTCTATGTGATTTGAACTTCAGACAAAAAACATGGGTCGAATATCTAAAATCCATTGATTTTGTGCTTTCCTATATGCCTAGAAAGGGAAATGTGGTCACTGATGCACTAAGTTGGAAAACTAAAACGTTTGTCATACATGAATCCAATGATTAATGGAATTTAATGTCTCTCTTTTCTGAAAATCATCTAGAGTTTCATGAAAGTCACAAGAATTCATACCTCTCCGCCTTTAATGTTACCTATCCCCTCCATGACAAGGTGGTGTGTCGGCAATTATCATGTCCTAATGGTTTGGTTCTCTGTGAGAGTATATTATGACATAACCCACCTTAGGGTTACTTTTAAGACACAGATAACGTCTTGCATCTACATGGATATATCTGGGTTCTTGTAGATATGAGATAAGAGTTAATGAAAGAGTCACATGCTTCTCAATTGGAAGTTTATCTAGAAACCTCAATGATGTATCTAGATATGTGATTCTAGTATTGTTGTCCTAGAATGAAAAGTTAGATTGCATGCTTCGTCACTAGGAGTCCCACCTTTCAGTAGGTGATGGAAGAGCACCGAAGACCTGCAAGCTTGTTATATCTGCTTCTAGTCCCGAAATGGAAATGAGAAGATGTTTCTAAGGATTTCATAGTCATCTTAACTAGGTCTTCAAGGGGTAGCGATGCTATCTAGGTATTCATTGATCAACTAAAAAATAATCCCACTTCATCCCTATATGGATGACTTTCTCAGTTGATGAGTTGGGAAGAATGTATGTCAGTGAGATCATACGACTACATGGGGTTCTATGGACTATCATTTTATATAGGGATTCTCATTTCACTTCACTATTATAGTAGGGTTTGCAAAACAATATGGGATCTCAATTATTCTAAGCACATATTTTCACCATTATACCGATGGAAAATCGGAACCGAAAATACAGGTTCTAGAGAATATTCTTCAATCGTGTTTCCTTGATTTTTAGAGGTTCATGGGAGAAGCATATATCTCTTGTCAAGTTCTATTATAATAACTGTTATCTGGCAATGATTCAGATGGATCCTTTCAAGGCCTTATATGATTGGCCATTCCTGTCACCCTTATACTGCCTATAGATAGGTGAGGTAGCCCCTCTAGATCCTTGTCTCATTCATTATAATTCAAAATAGTTCTAGCTAATCTGTAATTGTATGACTACTGCTCAGTCTAGATTGAAATTTTATGTCGATCATTGTTGATGACCTCTTGAGTTTGAGGTTGTGGATTTTGTTCTTTTAAGTATCACCAACGATAGGGCATAGATGGTTACAGAAGGAGGGAATGTTCTTGCCTCATTAAGTCATGTTGTTCGAGATTCTTGAGAGAGTCGGGCCAATAGCTTATCAGTTACTACTACTTTAGAGGAATCGTTACATACAAATATATTTCACATATCATAGCTTTCCCAATATTATGCCAACCCATCTCATACATTTGAGCCTTAAGAAGTTGAGTTAGACATCAATGCTACATTGGAGGAGTATCTAGTATACTTCATTGACCGAAGAACAAAGGATCTTTGAGTAAGTCTGTTCCTCCTATATGGGTTCTATTGTAGCACAACTGTGTAAAGGATAAGGCAAGGGAGAGGGAAACCAATGTAAGTGATCAGTGGAAAGATTTGTTCTCCGATAGTGCTTTTACACCTGAAAGGAGAACTTATGGGTGATTTCTTTTAAGGGGGAAAGAGTGTAAGAACCAGTTTTTTTACATAGGTTTGGAACTTATAATTTTCAGTCTAAATATTTACTTTGGACCTAAAATGGGTTCCTAATGAGTTTATAAAGGGTTACGATGGTGTCCATGGATTTTTCGAAGCCCGAAACCCATATTATTAGATAAAATTGACTCTGCGCATGGTTTGGAAAACATGTGGATGGAGATTTTTGGAAAGATCAACCTCACATAGTTGGAGCATTGTTATTCGGCCTAACTATATGAGCACCCCTTTATCTTAGGTACACTTGCATGGGTTGCACGTGGTTTGAAAAACCATGCAGGCCAAACCATTCGAGCAGAGCCATCCCGCACTATTCGTTCACGGTTTGAAAAACTATACGGGAAAACTGGGTGCATGATATTTTCTGGGTAAATTGCTAGTTTTTTCCTTAATGATCTAATTAAGCCACCTCGTCCTCCCAAATCCATGTTTTTGCGAGATTATACTATTTCTCTCTTAATTTGGGGTTTATTGACAATGTAAACATGGAATCAAGATATATCCTTTATATGGCATCTGATCAAGATTCAGTTCATCCAGTTGGATGTGCAACGATATTTACTCGAGTCGTCTTTAGTATTTTTTCTTCCCTTTCACTCTCGACCTAGGTATCTTCTTGTGAGAATTTTTCACATTTTCTTAGATATACTCTGATCCGAGGAAAATCAAGGGCTGGTATGGGAGGGTAAGAATCATACAACCCTAAGGTGGGTGTTCTATAACTCATCTCTAATGTTCGTGTGGGGCCCACTGATTCCATTGGGGTCCATTTCTTAAATTTTTATTCCATGACAATACTTGATAAAATTGTATGGTTAATCTCTTTACAATTATGTGATTATTTGTTAGTGGTTATACCCACAACTCAATTTTCCTCATGTTGAAGGTTATTCCATGATTGGGTTTTGTGTTTCGACGCGTTTGAGCCACCATTTGAGTGTGCCATTTCTTGAACATTCTAAATGTGATTTCTCTTATAATAAATGGATTATTATCAATGAAAATTGAATAATTTTATGTACCATGTATTCTCACTACTTGACCTACATAAGGTATGTTATTTTAATAGATTATTAAATGTGAAATGCGAAATGGCTTGTATAATAGGTATATATCTTGCCCTTAACAAATGAGATTGAAAAATGGTTACATGTCCATAGCACCCCTTTCCATGTTAATGGAAGGTATCAGAGTGAACCTATATTTTCGAATATTCATTAATGGTTAAATAACACATGATTAAATGGTTTCAACTCTAATTGACCTATTCACACTAGTGGATGAAAAAACTTGAACCAAATAAATTATTCCATGATTACAATATCAAATAGGAATGGAAAATCTCAAGCTCGCCTTGGATTCTGAGAGGAGAATACATTGGGTCTTGGGAACCCCATTCTGATTCAAGGATATGTTTTTTTTAGGATAATAACCACTAGACTCGAGTTCTTGTATATTCTTTGGATACATGGTATACTACTATAGGGTCCCTTTCATTATTAAATGATACCTCAGATACACTCCTTGAATTCAGCATTGACAAGTAGCTTGCATGGTGAAATCCCAAAGGGCCCTATCATTGCTTGCCCCCATTATACCTTGGTTGATAACCTTTGACTTGGTAGGAAACTTATTTTGGAATGACCTGGATTACGCTCCTTGGATTACATTCTTAAACCTTACCCATACTCAGATTCTACTGAGTTATCATTCCATGAGATTTACATTACCCTGGTTTTTACCCTGGAACATCCTCATTGGTCATCATTTTCTGGTTGCCTTATTACGTCTTGGGACCATCACTACTTATACTATAACGAGGGGATTTCAGTATTGGTTATGCCTCATGTAACCTATTAACATTAAATGGTAATTTATTAACAAATGAACTAGTTTCATGTTCAAACACAAGCCAAGGGAATAAGTAGGTTCTTCGGTATTTTTTCATATGGTACTTCTTCCTTTACTTTTTATATATATGCATGGACACTATTATATTACATTACACGGGTAGGATATAATAAACTATATTGGTTGTGGCCCCCTTAGATTTATCTCACACCCTCTCCAGGAACTGTTTGGAAGATGGGGTAGCTTACTTGGTTGCAGGTATTGACAAATGGAAGTATATAGCTTCCAATACATGATTATGTGCTGATAAGATGGACCTTGATAGTAGATACCCAAGAAGGATGTCGAGATTCTTGGAGTAGCCATTGTTTTCTTTTACCTCATAAAACATGTAATGAATGTTGTCTTGTATCCATGTTTTTCTCTGTTATCATGTGACCTGACATTACATCATCATTTTTCCAGTTGATACAGATATTATTATTCTCATTTATCTATCGTATCAGTTTACTTCAGCCGTTTATTTATATTTCTTCTGCTATTTAATATTCATTATATTCCTACCACTATGCTACACTCTAAAAATGAGGGCATAGTCTTTCCATGGACACACCCTAGGCCCTCTGTACTAACCGACATCCTCTGGAGTTTGTTAAGATGAACTTGAGGCCATGTGTCCCACCTAGCTTAGGGAAACCATTTAGTGGCATCCGGACCCAGGACATCACAAAAAGGGTGTTTGGTTTTTCTTGAATACATTAAATGAGATATGTATTATAAATGGGTAAATGTGGTAAATAGATAAAGAGTTATGTTCCCATGGTGAAATGGATTGAAATTAATGAAAAATAGTTTTGATGGACCTTAAAGGGTAAAATTGGAAGACTATGGGAATTGAGAACTTGTTGAATGTAATTAATCATGTAAATGAAATCTAAAAAGTGTACCCTTTTTAAATTTTTTTAAAAATGGACCATTTATATTAACCTAAAAAAATTTTAAAATTTTTTGTGGGATATTCTAGTAATGCTTCTCTCAAATGGGTGGGATATAATGACTACCTAGAAAACTAGGCACATCAATGTTATGGAGGATAGGAAAATTTTCCTAAATTCAAGGGTGTAGACATGTAGTTATATATAGTAGTTGGGATAGGTGGACATGCAGTTTTGAACACTATTTGGATACTTGTGATGATGATACTTTTTTACAGATCGACGACCTCTATGTGTTGTTCATGTGGGAGTTTGTGTCCTAGGACCAACAATTTTTACTTTCCTTAATTTAATATCCAATTATATCCATATTTATAAAATATATTATTAAATACTTTTAATTGTTTTGTTTGAATTTAATTTAATAATGTCTCATTGTATGCATCATAATGATAAGGTCATAGTAGAACCCTCATTTATGGGAACCCTTATATACGGAGGCAATTTTCTTAAATATAGTTCTGAAATCAGATAATGTTTTATGAGGGGTCACATAAAACATGTATTTTAGGTGTGGTTTATCATAATTAGATGATGATTCATCTCAAAAAATTCACACATAGTAATCTCCAAGATGGGATATGTTGAGAGAAAACCCTCTGGTTGGAATTCAACATGTTTGGTTCTCACCAAATATTCCTATCTTGAGCATGTGAAATGCCCCTTATAACCTTAATATTATCTTTTATTCTTGTCATAACTCACACAATTTGATTTTCTAATGAAATTCATTATGAAATATATTCATGGGGAGGTTAGGTATGTTGGGTGTGTCATAATTGACAAGTTATTAAGACATAAGTCAAGGAAATATTTTCCCATCCATTATTTATGGAAGTTGAAAACTCAACCCTTTGATTGGAATAGATCAATCACATAAAACTCTATGTCCACAGTGTATCAACATGTTTATTTAAAATACTCATAGAATGACGTGTCGATATGATTATTTGATGAAATTAATGTGAAACCTACTTGATGATATATTATGAAAAAGGAATTATATTACTTTAGTGAGAATTCATGTGTTTTTTTAATCTATATTACCTAAAGTTATTTATCATAGGTATGTTGACCTATTTCAAGAGATAAAAATTTTAATTTAGAAAATCCATCCTACTGCCAATGAAAAATATTATAGATGGCCATAGATTATGTCTTTCTATTAATATCGATTAAATTTGGAAGGAAATTATTTAGACGAATAAATATTCTCGGGAAAAAGAGTAATTTTATTCACTTTTAATCAATCACATATTTTTGTTGATGAATAAAATATATAATATTTATTCATGTGTTTAATAAATTTTAGATGATATTGAATTGACCCAGACAATGTTCGGAGAAAAAAATTAATTAAAAATACGATTAGATAATATTTATTATTTCACAAGTTAGAAAACTCCACAAAAAATAACAATAATAATAATAATAATAACCATATTAATAATAATAATAATATTATTCAGTGGAATTGAGTTTATTATTGGATATAATATTTTAAATGGGTTGAAATGAAATGAAATATTGTATTAACCTAAACCCCGTTATGATAAATAGATGTTTATGTATATTGTGGGTTAAAAAATGAATATAGATAATATTTTTGGATAATGATATTATCTCTGAACACATCCATTTATCCCCCTTTAAATAACAATAAACAAAACACAGATTCCTTCAAGGTCAAAGGGTGTACAATAAAATACAAACAATGAATGAAAATACATTAACCACACTAGCCCTAGAAATTAAATTGGTGTTTATCAATGTTTGATTTTGAACTTAGGAATAACCACTAGAGGGATTATCCCCTTAGATCCTTATATCATAAGGATGGAATTATGAAATGGATATTTTAAAAGATCAACTTCATCAATGAAGAAAGGATCCTATGCTTGGCTATATATTTTATTCATAACAAAACAAATTAATCATAAATATAAGGTGAAATTTACTCTCTCAGGGTTTTGGGAAACTAAATATTAAATTAAATGATATAATATCTCCAACAGCCACACTCTTCCATTATTCTCAAAACCTATAAGTGGTATTATATTTGACACATATTAATATTACAATTATTTTTTTATTGTTCATATGTACACAATAATTGTTGATTGTTTGATTTAATGTCATTAAATCATTAATATGATCTCAATTAACATGATATAGGAATATTAATCTTGTTAATTTAGTGCTTCATTATATTAAATATATATGAAAAGATAAATAGTGACCAATGATAAAATCAAAGAACTATCACATTTTTTCTTTGTTAGATTGGGTTTGGTAGCATGTAGAAAAATTACACTTCGTGTAACCAAGGTAACTGCACCAAGATGTGTTGGGGGATACATTACGTGCTAAGAATTAAATTCATGAAGTTAATTTGTCATAGAACATGTGTAGATCGGACTAGTCGACAACATATAATGTTGGATCATAGAATGTGAATTTGGAATAAATTTCATGTAGTATACAATGGTTAGGGTGTAAATTTCCCAATATATGTGTTCATTATAATAGGTATAACTACATTATACTAACACCATAATGATTTTATGACATACTTTTTGTTTATGAAATGTAAATAATGTGTAGTAAATAATTTATTTCATTCAAAATACTTGTTGATCCATTCAGTGAGTTATTCAGAGACAAAGAATGTGTGATAGATGTCAGGTTTGTAGCCTTTATAGGTCATGTATTCTTGGTTGCTGAACATGCCGAATTATTCAGTGAATTGTGTAAAGACCTGGAATTTGGATTATATTACATGTGTCTGGATTTTACACACAGTGTAGTTTAGAAGAGATACACATCTAAGATTAGATGTTCATACTAGAAACATGGAAATTAGATACATTATATGTAAATGGAATTTACCAGTTGTGTATTATAGCCAAATCAACACTCTAAAGCCCCATACATGTAACCTGGATACATGTAAATGCAGGTACCCGACCTTTAATTGGATATTAAACATTGTGTAGCCTAATAATTATGTGAAAAATTAAATTCTATTAAATTTTCAATTTTAGTAGTAAATTTATATTTTGATTTTAACTTGTGGTTTCTAGAAATTTAATAATTATTTTAATGTATTTCAAATGATAAATAAATTTATTGTAATAAATCACTAATTATTGGATCTTTTATTTATTTTCAACTAATTCCTTTAATGATGGTTATATATAAGAAAATTAAACTGTAATAAAGAATATTGTAAATAATTTATGTAATTAATTAATTAACTAATTTATGAAATAATGTTTATTTAAATAATAAACAATGAGTATAAATTAATCTTAACCAGTTATACTTTTCATATATGTTTCATGTATGATTATTCTTGAGCATGACTAAGATGTGTATGTGTGATGGATGTTTCAATTTAATTTATTTCATGGATTTAAAATTAATTAATATTTAATAAAATTTGATGGTTAGTGAGTTATCCCTCCCTATATTATTATATAGGACCTATGTGTCATATTATATTCATATAAACCCCTTTTAACTAATCCTCTGGTTACCCAAACCGGCATTTAAGTTGTAAGTACTTGTAATTAATGTAGTTTCCAAATACCCATGGAGGTTGTTCATGATAGAACCATAATCATTCCATCCCAGTTGATACACAAGTGGACTAGTAAGAAGATTTAGGTCATGATAATACTATAAATAAGTGTTATTTACCCTAGTTTATGGATTTATTAGATTTATGATCATTAAATAAACCATTAAAAAAGATCAATAATGGGTTATTAAATTAATTAATTATTTATATCTATTAATTATTTATTTTAGGGATGCAATACCATGATCACATTAATATATAAATTAACATGAAAAAATGAGATATAAATAAATTTATTATGTATCAATGTTTTACCTGACATTACTAATTAATTACATAAAATCCACTTCATATTAAAAATACTTGTGAAAGATAAAACTAGATGAAATTTATATACAATAATTAATATTATGTAAACTAACTAATATTTCATAAATTTACTTTTATTAATTGATTAGGAATGAAATATTTATAACTATGTGTTTGACAAACACTCATTGTTACACTTTTAATATGGTGTTCTATAGAATAGTATGAGTTGAACTAACCATCTTTCTTCAAAAGAAGATTCCCTTTCTAGAAATGATGTACCTTGGATCTAATAGTTGAGAAAATCTATCTCAGGATTTATGGATTATGGTGTCAACTCAGTGGATTAATAAGAGGCATTCTTATAGTTGTAAAATCATTGTCTACCTAAATACCTTTAAGTAACATGACCAACCATGTCATGACCCGAACCAAGATGGGGTATCAGCCAAAACTAAACCAAGCATGCCTCTATCGACTAGGAGGTGGAGACAAGCACTAAGGCATAACTAATTGGGGGATTTATTTTTCCTAACAACCTATAAACAAACACAGTTTTCTCGATGAAAAATGGAAAGGAAAAGAGTTAAAGATGAAACACGGGTATAAAGTAAACCAAACATTTCTTAACCTATAGATGGTACTATGTGTTGTATTTTGAACTTAAAATTGAAGGATAAAAATAAACACCCAACAAGAAATATGTATCAACATAACAGAAGATTGGAAAAGTAAACAGTTGTGAGAGAACAGGTTCTTAATCCCATGCTACTACCACTTAATGTTTTCAAAACACACAATATCCCTAAGATTTTAGATAGAAATGGTAAAAAAGTCTTTTATTTAAATAAGACATGACATGTGTGGTAAAAACACATGCATTTTTGATTATGTTCATACCTAATAGAACACCTCAAAATATGACAGGGGATAAGTAAGAGATACAAGAGGAAGAGAAATATAGTAGATTTCACAAGGTATAATTAAATAGTTAGACTCAATCAAACAAAGAGTGAATGTAATGTATTCCATGCACAAGGGGTTAAACATGATGAGTAGATGAACTACCCATTGGGACATCACCACCTATTGCAGGAGAGTAGACCCATTAACCAACAAAAATCTATAAAAAGAAAGAAAGTGGAATATCTGAAACATCATTGCCTCTCATTATTATAGAGAAACCAAATACAATGAGTGGATATAGAATAAGTATTTATATATATTCCAATAAAAATAAAGTCAAACAAGAGATTAAGGGGGTCTCCATATCATAGCTTATCCCATGATGAAGAGTAGACAATAGTTCAAAAATCCAAAGAACAATGCCAATAATTTCACGAATTTTCTATAAACACAGAATTATAAGGAACTCAATACCTACACCATGACACTATTCTATTTGGAAATCATTGAATATTTTGAACAGTTTTTTTTACTTCTCAAAAACACATCTTAGTGGGGAACGTGTCCATCTTCCTTGTGAGTTGAAAGCTACATCAAGTAACGCCTCATCATTGTGCCACATAGTCGGGGGACCAAAATTTATTGGTAGAGGACCCATGGCTTTGTTAAATATGAGTGTTACACTATGATGATATATTACCCATGCCATGCTTGGTATGAGGGTTCTACTATAAAGATCAATGAGTCATGACCAACCTGTATAGAGGGTTTCACTTTGAAGATTGAAGATTCATACCCATCCCTGGGGGAGGGTTCTAAGGTAGTTCATCATGGACCGATGCCCTACCATGTAGGAGGGTTCTACTCAAAAGTAAGATGACCCATTCCCAACTCAACTAGATGGTTTCACTCCATAACCTCGAGGAACTAGGACATGACCAACAAGAGGGTTACACTATGAATAAAAACTCAGGTGATCGTGTGTGATCACTACCTCCATCAATCATCACCTTAATGGTCCCATTCTCAAACCATTCCATATAATATATGAAAATACACAACTGAGGTTTCCATCACATTCTATGTGAAAAAAAACTCTAGATAGACTATTTGTGGGCAAAAATATGATTTCAAATGAATAAGATATAAGTGATAAATGTTTTATCAAAATAGATCAAGGGGAACCTGGTGTGTGAGGGGACTAACCTAGTGTATGGTCCTACCCAATCATCGGTCTGTGTACCTAGACTACATAAGGATACATCCCATTTACTAGTAACCACCGTGTAGGTGGACTACAAGGCATTTCCCAGGTAATGGGGACTAGTATCGTGTGATGTTTTCCATTTCCATATACTGATGTACAATTTCATGTTTCATACCCCGTGTATCTCCAAAACTCTTCCCATCCATCTAACCCACTTCATGGTTTTTCTATCTATGTAAGGATTACATGACATTCAATAGATATTACATTTCATTTCAGGATTAAAATTTTTAAAACCCTAGACACCGCTCGGGGGATACAGACCATGTGACTATCCTGGATCTCAATGTGTAATCATGATTTTTACAGAAATAATAGATCCTTAATCTTCACTTGAATATGTCTACAATAATTTCATTCTATCCTAAAATCTACCTAATTTTTTTTATCTGACTAGAACCATCATACCTTGGGTGTCATTCATCATAAAATAACTAGCACTTTCCATTGAGGTTTTCATTACGTGTTCTGCACACCGTTGCACCTCTTTCATTTGATTTCTAAATATTATGTCAAAAAATAAATCATCCTCACCTTAAAATTACCATGGTTATATTATTAGTTCATCAGACAATTTTTGTTTCGTCTATCCACTGGGAATCTAGGGGCCCAATTGGGCTCGAAATATCCCAAAAAAGTTAAACCAAGATCGTGGGGATCCAACTGGTGATGAATGAGAATGAAATTATGGTGAAGGGAACCAATTTATTTAATTAATCATTGTCCAATAGTTTGTTTCCAAAGATAAAGAAAACTAATCTATTGATTTGAAACCAAATATATTAATTGAAAAATGGTACTCGGGGCCATGTAAAGGATATAATTGATGGTTCAGATTGAAGAACAATAATTGATCAAATAAACTATTTAATATGAGGAATAAAAACACCAAATGATGGGTTATACCTCAATTTTTTAGTGATCATTGATGAAAAATGTATCCTCCAATGATTTTGGAGATTTTGATACATTCACTACAACCTGATATGGTCAGATCCGGAGTTCTATTGTCATTCGAGATGATCGGTCAAAGGAAGGAGGAATGAGAGACTCACCAGAAATTTCAGAATTATAAGTCTAACCTTTGAAATTCTTCAATAATTTAGTATTGATAATATATAACTATGGTAAAAAATTAATTAATTAATTAATATAATAATTAATTAATACAATTAATTTACTACCACTGAGCGAAGGGTATGAACCTCCCACATTGACCCATTTTTTATCATGTCTAGGGTAAACACCACATTCTAGACTCAACTACGGTCTAATATTTCTGATCCAATCAACTATATAAGATTAATACATTTTTTTAATTAATTTACCCATTCACAATATAAATTAAATCAAATATTTTTATAAAATTAATTGCAGGCACACCAAGCCTTGGAATCCCACATTGTCTCATTAATTATCTATGGATATATATATATATATAATTATTTAGATTTATTACAAGTAAAAATATTAGGTTTATATATTATTCATTCCCCAAATATTTGTGTCCTTAAAACCCCCCAAAAAAGAAAATAACTTTGGATACTCAGCTCACACTTATCTCTACCGCTCCTAAGAACACTTCTGGATGTTTCTGTGGTAGAACAACATATAAACCAAAGGGATGGTTTGTCTACACAATTCCCTCTCATTACAATATTAAATCTCCACCATGTGTTCTTCAATTTTCGATCCATCCTTGATGTCCAACTTTACCCAATAAATGATGTGCATAGGGTCAAGCACATATTTCATCAATTGTGACACATAGAAGATGTCGTGCACCCACAACAGCTCTGGGGGCAGGTTTCAGTCATAAGAAACCTCACCAACCCTCTATACAATATCGAGAGACCTGATGAACATCATACATAGCTTGAATCCCATGATGAAATATCTAATTCTACACCATGGGGATAATCTCATGAAAATGTGCTCTCTCTGATTAAACTCTAATGGAATATAAAGTTATTTACATAATATTTATTTCCTCTCTTGGTCTTCCCTATCCACTGATGACTGATATGGATATCCTCCATCATCACCTGCACCAATTCTGGGCCCACAAAATATGACTCGCCAATCTCTACCCAACATAAGGGTGGTCTACTGTGTCTCCCATTTATTTCATTAAATTATTCCATGATAATGGTAAAGTTAAATCTATTATTTTACACAAAATCTATGAAGGGAAGGTGATACTCCCTACTCCAACCCAATTCTATCATGCAAGCCCTCAACATATACTACAACACCTTGATAGAGAATTTTCTATGCCCATCATTTTGGGGGTGAACGTTTGTACAGATCCACATTTGGGTCTTGAATACATTTTGTAGGCCTCTCCGTAATCATGAATTAAACCATGAATTAAGATCAGAGACAATAAACGATGGAATCACGTGAAGGAGAACAATCTATCAAGCATACAAAAACATTAAAATCCCCACCAAAATATGCTTCATGGTTTCAACGAAGTAGAAAACATAGTCAGTTGATCAAATATCACTCAAATGGGATCAAACCTCTTCACTATGCGCAAAATCACTATTTCAATCCATATATATGTAATCCCAATTCCACTTTGGGATGTCAAGGGGATGCAGCAAACATACTGGATCATGGTGCTCAGTCATTACCTGCAGATAGGTGAGGTACCAATAGAAGAACTCATATACGCTTCATCTATTGCTGGAAAAACAGAAATTTGGTTAAATATATCTACTCATCTTTCCCTCCCCATGGTGTACGTATATGGGAGAAGTGTGAAATTATAACATCACCTCCTCCTGCAACATGACAGTGTCCTCCCCTAGAATAATATTACATGATTAAAACCTTCAAAATACCCATGTATAGAGTCTTATATGAATATATTATCACATAAGATATTGTAATCAATTTTTTTCCCAACCAAAACACTCTCACGTATTTTTGAAGTAATTGATTCAACACTATCGAGTGATGAAAAAATGCACCCTTCTACTCAAGTATAAATAGATTCAAGGAGGAAAACTACTCGAATGCCTCATGCACCAATATATATGGATATATCCTATTATAGAAACCTACTACAATGTTACCAGTCACTGGAGTATATCTTATTTCGAAGTCATTGTCATGTAAGAACTCTAACTAGTGTTAATGTCTCAGGTTCATGTCCCCATATATGGGGACACATTTGGGACTCTAGTGGTCTGAGTAAACCACGAAGCATTCTACCATAAGGTAGTGCCTCCACATCTCTAGGCCTATGATTGAAACAGTTAGCTCTAGTTCATGGGTCAGGCAGATCCGTTCAGGTAGTCTCAACTACCTCGACATGGATGTTATAATTTTCAACCACTATATCAAGGTTGATATTGAGTACGCAAGTATTCCAATAAACAATAAAGGTGGGTAGAATAATCCATCCATGAGAATATAGACATATAAATTATGTGTCATACCCTACATATCATCACCTATCTTGGAAGAGGACTAACCCCAAACCAGAAACAATTCCACAGTCACTAGTGTCATCTCATGAAAAAAGGTTCAAGTATAAAAACTATACCAGCAATGCCAGGACCTTCTCTAACACTCCATTGCACAACCTCACCCTAAACACACATTTCATAGAGACACATCCACCAATCCTCAATAATGTTCACTTGGGGAGGAATTGAATCACCCTCAGAGTTTTTATCAAGTCTCAAAAATGTGTCTTGGTGGTGGAAGGACCTCAATTACTCATGCATTTGAATCATCTTTTAACAAAACTGGCATTGGGTTACAGTGATTCCCTAGGTCAACATGGACTAAACCTCAAGAAAGGAGAGGAAATGAATGAGTACATCACCCAATGTATAAAAAAATTTACTAATGAAAGTATACGAGACATAGAGCATACCTCTTATCATCTTGTTCACTACGGGATCATAGAAATCCAAATCATGTAGTTGTCTTCGGACCTGACCACTATATTTCTGATCCTAACATGGGAATCCTGGTGGTGGTGGTGGAAGGATATCATGGTGATTTCCACTACTCATAACTCCTCACACTCTTATACCATGCCCACCTCCCTTAAGACCACCATATCCACACCTGGGAGATCCTTTATCAATGCACTGCCACTTCCGTGGAAGTCCATTAATTATCTATCTTTTATAATAAAAATATTATTATAGGAAGTCTTGGGCCATGTGAACTCACCTCTCACAAGTAAATCAGTTACCAAATGTGGTATTCCTCAAACCATGCGCCTAATTCTAATGATGGAAAGGTATCATGTGTCTATATAATACCACATGGAATATTTTGGATACTGGAGAAAACTCATCTCTATGGTACCCAATGAAATATATACCTATTCAGAATCCATTTGAAATAAATCTATATGTCACTAGTTTTCTCTTCCGCACACCAACATAGGTGGGGATGTAAAAGGGAACTACACTAGCTTCGATCTCACTACAGAGTCTCTACTAAATTTATGTGCATTAAATTAGTCATCCGGAATCCTGTCAAGAGAGTACTGAGTAAGGTAATTGAACCTCACAACATACTAAACAACAATTATCCATCCATTATACAGATTTAGAAGCTTTATTGTCTTGAATAGGCATAAGAAGGAGTGCTAGTACTCCTCAAGAAACATGTGTTAGATGTCATGCCATGAGAGTTTTGATTCATCATGCATCTGCATAACAATGATCCACCAACACCTAGGTTCTCTGTGGGAGTGTATAGATTATAGAAAAACCATTTGATATGTTGGGGTATGAAAAATACTAAATAAATGGACCAACAACTCTTGACAATCCCCTAATGATTGGGGATCTATCTCACCATGGTACCTCAATGGTCTCTAACACTGGAACTCACTGAGTGTTATAACCCTATGTGCATCCTTATCCAACTCTGCTAGATTGATACATTACTCAATAGGGATAGCTTCAACTACCTACCCACCTAGAGTAAGGATATCATGGATTGAACACTAAAATGATGTATGGTCAATCATCAGATCATTACCATGAACTAGAGATGGTATTCTGGAAGGCTATCATCATGGAGTCATCCTAAGAGTTATCAATAAGTATTGTGGTAAGATGATATAATATATATCGAAAAAATAGATATTTTTCTAAAGAAGAAATATCAAACACACAATATAATATGATTCAAGTGCCATTTAACCATTCAACAAATGTCTCAAAATGTTGCCTATGTAAGATGGTAGTCAAGGTTCTTGTGAGTTGATATGTCGGCCCCTACACCATTTGTAGATTACCTAGATAGTGTGTCACACTAGATACTGACTGAAAATTATCTTTTTTATTATCAAAACACTTTAATGGAAAAGGTGAGAAACCAAGATGTCCAAAAATAGAGAAAGACCAACTAGAATAGTAAAACCTAGAACAAACAAGAGTATCCGATCCTCCCCATCTGTTGTACCACGAAAACAAGCCCCCACCAACGGATGGCCTTTGGGCAAGAAATACCATGCAGAAGTGCAGGCACATAACCGATGGCAAATCCATACCCTTTCAAAATCCAAATATAAAAGCCATGCTCTGATGAAGAATTCATGCTTTGAATCCCATCTGAAGCTGATCCAGGTAGAGTGCTGGTTAGGAATCAAAAAAAGTTGATAAAAACAAACAGAGAACTGAACCAATGAAGACCACCAACTTAAACCGAGTCGCTAAAGAGTAACTTGAGGTTCCCAGAATCCACTTCTCTAAACAATTTCTAATGTAGAGAAGTAACCTGGATGGTTGAGGGCTCCATCATTATCTTTTCAAACACATAAGCCATTTGATCCCAATTCTGAATATAATCCTTGATGCTAATCAACCCTTTATTAAATCCCCCTACCAGAATTAGGTCTTCCTTGTCAATCCATTAGTATTTCTCCTCATTAAGGGTCACTCTTAGTTCCCTACCCATTATTTTAGCCACCTCAGCCTCATTTTCATTGAGAAACAAGACCTTCTCAATCACTTCATCTTCAGAACATAAAACCAAACCTAAGGAATCCTCACCTTGGTCCCCTAGTCCCTGATTTCCCATTTTCACCGCGACAATCTTCTTCTCATTAACCTTTTTTGCATAGAGGGGCTCCAAAGGAGGGGGTAAAGAGGATTAATCCATCCTCCCATTCTTCCTCTCCAAACTCTAGGTTCTCTTCATCCTTGATGCTTCATCTTCCAAGTAGCCAATATCGCTTCCAATCATTTTCTTCCCACAAACAGCTTCTCTATCACCCGGGTCTCCATCACCCAGGTGAGCTGTAACTGGTCCCATACCAACTTCTCCAAGGTCTTCAAACATGTTACATAAGTTAATTGGGGTCTGAATCAAAGAATTCATACCATCTTATCTCCCAATCCCAATTTGGAATGCCACCTCTATAGCAGACCCCTGCTTCCTCTCACTCCCACCACCACTACCCGTCCCTAACACCTCAAAAGATGAAACAGTTGGAATATCCTTCTCCCTACCTATCTTCTTTAAAATAACTTTTTTACCTCATTCCTCTGATTTCCACCCTCTCCACCTCTTTCTAGATCACTCCATTGCCTTCCCACACAACCTGTTTTGAAGTTTCCACCATGTTATGTCAAATTATTCTAAACACCTCAGACACCATAAGATTTACCTGAGGCACCCGTACCTTCTGCCTCTTGTCAGCTCTAGGGACTACCGCCCTAGCCACATCCACTCTAATTGGTCATTCTTCCTCCACCAACCACAACGATTGAGGTCCTCGAACTCAATCCTCCATACCAGTTTCCATCTGTTTCAATATATCCTTCTTGCGATCCTCTTAAGCCTTGACACTATCTCTGTCTTCCATCCTCGACGTAACTGATAGTCCCCATTCGAAGTCCTCCATCGGGTGACCCATACGTTTGCAAAAATAACAACATATGTTTCCAATTTCAGTATCCAGTAGTGTTATAAGTATCCAATGAATAACATTTGATGTGTGCCCCAACCTCATGCAGGAAGAAAAGAAGAACGGAAAATCCTCATAAACCACTCACTACTTGAGCCTATAATCCTCCCTGATTTTAATTCAAACATATTAAAAAGGAGGTCTAGATGTGCCCATTTCTATGCAAACTCGTCGATTGACTAGGTGATAGACCATCTCTGTTTGAATATCCAATCATAAAAATATACTGACATGATTTCAAAGCATTCTTATAACTGAGGGATTTTGAAACGGTATAATAAGTTTTGGATAACTAACCCATACTGCGAATGAAGGAGGATCACGGTTCATGTTAAACTCGAACGACCACAAAATAGGAATAATATAAGTCTATTGACATTAAGAGGGGCACACAACCAAGTTTTGATGAGTTCCTTCTCCGACGTGAATTGAGATATAATGTGGTGGTTGTCAAGAAGGCCCAATGATGCCCTCTCTTAATGATACCATGAACTGAAGAAAAATATATCGAAGGAGTCTACCGAGGGTCTCCATTGTTTAAATCTGGCAACCAAGGGTAGATCTAAAAGAATGGATTTTTCCATGAACTTGGAGGTTGAAATATGGAAATAGGGAAACCATCGATAAGATCCGGGCCTTTTGGGCATAATGAGGTTTTAGGAAATGGAGGTATGAAATTCGGTTTTGTGATGGGGGGATGATAGGCTCTGCATTTCTGAACTTCAACGATCCCTCCCCCACAAGGGGGTAAGGGACCAGCTCCGGATCCACCGTCATCACTGATGGGTGAAGGGAATCGCCTAGGGTTCCCACTCTTCGTCTTTACAAATATCCTTTACATCAAAAATATTGAGTTAAATTTTGTGTCATACTAGAGACACTTCAACACTATGACTATAAACACAACCTATCCTTTTAAAGTGGATATGAATAAAAAAACATCCCATGGAATGAAATTTCATTGATACCAATCTGCTATGACCCGACCAAAGGCAAGGCTCGAGTCACAGTGATCACATCCCCGTCTCCATAGGCATGGGTGGCATCATGCACCGAATGAATAACTAACTTAGGAAGCCCTTTTCTAAAGAACCTTTACACATACACGCATCCATATTGATGACAAATGTCATATGTAGTGAATAAAATATGAAACACTTCTATAAATTAATCCAAGCATGGATGAAAATCTAGATGGTACAATTGTACGAAAATGTAAACTGAAAAGTAAAGGGGAAAAATTCACACCCATCCACAAATATGACCCAAAATGACAGGAAATTGGAAACATAGACAACTGAGAGATCCCATATCCAAAATCCCAAGATAAGACCATCATACATAGTCTATGAACCTTGTATCCCTATGCATCTCTATTTCCACGGTCAACTAGTCCGTCATCTGTATAAGACACGACACGTACGAGAAATGCCTATAAAGGGTTGAGTATATACCTCCCTAGTATTACTCTCAAAAATATATAGGGGGAGCTCTAAGAGATACATGAGGAATAGAAAGATATAATATATCACAAGGTATAGTGAAATATTACATCCCAACTAAAATATGATTGAAAGTAAGTCAATCCAAGTATTAGGGGCTAAACATGGTGAGTAGATGAACTACCCTTAGAGACTTTTCCCCAATAGTTGGAGAGTTGTCTCATCCAAAAACAAGAATATTGACATAGAAAAAATGTGGCATACCCCAGGAATCTTCCCATCTCTTACAAGGAGATTAAAAAAATAAATGTAGTGGATATGGGAGAATGTTATATACATATGCTATGTCAAACGATAACCAAAAGAGAGAGTAAGTAGATCTCTATCTTGTAGGTCAACATAGGATGAAGAGTAACCAATAGTTATAAAATCCAAAAAATGATGGCCAACATCAGATGATTCTTCCTTAAACAAAAAAATATATGGTTCTAGCTCACAAAACATTGAAAATGTCCACTTTGGGTGGGAGTAACTTGCCTGTACGGGTTTGGTCCCATCTAAAAAACATGTCTCAGTTTAGAAAACATGCATCTTCCTCCCAAGTCAAATGCTACATCGTACTACATATTTTCACTATGATTCCTAATCAAGGGGCCACAATTTCTATAGAGTAAACCAATTCCATTTTATAATAGGAGGGTTCCACATTAAAGATAAATATCCAATGCATAGCCCTACTAGATGGTTCCACTATGAAGATCGAGGACCCTTTCCCAGCCCACCATGAGGGTTTCACTATAAAGATCTAGGTCCCATGACTACCCTGGATGGAGGGTTCCACCCTAGGTCACAAAGGACACAAGTCCTACACAACATGAGGGTTCCACTCAAAAGGTCAAGTACCCATCCCCAAACCGGCTGGACAATTCTACTCTAGGTCAACAAGGCTCCATGAATTGACTAGTGTGAGGATTCCACTCCAAAAGAAACCTTTGGTGGTTAGACGTGATCATTTCCTCAATCGACTGTCTCCTCAAGAGGTTCCATTCCCATAGCATTCCACATAGTATCTGGAAATCCAAAACTAAAAAATGCATCACATTTTATGTGAAAAAAAACTCATTATAGGAAACTTGAATCCAATATATGAGTTCAAAAGAAGAAGAAGCTGGTAATCAATGTTTTATCAAAAGATCTCTTGCAGTACATACTGTGTGAGTGGACCCATACAACATATGGTCCTACTCCACTGTCGGGTCGTGTCCCTACCCGACACACTTATCCATTCATGTAGTGGTACTTAATGTGTAGGTGGACTGCATGGTGTGGCCTAGATAATTGGGAAAAGAGACATGTGATGCTTTTCATGTCCATGTACTAGAGTACAAAGCGATATTTAGGACACTATATACCTCAACATGGGTTCTCTCCCATGTGAACCATCTCATGGGTTGTCCAACCAGGGAAGGGGTTCACAATGCGTAAGATAAATAACATTATATGTCATTCATAAAACATTCAAAACCGTAGCCACAACTGAGGGGGGATATGTGATGTGTGTTCATCCTTGAACATGGTTTGTACTCAGATGTTTGGTAGAAAAATGAGATCCACATTCTCTTAATAAATCCTTCAACACCTCTTTGATTCCAGCCACCATTCATTCCGAAAAAGATTGATATCACCAAAAACATTGGATCTGGACCATCTGTAGCTGGAAAGCAACCATTAGAAGTCATCGAGTGTTGTGTCACCCGTTCTGCACATCATTGAACTTATTTACACCATGTTATTGATCTTTAATCACTAAATTGATCATCCTTGAATCACATCATTAATAGAACTATGCTGATTTCATTAAACCATTCATGTGTTGTCGATCAACCATGAATCTGATTGTCAGACCGAGCTCGATACCACTCGAAAATGTCAAACTGAGACTCTAGGGATTCAACAGATAATGAATGCAATGGATATTATGGATAGTGGCCTGAATTTTATTTAAACACTTTTTCCCTAACTGTTCTCGGATAATGATCAATAACAGTGTTCTAGGGATTCCAAACCTATGAAATTAATTGATAACTAGTAATCGGGGACATGAAAATCGTGCAATTAAGGGATCATATAAGAGAATAACAATCTATCTTCACAAATATTTATTCAAATTTCAAAAAACAGAACAATAAGATTCCTAAAAGGATTTAAAATTAATCATTGATGAATAATTCATCCACCTACAATTTGGGAGATGTAATTGTGTTAGTTGTGTCCTGATCTGCTTTGATATATAATTTTGATATCGTTCGAGATGATCTATCAGAAAAAGGAGGTAGGAGATATTAACCACCAATTTTTAGAATTATGAGTCTTACCCTGGTGATTTTTCAATAATGATGTATTTATTATATATCATTTTGATTAAAAGGTAATTAAATAATTAAATAAATAATTAATCCACTAAATGTATTATCCCCGAAAGAAACATTTGAATTCCCTGTGTTGACTTATTTTATGTCATTCCTAGGGTAACCATCACATTCGTAACTCATATATTTTCCCAGATTTGAGATCTTACCAACGTTTTATGATTTATCACATTTTATTTAAGAAGACAAATGCCCAATATAAAATATATTTATTATTTTTATAAAATTAATTCCAAACATCATGAAAATATGGTACTTGGTTGAAATATTTCTAGAAAATGGATTTTGTACATGTGTATAAATTCATTGGCCTCTGAATATTATGTTTTAATCATTAAGTGAAATAACATGTACCTTAATCACTATAATTATTATTAATTGCATTTAATTAATAAATTTTCTAAAAAAAGATTAAATTATTATAAATTATAAATTATTGTGATTAAAAATTTGGAATATATTTTTCCAAATTCTAATCATAGATGTGGTCAAAAATAATTTAAAATTAATTTGGTAGACACTTCATGATAGTTGGGTTTTAAGAGAAAATGATTAATAGTTTTAAATATTTTTATGTCCATTTTCAATGTAAAATTGGTTCCAATGGACTGAATTGGATTAATTGATGTATAATTTATGTAATTAAACATTGAAACCAAATTATAATATAACTTAACTATAAAAAATAAGTTGAAAAATAATTTGTGGATTCGAATTTATTACTTTCATTCTCCATCCAAAAAAGTATGGTTTCAAAAAAAACTAACAAAATTTCACAGAAAGATAATTTTTACACTCTAAATTTAAAAATGAATTTTATTTTATCAAATATAATTTCTAAAATTTTCTAAAATTAATTTTTTTTATTGTTCATTGAACGACCTAAAAAGGAGTTCATTTGAGAAAATATTATATTAAAACATATAAAGACATTACCAAAAATAATATTTTTTTTATTATAAATTAGTTTTATCTATATAAAATCATAATTTTTTTAAAAAATTTAAGTTTAGTCTTATTACTATGTTTTTCAGTTATGTTATAACTATGTCAATTAATTAATTGTAATAAAAAATGATGCGTCCTAGAAACACAATGTTGTCTTTATCACATGACATGTTAGTGTCGTGTGTAGATAAATGTTTTCTTGGAATAGAATATAAAAAAATAAATTAGTGTAGAATTCAATTCAATGCATCAAATTAAATTAATGAATTCAAAGAAAAAATGGATTATAAAAACATAGGGTGTTACATTCTACCACCCATTAAATGATTCTCTTCCTAAAAATTTGTTTTTATGATACAAAAGAATGAGGATGATTTTTCCTAATCATATCCCCAATTACACACATAGATTTCTATAACTATTGGTTTATCCACAATATTTTTCCCATGTGAGTTCCCCTATTTTGTAGAACATTATCAGAATGTTCTATAATTTTAACTGGTTGTTCCTCATTAGAAATATCCTACTATAGTTGTATGTACTCTTAGTTCTGTAAAATTGAAGGGTTATATAAGTAATTATTTAGGAGAGATACACAAAATATATCATGTACAAGAGAGAAATTTGTAATATTTTCCAAGAGATAGGATACCATCCTGATAGGATCGTGAATTTTAAAGAGGTCGATATACTAGGGGATTAGATTCACTTCCTTACTAAATCTGACAAAATTATTCTAGGGAGATGTTCATAGAAATACCATATTCACAAATTTAAATTCTATATCATGCAGATGGTTATTAGAATAAATTTTTTTATTGGCATTGAGCTTCCTTGATATGTTATGGAATGAATATATCAATCTCTACCATTTCTTCTACAATCTCAGTTCCTAATAGCTTCCCCTCTCCAACCTCATCCAAACTTGTTGGAGCACTACATATCTTTCCATATTAGTCTTAAAAAAGATCCATATGAATGATTGAGTGAAACATATTGTTCTGAAATATCTCAACTAGAGTAAAGCATTGATCCCAACCACCTTTTAAATCCAACGAACAAGATATCAAAAAATAATTTATTGTTTGAATCGTTATTTTATACTAACCATACATATGTGGAATATATTTAGTGATGAAACTCAATTATATATCATGGGATTTCTAATTACATCACGAGAACACAAATTTTAAACTTCGTTCGCAATCAGATATAATAGAATGTGGTACTCTATGAAACCTTTCCACTTCATCATTGTATATCCAGAAAAACTAGTCCAGAGAGAATTATTCTCTCATACAGATGAGGTGTTATAAATTATTAATGATATCTAATACCACCCATATCACATTAAACCCTTCATATTTTTTTGGGAGTCCAATGAAAACATACATATTGATGTTCTACCACAACCATTCAAGTAATGGTAATAGATGCAATATGTAACACCCCGACCCCACTAGGATGGAACCGGTGCATTAATTTTGATATTGGCATGGTTCGAAGGAATGAAAATCCTGAAGGAATGATCATTTTAGTATTCTTGAAGAAACTAGATACCTATATTTAACACAAATTACATTGGATAAGGTTACAAGATACAATACATAATGAAAAACATAAACTGCATCTACAAGCACTCAATAAATGACCTCCTCTTCATAACCGATTGAAGGTAAACAGTGAAAGGGGTGAGCTCAAACGCTCAGTAAGGGTTACAAATAGATGAAGCATGAGTACAATAATAAGTTAATCATAATCAATATGATATAATCAAAATGTCATAGTGAAAAAATGAACAACTAATGCCATTAATAAACGGTGAATGAAACTACATCCATAGATTTTGTCATAGTGAAAACCTCATGGATAATAATAATAAATGATAATTAATAAAGATAATTCTTATCAATTGGATATCATGTATCTGTAACATAAACCATAATACCATAAAAATGGTTTAGTTCTATGGGTAGAAACTTGTCTGATTTTTTGAAACAAACTCGAAGGGTCTGTCGCCAAACTGTTTTGTCTCATGAGACCTACCAATGCATCGAGGGGCTTTAGTGGGCCCCACCCACCTCTACATCCAAGAATTATTTATAAATATATTCAATAAAAGAGCAATATTCTTTTAAATTATCCATATAGAATAGAGGATACAGATTCATCAATATTTCCACAGTCAAAATAACATTCAAAATAAATACCGTATGTAAAATGGTATACGGCTTAGAAAATAATAATATCCATGATATGAGAATATGGATATTTAAATGGAATATTATTTCAATTCAAAAGTGATATAAATTTTTTAGTAGGTACACCACATAAGAAAGAGTATGTGCACAATTACAAAGAAAGTCACAACGAAGTGAAAATTTAGACAAAGCTCGTTACCGTGTTGTATTCAATTGAGTCGTATGAAAAAGTTAATAACCACCAAAAGATTCACAGAATAAAATGAATATAATGAGAACCATTATAAAATATTTTAAATGGTAGTACACCTATACCACATATAAGAAATATGTGGTGAACAATGAAAATCCCACAGAATTGAAGGTGAGATGAGAAAACTTCTTACAAACATTTTGGCATGGTAACGAGTGTTATTGAAAGGTATTACTGAGAGGTAAATGGGTATAACATTATTTATATGTCAAAAGGGCAGTATGGGGTAGGTCATATAACATACCCCATCATTAGAAATTTAAAAACAAAAACACACAAGATAGGGTGGATTCTTGAATAAAAGTGAGAGAATGGATCCCTTACCACAACCTTGAAGGTGTTCTTGAATTGTTACTAAAGACCTGAATAAAAAAAATTAGGCTTATTAATTCATAATTCCAGAACCCTTTTTATATGTAAATGATTTATTATTGTTCTTTTTAGTTCATTTATTGGCCTTTTTGATTGGTTATAGGGTTCAATTTCATTGTTCGGGCTCGTTTGTTTACTTGGTTTTAAATGATCGGTTCACTTATATTAAACTTCGAATAAATATTAAAGATGGAAGTGGTTATCCAGAAATTAATTTATACACTATTATTGAACATCTTGTAAATTACATGGTTTGAAATTTAATTTGGGTTACTTAGATTGAAGTTGAATATCTATATATATATATATAACCTTAGTGATAACTGTTTTGGTTAATCAGTGGGTTTGATTACAATGAACATTTTTTGATTTATAACTTAATACCATGTGTACAACAGTATTATAGAAATAAAAATAGGATATATTACATAATAATCTGGTTCAACTATAGCACAAATGGTTTCCTAGCCATAATTAAATATTATAATAGAAATCGATAAACGGTTGCCCTTGAATGTGCTAAATTAGCACATCTCAAATAGTTCATTCATTTCTTTCAAATAAAAGTGGGAAAAAGATAGAAGATAATGGAATATATACCATTAGCATGAAAAAATTCCATTACATGTATGTTACTGGATTTATCATACTATTTTGGTGAAGGTAGGTTATAAAAGAAATAAAAGAACATAAAAGAAAAGAAGGGATTTGAAAGTGCAATTTACCTCTTGAGACTTCCTCCTTTGAGAACCTCTTAAGGGGAGAGGTTTTGGTCTTATTATGAGAGAAAATCTTGATGTACGTGAGGGAGGATGTTGGGAAGGTATTTGGATAGAATTTGGAGAAGGCACAAGTCTTGAGAGGAGTGAATGGAGGGGGTGAGAGGGGGTTTTTATAGTGGATGAGAGAGGGGATTTCTTAATATAAAACTCATTAATTTATTATTCCCTCTCAAGACAACCAATATTGAGTATTCCATGACCAAGAGTAGTAATATATGCATGTCACTTCGAACCAATTTGTCTTACATCAACAAATCATCATCAATGACTCAATTAATCAATTATTTAGCGTTAATTTTTAATTATCGGATTTTACAATTCACCAAAAATTCAAGTATTTCAGAAAAATAAAAAAAATTCAACCTAACCACTTTTCAACTTGTAGAATCCAAAAAAGAAGTCCATTTTTCTAAAATAATTTTCTAAATATGACTAATTAAAAATTTAATTAAATCATTATTTAATTGAAATATATAAACACTTAGAATATTCATCTTCATCTTTAGGGTGTCTAAATTCATTTATACACTCAAGGGTATGGATACCATTCATAAGAGTCATATTACTATACATAAGGGTAAGTAAATATTCATAAGGGTAGGTTAATATTCATAAGGGTAGTTTACTATTCACTAAAAATTAATTTAATTCTATCCGACTCTAAATACTACCCTGAACACAACCATGTATGTCAGATTTTTAAAATTCAAATCACAGAGCTGGTAATTTTAAGTGAAGTGGATAATTTATGGCTATCTCATATAAGTAACCATTTTTTGTTCCATAGGGGCTCAGTGATTCATGAAATATAGGATACCTAATGAATACAGTGTATTTAAGTGAAAAATACAATATGATGTTTGGGGTGCAACATCATTCCTTCCTTCAGAAATTTTGTCCCTGAAATTTTATATATAAATCCCACCAAAAAGATGTGGGTGATTCTTTTTCATAACATCCTCAGGTTCCCATGTTGCTTCCTCCATATTCTGGTTTCTCCAAAGAACCTTCACTAGGCGAGTTGTCTGATTTCTCAATATCTATTCCCTTGTGTCAAGAATCCAAATAGGCTTTTCACAATATGACAAATGAGGTTCCAGTTCAATTTCTTAATATGTGAGAACATGTGTTGGGTCTGGTGAGTATTTATTTAACAATGACACGTGGAACTCATCATGAACTCTCGAGATATTTGGTGGTATTTCTAGATAGTAACCTACATCTTTGATTCCTTCTAGAATTTCAAATGGCCCAATGTACCTAGGGCTCAGTTTCCCTTTCTTACCAAACCTTAGTACACCCTTCCATGGAGTTACTTTCAGAAAGACATGATCTCCCACTTGAAATTCCAAATCCTTTCTCTAATTGTCATCACAACTCTCCTACCTACTTTGGCCTGCTTTAATATGGGCTTGAATTTTGTTTACCTTTTTCATGGTTTCTTCAATAAGTTTTGGGCCTATAAGTTTCCTCTCACCAACTTCGTCCCAACAAGTTGGAGTTCGACACCTATTTCCATATGATGATTCATACGGAGCCATTTGAATTCTATAATGGAAACTATTGTTGTAAGAAAATTCTACCAATGATACGTATTGATACCACATACCTTGGAAGTCAAGAGATCATGAACTCAGCATGTCTTCTAAAGTTTGAATAGTCCTTTTAGATTGTCCATTGGTTTGGGGGTGATTAGATGTACTCAAACAAAGCTCAGTATTCAAATCTTTCTGGAGACTTTTCGAGAACTTTGATGTAATCCGGGGATCTCGATCGGATAAAATTGATAGAGGTGCCCCATGAAGTCTTAAAACATCATTAAGATGCAGTATTGCCAGGAGCTCAAGTGGAAAATCTTCTCGTATAAGAAGGAAATGTGATGATTTTGTGAGACGATCAACAATTACCCATAATGAATCGTTCCTTCTAGGAGTCCTTGGTAGTCCAGTGATAAAATCCATTGTAATGTTATCCCACTTCCACATAGGAATAGTTTGAGGTTGCATCAATACTTTGGGATGTTGTCTCTCTACCTTCACTTGTTGACAAACTAGACACCTTGATACGTAGTCAGCAATTTCCATCTTTATATTATCCCACCAGAAATATTTCTTCAGATCACTGTACATCTTGGTGCTACCTGAGTGGATAGAGAAATTTGAGCTATGGGCATCGTCTAATAGTTTCCGTTTTATATCAGTTACTGATGGAATACATAACCTCTTCACAAATTTCAGAACTTCTTCTTCATGCATGAAGTCAGCCAGTCTTCCATCTTTGACAACATTAATTTTCTTGTGCAGATTCTCATCATCAGATTGAGAAATTTTGATTTTCTCTAATAAAGATGGTTTAGAAATCATTTGAAAGAGAGAAGATGTTCCCCTTCCATAACAATTCCCATATCCATATTCAGTAGATCCATGAATATAGGATCTCTTTCAATCCATATTTGAGTCTGAAGGCCATGATCTTTCCTGCTTAATGCATCTTCCACCTTATTCACCTTTCCTAGGTGGTATTTTATTGAACAATCGTAATCTTTTAGTAACTCAAGCCATATTCTTTGCCTCTTGTTGAGTTATTTTTGTTTGAAAATGTATTTTAAACTCTTGTGGTCCTTATAGATCTCACATCTCTCTTCGTAGAGATAATGCATCCATATTTTCAGAGCAAAGATTACGGCTGCTAACTCACGATCATGAGTTAGATAATTTTTCTCACGAGTCTTAAACTGTCTTGATTCAAAAGCAATAACTTTATCATTTTTCATAAGGACGCAACCTATCCTATTCTTTGATGCATCACTGTATATCACAAATCCACCACTTCCAGATGGAAGAGTAAAAATTGGAGCATTGACCAGTCTTCTTTTCAGTTCTTTGAAGCATTCTATACAATCTTTTGTCCAAACAAACATAACTACTTTTCATGTGAGCTTGGTTAGTGGGTTAGCCAGTCTGGCCGAATTCTGAACGAAACGCCGATAGTAACCTGCTAAGCCTATAAAACATCATACCTCTGTTATGTTTGTTGGCATGGGCTAATCTTGTATTGCCTTTGTCTTCTCAGGATCAACATTGATTCCATCCTTAGTGACAAAATGGCCCTGAAACAGAAACTTATTGAAGCCAAAATTTTCACTTGATAAACTTCCCATATAATTCATTTCATCTAAGAGTTCCCAGAATAATTTTCATGTGATTCTCATGATTTTAATATATTTTTTAGTATATTAGGATATCATCGATGAACACCACAACAAAGTTATCAAGATATTCCTTGAAAAATATATTCATTAAATCCATAAAAATAGAGGGTGCATTACTCATTCCAAATGGAATCATCGTAATCTTGTAATGCCCATACCTGGTTCAAAATGTTGTCTTAGTAATATATTCCTTCCTCACACGCAGCTGATGATATCCAGACAGATGATCAATATTCGAAAATTATTGGGCTTCATGGAGATGATCAAATTAATCATCAATATGAGGCGAAGGATACTTATTATTTATTGTAATAGAATTTATTTCCCTATAATCAATGCATAGCCTCATGGACCAATATTTCTTCTTGACAAACAGAACCAGGGATCCCCATAGAGAAACACTAGGTTGAATAAATCCCTTTTCACTCAAATCCTCTAGTTTTTTCTTCAGCTCCACTAACTCCATAGTGGCCATTCTATAGGGGGTATTTGATATAGGTCTCACACTAGGAATTAAATCAATAGAGAACTCAACTTCCCTCTCTGGATGATGTCCAGTTAAATCCTATGGAAATACATCATTGTACTCTTGCATTGTGTGCACATATTCAATTTGAAGATTTCTTTCCTCGCCCATAGATGTTGGTTTATCTTCCCCTCCAAGTATTTCATTTAGTAGAGCTACTGGGGGTGGTTCTCGACAAGAATCATGTGGCGATGTTTCTGCCCTAAAGACAAGGGATTCTACACCATTTTCAAAAAATGTAACTTCCTTATTCTTACAATAAATCATCGCATCATAATTTTACATCCAATCCGTGCCAAGAATTATATCAAATTAATTCATTGGTATGATGCCATGGTTAGAAACTAAAGTACATTTTGGTGACTGGAGGAGGACTAGTCGACATGCCTTTGTTGCAATGATACATCACCCAGGAGTTTTGACTGACAACTCCTTTATTAAATCAAATTGGAAATATATAATTTTCATGGAAAACTGAGAAGATATAAATTAATGTGATGATCTAGAATAAAATAAGGTGTTGGATAATTTTGAGGAAACAATTAAAGTACCTTCCACCACATAATTAGGAACTTCGACCTCCACAGTTGTTATCGCATAAGTTATCTCTTGATCTCTTGGCCTTTTCTGAGTTAAGTTTCCTTGGAGTTTAGGACACTTATTTGCATAGTTTCCCATTTCTCTACAATTATAGCATTGAATATCGTTGAATTGTTTCTTCACCTTGCATTAATCGGATCTATGACCCTTTTCTCTGCACTTGTAGTAGACTCCCATGCCTTTCAAGCATTTCCTGAGATGATTCTTTCCACAGTTCTTGCATAATGGGAAACTATTAGTTTCCTTTCTCTTCATTTGTGCTTCTCCTTTTCCTTTGTTATCAGAGTACCTCTTCTTATCTTGGTTTCCTTTTAAAAGGTTTGATCTATAAATTTCATTCTCTGTTTTGATAGAACTTGATACAATTCCATCATATGACGAAATTTTTTGAAAAGCCAGTGCCCTCCGAAGACATGGCTGAAGACCATCAATGAAATGATCAATCTTGTCTGCCGAGTCACGTACGTAATCTACGGCATACCTGGCCAGCCTCGTAAAAGTAGCCGCATACTCTGCAACACTATCTTCTTCCTTTTGTTTTAATCTAAGGAACTTCTTTTTCATTTTAGTTCATTGCTCACGAGGGAAATACTTTTCGAAGAATATTCCCTTAAAATTCCTCCACTCCATATATTCTATTTCTTCTTTCTTCCATGGTATTCTGTATCAGGGACCACCATTGGTCAGTATCACCTTTGAGACAATATAATGCCAGCACCACCTTCTAATTTTCATTGCATCTTAATGCCATGAATATTTTTTCCAGTGACTTGATCCACTGCTCAGCTACCACTGGATTAGTATTCCAATTGAAATATGGGGGATTCTACCACATGAAATGATCCAACACAGGTGTGGAATGGTTATTCGTTACAAGTTGAGTAAGTTGTCCCAATATAGTCATGATCTGATATGCTCCAACATTAACTACGTTGACTTGCTCAGTAGGGAGATACCAACCTTTCCCACGAGTATTGATTCCCTATTTCCATTAGACGCCATTTCTAAATAATGGGATACACTATATTAGTTTATGAATCATTAGTAAAAAATCACTCAACGTAGATTTAAATTCTACGCATAGATAATCTTATAAACATGGTTTATCTAAGGTAAAATTTACATTAAACTCCTTCATAATGGCTCGTAAAGAAAATACGAATTATCCAAAGCATATCCCCTAGGAGTGTCGTAACCAAAAGTGAATCAAGGCCTGTTTTCGTGTACCAGTTCTCATTCGAGTCTAGCTCAAAGCGTTGTTTTCAGGTTTTACCCCGAGATACGGTTGTGCCAGAGCCGCCTCTACCTACTCCTATCCAGACAGGGATGTATTGCTTGAAAGATCCACATAATCTATTCCTTACCAAAATACTTGTACATTCTTGTATGTTTATCCTCAAATGCTCTCTTAGGGATTTTTTCCCTAATATATATTTCCTACTGTAGTTTCCATGTTTCCTACTAAACTTCCTCTAATACCAACTGTAACACCCCGACCCCACTAGGCTGGAGCCGGTGCATTACTTGTGATATTGGCATGGTTAGAAGGAATGAAAATCCTGAAGGAACAGTCAGTTTAGTAGTCTTGAAAAAACTAGATACATAGATTTAACACAAATTACATTGGATAAGGTTACAAGATACAATACATAATGAAAAACAAAAATTGCATCCAAAATCACTCAATAAATGACCTCATCTTCCTAACTTTGTTGAAGGTAAACAATGAAAGGGGTGAGCTCAAATGCTCAGTAAGGGTTACAAATAGTGTAAGCGTGAGTACAATAATAAGTATATCATAATCAATCCTACATAATCAAAATGGCATAGTGAATAAATGAACAACTAATGCCATTAATAAACTGAGAATGAAACATCATCCATAGATTTTGTCATAGTGAAAACCTCATGGATAGTAATAATAACTGATAATGAATAAATAGAATGCTTATTAATTGGACGTAATTTATCTGGTACATGAACCATAATACCATAAAAACTTTTTAGTTCTATGGGTAGAAACCCGTCTGATTTTTGGAAACAAACTCGAAGGGTCTGTCGCCAAACTATTTTGTCTCATGAGACCTACCAATTCATCAAGGGGTGTTAGTGGGACCCACCCACCTCTACATACAAGTATTATTCATAAATATATTCCATACAAGATCAATATGTTTTTACATTATCAGTACAGAATAGAGGATAAGGATTCATCAACATTTCCACAGTCAAAATAGCAATCAAAATAAATACCGCATGTAAAATGGAATTCCGCTTTGACCATAATAATATCCATGATATGAGAATAAGGATATTTAAATGGAATATACTTTCAATTGAAAATTGATATCAAATGGGCAGTAGGAACACCATATAAGAAAGCGTAGGTGAACAATTACTAAGAAAGTCTCAACGAAGTGAAAATTGAGACAAAGCTCGTTACCGTGTCGTATTCAATTGAGTCATATGACAAAGTTAATAACCACAAAAAGAGTTATAGAATTCAATGAATATAATGAGAACCATGATAACATATTTCAAATGGCAGTACACCTATACCACATATATGAAATAAGAGGCGAACAACGAAAATCCCACAGAATTGAAGGTGAGATGAGAAAACCTCTTACAAACATTTTGGCACGGTAACGAGTGTTATTTCAAGGTCTTAATGAGAGGTAAATGTGTATCCCATTTTTTATATGTCAAAAGGGAATTATGTGGGAGGTGAGAGAACATATCCCATTATTATAAAATTAAAAACAAAAGCACACAAGATAGGGTGTATTCTTCAATAAAAGTGAAAGAATGGATCCCTTACCTCAAGCTTGAAGGTGTTCTTGACTTGTTAGTAAATACATGAAAAAATATTATGCTTATTAATTCATAAGTACATAACCCTTTTATGTGTAAATGATTTATTATAATCCTTTTTAGTTCATTTTTAGGTATTTTTGATTGGTTATAGAGTTCAATTTTATTGTTCGGTCTCATTTTTTACTTGGTTTTAAATGATCGATTCACTTCTATTCAACTTCGAATAAATATGAAAGATGGAAGTGGTTATCAAGAAATTAAGTTATATACTCTTAGTGAAAATACAGGAGATTGCATGGTTTTAAATTTAATTCAGGTTACTTAGATTGAAGTCGATTCTTTATATATATATAACCTTAGTGATAATTGTTTTGGTTAATCGGTGGGTTTGATTACGATGTACATTTTTTCCTTTATAACATAATACCATGTGTAAAAAAGTATTACAGAACTAAAAATAGGATATATTACATAATAATCTGGTTCAACCATAATAAAAATCATTTCCTGACCAGAATTAAAGATGATAATAGAAATCGATAAACCGTTGTCCTTGAATGTGCTAAATTAGCACATCTCAAACGGTGCTTTCATTTCTTTCAAATAAAAGTGGGGAAAGGAGAGAAGATAATGGAATATATACCATTATCATGACAAAATTCATGTACATGTATGTTACTGGATTTATCATACTATTTTGGTGAAGTGATGTGAGAAAAGAAATAAAAGAACGTAAAAGAAAAGAAGGGATTTGAAAGAGGAATTTACCTCTTGAGACTTCCTCCTTTGAGAACCTCTTAAGGGGAGAGGTTTTGGTATTTTTATGGGACCAAAGATTTATAGACGTGGGAGAGAGGGTTGGTAAGGTATTTGGATAGAATTCGGAGACGGAAAAGGCTTGAGAGGAGTGAATGGAAGGGGGGTGAGAGGGGGTTTTAAAGTGGAGGAGAGAGGGGATTTCTTAATATAAAACTCATTATTTTATTATTTCCTCTCAAGACAACCAATAGTGAGTATTACATGACCAATAACATTAATATATGCATTTTAATTCTAAATAATTGGGCTTACATCAGAAAATCATCATTGATGACTCAATTAATCCATTATTTAGCGTTAATTGTGAATTATCGGATTTTACTATTCACAAAAAATTAAAGTATTACAGAAAAATCCCAAAAATCAACCTAACCATTTTTCGACATGTAAAATCCAAAAATGAAGTCCATTTTTCAAAAATAATTTTCTAAATATGATTAATTAAATATTTAATTAAATAATTATTTAATTTAAATATATTTACACTTAGAATATCCATCTTCGTCTTTAGGGTGTCTAAATTCATTTATACACTCAAGGGTAGGGATACCATTCATAAGATTCATATTAATATGCATAAGGGTAAGTTAATATTCATAAGGGTAGGTTATTATTCATAAGGGTATGTTACTATTCACCAAAAATTAAGTTAATTCTATCAGACTCTAAATATCGCCCTGAACACAACAATGTATGTCCGATTTTCAAAATTCAAATCACAGAGATGGTAAATTTAGGTTTAGTGGATAAGTTATGGATATATCCTATAAGTAACCATGTGTTGTTCCATATGGGATCAGTGATTCATGAAATATAGGCTACCTAATGAATACGGTGTATTTAAG
Organism: Viscum album; assembly: GCA_963277665.1. NCBI lineage: Eukaryota > Viridiplantae > Streptophyta > Magnoliopsida > Santalales > Viscaceae > Viscum > Viscum album. The sequence continues at coordinate 216,334,417 of OY728137.1, forward strand.
TGAAAAATACAATAAGATGTTTGGGGTGCTACACAACATCCCCTTCGACTTTTGTCTTTCATCCTTAACATGGTGTCATACCAAAAAATGAGATAAAAGCATTGTGATTTCCCTCTTCATTCCATCCAACCATATGTATTATTTCAAGTATATATAAATCATTATTTTTCTAGGATGAATAGAGAAGGAATAAATATTCATATCTTCTAATAGCCCCTTCTTCTAATCTATTATGGAAGGGACACATATGTAGTTCATGAATCTTATCATTCCTTCCTGATTATGGTTAAACTCTATTACATTTCTAAATATTTCATACAACACTTCATATTCCTTTTTTGCCTCTTTAATCTTTACATGGATAAAGTATTTTTATATTCAATTCATCAATATAATATTTATCCACTTCCTTTAGTATTTCTCAATCCATATTATGTAAATCAAAAAATATTTGATCTTTTGTGATCCTCATTATGGATAATATATAATCATACATTCAAATCAAGGCATCATCTACCATTTTCTCGTTCCATGGTTTGTAATGTATTGGGAAGTCATAGTCCTTTATTAGCTCAAACCATATTCTTTGGAACATGTTCAACTAAATCTGTGTGAATATGTATTTCATACTTTTATGATTTAAATATATATCACATGTTTTTCCCTAAAGATAATTCGTCTATATATATAATGCAAAAATTGAAATAGTTAACTCCAAAAAATGGGATAGGGTATTTTTTCTCATGAATCATAAATCGTCACAAGGCATAAGTGATAACCATGTTATTCTTTATAATAATGCATCCCAATACAATATTGGATGCATCACAATAGACTAAAAACCATTCTTCACTATAGGTTAATGTAAGCATGGGTGTTGGAATGACATGCTAATTATCATTGGCTTGAGAGTACAACGAGTCATCATTGGGACTTAAGAAACATTCCCAATATACCAAAGGCTGGAAATAAATACTGAAGGGTTTCAAATAAATGTGGTGGATGATTTACCTATTATGAAATAAACCAACAATCCATCAAACCATAACCCAACCATTCACTAAATGGTGCAGGAACAAAATAAAGACAACTAAACAACTACATATATTTCAAAACCATATCAAGGTGTGAAACAGTGGAAGAAAAAACAAGTATCAAAGTAAATAGTGGATAAAAAACTGAATACTCTCAATAGATCACAAGACTCCAAAAACCACATGCACCAATCTCCATAATCACCGAAGAACCCATGTATCATGAGGTCGTGATAAAAACGTGTGAGATGTTACCTTTTCCCATGTCTTGGAAGATAGAATTTGCAAAATCATTAAAGTTCCTAAGTAGGGGTGAGTATAAATCTTGGTAGGTTTTCCCTAAATAATTCCATACTCAATCCACTAGAATATAAATTTTATCCACATTTATATAAAATAGTTTATATAAAAAAATTTCTTAAAATACTTTATAGAAAAATATTGACTAAATCCATAGGAAATAGTTTCCCAAGGAACATAAATAATAATTTACATAATTTGAAATTCTATTTTGTGCAACCATTAAACATATCAACACAAGTAACCATGCATGAAACATGGAAGAGGGAGAAATCCCTAACCTGTATCCATCTAAAAAATGATGGTGGAAACTTCTTACCATTATCCGACATAAATGCACATGAATGTTAGATGAGGGATATCCCAAACCCATATCTATCCCAAACATGATGGGGGAGACTCTTGACCCTTATCCATCCAGAATATAAAATGAATATCTCATGGGGAGATCCCTAACCATTATCTATCCCAACAATGATGGGGGAGACTACTTACCTAGATCGGTCCCGAATTCCATATGAACACACACCACCAATATTACATTACACTAAATTCAAAACCAACATGTCATCCATTTCAAAAAAAATTAATTTTTTTATTTAAAACATCATAATCAAACCATATTCCATTATTCTAGAAAATCCCCATTTCAATTCCCCATATTAAACTAAGAGTAAAAGAAATTTAATCAAACCCCCAATTTTTCCATAATTTCACCCTTTACCAAACAATCGCTAAATATGATTTCCAACAATTGGTCAACAGAAAAATAACAATAAATTTCACACAAATAAATCCATTTTAAAGAATTAAAAATAGTTCTATAAAGTTGAGTTGATAATTATGCCACCTACCACAATTTTTTTGACGAAACTTGGCACGGACGAGAAACGCATTAGAAAACCAGGTTGATTCTTCACAGAACCTCCTTAGATCACTTCTCCTTGAAAGATCAAGAAAAAAAAGCTAACTTATTTAGAATAAAAATTCATAGATATATCCATAACGGTTGAGGGTATTGGAAAACTAGAAGACGAGATAAGTATATCTAATTAGATCAATGAAATCGGTCATGAACGGTGAAGAACGATCACATAACACAAGAATCCATATTAGAATCACCAAGGGAAGACTTCATATTTCCACCAGACTGATGTGAGAAACCTTTTAGACCTTACAAGAATTAAAATCCTATGTTAGATCTAATTTGGGTAAAAATGATTGTGTTATGGGAAAAAATAGTTTGAACCTATTTTTAAGGATATGGATTTGACTCTGCGCATGGCTTGGCCTCACGATTTGGTAAAACGTGCGCTAATCGTGTGGTAGCCACTGCCCGCACAGCCATACATTGAATGGTCTCCAAAAACCTTGCTCCAACTGTGATGGTTTTACCACCTCATGAAGAACATTGTGCATGGTTTCTCTTAGGAATTCTTCATGGTTTGGACCAACTGTGGGCCACCTGTGCAACCTTCAATTACCGCAAAAAACACTTCCAATGTTATCCAAACTCTCCAAAACTCCACTATTACAAAATATAACATTAAAAGTAACAATTAATGGTTACATACCATAATTTGTGGGTTCTAAATTCTCTCCACCATATTTCTTCACATCCTCAAAAAGTAGAAATAATTCGCTTCCCTGAAGGAGTTCTGACCACTGTTCTTTCATTTCCTTCTCACCTTCCCAAATCGCTTCCTAATTCAGACTATACAGCCTTAAAACCTATACCAGACTGATGATTTTGCCATGAAAAAACATTCTATTTTCTTTCTAAAATCCTTATTGAGATATGTATCAATGACTAATTCAACTCTAGGTCAATGTGATCCCATCTAATCACATGGTCAGGATCAGGCTGATTCTTTTTCAACTAAGATATAAAGAACACATTATGCACCAAATTGAACCTTGGTGGTAATTCCAACCGATATTCTACCTCTCTAACCTATTCCATTATCTCAAAATGGACAATTTAACTAGGATATAGCATTCCCTGCTTTCTGATTTGACGATGTCCAAGTCATGGAGAGATCATCAAGAACACAGTATCACTCGTAGAAAATGAAAATGACCCTCGACAATGATATGCATAAGATTTATGATGACTCTGAGGTATATCCATCCTTTTAATGATTAACTGAATCATCTCCATTGTTTCTTAGACAAGTCTCAACCCAAATAGTGAAGTTTCAATTGTTTCCACCTATCATAGTGGAAAACGATAAGGATTCCCAAACAATGCTTCAAAGAGAGAGATATCTATCGAGGTCTGATAGCTGTTATTGTATGATAACTCCACCAAGTGTATATGATCTTCCCGTGAGCCACCAAAATCTATTACAGAATCCTTCAACTTGTCTTCCAATATTTGTACCATCCTCTCATATTTCCTATCTATCTGAGGATGATACACCATGCTCATATTCAACTGAGTCCCGAGGGATTTTTGTAAGGATTTCCAAAAATGAGATGTGAACCTTGAATCTATATATATAATGATTGAAATTGGTACGCCCTGTCTCTTTACTAGTTATTGGATATAATATTTGGATAGATCCTCCATCGTATGAGTTTCACGAATAAGGATGAAATGGGATGACTTGGTAAAATGATACACTATCACCCAAATGGCATCGTGTTTCTCAACCAATCATTGGCAACCTGTAGAAAATTACATTAATATCTGCACCTATTTTTACACTAGGATTGAAAAATAATGAAACATAATTGTAGGTATCTGATGATTTGCTTTAACTTACTGACAAGTTATGAATCATGATAAAAACTTGGCCGCAGTTATTTTAATACCTCTCCACCAAAATTGCACCTTCAATGCCTTATACATCTTCTATGTGCCTCTGTGTATAACCCAGTACTAATAGTGGTGATAATGAAAGAGTTGTTCCTGTGAAAAACTAGATATAACCATCTGATCTCTAAAACATAAAACTGAACTCCCATCAACTTTCCATCCCTCAATGGTCTCCCCACCATTGAGTTTTGAACTCATAACCATAAATTATGCATGAGATGTTTGGGCCTCTTTGAACATATTTAACAAATTAGGAACAGGAATAGCTGAAAAGAAAATAATAACATCACCTTGTTATTCACATTCAACATGCATGTTAGCTAGGACCGAAATCAACTGCCATTCATCCGAACCTACTTTCACCAACTGAGCATACATATTTATACTCAATGTATCCTCCACCGAATACCCTTTTCCTGATCTATACATCAAGTCAAATTCAATCATCTGGAGATACTTCATCTGTATCATTTTCCGCAGATTCAAATCTATCTGTCATAATATGTGCTCCATGATTTCGTGGTCTATGAACACAGTAAATTTCTCACCAAAGATATAATTTCTCCATGTTTTCAAAGCATGGAAAACTACTTCTAACTCCAAATCATGTGTTGGGAAATAATACTCATTCACCCTCAACTACCTTAAAACATAAGTAACCACATGGTCACTTTTCATGAGAACAAAACCCAACCCTAATCCCAAATCAACGCAGTACACCATGTACCCATGTCCGGATATTTGAAAAATCATGTTAGGTGCTGATGTAAGACAAACCCTTAGTTACAAGAAAGACATTTGGAATTACTTTATCTAATGGAATAGATCATTTTTCTCTATTAGAGTTGTCATTGGTGATGCTAGTCATGAGAAATAATGCACAAAGCGTCGGTAGAAAACAGCTTGACTAGGAAAACAATGTATATTGAATACAATCTTTGGTGGTTTCCATGGTATGATAGATTCTATATTTTCAGGATCAACATAAACCCAATTTTTTTAAATGACATGTCCAAGAAAACATACATTCAGTATCTACAAATCAGACTTTGACAATTTGGAATACAAACCTTGATCTATCTAGATTTGTAACATTGTTTCCAGGTGTTCCTTATGGTCAGCCCTTGTCTTTGAATACACCAAGATTATTTCAACAAACACCACAAGAAAGTAAAAATCTATTTTCCTCCAACTGCTTCCATTGATTCCAAATTAAACTCCACCAACTAGAAAGAGAATGTTCCCACCACTGCTGCCATCAAGATATTTTAAAATTTATTTACCATCTTCTCTCCTCTAAATAGATGCTCAATAAAGTCCTTGGTCATGAAACTAACTATTCACCTATAATGGTTTATGTTAGCCTTAAACATTATCAACCAATACATACTGATGATTACGAAATAGAAATCCATGTACAACACTATGATGTCCCATTTCAGATCAACTCCATCAATGGTTATAGCACATTTTATACACACAATGGCTAGACATTCTCTTCTCCTAAGAGGAGTTTTCAGTTTGAAAAAAATGAATAATTTAAAAATTTAAACATAGTAAATAAACAACACGAGAAGTAATGAAAGAATGTGATGCACCAGTATCGAAGAGAACTTGCAGAGGGGTATAACTCAAAATAATTGTACCTCTCCCCATATATGTTCTATCCTATTCATTGAAAAACATCTACTCAGATCTAAACAATTTCTTTGATTCTACATTGTTCTCCTTGTCCCCTTGCTAATATTTCCCTGGTTGAGGAGTCATGGTATTTCTTTAATCAGCATGGATTTCTCATCTCTGCTGAAGAGACTGATTTTTTCTTCCTCACCCTATCGAAGCATACGATGCTTACAATGCCTGATAAGTGTCTCGAGCACCTGATCATGAAGCACTGCAACAATAGCGCTGAAGATTCCATATCTGAATTATGTTATAAAATGATATCGATTGTGTCATACACTCTCGATTGATGTGGTAAAGTGAACCACAGTGAAAACATCCTTTTTTTCTCAAGGGTCATGGAGGGAGGTTGACTGATCCAACTATCTAATTCTTATTTCCACTTCCACGTTGGAAATAGGTGTCCCTTTTCTGTTTTCTCCCAGTGGTTGAGTTCCCACCATTACCTATAGGTATCATCGTAACTCCTCCTATAGATTATGATATATCATGTCCATCCACAGTCACTCTGTTTACTATCTCTGTATAATCCGTAATATCAATCACTACAATCTTTGATTGAATATTCTACTGTACACCTAATTCGAAGGTTCATTCCTTCAAGGAAGCACTTTCCACAACTTTTGAGGAAAATAACACAAAATTAATTATTTTATAAGTATGTTTCATGATATATATATTATCTTGATTCGGGATAAATAAATTTTTGGTTCTTCATATTTTTATTGTATGAGGATAGAATTTTTTTTTGAAAAATTCTTCAAAATTATCCCATGTAAGGACCTCATCCAATTTATCCTACACCGCTAAATCCCACCACTAGCGCACAAGATCCTTGAGCATAAAAGTCATCATATTTACTATGAGGTACGATGGAGTACCTATAAAATTGATGATACGATTCATCCTACTCAGCCACACCTCTACTTTTTAGGGTTCAAAATCACCCCTAAAGATTGGTGGGTTCTACTTCATGAACTCTATGGTATTATCCATATGCCATGGCTCATTCCTTAGGGTCCCCATATCCATATCTTGAAAATCATGGACAATACTTTGAACTAGCTCTTGGTTCACCTATGGTTCTGGTGCATCCCTATTCAATGTAGCTTCCTCCAGATGCTGCTTATGATGCCTACCAGGTTCCATGTTCTAAAACAATGCCAAACTCTTTCAATATCATGCACTAGAAACTGATGGCTTGGTATTTCAAATTCCATCATATCAAATATCACAACATTGTTTTCCAAAAACAACATTTTCCATGTTCTACCATTGTTGAATATTTTGACTTTCTTTTTGAAAATTAAACAATTTTCAAAATACCATAAGAATTTTCATTTTCAAAATCTTTCATTTGAAAAACAATTTCATACTTTTTTCAAAAATCAACATATTTTCACAACATGATTCATTACTCGAAATGATGAGTGCACTCCAAGTGAGAAGTCATTCATTTAAAATTAATGTTATGATTCCCCCATTGGATAAACCCATGAAAATAGGATTTCCAATTTCAGTAAGTGTCTCCAAACACCTATGTACCAAACACCCTAGTAAATTGATGTTCAACATAAAAGGTTTAGCTACGTCCTTTAATGCTATACATTTCATGTTCTGACAATTCCACTCCTTTCTAAGATTCCAAACTAAGGAATATACAAGAAGGGATTTTAACTCCAAGTCCAAGAACATTGGCGAATATTTGTTAGTAATGGACAAAATAAGTCGATACCATTTATAATGACCTACTAATTATCACTGGCATGAGGGTACAATGTGTCATTATTGGGCCTTAAGTGACATCCCCAAGATGTCAGAGGTAGGAAATAAATGTCAAAGGGTTTCAAATACAAGTGTGGGATAATTTACCCTTTATGAAATATATCAATAAACCATCATACCACAACCCAATCGTTCACTCAATGATGCATGAACAACATTTTGACAACTAAACAACTTCATGTATCTCAAAACCACATCTTTTGTGAAATAGTGTCATACCAAAAAAGTATAAATATAAGAATTGTATAAAAAATTAAAAACTCTCAAGATACCACAACACTCTGTGACCCAAAATCTCTAAGCTCCATAATCAGCAAACATCCCAAGTATCACGTTGTAGTGCTAAAAAAGTGTGAAATGTTGCCTTTTCCCCAGTCCCAAAAGACAGAATCTATAAAAGAACCAATGTTACAAAAGTAAGGGTGAGTATAAAACATAGTAGTTTTTCACCAATTACATCCCCACTCATTCCCTGAGGATATAAAATTTATCCCCATTTAAATAAAATAGTTTATAAAAAACAATTTCTAAAAAGAGTTTATATCAAAATATATTCTAAAGCCATAGAAAATAATTTCCCAAGGAAAGCACATAAACAATAATTTATGTCATTTAACATTATACATTGTAAAACCATTCCATATATCAACACAAAATACTCTTTATGAAACCTACAAGAGGGGGAAGTTCCTAACCGTTACCCATCCAAACAACTATGGGGGATACTTACCCTTATTTGACCCAAATGTACATGAATTTTTAACAGGGGAGAGCCCTAACCAATATCCATATCAACCATGATGAGGGAGACTCTTGATCCATAACCATCGTGAATATAATATGAATTTTTGAAGGGGGATATCCTAAACCCTTATTTACCCCAAAAATGATGGGGGAGACTCCTGACCTAAGTTCATCCCGAATGCCATATGAATGCACACCGCCAATTTTCCATCATAGAAAAGACAGAACCATCATGTCATCCATTTCAATAAAACTATACTTTCAATGAAAACATAATAATAAATACATTTTCAATTATTCCATAAAATCCCCATTTCAATTTCCCATTTAAAACTAAGATTAAAAACAATTTAATCAAAACCCCAATTTTTCCAGAATTTCACCCTTTACCGAACCTACACTAAATAAGATTTCCAACAATTGTTAAATAGAAAGATCAAAATAAATTTCACACAATTCAGTAAATTTGAAATAATTCCAAATAGTTCTATAATGTGGATTCATGAATGATTCCACCTACAATAATGGTTTTGACGAAACATGACACTAATGAGGAACGCTTAAGAAAACAGAGTTGATTCTTCACATACCTCCTTAGATCTATTCTAATAGAAATAACATGACCAAATCTCAAATTATATGGCATCAAAACTCATAGATCTACCCATAACAAGTTTTTTTATCATAGAAACAAAGAAGAGGGGGTAGTATATTTAATTTTATCTATGAAATCGATCAAGGACGATGGGGAACGATCACATACCTCAATAATCCATCTTCGAATCACCATGGGAAGCCTTTATATTTCCACTCGACAGATGGGAGAACCCTATTTGACATTAGGATAAGAGAAATTCCCTGTTAGAAACGAATTTGGTCAAAAAAGAGTGAGTTATGGAAAAAATGAGTGAGATTCTATTATTGAGGATTTGGATTTGACTCGACTCAAGGTTTGGCCACACAGTTAGGAAAACTTTGTACTAACTATGTAGTAGAAACTTCCCAAAAATCCTCCAATTTCACGATCTCCCCATACCATAATCCAACATTGCTGGACATACTACCTCATGGAGAACACTATGCATGGTTTCTCTTAGGAATTTCTCACAGTTTAGACAAGTTGTGGGCCACCCATGTGACCTTCATTTATCCCCAAAAACACTTCCAATGTTTTCTAAACTCACCCAACCTCTACCCATAAACTTTATAACCATAAAAGTATCAAGTAAAATTTACATACCTAATACCATGGGTACTATAGGTGCACTGACAAACTTTCACATCAGTTCCTTAAAATTTTCATTGCATTCATCACTCTAAAAAACATGGAACCATTCCTAGTAAACTTGTTTAGAGGACTACATATTCATGATAAATTCTCCTCAATCCATTCATAATATCAAGAAAAGATAAGAAAATTTCCGTTCACAGTCACTGTTTTTGTTATTGTCTAACATTAAATATCATTTTTCATTGATGTATCTACTACAATACTTTCTCTTGTGAATATATAACCAAAAAATGAAAACAATTTATTCCAAAATTTACACATTGAAAATATTCATACAACATGTCCTTCCTTAGGGCATTTGGTAAAATTCTCAATTTGTCTTCATTATTTTTTTCTCTATGAATATATTATAATATCATCAACATAGACTACCACAAATTTATCAGGGGTAATCATTAAATAAAATATTCATCAAATCCATGATGATAGCATAGTAATTAGTAAGACCAAAATGAATCACAACATATTCATATTGACCATACCTTGTATAGAATTTATTATCTTCTATATCCTCCTTCTTGACCCTCAATTGAAGATATATAGAATGAAGGTAAATCATGGAAAATTATTTATCTCCTAACAGTTGATCAAACTATTCATCAATATAGAGAAGATGATACTTGTTCTTGATCATGTTCTTATTAAGACCCTTATAGTCATTGAAGACTAACATTTATCCATCATTATTTTACATGAAAATGAATCATGCACATCAAGGTGACAAATATGGCCAAATTAATCCCTTATAAATGTTTTCCTTGACTTATTATTTAATTTCTACAACTCAATTATGGCCATTCTATAGGGAGTCTTTGAAATTGTTGTGGAACTATGTATGAGTACTATTGAGAAATCTAATTAAAATTTTGGGGGAAGGCTATGAAAATATTCGAAAACAACATCCACATTGTCCTAACAAACAGTGATATCATCAGTGTAGAGTTTTTACCCAACCATTTTAGATTCAAAACCCTTATGAATGTGAATTAAGGCCCATAAACTAGAATTAATATTCCAAGGATGTTCATACATATGATGACATTGATATAAAATCATAGTTTTGTTTGAAATATAAATCATAAAATCCCTTCCTCAAAAAAGATGCTAAATACAATTTATTAATTAAATGACGTAAAATTCAACAAAAGGAAGAATGAGAAGATTTAAAGGAATCACATTCCCACAAATGTTAACCAGAGAGGAATCATAGACTTGATATGAAATCATTGTACCTTATGGTGTTAGAAAATAAATCAACATCTAATCATTTGGTTGAAATATTATTACCCTTAAAAAATTCATTATATATGAATTAGTAAATAATGCATTAGCAGTTCTAGAGTGGATGGAATCTGTACTTTTCTCCACATAATTATCACAACCCCAATTAGAAATAGTGAATTCCAGACATTTCCCCCTTTCCCTTGGTTTAAGAGTATTTTTATGCTGATAATCATTAACAACACTTTGTTTGGGCAGTAGTTAGAATAATACACATTGTCCTTACACTTGTATCACTAAAGTGGGTTAGGTGGGTTCTATATAGTTTTCTCTATATTCACATAATTATCTGACTTCTTCCCATCACATTAGAAATACAATGATCTATGATATTCCTTTCTACAAATGAAACATTTTTTATAGACCTTAAGAAAATTTCATTCATGATTTTTTCCACTCATATAGAATAGAGGAAGTCTCATCTTCTTATCTTTATGTATTTTATATATTTCTTTGAAATCCATATTCCTTTTTTGTCAAAATGATGAGATTGATACATAAACTCAAACATTCATTTAAACCTTGATTCAACATTCACAATATACTCATATCTACTGATGTGTCATATGGAGAACAACCTTATGTGATTTTTTATTAAGCCACTAAAGAATGTATTAACATAAATTTTGGGTAGTATGAATCTACTAGAATCACACTTCACAATTATTTTGAAATTAGTCTCAGAGGTACAAATAGATTTGTCATACCGTTTATTTAAATCAAAGAACGCATTATCTATATCTTTATCAAGAATCCAAGGAATGTACTAATTAAAAATAAATTCTTAAATTCATCCCAATAAATGGATTCAATTTCATTATGTTTCCTCATATTCTAGATTTGAGTCCACTACGAGTATGAATCTTCTTAAAACCGATAAATAACCATAATGAATTTCTCCAGTTCTAAAAATTATATATTGGAGATATTTTTTAGTTGTACAAATCCATTTTTTAGAAAAAAATTTGAATATTATACCCACTTAAAGAAGTAGGATGTTTTATCATGAAGGACATAAAAAAAATTTATTCCCTCCTTTGATTATCTGGATGTAAAACATGATTCATAGCTTAAAAATTTTCACTAAGAATACCAACTGAGTGTTTTATTCTAGATTTTAAAGAATTTAGATTCTTTGGAGAATGTTCATTTCATTTTCCATTTTAATCACCAGTGACTCAGTTCTATTAGGTTCCATCCATTGACTAAAACCAAAAAATAATAGAGTACGAAATAGTTATCATAGTGAGTAAACATATAATCATGAAAAATAATTTATATGATGTAAAAATTATATACCCTCAATTAATATATGGAACATAATTTTCTCTTAAGATATCAATATACATATTATATTTAAATCCTTCATGATGGTTTTTGATGGGTTTAGGAATTTCCAACGTATAATGGCCAATAATGTCAAACTAGGTTTTCAGAAAGTCCCATTTTAATGCACTATCTCCTGATCAAGTCATGATCAATATAGTGTTTTCTGGGTTTTCCCCCCTATGTACATTTTTTCTTGCTCCACATCCACTTTTAATATCCGGAAAATAATTTAATACTAAGAAGAAAGTCCCTCAATTATTTAGAAGAATCTCAAGAAATTTTATAAAACTTTTCATTATCCATAAACTTATCCATAGGAATTTCTTTAGGGTTCTCACAATGGATTTCTTATCATTGATTCTGAATGATAACTATAAATTTTCTCTGATAACAACTATAATGAACCTCACATTTAATACATTAACATTATAAAATTTTGAGAAATAATTTATACATTACAAAACAGACTCCCTAAGACTGAATTATTCACATGCCTTTATAATCATGGAATTAAAAAAAGTTACATAAGTGAAATATATTATCTCCCACTAGGTTATTCATGACTATTACCCATCTTAGAAATATTATACCTAATTCATATCTTTATAACCTGGGAAAAGGAGACATAAAAAAGGTTGAGATCATAAACTCAGTAAGGGTAAACAAGGGATATAGGTAAGTATAAACAGAAGAAAAATTGTATGAGAACATGATCATGACATTATATGAGAATATAATACATAATAAAGATCATATATATGAATCCCAACAAAAAATTTATATTTAATATTACATGAATCTTAATGGAATCAATAGAAAAATCTAAGAAAGTATAACACAGGAATAAGAAATGGAATATTTTGAAGACACATAATAATATAAAATTATTTTCATATTAGTTAATGAATTTATGAAAAATCCAACTTAGTAGTATGGGTTCACACCACATACCATCATGGTGGTCATGGTTTACTACTGTTACCATGCTAGTAGTCATGGTTCACACCCTAGACCAACTTATTAGACAAATTCATTTATATAACCAAGATCACCCTCATTCCAACATTTTTATATCAGGAGAAATAAGTCATTATCCAATGAAATGAAGGGTGTAATAGGTCCCACCCATCTCATAATTAAATAATACATATGTATTCCCCAATTTCATAAACACTAATATCAATCCCATGAAATGAAAAGGGTATCATAAACATTTCATCATATCATATCATTTTCAAAATAGACAAGTTTCATAATAATTTATTCAAATAATATTCTCTAAAAACAGCAGATTTCATAAACATATAACCCATTAAAGGGAAACTGTTTTAATAAACATATAACCTATGAAAGGGAAATTGGATTCATAAAAATGATGCCATTAAAACCTAAACCATTCCAAGAATGAATATTAATAGAACATTCGTATCATTTCTCCAAAATGGTATGAGTAACCCCATCTAATCTCAACTTAGATGGAAAGTAATTTCTAAATATCCATTAAATACATTTCTTAATGAAAATATTATTTCTAATTTCAAAAAAATATATAAATCATTTGAAAAAAAACATTGAAAATTTATTTGAAAAGTTATAAATAAAAATTGAAATTATTTTGAAAACCATTTTATTGGAAAATATATAAATAAAGATTGAATTTTTTTAAAAACCCCTTCCTTGAAAAGGAAGCATGTTTTTTTAAAGCATGTTTTTTGAATAAAATAAAATTTCAGATAAAAAAATGGTCATGACCGTCCATGGGGCCCGTGTCGTGACTACCCCAAGACCTCCTTCCATAGGCCAGGTGCTGGCGACTAGCCCCAAAGGCGTAAATCCCGGAAAAAGGGGAAGGCATTGCCTTTATAAAATTAAACAAACACAACAGAGTACGCGAGTGAAGTAAGCACTAAGTAAAACTCAGTAAAAAGTGAGTGCTATAAAGTAAATGGGACAGTATGAAAACCCAACAGAAAGTACAGTACAACTGAATGGAAATTACAACAGTGGTAAAGTAAAGCAGCAACCCCAAGTCGTCATTCAGGAATCCCGCTTGAAGGGTGGGTACTGATGGTCTCCTCGGCACCTCGGGTCCGTCCGTCCGCTCTGTGCACGCCTCACTAGGTGATCCACCTCTGGGTATAGTCGAGCTCCACAAGACTCCTCCATGATCAGTGATGTCCGTCGTCTGCATCCAACACAACGTAATGCGGGCATAACCCATGCAGGGGTTAGTATATGATACTCATTAGGTACCCCGAGACCCCCGAAGGTCTCCCATAACCCACAAAGGATAAACCAAAAATGAAATATACAAACACAAAGTATCAACCAACTCTACTTAGGTATATTCCCATACATATACCTCAGTTATAAATCATTTTTCGGCTCCAGATCTCGAGCCCAAGTACAACCCAGTCCTCATCGGAAAGAAGTCAATAACATCGATGAAAAAGATTGCAATTCAAGACTCAGCTCACACAGGTATACACCTTTTATATAGCGATAGAGATGATCATATTTATCCACTGATTCATCAATGTTTTTGGACCCACATAAAATACAAGACCAGTAACTCTGCCGGACCCCCTCAGGATACATGTACAGAGTTCAAACTACCGGACCCACGAAGGATACAAGAATAGTAGTCATCGCTATCCAACCCACAGAGGATCCCAGTAGAGATGTCATCGTCGTCGAACGCACGGAGGATCCTAGTATGGTAGACATCATCATCAAACCCACGGAGGATCCCAGTACATATCTCAAAGTCGTCGAAACCATGGAGGATCCTAGTACGGTAGTCGTCATCGTCGAACCCACGGAGGATCCTTGTACATATGTCATTGTAGTCGAACCCACGGAGGATCCTAGTACGGTAGTCGATGGAGTCACTTCCAGCTCTAGGGTTCCCGCACACAGCATGCTCGATTCCAGGAGGGTCCGCTCCTCAAGAAAAGGGATCGATACATCAACTGTCACGAAGTCCAGAGTTGATGTATCCCAAAGTTCAGTCTCGTCAAAAAAAACCCAAAGGGACAGATGGTGCGTCAATCGGATACCCGGTCTGAGAGTTATTGGCTTTTCTGTTCCAGGGGCCCAGTTGGTTTTTAAGCTAAAACCAACCCGATCGTACTCCAACTGCATCAAAAACTCAAGTGGAGTAAGCCAAAAGAACCTTCTCATCAAAAGTAATTCAAAGTAGTTGACGATATGTCAAACGGATGTCCTGCCCTTAAGTTATAAGCGTTTCCACTCCAAGGGCCCGGTTGGTTTCGGTTTCAAACCAAGCCAATAATACACAAAATTTGCCGAAACCTTAGGTGTAATATACCAAAACTACCGTCTTGGTCCAAGGGTTCCTACGCAACTGACGGTGCATCAATCTGAGGTCCGTAGCCCATGTTCTTGGCAAACATCTGAAAGACGGTCTGAAGTGGGGTGTCGGGGCCCGGTCTGACCCGGACCAACCCACCCTGGGTCCGCCCGAACCAGGCAGACCCGAAATGGGTCAGGGTCTAGCTCGGACGGGCGTGGCCCGACCCGGCTGGGCGCAGCCCGGTCCTCATGACCCGCACCGGCCCGGCCGGGGGAGCGGGGGTGCGCTGGCTCTACCGGCTGGCTGAGCGTGGGGGAGGGGCACGACCCCCTATTCTACAGACGTGGCGCTAGGCTGGTGCTGCTGTCTCCCCCAGATCCTGCACGGCCGCGGGATCCTCCCCTCGCTTCCGCGGCCGATGTCGTGGTGGGCTTCTGCCAGCGGCGTGCCGGGGCACTGCCGCCGTGGTCTTCCGTGGGCCGCCGGAGTCATTCCGGTGGTCCGTTTTTTATTCTGACTGCGCCTGCGGTCGTCTCAGGATCTGTACATCACTGTGAAGGCCCCAAATCGCTGTTGCGGTCCCGTTTCATCGTCGCCAAATATCATGCGCATCAAAAACAAAAATCGGTGTGTATTTACTTGTTCTCTAGTACGTACCCACCG
This sequence comes from Viscum album, assembly GCA_963277665.1. Lineage (NCBI taxonomy): Eukaryota > Viridiplantae > Streptophyta > Magnoliopsida > Santalales > Viscaceae > Viscum > Viscum album. The sequence continues at coordinate 216,350,664 of OY728137.1, forward strand.
TGTTAGTGGTTTAAACATCACCCAACAATTTAAACACCTTGTTCGAGAGTAATAAACATGTATATGAAAAATATACAAAATTCCCCCTATATCAGAGTTGTTGTCGTACGTCTTCGATCCGAGGAAGATGAGCATCGTGGTAAATGGGAGTCATGGAAGAACGAGCATCTTTCCGTCAACGGTGGAGGAAGGGTCGATGTTGTAGGCGACATAGCCTCCTTGACATCGAGGAGCGTCAGAGGATGAATTTCTTTGCGTTCTTCGGCGGGGGTGTTCTTTGTTGAATAATGGTTCACCTCCCTTTTTAATTCTCCATACCCTTTTCTCAAAAGTGTTTTTCCCATGCAAAAATGAATAAGGTGGCTCACCAATTTATATAATTTTCATACAATTCTTCTTAATTTCAACGTGGTGCCAAATAAATTAACGCTGACATTAATTAATTGGTTGGCACGTTTAATGGGATAAGGGAGGTAGGAAGGATAAACCATAATAATTTGACGGAGTTGTCAAAGTAACCAGAAGAGAATTAATGGGGAGTTAAAATATTGGGGCTCGTGTGGGCCCCACCTCACAAAATAAAATTTCCGCACCACCAAATTTTATTTAATTTTAGGATTAAACCCCCAAACAAACATCAAACCTGCACAAAACGCAACTGCAGTAATGGTCCCCTTAAGAAAATATCGGCATTGTGAGTTCATCGGTGCCCTCAGATTTCAATTATGAGAACCAGTTCAAAATATAGAGAAATCCGCTCGTTCGTTCACTGAACGTACCCAAGATAAACATCAAAAAATTATTCCGGGCACACCGGGCCTTAGAATTAGGTGCCGTTAGAAAGTGCGTACTCGTAAAATTCCAAAGAATTTAAAAAAAATTCCTTGAAATTTACGGGTCTTTACGTTACTCCCACCTTAGGGTTTTATGTCCCCGTAATGCTACAACATACAATATGGAAACAAAAAGGGGTACTGAGCACGCATCTAAGCCTCCCTCTCCCATGTGCTCTCCTGAAGGTTCGCATTTTTCCAATGAATGCACACCAGAGGAATGGACCATCCACGAAGTAATCACTCATGTCGATCCTCGATCTCCACCAGATCCTCTGAGAATGTCACTCAGTCATCGATGTCCAACTCCCCGTGATCAATGATGTGGGTTGGTTCAGGCACATATCTCCTCAGCTGAGATAAATGGAAGACGTCATGCACCCTATGAAACTGAGGTGGAAGGGCCAGGTGGTAAGCCACCTCACCAACTCTACTGAGGACCTGGAAAGGTCTGATGAATCATGGAGACAACTTTCCACCCCATCCAAATCTCTGTAGACCTCGTCAACGTGAGACCCGTAGAAAAACATGGTCACCATCCTCGAACTCCAGTGGTATCCGTATCCTATCAGCATAGGACTTCTATCTTCTCTGTGCAGTCTTCATCCACTTCTGGATGATCTGCACCTTCTCCGTCATAGCCTACACCATCTCTGGTCATATAAGTGCTGACTCCCCCAGGCCAGTCCAGCACATAGGTGATCTGCATGGTCGGTCGTACAACGCCTCGTATGGTGCCATCCGGATGGTGGAGTGGTAGTTGTTGTTTTACGCAAACTCCACCAAGAGAAAATGATCCTCCCAACTATGACCAAAGCCAAGGACACATGCACGAAGCATGTCCTCAAGAGTCTGAATGGTCCTCTTTGTCTGGCCATTCATCTGAGGATGAAAGGTGGTGCTCAGACGTAGATGTGTCCGAAATGCCTACTGCAACCCCTTCCAAAGCCGGGAAGTAAAGCGAGCATCTCTATCAGAGATAATAGTCGAAGGCACTCCCTGAAGCCGTAAAATCTCATGAACGTAGAGGCATCCCAAGCTCTCTACCGAGCCCTGCTCTTTGATTGTTATGAAGTGGGATGACTTGGTGAGTCGTTCTATAATCGCCCAGATGGAGTCGTGTCCTATGGAAGTACACAGAAGCCTTGTCATGAAATCCATGGATATTCCATCCCATTTCTACTCCGAGACCTATAAGGGTTATACCATGCCTGCAAGTACCTGGTGCTCCGCCTTCACTTGCTGACAAGTGAGGCATCGTGAAACGAACTCTACTACAACATTATTCATACCTGGCCACTAGTGATGTCGTCTAAGGTCCTGATACATCTTCACTACTCTTGGATGTATTGCTAGGGGAGAAGTGTGTAACTCCCTCAACACATCCTCCTACAGTGCAACTGGTACCATGGTACATCCCCTGAAGGGGATGATGTGCTCCCTACCTTCAGAAAACCCATTGGGTGCCAGCCCTGAGGATATCTGAGCACGTCGCACCTCACAGTCAACGTCCCCACGTTGTTCCTCTCTGACCCGTTGAAGTAGTGGAGGAGTGAATGTGAGGGATAGTAGAAAGGCAGCCACATCTCTATCCATGAAGGATATATGAAAAGAGACTAACTTCTCTTTCGCCTCTCCAAGTAGCTAAATGCTTGATCACTAGCTGAGAGCATTAGCCACAACGTTCCCCTTCCCAGAAGTATAGACTATCTCAAAGTCATAGTCCGGGTGGACCTCAAGCCATCACCGTTGTCTCTAGTTCAGGTCCTTTCTGCGAGAAAATGTACCTGAGACTCTGGTGGTCAGAGTAGACTGTAAATCCCTCCCCCATCAAATAGTACTGCCATATCTTCAGGGCAAAGACCGCTACTGCTAACTCCAGGTCATGGGTAGCGTAGTTCTGCTCATGATACCTCAAATACCGTGAACCGTAAGTGATCACTTCTCGCTCCTGCATTCGGAAACACCCTAGTCCAGTCCCTGATGCGTCTCAGTAAACTACGTACCCTACGCCCTCCTTCAGCAGCCTCAAAATGGGCTCACTGGTCAAACTCCGCCTTAGCTTCTGAAATCTCTGCTGACATCTTTCCGACTGGATGAAGGATTTCCACTTCTTTGTCAAGGCTGTAAGCGGTGCTACAACCCCGGAGAAGTCTGCCACAAATCTCCAATAGTACCCAACTAGACATAGGAAACTCCACACCTCCGTCACGCTCCTAGGTGGCTCCCAAGCATGTATTGCCTCAATATTTGCAGGATCCACTGCAACTCCCGCCTCCGAGATGACGTGCCCCAAGAAGTGAACCTCTCGAATACAGAACTGGCACTTTGATAGCTTACCATAAAGCTAGTGCTCTCGGCGTGTAGCCAGTATAAATCGTAATTGGTAGGAGTGATCCTCCTCAGTAGTCATGTAAATCAGTATGTCGTCAATGAAGACTGCGACAAACTGATTGAGGTAAGGCTGGAAGATCCTGTTCATGAGACTCATGAACACTGCTGGAGCATTGGTCATGCTGAAGGGAATACCCAAGAACTCGTAGTGTCCATACCGACACCTGAAGGTCGTCTTCTATACATACTCATCTCGAACTCTGAGCTGGTGATAGCCTGGCCTGAGGTCTATCTTCGAGAACCATCGTGCTCCCTTGAGTTCATCGAAGAGGTCGTCAATCCTCAGAAGTGGGTACTTGTACCTTAAGGTCACCTGATTCAGGTGATTCTAGTTGACACGCAGTCTCAAGCTCCCTTATGCCTTTTTTGAGAATAGAATCAGAGAATCCCAAGGTGAAACACTGGGTCGGATGAATCCTTTTCCCTACAAGTCCTCCAGTTGTTACCGTACCTCACGAAGCTCGGTGGGAGTCATCTGATATGCTGGAGTAGATATCAATTTCGTCTCGGGATACAGGTCAATGTAGAAGTTTACCTTTATACGATGAGGTAGTACTAGAGCGTCGTCAAGAAAAACATCCTCATACTGATCAACCACAACAGGAGAACTCACACTCCATATGTCAACTGCTCTGAGGATGAGACTAGCCAACTGATGTTTGATTAGGTGCCCTCTCCTCTGCGTAAGTCCATACAGTGCTGCGAAGGTTCCCTTCTCACCGGAGAAGGTGAACCTGGTCCCATCCGTGCAGACAGACCACACTTTTCACCTACTATAGTTGATCTGATCATGGAATGTAGATAACCAGTCCATACCCAAGATGCCATCGTAAGGCCTCTATGCCACTGCAAGAAGATCCTAGCCGAAGATCTCGCCTCATAGAGTAAGCTCACACTGCCAGCACCAGTGTGTAATCATCGAGTCTACTCTCGTAGGAGTCTCTAGCCATAATGATATATCCAATGGCTCTGTTGGAATCTCTGAGCTCCGAAAAAGGGCTGAAATAATAAAATAATGACTCACACCTGTGTCTATAAGAACTGCAGCAAGGGTGGAGTAGACACAGATAGTACCTCGAATCATCTCAGGTGCACCATGGTCGTAAGCCTCTGCTGGATGGAGTTGATCCTGCCTCTTCCCGCCAGCTCACTATGGTCGGGGTGGACCTCCTAGGTGTGGTGGTGGTAGAGCCTCGAAACGTCATCCACCACCTGCTGCTTGGACATCTCCTCTTCCTCGTCTGCCTACTCCCTGCGGACTTCCACGGTTGAACCTATACCTCTTCTTGGGAGGTCCCTCCACTGTTTGCTGCTTGACTGCATGGCAGGTCGGGCAGTCATGAGCCATGTGTCCCTACCCGCCGCATGCATAGCACTATCTTCTCCTCGTAAGTATGGATCTGTGACGTGTGCCCCGCATAACCAAACCTGTATCCTGAGGTCTCCCACCAGACAGCCTGGTCTGCTTGGACCCCTACGACATCTGTCAACTATCGGCTACAGGAGACTCTGCTCAGTGTCTTCCTGCGGTGGGTCTCGCTGCTGGTGGATGCTCGGTGAGAAAGCTCTCCACTAAAAGGGCTCTCTCCAGCACCCCTGTCTGCGTTGGGATGCTGAGGGGAATCGTCGACGCTCTGATCTCGTGCCTCAGTCCCTGCTCGAAGGTTCAGGCTCGGAAGAATAGGTCTCGTACCATATCCGTGGAGTACCGTGAGAGGTCAGTAAATCTCACCGAGTGCTGAGCTACTGTCATACTGCCCTGCCACAGAAAAAGTAACTCCTAGATGTGCACCGCACAGAGGGTGTCTTGGAAAAACTCTGAGTGGAAGAGGCTCTCGAAGTCCGTCCAAAGTAGAGATGTCTTGTCGTGCACCTGGAGCATTAGGCTCTACCATCTACCTGCTACTGCGTGTAGTAGACTCACGGTAAGGATCACCATAAGGTCAGCTGGTGTCCCTACCAATCTGAAGACTCTGACGATAGCCTCCATCCAATCCTCAAATGCCTGAGGGTCCGTCTCTCCACAGAACCTGGGCAGCCTCTGTCTCTGAAACTTGTGCAATGTGATCAGGTGGCATGCACTCTCCGTTGTTGGGGCTGGTAGCATCGGTGGCTCATCGGGTAGTGGTACCGCTAGTGCCTCTGCTGTGAGGGGGCCCTGTACCGAGGCCTCTTCGTTCGGTGGGCTGCCATCTCACATGTAACTAGGAACCCTGGATGGCTGCCTTCGTGGGGCCATCCTAAAAAGAAACAGCTGTGCCACTGTCAAGAAGTATACCAGGTGAGCTAGCACAAAGTCATAAAAAAGAAATTTTTTGAAAGGGAACACACACGCAATCAGTGTTTTTGTGCACTAAGTCAGAAATCATAGGTCAGGGTCCTGGTGTATGGATACGTCGGCAGCCACACCAACACTGGACTCCCTAGACTGAAAACCACACTCAATACTCCTAAAACTATTTCTTCCCAGAATGGAAATATCAGAGTCCTGAGTCTTTTGGTAGAACCGACTCCTCTGATACCAATTTGTCACGACTGTCCTCGGGGCCCATGCCGTGACTACCAGAATCCAGCCTTCCATAGGCCAGGGGATGGAAACTAGCACCGAAGGCGTAAATACCATAAAAAGGGGAATTCATTGCCTTTATTAATGTAAACAAACACAACAGAGTATGCGAGTGAAGTAAGCACTACGTAAAACTGAGTACAAAGTAAGTGCTAGAAAGTAAATGGGCCAGTATACAAACCCAACTGAAAGTACAGTACAACTAAAAGAAAAGTACAACAACAGTAAAGTATTGAAGAAACACTGAGGCGTCCTCTGGGAATCCCACTTGAAGGGTGGGTACTGATGGTCTCCTCAGCACCTTCGGTCCGTCCGTCCGCTCCGTGAACGCCTCACTAGGTGGTCCACCTCTAGGTACCGTCCAGCTCCACAAGACTCCTCTACAATCAGTGTTGTCTGTAATCTGAATCCAACACAACATAGTGCGGGCATATCCCATGCAAGAGTGACTATACGATACTCAGTAGGGACCAAGAGACCCCTGAAGGTCTCCTAGAATCCACAAAGGATAAACCACAAAGGAAAGATACAATCACAAAGTATCAACCAGCTCTACTTAGATATATGTTCATACATATACCTAAGTTATCAATCCCAGTTTGGATCCAGCTCCCGAGCCCATGTACAACCCAGTCCACAAAGGAAAGAAGTCAATCACATTGATGAAAAAGATAGCAATTCAATACTCAACTCACACAGGTATACACCTTTCGTATATTGATAGAGATGATTAGATGTAGCCACTAATTCATCTAAGATGTCGAACCCACATAGGATACAAGACTAGCTACTCTTCTAGACCCACTCAAGATACAAGTATAGAGGTCAAACTTCCGGACCCACGTAGTATACAAGAATAGTAGTAATTGTTGTCGAACCCACAAAGGATCCCAGTACAGATGTTGTCGTCGTCGAACCCATCGAGGATCCTAGTATGGTAGATGTCGTCGTCGAACCCACAGAGGATCCCAGTACAGATTTCATCGCCATTGAACCCACATAGGATCCTAGAACGGTAGACGTCGTCATCGAACCCACGGATGATTCCATTATAGATTTCATCGCCGTCGAACCCACGGAGGATCCTAGTATGGTAGTCGATGCAGTCGCAGCCAGCTCTAGGGTTCCCGCACACAGCCCACTCAATTCCGAGAGGGTCCACTTCTTGAGCAAAGGGTTCGATACATCAACTGTCATGAAGTCCAGATTTTATGTATCCCAATGTTCCATCTCGTCAAATGAAACCCAATGTGACAGTCGGTGCGTCAATCGAACGCCCGGTCTGAAAGTTATTGGATTTTCCGTTCCAGGGGCCCGTTTGGTTTTTCAGCTAAAACCAACCCGACCATACTCCAGATGCATCCAAACCACAAGTGGATTAAGACTAAAGAACTGTCTCATCGAGAGGAATTCAACGTAGTTGATGGCGCGTCAAACGGATGTCTGGTCCTTAAGTTATAAGCGTTTCCGCTCCAAGAGCCTGGTTGGTTTCAGTTTCGAACCAACCCAGCTATACCCAAACTTCACCAAAACCTCATGTGTAATATACCAAAACGACCATCTCGATCCCAAGTTTCCTACACAACTGACAGTGTGTCACTCGGAGGTCTTTAGCTCATGCTATGGGAAAAATTCCGAAAGACGGTCCGAAGTGGGGGGGGGGGGTCTGGGCCCGGTCCGACCCGGCCCCTCCCACCCTGGGTCGGCCCGAACCGGGTCGACCTGACCCGGGTCCGGGTCCAGCCCGAGAGAGCACGGCCCAGTCTATGTGACCCACCCCGGCCCAGCTGGGGGGGTACGCAGGCTCGGCCGGTTGGCCGAGCAGGGGGCGCGACCCCCTGTTCTGTGGACGCGGTGCCAGGCTGGCGCCGCTGTCTCCCCCGGATCCCGCGCGGCCGTGGGATCCTCCCCTCACTGCTGCGGACGATGTCTCGGCATGATTCTACCGGCAGCACGCCGGGGCACCGCCACCTCTGGCCACCGGCGACCCGTGCCACCGGGGTCTTTCGCTGGCCATCAGAGTCATTCTAGTGGTCCGTTTTTTATTCCGACTGCACCTGTAGTTGTCTTGGGATCCGTACTTCACTGCGAAGGCCCCAAATCACCGTTATTGTCCCATTTCGTTATCTCCAAATATCCCACACATCAAGAACAAAATAACGGTGTGTTCGGACTTGTTCTCTAGTCCATACCCACAGCGTTAGTGTTTTAAACATCACCCAGAAATTTAAACACCGTGTTCGTGAGTAACAAACACGTATACGAAAAATATACAAAATTCCCCCTACCTCGAAGTTATTGTCATACATTGTCGATCCGTGGAAGACGAGCGTTGCGTTAGATTGGTGTCATGGAAGAACGTGTGTCGTTCCATCGCCGATCGAGGAAGGGTCACTGTCGTAGGATACGTTGTCTCCTTGACGTCGAGGTGCGCCCGAGGAAGAAGTTCTTCGCGTTCTTCGCCGGGGGTGTTCTTCATTGAAGAACGGTTCACCTCCCTTTTTAATTCTCCAGATCCTTTTCTCAAAAGTGTTTTCCCACACCAAAAAGAATAAGGTGGCTCACCAATTAATATAATTGTCATGCAATTTTTATTAATTTCAACATGGTGCCAAATAAATTAATGCTGACATTAATTAATTGGTTGGCACATTTAATGGGATAAGGGAGGTAGGAAGGCTCCACTATAATAAATGCATCATGTTGTCAAAGTAAACAGCAGTGAATTAATGGGGAGTTAAAAGGTTGGGGCTTGTGTGGGCCCCACCTCACAAAATGAAATTTGTGCACCAACAAATTTTATTTAATTTTAGGAATAACCCCCAAAAAAACATCCAACCCGCACCAAAAGAAACTACGTTAAAGGTCCCCTTAAGAAAATACTAGTGTTACGAGTTCATTGGTGTCCCTCGGATTTCAATTCCACGCACCGGTTCAAAAGATAGAAAAACTCGCTCGTTCGTTCACCGAACGTACCTGAGCTAAACTTCAGAAAATTATTTCAGGCACACCGGGTCTCGGAATCAGGTGTCGTTAGAAACTACGTGCTCATAAAATTATAAAAAATTTAAGGAAAAAATTTCCTTGAAATTTACAGGACTTTACACAAATGAGATCATATTTTCTAAAAAACGTCCATAATTATCCTAACATCCAAAGAGTGAAAAATGGTACTTATACATGAATAAGTTAAAAAATAACTAGATAAGAAGAAACTTAATGATTATTCTAGAGATATTGATCAAAATATTTCATCATGGTAATTATAATCATTCATAATCTTAACAAACAATGATATTATTGAAACAAACTCTTACCACTTGGCAACTTTTAATCATACCCCACTTGTAAAAAAGAAATTAAATGAATATTATAATATCATAAAAAAATAATATTCCTAATATAACATATCAAATAGAAATATATAAACCTCTTAAAAGAATATAGGTTCCAAACAAAACATGTGTCTTAAATAAAAGAAATTGATACAAAATTACTTAACTGATTTGGTAAATATTGAAACATAAATCCCATGAAAGATAGAAAATAAAATGGATATGTAAATTCACATAAATTTAAGGAAAATATTAATATAATAGATTCATGGTTATTATATATTCCACACAAAATAAATGATCTATGAATAAAGCATAAATCATAAAAAAAATATACATTGTATGAGAAAAACCTTACCTTATGTGTTGACTCTCATCAAACAAATAAGAAATTATGTATAATAAGTATAAATTTATTATAAATATATTAAGTAACTATATAATTATATATAATATGATATATTATTTTTTTAACGGAATTATTTTATCCATTTATCAACTACTTGATTGTAAAGTTATATTTCTGGTTAAATCTCCATCATTTTTCATTTATGTCATAATTAGTTATTTTTTAACATCCTACATAGATCATGAATTAATTATTTATAATATATAATACATTATATAAATATAATTTATATTCCAAATATATGTACTTATAATAATTTATGAAATATATAAATATGAAATGAAATAGACCATTCATGGAGACTGTATGTCGTACGTATGTTTGAAATCTATTTCTGTTATATTGTGGTTTTGAATGAAATATATTAAATGAAATATTTTGTGTATATATATATATATATTCATTAAATTATTATTATTATTTCTTATATATCATTATTTACTAAGACCATCATTAATACATTCTATGTAAATTGTGAATGAATCACATTTCTTTGAGGAGGTGGTGGTCAACACATCCATAGGTAAAAATAATGGAATGAATGAAGGAATTATATAAATAATTATTATTGAGGTATAAATAAATCATAAATATCATATATAACACATAAAAATGTATTTTCCACTATAATGATATTCCATGATAGGTGATAATGGAAAAACAAACAACATCATTTTGTGAGGTGGTAGTTCGCCATACAGAAAAATAGAAAGGTTGTTTCCCATTAAATAGAAATTGGTGTAAGGGTAGGTAGAACACATATAATAAAAAAAATATAGGTATATTTATTATACTTAGGTTATTATATTATCATTTTGTAATAATATTTGTTGTGGTGGGGAATGAAAATGAAACTATGGTGCTTGAGGAAGGATGTTCCTCTTCTTTGGGTAGCTCCTCTTGGTTTTTGTCCAAGGGATTCCTTCATTGAATATTATACCAATGTGAGGATCATAGAAAAATGTAGGGATTTTTTTGAAAAGTAACTGGAATGTTTTTTATAAGACATGTTTTCTTTAGAGGTGTGTGAAATTGGGGGTTTTGAGTTCCCTTTTTATAATGGGTGTGGAGTGACATTCTTGTATATATAAAAAGATAAAAACTATTAAAAGGTCTCTCTAACATCTTGGGAATAAAATAATGGATAAAAATATATTAAATAGGGTGCTTGGTAAAAAATATTTCCATCCAATGGATTTTTGAAATTTTTCTATGTTAATTGGCCTCTTAATATTAAGGTTTGATCATTAAGTACACAAACTTTTACCTTACTTTCAGTAATTAATTTTAATTACATTCAGTCACAATTTTTGTCAAAAGAATTGTTGAATATAATATAATTTATAAAAAATTATTATTCCAAATATGGAATATTCTATTTAAATTATAATCACATAAGTGGTGGAAGTTATTTTAATATTAATCCTACAGACATGTCACGACATCTGATTTTTAAGAGAAAATGTTTAAAAGCTTGAAATGTTTTTATCCAATTTCAATGTGAAATTGGTTCCAATGGAATTAAATGGATTCATTATTGTAAAATTGATCTAATTAAAATTTAAATCAAAATTTTAATAGAATTTATCTGTATAAATAAATTATATTGAAAAGTAGTAATGAATTAAAATTCTATATTTTTCAGTATTCATCAAAAATTGATCTTCTTTAGAAAAAATACCTAAAAATCATCCAAATATATTTTTAATTTATAAATTAAAAATTTATACATATTAATGAAACAAAAATTTATAAAATTTTCAAAAACATATTTTTTTATTGTTCACAAAAGGACATAAACATTGGTTCCTTTGAGGAAATAGTATTCTCAAACATATAAAGGCTTTTCCAAAATTTCTATGTTTTATTATCAATATGTTTTATTCATATAAACTATATTATATAAAAATTAGTTATGAATATTCATATTACTAATTTTACATACTAGGTTTTAATGATACTGTTTAAATAATTATAATAATAATATAATGTTTTGTAGAAACTCAAGGTTGTGTGTATCGCGTTCCAAGTGAGTGTTGTGTGTAGAGAAATTTTTATTTTCATAGAATATAAAGACTTTTTATCTTGTTTTAGAATAATAATAAATTTATAAAAATTTATTTATTTATTTTACATTGGAAAAGGATCACAAAAACTCATGGTTTTATAAAACAAAATAAATTTATGCTAAAAGATATCCTAAAATTTCTCCCAGATCTCCCAATAGTCAGGATAATGTAAGTTGAGAAAATTGATTCTAAACTAGCCTATAAATTTAAAAAAATATCGAAAAATTTATTTTATAATGACTCAATCCATTAATCACGGGGTAATATGAATGGGGGTTTTCAAAAAAAACATAGGTAAACCTGATTTTCTATCTTGAAATGGGCCTTGGTCCAAATTAAATACTATAAACCATATAAGAATAATTAAATAAATATATTATTTATTAAGTTTAATTCTATATTCCAATTCCCACTATATCTTAGAGGGAGGAATATGGACTATAGACTTAAAAAATGGAAAAACATCTAACAAAGACCACTAATCACCCTATTCTGCATTATTGGGGACTATTCTATAATAATAATGCACCATTCACCATAAATAGTCCCAAAGCTAAATACATTATAAAAATAAAGGGTCAATCTATATGGGCCATTAAAATGGCAGGGACATCTTATTTTACCTTATTGGGCCCTAGAAAAAAACAAAATCACAATGTTATTTCCAAGAATTTTAGTTGTCCTCTCATGTGGAAATGCATCCCTTTATTCCATAGAAACAATACCAAACTAGAATTTTATTTCAAAGTACACCAGTATTCCATAAAACCTTCTCCTAGAATCTGCAACAAAAAAATTAAACAATGCAACAAGATGATATGGTTCTATACATTAAACCATTATCCTTTATTTTTTTAATATAAGGAGGTTCAAACAACCTATATTTGATTCAAATGGTTTTTTAAACCTTCATGAATATTTTTGATGAAAATAAAACAAAATTTTATAGTTATTTAGATTTGGTATCATGTAATTTCCATGAATTGGTAAATTATTTGTTCTATCCTTGTCATTTTTTTCGTTTTCTTTGTCAAAAAATGGTTTAATTATCTTAGAATAAATCCTCATCCAACTGAAAATAGTACATAAGTAGAGGAAATTAAAACCACTAATAATTTATGTATTATATATATATGTTGTTGTAAAACCAACTATGAATTTTTTATTGTTGTAAAAATTATAATTATATATCTTATGTAATCCATAAAAAAATACACTTATAACATCACAAGTTTATAATAATATAATACAATAAATAAATAGAATTAGTCGTTACATTCATGTCAATTATATTCCTCAAAATATAAGACAATATATTAAAGTTTGTGATTTTAAATTTATAAAACACAAAATATGATGTTTCGTTCATAAAAACTACTAATATCTTATATAAAACCACAACTTTGATCAAGATAACCTACAAAAAGTAACTACTTTTCATCAACATCACTACCATCATACGACTGATGGTTTTTACCTCCCTTCCTACTTCTAGCCTCATATAGATGTATAAAAAATAAGTATGTACAAATTCAATGATGATTGAATAATATTTATTTTTTAAATATAAAATGATATATTATTTATAATATTATTTTATTCATACATCGTACTCAATGATCCATTAATAAAAAACCATTTTTCATAATTTTTTTATAACAGATTAAAATCATTATACAATCAAATTCATACAATTAATTATTCCAATTTCAAGTCATTGATAAGTTTAAATGTCTATCCTATAATCCATTTAATTTTCTGAAAACATATTATATAATAATTTTTTAGTAATATCCATTTTTGTATTTTAATTTGTAAGTAAACATAAATTTATAATAATATTACAATAGTATTATGATATCAATATAGATGATAATTCATCCATAGAAATTACATTTTTTATATATTAAATTAATGAAATTCATATTTTGTTACCAAAAACATAAAACAAATAAATTTACCTATAAATGTCAAATTTCAACCTAAAATGATCGTAAAATAAGATGAATAAATAAGTGAACACAATAAAAATAATCACACATTAAATTCTCTCTTTATAAATAATTTATTCTTCTTAATCAAACAATTTACCATTTAAAATTTGTATATTTTCATGTAATATTATATGTTGTAAATCTATATAAAATCACCATAGAGGGAAAAACACTTTCAAAAAATTCAAATTCTGATAAGAAAAGGCAATATAATATTGTAATCCATACTGAAAAAATGTGATATCTTAAATATAAATTATATTTCTTAGTGAGTTTGTGTAATTTTTTTCATGTATAATTTATGTTCAACCTTTTAATTTTTTAATTAAAAAATATTAAGTCATGTGTTCATCTTTTAATACAATTCATTCAATGATCAATTTATTCCATATATATTTTTCTCAAGTTTATAAACAACAATTACATCCTCATTATATGGAATTAATGTTATTTTATTACAATATACATATTCTTCATCTTCAAAACTGATTAAAATAATTCTTTTCATTCATTAAAAAAGTCTATACATTCATTAGGAAAGATTATATATTATAAAATAAAATGGTACCCATTACTTGATGAATTCTGATAAAAACATAAAAACATATTAAATTATTTTAGATGAATCTTCAATAATTTTCAAAATAATACATTCCTATGTATCATAAATGTTTATATTATATGGAAACTAAATACATAAAAAAATATTTCATGAAAAAACATTATTATATCATAAAAAGTATTTCTCACATAGTCTCCTTCATATAAATATCACACCTAAAATATTTTCCCAACAAAAGAGGAAATATATTCATAAGAAAGAGTGATGTTAGATGTTCAGTAATTGTAAACATGGAATTCATCACTAAAATGTAAATAGTGATAAAAATATGATCATCATAATATTATAATATAATAATGACAATAACTTTGGAAAATCATACACCAAAAATTATCTCGCCTAATAAGTTCCTTGTAATAACCATATTTATTACATAAAAGATGGGTATTAAAATAAATCCATTTTCACTTGAAATGAAACACATAAAACATCCATTTTTTATAACAAAATATTGTTACATTAAGATAAGTATAAAAAAATATAACATAGTGGATAAAACAATATTACTAGAGTATGATAACATAATTGATCATGAATCATCACCAAAATCCCACATCATAATGGGTCAGTTATAATCACATGAATTTTTTATTGTACATGATAAAGAATTATTATCTACATCACTTAGTATTTGAAATTAGGAATTACTACCATCATCCAATAGTATATTGGACCACAAATTATTTCAAAATCCCCTTATAATATAGGAAGTGGAATTATTCTTCATATATTTAGAAGTATCAAGATATATTACACCTCTAACTGATGAAATGGAGGTCTATAAGGGACCCACCCATCACAGAATCATAAAAAATACATATATTTTCCATAAAAACATCACATTCATGATTCCATCATTAATCAATTAATACTATTAAAGGAACATGTTTCATAATAACATTTATAATTCATTAACAAAATATATCAAATTAAATAATGTGGATTGTACCATTATATAATATCTCATAAGAATAATAATAACCTTAAAGTATGTTTACATATATGTAAATTACTATTGGAAAGAAATTTGATTTTTTTTAAAATAAAGAAAATATTATCTTTTCCATTCAATAAAAATTGAATGCTAAAAATTTCATAAATAATAAGTTAATCTATTTTATTAAAAAAATAAGAAAACATAGAGAGGAAACTTTATAATGAATAATGTGTATGATATATATTAATTACATTCGAGCAGTATCAATAAAAAAGAAAACAATATTTTTCACACATTTGTAAAAATCAAAATTATGTTGCTTGTAAAAAAATTGAAAAGATTATATTTAATAATTTATACAGAAATAAAAAGTAAGTGAAAAATAAATTTATATAACCTTTATGCATTTTTTAAAAAAATTACATAAAAAAATTTGATTAATATGGACATGGAAGAGAAATATTCCCATCCAAAATTAGATATGTTTGGTCATATTTTCATAAAAACAGAATTTCAATATTTTTTAGTACCAAAGAGTGGAAAAACTGTATTAATTTAAAAAATAACATAAATAACTATACTAGAATAAAATATATGGGTTTTATGAGACAAAAACATGCAATTTATTTATATTTAAATTGATACATTAAATATCTTCAAAAAATTGATATTAAAACCTAAAACCATATCTAAACAGACAAACTAAATCAAGCATTCCCTTTCCTCATGTATAATAAATGTATACCCCATATAAATAAAAAAATTATATTGAAAATTATTTCAATAAATATAATTTCCTTAAAAAAATTCTTCACCCATTTATTTACAATTATTCATTAAAATAAATATTTTCATTTTAGCATTTCTTTTTTCAATGTATCTTTCGATTTTGTGATTCCGTTCATTGTACTTTGGTGATGGTTTTATCATAAATAAATTTTCAATCATGTAATAAATACCATATTATATTCATTAAATTCACTTCTAGAACCATCCATGCAATATTATGATGAAAAAAAGTTACATCACTATGTACAAACATTAGTATATACGTACGTACATAT
Organism: Viscum album; assembly: GCA_963277665.1. NCBI lineage: Eukaryota > Viridiplantae > Streptophyta > Magnoliopsida > Santalales > Viscaceae > Viscum > Viscum album. The sequence continues at coordinate 216,366,887 of OY728137.1, forward strand.
GAACAAATGAGTGACATATTAATGTTCTATTTAGATGAAAAATATGCATAAAATTGTTTTACCATTTTCATAACACCATTAAATTTTACTAAATATTCGTATTTAATTATTTTAAAATAGTTATAGAATAATTGGATGGTGTTTATGAATAAATAAAATTTAAACAAATTTCTAAGAATATATACCACTTCCTTAGATGATATTCCATAAAAATCAAAGTATATAATATATATTGGGTATTTTTTGAATAAATATACCTTTATTATATAGGGAGGAGAGTTGGAAATGATTTTTGATAGATATTGGGTTATATATTATGTTTAAGTAGTGAGGATAACTGATAAGATGATGTTCCAAATTATAAGTGGTGAGAGTGGAACCATAATAAATATTAATAATTTTAAAATAAAATAAATTCAATTTCATGGTTATGTGGACAAAATATATTATATTTTCAATGATATGGAGTGGTAGTTTGAAATAACAACACCCCCTTAAACTAAGGATAATGTTTAGTGATATTTTTAAGACTTATCCCTTTATTTTAACACTTTTTATAAAAAAATATCTTTACCATAATGGAAAAATATTTGAACAATGTAACAAAATTTTATGGTAAAAATTTTATTTAACATTACTAAAAAAATTTGGTCATGATTATAATTATGGAATCCAATTTATACTATTGAATTTCTAAAAATGGAAGAAATTAATTCAAATATTTTCACACGGAGTATGGAAAAATAATGTTTCGAAATATTTATTTTAGAATAAATGTTTTTATTACCATTAAATACCTTGAATAATCTAATATATGAGTGTTGAAATATTTTATTGAATACATTGTCTACACAATTCAATAAAATCATTAATAAATTGTTACACTCCATTATTTTAAAAGAAAAAAATTGTGTTTGATAGCATAAACGACATGTATCAATGAGCTTTAATGAGAATGTAACTCCCCAAAACATTATGATATATTTATTTTAAAATAAACTACATATATTCAATATATTTTGGTACATGAAACCCTATTATTGTAATGTTTTATCATGTATTCATCACACAAAATCGAGTATAAATGAACCATGATATATATAACCGTTATAACCAATCCATTACATTCATGAGTATGAATAGTATTTATAACATTCTCATATATATATATATATATATATATATATATAAAACAATGTTAATTAATGAAAAATGTTCATTAAATAATCAATAAATAATATGTAATGGAATTTTATTCCTTAAAAATATTTTGTCTTCAACAAATTGTTTTAATTATTTTGGTGAAAAAAATATTTTCATTATTTTTTAAAAAAATTTAAAAACATATTTTATAAAATTAACAAAATTTCTAATATAATGATATAAAAAATGAGTGATATTTTAAATTTCTTCTAAAAATATTAATTTTTAGTGAATATTAAAAAATACATATTTTTTGTGAAAATGTTATTTCTTTTCAATAAATTTAGTTATATAAAAGTAAAATTATGTTTTCCATAACATCTATAGTTTTTATGAAACATTTTTTGATTAAATTTAAATTTATTTTATGTATTTTTTTTCAAAACAAAATTCATGCTTGCTTTATAAACAACACCAAGTTAAGATTTCAATATATGAACCACCATCTTAGATTGTGTTATATAGAATAATATGTTTAAAAAAACAATGTTATATTACTTAAACCCAATAATTATAACCTAGATATTATGTTATTAGTATATATTGGAATAAATAAATTTTTAACATAATGATTTATATAAATAAAATACCTTTTTAATAAAATACATAATCTTTTGGTAATATCATTTTATGTTTTGAAAATAGTATTTTCTAAAAAAATGCTTTCCCAGACCATTTATGATCAATATTTTTTTAAACTTTTAGAAAATTAATTTGACACAATAAAATTATTTTTGAAATTAAAAATGTTAAAATTATATTATGATTAATTTTTTGGATGTTTCTAAAAGGATTCATTTCATAATGTATAGTGAAAAATACTAAATTTTAATTCTAAATTTACATTAAATGAAATTTATTTATATTGTTAAAATATATTTAAATTTTGTTTTAAATTATATTTTCTTAAATAATACATATATTAATAAAATTTAGGTAATTATAGTCAAATAAATATTGAAATTGAATATTAAAACATTGTAAACTTTTGATCTTTTTTGTTCTATAATTTTGCTTTCACAACACGTCTACAAGTTTAATTATAAATTAAATTCTATCCCATATATTAATTGATACTTAAAAAATTTGTCCAATAATTTTAATCTGATTTATTTATAAATTCTATTAACTATAACTTTATTATTTGATAATGTTATTAGTGAATGAAATTAATATTAATTACAATTGATAAGTTAAAAACATGATTCTGTAGTGGTTAAATTTAATAAATAAGAGGTAAAATGGTCTATTAACTTTCCCAAACCCTTTATTCTAGACATATTTCTACCATATAAATTATATTCGTGATATCTGAACACTTCATGAGACAGTTTTATTGAAATAAATATGGATATATTTTACACATTAAAAAAATTATAGGAATGCCACTCCTCCCCACCTATAAAATAGAAATAAATATCTTCCCTTATACCTAATTTTAAAACTATTTGGCTAACACACTAATTACACATGTAACCTTCAAAACTGGTCAAATCATCCAAGACGTTTATACTTTGGAAGAAAGTCAAACAAGGAAGGATTTTTGTGAAAATAAATAAGAGATAATAAAAAAACATGCAACCTTTATCAACGAATGTTTTTGACTTATTTCCTCTAAAACCCCATTCAATTGTTTTTATATATTGAATATATAATAACCTAAGTATATTACATATACATATAATATGTTATGACAATTTTATGACAAAAAAAATAAAACATCCACTAAATGGTAGATGAAATCATTATTTTTGTGTATGGTGAACTACCGCCTCATGAATTGATGTTGTTCATTTTTACATTAACAAATTTTAAGGCTAGGAATAATGTTGTAAATACAATTTGGATATGATATTTATGATTTATTTATTCTTATCTAATTATTTTATTACACATATGTTAATGATTTCTATTTTTTTGGAATATGATAATGTTATTTATGTGTACTGAAGACTACTATCGCTAGAAGCGATGTGATTCTTTCATGCATTACATGAAATGTATTAAAGATTGGTTTAATATAAATATTTGATAAATATGACATAAAAATTATTCTTTAATTATAATATATATATAAATATCATTTTTTTCTTTCATTGAATATTAAAAGAAAAACGAAATAGTGTTAATGCACACGTATGGCCTACCGTCTCCATGAATTGTGTATTTCATTTTTTATCACCAAATTTTATAGATTAATATATGTACATATATACTGAATATATAATATATTTATATCATTTCTATAATTTTATATATGTTTAAATCATTATCTATGTAGGGGGATCCATGAATAACTTGTTAAAAATTTTACGAAAAACAAGTCATTTTTACCTGACAATGTAAATTTAACATAAATCAATAATAAATAGGTAATAAAAGGGAATGAGAAAATAATTTATGGTACAATATATTTGAATATTATTTTTTAATATAATTATATTAACCATATATTTATTATACATAAGGTTTGAATAAGTACGATTGGAGTTGTGCCTTATGGTAATGGATTTCTGTCTCACTTTTTAATTTTGTGAAACATATCACATTCCCAACCGATTTATTATTTGTGGTGTATATAAAACCCATGAATATATTTTATTATTATTATAATACTATAATTTATTTTTATATAAATTATTAATTTTAAATCTACCGTTCATTTTATCTGTAGTTCAAAAGTTATGAAATTGATCTGATTTTTTTGTTTCAATTTTTCTTCTTTGAGACACATGTTTTGTTATAAACCTATATTCTTTCATGAGGCGTATAAACCACCATTTTTAGATGTATTGACCTAAATATATTAATCCTAATTATATTATACATTCCATTTAATTGTATTACTTTAATGATTATTATGATTAATGGTTTCCAAATTCATGTGTGTTTTGTGTTACAATCTCATTTTTTACTCCGATTATGTATGATCAAGTATCAAATGTTTAAATATCATGATATAACTATAAAAAATTATATTTAAATTTATTATCCTAAAATTAATCATTGAACATTTATTTAATATTACCATTTCTCTACTCTTTAATAATTACGATAAATATGAAGATGTTTTTATAAAATCCAACTTTTTTTCTCTCTTGGGTCTAAAATCATTATTCTTTTAGAACCATGATCTCTAAAAAATGTAAACATTTTTTTAAATGATTTGTTAACATATTTATTTTCAAATAAATTTTACCCATGTTTTACTTTTTAAAAAAATCCTATGAAGGGATCTTCATGTAATTTTCTAAAAAAATTATAATTTGTATTTTACAAAAAAATTGAAGGGAACTTTCATGTTTACATGTACGACATCAATGAAATATTTATATGTCATAACCCAAAATTTATTCGAATACTAATTTTTATTATTTAAATGTAATTTTAAAATAATAAGGGTTTTCGTAACACCCCAAGCTTCCACGGTACGCTTTCCTTTGAATAATGCAATAGCTTGTATTGTACGCAACTTCGAGTTCTAACACACACCACAACCAATCAAAATATCTTTTATGAGTAGTAATACCCAATTTTTTAGGTTATATAAATTTTATATTTTAAAATGGACTTCATTTTTGGATTTGTAATATCGAAATTAACCTAGGGTGAAATTTTGGTATTTTTCTGAAAACATTCAATTTTTGATGAATAGTGAAAAACACTAATTTATAGTTTAAAATCGAATTTTAATTTAATTTAATTTATTTTATTTAAACATATTTTAGGTCAAAATAGATACATAATACCTATATATGTTCAATTTAATTCATTGGAGTCGATTTATAATAATTTTAGATATATAAAAATTTTATTGAACTTTTAACCGTCTTTTACCCAGCTCATAGGAGAATTTGCAAATTCACATAAAGCATAATTTTACCACTTTTGTAAGTGAAATTTAGATAATCCAAGAGACACGATTAATATCAAGGAGTAAAATTTCATTCAATAAGATAAAAATATTTTTTTGTGAATAGTAACTTTTTACTTTTATTTATCACGGTTAAAAGTAAATAGGGCAATTAAGGGTAAAAATGAAATTATTATTACCCTAAAACATATCATAATTATATTGGTTAAGTATAATTCTACCAAATAAACCTCAGGAATAAAATATTAACCTATTTGGTCAATTTTTATTAGATTAGGACATTTATTGTGATTTAATTCAAAGAAGTGTTTAAGGAGGTAAAATCAAAGTTAAATAACTAAAACATTTTTAATATAGGGTTACACATAAAATATATTCAATTATAAATATTCATTATAAATACAAAAATATTTCCTACATAATGATATTTTATTTATAATTTTTATACATTATATAATTTAATTTTTGTATGACATAATGGTGATCCAGTAATTACCTAATTAATGAAATATTAAAATAATTGATATTATAAATATCAAAATAAATTTAATTTGATAATTTTTATGAATTACACTAATTTTCTAGGTTAATATAACATATTAGAGTTGGTTATATGAATTGTTTTCTAAGTAATAATGATTTTATGAATTTAGAAAAAACAAAATACCAAATAGTTTCAAAATTGACATAAAAGAGTTTTTAAAACAAATATTATATTATTAATTGATATTCTATTACGATAAATATAAAGGTAGGCCAAATGACTTATATTAGGTTATATATATTAATAATTAACCACTTTAGGTTCTCTTGTCTTGTTATAGTATGTTTATTAACCATATAATATAGAAATATAAAGAGTCGTGGTAAATGTCAAACTATTTAACTAAGAGCTAAATATAAATGATAAGGTTAATATAGTGACCTAAACCTGTCTAAAATCTACTGGTTGAAATGATTTCGACCCATCCCCACCTTATACTCGAAATAAGTCACTTTGGAGCCATTATAATCCGAATATGAATTTATTATAAAATAATATTTTCTGTTTTTCTTAAGGTGCCCCTCACTACTCCTATAAAAGGGAATTCCCCCTTCTCTCAAATCCAAACCTTCAAAGCCTTTTGGCTCATCCAAAACCTACCCAAATATTATCTCAACTTCCCTAAATTCATCCTAGAGGTATTATATTGACCATAAAGCCAACTTAAGGAGCCATTTTGATCAAATCAAAAGGAAGAACCTGAAGAAGAGGTGATGTTTTCACCACCCTCTTTCAAGTTCCGTTCATCTTCAACTTTTCATTCTTTGTTAATTACATTATAAAATAATAACTCCATTATCTTCTATATAATGTTATGTTATTATAAATATGGTATAACCATATTCAGTATTCTATGCATCCTTTGAATGAAATGTCACTATACGTGCATACATACAGCTTACCGTCTCCACGTCATGGTGTAATTGTTATTCGAAACATTATTATTTGGATGGGTATGATAATGATGTGAAATATAAGTAAATAATAAATATAACATTATAATGATTCTTTATATATGATATAACAACCAATTATATATTATTTTAATATCAAAAGAATGATATTGTCGCTCGTGCGTACGTACAGACTACCGTCTCCACAAACACGATGAGATTCATTCCCCATTGTATCCATTCAAGTAAAATTCTCATTTGATGATTAAAAATAATGTTTAATAACTTTATATCATTCTGGATATGAATAAGATACAACCTATCCATAAGAAACACGGATTATGTAACAAAACATATAAAATAAAATGAGTAATTTATCACCCGAAATGACGATAATACTAAGATATTATTAACAAAGCAATCTTAAAAGATCATATATGATATCATATTATAGTATATGATTATTGTATAATTTAATAAAAATTATTTCACCATTATTAAAGAGTTTAAACTACCCCTGACCAAGGAAAATTACAAGGTTAGGGTTTATTTCACAATCTCCTCAATATCCGAGGTTGTTTATACGTAATTATATATTGTGACCTCTTTATCATCCACATAATGTTTCATAAAAATGTATTTCAAATCAATCTTACTATTTTATATAATATGGGTTAAATTCATTTATACCCTTGTTGACTTTTTATAAGATGTTTATAAAGGAATCTTTTCGTCATTTTCCAAACATGGTTCTTTTTAACCTTTTCGATAGAATTAAGGTAAGAATTTCTTTTTTAACTTCTACGGAGGGTGAAGATAATTTCCGCCATTATAAAATCTTCAAAGAATACCTTAAAATATTATAAGAATATTATAAAATTAAATGTATTATTTTATAATTATGTTACTTTAAAATTATTTCAAAAAAAGTTATATTTCTCTCAAATAGTTTTGATTTCATCAATGTCAACATCCTTTGATGGATTTTAAGTTTATTCGAAGTTGATTTATTATGATAAAAAACTTCCATATAGCATTGAAGGTTTTTTGATATGTTTTACTATGGATGTGTTATTTTAATAACATTCATGGTTTATGGATAAAGTATTGACATTTCGTATGCTAGTTGAAATATGAATGTTTATGTTATGTTTAAACCTGTTCATATGAGGAATGCATTGGACTTAATAAGTGACGGGTGGAGCCCTCTATAGCTCCTTGATGCATCATTAGGTCTCATGAGACTAACTTGTGTCTTGGCATAAGGCCTTGACAAAATATAATTTGTAGTCTTGGTATAAGGCATTGACTATGTGGTTATGATAGTCTGGCATTATACATTCCATCATTATGAAAGTGGTTATTGATATTGCATGTGATTATTTGACTAGAAGAATATCCATGTGAATAATTAAATGAGATTATTTCAATTTATTTCTGCCATATTATTCATAAGTTCAAGTTTAAAAGTCTTCTGTTTTAGTTATACATTGCCTTAAATTTTTATTCCTATTTATGAATGTTTCCTCTATATTTTTATCCTTACTGGACATCTGAGCTCACCCATTTCTATGATTTATTTTTCCCAGGATGTGAAAAATTATTTTATGAATGACCTATAGGGATAGTATGAGGGGATATGAGTGTGGTCTATGGAGACAATATGTTGTTTTAGTTTTTCACATTATGATGTAATGTAAACTTTATGAAACTCTCACGGGATATTATTAGGTGTACCTAGGGGTAAAACCTGAAAACACCGATTTGAGCTAGACTCGAACGAGAACTAGTGCACGACAACGGGCCTTGCTGCACTCTTGGTTATGAAACTCTCACGGGATATTCTTAAGATAATTCTCATTTTCTTTACAAACCATTATGAAGGGTTTATGAGTATATAATTCCTTAAAGAAAACGTTTTTTTAATTATTATGGATTATATCCATAAAATGTTCAATTTATGTTAAGTGTTTTACAAGTTTGGATTTATGCATTGTGATTCATAAACTAATCTAGTGTATTCCATTGTTTAGAAATGGAGCATAGTTTATGAAATGGAAACTGTATCAATGCACACACTCCATGTAAGGATTTCCCTCCTACTCAAGATAATTATAGTAGAGTTGGTGATACAACTGGTGTTGATTAGCTTATCACCATACCAGGACAACTCACTGAGGTTATGAATAATAACCCTACCCATATGGAGAACCCAGATCCATAGTGTAGAGGATCAATATTAAATCTATTAATGAGGAAACAACCACCAACATTAAATGGGAGTAAAAATACATTAGTAGCTGATCAATGGATAAATTCCTTAGAGAAAATATTTCATGCCTTGGGGAATAGTGAAGGAGAAAAAGTTATCATGGATGTTTACCACCTCACTGGAGATGCTAACCAATGGTGGTCATTGAATCAAAATACAAAGGAGAATGATGAAGTATCAAATATTGAATGGATAGAGTTCAAAGATATTTTCATAGAAAAATACTTTCCTCGTGACCATCGAGCAGATATGGAAAGGCAATTTCTGAGTTTGAGACAAAAGGAGGATGAGAATGTCACAAAGTATGGGGATAATTTTACAAGGTTAGAGAGGCATGCAGCTCATTATATATGTAACCCAACGAGTAATATTGATCTTTTCTTTGATGGGTTAAAACCATTTCTTTGTCGATCATTAGTCTCACAATCGTTCTCGTCGTACGAAGATATTATCTCATGTGCTATCAAGAAAAAAAAGGAATTCTCAAAGTCTTATAAATTTAAAGAAAATAAAGAGAAGAAGAGATCTTCTGATCAATCTGGGAATGTAAATAAGGTGAAGAAGGGAAAAGTTTAATATCCATCCAGTAGTATATGTGGGAAGAAACACCCTGGTACTTTCTTGAAGGGAATGGGAGTCAGTAACAAGTGTGGTGAAAAAGGCCACCAAGCTCGTGATTGCAAGGGGAGAAAGAAGCTACTGATGTTCAATGCTACAATTTCAGGGAGATGGGACATTATGAAAATGAATTTACTAAGAGCTAGTGGAACTTACCTCAGAAAAGGCCAAGGGATCAAGGCCAATATTATGTTATAATTAATGCTGAGGTAAATGCTCCGAAAGACGTGGTGGAAGGTAATTTAATGGTTTTTTTCAAGTTTATCCAATGCTTTATTTGATTCTGGATCATCGCATTGTTTCATATCATTCCAATTTTCTAAGAAAATTAGATATTTCCAATTTGATTTTACTAGGTATTTGTCAGTCAGAACTCCTAAGGGAAGTATCATTGCAACAATGTTTTGTGAATCAGTCCCCATTAGAGCACATAAATGTTCTTTATCTGCTGATCTCATCGTCATACCCATTATTAAATTAGATATAATACTCTATATGGATTGTATTTCATACCATTATGTGAAGATTTATTGTAAGAAGAAGGAGGTTACAATTTTTGATGATGATGATAACGAACACCTTATCTTTAGAGTAGAATCGTCACCACCTAATTCTTATCTAGATCCACCCCTAGTAGCTCAACTAAATTCAATTATTGGGGAGGAAGAGAAGGAAATAACTGTGGGTGAGGTAAGGAATGTTCAAATAGAGTAGGTACCTATTGTGAATGAATATGTAGATGTGTTTCTGGAATATTTACCTGGACATCCTCTAGAACTAGAAATGGAGTTTTCCATTGATTTAATTTTTGGGTCAAGGCCTATATCGAAGACCCCTTATAGAATGGACACTGTGTAATTACTTGAACTAAATAAAAAAATAGAATAATTGAGTAATAAAGGATTTATTAGCCTCAGTGTTTCTCCAAGGGGAGCCCATGTCCTTTTTGTTAAGAAGAAGGATGGATCTATGAGGTTATGGATTTTGTGGTGGTATTTATTGATGATATCTTTGTATACTCCAAAAGATATAAATATCATGAAAATCTCTTGCGCATTATCTTGAAGACTCTTAGAAGACATGAATTATATGGGAAATTTAGCAAGTGTGAATTATGGGTTCATGAGATTTCTTTTCTTGGCCATATTTTCTCTAAGGATGGAAACTTCATTGATCCTTCTAAGACAAGATCAATCCCATAATGGCCAGCACCAACGAGTATAACTAAGGTACACCGTTTTATTGGTTTAGCAGGTTATTATCGACGTTTCATCCAGAACTTTTCCCGATTAGCTAACCCATTAACGAAACTCACACGTAATGGGGTTAAATTTATTTGGACAAAAGATTATGAAGAATGTTTTGAAGAACTGGATAAAAGATTAGACAATGATCCTATATTGACTCTACCATCAGGTAATGATGGGTTTGTTATTTATAGTGATACTTCAGAGAATGTACCTGGTTGTGTCCTTAGGAAGAATGATAGGGTTATTGCCTATGCATCACGACAGCTAAAATCTCATGAGAAAAACTATCCTACTCATGATCTTGAGTTAGCTGCTGTAATCTTTGATTTGAAGATATGTAGGCATTATCTCTATGGTGAAAAATGTGAGATATATACTGATCATAAGAGTTTGAAGTATATTTTCTCATAGAAAGAACTCAACATGAGGCAAAGGTGATGGCTTGAACTACTCAACGATTATAATTGAATGATACACTACCACCCAGGGAAGGAAAATAAGGTGGCAGATGCTTTGAGTAGAAACGATCATGGAGTATTGTACAAAATGAGAGTTGAAAGGGATCCAATTTTCATGGATCTAGTAATGTCGGATACGTGAATACCCATGGAAGGTGAAACATCAATACTTTTTAAAATGGCTTCCAAACCATCTTTACTATAATGGATAAAGAGTTCTCAGACAGATGATGAAGAATTTCTATAGAAGATTAAAGATGTGAATGATGGAAAATTGAATAACTTTGTGTATGAAGATGGAATTTTGAAATTTGGGAAGCCACTTTGTGTTCCCGGTATACCTGCTCTAAAAAGGGAATTTTTGGATGATTCTCATAATTCCAATTTCTCTATACACCCTAGGAGAACCAAAATGTATAGATATTTGAAGGAACATTTTTGGTGGGACAACATGAAGAGGGAGATTTCTCATTTTGTGTCAAGATGTATGGTTTTTCAACAAGTGAAAGCTGGAAGGAAACAGCCTAGATAAGTCATGCAACATCTTTCCATACCTAAGTGTAAATGGTATAATATCATGATGGATATTGTCATGGGACTACCAAAGAATCCTAGAAGGAACAATGCAATATGGGTCATTGTTGATCGTTATACCAAGTCATCACATTTTCTTCCTATAAGAGAAGATCTACCACTTAAATGTATAGGAAAACTATATATTAATGAAGTTTTGAGACTTCATGGAGGACCCCTATCGACTGTTTCTGATTGTGATCCCTGTTTTACTTCAAGATTCTGGAAGAGTCTTCAGAAGGCCGTGTATACTGATCTTTTTGTGAGCACTGCCAACCACCCCCAAACAGATGGACAATCAGAACGGAATATTCAAATCTTAGAAGACATTTTGAGATCCTACACCCTTGACTTTTAGGGTATGTGGGATCAATATTTACCTCTGGAGAATTTTTCTATAAAAATAGATTCCATTCAAGTATTCGGATGACACCATATAAAGAGTTATATGGAAAGAGATGTCGCACACCGACATGTTGGGATGATATTGGGGAAAGAAAACTCGTAGGCCCAGAACTGGTGGAGGAAACGATGGAAAAGGTAAAGGTAATATAAAACCACATCAAAGCAGCTCAAAGTAGGCAGAAAAGCTATGCCGATAACCGAAAAAAGGATTTGGAATTACAGGTAGGAGATCATGTTTTCTTGAAGGTGTCTCCATGGAAGGGAGTTATACATTTCTATAAGAAAGGTAAATTGAGTCCCAGGTACATAGGAACTTTCAAAATTCTAGAACGAATTGGGGTTGTAGATTATCTTTTAGAAAAGGCCTCCAAATCTCTCGAAAGATCAGGATTTGTTCCACGTATCATTGTTGAGAAAATACATGCATGACCCAGCGCATGTACTCACTTATGAGGAAGTAGAACTAGATCCTGATCTGTCTTATTGGGAAGAGCCCATCAGGATTCTTGATACCAGATAACAAGTGCTAAGAAACCGAACGACTCGTCTGGTAAAGTTCTATGAAGAAACCATAAGATGGAAGAGGCAACGTGGGAACCTGAGGAACTTATGACGAAGAACCACCCGAGTCTTTTTAATTAGTAATATTCTATAAACATCTAGGATGAAATTATATGATGGAGGGGAGAATGTAACACCCCATGCTTTCATGGTATGCTTCCCTTTGAATAATACAATAGCTTGCATTGTATACAACTTCGAGTTCTAACACACACCACAACCAATCAAACTAGTCATTATGAGTAGTAATACCCACTGTTTAAAATTATATAAATTTTATCTTTTAAAATGGAATTTATTTTTGGATTTGGAATATCGAAATTAACCTAGGGTGAAATTTTGGTATTTTTTTGAAAACATTCAATTTTTTATGAATAGTGAAAAACAATAAGTTATAGTTTAAAACAAAATTTTTATTTAAATAATTATTTATTTTATTTAAATTTATTATAGGTAAAAATAGATACATAATACCTATATAAGTTCAATGTAATTCATTGGATTCAGTTTATAATAATTTTAGATATATAAAAATGTTATTGAACTTTTCACCGTCTTTTACCCAGCTCCTAGGAGAATTTTCAAATTCACATAAAACATAATATTACCACTTATGTGATTGGAATTTCTAAAATCCGAGAGACACAGTTAATATCAAGGAGTAAAATTTCGTCCAATAAGATAAAAATAATTTTTTATGAATAGTAACTTTTAACTTTTATTTACCACGATTAAAAGTAAATAGGGTAATTAAGGGTAAAAATGATATTATTATTACCATAACACATGTCATAATTCTATTGGATAAGTATAACTCAACAAAAAACAACCTTAGGAATAAAATATGAACCTCTTCGTTCCACTTGGATTAGATTAGGACATTTAGTATAATTTAATTCAAAGAAGAGTTAAAAGAGATAAAATCAAAGTTAAGTAAATAAATAATTTTTAATATAGGGTTATACCTAAGATAAATTAGATTATAAATATTCATAAGAAAGATAAAAATATTTCATACATAATGATATTTTATTCATAATTTTTAGACATTAAATAATTTAATTTATTTATGACACAATGGTGATGATGTAATTACCTAACTAATGAAATATTATAATAATTAATATTATAAATATAAAAATAAATTTAATTTCATAATTTTTATGAATTAAACTTTTTTTATAGGTTAATATTACAAATTAGGGTTGGTTAGATGAATTTTTTTGAAGTAATAATTCTGTTTTAAATTTATCAAAAACAAAATACCAAATAGTTTCAAAATTGACATAAAAGTGTTTTTAAAACAAATATTATATTATTAATTGATATTCTATTCCTAAAAATATACGGTTCAGAAAAATGACTTAGATAAGGTTATATATATTAATAATGAATCACTTGGGGTTCACTTGGCTTGTTATAGTACGTTTATTAAACATATAATATAAAAATACAAAGAGACATGGTAAATGTCAAACTATTTACCTAAGAGTTAAATATAAATGATAAGGTTAATATAGTGACCCAAACATGTTTAAAATATATTGGTTGAAATTATATAGACCCATACCCACCTTAGCCTAAAAATAAGTCACTTTGGAGCCATTATAAACCGAATATAAATTTATTATAAAATAATATTTTATGTTTTTCCTAAGGTGTCCCTCACCCCTCTTATAGAAGGGAACTCCCCCTTATCTCAAATTCATACCTTCAAAGCCTATTGGCTTGGCCAAAACCTGCCCAAATATTCTCTCAACTTCCCTCACTTCATCTTAGAGGCCTTATTTTGATCATAAAGCAAACCTAAGTTTCCCTTTTGATCAAATCAAAAAGAAGAACCTAAAGAAGAGGTAATGTTTTCACCAGCCTCTTTCAAGTTCCTTTCTTCTTCAACTTCTTCTTTCTTTGTTATTTACATTCTAAAATAATAACTCATGTATCTTATATATACTGTGATGTTATTATAAATGTGGTACAACCATATTCAGTATTATATCCATCCTTTGAGTGACATGTCACCATACGTGTGTAAGTACGGCTTACCCTCTCCAACTCATGGTGTAATTGTTATTCAAGACATTATTATTTTGATGGGTATGATAATGATTTCTAATTGAAGTAAATAATAAATATAACATTATAATTATTCTTTACATATGATATACTATCCAATTATATATTATTTAAAATCTAAAGAATGATATTGTCGCTCGTGCGTACGTACGGACTACCGTCTCCACAAACATGCTGAGATTCATTCCCCATCGTATCCATTCAAGTAAAATTCTCATTTTATGATTAAAAATAGTGATTAATGACCTGATATAATTCTTGATATTAATAATATAGAACCTATCCATAACTAACACCGGTTATGTAACAAATCATATAAAAGAAAACGAGTAAGTTAACACCCAAAACGACGATAATACGAAGATATTATTAACAATGAAATATTGAAAGATCATATATGATATCATATAAATGTATATGATTCTAGTATAATTTAATAACAATTTTTTCATCATTATACAGGTGGTTAAACTACCCCCAACCAAGGAAAAGTACAAGGTAAGGGTTTATTTCACAATCTCTTCATTATCCAAGGTTGTTTATACGTAATTATCTACTGGGACCTCTTTATCATCCTCATCCATGTTTCTTCAAAATGTATTTCAAATCATTCTTAATATTTTATAGACTTTGGGTTAAATTAATTTATACCCTTTTTGACTTTTAATAAGATGTTTATAATGGAATCTTCCCGTCGTTTTCCAAACAAGGTCCTTTTTAACCTTTTCGACAGAATTAAGCTAATAATGTCCTTTTTAACTTATACGGTGGGTGAGGCTATTTTCCACCATTATAAAATCTTTAAAGCATCCCTTACAGGCTTATAAGAATATTTTCAAAGTAAATGTTTTATTTTATAATTATGTGACTTTTAAATGATTTCAAGATAAGGGATATTTCTCTCAAATAGTTTTGATTTCATCTATGTCAACATCCTTTGATGGATTTTAAGCTTATTTGAAGTAGATTTATTATGATACAAAACTTCCATATAGTATTGATGTTTTTGTAATATGTTTGACTGTGGATATGTTATTTTTATACCATTCAAGGTTTATAGATAAAGTATTTAAATTTTGTATGTTAGTTCTAATACAAATGTTTATCTTATGTTTAAACCTGTTCATATGAGGAATGCATTGGACTTAATAACTAATGGGTGGATCCCGTTATAGCTCCTCGATCCATCGGTAGGTCTCATGATACAAACTAGTGTTTTGGAACAAGGCCTTGAAAAAAATCTTATTTGTAGTCTTGGCACAAGGCCTTCACTATGCGGTTATGATAGTTTGGCATTATGCATTCTATCATTATGAAAGTGGTTATTGATATTTAATGAGATTATTCAACAAGAAGAATATCCATGTGAACAAGTAAATGGGATTATTTCAATTTATTTCTTCCATATTATTCTAAAGTTCAAGTTTAAATGGCTTTTCTTTTAGTTATACATTGCCTTAAATGTTTATGCATATTTATGAATGTTTCTGCTATATTGTTATCCTTACTGGGCATCTGAGCTCACCCCTTTCTATGTTTTATTTTCCCCAGAATGTGAAGAAGTATTTTATGAGTGACCTACAAAGATAGTATGATGGGATATGAGTGTCTTCTATGGAGACAATATGTTGTTGTAGTTTTTCACTTTATGATGTAATGTAAACTTTATGAATGTATCTAGTGATTTCAAAGCTACTAAACTAATCGGTCTTTTGAGACTTGATATTTTGTGATCATGCCAATTTGGTTTAATAATGCACCGACTCTGGGTAACTGGGGTCGGGGTGTTACAGTTTCAAATGGTTTTATGTTTGAAAAAGAGTTTAGAAATTAGAATGGTTAATTTCCTCATGAAATGTTATAAATTATCCTTTCGAAATTATTCTCTATATGTGATGAAATTAATTGGTGTTACTCATGACATGCTTGGGATATTATCCAAGGGTACCATTAATATTCTTTCTCTGAATGGTTTATATTTTGGTGGGATGATTTTTATAAAACATGTTTCTCTTCCATAGGATATAGGATTTTGGAAATTCCATTTTCAAGGGTTTTTATATGATTACATGATTATAAAAGTTATCCCTTTTCCATCGGTTATGATATGATAACATGTTTATGATACCCATTTCATTTCATGGGTTTGAATATGATTAATGTATATGATATTGTGGAACATATAAATATGGTTTTCATTATGAGATGTGTGGGACCTATCAATCCCTCTAATTAATTGGGTAATGACTTGTATATATCATGAAATATAAATTGATAAATTGTGGTGTGAACCTAATATCGTAATTCAATGCTGGAAGTAGAAGTGAACTTGGTGTAGTAATTTAGGGCTGGAATGATGTGTACACTCGATACATTAAAGGAATATATCCACAATGAAAGCATTGGCTGTGAGAGTTCACCAATATAGAACTGATTATCCATGCTTATTTGTATTCCACTAATTAATGTATTATACTAATTGTATGCTCTCATGTATCATGTTATTTTATTCTATTAGGATTCATGTATTATGAACTACCAATCATTATTCCATGACTTGTGATTATAATCATTGATGTGCAGGGTATGGTTTTCAATTGTTATGCTATTCTAAAACCCTTATATTCATGCTATTCTTACTTATCTGCCTTATTTAACCTTCATGAGCATCTATGCTCACCCTTTATTATGTTTATTTTCCCCAGGTTATGATGACGTGTACTGTGTATTATACGTCTAAGAGTTATTCTAGTTATAAAGAACGTAGGTGGAGATAGAAAATCATACTTATAGAAAATTGTTTTTATTTCATGTTTCTAAATTCACTAAAATATTATGGTTCTTTGGTTGCAATTTTTATAATGTAATAAATATTCTATAAAAATAATGTATTGTATATGTATGCTTATTCATGGGTCATTATAGTACGTATCAAAGGGTATGTTTAGTTAATCTTTTTAAATTAGGATATTAAAACCTTAGAGATGACCTTAAGGACATGAATATGGATAAATCTAATGATAAAGAAAACTATAGGAATATGATCCAGATATTTGGTAAAGGATAAAGAGATTGAATTCAAAGAAATTTCATCCCTATATGGATACTAAATGTGGATGTGGATCTTTAATAGATATAAAAATGGGTACAAATCCTGATAAATCCTATTGAGATAGACTTAAACGGGAAATATTATGTGCCAACAGGGCATGCTACAGACCTGGATTGACACTCCCAAGGTATATACTTTGGGAATTCAAAAAATCCTTACAATAAATCATAATTAATTAAAATATATGATGTTAATGAATGGTCTAGGGTAAAAATAAGGTTTAATTGATTAAAAAAATAAGGTTTCATCATTTGGACTATAGAAAATTAGGTTCTCGTGATTATTTGGCCCCCCACCATGATTATTGTTTCTTACACTATGTTTTTTTGTTTTAGTCAATGGTTGAAACCATAAGGGATGTAATTAATTCTGAATGATATAAAAAATGATATTCATTCATTCCTAATAAGAGAAATTTTATAGGAGATAGAATGAAAATATCATTTCTCTAATCACACAACATTCTCATGATATAAATCATAATAGACTTTCAAACTTGGTAATTAGGGAACAAAAATATGTTAAGTCCTTAATGAGGTAATTTCCAACTTTCTTCAGTTGAATAGATAATCCAATAGTTACTGAACAATTGATTAGTACCACTTGAAATATGTGTTCCACCCTCCAGAGATTGGAACATGAAAATTTCATTTTAACTTCCTACCATCCAGATAGTTAAACATATCAATGGTGGAATCCTATCAATAATATGAGAAAAAATTGTGAAATTAAATCCATAGACTCAAAGGAGTTCAAGAACATATTTTTCAATAATCACATATATCATGTTATTCATATGTAAATAGAGAAGTAGTTTTCTGAGCTAAAACAAAAGGATGATGAATCTATTGGTACCTATGATGAAAATTTCACAAGACTCATGAAGTAAATTTATGGTATTATCATCCAACATAAAATTAGGGTTTTTGATTTTTTTTTTGGTTAATAAAAATTATATGGGGTGTTAGAAATAAGATAATTCAATAGCTGTAAAGATATAGTTTGATAAGAAATCAAGTTGGAAATAGAGGGTGAATTTAAATACCAATCCCATGGTTTTAAAAAGGAAAGGGAGAAAGAGTTTAATGAAAAATTTAAAAACCATGGAGAAAAGAAGATGAGCCATATTTTATATTCAATGTGTGGAAAAAATAATGGTATATTTTTTACTTAAGGTAACTAATTAGTGTTTTAATTGTATAATGGAATTTGAACTAGAATTGGATTCCTAAAGTGATGGGAATAAATTAGTTAACAATGTTAATATATAGATTTCTGGATAGAGTGAACCTCCCCAATTCATTTTTTCATGTTTAATGAGGTAGAACCTTATGTTGAAAAGTGAAAAAAAAACCTAATGGAAAATGGTGATGATCAATTTAAATAACCTATTAAGTTGAGGGGCAAGGGTAAATCTGATATGATCACTATTTCTGAAGAGAGGTCTGATTATAATGTGGTGTAAGCTGCACTTATCATCAAATCAAGATCTACTAATTTGTTTTTCAACTATAAATCTACCATTTTATCATATTAAATGATTTTCAAAGAGTTTAAATATCCCAAACAAATGGTTTGATATTGAATTATCAGTTAAAACCCCTAATGGATTAATGATCATATCTCAATTCTATGATTCCTCTATGATTCATGTCTGTGGGAATGTTCTTTCAAAATATATTTTCATTATTCTTGTGGTTGAATTTGATGTCATTTTTGTGATATATTATATTTTAATTCACAAATCCAACGTCAATTGTCAAGTAAGGGAAGTAATGATTGATATTACAAACCCATCTATGACCATCTGTCTATGTGATAATAAGTATGAACATCTTATTGGAATTACATCTAGTTTATTGATCTTAATTTCTATTCAGAAGAGGATTTTTATCTCAAATGGTTGGTGAGAATACAAGAATTAATTATATGGATATTGTTATATAACTTTCTGATGTCTTTCTAGAATAATTTCATATTCTTCCACCAATACGATAATTTCAGTTCTCAATAGAAATCATAATCAATGACACACCAATTTTTATGACTCAATATAGAATGTCTATGATTTAGTTACAGTAATTATTGAGAAAACTATAAAGAACCTATCTTTTCTTAAATTAATTTTACATTATTTTAATGATAAACAAAATAAACACATTAAAAAGTGAGGATATAAATGTTTAGTGTCTTGGGAAGACTAGGACCATACTTAACATTTACAACATAAAACATAAACATTTATTTAATTCATTCTTATCCAACTTTTTATTATCCCTTGAAATATCTTGAGTACCCATATTCACCAAAGGATATACATCGACATGGGTGATCTAAATTTATAGTAAGAGGATATATGTGAATAATATAAAATGGGGTGATCATAATGATAACATCTTTATAAAAATCATGAGAGGAAACATTAGATAAAGGAATGTATTATGGCAATGTAATAAAAATGAAACATCATGTCTTAGTTATCAAATACCAAAAATATTCGTAAACAAATATAGAGTCTTATTCATGAATCATTTCACTTTAACTCATGAGATTCATAACTTTATCCAATTCATTGGAGTTTTTTATAATTCCGGGTTCACCTTTCACATCAAAACATTCATATTGCACTATATAATTCAAGGCACACCAGTCACATCATAACATTTACATTATCATGCATGCCATGTAGAAAATTTATCCAACATGAGAATAAAATAAACCATGTAAATAAATGGAGTTAACATAATAAATAATACATTCATAAACATTTTTATTCCCAAAATAATGAAGGAATATCATTCTTGAAATAGAACCGGTAACCTTGAGTGAAGAGTGAAATAATCATTGAGATGTAAAAAAGGGTGTGTTTATTTGAAAGAAGATTTCCTTTGGAAAATATTGAATTTGGCGTAAAATCAATTAGAAAACATGTATATACCAAAAAAGGTAATATAATTATGATGAAATTATTTTTAAGGTGAATCCATACTGATAACTTATTTATGAGGGAAAACCCAATGAAAGAGAGCTGGGATTGAGAATTTCCCATTACATTGTGTCTGAAGGATTTCTTCACTTTAATGTTGTATATAATGAAATTATATTAATCAATTAAAAATTAAATATCCTTTAATACATGAATTTTATTCATTATTGTTTTATTATTTTCTTTAATGGGCCTTTAGATGAGTTATAGAGCTTATATTCATTGCTCGGGAGTGTTAATTATCATAGATTTTATGAACAGTTCACTTGTATTCATAAATGGATGTTCATTTGAAATGTCGTTAAACATCCATAATTGATAATATATATTATTAGTGAAATTACAATGATATAAATGATATTATAATGAATTTTTAAATACCATGAGGATGAATCAATATATAAAATTTTAATGATAAATGCTTGGATTAATTTAGTGGGTTTTATTACAGTGAAATTTTATTGTAGTAATATTTTCTGTCTTGAATTTATATAGATTACAAAAATTCCCCTAAGATAAAATACATATATTATGATATGGTTCAGCCATTAAAATTATTTCATGACCAGTCTTGAAGATGTTAATTCAAATTGAAAACTCATCGTCCTTGAATGTGACAAATTAATACTTCTCAAGTGGTGTTTTCATTTACCCAAAAATCCAGGAGGTAGGCAAGAAACATTCTCCTTGTAAAATATATTAAACAAAAATAAAAATGAACAGGATAATTGATTCATGAAACATCTCAACAAATGAGGGTATAGACCTTACCACAAAGGTCATCCTCGACAAGATCATTACAAAAATCAGGTAAGACAGACGACCAACTGGAACTGACCTCTAAAATTGCTCTCTTAGAAAGAGCATCAGCAACCTGATTGGCCTCATAATAAACATGCATAACATCAAGGGAAATTACCTCCTCAAGCCAATTAAATTCAATCCAATCTGGAAGGATCTTCCATGACACATTTCTGGAGTGATCCCAAAGAATTTGAACAGCAATATCTGAATAGGACTCTAACCATAATTGATTCCAATTATATTAAATTAAAAATTTTATTGTTTATTCATGGCACAAAGCTCTGTTTCAATTGTAAGCCCGTTTCCAATAAAATGAAAGAATAAACCTTTCACAAACCCATGGGATGTTCAAAAAACACCACCGCATGTAGCAGGGCCCGGATCACCCAAGGCTACTCCACCAAAATTTACTTTGAAACATTGGGAGATGAGAGGTATCCATCAAATATACATCATCAGTATTGGCTTCATAGACCTACCATTCACACCAATTTATCTGAAAAGAACTAGTTCAAAAACCTCATTATCCATATATCCTTTTTGAATAAGGGAGGCAGTCCAAATTTCATGATTTATGAACAAAACACCATTATGAAAGGAGGGATATATGTTGTTGAAAGATAAATCATTTCTTTCCTTCAAATTCAAAAGAATACACTCAAAGAAGCATCCAACCGAAGGAATTGAATCTGTTCACTATGCTCCTTTCAAAAAATGGATTGTAAAATATCCTCCACGGACTGCAAGTTAAACCATCATGTGAAAAGAGCCTACAAATACATCCAGAGCCTGCAAGTGAATCTATATGAAATGAATAGATGTCGATGATTTTCATGTACCTCTAAGAAGAGAAGATAGGAAGGAGCCAACTAGACACCAGTGGGCTATAAAAGATTCTATAATGGATGGTGTTGTTTCCAAATTTTCTAGACAAGGATAGTTAAAGCAGGTAGGATAAAATAATTTTTCACACCATTGATCCATGATAGTGGGTTCAAGGAGGGGCCACAAAGTATTCTATAGAAATATTTTGTAAAACATATCTCATTAAAATTGGGAATCCAAACCAAAGTATCATAATCCATATACATATATCATGAGATCTACAAGAAATGGTTTTTAGGTAACAAGCCATTCATATTCACAGTACTTAAAACATAAGAAATATTAAGGTTCATCAGAGATTTAAGAACAAAAATGTCTTCACAAATGGGTTGGGACAACCAAGGGGTTGTCCAATAGTTCAGTGTAGAGTACTCTCATACCATCCAACTAGAGTTTTCCATAAGTCTAGCATAACCCTTCTTGAGGCCAGGCCAAAAAGAGGAAGTCATATAATATCCATATCCATGTTGAATCTTTCCCACAAACCTGGAAGAGAGATACTCCATAGAGGGATTGAATTTTGAGAGAATATTCCACACAAACATCTTAATAAAAGTATCATTGAATAACCTCAAGTATTTCAACCCCATTCCCCCCATTTGGGTCAGTTTAATATAGTCTTTCTAGGACAATCTGAATAAATTTCTCTCATTAGTTGATCCAGTGCAGATAAAATTTCTGATCTTACCACTCAGTTATTTGACAAGTTCCCTTGGCCATCTATAAAGAGAGAAAGAATAGAAAAACATTGAGGTAATCACTGAGATAACCAAGAAAATTGTTCCCTCCTAAGACATATTCTTACCTTTCCGGTTCATTAGTTGATTATAGATTTTCAGAGAAATGTTCTCAATATAGAAATGCTTCACTCATCCCTAAAACAGAGGCACTCCTAGATAAGTTAAGGGCACAGTTCCCCACTTCATTCCAAGATTCAAAGAAATTCTATTCTGTTTTGAAATGGTTATGCCTTCCCCAAATATAACTGAATACTTGTTCCAACTAATAAACCTGCCTAAAACTTCCTCATAATGTGAAATTATTCCCTTAATACAAGAAATTGTCCCTTTTTCTACCATTCCAAACAGCAGAATGTCATCGGCAAAGAACAAGTGAAAAAGATCAAGGGGATTCCTCCCAATTTTCATCTTCTAAAACCAACCAAATTAGCAAGTTCATTAAGAATCCGACTCATGTAGTCTTATCAAATAGAAAAGAGCAATCTATAGAGTGGGTATCCCTACCTTACTCTTCTTTTACATCGAAATAGTCCACTAGTAAATCCATTAATAAGAATAGAGAGCCTTAAACTTCCCAAGATGAAGATAACCAGTCCAACAAATCTCTCCAAAAACCCATCCATTTGATGAAATATGAAAATAAAACATTATCTAATTCTGTCAAAAGCCTTAGATATGTTAGTATTCAAAGCCCTATCACCTACCTTTTGCCTCCTCTTTATGTGATTGATACATTTAGAAGCAGTGAAAAGGTAGTTTTGAATGTTCCATCCTGTTAAAAAACCAAATTGATTATTGGAAATAATCCCTTATCAATTTCACCCAAACTCTAAGTCATGATTTTACTGATAATATTTGGTATGGTATTCCAAATAGCCAAAGTTCAAAAGTATTTAATATCAAGGGAACATTATTTCTTAGTAATTAGAGTAATAAAGTTAGAGTTCATCCCAAAAGGCATAAAAGAGGATCTATAAAAATTTATCACTACATTTGTGACATCATAATGTAAAATATCCTAGTAGAACATAGAAAACATGTTTGTGAAACCATCAGGACCAGACATACTATCAATATTTAAAGATAGGTGAGCACCATAGATCTCATTGGACTTTGGAATTTGAGTAAGCCTATTGTTCTGAAATATCATTGATAGAAGGAACAAAAAATGGATAATTTTATCAAAGTTGTCTACCCCATTATCTAAATAAAGTTTCTCAAAGTAGTCTATAGCAGCTTTTACAATCTCACATTCAGAGGAGAATATATTAACATAAATATTAATGGAATTAAGACTCCTTTTTTCTCTCTTTTTCTTATGAAAACAATGGAACAGTATAAATTTCCAATATCCCTCCTTTAACCATACCATATTAAACTAGTTATGATCTAATATCTCTTTTAGATTCAAGTGAATGTCCATATTTGAAGAAGCTTGTATCTCCTCTATTGAGGGTATATCATGGAGAATGTTATTTTCTGATAGTTCAGTAAGAAAATATCATCTTCATTAATGTCGTTATCAAGGGTGGAAAAAATAGGTTTTACTCCATTGCTTTAATCCTATCTTGACATCCTTTAATTTACAACACACAATATGGAAAGGACTTCCCAAGAAGTCATAATTATATACATCCAAAACAATCTCCCTGCAACCCAGAATGACCATCCATGAATTATTAAATTTAAAATGGATCGGGGCTGACCTCACTCTGCTGTCACGGACCACAACAAGAATGGGGTTATGATTATAATGTATCCTTGGAATGGTGGCTCCAGACACATCAATTACACTATTTCTTTTATCCACTTGCACAAAACATCTATCTAGCTTGCTTGCCTGTCGTCCATTAATGGTGTACCTGATCCATATAAAATCATCTCCGGACATGGGTACCTGAGTCAACCCACATTTATCTATGCAAGAGAAAAAATCATAGGTTGAAGTACGAAAAAAATTCTCTCCAGTTTTTTCTTTAGGTATCAATATATTGTTAAAATCACCACGTAAAATCCAACTATTATTTATACCCTCAGAAATATATACTAGATTCTTCCACAAATTTCTTCTCCTTGTGTATAGATTGAAAGAATAAAAAGGTTATCGAATGAGTGATAAAATTTATGATGCATGAGATAGTCACAGACTGCTTATCATTCATGAGGGAGTTAATCAAAACACTATGATCCTTCATGACCCATAAGAATTCAGCACTGCCACCCACTTTATTATTTGAAATGAAGGAGTAACCAAAAAAATACCACTTAAATGAGAACCAAGTCTCAAATTTCATTCACAGATCTGCAATACCATTTAATAAAGGATTATTGGCCATAAAAAGATGCCTAATATACTTAAGGGTGGGAGAGTTTCATATCCCTTGGTAGTTCTAAAATAAGATCTTTATTATATTGACATGAGCCTAGTGATAGGCCCATCATCACTTAGTTTCATGTTTTTAGTAGATAAAATAGTACTCAATTCATCAGGGGGGTGAGCATCTGAATCTTGATTCAGAGTGAATGATTCACCACTATCCACATAAGAGGTCTCAGAATGAAGAAATGAAAATTTGTTCAAGGAATCAACATGAGAAAGTAAACTAGTAGGGAGTCATCTCCTTGCAGCCATGTCTAGATGGACCTGGAAAAATTCCCTAGGATGATATCCATAATTCTGGCCAGTACCTTTAGTGTTAAGGTAATCACTGTTGGAAGGGAGAATAATATCTTTAGAGGCATTGGTGGGAGCATCAGAATTGGCATCATTCACCAACACATCTCCCGAAATAGGCTCCAACGTGGTATAATTAGTCTAATTAGATTGACATGCTAGCCTAGACGAATCAAAAACAAGGATTTGAACAAAATCTTGGCCACATAATTTAGAAACAGGATCAACATCACAAGTGGAAATAATGGGCTGTGTAGAAAACTGCTCAATATTGGACTTTCCCTCCTGAACAGCGTCTAAAAGAGGGACCAGTTGAGAAGATCCTAGTAGAGTCGAAGGGTCCAAATCTTGATCAATCACATGTACATGTGGTGCATCTGGATTCTTAACTTGATTGGGATCCCCCACAATGACCAGGATTTAACCCCCCCAGTTATAATCACTCTCTTACTGAGTACCTGAATCTCATTTAGCATTAGATGGATCTGGTCTAATGTTCTTTCCCTTCTTTCTCTTATAAGTCGAATCCTCATGCCCTCTGATTTTATAGAAACTATAGATTTTATGTCTATTGCAATCTGATACCATGGGTCCAAAGAAATGGAAATTCGATCAAAACTTGGGCTTCCTCTCATAAATAATCCCAAGATTAAGACTATCATACTTAGTGGTCCGCACCACTTCTTCCACAAGGGTGACATATATATTAACCTCAACCAAAATCCTCACATAATGACCAAAAAAATGATTGTTAGTTTTCTTATCTAGACTAATTGGATTACCAACATATGAAGAAATATCCCATAAAATTTGGGGGTGCCAGTGTAGCCATTTAATATTGCATACCCATATCCATAATTGAGAATATGTGTTATTAACAGAGTTCAGATCAAAATTAATGTCTCATTCATGAATCTGAATGAATCTAGGATTTAGAGAGACTGAGCCAATACTCCAAACATGACTCTTTATTTCATCAAATGTAAAACCCATATGATAAAACCCAGGACCCATAGCCATAATCTTACAGTCACCAATCCATAGATCAGAAAAAAAATTATTAAGTTCATTGAACATCCAAGGCTTCACCCCTTTTGAAATCAGAACCCGAGCTGTTATGGAGGACATACATAAATTCACCCTTTCCTCAACATCATTTTGATCCACCACAACATTCACAATAAACACTTTTCTAATGATCATGCTGGTTGGAGAATAATCACTGTATAGAAAAGATGTACTTCCCATACTCTTCAGTGCATCCACAAATCTTTTCCTTCATCCAGCTCCATCCTGAGTAACACATGATTTAATGTAACCTTTCTCACCAAATCTAAACAATTATTGTGTCCAGTAAAATCATCCAACACCATTCTGTGACCATAGGACCTTTCCAACTCAACAACATTTGATCTGGGAGAAAGATCCCAAGGATTAAGGTTGTTTCCAGGTTCTGCACCGCTCTCTTCCATCCTCATATATTTATTTCCACTTCTGGTGTTTCCATTTATTGAATAAAAGGAGTGGGATGATGAGATTTTGATGAACTATCCCATGAAAAAAATATAATTACATTACATTTATGTTAATATAATTATCATACTATTTGGGTGAAAGGAGGTGAGGATATAAAAATAAAAGCAAGGATCTTGAATGAAAATAAAGGAATCAGAAAGAGGAATTTACCTCTTGAGTTTATCTCCTTTGAGATCCTCTTTAGGGGAGAGTATTTGATCTTTTGAAGAGACCAAGGACTTCTCGACATGAGGAATGATCTTGGAGGAATATTTAGGTAGTGTTTAGCTAATTATTGAAGCTAGATATTTTTGAATAAATGAGGTTGCGATGGGTGGTATTTATTGTGGAGGGGATGACAGTTTTCTTAATATTTTATGCCTTAGATTATTAATTTCCAAAAAGATAATAAATTATGATGATTAAATGATTAAAAATTGTAAATAATTAATGTGAGCTTGATATTTGATTTCGTAAAATGACTTGTGATGTTATGAATAGTGGATTTAAATTATAATGTATTTATACGGTAAATTAAAGAATTTTACTACTCACCAAAAAATCAAGTATTTCTGAAAAATATCAAAAATTATCCCTAAATTTTTTTGAAATGTATAATCTAAATATGACCTTTATTTTATGAAAATAATTTTTGAAATATTATTAATTTAATTTTATATTAAAATCAAAATTTATTTGAAAAATACCAATTTTAAAATTAAAACTTCCCTTCTTACAGTTTGAAAATTTAATAAATGTCTCAGAAAATTATCATATAATAATAAGACATAAAATTAATAGTTTATGAATAAATTTTATGAAACTAAATTTTCTTTTAAATAATTAGATTAATCACTAAATATTGATGACTTATAAAAATACCAACATTATAATATAATAATACCATATTTCCACCTATAGGATGGATACATTTTATTTATACTATCAATGTTGAAGTTCATATTAACATGGACGATTTACTATTAATTAGGGTAACATTACTATCCATAAGGTTATGTTTCTATTCAACTATAATTAATATAGTCATATAGAACTCCAAACATCATCCTGAACACAACCGTGTATGTCAGGTTTTCAAAATTCAAAAAACAGAAGTGGGAAAATCAAGTTTAGTGGTCACATAGTATTTAGTATCATGATATTTCATTGTGTATCCTAATGTGATTATAATTTAAGGAATAATTATAATAAGGGAATTCCATTGATAAAAAAATTGTTGTTACATTCTTCCCCCTTATAAAATTTCACCCACAAAATTTTCTCTTTACATAAACAGGTGTGGGTGCTTCTTTTTCATTACCTCCTCGGGTTCCCAATTTTCTTCTTCCTATTTATAGTTCTTCCAAAAAACATTGGAAATATGGGTTGTATTGATTCATAAAACCTTATCTCTTCGATCTAGAATCTTGATTGGCTTCACCACATAAGAAAAATCATCTTCCATTTGTACCACCTATGAATTTAGTACATGTGAGAGATCTAGTATGTACTTCCTCAGGGCTGATATGTGAAACACATCATGAACTTGAGCCATATTTGGTGGAAGTGAAAACCGATAGGCCAAAACTCCTATGAAGTTAAGGATATCAAAGGGGAAAATGTACCTTGTTCTTAACTTCCCTTTCTTTCCAAACCTTATGACTCTCTTCTATAGTGATATTCTAAGAAAGACTTTATCTCCAACATCGAAATCCAAGTCCCATCGACAATTATCCGCATAGAAATTTATCTAACTCTAATCATCTTTGATATATTTCTATATTGATTAAAACTTATCTATAATCTCTTTTACAAGATCGTGTCTTAATATCTTTCTTTCACCAAATTCATGCTAACGGGTTGGAGTTCTACATTGCTTTCCATACAGAGCTTCATATGGAGCCATATGAAAACTTGAGTGGAAGCTATTATTTTATGAGAACTCAACCAATGGGAGATCTTAATCTCATCCACATATGAATTATAAAGAGTATGATCTTAGCATAACTTTGAGTATTTGAATAGTCCTTTTAGATTGGGCATCATTTTGGGGGTGATAATTCCTGCTGAAATTTAATTCAGTACTCATAGCATGTTGATGAATCGTCCAGAATTTTGATGTGAACATGGGAGGACAGTCAGAGACAATAAAGAGTGGAACCCCACACAGTCTCACTACTACCTTTAGATATACCATTTCAGGTTGTTAAAGTGAGAGATCTTTCTGAATAGAAATAAAGTGGGAAGTCTTCATGAGTCAGTCAACCACAACCCATATTGCATTATTTTCCTTGAATGTATTTGGGGGAGCTGTGAAAAATTCCGTAGTGACATTCTCCCATTTCCACATGGGTATAGTCAATGGTAGAATCATCCCCTAGGACTTATATTACTCTGATTTAACTTGCTGACATATCAAGAACCTCACGATATACTCAGCAATCTCCTACATCATGTTGTCCCATGAGAAGTGTTCTCAGAGATCACGGTACATCTTAGTACTCCCAGTATGGATAGATAATGTTAAGATATGTGGTTTATCAAATAGCTCCTTATTTATCTCATTCGATTAAGGAACACAACTCCTTTTTCCATATTTAATCACCCCATCATCATTGATATGGAACTCTTGTACCTTCGTGTCATTTATTTCATTCACCTTCTTTTATAGCTCCAGATCATCCCTTTAGGCCTCCTTAATATTCTCTTGGATATATGGTTCTATAATAATTTTGGAATGATATAATTTATTACCAACCCTTATTATTTCCAAATCCAACCATTGCATATTCATAAATATTTTATCTTTCTCAGTCCACAAAATGGATAGAGTAGCATGTTATTTTCATCATTGGGAATCAACTAGATTTCTTTCCTCATTGGACGATAGTGAATACAGACATCGTAGTCTTTGATTATCTCTAACAATCTCATGTGATGCATGTTAAGCTCCTTTTGTGTGAATATATACTTTAGGATCTTGTGATTGGTGTATATTTCACACTTCCCACCATAGAGGTTGTGACTCTAGATTTTCAATGAAAAATCACAACTGTTAGATCTAGATCATGCGTCAGGTAGTTCTTATCAATGATATTCACCTTTTGTGAGGCATAGTCTATCACATTATCATTTTTCATGAGTACACAACCCAATTATTTCCTTTAATCATCACTTTATATCACAACCCGTTCCCCACTCTTTGATAATGTGAGTATAGGTGCAGTGAACATTCTTCTCTTTATCTCCTTGAAGATTCCCTCACATTATTTCATCCAAACATACTTTACCCATTTCATTTTTAACATAGTAATCTGGTTTGAAAAATGTGATAAAGTTTTCACAAAACATCGGATGTACCTAGTTAATCCAAGAAAAATACCAATTTCTTTAACACTAGAGGTTTTGTGCCATACCTCAATAACCACTATTTTTTGAGGGTCCATAGAAATTACCTCACATGTGATCACATGTCCAAAGAATCTTACTTGATTAATCCAAGAGTCAAATTTTTTAACATGGTGGACAACTTTTCCATCCTTAATATTTCCAACAGAAGATTTAGATGTTCTTCATGTTCATACTTTATTTTGTAGTAGATGAGAATGTCATCAATAAATAGTAGAAAATTTTTTTAAGGTAATGTCTAAAGAATATATTAATCAAATCCTTGAATATTTTAGTGGAATTAGTAATTATGAAGGGCATATCGAGAAACTCATAGTGCCTATACCTTGTACAGAAGGATGTATTCTTTAAATGTTACTTATTACCCTTTAACTGATGATATCCATAACAACGATCCTCCATTGAGAAGTTTTAATCTCCTCACAACTGATCCTCCAATGGCCCAAAGGCCTTCATTTTTTATTGATTTTTTGATAATCCGCCTTTCAAGGGGTGAGGTGGAACCCTTACAAGGCCCGTTGGCGTAAGTATTACATGGGGCATAGGCCTTAGAGGAATTCATTGCCCGTAGGATTAAAACATTACATACAACCCAGACGAACTACTTAAAACTGCTCCTCCCCAGTATCGTCATCGTGAAATCAGCTCTCCACCTTCACATGGTTGTTCGGCTAGGAATTATCGTGAATCCAAAGGCTTGTCCCGATGGTAGGTGACAAACCCTCTCATTCTTGCAATCTGTTTAGCTTCTACTGTGGTGAAAGCTCGTTGCTCATCCTTTTTGTAGAGCTTGTTCCTTGTAGGTTGTCTGGTTTCCATCTGCACTAAGGTGGCCTGAAGGCCCTGAGATGGCCCAAAGGCCTTACTGACCCAAAGGCCTGGGTGGCCCAAAGGCCTTACAGGACTCAGGGACCAAATCGGTAGCCCGAAGGCCCAAACAGGGGCATATTTCTGGCTGCTACAGTGCCAAATAGTTCCTGCTACAATTCCCGATACAGTACCTACTACCGTACCCTATAAATTCTGCCTCCACCTAGATTTGATCCCTGGTCGTTTGAATGCACTTACGGAGTCCTTACCAACTAGGCTAAGGCTCATATGATCCTCACAACTGATAGAACAATTATTTAATACTAGGGATGTGATACTATCTCTTTTATGGTGTTCTTCATGAGTCATGATAGTCGATAGATAGCTGCATTGATCCATCCTTCTTCTTCATAAAGAGCCATGGTACACCCCAAGGTGAATCACTAGGGCGTATGAACCCTTTATCCAAATGCACTTGTAGTTGATTCTTTGACCCCTCAAGTTCGATATGATCCATCCTATAGGGTCACTTTGAGATAAGTGTAGCTGCAAGTATGATTTCTATTAAGAACACTACCTTACCATCTAGGGGTTTTCTGGGTGACTCTTCAAGAAATAAATCATTTTATTCCCTCATGATGGGAATTTTAGCTAGTTTGATTCTTTAATTTGACTCTACTATTTTTGTGAAGTATGCTTCATCCAAGAGAATAAACACCCACACCGTTGAAGGATTTTCCAAAGGAGATTCATGATCTTCCTTGAATTTTTTGATAATCATGGGATGGTTGGGATTATGAAAATATTTTTAGTTTTTATGAAAATTTATATGTGATCTATATAAAGAGATCCAATTCATTCCCATTATAGAATCAAATTACACCAAGGGAGGTATTACATGATTTGTTGGATGAATCTTCCCATATATGCCAATAAGAGATGAGTCCCACACTAGGTGTTTAAAGATATATCTACTTAAAGGTTTCAGGGCTTCAATTATATAGTCATCATAAACTTTCAAGATATAAAGGAATGTTAGAACTAGACTCAAATATGACTTGTTCCATTCATGAGTGAAAAGAATGTTTACCTTGTATGACTTCATTTTTTTTCTCAAATTCCCTTGTAATGACAGAATAAGCCTTATAGAGCACACATTAGACATTTCTCTAAAACATTGATGAAATTCCCATGATACTTTTTTCCAAAAAATTTACATGTGGGTGGTTGAGTTTTCTTCCCTCCGAAATCATTAGATCCTCGAGCTTGAAACTTAACTATTCATTTATTATCAGCATATCCATCGGACTATTCTACAAAATCCATATCCACTTTGAGATCACATCAAAAAACATCTTCATAACTCTCAACATATCAAATTTTAAGAACCTTTAGAATGTGTGGTTTTATACAGCAAAATAATCTATCAATTTTTCTATAATTATTGATAAAAAACCTGAAGCATACCTTATAGGCCTTGTGATATTCGCTTCATAGGCTGTGATAGATTCACCTTTATTTTCATGATCTATATCAATTCTTTCTCTATCTAGGTATGAATATTTATTGGGAAATATTTGTTAAGAAAAATTATCTTAAAGCATTCATATTCCATCTCTTCAATTTCTTCATCCAGCATGGTGTACTTAATAAAATACCACCATTAATCATCCTCTCCATCTAGATCATAAACGACCAGAATCACCTTCTCTATCTCAGAATAGTTAAGCACAAAATATATTCTCCACGGTGTTTACCCACTATTTCACAAATATTGGATAAGAAGATCCACTAAATTTTGGTGGTTTTTGCTGTCTAAAACACTCAATTGATAGTTTTTCCCTCTTAGTTGAAGGATGAAATTACATATTATTCATATTTTTGTTCATAAAAAGAGATAACTAGGTAATAATCTTCACGGTGTTTGGAAATCCACCTCCCAAATCATTGGGGATGTCTTTCGGTCCATCGCTGCATTTTCCCTCACATGGGCTGTTGGCCGGATTTCTCCTGGTTCCCACCATTTCCTAAAATAAGAACGGTTACAAAAATACGTAGGTAAACAATTCATGAATAAATAACTTATTAATATATGAAATTTGCACTGGAATCATATCTTATGGGATCCTTATGTATATAAAATCTTCTTGCATGCATGTTTGTTCGTATCCTTATACTAGAGGTTTTCTCCAAGGTTCACTAATCCTAATTTCTAAAATAACTAAAACTTTCCTCTAATACCAAATATATTGAACCTTCCTTTTCTAATAATACATTTACATCATTATAATGACAAATAACATAAAAAAATTACAAAATGAAGATCCAAAGGTTTAGTATATTGGAAAAAATCGGACCATACATAATATTTACAACATAAAACATGAACATTTATTTAAATCATTATTCTCCATCATCTTTACATCCCTTGATATCTCCTCAGTAAACATTGTCACCTGAGGATATAAATCAAAATGGGTGACATAAAATCTCAATAAGATGGCATATAAGAACAATATAACAAGGGGTGAGCATAATGATAACATCATCATCCAAATCATGAGAGTAATTAGTAGATAATGGCATGGATTGTAAAAATGCATAAAAATGAAACAACATGTCTTAGTGGTCAACTATCACACAATGTTCTGAAAAAAGATATCATCATGTTCATGAAACATTTAACTTT
Organism: Viscum album; assembly: GCA_963277665.1. Classification (NCBI taxonomy): domain Eukaryota; kingdom Viridiplantae; phylum Streptophyta; class Magnoliopsida; order Santalales; family Viscaceae; genus Viscum; species Viscum album. The sequence goes on from OY728137.1 coordinate 216,401,237, forward strand.
AACTCATGAGATTTATCAATTTAACCAACTCATTGGAGCGCTATTAAATTCTAGTCACCCCCATCACATCATAATATTCATATTATCATCCATGCCCCATATAAAATATGTGAAATTTGAACATAAAATAACCCATGGGAAGAAACGGGTTTCGCATCATAAATCATACATTTATAAACATTTAGATCCCAAAATAAATAGGGAATGTCAATCATGACATTGAAACTTTAACCTTGAGTGAAAATTGAAACAATCATTAAGAAGTAAAAACGGTGTGCATATTTGAAAGAAAATTTCTTTTGGAAAACATTAGATCTTTTATAAATTCAATTATAAAACAAGTATATCTAAAAAAAGGTAAATTAATTATGAGAAAAATATTTTTAAGTTATATACATTCTAAAAATGGGTTGAAGATGGAAAACTCAAAGAAATAGGGTTGGGTTTGAGAATTTCCCCTAACCTTGTGTCCGGATGCTTTCATTACTTAAAATTATAATATAATGAAGTTTGATTAATTAATTAACAATTAAATTTTCTTTAATAAATTAATTTTATATATCATGGTTTCATAATTTTCCTTTATGGTCCTTTGGATGAGTTATAGAGAATAAAGTCATTATTTACGAGTGTTAATTTTTTTTAGGATTTATGAACGGTCCAATTGTATTCATGAATAGATGTTCATTTTAATTGTGGTTAGACATAAAAATTTGTTAATATATATTATTAGTTAAATATTAGAGATATAAATTATATTATGATTAATTATTTTATATTCCATGAGGGTGAATCATTATGTAAAATTTTAATAATAAATGCTTGGATTAATTAGGCTGTTTTTCTCACAATGAACTAATTTTGTATTATTATTTTATATCATGAGTGTATAAGGAATCCACAACAAAAAATAAGATAAAATAAATATATTATGATCTAGTTAAACCATTAAAATGGTTTCATGACTAGTCTCAATGATGGTAATGAAAATTGAAACCCTGTTATCTTTGAATGTGACAAATTAACACATTTCAGACATTGTTTTCATTTATAGTATAAATGGAGGGGCAAGGTGAGATTATGATGAACTGTCTAATTAGAATAATATAATTCAAGTAAATTTATGTTACTGGAGTTCTCAAACCATTTTATTGAAAGGATGTGAGGAATTTAAAAGAAAATAAAGGAACTTGAAAGAAAATAAAAGAATCAGAAAGAGGAATTTACCTCTTGAGTTTATCTCCTTTAAGAGCCCCTTTAAGAGAGATGATTTGGTCTTTTGAGGAAACAATGGTCTGATGGACATGGGGAAGGATCTTTGGGGATATTGGGGTAGAATTTTGGGATGTCTTGAATCTTTATATGTGTTAAGAAATGAGGGTGTGGGGTGGTATATATAGGAGAGGGGAGGAGGGTTTTCATAATATTTTAATCATTAGTTTATTAAATTCCACAAAGATAAAAAATAATGATGATCACATGAATAAAAATAGTAAAGTGGGCATGTGATTTAGATATTTGGTTCCTTGCATCACTCAAGATGTTAGTAATAGTCGATTTAAATTATAATATATTTATACGGTAAATTAATGTCTTTTATTATTCACAAAAATAAAGTATTTCTGATGAATATCAGAAATTAACCCTAACAATTTTATGACATATAGAATAAAAAATGAACTCCATTTTATTAAAATAATTTTTTAAATATGATTAATTTAATTTTTTATTAAAATCATAATTTACTTGAAAATAAAAAACATCAAAATCAAAACTGCTTTTCTAAGAGTTTGAAAAATTAAATAAGGTCTCATAAAATTAACATACAATCATAATGAATTAAAATAATATATTATGAATAAATTTTATAAAGATACATGTTATTTTAATTATTAAATTAATCAGTAAATATTAATGACTTTGAAAAATACCAACACTATAATATAATTATACAATGTTTCCACATATAGGATGGATAAATTTTCTTTATACTACCATTGTTGAAGTTTCTATTCACATGGATAATTTTATATTCATAAAGGTAACATTAAGTTTTATAAGGGTACTTTATTATTCACCAAAAATTAATATTGTCATATAGGACTCCAAACATCACACTGAACACAACCATGTATGTCATATTTTTAAAATTTAAAGCATAGAAGTCGAAAAATCATGTTCAATGGTCACATAGTATTTAGTATCATGATATGTCATTGTGTTTCCTAATTTGATTATACTTTAAGGCATAGTTATAATAGTGTAATTTGATTGATAAATCATTAGTTCATTACAAAAATTCCAAGAAAAATGTGAAAAGTGATTCATTATTCTTTTTGTGTCACCATGGGGTGAACCTATTCAGTTTTTCTATAAGATAAAGGGGTTTATATGATACATTGTATTGATTATCGAGATATAAAAATGATCGTGATCAATAAAACATATCATCTTCCCTATATTGATTACTTGTTTGATCAACCATGATGAGCTCAATAATATTCTAAGTTTGACCTTATTTTGGATAGCTTATATTGAGGGTTAAGAAAAAGGATATCCCCAAAATGGAATTATGAACAATGTATGTACCCTAGGAATATATATTTATTCCTCTTGGTATTAATAATTCCCCTTATATATCATGTATTTAATTAATAGTTTCTTTATATATTATCTTGATCTGTTTGTGGTAGTGTTTGTAGATAATATTCTTATCTAGTCAAAGAGTAAGGAAGAGCATGAAGATCACCTAATAATTTTACTATGGAACCCAAGGAAGGAAAATCTATATAGAAAATTTTCAATGAATGAATTTTGGCTGTAAAAGGATCATTTTGTGGTCATATAATATCAATATATATTAAATCAATAGATCCATCATATATGGAATCAATTTAATTTTTTCCAGACCAACCATAGTTATATAGATTAGTAGTTTTCTTAGTTTAGCTGAATATTATTGACAAGGTGTGGCGAATTTCTCATAACTATATAATACTATTAATAAATTAACATGGAAGTGATAAATGTTCCACTTGACATATGAATTTCATTCAAATTTCAAGGAATTGAATAGAATGATAGTCAGTTAACTTTTGATTACACTACAATGTAGTATAGAAGTGTTTGAAATAAATATTAATGCATCCAATAAGGGATTGAGATGTTTTATTATTTATAATTACATAGTTATAACTTAATACTCTTCAAAATATATGATTAATGTGAAAAAGTACACATCTCTGGATGTGGAGTTAGATGTGGTGTTTTTTCATTTAATATATGGAGTTATTACCTTTATTAAGAGAAGTTTGATATATTTATAGATCATGAATGTTTCAATTATATATTCACACATAAGTATTATAAAATTCACTAGAGTAGATAGATTTACATGAAAAATTATTGTGACATATCAATATATTACCACCTTTGGAAAGTGAATAAGGTCACTTGTTCTATGATTCGAAAGGGTCATGTTCGGTTATCCATGATATGGACCACACAAACTCCAATATTTCAGGATTTTAAATGGACAGATCTAGAAATATTGAATGAGTGGAAAAAATATTATCTTCCTCGACTAAATTTTATACCACCTATCCATGTGATGATTAAAGAGGACAATAAGGAAAACATGGAGTTTTAAAATAAGGTAAACAAATTTCCTATGTTTAACCTTGATCATGATAGAATGATAAAGTTCAGGAACCTTGTATCAATTCAACCTATAATAGATTTAATTATATGTCATTATAGAAATATAAAATTTCATCATTCTATTTTTTTTTTTAAAGGTCGTGTTCTGGTCAAATACCAAAACTCAAACTTTATTATAAAAGTAAGAACAAAACAGGATTACATGAGTATAAAGTAAGGAATTTTTTTTACATCCCTGACATAAAGAGGGACTAACTTAAGAGAAAGGTCATCCCACTAGGAGACCTCATTATTAACTCCCAAGTTTTCAATTCCATCAATGAGCTTGTTTTCTTTTTGGTAGATATGGGTGACATTGAAGTTTAGTTCTAATAGAGAGTGTAAAAAGTCCATCTAGTTGGGAGTGAGAGTCCATGATAGGTGAACGGTGCCATTACAAATGTCATGGACTATAGTAGTTGAGTCTCTCTCGATCCAAATGTTGTTCCATTTTTGCATCTTGGAAAAATAAGTAGCATGAAACACACTCATCATCTCATCTTCTAGGGAAGATGTGAAGCTGCATGATCCATAGAAATATCCATGAACCTTGACCAGGTGGTTTCTGAAGATGTCCCCAAATCCCATGGGGCCTAGGTTTCCTTTATAAGACTAATCAATGTTGATTTTAGTCCAAACTATAGGTGGAGCTTTCCAAAAGATTCCATGGTGTATTTAGGTTGAGGGTACCTCCCATCTACACAGATGTGTCAGAGAATCCCATGATCTCTAACTGAGTTGTTGCAATGATCCTTCTGATGAAGAGCAGCCTTCTGTACATCAATGAGTATTCTCATTTTACTTGAATTAACCTTAAATGAGTTTTTGGTATAAATATAGTCATTTATTCCATACCACATCACATGTAGGAGCTCCGCTGCAGCTGAAATAAAAAAATTCTTGATTTTCTGGGAGCTAGATAAATCCACACATCACTGCAACTGAGATGTTATATAGCTACAAGGCAACCATCTTCACTCAAAAATATAAAAAATGTAGTTCCAAAGGGCAGTTGTCGTATCACAAGAAATGAATAGGTGATTAATATCCTCACGATGCTGATTACAGAAGGGGCATTTGGAATAGAGATTAATCCCAAAAGATTGTAAACAGATATCATTGGGAATCCTACCATTAGCAATACCTCAAATGATAGTGATCCTCGAGGGATTTAACCATGCTTTATTAAAAAAAATTTACTAGCTTAAATTATTATCAGCATTGTTGAATAAATGGTTATAGTTGTTTTTTGAATCAAGAATACCATTATGAAAAGGTTCTCATATTAGAAAATATTCAGTAATAGTGAAGGGATAACTATCCATAACATGACTTATATAATCGGGTAAGCAAGAATTTTGCATTTTTAAAATGTCCTTGATGGTATCATTGGTATGATCCATAAGTTGAGTGTCATGTACCAAGGAGATTAGGGGTGTACCAGTCCAGTTATCAAGCCCAAAAATTATATTAGAGTCTTTGCGAACCATCCATCTAGAGTTACTCATAATAGAAATGGATGTATTCCAAATGGTGGTCCAGATAGAGGGGGCCAAATAATTGAAATTTTTTTTTCTTAATTTATCAAGGAAGCAAGACCTAATAAAATATATGGAAGGAGAAATGTTGTGAATGAGGTTCATTATGAGCTTAGCTTGAAGGGATTTATTAAAATTATTGAGGTTTTTTATGCCAATGCCACCTTTTTCAATTAGTTTGCAACAGGAGGAACAAGGAAGAGTAACCAATTTTCTCTCAAGAGTGATCTCTATCTAGAAAATGTTTTTAATGGCAACATTAATGTGTTTCATGAGACCAGCTGACCATTTATAGATCATAATGAAATAAACTAGTTTGGAGACAATAGTAGATTTGACAATGTAAAATCTTCCTTCCATGAGAGGTTTTTACCTTTCCCAGAGCGGAGATGTCGAAGGGTTTGGTCAATGGTGGGAGAGAAATATATAGCTTTATGCCTAACTTGATATATAGGGACACATAGATAAGTGAAGGGTAGAGAACCCTCCATGATCCCCAAAGCATTGATAATGTTTCTTTTTCTGCTAGGGGGATATCCTTGTCCCAAGTAAATAAATGATTTATGCCCAATAACATACTGACTAGACACCTCTACATAGTGATTGAGAATTCTTTTAAGATTATTAATATTTATTTCTTTCTCCTATAGAAACAAAATAATATCTTTAGCATATAGATGATTCAAGGGGGAATTCATGTTTTTGGAGGCATTGATCAGTTTGATCTTACATAGTTCCACAGACTGAGTGAGTAATCTACTAAAATAGTATTCACCATTTGAGAAGAGAATAACAGAGAGAAGGTCTCATTTACTAACCCCCTTAGTATATTTGAAATATCCTCTAGGGGAACCATTTATTACAATAAAAATATGAGATGATTTAAAAAGATTTTTAATTTTATTGATAATGGTGTCATTAAATCCAATGTGTGTAAGGACCTTAAAAATAAACTTACAATCTATTATGTCAAGATTCGTTTTAATTTCAAGCTTAATGGAAACATTCCAACCATGATTTTTTATGTTTAATAGGTTGGTGGATTCAGAGGCAAGGAAAATGCAGTCTTGTATTGATCTTCCTTTTATAAAACCAAATTGATTCTAGGAGACAATTCTATTGATGAAGGACGAGATTCTTTGTATATGGATTTGAAAGAATACTTTTGGTGGGTTGTAATGAAGATATATATTGTAGATTTTTACCCTGATGACTAGTATTCTAGAAGTTTATGGTTGAAAGAAAAAATTATAATGGGATACTTCAACCATTACCAAAACTAAAATTGAAATGGGATAACATCACCATAGATTTTTCAATAGACTCCCCAAAACATGTAAAGGGAATAATGTTATATGGGATGTAGTTAATCACCTTACTAATTCAGACAACATCATCTATATTGGAGTAGACTTATCTCTAGATTATCATGATAGGATATATATTAATGAAGTGGTATTATTGAATAGAGTATAATATTACATTATATCAGATCAGGATCTGAGTATTTCCTTAAATTCCTAGAGACGTCTACAACAAGCCCCATTAATCTGAATGGGGTTTCCACACTATTTATCATCCTCATATGGATGGTTGGTTTAAAACCAAAATTCAATCCCTATATGATATTATGAGATATTTTTATATTATTAATGTATTTGGGGATCAAAATCATTCTCTAGTTGGTTTTTAAACAATAATATCTTTCACTAAAGAATTTATATAGTGCTCTATCAATCCCTCTCGGTAAATAAATATAGGGCTCCAATATGCTAGAATGGTGTTTGAGAATGAAATCTATATGTAACTATTATTTATGATGATATAAAAGATATGTTTAAATCCATTTAGAAACAATTCAATTTAGATTAGAGTTGAGAAAATAATTGTGTTGATAATCTCCGATGTGATCCAGATTTCGAAGTTAGTGATATGGTGTTCCATAGATGTTATCGATTGATGTAGGATATGAGATTCATGAAGAAAAGGAAAATATTACTTACCTATATCAATCCCATTGAAAATTTTAATCATATTGTGATGGTATCCTATCACTTGGAAATTCCACCAAACTTGTCTCATATCCACTATGTGTTCCACGTATCTCCACTGATGAAGTACATACCTAATCGTGCACATGTAATAAAATCATAGGACATAACACTAGAGAATCACCTACATTATGAGGAATATCCGATTGAGATTCTTGATTATAGAAACCAATTTATAAAACATATGATCACTTGAACGGAAAAGTGTTTTTGTAGAAACCACTAGTTTTAGGAAGCTATGTGGGAATTTGAGGACATAATTAGGAAGTGGTATCCTCATTTGTTTAAATAAGAGTGATAAATCTTGAAATTCGAAATCATTTTAAGGGGAAAACAATGTAACACCCTCATTATTTATTATTATTTTTAAATAAATTAAATTTTGGTTGGTTGATTTTATTTCACACTACACAATGCTAATCTAGTGTTATACATAACACCATGTTAATCTTTCACTACATGAAACATCAGCTGATCTTGTGTTACATGTTGCACTAAGTTTTATCAAAACAATGATATATTAGTCATACCCAACTTTTAAATCCTTTTAGTTAAAAATAGTAATATAAATAGTAATAAATAATTTTTAAATATAACTGTTTTAAGAAAAATAAATCTTTTTTTAATAAAATACATAATTTTTGGTAAAGGCTATCTATTTTGAAAATAATATTTTCTAAAAAACTAAATTTTATGTCTTCTTATGAACAATAAAAAAATTATTTTTTGACCCTTTAATAAAATTCAATTTTAAATTCATAAATAAAAAATTTTATTATGGTGAGTTTTTTTAATTTTTCTGATATGTTTCATTTTTTATGAATAGTGAAAAAATGTATTTTAATTGAAAACGAAATTTTTACATAATATGTATATATATATTATATTTTCATTTTTTAAAGTATATTTAGATCATTTATATAACTATTAATTCAATATTATTCTTGGAAAAAGGTTTATATTTAAATCGAATGTAATAACTTTTTAAACTTTTGATCTTTTTCTCTTTAAAACCCCAATATCTCAACACTTATTGGGGATTAATTTTAAATTAATGTATACCTCATATGTAGCTTTAAATTGTAAAAATGTATTTTAAATTATGAAGAATAAAAATTAATAATTTATTATAAGGATATATTATTTTTTACTGATGTTATTTGTGAAATAAATTAAATTAAATTATATTAATTAAGGTAAAAAAAGATTTCATAGCGGTTAATCATAGAAAATAAGGCATAAAAATTACCATAAAGATGTAAAAAAACTAATATATTCAAATATTATGAAATTAACACTTATATTATATATATGTTTTCATTATTGGATCTGAATTATTCTTTAAAAAAATATATAGAATTCATTCTTTAAAAAATTTACAAAATCGCCACTCCTCCACAACAATAAAAGGGTACCCAATCTCCTCCCATCATCACAATATAAAAAGTATTTTGTTCAGCCAAAAAATATTGAAACAAAATAAATAATACCTTACTTTAATCCTATAAGTGTTTTTTACTGAAAAAAATCATCCAAGAAAGTTATTCCGTGGAAACCAAATGGTGATACCCAAAGAAGAGTTAACATTTATCATGAACAGTTTTCTTTTATTTCCTCCACACACACCATCAAAATTTTTATATCAATATTATATAAAAACATAATTATATCAAATATATTGAGATATTTCTATGCTAATTATATAACATGAAATCACACAAACATTCATCAAATGTGTTACGAAATCATCATTTCTGTGTACGACAAATTACAGCCTCATAAACATGTATAATTTATTTATCCATTACCACATTTAAAGGTGTTAAATAATAATTAAAATACTATTTATATATAAAATTTATAATAATTAAGTTGTATGTATGCTTTTTTAATTTTTATGTAATGCATAACTTCATTCTTTCCATTTTTTCAGAATATGATTACATCATTCATGTGTATGGAGGACTACCTTTTCATGAAGCGATGGGATTTGTTCACACCTTACATAGAATGTATTAAGGATGGGTTTAATAATCATATGAAATATATATGGCAAAAAAATATAATTTAATGATAATATATACATATATATATTTACTTATTTAATTCAATTTTATTATTTTCAATATAATAAGAAAATGGAATCAATGTTCATGCATATGTACAACCTACCATCTCCATGAATGATATATTTTATTTCACATCATTTGATATGATGGATTATTATAAATACATATATAATGAGAATATGTGATTTTATATGATTTTTAACATCTATAAAATATTAAATCTTTATCTATGTAATAGGTATAAGAATAAAAATTCCAAACTTTTTCAAAAAACAAAATAGTTTTTACCCAAAAATGTTACATTAACATGGAATCCTTAATAATAATGGAAAAAATGGTTATAAGAAAATAATATATAGAATGTTATATTTGAATATTATTATATTAATAATTTATAAAAATCTTATATTTTTTTACATGATGTTATAATTAGTATGACATGAGTCACGAAATAATGTATGGGATTTATGTCTCACTATTTACTTTATGGAGACTCATGATATATTCATCACATATTTATTCTATATGGTTTATATAATTTCTATAAATGTATTTCAGGATAATTCTCATAAAATAAATAGTTATTTATATATAGATTTTATAATATCTATTTAATGGGATCTTTGGTTCAAAAGATACTAAATTTATAAGAGAGTTTTTTCAAATTTATCGTTATTTTAGATGTACATTTTTTACGCACCTATAGCGTTTCATTAGGTGTATTTACAACCCATTATACCCATTGTATAATTTATTTATTCATATTCATGATATTTTATGTTTTATTTTATGTTATTACATCATGGATATTATGATTTAAGGTTTCCAAAGAGGTAATAGTTTTGTGTTATCATCTCACTATTGATCAAGATTTTTTATTATGAACTATCCAATGTTCCATTATCATGATATACTTCTCATGAAATATAATTTTTTTATTCTCCAATATTTATTTATGATATCTTCATGTAATTTTTACAATTTTCATCTATTTGGTTCTTCATATAATTAATAATATGTTTTTATTAGAATCTGACTTTATTTCTCCCATTAGTCGTAAATCTATTTTATTTCAAAATAATGTTTTCTATGAAAATGTTATCAAAAATGTTTTTAAAAATGTTCTATTAACCATTCATGCTTTTTTTTAAATTATTATTTTATAAATAAAAAAATTGGAATGAATATTCATGTAATTTTCCAAAAAACAACCATTTGAATTTTATTAAAAATGTGAAAGGAATATGCATGTTTACATGTTAGGAAATAATGGGATATTCATAAGTCATGAACAATCATTTCAATTAAAATATATTTTTTAATATTTCAATATTTTTCAAAGAAATAGTTTTTCAAAAGGCTTTATTTCTTAAAAATCAATTACAAAGTTGAGAGGATATTTTTGTTAAGAATTTTTTTAAAAGATACTTTAATAATTATTCTTCATAAAAGATGACATACATTAGTGTTAATCATTACTTACTAGAGATATTATCCATGGTTACAATGAATATTATTTATATGAATGATTATATTTATGGTGTGATTTTCTTAAAACTTTTTTCTCTTCTATGGGATATATGATTAAGGAATCCACCAATTTTACCTTGTTATTCTATAATTAAATGATAATTAAACCTATCTATTTTACATAAGTCTATAGATAATTAATTTTTTTGTGAAACCCATTTCATTTCATCGGTTAGAATATGATACATTTTTATGATACTTTGGGTAAAAAAATATGGTTTTCAATATGATATGTGTGGGACATATATCTCCCTCTAATTCATTGGGTAACGATTAACTATTTAATGTGATAGACATAGCTATAACGAGATGTGAACCTGGTATAGTAATAATATGATAGAACGAGGATTTAAATTGATAGAGAAATAAGTGGATTAAATGTGGAGTTAAATCTATACATTAATCAATATTTTTATCTTTGATGGACTTGGAAATAATCCTTGACCAATCTAGAAGTGATTTTATATTATTATGTGTATTCCACTACTTTTTGAATTATAAAAATGTTATGATCTCTTGGATCATGTTCATTGATTCCCTTATAATTCAGCTCATATGAATATCTATTATTTATTCCATGACTCATGATTCTGATCTCTTATATGTTGGGTATGTGTTTCTAATTTTATTCTCATCTTCTCATACATTTATTTTCATGTGATTATTACATATCTTCCTTACCTAGCTTTACTAAGCATCTGATCTTAACCTTAATGATATTTCCATTCCCCAGGTTATTAAGATATTTATTTTGTCTGATGTGTCTAAGTGGTTATAGGTTATTAATACTATATTGGGATATAATGTAGCTAACTAATGTACCCGTTTTAATGTTTCTATTTTTTCAAATGCACTAATTTGTGACACTCACCGAGAATGTGTTTCTGTAATGTAATAAATATTCCAAAAAAATAATGTATTTTTTATGTATTATTAAAATTGGTTAATTAAATTTATATTATGATTTAAATTAATATAATTTTTCATTTTTTATATTTTATATATTTAATTACATTTGAATCATAATTATATTGTATTTTAATTTATGTTTTGTTTTGTTCAAAAAAAGGAGTTTTTTGACAACTATTTTAAAGTCAATAATTTATATCTATTGTAATTAATTAAAATAGTATTTAATGAGATGAGTTTGAAATTAATTTTAATGATTTATATCTTTAAATTTTAATTTATATTCACGCAATTATTATTGTTACGTATATTTTTAATATAAAATCATCTAATGCTTAAAAAAAATAATATTTTAGAAACCCCATTTTTTTACACATATGTTGGTTTTGTTTTCAATCCAATGATTTTAAACATTATAGTATTTATTTAAAATAATTTTTAATTTTTAATTTATCTTGAAAAAATTATAATATTGTAAATTTTATAGAATTTTCTGAAAAGAATAATTTTTTTATGCATAGTGATAAATATTGAATTTTAATTTAAACTAACTTTTTATTTAAATTATTTTCAAAGAAAATTTTTATTTCAAATTGGATTCAATGTAAAATTAATTCAACTATTTATCTATTAATCTTATTTAGTTTTTTTTATTCAATTTTATATTTAAATTGGAAATAAAATGTTTATAAACATTTAAATTGATTATATTTAAACACCATATTTTTCACCACATCTATGATATTAATTTAAAATTAAATTATTCTATTCTATATATTGAATTTGAAAAAAATTATTCAATATTTGGAATTAGGATAATTCAGATTATCTAATAGTTTTATCATATTTTTTAAAAAAATTAATAGTGAAAACAATATAAATTAATTTCCATATTTAAGGTAAAAATGTGTTTATCTTTGGGTAAACTAAAACAATAAGGGATAAAATGACCTACAAAATTGTCTAAAGATATTTTATGTACATAGTTAGAAATTATTAATTATATTACATATAATGGTCAATTATTTTATCCTTTTTACAAGAATAAAAAGTGGGTGGAAATCATTAAGTTCAAAAATTATATGTGTTATACTTTCCTCATATATAAAAGGGCACCCCCTATAATCTTTTCTTCACACCATAAGATCCCATTGGTTTGGCCAATACCTAGTGGAGCCACATATCTACAACCATAATCTCATCTTATAATCCTTATTTCATTAGTTAATCCTAGTATTGAAGGTCATTATACCAAATAAAAATAACTTACCTAAAGAAGAGGTAATGTTCTTCAATAAAAGTTTTTGTATTATTTCTTCCTCGAACTACATATAATATTCAAAAAATATGATTATATAATTTCATCAGTATATTAAATAAACTTATATGTTTTCATATTAATGTTATAAACTAAATTTTTCTTCACTTCAATCAGATGTGTTATGAAATCACCATTCATGTGTTTGACAGACCATCGCCCCGCGAACCGATGTCATTCATTGTTCCATTACAACTGATCACATTTCTTTATGATGGTGGATATAAAGTATGTATATGATATTTATAATATAATTATACCTCTGGAGTAATTAAATTATATATAACTTTTTTTACTTTTCACTCTATTGGGTATTGGTAATGTCTCTCGTCTGTACGGCGGACTACCACACCTCAAGTAATGTGATTTGTTTACTAATACTTTACATGGAAGTTAATAATGATAATTTTAATTAATACTTTTTTTATAATTGAAATAATTATGTGATTACTGACATATTTCTAATCATGAAATTATAATATATCATTTTCATTCTTACCTTTTCACTTACTGAATGATGAAAACATCGTTCGTGTACGTGTGGATTACTACCATCATGATGTGCTGCGACTATCTATTTTATCACCAAATAATGTGAATGATATATATAATTACATAAAAATGTACTTTATTTTTTTTATATAACTAAAATGTTTGGAATATAAAATATTATATAATTCATTTTCATAATGATCATTGAAAAAATAGAAATATTACTTATGCGTATATATGGTTTACCATCTACATGATCATAACATACTTACTTTTTAAAAACCATCACTAATAATTGGTTTTATAAAATAAAATTGTTGTATAAAATTTTAATTATTATTATTTTGAAATTAAAAAATCTATATTATATACATAGGAACCAGAACATTCATAATAAATAAAGAATGAAAAAACAAGGAAATTATCAATCGAAATAATGAAAATATGGAATGGCTATTTGTAAATGGGTGATAATATGTTTTAACCTGATCATAATTAACATTATAAATATTTATAATGTTCTGTATTAAGCTGATAACATGTTTAAAACAAATATACATGAGGTTAAAATATGGTCAACCAAAAGGAAGCATGAGGTAAGGGTCATCTTAATTTACCTACAATAAAAAATATTTTATAGTTCTAAAACTAATTTATTTTATACGGTTTTCATACATCACCTTTGACATGTAATATCATGTTTTTTAATATTTCATGATATTGTATGATTTAATCTGAACAATTTATTGTTAGAGTGATTTGAATTAAAATATACAAACTTGTAAGGGATTTCATAAATACATTTCCATTCATAGGGTTAAACATCAACATCACTAATTATGTCATGATAAGATTATTTGTCTAATGATTATTGAATAAAAATTTTTTTAATTTTTTTATCAGTATTTAAATTTCATAGACTTAATAAATTCATTGATTAATCCCCACTTCAATGATATTATATTTTTAAGGGATTTGTGTCCTAGTTCTATTTCTTTGATACCTTTGTCTTGTAATGCACCAATATTCTTCTATAAAGTATATATACAGACCCTTTGAAAGTTTAATTCATGAGTTTTTTATTCTCATGATCTTTTACATTTAATTTAATGTTATCCATTCATGGGGAACATCATTCAAAGTGTAGTGACCCTTACCCTAGCTGCCAAGACCCACAATTTTACTACATTGGAATAAGATAAAAGGAATTACATCATAATAGTGTAAATATTTTATTTGTATTGGTAAAATAGAATGATAATTGAGTATTTAATTACTTTCGATTACACAACAGAAAAAAAATTCCTTTCGATAATAACATTATTACTTTTAGAAAATCCATCCATATCAATCATAGTAAACATCATTATTTCTTGAGAATGAACAAAATTATGGTGAGATCAACTGATTAGAATTGGTTAAGTATATCAGGATAGTTCATGAATCAATAAGCTTAATTAACAAGAAACATTAAATATATAATCACACATCCCAATTAAGTAATTGGATAAGACATAATCAAATGGAAATGTAAATAATTGAGGACACATTTCATTTAATCAATAAACTAAAAAAGATATGAATCCTAAGATAATATCATAGAGTAAATTTCATGGATAATAATTAATAAACACTTAATGTAGGTAATTTTTAATTATCATACATAATGTCTTAGGAACATGATACCACTACCATCATGACCCTTCACAATGAAGTTTAAATTATATGTAAAAACTCTTTTAATGTTAACTTATCCAATCTATCTCTGTGGGTCTATAGATGCATCGAGTGGATATATAATACTGGTCCCCACACATCAATATAGGTCCATATAATTCCTTATTCATCAAATAATTGATTTCATTAATGAACAATAGTCCTTATCATAAAATATCCGTATTAAATAAATAATATGGATTAATAGATATTTTCACTATCAGTCAAATAACATTCAAAAATAAAATAGTAATTAGAAAATATATAAATTTTAGGAAATAAGAACAACTATGATATATAATAAGGGTATTTAGGGATACTTTAATCTCTAATGATCACTAGGATGTGAATATTTCATTGGGAAGTCAATAACTACAAAAATAAACAATAAAGTTAGCTTCAATGCTATCCATGGTAAAAAATAATCATAAAACATCTAGATAAAGAATACGGATTATATCAATAAATAAATTTTAAAGTAATAATAATTTTTTATTTTTATTTATGAATATAAATACTACAAAAATATATTTAAGATTATTAATGAAAATAACATACTATTTTTAAAAAAAAATTAAATTCATTTTATTTTAAAATTACTTTTCAAAATATCCTCATGAACATAAAAAAAATAAACATCAATGAAAAAAAATCATGATGGATTTTAATTCTATAAATGCTGGTAAATAAAAAAATTCTTTTTAAATGAAAAAAATTGGAAAATGATTTGTTAGGAATATTATAGGAATATTCTCTCCACATTTTTGGTAAAGGACAAAAACTAATTGTTTTGAAAATGGCATAATATTCCATTAAATTTTATTAAAAAAAATATGAAAATTAAATTGATAAATAATTTCTAAATTGTAAAAAACATCTTTGAAAACATGTTTATAAATAATTGTATTGGAAGAAAACATATTCCAAACTAAAAACAGAAATGATGTTAGATTTCCTCAACAAAATCATCAATTAATTTAAGTACCAAAACGTGGGAAAATTGTATTATTACATGATAATATATTTAGCAACCAGATGATAAAGTTATTAAATATGTTAATTAAAATATTATCTAATATTTTTCTTTAAATGGAAATCAAGAATAAATAATCTCAATTAAAATGAGATTTGGAAGTTAACCATCAAAAATATCATAACAATATAGTGAAAATAATCAAATGAATCGATTATTTTTACCAATTTTAACCCCAAATAAAAATTTTGAAATTACATCCTAATATAGTAAAACTTTAATATACACATAATCATAAAATTTTAGTGAAAATAAAAAAGTCATATAACCCAATCTAAAAATGATTTATTAAATAAATTAACAATTGGAAAAATTTAATTCATCTTCCATTATAATATTTAATTCAATTTAAAACATAAAATACAATTAATATGAAGGTATTTATGATATTACATGTGAAATGAGAATTATATACACCATATAAATAAAATTATTTAGATAACATTACAATATGCCTCATTGAAAGAAATCAAAATTAAATTCCTTACCTTATGCTACTTTATGGTTAAACATGATTTAAACTATTGTAAAATGGTTTTAAATTTTTTATTAAAATATGAAATAAAGTTATTAGTATTTATTTTGTTTTATATGGTTCTTTTATAACATCTTTTCACTTGTTCCTTAATAATCAATCATTTTTTTCATTGATTTGGGTGTTAATTTTCTTGTTTCTCTTATGTGTGTCTTGTTATGACATCATAATTCTTCATAAATTATATCTATAGTATTAAAAATAATAATAATGAAATAATTTTCATATTTATATATAAATTATTCCTTTATAATTTTTCTTGAATTTTTATTTTGAGAAATGAGGTATGTTATGATCATTAAGATGGTATGTTTTACGCATTCATGAGTAACGTTTCCAATTTTCACTGATCATTAAGAAAAGAAGGTAATTAATTTAATACATTTCTATAATGATAATTATTTAATATATAAATTATTAAATACTTATATTTTTCATCCATGTGCTGTAGTGAATAAAAGACAATCACATCGCTTTGTGAAGGTTGTAGACCACACATACATGAATAATGTTTCCAACATTACATGATTGTAAAGAATTGAATTAAATGATGTATATTATTTTTCCAAAACTATACATATTTTATTAATATCATAATTATTTCATTTGTATCCCATGTGAAAATTAAATTGATATTTTTTACCTTTTATGTGAAATGTTATAGAAAGAAGAATCACATTGTTTTGTGAGGTGGTAATCCTCCATACACATGATCAACACTATTATATCTTCTACAGAATAGAAGGTGATATGATGTATGTGATATAGTGACTCAATATGTTTTCATATTTCATAAATATGATAAATATAATTTTTATCCATCATCAAACCCAACCATGAGAGATGGTAATGAAAAAATGAATAACATTGGTTTGTGAGTCTGTAATCCTCCATACACATGAATGATGGTTTCATAACCCATTTGATGAAAGTGTGTGTTTTTATAGGTTATTACCATCTTATAGAAACATCCAAGAATATGGATTATAGTTTGGATTATATATAAATATGGTTTGAAAATAATTTAATGAGGTGGATTAGTAAATAATATGAAGATGCTTGCTGAAGAACAATACCTTTCCTTCAGGTATCCTCATTAGGTTCTTATTAAATCCTTCAAAAGATAGATTTATTTTGAAACTAAGGGTTCTAAGATGATGGGAGTGAAGTTTTTATGTGATTTGGGACGTTTCAGGTAGTTAAATGGATTTATTAGTATGGAGAAGTGAGAGGAGTGAGTTACAATTTATAGTTTAGGAGGACAGTCATTCTTGTGAATACTGAAAGGTATTCAGTATTTCAATGTCTTCCTTACATAATGTGGATAAAAAATGAATAATAATATAAGGTAGGGTTTATTTGGTATATAGATACCACAAAAACAAGAAAATCATTTTTTTCATGTTATTCTTTATTCATTATGATTACTCAGTTTACCCTTTTAGTCTTTACTAGAATAAATTTTATCATTTTATTTACCTTGGTGATTTAACCATTAATATGAAAATAAAATTGAGATTTACTAGATAATTTAGAGCATTAAATTATCAATAAAAAATAAAATTTATGGAATAAATATTTTCTGTGTTTGAAAAATTAATTTTAATATAAATTAATGTATTGCGTAAAACATTGTTTTAATATTAATCGATGTAATTAATTTTAAATTTTTTCACTAATCATAATGGTAAAAAAATTAAATTTACATTGTAAAAAAATTTAAATTATTTTTATTCCAAATATTTAATAGTTTTTTCTAAATTATAATCCCATAAGAGGAAGAATAAAATTTCAAATTAATCACACATATGTGATAAAGAAGTATGTTTTTAAAGTGAAAATGTATAAATGTTTATAATGTCTTTATATCTAAATTAAATATGAAAACTAATTGAATGACATAAATTGGATTAATATATATATATATATATATATTATTGAAATATTTTGACTTTAACCCCAATTAAAATTCAAATTATAAACAATAAATTATTTATTGGGAAATGTAGTTTTCAAATAAAATCCATTATTATTCTACAATTCATCAAAAAATAAATAATTTATGAAAAATAAATAATATATATCCAAATCATATTTAAATATTCATATTTCAAATGAAATTCTTTTTTTCAATTATATTTTAGAAAAATTGGTAAAAAATAATTTTATATCGTGTCTACAAATCACTATTAAACCATATTTTTAGAAAAATATTGTTTTTTAGATGATAACTATTTTTTCGATAAATAATACGAATTCTATAAATATTAAATATATAATTAATAAAAATTTGTAAACTATATGTTTTCATAATTTATATAACCCTATTTATATCCACAATTCTAATGGATAGGTGATAACTTTTATAATAAATAATATTATATATTTTTTTTTGTAAAATTAAATATTACGTTTAACAGACACATCAAAAAAAAATTTTGTAATGAATAATAAACTCATGGTTTCATGTGTTTAATTATATAGAATATTTTTAATTAAATTATAATATTAAATATATCATAATGTTTTGAGTTGTTATATTACCTTCAATATTTGGTGTTGTGTGTTATATACAGTGTCAAATACAATGTTATTATTTTATAATTTTGGGCTATAACATTCTCCCCACTTTAAATAAATTTGGTTCTTCCAATTTATACTTGATATCAATTTTAAAGGGTTTAATAATTTAAAATAATTGTTTTTTAAACCCATAAAATAAAGAATTCATAAAATATTATCTTAATTTGAGATATAGAGATGTATGAAGGAAATATGGAAAAACATATAACCAGGCCACTATGTAGGAGAAAATCGGTTGTCAGTGAAGATATCGACATGGAGGAAAAGAATAAAAATTAATTGTTAGTGATAATGTTCAATGGTCACAATAAGTTGAGTGATTAATAGAATGATGACATCCTTAAAGGCATAAATTTATTATGATCCAAAAGACCATATGATTTATCATGTATAAATGAAATTGGTTATCAATTTTGTATCAAGATACTTTTCTTAAAGATGAGTAATTATTTTACTATATAAGAATATAAAGAAATATACATACTTTATACGTTTCAATTTCATAAGAAAAATTTCGTCCTTTGGTTACTCTTTGATCAATTTTCAATGCATTACTTACTCCAAGAAAAAAATATCCAAAAAAGATTTTTTTAGGCATGAAGAACTATAATTTATTATTAAGAGATCATAAGATTTCCTAAACAAGTATTTATGTTTATCGCAAACTTTTTTTGAAACCCCATATGTTCAATATATGTTATTCAATAAATAAATATCTAATCCAAATTGGTGACACCACTAGTTTATCATTTATATTTATTTTTTCAAAGTTTTATACAAAAAACAATAACATATTAACCAAGACATTGGGCAGGACAATGGTAGGCACAAACCCCTTATCGTCCTTTGGTCACAAGATCAAGACACATTTTCTTTCGAACATGATGGGTTTTCACCTAGAATACTGGTTTTTCATTTCATAAACTATATTAATATAATTATGTTATAGTTTCTGAAAATATATTGACTATCCTTGAAACAAAATTAATCATTAAATCTTCTTTTTACTAATTTCTATAATAAATCATTTTTTACAAAGTATAATAATATTTTTATTACAATATCGTTAAGAGAGATATCAAAACTAAAGGTTATCAACACATTTATATTTATTTCTATAAAATAAAATGGCATTATTCCTCAAATAATTCTCCCACTAAAACATATACTATCCAAAAATTTCTCCAATATTTCTTTCATCTTGGGAATTTCCAACCCAAACATTTTTAAATGAGGTGTTTATGACATTGACTTTATGATAAACCATTAACACATAACCCTGATGGTGTTCACAACACTTAAGATAATGAAGAAATATATTCTTCTAAAGTTTTACATAATTCTTAGGTATTTCTTAATTATCATAATCAAATTCCATTTTTATAATACTTCTACACAAATGCTTCATCTATTTTATTACGTCATTAGTTATTTTTTGGTCTAAGGTTTATCCTAGTCAATAATATTCATTATATTATAAAAATAAATCATAATGGGTTATAAATAAATTATTATTGATCCTATAAATATCCTCTAAGAGTGTCATATGAGGTGCACAATAAGGCCCATTATTGTGAACAAGTTAACACTAGAGTAAATCTTAACATGCCCTTTTCATAATTATCACCCCTATGTATATCTAAGCTTGAATGAAATCCACTTTTTGACATAGGGGGAGATTTATGTATAGAAAAAACCACATAATCTCAACCATACCAAATATTTAGGATACACTTCTATACATATCCTCAAATTCTATCATAGGGTTATGTTACCTAATATACATTTTCCAAAATCTAATTCCCTATATTTTCACTAAACAAACTATGATGCCAACTACAACAACCCTGACACAATTATCAAAGATTCTATGTCTTACTAAATTTGTATATAGAAGAAGGAATCAAACCCTAAAGGTCCAAATAGTATAGTATTTTTGGTAATCCACATACTTACTTATGTCTTGAATTACATTTTAATACAAAAATTAAAAAAAATCAAGAATAACATTATTAATTCAACCATGTCATTCTATATAAAACATAAAAAACATTTTGGATTCCTAAGAAATGTATAAAATTTGGGTGAACTCAAATGATCATCAAGGGTTAAGTACAATGAAGTATATCATGAGTTAAAAATCATAATCAAACTGAAAAAGAAATTAACTAATCAACCATTCCATTTAAATAACTAGATAAAGAATAAGAAATATGGAAAGTAAATAACTGATCACATATGATATTTAATAAATAATCTAAAAATGAAATGCATCTGGAGATAATATAACATGGAAAAAACCCTAGATGATTGTAACTAAAGTCTTCATGAATGCATTGCTTAATTATTGGACATAATTTCTCAGGCATGTGATACCTCAACCATCATAAACTTTCACAAGATGTTTTAATCTACACGTAAAAAATAAATTTAATGTGATATTGACAGATTTTTTCACATGAGACATGCTAATGCATTGAGGGGATATATAATTTCTGGGCCCACCCTTCACTATGGTCCAAATCATTTCTCAATTATAGAGTAATCAAGTTCAATAGTGAACAAAGTCCCTTATCATCAAATATCATTATTGAGTATTAATAGGAATTTTTCAAGATTTCCATATTCAATCAAATAATCTCATAAGAAACCATCATATTAATAAATGAGACACAATTTATGAAATAAGAATATCCATGATATATAATAAAGATATTTAGGGTAAATTTAAATTTTAATGAACATAGGAATGTGAATATTGCATGAGGGATTAATAAATTCAAAGGATACAAGAATGTGAATGTCAATATGATCCATGGTCAAGACAATAATAAACTATCCCATGTTAGAATAAGGGATGTATCAATATATACCCATTAGAGTAAAAATTTATGTTCCAAAGGATTAAATAACAATTGATAAGGGGTATAATCATTTTTCTCTCTTCTTAAATGTTTCAAAACATTTAAAATCCTTACCCTTACAAGTAAAGAACAAAATATTTATAGGGCTCAACCTTAGTGTGAGAACATACACCCTTCCGTATCCACTTCTGTGGGTTATGTATATCCACTATTATAAATAAGTCAATACAACTTGTTCCAAATTCCATTAGAAACCTCTAATCACCTGATAGGAATGGTTATACTCACTCACATTAGATTAAAATGATTTTTATAAACCAATTGATCTAGAAAAATGGATAAAGACTTTTTTTAAACTACTCCACAATTCCTCAGCACGAATCCTCATTCCTATTTGGCAGGATTTTATTTTCTCAATCTGATGAGTATGGATCTGATTTTATCAATACAATGTTTATGGACCTGATTCTCTCAAAATGATCAGTCTTCATCCAATTCTCTCAATATGATTCACTTAATACAATGGATCCTTTCTCAATATAAAAAACTCAAAATCTTATTAAATTCTCAATATGATCTTCTTTAGTCTGATTAACTTTATCTGATTGATTAAATATGATCTTTTCAATCTAATTGAATCAATAAGATCTTTCAATAACATCTTTCACAATCTAGTAAACCAAAATTCAAATTTCTGATCCCCCCTCATGAGATATCTAGCTGGAAATGACGTTCACATGGTTTCATCAGTGCAACGACATTTCTGCTTGCATGAAAAATTCATAATAAATGAATGTTCTATGAATGTATTTATAGGATACTGAGAATTAAAAACTAAGAACATCGATAACATTCTCTACATACCCAAATTACAAAATCTCAAAAAAATATCTCACATTTAAAATTCAATTTTGACTTCTTCATACCTCGAAATATTACTTAGACATTTACACAAAATTTAATTTCATGTTTTAATCTCGTCAAATCTCCATAAAAATTCTATAGATTTTTTTTGTGTTTTATTCATAATCATATCCATAAAATTTCTATTTCATTTTCAGTGAATCTGATTTCGGTTACTTTCTTAGTGAATCTAAATTCTATTTCTTTCTCATTGAATATTTTTTCTATTTATTTCTCATTAAATCATAATTATATTTCTTTCTTAGTGAATTTGAATTATTTTTTCTTCTTAGTGAATCTGAATTTTTTTCCGTCTTAGTAAATATAATTGAATTATAATTATGATGGGATTCCTATTAGGATGGAATTCTAATTACTGTGGATATCCCATAATAATGCAATCTCCATAATTCAATATTGAAATTATTCAAACCTATCCACCATTTATTCAAAAGATTTTATCTTGAAATGTTTCATTATTTTTGAGAACTTTATGTTCAGAAAATCATAATATGTCTTAGTTTATAATGTATAAAAACATTTAAACTCCTAACTTTACTTTATTCAAAGAATATATTCAGTAATAATATGACTTATTCCCTTAGAAACTTCATTCATTATCTAATTTTGAACAATTAAAACTTATAACAAACTATAATTTCATTCTCATATTCTTTTGGATTCGATGATTTCAAAATGATACAGATTGATATGATTATTTCAACAACTTTAAAATTTATTTAAAAAGAACATTATGATCGACTGATCCAATTCTATTGAAAAAAAATTAATATAAAAGGGTAAGTTGTCAAAAAGTACTAAATCTTTGTTTAAAAATATTTACCCATAATGGATCTTTAATTACAACCTTTTTATTTTTGACAACCCAGGATTAAAAAATTTCAGACTCAGAATTTCTTCACAACTCAACATTTGTAAACAATTATAGTTTATTGAATTTTATCAAAACATATACTTTTATAAGAGAGAGTTTCCATACAAAACAATACTTGATAAAGTAACTTTTTATGGAATTCCATGCCTCATTGGAAAGAAAATTTTGTTTCCATGTAATGATAAACTCCCCCTCACTCTTTTATTTTCATCTCTCATTTTCTAGTTTTTATTTTTCCCTTAATTTTATTTTTCCTTCACTATAGTTCTGATATCATGTTCCTTTTTCTCTCCCCAATTATATGATAACAACATATTCATATTCATAAAATAAAGATAAATAAAAATTATTACAAAGTAAAATGTTGTTACTTAATCCCACCTTTTTTCAATAAAATCCAAAGAAAAATGGGGGTTTCTTTATTATGAGTTTTAAGAAGTAATTGGAGGAGGATGAATATGAATTTGATACCTAAATTCCAAAAACATTTCTTTCAACATTTATTTTCAAATGATATCATCAATTAATGTATTCCAGCAAAAAATATCTTGTAGAAAAATTTGATTTTATAATGTGAAACTTTATATCAATGTCCATTGATGTTAAATGTTGGATATGATTCATAGAAAGATTAGTTTCACTCAGATTATCACAAAGTATCTTCAATGGTTTAGAATTATTTTCCAAATATTATAGCTAAGCTTTCATCCACATAATTTGAGTACAAGATTTAGTAGTTACAACATATTCATATTTAGTTGTACTTATTGTTATCGAACATTGTTTCTTACTAGGCCAACTCTCACATAATTCACCAAATAAAAATGTTTCTCATGAAACTAATTTTCTATCATTAAAATATCTATCCAAATTAGAATTATTATAACCATGAAACTTCATCTCACTATTTATTTTGTACAAAAACACATGTAAAGATATTACTTTGAAATATCTCATAATCCACTTTACTTCTAACATATATTATGGTTTCAAATTACTTAAACACATGGAACAGAAAGTCACAACATAAATAATATCAAGACTTGAGGTTTTAAGGTAAATAATACTTTATAAGATCTTTTGAAAATATTTTTAATTCACACTTGTTCCAGATTCATCATTACCCATATTTTGGATCACTAAAATAAGAGTTGAAACTTTTTTTGACTCTTCCACCCAAAACTTATTTAACAATTCCCTAACATGATTTTCATGTGAGAAAAAAGTTTATCTTCCCTTTTAATGAACTTTTAATTGAAGGAAGAAATTTAATTCCCAATATATAGATATTTCAAAATTCATCTTCATTTCCTCATATTTGTTTTACATAAATCTTTTCTATCTATAGGAAAAACTATATCTTCCACATAATCAATTATAGTGAGAGCTCCTAAGATATAATAATTCACATATAACTTCCTATCATATTATCCTTTATAAAACATCAATATTTTCTAAAAAAATATCATGTTTAGAATAACAAGAATGTGGAGCTTGTTTCAGCCCATACAATTTTTCTTCAATTTAAAAACATTGCATGTATCCTTATAAAGTAGAAACCCATTGGTTGTTAAATGTAAAATTATTCCTCAATATAACCATTTAAGAAGGATGAATTTACATCCAACTATTAAACATTGTAATTATGATGTGTTTCCACTGAAAGAAAAATTATAATAGTTTCTAATTTGAATCTTAGAGAAAAAGATTCTTAAAAATACACATCTTCAACCTATGAATACCGTTTATAAACAATCCTTTCTTTTTTTCTTAAAAAATCTCCATTTTTATTTATATTGTTTCTATCAACAAACATGGTTTTGATAAAAAAATTATTTTCTAGCCCTGAAACTTTTTCCCATGATTCATTCATCTTAATTTGATCTAACTCTTCATTCATAGCATAGACCCATTAATTATGTTGAATTGATTCTAAAGATAATTCTAGTTTAACTTTTAACACAATTTAAGTATAGTTTTCTCATCTCAAAATCATTTTTTATGGTGTGGAGTGTTCTAATTCCTAAAAATATTTTTAGACTCAATATGTTTTTGTAAGGTTTAAAATTTTGAGGTTTCCTTCACAGCTGGAATTTCATCATCAAATGATTCTTCTAGACATTAATAAAGATGTTTTGAATTAATTTTACTATTATTAGAAATATTTAGTTTATCCACCTCAGCGTTTCAAACAAATTTTTTAATTGAAATTTTATTTTAAATTAACTTCACATTTGATGAGTCCACTAACTTTTGTAATCATTTTCTCCAAAATTTGAAACTTCTTCCATTTTTTGAATAACAAATGAAATTTTCATCCTTTATTTTCTCTTCAAACATTCCCATATCTGGATTTTCGATTTTGAGAAAACTTATATATCCAAAAACATTGAGGTATTTCAATGTTTTTTTATACCACATTACATAAGGATTCATGTTGGTTTACAGTCTCAAAATCTATAAAAGAACATTGAATTTTTTTATTCTATGAACATATTTCATCCCATTTCCACTAAACATCTATTATTTCTTTTTTTTGAGTCCATTTTTTTATTATAGGAAGAAAAATATTGATGTTTGACGCCAATCATTATCAGATATGTTTCAAAAGTATTTCTTTTGAATATTTTTCCATTATCTATTCTCAACTTCTTTATATAATCCCTTATTTCATTCCCAACATATTTTCTGGAAAATATAAATATTTCCACAACATCTGAATTATGTTTCATAATCTAGATTTTTTTTCATCAGAGAGAAGTAATCAATTAAATTGATAATTTATATATCAACGATTGTTGATTGATGTCTCATATTCCATATAAATCAAAATGAATAAGTTCAAGTGGTCTAGTAGATTGAATCTAAATTTACTTATGACTTTTGTTAGTCATATTTACTTTATGGAATGTAATAAAATCATATTTATCTCTTATTTTCAATTCTATAAAATTATGGACAACATAAACATTATAAATTTTATTCATAATTTCCTTTATGAGGTTCCTATTCCTTTAGTGAAACATATTTTTCTCATCTTCCACGCTCAATTAATAAGAGTTATTGAATTCTCTTATTTGAAGGAGATTCTAAATAGTTATTTCTCCTTTTGCAGTGACTTTTCCATCCTTCACAATTTTGATGATACAAATAAATTCATAAAAACACTTTTTTTACGTTATCATATATTTTACTTATACTAAGTAAGTGTTGTTTTATCCCATCAAAAAATAAAACATCCTTTGATTTAAACTTTTCGTCTTCAATCTCATCCATTCTGATTCTCATTATTTTCTGGAACTATCATTACCAAAGGTAACTGATAATACATCATTAATTTTAATAGGTTTTAAGATATATAACTACATATTATATGTGTATATGAATCATTATAATTAATCTATGGGATTTCCTTTTT
This sequence comes from Viscum album, assembly GCA_963277665.1. NCBI lineage: Eukaryota > Viridiplantae > Streptophyta > Magnoliopsida > Santalales > Viscaceae > Viscum > Viscum album. Next base: position 216,428,790 of record OY728137.1, read on the forward strand.
ACATAATTTTAAAGTTGACTCAATAAAAAAATCTCTTTTGTAAACTTTCTTATTTTAAACTTTATTTTTTTATATCATAAGAAAATTCTTATATAAGGTGTGTCCTAAATATTTAAGAATCTTGAACTACCTAATAACATAATGCACATACTACTTCCATTTATTTAATTTATTTATTTTTGGAATGTTTCTAACATCTTGGGAAATCATTTAATCAATATTCTGTAAGTTAGGAAAGTTTCTTATTCTACATCAACTATTTCTTCCACTTTGCTCAAATACTTTTCTAGGTAGAGATAAGTTGTGCCAAAAATTATATGACTTATGCCCATAAATTCCACAACACAAGAAATTGAAATCAAATATTTTTTTTCTATTTAAAAAAATCATTATTTTTTTGAAACATTATTGAGGATGGAAACTTTTTTAGGCTAAAACACACTCACAATATGGAATATGTTTTATTTTGGTTGATTTTTCTACTTTTATATATTTTGTTAGGGTTTTTAAATCCTTTATCTCCCAAATATTTAAAAATAATTTTCTAAAAAATCAAAATAAAATTAAAATAATTGCCTGAAAAATTGTTTGTGGTAAGAGAATATTTCACCAGCTTCTCATATTGAGCCCTCTCAGCATCTTTAGAATTATCATCTTTCACATCAAATTATTTTTTGAAGTTTTAATTTATCTATCTAATGGTACAATCAGACTAAATAATTTTTTATTGAAACTTTTTAACCTATTATTTATTACCTTCAAGTTTCTTACTAAGATCTTAAATCATCATTCCATGTTCAATAATTTTATTTCTGTAAATAAAAATCTCTTGAATGTATTCATACTCCTCCTTGATGTCATATTTTCTACAATTAAAAACATTATCAAAGTATTTCATAATTAATATCATTTATTTATTGAGAGTTTTTTCTCAAGACATACAACAAGCTTAGTTATGAATAGATACTCTCTATAATATTCTTCACCACATTCTTCACTCTTCATATAATATTTTGTTTTCTCAGCTTTTTCAAGGAAGGTTCTGAATTTTTCTGAACGTTCATCTTCAAAATAATTGTTTTCAGTTGAGTTAGATTCAAATTTCTTACTCAATGTGCTTATTTTTTTCTAGTTAGCTTCTTTATATATATATTGGAATAATTTTCATCTATAACATTTTTCTTCCACTTCTTCCAATGAGGTTTTCCATTGGAATCATATCGATATTGTCCATAATTATTCTTTGGATAATTCCTAGAAAAGTGTCCAATTCCACCACAGTAAGAAAATTTTAAAGGATATTTACCTCGATACATTCTTCTTCTTCTTTGGTAGTTCATGGATATAAGAAAAATGATTTTCTATACAACTCATCATCTTCATTATCTTCAGAGTCATAAAGATCAACATCTTTAACATCATGTATTTTTAACTTTCCCATATCTTCATAATCCATTTCAACTTTCTTCTTATTTTTAAACATTGTAGATTTCCTCATTTCATAGTCAATAAGTATGTTATTAAATTCCTAAGGACATAAATTAAATTTATCTTATATAGATTAAATTATAGAATAAAACCTATCCATAATGTTTGTCATAAGTTTATTTACAATTGTTGAATCTTACTAGACATATCTGAATCCTCTGATGTTGAAGACAATTTCCTTTACTCTAGTAAAGTATTCAGTAATTGTTTCTTCATCTCACATTTATATTTCTTCAAACATACAATGAAATATTTGTATATTTTCTTCCTTAACTTATTATTCCATTCAAAAACACCTTCCAGCATGTCCCGCATTATTTTTGATGTTTTGAGGCCCATCACCTTTTGATAAAAAAAATTTGATAAGGACATGAGAATGTCATTTATATCATTTCCATAAACTCCAATATTTCTTTTAAGAGTAATGGTCATATGCAACTTCTTTCTCAAATGTTGGAAAACTGATAGTTTTTTCATCAACTAATTCTATTCCAAGAGATAGGAGAAAGAAATCATCCTATTTTTCTATCTATAAATTTTTTTCCATAAAATGTTGGAATCACTCTACTATTGACATAATTGATATTATCGATGATATGGATTCAAAAAGGGAACCTTTTCTGATACCAATTTATTTTTTGAATGATCTAATAACAACTGAGAAGGGGGTGGGTGGAATCAGTTGTTCAATTTTTATATGTTTCGAAAATTTAGGAACATAACCCCCAAAACCTCTTATGATGTATCTCCTTATCACATTTTAGCAAATAATCAATCTTGAATATTTTTGAAATATAATAATGTGGAAAATATTTACATGGTTAAACATTAGTGTGAGAACCTACATCCTTTCTATAGCCACTATCACGGGTTTATAGAAACCCACTACTATGTAGAAGTGAATACGACTTCTGAAAAATCTCGTTAGACACCTTATATCTCTTGATAGGAATGATTATTCTAACTACCATTAGTTTAAAATTTTGGATAATAAACCAATTGATCCAAATAAAATAATAAAGAAATTATTAAATCTACTCCACAATTGCTCAGTATGAATCATCTGTCTGATTTAGATCGATCTGATTTGCTCAATCTAATGAGTATGGATTGATTCTATCAATACAATGAGTCAAAATATCATTCTCTAAAAATGATGAGTTCAGATCCAATTTTATTAATATGATGGAATCAATATGATGGACCCATTATCAATAAAAAAACTCAAGCTCGAATCAAATTCTTAATACGATTATCTTTAGTCCAATTAACTCAATATAGTTGACTAAATATGATCCTCTTAATTTGATCGACTCAATATGATACTTGAATAAGATCGCACTCAATACAACTAAACAAAATTCAGCAATATGATCCTCTTAATGAGATATCTGTTCGGTAATGACTTTAACTTAATTTATTCCACACTCCACCTTTTCTGCGTGCGTGGAAAAATCCCAATGAAATTATGTTCTAAGAAATTATTTATAGGAGACTCAGAAAGAAAAATCAATAATCTGGAGAACATTCATCTCTTACTCAAATTTTATAATATTAAAAAATAATAGCATTTAAACATCAATTTTGACTTCTTCAAACCTCATTGTATTTATCTAATATTTACTCAAATTTTAATTTCAAGTTTTGAACACTTTAAAACATCAAAAAAAATTATGGAATTTTATTTTAGAGTCTTCTTCGTAATCATGTAAATAAGATTTTTGTTTCTCTATAAATGAATTATATTTCTATTTCTTTCTTAGTGAATCAATATTCATTTCCCTTTTTTGTGAATCTGATTTCTGGTTATTTCTTAGTGAATATGAATTTTGTTTCTTTCTCTATGATTCTGAATTCGATTTCTTTCTCTTTGAATCTGAATTGTGTATCCTTCTAAGTGTATCTAAATTTTATATCCTTCCCAGTAAAAATATATTCTATATCCTTTTCTGTGAATCCAATTTAATTCTAATTATGATATAATTCTTATATAATGGAATTCTCATTACGATGGATATCCAATTATGGTGGAATCTTCATATCGCAACTTTAAAAATTTTCAATCCTCTCCACTATTTATTCAAACTCATTTATCATGAATGTTTTCATGATTTATGAGAACCTTATGATCATAAATGTTTTGAATGACTTAGTTTATAAACCATGAGAAAATTATCACTCCTAACATTAAATTCTACAACAAACATCTTTTGCAATAATATGACTCCTTCCCCCAACAACTTATTTCTTTCTAGGATTAGGAAAATGGTGATCTTCTAGAAAAAAATAAATTCTTCCACTGATTGTTTTGGATATCATGATATAAATATGGTGTATATGGATCTGGTTCATTCATCAACATTCTACTTTCTTATAAAATCTCATTAATATGAAATGAATCTAATTCCTGGATAATAAAATCATTCTTATACAAAATGTTTAGTAGTCAACACATAAAAAAACCATGTTTAAAACAATTTGACCAAAAACATTCATCAAGAATAATATTTTTGATATTTATGAATATAAATAATTTAAAAATATGTTTAAAACAAATTTTTATGAAAATATAATTTTTATTAATAAAATCATTTAGAAAATAAGTTTTTTGAATATAAATTTTAGAGGAAATTATTCAAACTGAACTTCATGTAATTGAAAATGAAGCTTCAAATAAATTATGTTTATCACATAGGGTAATTATGTATATGATGTAAAAGTGAAAAAAAAAATTCTTTTGCAATTTAAATAGTTTCGAAATGTAACATGTTTATAAAATGGTAAGAATTCTCCTTTAACATTTTTGATAAATGAAAAATGGGGATAGTTTTAAAAAAAACATAAGATTCCATTAAAAAAGATATAAATATGAAATTATGTTAAAATTACCATGATAAATCATTTTTAGTGGTTCATTTTTTGAAAACAATTTCTTAGAACATGGTTTTCAATGAAATCATATTTATGACCAAAAATAGAAACGAAGTCAGGTTTTCTAAAAATGTTTTTTCAATTAATTTAAGCACCAAAAAGTGGTAAAGTAGTAATATTACTTGAAAATATATTGAATAAATAGAATATTAAAATTAAAATGTATTTATTAAAAAATGATAAAATAACTTCCTTCAGATAAAAGTCAAGCGTAAATAATCTTGATTATAATGAGATTGTGTATTAAATCCTTACAATGATCATAAACTTTCACTGAGCATCAAAAAATGAATTTATTATCTGTATCGAAATAAAATCCATAAATAGAAATATTATATACATCATAAGGTAAAAAAATTCATTACACACATAATATTAAAATATAAATGACAATGAAGACGTGATATAACCCAATGAAACGAAATTGAGTTATGAAATTTAATATGACTTGTTGAAATTTAATTCAAGTACCCATGGATGAAATAATTAAAATTGAGACATAAAATACCATGAATATTAAATTATTTATGATATTACATGTCAAAGTTTTAGTTTGTGCACCTTATAGAGGAAACAAGGTTCATAACCTTACAAAATTCCTTCATAAAATGAAATTCAGACGAATTACATTACATTCTGCTCCACTTAGGTTGAACATGATTTATCCTCCAGTATAGTGTTTAAAAAAACTATTCACTAATTATTGAAACAGATTAAAAATTATGATATCATATGTTATCCTTTTATAAAATATTATCACCCATTGTTTTAATATTATTTCATTACTTTCGTCGATTCGGGTGTTAATTACCTAGTTTTTAAACATATTGTGTTGTGAATGTATTGGTTATTTTTCATATAGTTATATAATTTATAAAATATTAAAAATTACATAATTATCATATTTATATGACTATTATACATTTAAAAATTAACAATTATTGTTGGTTGTGAAAAATGAAGTATGTTCAGACCATGAAGATGGTAGGTCATACATACACATGAGTAACGTTTCCAATTATCACCGATCATTATGGAAAGAAGATATAAAATATAATATAATTAAATAATGATAATTATATTATAACGACCCACACTCTACATAAATTTTTATTACTTCAAATTTGAAGCATACTTTTTACCACATAAAACAAAACCATGAAATGACTGTATAGGTATATTGTCTTCAGAAACTGGGAAACTTAAACAACTGGTTCCTAAATCATCTAGATTGTATCCCATTTGTATCATCATATCTAGAGTCCCTTTTGGCATATTCTACTTAATACCTTTTATCTAGACTTGGGGAAAAGAAAACATACAAAAAGGTGAGCTCAAATGCTCAGTAAGGGTAAACGAATGAAATATCAATCTTATCATATTCATAAGAACGTAACATTTTGAATATCTTAACCTGTAAAAGAGATCATAAAATCATAACATGGGATAAATCATAGTGGTGAAATGTAATCCCAATAATCATAACATAAATCATGAAAAATTGTGGCATACACGCATAATCATAGAGAATCATTTCTTAGTAGTCAAGACTCATTGCCAAGACTATCCTAGCGGGAAAAGTCTATTTCTGAACCAAGTTCACACCTCGTATCAGTCATGTATCACTAAACCGAATTAACCTTCCGTTCTATCCATGTCTATCTCATGAGATATAAATCTTTACCCAATGCATTAGAGGGAGATATAGGTCCCACCCATCTCATAATGATACCATTCTTATGTGTTCCACAAGATCATAAATCATACATCATAGCATAACCCATGTAATAAAAATGGGATCCTTAAACATCATTACATAATCCATATAAGATAAAAGGACATCATAAAAATAATTCCATCATAACATAATCAAATCAATGTAAAAATAGGGAAAGAAACAGAACCCTATATTATCTTAGATGGAAAATAATTGTGATAAAACGCTTGAACTCCATTCTTGAGGAAAATATCCTTTCTACTTCAAAAACATTCTTCCTTTCTTAAAATGTAGTATAATTTTAAATTAAAAGAAGTTGAATAAAAATAAACTAGAAAACTTGTAAAGGAAGCTTCATGGAAATAATGTTCTATGAAATCATAAAAACCCATTCATGTCGTATAAGTTAAAAAAACATTATTCTCGTACTTTGGCTAAAAAAGTCAAAAAGTACCTTGTACGAAAAAAGAGAAAATATTCCTTTCATTTATTTTACTAAAACTAAAAAATGAGTAATATTTTATTTAAACAATTTTAGGAGTATATAAAAAATATTACATATTGGGGAAACATGGATGTGGATGACAAATATTGCCCAGTAAATTCTGAAGTATAAACAATCTCAGATAAAAATGAGATTGTGAGATTTTCCCTTACCTTAGGTTCAATATGCTTTGTACATGTCTGAACCTCCTATATAATTATTTAAATAATGTTATTAAATTATTCCTGTATCATACTAATTGTTATGATATCATATATGGTCATACTCTTAGCTTCTTATTAGTAATATTTCATTTCTACTTGTTATTCGTGTATTTATTGCTTTATGTTCTTATGCGTGTTTTGTCGAATAAATTATTATTCATATTTTTAGGTTATATATAAATCATTTCCATAATTCTATTATTGTAATATATATCATATTTATTTATTCAATTCATTTATATAATCATTATTCAATGAATATCATGTAGAATAAGTCACATCACATCGTGGAGACGGTAGGCCGTACGTACGCACGAGCGATGATATCGTTCCCATGATTGTGGAATTGTATTAAAGTGTATGTATACTATTTCAGAATAAATATAATTTTAAAATAATCATATATAGTAATTTCTTACACCATTATACCCATCCAAGTAAGGTGGTGGTGGAAAATATATTACACCGCGGTGTGGAGACGGTATTTCGTACGTACGCACGCGCGGTGATTTCATTTTCCATAGGATGGATAGAAGATGAAATAGGGGTGTTTAATATTTATAATAACATATCAGTATATGAGTGATAATGATGTTATTACTTCATAATGAAACAACTAAATAAGAATAAGTAGAAGAAGAAATAAATTTGAAATACTCGTTAACAAATATTACCTCTTCTTCGACACACCTCTTTGAAACCACCTCTTATGGAACTAAGATTGGTCTTTGAAGAATACATGGACCTCGAGGATGTTTCTAGGGAAGTGGAGAAGTAAAATTGGAAGGTTTTTTCTGAGATTGAAGACTCAAAGTGGTGTGAGGAGGAGAGGGAGGAGGTACACTTTTATAAGGGAGGAGAGGGGCACCTTTGGAATGATAAGAAATATTAAATTATATGAAATTCCAACCCCACTTAAAAACCTCCAAAAATTAATCAAATACGAATATTAGATGAGATAGGGTTTTAATATCACCAACCAATAAAATTTATACAAGTTTGGAATTTATTTTAAACAATATCAACATGATTTATCCTTACATAATCTATTTAATTTAATTTGTGGAAATAATATTATAAATTTAAAATCATTATAAATAATTACACATATGTTTTGAATTCTCCATAATTGTATAATTTATTAAATTTTAGACCATATAAATTTTTATTTATAATTTTTAAATATTTGTGTGATTTTTAAACGATTTTGTAATATGTAATATTTATAAAAGAACAATAGTGTCAATTTTGACACTATTCATTTATTTGAATTTAAATAAACTATATGCAGAAGATATGTTCGTAATAAAATATTTAATAGATTCATAACATGTTATATTTATCAATAAAATTAGTGGATCACATTAAATAGTTCATATAATATTTATTTTAACACTTTTAAAATCATTTATTTGATAATTCAATCAATAAAATAATTTCAACATCACTATTGTGTCATAATTAATGATAATTATTTAATCCCTAAAAATTATAAATAAATTCATATGATGTAGAAAAGTTTATTATAATTCTATGGACTAGTTATATCCGAAGTTTTATGATGTTTATCACTAAATTAAAATTATTACACTTATAATATTTAAGAGAGTGACATGTTGTCACTTTCAATGGTTTTAAGAATAATTATATTATTTCATGGTAAAAAGTCAATGAAATTAATCTAGTCCTACCCTTAGATGATATGTTTCTACTTTTACTCATCCAATAGGATTATGGAAAGTGTTAGGGTAATTTTATAATCCTATATTTACCCTTAATTACCTGATTTACCTTTAACTACAGTAAATAAAAATTACCGTAGTTACTATTCATAATATCAAAAAAAAAATAAAACTAACCTATTAACATAATTTGGACCCACTGAATCTAAATATGGAATCCATTTTTAAAAATTCAAAACAAATAAGTTTCAGTAATTAATTTAATATGAATCTCGTTGTTAAACAAATGGGTTTTAAAAGTGAAAACATTGTCAAAGATTGAAATGTTTTTACCTATGTATTCAATGTAAAATTAATGTCAATGAAATAAATTATATTAAATGGTAAAAATATATTCTATTTATAAATTAAAGCCACTCAATATTATAATTAAACCATATAAATTATTACGATGAAAAAAGTTGTTTTTAAATAAAATATAGCGTGTTTTTATTATTTATTAAAATATGAAAGTTATCCGAATAATATGAAAAATTTATCCAAAGTAAATTTTTATATCCTGATTCCAAAGAAGAATTTTATTTTGTAAAATTGAACTTATAAACTTTTCAAAGACTATATTTAATGTTTGTGCACCATCAAAAGGTGGCAAAACTGCATTTTTTGAAAAAATATTTATTTTACCCGAAAAATTTATTTAGTTATCATACCATGTTATAGAAAATATGTAAGATTAATAATAATTTTATAAAATTCAAAATTTAGTTAATAATATTCATAAAGGAATGTTTATAATATTAAAATAACATATCTTTGTTTAGTGAAACTCGGTATTGCGTACTACACACGCTATCGAGGAAGGTCGTGATTGCGTGTAACGCAAGCCAAGCTAGTGTTGTGTGCAGTGAAAGATTCCTTTGATGTTGTGTATAAAATAAGACATAAAAAATATACTTCTCATAAAATATCAGGGTGTTACATTCTACCCCCTTTAAAATGAATTTCTCCCTTGAAATGTGTCACTTTGTAACAAACAGATGAGGATACCTATCCCTCATCATATCCTCAAGCTCCCATGTAGCTTCTTCTAATTTGTGGTTCATCCATAAATCAATAACCAAGTGAGTGGTCTTGTTTTTTAGAATTTTTTCGCTACGATCCAGAATATATATCGGTTGTTCTTCGTAAGAAATATCTCGCTCTAGTGGTACAACTTCTGAGCTTAGAACATGTGAAGGATTGAGTATATACATTCTCAGGAGAGATACATGGTACCCATCGTGAACTTCAGAGAGATTCGGTGGAAGCGCCAATTGGTAAGATACCTTCCCAACATGATCCACTATTTTGAAAGGACATATATACCTAGGGCTCAACTTTCCCTTCTTTCCAAATCTCATTACTCTCTTCCAAGGATATATTCGTAAGAACACTTTATCACCCACTTCAAACTCTAGGTCTTTTCTTCGGTTATCGGTGTAACTTTTTTGTTGACTCTAAGCCGCTCTTATGTGTTTTTGAATAGATCGGACATGTTCTGCCATATCATCAACAAGATCAGGTCCTAATAGCTTTCTTTCCCCAACTTCATCCCAGCAAGTTGGAGTTCGGCATTTCTTTCCATAGAGAGCTTCATAAGGAGCCATTTGAATATTGTAGTGAAAGCATTTATTAAAGAAAATTCCACCAAAGGTAGGTGTTGATCCCAACCACCTTTGAAATCCATAGATAAAGATCTTAACATATCTTCTAGAGTTTGAATTGTTCTCTCAGACTGACCGTATGTCTAAGGATGATAAGCAGTGCTGAAACTCAACTCTTTATCTAGAGTATGCTGAAGACTTTTCCAGAACTTCGAGGTAAACCTTGGATCCCGATCAGAAATTATGGAAATTGGTACTCCATGAAATCTTACCACATCCTTCACATATATCCTGGTAAGCTGATACAGAGAGAAATCTTCTCTAACAGCAATGAAGTGTGCCAACTTCGAAAGACGATCAACTATGACCCAGATAACATTATTACCTTTGGATGTTTTAGGAAGTCCAGTGACAAAGTCCATAGTGATGTTTTCTCATTTCCATTCGATTGTGGGTAATGGTTGTAACATCCCCTTATACTTCTGTCTCTCAGCTTTAACTTGCTGAAAAACCAAGCATTGAGAGACATATTCAGCAACATCTCTTATCATTCCATCCCACCAGAAGTACTCTTTCAGGTCCCTATACATCTTCCTGCTTCCTGGATGAATAGAGAATGAAGAACTATGAGCCTCATCCAGCATATCCTTCTTTAATTCTGGGATGGGAGGAACACAAACACGATTCCAGAACCTTATTATCCCATCACAATCAAGGTTGAATTCAGGAACATTTCTCACCTTCTTTTGTAACTCTACATCTTCTTTTTGTACCTCTTTAATCTTCACATGCATAAAAGGTTTAACATTCATTTGAGAAAGATAATATTTTTCCACTTCCATTATAATTCCAAGATCCATCCATTGTAAATCCATAAATACTGGATCTTTTGTGATCCTCATCATGGATAAGCTAGCATGGTCTTATTGACTTAATGCGTCTGCCACCTTTTTTGATTTCCCAGGGTGGTAATGAGTTGAGAAGTCGTAATCCTTAATCATCTCCAACCATATTCTTTGGCGCATATTCATATCCTTTTGTGTGAAAATATACTATAAACTTTTATGATCAGTATAAATATCACACCTTTCACCATAAAGATAATTCCTCCAAATATTTAATTCAAAGATTACCGTAGCTAACTCCAAATCATGAGTTGGGTAATTTTTCTCATGGATTTTCAACTGTCGTGAAGCATAAGCTATCACCATATCATTTTTCATGAGAACACACCCCAATCCCTTATTGGATGCATCACTGTAGATCACAAACCTTTTTCCACTACAAGGTAGTGTGAGCATAGGTTCACTGGATAACCTTCATTTCAACTCCTTGAAATTCTCTTCACACTCCTCCTTCCACACAAACATAACACCTTTTAGAGTCAACCTGGTCAGTGGATTTGATAATCATGAAACATCTTTCACAAAACGTCGATAATATCAATCCAAACCAAGAAAACTTCAGATCTCAGTTACTTTTGTTGGTCTCGAACATATTTTGATAACCTCTATCTTTGCTGGATCCACAAATATCCCCTCTTTTGAGATTATGTGACCCAAAAATGATACTTTTTAAAGACGAAATTCACACTCGGTAAATTTTTCATAAAGCTTCTCCTTTCGTAGGGTCTTTAATACAATTCTTAAGTGATCTTCATGTTCTTCCTTGCTCTTTGAATAGACAAGAATATCATCTATAAAGACTACCAAAAACTGATCAAGATAGTATCTAAAGACTCTATTAATTAGATCCATGAAGATTGTAGGGGCATTAGTAATACCAAAAGGAATCACTATAAATTTATAGTGTCCATACCTTGTAAGGAAAGCCGTCTTAGGTATATCCTCTTTTTTGACCCTTAATTGACGATACCCTGAACGAAGATCAATCTTAGAAAAGTATTGAGATCTGTGTAGTTGGTCAAATAAGTCATCAATAAGCGGGAGAGGATATTTTTTCTTGATAGTGATCTTGTTAAGTTCTCGATAATCAATGCAGAGTCTCATTGATCCATCTTTCTTCTTAACAAGAAGAATATGTTCTCCCCAAGGTGAGGCACTAGGGAATATGAATCCTTTATCAAGATTCTCTTGTAGTTTCTAATTCAATTCCTACAACTCAATTGGGTCCATTATATAAGTTTCTTTGAAATGGGCATAGCACCCGGTATGTGTTCTATTGAAAACCAACTTCACGATTTGGTGGAAGACCTGGCAATTCCTACGGAAATACATCATCAAACTCTCATACAATGGGTGTATTATTAATCGTGAGTTTCTCTCCAACCATTTGAGATAAATAACAATTATTTATTGGAATGAAGACCCATAATATGGAAGAAATTCCACTAGACGTTTATATTCATCCTTGCATCGATAGATGATAGTAGATTGACTGGGAATATTAAATGTGATTTCCCTTCTTTGGAAATTGATATGAGCTCCATATAAAGAAAGAAAATACATGCCAAGAATCACATAAAATTCCACTATAGGAAGGATCACAAGATTTTCATGAAGCACTTTCCCACAAACATCAATTAGAGAAGAATTATAAACTTTTGATGTGACTGTTGTGCCATTAGGAGTTGTCACAGCTAACTCAACATCTAATTGTTGAGGTAGTAGGACGATAGCCTTAGAAAATTCTTCAGAAATAAAAGATTGTGTGGATCCAGAATCGAATAAAACATTTTCTACTTTAGAGTGGATGGTAAGTTTACCTTTCATGACTTCATTATCATACTCCACTTCACCGATAGAAATTGCATGTGACTTTCCATTGTCTTTGGCCTTATGATTTTTTTTGATGTCGATCATCATAAAAAACCCATCGATTTGGGCATTGATTGACATAATTCCCCATCTCCTTACACTTGAAACATTGAATTATAGGAGGTGCATTCTGTGTATCCCTTTATTTGTTCGCATCATTATACATATTCTTCCCATTATATCGACATTAAACTGCCCGATGACCTTCTTTTCCACACTTAAAACATTTTCTTGTCCCTTTATGACAATTCCCTCCATGTTCTTTTCCACAGTTTGAGCATAAAGGAAAAATCATCTTTTTTTCAGTGTGGTCTTTATATTTTCCTTTGAATTCCATTTTCCTCTTCTTATCAAACCCATATGATTGATGGGTTACTTCAATCTCCATCTCAACCTTGAGAGCACATCGAACAATTTCCTCGTATCTATTGAAGTCTATTATGTCTAACTCCCTTTGAATACTTGGTTTTAAGCCACTAAAGAATCGATCGATCTTAATCTCATGTTGGATAATAATTCTGGAAGCGTACCTTGCAAGCCTTGTAAAATTTGCTTTGTAGGTACCAACAGCTTCATCATCCTTTTGCTTCAGTTCAAGAAACTCCTTATCCATCTTTGATCGAATAATATTAAGGAAGTACTTATTGAAAAATAAGTTCTTTAACTCATCTCATTCCATGGACTCAATTTCATCTATTTCCATGTATTCTTGATAAGATTCCACCATTGATCAGCATCACCTTAAAAACGATACACTACTAAGATGAATTTGTCATGTTCAGAACATTGTAGAACTAAAAATATCTTTTCAGTGGTACTAATCCACTGTTCAGCCACTAATGGATCAGAAGACCCGCTGAATGAAGGTGGACGCTGCCTCATGAAGGATTTAACAGAATGTTGCTCTTTCCTTTTCACATTTGGAATCCCTGCATGGCTCATAGCTTGATAATGTTGTGTGAGCATGGCTACAAGATATTTCATTCTAGCTCCCATAACTTTTGGTTTATTAGGGGGACAATAATTTCATTGCCTGTCGCATTCAGCATTAACACGGTTCCTTCAGGTTCCAGCCATTGACTAAAAAAAATAAGCATAGTGTGACAAACACTAATCATAATGGGAAAACCACATAATCAAGAATAAAATTTTACACTTAAGGTCTTATCTTAGGTTATTAATGGCCATTTCTAATGCACTAATATTGTGTTCTATGCTTATACAAATCCTTAGGGTTCTTACTAAGGCTTTCACATCCTAGTTTCCAAAGGTTGACTATACATTTCCTATGATACCAACTATAACGACCCATACTCTACATACATTGTTATTACTTAAAAATTGAAGCATACTTATTACAACATATAAAAATACCCTGAAAGGACTGTATAGGTATAGTGTCTTTAGAAACTAGGAAACATAAACAACTAGTTCCTAAATCATCTACGATGTCTCCAATTTATTTCATCACATCTAGAGTCCCTTTTGGAATATTCTACTTAATACCCTTCATCCAGACCTGGGGAAAAGAAAACATACAAAAGGGTGAGCTCAAATGCTGAGTAAGGGTAAATAAAAGAAATATCAATCATATCATATTCATTATAACATAACATTTTGAATATCATAACCTGAAATAGAGATCATAATATCATAACATGCGATAAATCATAGTGGTGAAATGTAATACCAATAATCATAACTTAAAACATGAAAATTTGAGGCATACACACATAATAACAGAGAATCGTTTCTTAGTAGTCAAGACTCATTTCCAAGACTATCCTAGTGGACAAAGTCCATTTCTAAACCGAGTTCACTCCTCGTTTAAGTCTTGTATCACTGAACCGGATAAACCTGCCATTCCAGCCACGTCTATCTCATGAGATATAAATCTTTACCCAATGCATTGGAGGGAGATATAGGTCCCACCCATCTTATAATGATACCATTCTTATGTGTTCCACAAGATCATAAATCATACATCATAGCATAACCCATCTAATAAAAATGGGATTTTTAAACATCATACCATAATCCATATAAGATAAAAGGACATCGTAAAAATAATTCCATCATAACATAATCAAATCAATGTAAAAATAGGGATATAAACAGAACCCTATATTATCTTAGATGAAAATTAATTTTGATACAACGCTTCAACTCCATTCTTGACGAAAATATCCTTTCTACTTCAAAAACATTCTTCCTTTCTTAACATGTCATACAATTTTAAACTAAAATAAGTTGATTAAAAATAAAATTGAAAACCTGTAAATGAAGATTCATGGAAATAATGTTCTATGAAATCATAAAAATCCATTCATGTTGTATAAGTTAAAAAAAACATTCTTCTCGTACTTTGGCTGAAAAAGTCAAAAAGTACCTTATACAAAAAACGACAAAAGATTCCTTTCATGTCTTTAACTAAAACTCACCAATGAGTAATATTGGATTTAAAAAATTGTAGGATTATAGAAATAATATTACACATTGACGAAACATGGATGTGGATGATAAATATACCCCATTAAATTCTGATGTATAAACCATCTCGGATAAAAATGAGATTGTGATATATTCCCTTACCTTAGGTCCGATATGCTTTGTACATGTCTGAACCTCCTGTATATTTGATTTAAATAATGTTATTAACTTATTCTGTAATCATACTCATTGTTATGATATCATATATGGTCATATTCTTAGCTTCTTATTAGTAATATTTCATTGCTACTTGTTATTCGTGTGTTTATTGCTTTATGTTCTTATGCGTGTTTTGTCGAATAAATTCTTATTATTATTTTTTGGTTATAGATACCTCAGTTACAGAATGGTATTAGTGTAATATATATAATATTTACTTATTCAATTCATTTATATAATCATTATTCAATGAAGATCATGTAGAATGACTTGCATAACATTCTGGAGACGGTAGGTCGTACGTACGCACGAGCGATGATATCGTTCCCATGATCGTGAAATTGTATTGAAGAGTATGTATACTATTTTAGAATAAATATAATTTTACAATAATCATATATAGTATTCCTTACACCATTATACCCATCCAAGTAAGGTGGTGGTGGAAAAAAATTACACCACGGCGTGGAGACGGTGTTCCGTACGTACGCACGTGCGGTGATTTTATTTTCCATAGGATGGATAGAAGGTGATATAGGGTTATTTAATATTTATAATAAAATATAATTATATGTGTGATACTGATGTTATTACATCATAATGAAAAAACTAAATTAGAAGCAGTAGAAGAAGAAATAAATTTGAATGAATTGGTAACGGATAATACCTCTTCTTCGACACGCCTCTTTGAAACCTCCTCTAAGGGCACTAATATTGGACTTTGAAGAAAACCAGGAACTCTAAGATGTTTCTAGGGAAGTTTAGAAGATATATTGGCAGGTTTTGGCCGATATTGAAGGCTCAAAGTTGTGTGAGGAGGAGAGGGAGGAGGTCCCCTTTTATAATGGAGGATAGGGGCACCTTTGGAATTATAAGAAATATTAATTTATATAAAATTCCAACCCCACTTAAAAACCTCCAAAAATGACTCAAATCTAAATATTATATGAGATAGGGTTTTATTATACTCAACCAATAAAATTATACCAGTTGGGAATTTATTTTAAACATTATCATCATGATTTATCCTTATAAAATCTATATAATTTTATTTGTGGTCATAATATTATATATTTTAAATCATTATAAATAATTACTTATATGTTTTGAATTTTCCATAATTGTATACTTTATTAAATGTTAGACCATATAAATTTTAATCTATAATTCTTAAATATTTTTGTGATTTTAAAACTATTTTATAATATGTAATTTTTATAAAATAACAATAGTGTCCATTTTGACAATATTAATTTATTTGAATTTAAATAAAATATACGCAGAATATATGTTCCAACTAAAAGATTTAATAGATTCATAACTTGTCATATTTATCTATAAAATTATTGGATCACATTAAATAGTTCATATAATATTTATTTTAATACATTTAAAATCATTTATTTGATAATTCAATCAATAAAATAATTTCAACATCATTATTGTGTCCTAATTAATGATAATTATTTAATCCCAAAAAATTGAATATAAATTTATATTATGTATAAAATCTTATTAGCTTTAGGGGAAATATTTATATCCTAAGTTTTATGTTGTTTATCACTAAATTAAAATTATTACACTTATAATATTTAAGAGAGTGACATGTTGTCACTTTCTTTGATTTTAATAATACTTTTATTATTTCGTGGTCAAAAGTCCATAAAATGAATTTATTCCGACTTTTAGGTGATATGGGTCGACTTGTATTCATCCAATAGGATTTTGGAAAGTTTTAGGATAATTTTATAATCCTATATTTACCCTTAATTACCCGATTTACCTTTAACTACAGTAAATAAAAATTATCGTTGTTACTATTCATAATATCAAAGAAATAAAACTAACCTATTAACATAATTTGGACCCACTAAATCAAAATATGGAATCTATTTTTCAAAATTCTATAAATATAAGTTGCAGTAATTAATTTAAAATTAATCCCATTGTTAAGAAAACAAGTTTTAAATGTTAAAACATTGTCAAAGATTGAAATGTTTTTACCTATGAATTCAATGTAAAATTAATGATAATGACATACATTATATTAAATGGAAAAAATATATTATATTTATACTTTAAAACCATTCAATATTATAATTAATCCATATAAATTATTACAATGAAAAAAGTTGTTTTTAATTAAAATATAGCATGTTTTTACTATTCATTAAAATATGAAAGTTATCAGAATAATATGAAAATTTTATCCAAAGTAAATTTGTATATCCTGATTCCAAATAAGATTTTTATTTTGTCAAATTGAACTGATAAACTTGTCAAAAACTATATTTAATGTTGGTGCTCCATCAAAAGGTGGAAAAACTGCATTTTTTTTAAAAATACTTATTTTACCCGATAAATTTATTTTGTTCTCATACCATGTTCTAGAAAATATGTAAGATGGATAATAATTTTATAAAATTCAAAATTCAGATAATAATATTCATAATGTCTAGTTTATAATATCATAATAATATATTGTTGTTTAGTGAAACTCGGTATTGCGTACTACACATGCTATCGAGGAAGGTCGTGATTGCGTGTAACGCAAGCCAAGCTAGTGTTGTGTGCAGTGAAAGATTCCTTTGATGTTGTGTATAACATAAGACATAAAAAATATACTTCTCATAAAATATTAGGGTGTTACATATATCATATGTAAAATATTATATACTTATATATGTCTTTCATGTGGTGTGATGTTGAAAATAGAGTCACATCGCTTTGTGAAGGTGGTAGTACACACATGCACGAATGATGTTATCATATTTACGCTATTGAGAAAGAAAGAAAAAATGATGAATATTAAATTTCCATAATGATAAATATTATAAAAATATCATAATAATTTCATTTATATATCTTATATTCCTTAAATTTATCTTTATTACCTTCCGTGTGAAGCAGAAGTAAAGGGTGAATCACATAGATTTGTGAGGTGGTAGTCTGATAAACACAGGAGCAATGTAATCGTATCTCTTATGAAACTAAGAGTATATATATATATATTATATAGGGGATTAAAAGGTATAATTATGTTACAAATATCACATATATAGTTTATATCTACCATCAAAAACAACCTTGGAATGTGGTAATAGAAAAATGAACAACACTAATTCATGAGGTGGTTGTCCACCGTACACATGAATGATGATTTCATAACCTATTTTATATAATTGGGTGTGGATTTAGGTCATAACATTATTATATCAAAAAAAATTATATTCACTATACACATGATATTATATCGTCATGCATTTAAAATAATTGACGGATGTGGATGAGGAGATAAAATGATAATTCTTGTTGAATAACATTTCCTCTCCTTCAGATATCCCCCTTAGTTATACACAAAATATGTCAAATTTTTTCTTAATTCCAAAAACAAGGCTTCTATAATTATGGTAGGGAATTTTGGAAGTGATATGATTGTGTTTTTAGGATCCAAAAGGATTGATATGTGTTGGATAGTGATTGGAATGAGTGCCTGTTTATAGTTGAGGAAGAGTGGTAATCCAGTAAATACTCAAAATTATTCCCTATTTGGAGGTCTCCCTTACCTCATGTAGCTCCGTATGTAAATAATAATGGATTACAAGGTTTATTTGATCAATAAAAAAACCCAAACACATAAACTAACATATTTTTATCATGTTAATCCTTATTCTATAATTTTACTAATTTTTTCCCATTTAGTTTATATCATGGTAACTTGTATCTTTTTTATTTACCTTGTTAATTTACCCTTTCTAAATACAATTAAAATTTTGGTTTTTAAATAAATTAGAAATAATTATGTTAAATATTAAACCCAACTTATTAAATAAAAAACCAATAAGTGTGAAAAATTAATTTTAATAAAACACTTAGTAATGTACAAAACCCAATTTAAAAAACATTCAAAATAATAAGTTTTAACAATTTTCACTAATATTTCTCTTAAATTTTTTTTTACCTATTCAATGATATAGATTATTAATATTAAAAATATGGATCCCATTTTTACAAATTCATCCCATTGATGTGGAATAATTTAATTTTAAATTAATCTCTCAGATGTGATAAGAAAGTGGATTTTTAAAGTGAAAATGTTTAAAACATTACAAAGATGTTATATCTGAATTCAATATGGAAATGATTCCAATGAATTAAATTGGATTAATATATGTATAATTGAACTATATTGACAATAAAACCATTTCAAAATACAATATAACAATATAAATTATTTTAATGACAAGACATTTTTCAATTAAAATACAATATTTTTTCCAATTTATAAAATATTGAAATATTTTTGAATAGTAGAAAAACTTCACCATAATATACTTTTTATACACTAATATGAAAATTGATGTATATTTTTTCTTATAAATTTTATATTATTATTAAAATCTTAATTTTAAATTATGTGTGCAAAGAGCTACTAATCAATCTATAAGAAAAAATATTGTATTTAAATAGATAATTAATTTTGTATTAAATTATAAAAATTTTAGTACTAATAAATAAAAAACTAATAAACATGTGTAAAATATATATTTTAATATTTTATTTAACCCTATTCACACTCTCCATTTAAATGGATATGTGATAACTATAATATTATATAATAATAATAATAGTATTTTGTTGTTCATTAAAACTCAGCCTTGTTTGTAACATAATATTTCGAAGAAACTCATTGTTGCATGTAACAAAAGATAAGATCAATGTTCCAAAAATTTTATGATATAAATTAAATTATATATATTTAAAATAGTAAATATATTGTAATGTCTCAGGATGTTGTATTCCCTTCTACACTTTGTGTTGCATTTTATTTATAATATCGAATATATTGCTCTATTTACTGAATTTCACAGTGGTACACAAAGTTTCCCAAGTGGTAACTGTTTCAATTAAAATCTAATTGATTATCTATAATGTTTATTATTAAGTATCCAATTTTGAAATATATTATACTATCTCATAATAATTCTATTTATTTTTCTTATGTTCTTTTTATTCATTACATTTTTATGTAATATTACCATTTTTCACTCTTTAATACTTAATATAATCGATAATGGTTTTTTAAAAAAATAGCCTTTATATGTCAGTTCGGTCAAAAATACATTTTATTACATTAAATATGTTTATTAAAATGTTTTAACTTTTTTTTATAATGCATCAAATTATTTTTTATATAAATATTTACCCCTGATTGAATTTTTATAAAAAATTTTGAAAGAGAATTTGTAAGTGGTTACCAAATCAATGCCCATTTTCCTTTTATAGTAAAATTGAAAAGAATAATTATTTTAAAATGTATTGTATGAATCGAATTTTCATACATCATGAACATTATATATTTTTAAAAGAAATTTGATGTTTCAAATATTATTTTTAAATATAAAAATTAGAAATGATTTGTAAACATTAATGTTCAAAAAGATATTTTCAAAAAGAAAAGGATATTTTCCTGAATAATTTTTTTAATATTTTTTTATGGTATTTAAATTAATCAATAATTGAAACACTTTATTCATAATCCAATGGGTATATATTAGATAGATTCTATCATTATTATATATATGGATTTGTTAAGATTATCTCTTGTTGATTTTTTTGGATCTCATTTCTTTTACATGGGTTAATAATGTTTCAAAGAGATAATTATGGAACCCATTTCATATCCATAGGTTAGTAATGTTTCATATAAATTTTTATGGATGCCATTTATTTTCAATGGATTAATAATGTCTCATAATGATTTTTATGGGGGTCATTTCTTTTCTAAGGATAAATAATGTTTTAAAGAAGTTAATATGAAAGCAATTTGTTTTCCACAATTTAATCATTTTTCAAAGAGATCCTTATAGAAATAGTTTCCTTTACATGGGTTAATCATGATTCAAATATTTTTTAGGGAAATTTTTTCTTTTCCTTTGATTAAACATGTTTCAATGAAATTTTTATGGAACCCATTTATTTTCCATAGGTTACTAATAATTCAAAGTGGTTGACAAGAAGCCCATTTATTTTACATCAGATAGTCATGTTATAAATGGAATAATAATTGTCTCTTAGTGTTTTATGATAAAATATCTATGTATATTATTAATTTTTTGGTACTTGGAAATTATATATTATTTTTTCAACAACATACTATTGGGTGAGTATATTATAGCTTATACAATGGTTTTACATTGATAAAGGCATTTGAGAATGATGTATCTAATATAATGGGTGTTCCCAGATAGAACTGCAATGAATTATTAAATTTATATGTTCTCTAGATAATTATATTGGAATTCACCAGCCTGATTATTCTATTTCTGATGGATCTATAATGGTTCTTTATGTGTTTTTTTGATGATTATGTTCTAAGTTACCAACACATTTTATCAATGTTTTAAATTGTTTTTTAATGTTTAATTTTAACAAGATTAAACACATGGATCATGATTAAGATTTTTTTATTACTTTTCATTTGCTAAATCCTTGTTCCATGATTCATGATTGATGTTTTAGGCATTCATGGGCTTATATTCTTTTAAGATACAATATTACACTCGAGAAAATTAGTTATACCCTAATGAAAATTTTATCTGCATTGATGGAATTCATTTGATAAAACTTATGAATTCCATTAATGATTACTTTATCTCAACCTTCATATGTTTCCTTTTCTTAAGAATATGTTGAAATGATTCTTAATGAATTATATCTAAAAGGTATTTGATATGGATTATGATTGTGTATTAATAATAAGTATGAAAATATGGGTTATGGGGGTAAATGAACATTTAATGATATAACTATTTTTATGTAATAGTTTTTCCTATTTATAAAAAACTCTAATCCTAAAAGTTATTTCAAACTGTAAGTGATCCAATTTTTCCTATTAAACTTTTATGTTTTGGATAGTTAAAAATCAGTTACCTCCATCGGTATCAAAGCTGAAAATTTAATATCTTTGATTTTAGAACCAAATTAGGGAGTTCTAGATATATGATATTGTATAAATATTTATTTATTTATATTTATAAGATGAAATACATTTCACATTATAAAAATAGTTTCATGAACAAATATTACTTTTTTATGTTGGAATGCTTTTGTATTGATTTATAAATAATTAATAGTCAATGAAACCATGATTATTCCTTAATTTATATGAATTATCAATTAATTAATGCTTTTACTAGAGGTTATCAATAACTTTTATTTAAATAAGAAACCATTATATGTAGAATGTTAAATTCTTAAAAAATTATGTCTTAGAATATTTTATTATTATCACAAAAATTGGTGTGCATATTTTCTATGATTAAATCAACGAAATATTATTAATAAAAAATTCAATAATATAATTTTAATATGGTTACTATTATTCATAACATCCAATTTACCATCTAAGTTATAATGGTCAATTTTAATTATAACATATATCATAGTTCATATATGTTCAGTTTTGTGTGTAAAGAAAAAAATAAAATAGATATAATTCATTTTAATGAGAAATATATTCTAATTTCATAGGATATTAAATTAAACCCCCCTAAAAATGTATTTCATTAAAAATAACAAGTTATTCCATTCAAAATAATTGGGTTTCATTATCCACATTACATCATTACGATTCCATAATGTTTACCGAGACTTATGGCTTCTCCCAAAATCATTAACTATATGAGTTTCCTTATTTCATGATACTTCATCATATAGATCCAAAATATCCACCACTTGTTCCATATATTAAATAAAAATTTCTATCTCTATAACATTTGAGCTCAATATAAATGAAGGGACATATTTGTATTTCCTAAAAATTGTTATATGGAATACATCATTAAACTGAAAAAGATTTCATGTAAGCACCAAGAGATAACATCCCATCTGAATATAATATATGATCTATAAGGGATCAATATCATTGAGATATTCTTTTTCCTAAAAAGAAATTTACATAATTTTTAAAATAAAAAACATAATAGTAATACATTCCATCATTGAATGTTTTAGTGTCATGGGTAAACTAAGTCTGTACATCACTTATACACAATCAATCATAATCATAATTTAAATTATCATTTATAGTCCTATAAAAAGATTTCATGTTATAATTTTTACATGTATTCACCTAAGTATATAAATGAAGGAATGTATTGAAAAAAAATCCCAATAAATAGAGGAATAACATGGAAGAAATAAGTGACTTGAAACAATTGTACATTTGTGAGAATAATAATCACCATTATTTCATTATCATAATATAATAATCCTAAGAATGATGTAATCATTTAAAGAAATAATTTAATGTGTAATATCCATTATAATGAAACATAATAACATAGTTTTCCATTAAAACACATAATTTTAAAATAAATACATCATCATGTTCAAATATAATACACATAATCTAATGAGATATATGACATTACATAATGAATTGTACTGATGTAAAATTTTGGTTCCACCCATCAAATCATAAAAAGATAACAATCTTTCATGTCACATATCAATGAATAATATGAAAACTATAATGATTAAATAAACCCATGGAAAGAAATGGGTTTCATAAATATTTTCTAAATAATAATTTAATGACTAAGCATTAGGGTTCCCAACTGAATAATGAAGATCATA
Organism: Viscum album; assembly: GCA_963277665.1. Lineage (NCBI taxonomy): Eukaryota > Viridiplantae > Streptophyta > Magnoliopsida > Santalales > Viscaceae > Viscum > Viscum album. The sequence continues at coordinate 216,453,025 of OY728137.1, forward strand.
GCATGGAATTCAATATCATCATATTTTGAGTGAAGAAGTAACTAATCAAGAGGATTTAATTATATTGTATGGACAATATTATTTTTAATATATCAATATAGGTTGATTAGAAATCATCTCAATTAGGTTGAATCATCAATATCAACATAATGTAAAGGGAAAGAATAGTTAATGGAAATTTTTAGGACAATGGAGATGAATCTATGTTAAAAAAAAGATAAATATGAGATAACCTTAAGAGAATTGAATAGGTATGAGAACTCCTTTTAACTTAGATCATGATTTACTATGTCACCATTATTTCCCAAATATAATAAGTATAGGTTTATTAAAACCAAAAACTAAAATTAAATTTTTTTTGTTGTTAATCTTGATTAACTATAATAATTTTATTTTATTTTTTAATTTTTATTAGAAAAGGTGAGATGTTTTGTTCTTATATTTTTTCAAATATTAAATATTTCATTGATTTCAAGATTTTATTTTATTTGAATTAAGAAAAGTAGAATTACAACAAATTTTTATAAATATATATTTATAAAATTAAATATTATAAATAATCTATTTGAAACATCTATAAATGCTATGAAAATTAAATAGTTTGAAACGGACTCATGTGTTATTAACTGTATGTTAATGCGACATTTTCATAATTTGGGGTGACTGATATTTAATATATTAATTTATCATAAATAAACTAATTGATGTTTTTTAATATTTATACAAAAAATTATAAGATTATGTTTAATTAATTGATTATGTTTCGGTTAGATCTGAATATATTGGTTAAGGAAGAGAAGACAGAAATGAAAGGAGATGATGAAATAATATTTACTCATTCTTGATGTTATTACATATATATGACAGAAAACACCCGGAAATATTAATGTTATATGAATATATAATATCCCTAATGATTCTATGGGGCATAAGAGATGAAAAATTTGATGATATTTGTCTTTGAGAAGTGTAAGGGATGTTTTTGTACATGGAGAGGGAGAGTGTGTATTTATACTAAACTAGAGAGGTATTTTTTTGTTAAAATATTGAATATAGTAAAATGTTTATGTTAAACCTTATAATATTGATATTATGAACATTATGAATATTATTTGATTAAAAATATATAATTTCAAATTTTTAAAACCCTTTAAAAACAAAATTACTTAGTTTATAAAAAATAAATTAAAAAAATGAAAAATTATTCTTCACTACAATTCATTATACTATTGATGATAGAAATAAATGTAATATTTAAAATAAGAATATAAAGAATTATTTAACATATTTTTTTTGTTAAATCCTAGATTTACATAATGTATTAACACATTATTATATATTGAATGTCAAAATTAAAATATATTGGTTATATAAAAACTGTATTTTTAGTATTCATCTAAAAAATTAAGTATCTTGGAAACCTATAAACAAAATTCCCTTATAAAATTCCAATATGATGAATTATAAATAATATTCATCTTATAAAAAAAATTTTAACATATATAAAATTAATTATTAACATAAAATTTATAATATTGATGAAATACATAAATACAAACATTATCAAAAAAAATAATACTTATACATTCTTAGAGATTCCAATTTGATTACATATTTTATGTTATAATAAATTTTATATTTACAAAATTTATATATTTTAAGTTTTATTTATGTTTCATTTTAGTATATTGAGTTCATGTTACAATTCCAATGGTTGAGTTACTATTCCTAACGGCTAGGTTATTATTCTTAATGGTCAGGTTACTATTCCCCCAATCAGATATATAATGAAAAATTAATAAAAAATTCAATAAATACATATTAATTACATTATTTTTCATTTAAATCATTTCCAATAAATTGTATAAATTTTAAAATTTAGAAAATATTGATTGGATTCCCATCGGATGATCTATATTTAACATTTCAAAAAAATAGATTCGATTACTAATTTAATGTCTCTTTTATAAAGTGTTTTTCATGTGTATAAGAATTATAAGAGTTAAATCGGATCTACATTTTATAGTACTAGTTTTATTTTTTGGTTTCATATTATCCAAATTTATTATTTACCTTTTTCATATATGTAATTATATGGTAAATGTAATGTTCTCAATGAACACAATCATTATTTATTATATATATTTATACTATAAAATGTATCCAATTATGAAAAAAATCATTTATTTATATGAAAAGTTAGATATATTAAATTTTTTTGGTTGTTACATTTTTATCATCATTAGAACACTCTTTTATGATATTTTAACTCACATTCATAGTTGAGAATAAGTGATGTAAATTTTTTCATTCATCGTCAAGATCCAATTTTTATTCATTATAATTGTGATTCCACAAAATCCCTATAATAAGGTGAGTAATTGTTTTGTATAAATTTACCCCTATATTACAAGATTTTCACTAGAAAATACTCATATAATGGTTCATGTTTCATTTATGAACCTTTGGGTTCAGTACTAGTGAGGTATCATTTATGAACCTACTCTAAATAGATACCTAGAACACATTAAAAACTTATGTTATGATTGATGGATGTGTTATCTGATATGCCTCTTATCTTATGTGATTAAGGATCTAAAAGGGTAAAATTTGCATAGGTCTGAACATTAATTTCGTTCCAAATCACAGGAATATCTTCTAAGGTGATATTTAAAGGAAATGGTTTCTCTATCTTTTAACTCCAAACCCCTTTAACTATTATCATTATATAAATTTACAAAATATGAAAATATTTAATAAGTTTTTTAATGGTTTGACCTTTATAAAAAATATATTTTATATGACATGGTCTAATAATACTATATTCATCAACTTTTCACTAACATGTTGTATTTATATATATCTTCCAACACAAAACATCATATAGGGCCATTATAATCCTTGATAGAAAGCTATTTTTGTTTGAGGAATTAATAAATGGGAGATGATGATTCTATCATCCATTTAATAAAATTAACTTAGCTATAAGGTTGTAATCAATTGTGAGAATGTTTCATTCAAATTTTATATAAATTTTGGTGGGATAAAATTATTTTAAAATTAATTTAATATTCGTATAATATTGTATAATTATCCATAATTTTTTATGTAAACATTAGATTGCGATCATGAGTGATTGAAAATGGGGGACCATGCATCCTCACCACTAACCTTATGTATATATTAGAATGTTACTCAAGAGATAAACATTCAAAAATAGTGACGAATTAAGAAGTGTTGGTGATTCGATCTAATACAACACATGACTCCTTTTTTCCATGGGATGTATTTGGGAAACATGAGACACATCCCAATGTGATGTTCTCTAATTAACATATTTTTAGGGGGTAATGGTTTCATAATCATTGTTTAATTTTCTCTCCTGTATTTATCATTCAAAAAAACCTATAATTTTTTCGTGTACAAAACAGTAACATCATTTATGTTTTTAAACTATTTTTCTCTCTATGATGATGGTAATCATATTACATAAAAGGTGTATGGATAAAAATAAGCTCTGAGAATTATTTTATAGATACTTATTTTTTCTAGGTTATGTTGGAATAAAAATCCTAGTTTAAAAAAAATAAAACCATCTTTTTTATCTTGAATTCATGAAACATATATTTCTTTTATGATATCACCTTCATTTCCTAATATAATTCATCACTTTGTGCCATATTGATCTTATCTCATACAAATAGTTTGTAAATAATTTTTTTAAATATATGATTACATAAAAAATTATTCTTTCTAGATATATCCTTTTCATATATATGATGATAAGGTCATTATCAATACCTATCATGTATATAGTGGGAGTTTTTTATACAAAGATCATCAGCGACCTAACTCACCTTTCCAAGACTGTAGTGAATAGAGAAATCATTATCATTTACTAACTATAAAATCATTTTTATACATATTTAGATCATTACAAACTAATAAATAGGTTAATATTTTCTGATCATTATATACATCAAACTTCTCATCATAGAGGTAGTGTCTCCTAATCATCTAATATAATATCCTAAATACTACCTCTAGATCAAATGGAAGGTATTTCTTTTTATAGATCATAAACAATCCTGAGTCATAGGTTATTACATCACTATTTTTAATGAGTATACAAGCCAAACCTTTATTTTAAACATCAAATTATATCGAAGAACCTTATATACATAAGTTTAGTTTAATTACAGGTTCTGTAATTTTACACTTCATATTCTTCTTTAATATTTCCTCACACACTTCCATATATAAATAGTTTACCCTTTTTATGTTAGTATTACTAGTTGGATAGAAACCCATGAGAAGTTTCTCACAAACTATCGATGATACCCTTCTAATACAAAAACACTAATGATTTTAGGGACACCTAAGGGTATAATAATTATATAATTTTTATTTTATTTGAGGTTTCTTTATAAATTATTTAACTTTTGACTACATTCCCAATGAATGTGAATTTTTGAATCTTAAAATTACACTTAAAAAATAATATGCACATATTATGATTTCATAATATAAACAGAAAAATCATTAGATACTCTTCATTTTAATATTTTAACTTATAGTAATCTAGAATTTCATAAATATCATGGAAATAAATTTGATTTGGGTGTATCTAAATTTTCTATTAATCTATTCCATGAAGATTGAATGGGAATTAATAAGTCTTAATATAATCACTCTAAAATTATAATTTCTATATATATCATATTATAAAATTATTATTGATATCTTCTATCTTCATATTTACCATATTATATTTATATAAAATTTATGCCTTTGAGAAGTATTGAGCCCATGAAATTTGATAGAAAAATACATAAATCAATTAAAGGGGATAGTATTTTATCGGAGTGACCTTTTTGAGATACCCAAAACTGATTTAAATCTTCATAGATCAATCATTATTCATTAAAAAAAGAACTTGTGCTTCCACTAGGTCATATGAATTCTTTTTCCATGTTATCCTTAAAAAAATTATATAAATTATCTAGTTATATTATGGTCCTCTTATAATGGTATTTTGAAATATGATTGGATCCAGGTATAGGTTATTTTGAGAAATCTACATCATAATATATGGTATGTATATGGAACACATTGATAAATCGGTCACTATACTCCCTAAAAATGGAACTTTGTTCATGGTATGTGGTTTATAGGGACAATAACATTTAGAAAAGATATTATTTTTCATTAGGTGCTGACACCCACACCATGGATGGATTTTAAAAAGGAGATAAATGAACTTCCTTGTGTTTTTATAGGATCATGAAGGGGTTTGATATATATATAGTGGATTAATTTTCTAGGATGTATTTTTAAGTCTATATAGTAAGATTAAATCCATATCCAATATATATTACAATTCCACCATTAGAAGAATTATGAGACTCAGTAGAAGAATCTTCAGAAAGAGGCTAACTGGAAAAGAGTCTAACACTTAGAAAACAATGAATTGACCACTAGGTATTTTTATGCTAATTAATACTTTAATATATTATTGATATGATTCATTAGTCTTCTGAATCATTTAGGATATAAATGAATGTTTAGAATATCAAATTTAGTGAATAATTTACAAGATATTTGTTAATATTAAATTAACCTTTCACTATTTCATTTTATTTATTTGTATTCCCAATATTTTCCAAATAAAAAATATTAAAAAAAATATAAGTTAAAAAAATAATGATAAAATTATTTATTCTCATGGTAATGTAAATTATAATTTCCACCACTTTGGGATCTGTATTTTAATCAACATTCCTAAAACATATTTGTAGGATCACATATATTATTGTTTTCTTAAAAAATATCTATATAACCTTAATAATGGTTTATAAAGTGAATACGATAAAAAAATCATATCCACTAAGTGTGTCAAACATTGTTTATAGTTATTCCCATATTTCATTGACTAAGTAAATATCACATTTATACTCAACCAAAATTTTTAGGTTAATAACCCCTATGTGAATGTAAATAGAACTCGTATCAACTTGTAGTATCTGGATAGTGATGTCATGGAAAGAAGATAGTACACTATAATTTATGTAAATGTAAGGATTCTTTCCTATATTCAGATATTTTCATGGAAATATAACTAATTATTTTAGGTTATATTTTCAAAATTGAATAAAATTTTCATAGATACAAACTATAGAGAAATGTATTTTTATTACCTAACTATTATATCATTTTTATGATAAATAATATCTGAATAATAATTTTTGTTAAAAAATTATTTTATTTTTAAAATTATTTTTATACATAACTCATACACCATTTAACATAAAAATAATCTAAATACTTCTTCATAATCCTCCTAAACTTTCTCATGTTTTCCTTTTTAAATTTATTCATGGGAGAATATAAATCAAAGAAGGGGTTAGAAGAAATCATAGTAATAAGATGAATAACATTGAAGGAATTAAATCTAAGAATCAACAGTAAATGTGTGATCATAATTAGTATCTTCATATTATATGTATATTATAACCACCATAATAATGGGGTAATCATATAAAAAATGAATCTAATTTGGGATATTCAAAAAAATGAGACACCATAACAGAGAGGTCAGATACCACACATATGTTGTCAACAAGACTAGGATCATGTTCAGGTATAACCTATTTTTAAAAATCATAACATCAAAATTCATAAAACATATTTTTAGGATCCCATAAATTATGCTTCTCCTAACATAAAAAAATCTTTAGAAATATATCATTCATAATTTTATATAATGAGAATATGATAAAAAATCATATCCCCTGAGTGGGTAAAACTTTGATTACGTTTAGGCCGGGTTTTCATTCATTGGGTTCAAATAATGATTATACTCAACCAAGATTTTTCATTCTACTACCTTTAAGTGCATATATAATAGAAATCCTATGAAATTATAGTATCTTGATAGGGATTTCATGGAAAAGAGATCATAAACTCTATAATTTACCCAAATTTAAGGTTTTTTTCTTATATTTGGTGATATTCCTAAGAATGTCACTAATTATTTCTTGTTTTAATTCCCAAAATAATTATACTTTTCATTGATACAAACTATAGAGGTACGTCATTTTCTTACAATAATGTTACATCATTTTTAGGATAAATAACATCATAATAATACATTATTTAATAAAAACATTTATTTTGATTTAAAATTTGGTTTATACATCACTTATACACAATTACACATAAACATTAACTAAATACTTATTCATAGTCCTCCTAAAATATCTCATGTTTTCCATATTACATGTTTTCACATAAGAATATAAATAAATGTAAGGGGTGAGCTAAAATCATGGTATGTAGAGGGATAATATAGAAGGAATAATAGATAATCATTAGTAGAAAATGGGTGACCTTAATAATCCTCATCATATTATATAAATTTTATAATTTTAATAATATTGGGAGAATCGATTGAAAAATGAATGGAATGTGGGATATTCAAAATAAAGAAACACCATAAATAGAGGTCAGATACCACAAATATGTTGTGAACAAAACTATGTTCATGTTCTTGAATAACATATATGTAAAATTCATAAAATCAAAATTGTGAAGAAATATAGAATCATGTTCTGGAATAACACACATAATATCATGATATACATCATATTAACCAATGTACTTTTTGGATATAAAATTTCAGGCCCTCCCATCACAACCTAAAATAATTATAATCATGTAATCCACATAATAAAGAATAATATAACCATTAAAATAATGAGATAAAACCATGAATAATAATTATTTTTATAAGGATTTCATAAAAAACAATTACATAATAAAAATTGTGGTTTACAAATGAATAAGGGATATTATATATTTTCAACGATTATTATTATTCTGTAAGGGAAGAATAAACTATTCGAGACTAGTCGATGAGTGGTTCTCTATTTTTTTTGAAATCACTATAGTAGGCTTAGAAATCATATTAATGAGGTAGAAAAATTAATATACCCATAATATAATGTTAAATATAATTGAAATGAAATTATTTAGATATTATAAATGAATATATTCTAAAAATAATGATATTGAGAATATAACCATGAAGGAATGATTGGTGTTTTATAATTACCCTTAACATAGATCATGATTTTTCATATCCTTTTATCTCTTTGTATAATAAACATATGTTTCTAAAACAAGAAAAAATTAGTGAATTATATTAATTTTTTATCACACCTATTCAATTATAATAATTATATTTTATTTTTTAATTCCCCTTGTTAACGTAGGAATGTTTTTTATTATATTTTATTTAATATACTCAATATTTTTCTGGTTTCATTATTTTGTTTTATTTCTATTAATAAATTAATATAAATAACTCTAAATTATTATAAATACTTATATACATATGTTAATATATTATAAATAAATAATTATAACCATCCATAATTTTTGTGATTTATAGAGAGTAGGAAATGTCCTCATGGGTGGTCAATCGACCGTTAGTGGGACATTTTCAAAGTAGTAGATATGGGAATTATAATGTATTAATATGTGGTAAATAAAAGAATAAATTTTTATAATAAAACTTACATAATGATATAATTATGTTTTTTTAATTTTCTTGATTTTTGGTATATAAGAGAATAGATTTGTTGGCGATTAGATACTGAAAATGAAATGAAAGATGAATGAATCTTACTTCATTCGTGGTGTTTTCCCTTTTTTACAGTCCTTGACTCTATTAAATATTGTAGTTTTATGACTCAAAACATATCCAATGGATTAAATTGGGATATATAGGTGGGATGTGGGATGTTTTTTGGACTTTATAAGTGTATGATATGTGTCTTTCCAAGGAGAGGGATAAGGTGTATTTATTGTAGAGGAGAATGGTATTTTGAGGAAACATATTGAATAAAATATAATTTTCAAGGTAAAACATGATATAAGGATATTTATTATATTTTAAATTATATTTAATTTTAGTTATATGTTTTGATAAATTTACAACCCCTTATAAACTAAATTAATTACTTTATTTAAAATGAATTTGTAACAATGAAAAAATGTTCTTTTAATATGGTACTTTTTAATGTATATAGTGGAAAATACTTTTTAGGTTTGAAATTTTAATTTCGTAAATAATTTAACTTATTAGAAATTATATTATGAAATTAAAATCTAATAATTGACTAATTTATTATAACATATAGATTGATATAATTTAGCAAACTCGATACACAAAAACTGAATTTTTTCTGCTCACTTAAAAATTTAATTTTACTAAATAAGCCCAAAAAATTAAACCCTATACAATTTCAATGTGTATATATTAAAACTGAAAATTATTTTATCAAAATAAATCTAGTATAAGTAATTTTAATTAATAAAAAAATTATTGTTTTAAAAAATATGTTAAAATGTACTTTTATAAATAAAATGTACTTATACATTCTTTGAGTTTCAATTTTTGAATACATATTTTACTATGTAATAATATTTTAATTTAAGTAATTTAATTATGAAAAATATTATTTACATCACATTTTACTATTTTGAGTTCAATTTTATATTCCAATAATTATGATATTATTCTTAATAGAGAGGTTATTATTCCAAATGGTCATGTTACTATTTTAAAGGACATATCACTCTTTCACTGGTAATATTACCTTTTAAAAATAAACACCAATTCTTTGTTTCATAATTCACTTCAATTTCTCTCATGGTTCAATATTTTCCATGTATAGAATGTAGATTGTGTTTCTATCTTTTTATCTCTTTTTATAGTCTTGTTCATGGGTGTCGTAATTCATAAGGAACAACATCTTCCGCATTTTCTATTTCTAGTAGATTTATGTTTATTTTTTATTGTAACTATATGTTATTTTATGTTTTATTGTATATATTTATTATGTTTTTTAATCATCTCAATAAATTTTTTCATTATCTATTTCATTGGTGTATAATATACTCTATACCCGTTGATTAGAATAATTATTTATTCAAAAGGGAAATTCGGTATATATAATTGTTTGAGTTGTTATAGAAATATTTGGGGTTTTACACTCCCTTTTTTATAGAAAACATAATATTATTCAAGGTAGGTACATATAGAAATACATTCTCACCAAATTTGAACTCCATATTTCACTAAATAATGTCATCATAACCTTTTTTTCAAACACTAATATTACCTAATGTGTTGATGAATGACTATAACCATGTACAAAATTTCCTCAGATACTTTGTAACCCAATAGAATACATTATCCAAATTTATCAAAGCATGTTCGAATCTACATTTTCTTTATATGATGAATTCAAAAGGATCTATTGGAAGGCCCAAGTGGAATCTCTTCTTGCAAGAAAATTCTAGTATATGAAGGTATTGATCCCATCCACCTTTGAAAACCATAGAATAGGATCTTATAATATAATCTAAGGATTAAATGGTTCATTCAGACTAACCATTTATCTAGGGACGATATGTATATTTAAATATTGACATCATATTCAGCACCCAGTGATTATGTCTCATGAACTATAATGTAAACCTTAGATCCTGGATAGATACATTTGAAAACGGTACTTCATGTTCTATTACAAATTTTGTTAATTAACTTTCCAACTAGTTTTGAAATCAATGAATCTTACCATTTTGTAATGAAGTGAGTTTACTTTGTAAAGAGTTAACTAAAACGCAAATGAATTTATGTCCATTAGATATCTTAGGGATTCAGATGAAGAAATCCATAGTACAGTTTTTTCCTTTTCGTTATGGTATAGGTAATGGTTTCATCATTCCATTACACTATTATCAATCTACAATATAATAATAATAAACTAAGCAATACTATACATATATTACAATATCCTTTTTAACATTTTCCTATAAAAATATATCTCTCATATATCATTATATCATCATTATTCCAGGATGAATAGATAATGATGAATTGTGTGATTCTTTCATAACATCATTTTCTTATTCAAGTATTAAGTTGCCACATACTAGGTTCATGAATATTTTCATTTCATAATGGTCAATGTTGAACATCATAAAAAAATTCCTTCATTTACGGTTTTAAATCCCTATTCTATAACCCTTTAATCTTTACATTTAGGGATATTAGAACATTATTATAATAAATATATGTTGTTTCCCAATTAATTTCATTTCATGGTCTATATCATTAAAATCCATAATTATTGGATCTATTTAAATCCCCATTATGAAAAACTATCATGGTCCTTCTGACTCAGAGCATCTTTTCCCTTGTTCACCATCCCATGGTGGTAATGTAATGGGAATTGATAATATTGTATCAACTCCAATAACTTACTATGGTGAATATTATACTATCTATATATGAATATAAAATTCGGTATTTTAGACAGGTATATATTAGTCACCTTTCACCATATAAGTAATGAATCTGTATTTTTAATGAAAAAAATAAACACTTACAACAGTAAATAATGTGTCAGGAAATTTTACTCATGAATAATCTATTGGAAAGAGGCATAAAATACTACAATGAAATTTTTTATGAGTAAATATACCAATCATTTCTTTCATGAATTATTATATATCACAAACCCTTCCCCATTGTAGGGAAGTATAACAACAGGTTCACTCACCAATTTCTGCTCAACTATTATAAATTATCTTGAAATTTATATGTCTAATTGAACTTTTCTCCCTTTCATGTCAACATAGTTTTTGAAATTTAGAGATATGACAAATTTATCAAAATTCACTAGTATTATCCCCCCAACCCAAGATAAATAATGATTATAGTTATTGTTGTTTTTATAAGGAAATCATAAATATCGTTTTTCTTTCAAGGATCCTATAATATAAATTCACTTGATATTATGCGGCCTTGTAATGGTACTTTCCTGAGCTTGAATTTACACATTCATAATTTGGAAAACAACTTATCATTTCCTGTAGTCTTGAATACAAGCCATAATTTATCCTCATGGTCTTCTTTTATATTGGGAAATATAATAGTATCATCTATAAATAATATAAAAAAAGAAAAAAGAATTATCTATGGTCTCCATTCAGTAGGTTATTGGATGAAATAGTGTAATCGATATATAGAAATGGTATCACTATAAATTAATAAGGATAATACCTTATATGTAAGGATGTACTCAGTATATCCTCAATAATTATCATTAAATAATGATAGAAAAATCCATGATAAACCTTTTAATTTTTTTATCTAAATATTGTTGGTTATGAATGTCATAAATATAATTTATAAGATTTAAATTCATTGAATTGGAATTTTTTTGTTCCAAATAATTAATTAAAAATGTATTTCCCAATCTTTTTTTGACAAAATTAATTGGTTTAACCCCATGGATAATAACATGAATGAATAAATAATATATCTATATTATTATATGGTTTTTTCTTCAATTAATACACTCAATTCGGGACATTATATAAGTATTCTATTAAATTTTAATGCCACCATGTTTGAGTTCAATTGAAAAAACAACTTCTTGATGTAGGGAAAGATGGGGAAACTCTTCTAGGATTACATTTTCATATTCTCACACAATAGTAATATCATAAATATTAAGTTTCTAACATACCATTTTATATAGCTACCCTATTATTAATTAGTGGTATGACCCAGATAATGGAATTAATTTTAATTCAAAATTTATGTTTAATCATTTACGGGAAAAAATAATATGTTGACATAGAAAATGAAATGTGACATCACGTCCTTATAAATTGATGTGATGCATTTTTTGAGAGAGGCAATACACTATCAAATTCACAAAAAAATTAAAAAATAGGTATAGTAACATTACCTGTAGAATGAAAATTTCAAAACACTTTAATCAGATATGATCTATAAACATGGGTCAAAATAATCATAAAATTATGATTTTTTCATTGATAAAAAATTTAAAACCCTTATGGTTGTGATTTTATACCTATATATATATATATAAGTGTTAATAGTACAAAAATAAAATAATAATTTGTTTTTCTAGAGTGGATGATAATTTTATCATTCACCACGTCATATTATTGACCCGCTTAAGTATATATGATTGCATAGGATTTCCCACTATTCTTTGACATAATAAGTTTATGAGTATTTATTCATCTTTTAACCTTATATTAAGGAAATTATTCCCATAATTCCCAAACTCCATGTTTCCAGATAATTTATTTTTTAAATTTTAAAATCCTTACCCTATGTTTTATTTTCTACTATTTTCATATTTCATTAGAAATCATGTTCCTAAGGATTGAATCATCCACATTCAATGTATAATCATGCCTCTTTAATAAATTTCAAAACATTCTTATTTTGAAACTTTTTTTTCATATTGGTAGTTGAAGTTTTTTTCATTTCTATGAACTATTGTTTGAGTTCCCTTGAATCTCTATATTTCATGTCTTATAACCAATATCGTGAGAATAATGGAAATTTTCATATTCTAATACCACCTTGAGATCACATTGAATGATTTATTTATAGCTGATTTAGTCTCTTATAGATGAATACTGTTAGAGACATGTTTTAAATTCACTAAAGAATATATAAATTTTTTTGTTCAATGACAATACAAGAAATTTACCTTGAATGTCTTCTATATATTACTTCATAGATACCTATAGATTCATCATCATTATACATTGGATATTTAAATCACCCACATTTTAGAAATAATTTTTTGTGGAAAATAAGTGTTATGAAATATACTCATTAACTGTTATGAATCCATGGATTAGATTTATCTCTCTTGTCTCATTTTCATGATGATGTCACCAATTATTCAGTCTCACTTTCCATGTGATGGATGTTTAAAAAACTTATCATGGTCTGAGAACTAGAAAATTGAAAATATTTCTCAATCACATTAATCCATTACTCCAAAATTATTTAATCTATGAAATGAAAAAATGAATTTGGAAATTGATTCCTAAAAGTATTAATGAGATTTTAACCTTCCATGGTTTGTTTGGAAGATCATTATGGTTCACATTGTTTTTCACTACTCAAGAGAGTTTTGAAATAATTAACATAAAGTTTTAATTCCATCTCCAATTCCATTTGGTTTCTCATGATTGAAATCATTTCATTTCCCTTCACATTAATTCTATCATGACTCATTATAGATCATGTCATTTATTAAAAAAAATTATTAATATATGTAAATAAGATAAAATAGTCCTAGTGAGTGATCATAAAAAAATTAACATGGAATGTCCTAAAAAGTACAACCTCACTTCAGTCTATACCACTTCAGGTTCATCCTATATGAATTTCTATTCAATAATGTATTTTGTAGGTCCCATAATCAGATTACTTATAAAAAGTATTTTATGATAACTCCACCCTTATATGATAGAAAATTAAGTGATTTTATTATTTAATTATTACTTATTACATATATTTAGATGATTATTCAGAATGTTTTAGTGTAATACATTCCTAAGAACTGTAATGATTTTTTTTATTTCATCAATGGATACATTAAAATATTATTTTATGAATAATATTAAACATATCAGAAAATTAATTCATAAATATTTCCCTTCATATACATAACATACCTAAGTAAATTATCTATATCATTTGGAAATGGAAAATTAGTAAAGGGTGAGATTTAATTCCATGTATGGGATAATATTTAATACATAACATAAAGATTATAAATGAGAATATTATAATCATCATGGTAAGATAATATGATAAATTACATAATATAATAGAATCAAACCTAGAAAAAACATAGTTCACAACTTAAGGGTCATGGAATAACCATCTTCATAACATAAAACATGGTTATTCAAATTAAACTGTTATAATGATACATTTAAAACAAAACCCAACCATATATAATAACATAGAAATTTGGAATAGATGTATTCATATGAAATTATTACATTTTGGATTAGAAATAACTATAATAATCCTTTAAAATATTGAATTTCAAATCATCACTAGTATACCATTTTATAATATATTAGGTATTATCACCAAAATCCCATTGTATAATAGATCATGAATTCCTACCATTATCCCTTTGTATATTAGATTAGACATTAATGCCAACATCCATTATTATATTAGATCAAAAATTATCGAAAGAATTACTGTTTTAATACCTTGAGATACACCACCTTTACATAATTCATTAGAGTTTTATAAGATACCCTCCCATAAATGAATGATTAACAAAACTTATGTGTGCCACAAGAACATAAAATTCAAAAGTCAATCATAATTCAATTTAATCAGGGAAAGAAAAATACTTCATGTTTATTTTCATAATGAATCGTCACAGTATATCCATAGAAAGAAGGTAGATTATATCATTTTATCATATCATCACTTATGAATAATAGTCCATAAAGTATTTTGGCATATATTCAAAATAAATTAATAAAATAATTCAAAATACAGTTTTAAAAATATGTGAAAATATATTCTTCATTTAGTAGATTTTTATATTTAATAATTCCCAAAATAATGGGAATAATATTTTTCATAATAATAATATTTAACATTTAATTTAAGAGTCATGATGAATGAATTACATAATGATGGTAAAATCCATTCATGTGGTATATGTTAAAAATAAAAATTTTATTTCACACTTATGCAATAAAATAGAAGTGAGTCATAAAGAAACCAACTGAAATTATTCTCTTAGTAATTTTTAATGAAGATACAAGGTAGTATAAATAACATTATAATATAATTAAGTTCAATTGAAATCATCAATAAGATAATTTTAACAACAAGGATTTGGAGGAGAAATATTCCAAACCAATACATGAAAAAAAGCATATTATCTTAAAAAAAAGTTTCAATTTTTTTGAGTATCCCTGATAGGAAAAAAGGTGGAAATAAATTCAAACAAGAAAAATTACAAAGAATAAGTAAGTTTTTTATAATCTAATGGATAAAGAAAAAATTATTTCCCAAAATTGAAATTGAAACTTAAATAATATTGACAAAAAGATTTCATGTAACCTAAACCCATAGCTCATGATTCAAATTTATTCATACACACTATAATTTATTGTATAATAAATATTGAATTATTTTTACTATAAAAACACCATTCATACTTATATTTATATATATCATTAACTTGTAATTTCCAATCACCTGTTTACTAATTTTTTCATTAAAATCAATATTCATTTTTCAATGATTTTGTTTCCCATTTATGATTATATTCTATTATTCTGGTAATTCAATTTTAGTCATTATTTAATCATCAATAAAAGAATAATTATTTCATAAAAATAAAAATTATCATTTATATTAACTTTTAGAAATATCCTTGTACATTCGTGATGGAAAATGTAATAAATAACTTTATAGAGATGCTAAAATGTATGTACGGATGGGTGTTGCTTTAATTTTTTTTATAATTAAAGGATATATAAAATATTTGTACTATTAATACAGAAAAAATAATTAAATTAAATATAATTAAGTAATTATTTTATGATTTTCATAGAACATTCATAGGAGGTTTTTGAAAAATTAAATTTTTAAAAGGTTTATTAAAATGTATACCACTTTCTTGAAAAACATCATAAGGATTTATTTGTGGTTATTTATGAAGACCATAATGAATATGAAATGGATATGTGATTTTTCAATGTAATTGGATAGCTAATAGTCCAGATAAGGTGACCAGTTGGTATGGATATGTGTGATAGGGAGGTTCCATTTTATAAGTGATTTGTGTGACACTCATGTAAATATTAAGAACATTAAAAAATAATAAATTCACCCTCAAGGTGTATTTGACTCAAAACATCCGATTTTAGAAAATAAAGATATGGAAGTTTAAATCTAATAATCTAATGAAATAGAATATAAGTTTTAGTGATATATTAAAGCCTATACTTGTTATTTTATGACTCTTTAACCCATTTTTAGGTTTACCATGATGAATTTTTTTCCAAGGATATTTATATTTATGACCCAAATTGAAATTAAAAATAGATTTTTTATCAAATTATCTTTATAAATATGTAATCTATTTTATAATATTACATTTATAAAGGTATAAAATTTTAATTATAATATCTGTATAAAAAATGTGAAAATTTTATTTGTATGGAGGAAATTATTTTAAGACATAATAGTGAATTATTCACAATACATCCCTAGTAACAACCATTATATGAATTTTAAAATGTAATATTTGATATATGATGTAAAAAAATTCCAATAATAATTAATTTACTAGGATTACTTCAATATATTAAGATAAAATAAACTGAAAAAATTTAATTTTAATTTTTAAAAATTAATTATTTTTACATTAAAATGATTTTATCTTCGTTTATAACCAACTAATATTATACATATAAATTATTTTTCCAACAATTTTATAAATTATAATATATTTTATCATTTATCAGTAATGATAAATATATTTTATTTATATAAAAATATTGATTATGTAGAAAATAAGGTCATAAAAAATTTAGGTCTCATATGATTTTATTGAACTCATTAAAATCAGAGAAATTAATTCCTAAAAATTAATAAATAGATTTTTTACACACTAAACATGTAATCACTATTATTTTATTATTTTTTTGATCATGGGTCTTTTTTTTGATGTTTAGGTTGAGACAATGTTACAATTGTTGAGTTTTTTGGTTGAAAAATTAGGTTATTGGGTTTGGTAGTAGTATGTGACTAGTTTGTTCCCGATTTGGACCATTGTGCAACTCTGTCTAGGAAAATAGATAGGCATTAGTTGATTTTGGGAAGAGGTTTTTGGCATGGTAGGGATATGGTTTGTAAATTGTGCATCCATGTCATGTGGGGTCTCCCTTATGGATAGTGAGGCGGACATAGTAAGCGCAATATTTACTAAACTCTGTGGCAAAGCAACATGATCAGCTGACTTATTTAAAAAATTAAATTTCATAATCTACCATCTCCCCATTTTTATCCTAAATCATACCCCCTACACTTGAGTCATTTTTGGCGTGTGAAGGGATCCCTCTATCCCTTATTCATGGTTCCTCCTCCACCATGGATCCATCCTTGATGTTCCAAGGTATTTTTTGGGTTTTTAGTCTTTTTTCCCTTCTTCATCCTTTTCTCTCTTTATTTATTGTTTCTTATTTGGTAAATTGTCTCTTGGATAAACCCTAGATGTTAGGGTTGATGTGTAGCTTGATTTTATTGAAGTTTAGAGTGTACGATTTTATTATTGGGGTGTATTCTTCATCCTTTGAGAGTTTCATTGCATTTTCTCTCTATCAAGCTATGTGTCTCCAAGATTTATCTTTGTGATTCATTCTATTAATTCTTGGGGTACATTAATATATTTATTAAGATGAATTATGCACCTAGGGTAACTTTTTTTTGTATTTTGTGGTGTACTCTTATATGTTGAAATTATTAAAAATAGTTTTTGAATTGATTATTTTATTATGATTATTTTTTATGAACCGAAAGTGTATGGTAAAATGTAAAATGTTAATTAAAAGTGATATTAATCCTTATTGGGATAATTGGAACTTTTTATATTTTGGTAACTATGTCTTAGCATTTATATATTTGGAAACATGTGTGATTTGGATGTCTTTTGTGGATTGATAATTTTAGTGGAAATGTTTTTAAAGTGTTATTTATTATTTCTCAATTGAATTGGATTGATGGGTTAGTTTGAAAAAAAAGTGTTGATTTTTTGAAATTGAAATAGATTTTTTGGGTGTTCCATTGGATGTTTCCACATCCATGTGTGCATAATGTGAACACATGGATGGAAATTGTAATGAAGATGGAATGTTAAAAAAAAAATTCCCTAAACATCGACTTTTAAATTTTTTTCCCTTCATTTGAAATAGTGTGTGTTGTGCACTATGATTTCATAAATTTTTTATGAATGTGTTCTTAAAAACATTTCCCATTTATAATTTTGTGAATTAATTGGTATATAAATGGTTAGGTATCCCATTTGGAGTCTTCAAATACATTATTTGTTTTTATCGAGGATTTTAAAATGAATTGAGATTAAAATGTAGAAGATCATTTGTAAATTTATTTTAAAAAATTACATTTCACTTCATTTGGAAATGGATTGTGAATTGTTTTGGTAAATGAATTTGGTGTCAAAAATTAATATCTCATTTGAAAAAAATAGTCATTTTAGATAATGGTATGAATGTTATGTGATGTGGAGGCTAGATTGGACCATTCAAATATGATATTTCTATATATATATATATATATATATACTGGTTACTCATATTAGGTATTTCCCTTTGTGTGTTATCTTATAGGTGGTGTCCATGATTGGGGTATCCAAGTGTAGTGATAGAAGGTAAGGTGATTCATGCATGTGAGGTCCACCAACTAACCCAATATAATCTTACCATGTTTTTTCTGGGTGTCATTTGGAGTTTCGAGTTACACTTGGTGATCATCCCCAATTATACGAGTTGTTACCCCCTTGATTTACTGAGAGGCTAGGTGGGATGTGCCACTATATTGGTCAAGTGAGGGATGCAATTTGGTTATAGTTTATAGCTCTTAACCATATGCTGGTAAGTGATTCTAGACTGATTATATCATGGGATCCCCCTAGGTATATTTAAGAAATACACAAGGTTACATAATTTGTATGTCCCTATTTAATTTCTATTATACCTAGTTCTCAACATGCACTGTTTATTTGTTGTTATAAAATCCTAGGATTGTTTTTATTTGGTTTTCTAAATAGGGATTTGTTTTTTAGAAATGAAAACCTATTTAAAAATAAATTGCATTGTCTTTTGTTTTAAATTAGGGAAAAGGTATCAATTTATTAAATTATGAAATCCTATTTTTAAACATGCATTTCAAACTAGTGTTATTGTATTGTTTATTATAAATTAAACTGGTGGATTCTTTGGTGATTTGCTACTGAGATGTGTAGTTCATACCCAACATGCACCATTTGATTTCAGAAGACCTGAGATGTATTGTATGTTTAGTTTCGTCCTTAGGTTTTTTTGGTTAGATCTGGCTCTTGTAGATGTCAGACATGTATAGAGTGGTGACATTGAGGTCACATATAGATTTATTGGTTGTAGCCTAGTTGGTTTTTTTCAGTTTTATTTTTTTTCACTCCCTTTTATATCAATAGTTGTATCAGTTGGTTTATTTATTACTATTTATTTAGTTGAATCATGTTTCATTTTTAGTGTATTTCATTTTATCCTGTTCTTGGTCTGAAATCATTCCAAAATGCTTTATATTTGATTTCTATCACTTGTTTTGAGCATATAGGGATCAAGAATTCCCTCCTGGCCATGTCGCAGATTGGGTCAGATGTTTGGATTAGATGGAATCTTGGATTGGTTCCTTACAAAATGATATCAAAGGAGTACATTTGTTATTTTGGGTTTAAATTAGTTTGAGATTTGGATTGTCGGGGCTCAGTTTGTTGGTTATGAGTGGGTTCCTGATCACCATCACTCATGGCTAGACCTGAGTATCCAAGTGTAGTCTGGAATTACAGTCTTATGTCTTTATTTTTCATTTAGAGATGAAAATGAAGGTGAGACGGTGTAATTTTGTGATTTCACATGTAGTGACCCATGTAGAGTCCATGGTCACTGTTCATGGACTCCTTGTATTGATGCTCATCTAAGGAATGAATCACTACCATGTTGTCGAGTTAGGCATAGACACAAGATCCTCCTTCATTTAGTTTGTTGTTAGTTGTGTCATATTTTGGTCTTGGTTGGTGTGATTAGATTTAAGAAATGAAAATGGTTTTTGAATTGTAAAGAGGATTTCATTCAGGTGGGTTGAAATTGCTAAAATGTGTTTTAGAGTAACTTGTTTTGGTTTGAAAATTTGGTGCATGTTTGGATTTGATATAGAAAATGCTTGGGTGTGACCCTTGGTGTCCCTTATGAGAATTTTTCCTATGTTTTTTTATGTGTGGAAGGTGATTCTTGGCACGTATGGATTGGAATATATGACCACATTTGTGATGGGTCATGGGATTCCATGTGTGAGTGATTGAAATAGAGTCTTTTCCATATTATTCTAACGTGGTTTTGAAAGAAGGAATTGGTTTCAAAAATGAGGTTTTCATGTAATGGTGGAATTTTTTTATGTGAAGTGGATTTTGTGGTTGGAATGTAGCTCTGGATGGAGGATGTTTGAAATTTAAATGAAAATGGTTTCTTTTAAAAACAATTTTTTTGGTTGTTCTTGTGTGTGTTTGTCTTTAAAGCCTGTTATTTTTTTCTCACAATGTTTCTCTCTATTGTGCTTCAGTTTGACGTCATTTTAGGTTTTTTTTTGCAATTAAAATGCCTCAAAGAAATGATCCCAATGTTTTTGATGAGCCAGGCCCAGTTTTTTGTGCTTCTTTAATATTTCCTACAACACTTGTAGATCTATGTCCATTAGAGGTAGTTGAGTGTCTTGAGGAAGTTGATCACATCTTCAGATATCTATGAAATCTAGAAGATGTTAGAGACCGCGTTGTTATGGGTTTTTTGAGGGACCACCTTTGGATGAATGGGATTTGTTTTTCCCACCATCACTACAAGTTGGGATTAAGTCAGATGTTTTTAAGTCCTATTGTGTGTGATGGTTTGTACCTAAGTAGGTGATTATAATGAAAAAGGAAGAGATCATGAGAATTTAACAAGGCCAATACATGGTGAAGTAATGTGTTGACTATTTCAATGACATTGTTTCCTTTTATCCGGATTTTGGAACAAAGGATCTGAGGAAGGATTATATATTCATTGGGAGTCTTCATCCAGATATTAAGAATCATTTCCTCTTCTCCTAGGGAATTTATTTTGGGAATTTGGTGGACAAATAATTTCTAGATGACCTTGTTTCTGGATCACTAGGAGTTATAAATCCATTATATCATGACATTTGTAAAGTTTACCCATATTTTAAGGAGTTCATGGTAGTGGAACATGTTTCTAAGGAGCCCCTTTTGTTGTTTTTGGATTCCAGTTCATCCATATGTTCTATTGTGAGTTTCCAGTGTGGCCAATTCAGGCATTTGAAGACGTCATGTTTCAACCCTTGGATGACTTTCCATTATTGTGGCCATTTGGCACATCTGGAGAAGTTTTGTAGGAATAATTTTTCAAAGAACAAGTTTTGATCAGAGGAATCTATAACTAACATTGAGGTATGAGATTCTTTAGTCATCAGGGCTCCAGCCACGTGCCTCACAGTGATTCTAGAACTTCTTCATGAGTATCCAGGGGATGTGGAATAACTTTTCCCAGTTTTTCTCCCATGTTAGAATGGAAAGATTAAAAGTTTACTTGTTTTAATTTCTTTCATTGTGATTTCATTCTTCTATTATACGAATGATGTGAAATTGTTCTATCTTAATTTGAACAATTGGGTTCATTTAAATGTGTATTCTATAATCATCTTTTTTTCTTTGAGTTTTTTTAACCCTTGTGAGGGTAGTTCTAGGTTATGGGGGTTCTCATTTGATGATGTTTTGGTTTTATGGAAATTAATGGATAGTGTTCCTTGTGGTGAGCTTAGAAATTTGTTTTGAGTTCTTTTCAGGGGTTTCCCATAGTGTTTGTTAATCAATATGTGTTGGTAGTTCCCTAGCTCTTGGTTGTTATGAGGAAATTGAATGGTTAGTGTGGATAAGTTGTGTTAGTTTCTTGGGGTCTGGGTTTGATGGGTCACTCTGTAGTGGGTTTCTTTTTTATGTTACTATCATGTTGGTTGGGTTTTAAAGTTCTTATGGTATTTTATTCCTTTTTGTGGGGAGAACCCCTTGTTTCATCCCATCATTCCCATGCTATGGTTTCTACTTGATTGGTCTATGGTGACTTGGGGAGTGAATGGTCACCCTATGGATCATGGTTTCTTTTGTTTTTGATGAGGCATGGATTTGACTTTTGATTATATTTTTACTGGGTGACTTTTCGGGGGAAGAAAGTTTTTATGGTGGGGAGAAATGTCACACCCAGACATTGGATACTCAATTATATTATTATATTATTTATCTTCGGTATTTTGGTTGAAGTTTGGGTTGAGACCTAGGTAAGTTTTTTTGGCTGATAAACTAGGTTGTTGGTCCTGGTAGTAGCTTGGACACGATTTGCATACAGTTTAGAAAACACTGTGGCTCTGACGAGGTAACCATGTTGGCCTTGGTTGATTTGTGGTAGAGGATCTTGGCATGGTAGGTACCTTGTTTGTAAAATTTTCCTCCAAGCTTTGTGGGGTATCTCTTATGGATAGTGAGGGGTACACAGTAGGCACCCAATTCACTAAACCATATAGAAAAATCATGTGATTGACCCAGATCATTAGAACATTAAAATTCATAATTTACCCTCTCCCCCTTTAACCCTACATCGGACCCCCTCCTCTTGGGTCATTTTTCATGCATGAAGGGAGCCCCTCAGCCTCTTCTCCTTGCCTCCTCCTCCTCTATCGATCCATCACTGATTATCTAAGGTATATTTTTAGGGTTTTAGTCTCTTTTTTCCCTCTTACTCTTCTCATATCTCTATTTCTTGGTTCATATTTTTAGGTCCTTTCTTTTCCAAATATTATATATAATAGTTTATGTGTACCTTGATTTTATTTATGTTTAGGGTCTGTGGATTAATATTTAGGGTGTATTATTCCTCCTCAGAGAGATTCATCACATTTACACTCCATAGAGGTAGTTTTCTCCACTTTTTTCCTTTATTATGCATTCTATTAATGATTGGGTTCCTTGAATAAATTTAAAAACAATATTTATAATTCTAGGGTACCTTTTATTAGTATGTCGTAGTGTTTTCTTATTGGTATAAATTGTTAAAAATAGTTTCTGAAGTGATTATTTGAATATGTCTATGTATTTATGCACCAAAAGTGTTTGGTGAAATGTAAAATTCTCTTTAAAAGTGAAATTAATATTTTTTGAGATAATTGGACTTTGTTATATTTGGGTAACTAAGTCATAACATTTATATATTTGAAATGATGTGTGATTTGGATGTATTGTGTGTCTTAATAGTTGTTGTGGAAATGTTTTTAAAGGTTTGTTTCTTCTTTTTCAATTTAATTGGATTATGGGGTTCATTTAACAAGAAAGTGGTGATATCTGGATATTAAAATGGTTGTTTGGGTTGTTCCATTGGATGTTGGAACTTCCATGTGTGCATAATTTTCACCAAAATATGGGCATTCAAATGGGTATGGGACATTAAAAAATGTTTTCCCAATACTCTGGGTCTTCAAATGTTTTCCATGATTTCAAAGGGTGTTTGTTGTACATTATCTATTAGGAAAATGGATCAAAATGTTTCCTTTAATACATCTCATATTTAGAATTTTGGGACATTATTGGTCTATAAATGTTATTGGATCCCATTGGGTATCATCAAATACATTGATTAGTCTCATAATAGATTTAAAAATGAATTGAGCTTGAAATGAAAAGAAATGTTTGGAAAGTTCTTGTGAATGTGACATTTCACATTGTTTGAAAGTGGCTTTTGAAATGTCTTGGTAAATGAATTTGGGTGTGAAAAAATAATATACCATTTAGAAAACTGGTATATTTTAAAAAAGGGTTGAATGTTATGTTATGTGGTGGCCTAGTTGGCACCTTTGATGATGCATGTGTGTGTATATATATATATAGTGGGAACTTATATTGGGTATTTCCATTTATGGGTTATCGTATAATTTATTTCCATGTTTGGGGTAGGAATGTTTGGTGATGGTAGGTAAGGTGAGTCTTGCATGAAAGGGACTCCTACATTCATAGTATAATATTACCAAGGGTTTCATTGGTGTCTTTTAGAGGTCCAAGTGATGGTTACTGATAAACTCTGATTAGACAGGTTGGTACAACCTGGATTTACTGAGAGGCCAGGTGGGTTGTGCCACTGGATTGGTTAGTTGAGGATGTCTATTTGGTTATATTCTAGGGAGCTTCACCATACGCTTGAAGGTTGTTCCAAACTGAGTACATCCAAGGATCTCTCTATGGTTATTTAAGAAATTCCTATTGTAAATAAATTTGTATGTGAATGTCTGCATTATGTCATACCCTTCTCTCAACTTGAACTATTTATTTATTATTAGCACAACCTAGGATCATTTTTCATGTGTTTTCTGGTTTGGGATTTTTTTCATTAAGGATAACCTCTTTGAAAAGAAATGGAATTGGGTTTATTTTTCGAAAATGGGAAAAGGTTTTTATTTATTAAAATTTTAAAACACCATTTTTATAAATCTATTTTAAACTAGTGTTAGTGGTTTATTTTTTGGAAAGTAAATGCATGGATTCTTTAGTGATTTCATACAAATATATGTAGATCAAACCCTATTTTTACCCTTTGGTGTCGATACAACTGAGTTTTTTTATTGTTATATTTCTTTATCAGGTTCTTCTGTTTCGATCCGGATCTTGGATCAGGTTGATCTTTTGATGGGTAGTGACATTGATTTCAAATTGGGATTTATGGGTAGTAGTCTAGTTGGTTTTGATTCCATTTCAATTTGGCTTGTTTCACTTTTATCTTTGTAACTAGATTAGTTGGTATATTTATTTTTATTTCAGTATTTTACTCTTTTGTGATGTTTAGTTTATTTTTTTTTTTATCCAGGTATTGGGATAAAATTGTTTCTAATAGGTTTATATTTGATTCTCGACACTTGTTGCAAGCCCATGGGGATCGGGAATGCCCTTCGGGCCATGCCATGGACCGGGTCAGATGTTTGGGTTAGATGGCATCATGGCTCGGTTTGTGAAAACGTTTGAAATAATTAAAAACTTCATAATTATATTTTTTAAATTATATTACTCCAATTAATAACTTTTAATTTTATAGTTTTTTTATATGGGTTACTTATACTAAGAAAATTTTAAATTATTCATATAATTTATGTTATTAATGTAAAGGTTGATATCAAAAAATACAAATATATTTTACTTTAAAATATATTATAAAATCATGGTCTATTACAACCACCCTACAAGTGATAAATTTAATCAAATTTAATGTAATCAATAATGACCCTTCCATTTATTTTTAGAAGAATATAAATTTTTTTGTTCATTAATGTCATTTCCCATAAAATAATAAAAATACTTACATTGATTTTTGAAATTACATAAGATATACAAAAATTTCCTCTCCATTTACTATAAAAAATTAATATACATAAGGTAACATTACATGTCACTATGAAAAAAATAGTTTGGGAGTTACTTTCCTTCATATTTTAATTACATTAAAATATAAAAATAATAAGTAAATAAAATATATATAGTATATTGGTCTTATAATCTATTTAATGAAACTTATCAACCTAAAATATCCCGTCATATATGAAACTTCATTAGGGACAATTTATATGATCCTTTAATAAATCAATAATAAAAAAATTCATTAAATCTAAGACTCAATGTTTTTTTAAATACTAAAATATAATCTTTATCTATATTAATTAAAAAAATAATTTTATTTTATTATTCCAGTTACAATTATCAAATGATGATTAAAATATCTTTGAGGTCCATATAATGACCTATGATGCGAATGGTTTATAATACTTTCACCCGAGATGACTATATTCTTCAATCCTTAAAACTGTAGAAATAACATTCCTGATAGATATAAATTTTGACAACATAGAGTAGGATTCCCATTATTCCTCAATTTTATTCGAAAATTTTAATAATAATAAATTATAGATTATTTATTAAAGTAAAATAGTAATTATAATTGTCTTCCCCATGGTCATTAGTAGTTGTATTCACTTCACGTCAATTCCTTTTTTTTATAGACATCAATCCACATTTCAATACATCCAACATCATAGTATACCTTTATAGTATATATTAATATTTTTTATAACTATTATTTATGAAAACTAAATTCTATAAAATAAATTACATAAATATCAAAAATTTGAAATTATAATACTCAAAATCTCATCCTAGTAAAACTATTTATCCTTGATGTGTGTGGTATTATTCGTATCCCATGAGTGGTATTATTTTTCATACAAATCCTTTGGAAAAATAATATATATATATATATATCATTAAAACATCTAAATATATTAATATTCAATTATTTATAAATATGAATCTCCTAAAATGACCTTTTTAATTTAATATTTTGATGTTCAACAAACATCTTCCATGGACCCCATATAGTTCCTTCTTGAAACTTATTATACTTATATATCATCATCGAATCTGTGTCATTAATTCTATTCCTTAATCTTGACTCGAAATATTTCCATTTATGCATTTCAATAAAATTACAAGGTCATAAAATAGTATTAGGGATGTAAAATGATATAAAATTTATAAATTATATATATTAAATTTATTATAGTTTAAATTATAATCAGTAGATTTATGTTTTATAACATTTTAATATATAGTTAGTATAGTTTCATTTTATTGTTTTTGGATTATTCATTCTACCATGAAAATTGAATATGCCTCCAATATGGATAAATTAACTATTTTTCTTATAATATACCAGTAGTGTCATACAAAATCTTTAAAGGGAACCCTAAAACATTAAAAAACTACCTAAAAGTCAACTGAATTTCAATCATCTCGAGTTTTGATATTTTTGTGTCTCTAATTATTAATTTTTTATTTTTATTAAGAAAATAAAATATTTTTTTGTCTTTTAAAATCATAATATCATCATAATAATATATATATTTTTAATAGTGTCATTCCAATATCCTCTAATGGTAAACTCGTCATCACATCATTTCTGTGATGCATCACTGCTTATGAGTGTAGTGTTGAAGTATCTTTTCTAAAAGCTGTAAATGATAATGACAGGATCCTACTATAACTAGTGATAATAGTACTAACAAATGTCGAAAACATATATTCTGTCTTTCTAGATGTTAAATTCTTCAATATGGTGTTATTTTCCATTGATGTAAAAGGTTCCACCACCCATGTGGTCAATGATGTCACTGATTTAATATTTATTTCTAATGGGGTAATTTGTGATGCAATTAGAGTATTATGTTATTCTACAAGTTTAATATGGGATTTTTACTAACAAAAATATCTAAACCACTTATTATTCAATAGAAATATAATACAAATATGTCATATCATATACCAAATATCTTAAATAACACAATTACAAAAAAAATTAAGAAATTAATTCAACAAGATAGCACATACAATTAATTACATTAATTTTTTTATTTAATCATTAAATAGAAAAATGGATTATATATTTTTTAATTTTATGAAATAAAACATCAATTCATAATACTTATTTATTAAATAATGCATTTTTATGAGTAGTATATATTATAATAATAATTTAATATAATTATATTTATTGAACTTGATAATAAATGAATATTCTATAATTACATTGATGTAATAAGATTTTTTTTAATTGACCATATAATTATTATCTTCTATTGATATCATTACTTAATATTTTTATTCAACTTCTATGGAATGAATAAGTATTTAAATGTATTCCTAAAAAATAAATTCAATTTTTTTTATGATGGCGTTCATTATAAAAATAATACTACAACTTTACTACCCATATAATATATATCATTCAGTTTTACATAGAAAATAACACTGCATTATTCATGTAATATATCATCTATATAATATTCCATTTTTTAATAGGGATGAAAATATATTTTGATCATGTTATTCATGTTTTTGAGTATTGATCAATATACAAACATTTATATTGGTAAATTAAAAATAAAACACTATTTAAAACCATATAAATATTGATGCACTTTTAATTGAATAACAGATATGAGAATTTAAAATTATAATTTAACATTATAATTTCACCTAACATTACATAGTAAGTCCACACTGAAATTATAAATAATCAATTTTATGTGATTTAAAACCTTCATCATGATCTATATTTCAAAACCTCAGACAAATAATATCATATTAATTAAATCATCAAGAATGATTCAAAGGAACATGATCCTAATTTATAAACATTACTTTTTATATTATCTTGATTATGATAATTAATTATATATATAATTGGATAAAGTAATCATTAATTTCATACCAAAATTGTCAATATATTATAAATATATTTTTGATTATGAACAATGATGATGTGAAAACAAATCTAAAATTTACTTTTTGAATGATATTGTTATATTTTTTCCATTTAATGTTTGACCACTAAGAAATATAGTTACATTAAATCTCTAAAATATATATGCCTTGTATTAAATATCCGTCAATTAGTGAAATGGAGAAACTTCTCTTTGTTCAAAACATTTATTTCAAAATATTGGGGATTTAATTTTTTCAAAAATATGACTTGTACTATCATCAATATATATAACATGGTTGGATATTTTCACCATAAAATCAAAATACCCCTAAGAAAAGCCTATAAATACTTTGATAATTTGAAAATTTTGATAAAAAAATATTTATATACTTTATATTCATATTTTTTGATGATTTATTTATCCAATATAACCTAATTTTTAATGTTTTATGTATTTTAGGCATGAATAAAATTTATAAAATTTAAAAATATATTCATGATTAATTATTAGATTATAAAAAATCAGAAGACAATATTTTTACTTTTAATGTGACTGGGTAATAGATTTTATAAATATGGAGACTAGGAAGAAGTCATATAATAATAATCACTTACCATTCCTTATAATCCTTGTGTATAAATGAGTTGAGAGAGATGAAGATCCATTTTTCCATGTTGATAAAATTTATACCATTAACCTTTATAGTATTAATGATAATGAAAATTGAATTTATTCTCAATTGTGATACAATAGTGACCTTCACTTGAAAAATAAAAAATGATAAGTTATCTGGTGAAGCACTAGAATTACATGGTGAAACCCACCTCCTGTTAAATAATGTAATCCTTGAAGAATCAAGTTTTTTTAAGGGATATATTCACATCACCTAATAAATTTTCCTACTATTTCATTTTCATGATTCATGGAGGGGAAATGATTTTAATTTTCAATAGAGGTGTAGGATTCATGACTCAATGTCTTGTTCTATACACTAATGTGGTTGAATAATATATATATTTTTTGTGTTTGAATTTTTTTTAGAGGGAGATAATTTTTTTATTTAATTATAAAATTAGATAACTTGGACTAGGAGGGTAGTAAAAAATATTTTGTAAATTTATACCATTATTTCTTGTTTATTTTACCAATTTATCTTCAATTATTTCAACATTTTTTTCTATATTTTTATGTTCCTAACATATATTGAGAATTATTTTTAGCTAATTTTGTGTATTAATTCATTCATAAGGGAGTAGTATATTAAGTTATGGTGAATATCGAGTAGGATGATGATGATGTATTTAAATTCATTGACATTTCATGTTGGTGAATATTTTTATTTAGTTAAATGTTGATATTTTTCCTATATCATTAATTATTAATTTATTGAGTGAAGTAATAAATAAGGATGTGTCACCATCCTTGTGGGAGTATGAGACTACAAGATTATTATTTTTTTATTATTTTTTTATATGATATTATATTTTAAAAAATATCATGTTCATTGGATCTTTTGTCCAGAAGGGATTAAAATAATTATCATACTATCTATTAATATTGAATAATGGAAATTTGTTACCCTTATAGAATTTGATAAATTATAAAATAATTATAACCATCAAGTTAATAACCTAATAGTTTTTAGAAAACACCATTCTTTGAAATTGGTCAATCATTACATTATTTAGTAGAAGAATTTTCATTTCCAAATACATTGATTCTATCTTTAGTTTTCTCAAATTTTATATCGTAATTGATTTATTCTATATTATTAATTGTATAATAATTAAATATGGATGAGAAAATAATTGACGAATTTTGAGACATTTTCTAAGTAGATCAACCTTGGACTCTTAATTACTATACTAGGTTTTACTTATTTTAGAACAAGAATATATGAATATAATTCTAAGCATCGACCACCACCCATAAGAAGATACAATTTCCAATGGAACATTATTTTTCTGTAATGTTGTTGAAGATTTGTGTTATAAAACTGTCCTAAAGTTTTATAATTTGTTCCTTGGTTCGTTTTTCTTTGTGACATTATCTCTTTTTGAATATTTATACTCATTTACAGGATCATGTGTTAATTTTTTTTCATTTTGGTTCCTAGTAGAATTATAAAAAACAAATACACTCATTCAAGGTGTTTGGATAGTACCAAACATTTTAATTTCAACCCTAAGAGTGAGCATCATATCATTTGGATGTAAATATCTTTTGTAGTATATAGAGTTACACATGAGGTGATTGAGGAGTTAGTAATCATTATAAATATTTGTCCACAAGAACACAATTAAATGATTATTATTGATAATATACAATTATATGTCTATGTTTATTCTCATAGGGTCATGAAGAAACTAAATTATGCCAATGATTTTGTCCAAGAACCAATTCAACTTCAAATGATCCAAAATAATAGATATTTCTACAGACTCCAATGTGACGAACCCCATAAACACCTCTCCAGCTTTCCAGATATTAATGATACATTGAAGAAAAATAAGGTGTATGATGAATCAATATAGTTTAGGTTCTTTATTTTCTCCCTAAAGGATCTTTCTAATGATTATCTAATATTTCTACCAACTAGTTCGATCCCAACAAGGGATAATATTCCATTATTATTTCTAGATAAAATATTACTCTATGTTAAAATTGTGTATTGGTAGAGTGAAATACAAAAAATTTATTCAATAGTATATAAAATTTACCTGTGGGTTTTGATTGAACTTTAATGATTTTATTTTCAATGTTCCCACATTACGGGTCCCACATTGAATTCAGTTGTAATTTTTGTACTTTTTTTACATATTAATACTTAATGGTGGTAAATTAATTATATGAAGAAGGATTGATTAAGAAAAAAATAATATGAGGAATAGGAGATGATGGAAACTTTTCCCATGGTATATCTTAGGGTCCTGGAGATCTAGTCCCACATTGTTGAGGCATTCGTTGAGTATAGGATTACATTATGATATCTCCCCAAATTGTGACCATGCCAAAATAATTGGGGATGTAGATAGACCGTTAATGTAATTAAAAAGTATAAGAAAACATATAATAAAAAACATTAAGTGATATATGTGAGGTTACATTCCATTTACAATATTTTCAAAATGGGGATAATGAATAATCATTTTCATGTTATAAATTTGATAATAAAAACCGTTTTATAAAATATCTCTAGACATAATTTTTTCTAATATATATTCTTGGTGGATATCCAACATTATAGGAATTAGAAAGTAAATATATTCATTTATATTATTATAATCTATATATTGTAGAGAATAATCTTAACTATCATGGGATGTACATAACAAACCACAAATCCATTCTTCAGTACATTGAGAATAAATTAGGGAAATAGTCACAATATTTGTTTCAGTGAAAACATAGTAATATACATGGTAACATGGAGGTTTTATGGGAAGAATCCAAATTTACAACATTGATAAATTAAATGGTGTTAAAAGAGATGGATATATAAATGGGAAATGTGTCTAATAAAATATAATATAACATTTTATGAGAATGAAAATTAAAGGGTATTCATAGTGTTTAAAATAATGAAAAAATAAGAAGATATATAAAGGATAGAAAATTACACTTTAAATCCACATGAAGTACAACCTTGTCATCCACCTCTTTCATTTCTATGAAGGATACATTATATAAATTTTTAAGTTAATTAAAAATATTAAATTAATTTCTTAAATTCTTTTCACATCAATATTTTATTTTATAATGAAATATTGAAAATTATAATATTACAACATACAGTACAATCTAAATTATAAGAAATATAAATTTTTCGTAATGGGAATGGTTTCTATAAAAAATGATTGCGTGGATTTTTTTTAATGGAATATATAAAAAATCATGATTTATGTATCTTTTCTATTTCATTACCTTTTGGAAAATCCCATTATTATTTTGGTAATATTGAAAAAAATATATTCAACAAGATGTTTAAAAAGAATAATAATTGAGTAATCAAATCTCAATTAGAGTTTCATTTTTACTACATGATTAATTCTTCTTGAACTAACTCAAAATTATTGAATACATCTTTCTGAAAGCTTAAAATTCATCTTATCCAAAAATCTAATCATTATAGAAATGGATGGTGTAAGATATATAATGATCAACCTTGGTTTTATTTTTATAGCCTCATGTAAAGAACACATTATAGTTAATAAATAACTTTTAATGTTATTTTTAAGAGTGTAAAAAGTACAATTTAGTCAGATAAAATTATTATGAAAGGAGGTAAAACAAAACAATTCCCTTCCATCAATAGTATTGAATAAGAATACAAAATAAAAAAGAATAATGTGTATGAGGAATGATCCATGATAGGCTTGATTGATGAAAATTATAAAGGATCATTTTGAATATTAGTGGGGTGTCATAACCAGAAGAAGGATTCATCATAGTGATATAACATTCAAGAGAATAATTTTCAGAAATGGTTCCCATAATTTAAAATCCATGAAATATATAGTTGAAGAATATATTTTCTAACAAGAATTTTAAATTTATGGGATATGGATAAAACCTACCAGTTATAGTGATTATATAGTTTTTTATGGAAAAATAGTGATTATTTCCTAAGGTGATAATAAAAAATCTAAATAACATTTACTAGATAAAATATTGTATTAAAGTTAAATTACATCAAATTTTATTCATAAACTAAGACATAAATTTGGTAAAAATAGAAAAATAAATCCTTAATGGAGGTTGATACCAACAATTAAAGATGTTATAAATATGTTGGTATTTAGAATCATGGATATCAAGATTATTAAATAGATGATTATCACCTACCAACCATTAAATATCTTATGTTATAATATAATGCCTATATAATCACTTGGTTTGTATTTTCAATATTGTAGATTTGGTTTTAGAAGGATTATATTATTTATCAATTATATGGGTGACGTTGTTTTTAGTGGTAAATATAATTAACTGATGATAAAAGTATAATGAATTTTTTAATTATTATGGTGAGTTTTAAATAATCAGTATGAAATAATTATATCATTAAAATGTATATAATTATTTATTAAATTATTTTCCACTTAAAAATATGATTTATATTGGAGTTATGAAATTTTTAGACAATAATTCAGTACCAAAAATGTAATAATATTAATCAAATTTTATATATAAGTTTCTTTAAATTAAGGATTTTTTTATTTTAGGGTATAATAAGACATATAATCCAAATGTTCATCAAGATATGTCTGTAACCCATCACATACCCAATCAAACATAGAAAATGATAAATTAATGTGATTTAAACAAGTAGTTATCTTTATCACATTACAAACGAAAATTAAAACTTAAAAAAATGAGAGATTTACTTAAACATTTTAATTATCAATAATCTAGTTTATTTTTTATAATAATGAGGTAATATATAAATAAAAATAATTAGATAACATAAAAATTATGTATGTTGTACTCAGATACACATAGAATGAAAAAATTTCACACAATTAAGACAAAATTAAAAGGATAATGAGGATATAGTTTCCAGCTAAAATTAATAGAAAATATAGAGAAGTTTTATGAGGTTAACAATTCATAAAATATAATACACTCTTTAAAAGAAATTAAATTTCAAAAAAATAAATTTTATATAGTTGAAAAATAATGATGAATAGTGTAAAGAAGAAGAAGACTAGAGGATCAGGTTCCCTTTTTAAAAATAATTTGTAAAGTTATCCAAATTATTCACCATGTGTTCGGGTTATTTCAATTATCAAATTTTTTATAATTTTTCATACCCCTTTCAATGTGTGGATGAACATGTTTTTATAGCCAATGGGTTAGGCTACTTCCCCTATAACTCTTTCAGCATGATGGATAGGAATGATTACCATAAATACTACATTATCTCATAAAACATATTAAATAGTTATAGATAAGGATGTTGAAATTTCACTGAAAAAAATATAATGGCCATTGGATTTTTCCATCCCAAGTTATGGATGAAATACAAAAAATGTTTTTTTTTTGTTTTGGTTTAATTAGGTTCTATCTGATGTATAAATGTGTATTAATTTTAGGCCAAAAAGTTTCAATTTTTTAATCAAATACATTAAAAACGTTTTCCCAAGATCGTGTATTTATACTGATGAATTAACTTCTCAATTGGTAAACATGATTGGTAGAAACCTCATGATGTGTGGGTTTTCCTTCAACCCCATGAAGAATTATATACTTGTTTTTTGGTCCAATGATGGGAATCATATATATATATTATTGGTCTTTAAAATTTTCTATAAGTTTTCTTAAAATATATTATAACAGTGAGTGGAGTTTCATTCAGTTTAGCAATCATTTTTCAGCTAAAAAAATAAATAATATTTAAATGTTAGGTTTTCTTGACTAAGACATTGGGTTTTGAAATGTTCTCAAAATTAACCTCCAAATGATCAAACTAGACAGTTATCCAATTGATTGATTTATCGAAGGATGAATAAAGAAAAATAAGAAAAATAAGAGAAAAAATTGGAGTATTGATATTAATTTCATTATCAACATAGTAAGATTCATCAAAATTGGTTTATTGCGAATAATCATTTACATATATATTTATATGTGATCAGAATGTGAACATTTATTGACACTATTTATTTTTTCAAAAAACCATTAATGGGTATGATTTAAAATTCATGAATATATATATATATATTTATGAATAATCAACCAATTTTTTAATAATTAATAAGTTATCCCACTCCAATTAGTTCCCATGAGAGTAGGTATGATAGTGGTCAAAAAAGATGCTGATCTCAAATACACTTGATTGATTTCATGGTGGAATTTTTGTGTCAAATATAAAAAAATCTATGAAAAATGTTCCCTTTACCAACCAGTTCATTGATTCAATTCAAGAAAGTTTTTTCAGATAGTGTTGTTAATAATTTTTAAATATATATCTTGGATAACAATATATTACAATAGAAGAAGAAAATCAATGAAATATGACATTCACATTCTATCATAGAACCTTAACATACCAACATTTTTCGCCAGATATTTGTAATTCAAACACCAATTTACAGTGGTTCCTAACACACATAAATAATGGGATGTAGATAAGTTCCCAAAAGTTTTGGTTGATGAATTTCATATGTATGGATTATAGTTTGAGGTGTGTATAAAATATTAAAATGATATTATAAATGGGTGTAGAGACTTTTATGGTTAAAATTGAGAGAAGATATATTTCATCGTGAAGGATGGAATTTTACATTTTCATCGTATTTATAAATATGGGAAAATATTAAGAACCCATAATTTCCCCTTCTCTTAATTTGTTACATCCGAGATTAAGGGTTTTGAATTATATAGAAATTAAATTCTTAGTGAGAAAATGGAAATGTAAAGGGCGTACACCTATGTTTTAGGAGGTTGGACACTTTGTAGTAGATATAAGGGAAAAATTCCACCACCTTCAATGGTTTGTGTGCTATTGATGACAGAAATTTTTATGTAGGATATAATTTATGAACAATTCCATATATAGGTGTAACTACCTTATATTTTTCATTATTTAAATTAACAACTTCTTCAATTTCTTATCTCATGAAAAACAAAGAACTAATGCAACAGATGGATATAACAACCCATGACATATTAGATAATAAAATTAAAACCCATAGAAAATAAAAATATGATAGTCAACTAGAAATTTATACAAAATATGATTATGAACACATAAAGTTTTAAAATGTCTAGTTTTAATAAAAATGGTTTTACATTATATAATTTATATTTATTAAAAAGATAAATGTTTATTTTTATGAATTTAATTTATAAAAAATCATATTATTTTTTGTATTATTAATTTATATTTTATGTGAGGATTAATTTTTTCAATTTTCTAGATTAATTTATTGTTAGTTGAATAGTGAAAAACATTGATTTTTTGAATCCCATAACATTTATTACATAAAATCATTTGAAACTATATTTATTTAAAAAAATTATTTTGAGAATATAATATATCACTTAAAAATGCTATTTTGAATTTATAAAACACATGTTTATCATTTTGGAAACCCAAAAAATATTTTTCACAAAAAAAAAATATTCTATTACATTAAAATTATTATTATCTTATTTTAAAAAATTAAATCTAGATATGGATTTATTATTTTAGATCATCATAATCATATTACTTTATAATAATTATTGTGAATAATGATTAATATGATTAATATTTATAAACATGATAATGGTATAACTTTTATTTTTAATGAATTGTTTTTTTAATGTTTATTATTATTTATAATAAATTTAGTTAAAATATTTTAAATAATTAGTATATTATTTTGATTAAAATAATATATAATTATATTAATACAAATATACATGGTAATAAATTCTAAATAATTTTAAGAACAAACAATGGTAAAAACATATTTCCTTCTACAAAAGAGTTAATATATATATTAAATGTTATAATTTTAATGATAATGGTATATTATTTATCAAACAAATTAGACTATTTAGGGATTAAATTTGTTTCCATCACACAAATATTTTTATGGATTGTAACATTATATATTTCATAAAATAAAAACAAATTATGAAGAAACTAGTTACCAAGGTAGAACTAAAATGAAAAAAATCAATTAGTGAAAGATTGAAACAATACTAAAAAATATGTGGAAATGGGTGGTGGAGGATTTAAAAATATTATAAAACTCTAAAATATAATATTTATCAACTCTGGAACCATTGACCCTTTAATAGTGTAATGATATCATTGAAATGTAAATGGTATTCACAAATAATCTATTTCCATTACTTATAAAATGGTAAACTTCTTTCCCTTCATTCAACAAATATTTTTGAAAATCTACCATTTTTATCATTCAAGTAACTTATCTAATTTTTATTGGTCTATGGCTTCAATTTTTATCCTATTCATTATATTTTTTATATATAATTTCCAAATATTTCTCAAATTACCAAAATGAGTATTGTTTACCCCTTAAAAGTTCATCTTAATATTTATCCTCTAACCCACCCAAATAATATAATATAATTAACTTAGTATAGTTAGTATAATGAAGTGTTATTATATCAAGGGAATATTCATTTTTTATTCCTCTATTTCCCTATTTAATGACAAAGTAACTTTAAATGTGTGTTGTGTGGATGACCACTGCCACGAAGTAATGCTTTTTTATTTTCATCTTAATATATATTTTTTCATAAAACATAAAAGTTGATTAAATAATTAATATAAAATGAATTTAAAAGTTATTATTATATTATAGTGTTATTATACACTTATTTACCTGTATAAACCATTTAGATATTGTGTGTTAATGTTTGAGTTTGGTTTTATGAGCTACTAGATCAATGATTATAAACTCAATCTTGGATGATAATAGTAACATTAATACTAATGTTAGTATATGTTAATAATAAAATAATGATATTTTATGGTTTTATAAAGGTTACATAAATTATTTATGGTATTATTAAAATTTCATCTTTAATGACTAAAATTTCCAAAATATGCCAACACAGATTCAGTTTTTACATAAACATAAGCAAAAACTACATTATAAATAAATATCACATGATCATAAATTTCGTTATTAAATGAAATATTGTAGAAAAAGTTTTATAATAATGTAAGTAATATTTTGTTTTATAATATCATAGTATAGGCACATGCACATAATGAATGATAAACAAGGTAACATATTCTTATCTCTAATTTAATATCTTAGGACATATTTTTTATTATACACCATGTTTTATTTTGAGTGATTGATTAATTATAACATTAAAATTTTATATCATTATATTTTCACTACTC
The DNA here is from genome assembly GCA_963277665.1 of Viscum album. Lineage (NCBI taxonomy): Eukaryota > Viridiplantae > Streptophyta > Magnoliopsida > Santalales > Viscaceae > Viscum > Viscum album. The sequence continues at coordinate 216,491,979 of OY728137.1, forward strand.
ATAATATTTATAATTTTAATTTAAATATTTTCATTCAATAATTTTTCTTTTGAATTTTTCTAATATCGTAGGGGTTTTTGTTGACTCAACATATTTTCATGATATAATGATTCATTTTTTCAATGGATTTATAAGATGGATTTATTCAATTCAATGATAATAAAATATCAATGGATTCTGTAATATTTAAATATATTTCATAGTTTGATGGATTCTTTTCTCAAAGTATCTCGTTATTGATAATAATTCCCATCATATTAAATGAATATTTATTTTTTTTGAATATATATTACTTTCATTCCAATGATATCCTTTCTATGTGGATACCCAAATATGTGAGATCTATGGAGAACCTAATATTTTCTTTCACCTTTTTAAAAAATTATTTTTTTCTTTCTATTTTGATGATGTGGTTTTTCAACAAGGTATTTCTAAATATAAAAATTATTTTCACTTATTCCATAAAAAATGTTTTTCAATTCACACCAAATTAATTTTGATAAAATTTATATCCATTTAGGAAAATTTTGTTGAAGAATATTTTTAATGAAATTTTTTCTAAATCATTCAATTCACCTTATAGATTTTTAATGAGATCCCAATCATAAAAATTTATAAAAAAATTAAGAACATTTCTAAAAAAATCGTTTATGTTTTCTCTATAATTTTCCTATTTTTCATAATAAAAATATTTCCAATGAAATTATTTATTGTGAATCACACTCCAAATGTTCTTTCGAAATACTTCATTTGGGTGATTGAATTTTGAGTTTCCATCATCTTCATTATTAATGTATATTTTAGTGATACCATTTTGAAGTGTTGTGAAACACATTTTCTTTCAACGGGGTCATTATTATGTGATGAATTAATTCCATATTATTCCCATTATTTATAATTATAAGTAAAATTAATTGATATATTATGGGAGAACTATATGTTTGTTTGTGTGTGTGTTTGATTTATTGGTGGGTTCCTATATCTCCCTCTGATGTATTTAGTAATTTATGATTACTCATTAGATAATATAGATTAAGTCTTATTGGATATGCACAAAAACTTATAGACAAGTCTTATTGTATAAGAATATAAAATAAAGGGTGAGACTCCATGGATATGATCAAAAAAACCCATGGGAATTTCGGGATAAGCTTATAATATGTACATACCATATGTCTATGATTTTGAGACAATCTTATGGTTCCTTTTTTGACAGTATTATGTATTCATGGATCATGTTTTAGGACTCATGGTTTACTAATATCTTGAATTATATATTACATTTTGACATTTTTTATTATATTAATATTATTTTATGATCTATCCTTTCTTGGGAATGGTAATTTTATGTGTATTTTTTCTACAATATTCTCATTTAATGATTACTCATGATATATAATTTTTATATATTATTTGTAATTTTACTAAAATTCTAAAACCACCCATTTCATATGTTCCCATTTCACATTTTTTGATGAATGTTAATATTTATGTTGTTTCTTGAATATTATCTCGTGTAGATATTTTGCAGGAAAAGTTGATGACCTTTTATTGGTTAAATATTTGTTTATATAATGGGGAAAATTCTAGTTATTTAAAAAACCAAATCATTCTTATATTTAATATATATTAAAAATTTTATAAAACTATAAACATAAAATGTGTGGAAAATTTATTGTAATGATATTTTTTCTTTATTCCGTGTAGCTGTGATGATCATGTTTGTGTGCTTTTGTAATTGGTATGGGGTACTACATGCATCAAGGTTCACGAATCTCATTGGTTTATTCTATATATTAGTGAACAATCTTCTCACCCTTGTTGGCCTCATCACATTACATCATGTTTACATTCATCGGTGTAATTATCCTTTTACTTCACAATTTATTTAGTTGGATTTGAATATATTTAGGGGGTTTTTAGAAACATTTTCTTGGTCCCCTGGTATTTCCTTATAATGATGTGAGTGGCATTGAGGGGTGGGAACAGTCACCTCAGAGAATGGAGTTTCATGAAATTTTATACAATATTAAATTTTCACCCACTTGTTTTATTTCTTTTTTATTCATTCCATATTACAAATCTCTTTCAATTATTTTTCACAAGATCCTTAAAGAAATTTTATAAACTAATTTGTGAAAAAAAAATTAAATATACTAATGAAATTATAATCGAATTTGAAGAGCCTCATATCAATGAAATGGAAATTGATATATATCTTATACAAGTTCCAAAATATATGAAATACATTTCAGATCATTCTTAATACACATTGAGACATCTGAAATACTACATTTTAGCAGCCATATTGGATTTTTATAGTTATAAATTTCATAATTGGTGAAACAAATACACTACTGTTGAATAGTATTTTGAGATGATGTATCACATACATTACAATTTTTAGAAATGGTTGGAATATAATTGAACATAAAATGTATTAGATATGATTGTTAAGAATTTTTATATATCATGTGTCCTATGAAAGACACCATAGAAAATCGCCATTATGAGTTAGATCCCTAGAATCATATATTTACATCAAACTGTCATCAATAGTTCATTGATTAGTTTCGGGAGTGGAATAAAAATTAGGTCATTTTTTAGAGTAAGATTTAATCATAAGTATGGGTGATCATATTATGTGTGGAAAAAATGTGTTTAGTGTGATTAAAAAATAAAAGTTTCAATGACATATGATATTGTTTGGATGTTATAAACATGATTTTACAAGAATATAGACTTTATTCCTAACCTTACGATCCTCTAGATCCAATAGAAAATAATATATAGAGGGTTCCTTACATATAGAATATGTATGAGGAACAAATACATAAGTGAATGTATAATAAATTCCTCCAACTTATGAAACATGGTGATATATTTCATGAATTCATTCATCTGTTGGAGCACTATTTTGGATTTCATATAAATCCAAGATGAAATTACCTTATCCCTAACATGATACCAAGTACAACATGTGGATGTATATATTTTTAATTAATCATGGTGAGGCAGTAACCTCTAAACATGTAATGGGGTTTACCTCTATATATATTTGGTGAACCCCATGAAAAAACTAGAACATATTTATGCATGGAAAATATGTGTGATGGATTTAAAAAGTCTACCATTACATAGAAACTTCTACGAGCCTCATTATCTATCAGTAAGTGTGTATTAATGGATTCATATTTTCCACCCATTAATCAGATATATCATTTACGAAAAAGCAATTTTTATATTGTGGAAATTATGGTTGAAGAACATTAGATTATAATAGAAGTGATAGTGCTATAAAAAATACATTTTTTCATCATTCACATATACTAGGAAAAATTCCATTTGATTTATCATATTTATTTCATGTTTTGTTGGTATGGGTAAATGTTAACATTAATAAAAATGAATTAAAACATAAAATTTAGATCCTTAGGTATAGATTTAGTCCATATATTTATGATATTTCTTGAATCTGACTGGTCATATTGAAATATTATATAATAGTATAATTTCTAGTGTTATTAATAATATTTAATTACTTTTTTTAATGGATACTACTAGTATTAAAGTATTGAATATATTTTTATGAAGAGTTTTCCTTGATATTTTATTCAGTCATTATATTCTTAGTGGATATGAAATTTCAATGTGAAAGTAATGTACCCAATTGATTGGGGGGACTTTGAAGAAACCATTCGAGTGATATACAACATTGAGTTCTTATTTATTACTATATTATTCATTTTGAACAATGAAATTATTCATATTGACATTTTTTGTAACACTTTTAAAATTTTATTATGTGTGAACTAAAAGTTATAGTGATTTTTGAAATAATCAATTTTAAATTGAAAAATATCTTAGTCCCCAAATCCAAAACACCACCAAAAAATTTATCCATTCTCCAACACACCCAAAATATAAAAAAAACATCCAATAAGGTCACATATGTTACATGCCACTAATGAAACATCACTTAATATTTATCAATAAAATTAAAAGAATTAATTATAAAGAAGAAAAAACTTTTTATCTTATAATTAATGAATATTTACCCCACCCTCACTAAAAAACAACATCGTCAGAATAAATGAAAATTCATTTGAGACACCACACAAGAATTTAACATTAAAAACATCATAACACAACTATTTAAATTAATAATCCAAGAAGATCCAATTTAATTTAAAATTTAACACAACTATAATAGAACAAAAAAGCAACAATAGTTTCCAAAAAAACAATATTATTCTTCCTTAGGCTTCCCTACCTAGCCTCAAATGAACTTATACGTTCACCGCTCTATTAATACATGAAGAGAAACCCAAAATAAGTGAAATTGTCTATGAGTTTTTCACTAATATTATAATAAGAATAAGGATGTAATTTATCATGGTGGTCAGTAAAAATAACTGAACCTAAAAATGAAAAAAAAATATTCACAAAAAAACAAACACATTGATAATGAAAGAAAATTCGCTGGGAACCCCAACCCGAGAAGTTGAAATAACCGATATAAAAAAAATAGATACTGTGAGGTCTATAAATAAGATTTTAATGTTTTCTAAACCATAAATTCTCCAAACTAGTATCCTTCCACACCCTAGAAACATGTAACATTAGAAATACCGAACACTAGAATACCACATGAAAACTCATTCCTTCATGATGAATCTAAGATTTATCATGTAATAAAAAATGACAACCTTAACAATATAAAGGTGAACACCATTCCTCGAACTCGGATTAGACTTATTCCATGTGTTTTTGGAAGAGGACATTCATTGATTTTTAGAAACAAGTACTAACATGTTTCTTTTTATTTTATAATTCTTAAAAAGAACTTTGTTGAAATCTGATGAATTTATCAGTTGGTTTTAGGTTATTTAAAACATATTTGTAATATTTAATGTGTTTTATCAGATATAGAAGTAAATATAATGTTTACAAAATATATATTTGAATAACTAAAAAATAATTTATCTATGTAAGATTAATTCAAAATCTACTAAATTTGGACAATAATTTTCAAGTGTTTTATAAGGTTTTTGAGTCACAAAATGTATTTCTAAATAGAAAATAATAATTTCCACATATGAATAATTGTTAAATATCAATGTGTACATAGACTAATTTGACTCTCATGTATGATTATTATAGATTTAATATAATATTAATAAAAAGTATTCACATCTCACGTATGAGTAAGAATGTTCTTTTGAAAGAGTAAACAAACATTTTAAGAGGCCATATATGAGTTATCTTTAGATCATATATGTGAGTATAAAATATAAAACACTAGGTTTTTATGAATAATATTATTTCCATAAACAATATGTTTATAATTATAAAATATTTTTTCATATTTTTTCAAAGGTATAGGTACATAATATGAAACAATTTATACAAGATATGTATTAAATTAATAAAAAATTACTCATTCATGGTAAAACATTACAAGAAATGAACATGGAACTATGTATTATGAAAAATGAATTAATACATTAAATGAAACATAAAAAATTAATATCAATTAATATATTTAAAATAACAAAAACTTTCAAACTATTATCTATAAAGGACCTCCATTTTGATTAAAAGCCAACAGTTATATAAATATTTGATAAAGAATACAACTAAAGGAGAATAAATTAAATGATATTTAAAATGTAAACTATGGAAATGGGAAGTGTGAATTGAATAATATTAGTGAGATTACATATATAAGATTGATATTTTTTCATTCATAATATAGTGGTAGAAAACACAGTCATTGAAAATATGCTCACTGAAAATTTGGTCATTGTTGATATGGTATGTTTACTTATATACAATAGTTATGTAGATGTTGTGTATACTTAAGTAGTATATTTTAAAAATTATAACTCATAATGAAAACAAAATATTATAAATATATATATATATATATATATAATTATATTTATTAATAAATTATGATATAATGTCTGTACGAAATTAAAATAATGACGTCATTTCCAATGGAGTAATAAAATTAAATTTTAGAAAATAAATAGTTTACATTAATTGTATTTGTTATAGAATATTTAATAAAAATGTAATATTTCATTTTCTCAGATAATCATTTTTATAAGTATTTTATATAATATCTATATATATTAAATAGAACACTTTTTAAATATTATTATACATGAAATAATTTATTAACATAATTTAATTTTAATTTTTTTTGAAATAATAATAAGAATATAAAATATTTAAAACCGCAATTTTTTACAATAAAACTAATTTTATTGTTATATTTTTATTATTAATTATAAAGATATACATTTAATTTTTATAATTTCAATTGTAAAAAAGTATCATGATTATTCACTTCATAAATGAAAAATTATCATAGGTTGAAATTTTTTTATTTTTCTACAACATTTCTTATTAGGTGAGTAGTGAAATATTTTATTTTTACTAATACTATTTCTTTTATGTCATTATTAGAAAACAAGTGTGAATTAGTGATATATGAAAATATTTTTATGAAAACAATAGGTATTTTATATGTTAAATTATTCATTTTAAAATATTTCTTATAGTTTAAAATCATATTATTGATTTTTATGAACTCATGTAATATTTTCCCCATAATTATTTTAATACATTATAAATTAGTTACATTAACATTATTTTTTAAAAAATTTAGAAATTGAACCATAAAAATGGATTTTAAATTTATTATTAGTAGGGGTAAATTTTCTGATAATTTCCACTTTATTTTTATGAATAAAATTTAATCCACCGAAGGTAAAAACTAGTTAATGTGTTAAAAGATACAATGAAAAAAGTAATAATTCAAGCGGTAAATTTTTTGAAACACATTTAAAAAATATATGTAAAAAATTATTAAGAAAGTATAGATGTTATCGCTTCCCCAAAAACCATTTCTCAAATTTTGGATCCAATTTTTGTAACACCCTAATATCTTAAAAAACAACATGTTCGGTAGTGTATACGACACACACCATCAAGTTTAAATCACCTATAAAATATTATCATTTACCTTTTATAACTATAACATAGTCGTTGAATTGAAGTATATGAATATTATAAAACAAATTGTGGAATATATATAAAACGGTCATAATATATACATATGTATTTAATAATAATTAATAATTAAGTACACTATTTTAAAAAATGTCATTTTCTATATAAAAAATATGTTTTCTACAAAAATGGGTTTCAATGCATTTTATGTGTGTCCATTGTAATGAAGAGACACCATTTATTGAAATTTTATTTTATAAATTTATAGAAAAATTAAATGAACATATCAAAATCATTATAGGGTATTATTTTTTGATTTTTTTAAAGTTTGATTCTTTCGTGAATAGTGAAAATACCAATTTTTGAAAACCCAATAGTTTTTTTCATTAAATAATGTAATTGAAAATAACCATTTTGTTTTGAGTTTGAAAATAATGTTACAAAATTATCTTCTAATTATATAAAATCTATTTAACTACATGCTAATTGGCATTGTACTTGATATTTTTATAAGTTTCTTCTTAGGATTAAAACACATTTTTCATAAAAAAATAATTTCTTTGAACATGATTAACACGTGTCAAATTTAATTCACACTAAATTTAGAAATTGAATAAATAAAAATTAATTCCATATTTTTAATAAATATTTTAAAATTTGATAAATATATCTTTGTTTTTTATCGATATGAATAGTTTTCATAGTCAATATTTCTCACCTTGATAATAGTAAAATGGTTAAAACATGATTAAATAATGAGATAAGGAAAAAATATACCTAAAACATGTCCATATATTATTATATATGTTTTCATAAACCATAATCATAAAATATTATAAAAAAATTCAATTCACATCCACTTTAATTTGTTATAACATTTATATTTTTTATGTAAAAGATAAATTCAAAATATTACTCGCATTATTTTTTTATCTATAATATTTTTTGAAATGAATAAATATTGGTAATTATTAATTAGAAATAGTTATTTAACAAATTAATGAACTTATTTTAACATGAAATTTTTTAATTTTTCATGATATATTAATTTCCTTACATGCTTACACAATTTTAACATAATTCTTCTTCAAATAATATAAAAATAAATGAAATTATGTTAAAAAACCTAAATGTAATATAACATTGATGGATTATTTTTTCCTGATTATTTCATAGATAAATATAACATGTTATTAATTTTATAAATGTTCTCATTATAATTATATTACTTTATTTATATTTTTAATAGTAAAATTAAGTGAATAGTTCGAAAATGGACTTCAACGGTATATATTGTTAAATAATGATTTATTAAACTATATAAGATATATTAAAATATTATATTTAGAAAAATTAATGTTATATGGTCTAGAATTTCCATTATTTTATATTTTGGGTAACTTTTCCTTTTATATTAAATTTATTATCCCCAAAATAGTAATGAACTTTTATATCCTGATGATAATAAAAAGGGATAATATGGGGCTAAAATTAATAGATAAGTGTGGAAAAATTCAATAAAATTGTTCTAATTATTTTAGATTTGATTTTTTAAACTTATCATAATCCTATCACAGAAATATATCAATTTGGTTCCTCATGAACATAAAATTTAATTTATATTACTTTGACACTTTATTTAATTCCAAGGGAGACACTCCATGCACTTATACAAGGTCCCCTCATTTCATCTCTTATATCCACATTGTGAGAACTATAGTTTAATAATGACCATCCCAAATAATTCTGTATAATAACTCCCAATGTCCTAGTGTGCCTTTTTTCAACAAATTACCAAAACATACAAGGGTTAATGTGTAATCTAAATTGTTTATCTAAGGATAAGGTATAAGTCATAACCAATCTATTTCAAGAAATTTTATTATTCAATGTTATTTAAATATTCATTAACCAAGATGAAATAATATCATAAGTATATTACAAGTTTTAAAATTTTATTATTATTATGGTAAACTAATTTTTAATCTTCTTTTTCAACTATTAGAAAATTAAAAAATTAGTCATGTGTACATGTTGATTACCACTTCCAATAAGAGATGTTTTTTTAACCTCATCAAAATTGTGGATAATTAATTGACTTTATTAATATATATGATATTAATCACATAATTATAATACTTCCAATATAATATACAATATATTTTCTTGTCTTTATATCCATTGAAAATTATAAAGTCATGTTTGCATAAGTTTGTACTACCACCTCCATGAAGAAATTACATTCTTTTTTAATATATTTCACTCATAAATGGTTATAAAATTTCATTTAATGGTTAAAATTTATAATAATATCTTTATTAATATTTTTTAAATGATGTATCAATGTATCCTTTTTCGTGGTTATCGAATCGAAGTTATTTGGAATTATTAAATAAACAATTGATGTAAACTAAACATATTATGTAACTAAATAAAACAAGGTTTAAAATTATAAAAAAACATTTAATTACAACTAAATAAAAAAATGTTTCTCAGGAAATTAAGAAAATATTATTATTTTATTATTTTGATGTTATGGAATATATGATTCTAGATGGTATTTAATGTAATATATTTTTCATTAAAACATTATGTTAAATTTTTCAATGTTTTTAATCTATTTTTTATCCACACCAATTATCATTGATAATTATCAATAACATTATTATTAAAAATTAAATAATTATCAACAACCATTTTCAACTAACTCTTAATTTCATTACATGTTATAAACTAGAAGGTCTTTTTCCTTTTCTGAATATATTAATTTTACTAAAGGTGTGAAAAGAATTATATTTTTAACATTCACTACATGACTAAAATCTAAAATCATCATGAATTTATATTAAATTTCATATTTATTTAATTTTCCCAAGGATTATTTTCTAATAAAATAATTTCTAGAATATTTGGAAATGTTTTATTTTTATGTGTTTTGAAATTAAAGGGGTATTTCCCCCTATTTTTATGAAAAAATATAATATACATTACTTATGTGATTAAAATATTTTTTCAAGGAATTTAGGAATAAATGGTGAAAGAATAAGTTTTTTCCCTGATGTGTTGTTGGATAATTATAGATAATAACATGTGAGTCTTATAAAACTTATATGATTATTGATCCAGATATAGCTTATATGATAGGTGAACCTGACATAGCTCTATAATTTTTTGGCTAATATTTCATTCCTTTAGAGATAATATTGATATAGTTAACTGATGAGTATTACTATATTCATTTAACTGAGATCAAGTTATATTTTACATGAGTGAACATGGGATATGAATATAATGTTGTACTATTCTAACAACGTATTATATTTTCTTTCAATGTTTTTTAATGTTTTCTTGGATAAAAAAGATTTGATTCATTATAAAAATGATTTACTAACATTTAAAAAGTTCAGTTTGAAAAAAATAAATATTTTAAGTTTTTTCTTGTTTTTCACTATAACAATGGATTTTATTATTTTTTATCCTTTATTGAGTTTTTTGTGCTCAACCCAAATTTTCGAATCTCTTTCACATGGTCTATGAAAGAGTAACAAATAATTAATAAATCTAGTTGAAATTCAAAAAATTCTTCTTGAAAATAAATTGTGATTTATCTCAAATGTTTTATATTGTAGGAAAAATGGATAAAGAGTGGAAGTTAACACGTTTAAATATATTGGTTTGTTATATAATAGTTAAAACCTAATTAGATAAAACACCAAACCCCAAAGATCTCAACAATGTAAAAAAGTTAATTCATGTCTGAAAATTTATGTTTATGTAATTTTTTATATTGTATTATATATATGGTATCAAATGACTGGTTTAGATAACTTTTTATATTTGTATTTTTCATTTGAGGGTAAAATTAGAGCTATGAATACCATTATGAATTTATAATTCTAAGGATGATCACAAGTTCAAAGGAATAGACACCCATATGATGTTTTATGTAATGGTATTTAATGTGATTAATGATATTTTTAGAGATGTTTTTTTTTGGGTGAAGTATAGGTAAACATTAGGTGTATCATTTGATATAACATGATGAATTGTTTTGAAAGAATTACAATGAGATTTTAGGATGTATGTTTAATGTTATACGATAACATTTTTAGTTTGGTATATTAATTTTGAGTATATATGGTATATAATATTAATTATTTTTTAAATGAAGTAATTTCATCATTGGTTTTTATTGTTGAATCCTGAATATTAATTAATTATTGCTTTATATTAAGGTTTATTCATTTTGGTTATTTTGATACATTGTGTTAACTATTTTTGATTTAGTAAATATATGAAAAATATATTTTAACTTTTATATATACCCCATGACAAAATAGAAGCTGATTATAGTGCTTCATGATATTGATATTCATTCTTATCATTCAGAGAAATAGATGAGATAATGTTGGAAATAGATCGAAATTCACAATAAAAGGATGAAATTATTTTTATGGATTTGGAAGAAAATAATGTAAGTATATTTTCTTATGTTATTAGTATAGATTGTATTTTAATCACTTAACTCCATTTAATGTCCTAGAAATTCCATTTATTTTTTTAAATTAAATAAGATTATTTCAAGACCAGTCACTCAAACGACACTAGATTTTGAGGCCCAATGAGCCTGGGATAAGTGTATGAAATTTTTATTAATTTTATCTAAAATAGCATATGTGAGAGGTTTTGTAAACTTCTTAACATGTGCCTAGATTAAAAAATTGAGGCCACTGTTGGGTTCATAACAAATACTTTTCCTAAGGAAGGTCTTATCCTCGACTAGCGTGGGTTGAGGAAAAAAGTTAATTTTCAGAATTTTTAAGAAAATTTATTAAAATTATTTTCTTATTGAAAAAAATAAAATATTATTTTATTTTATTCTATTTGAATTGTGAATTTTATTGCATTATAATTGAAACATTATTTCATAAATGAAACAGCGTAACAGAAACCCCGCAACATGATTTGTCCATTTAATGGGTTAACCAAATACTGATCATTGGAACGAATGAGGATTGCCCAAATCTTGGAGATTTGGCATTGAAAAATGATGATCTACGAATCACCTAAGATGATGCACACAAATCACCCCTCGGTCTTCCATTATTTGAAGGATCTCCAACAACAACAAATGGCGGGCTACAAATCATGAAAAGACAAACGATAGCAGTGCGATCTTCACCAAAAAATGATTCGACCTCGAGGAAGGGGTTTTATTATATGTGATCTGGTTTACCCATTATTTCCTTCCAAACAAAGAATGTGGATCAACCCACTAATAGGTTGATCTGTAGGTCATTCATTCATGCATGGTGGGTTAAATATTATAGGAATTGAAGGATATAAACATGGTAATTACTCCCTTCCTAGTTTACTTCTAATTGGATTTACAAAATCCAAACAAAGAAGGTGATCATCCATACCTAGGGTGTTTTCGATGGTATTTCTACCCATGTCCTATCGTTCCTCACTGACGGACCCACATGGTCGCGTCAGACATTGTCAAGTGGTTTCAGGGGAAAATGGACGCCAGGATCGACGGTGATATGACGTGTAGAACATAGTAGTGATGGAAATTACCCATGGATCCTGAAGAAGCTCGTAGATTTAAGAATATACCACCAGAAGAAGTTTGGTGGTGTTCCAGATCCAGGGTAGCAACCGCATGTAGGATTCGGCGTGCACCGGCGGTACGCCGCAGTAGTGTAGGTCCACGTGGAATCGGTCACGGGGTGGCGTACAGGGCCCATCTGCAAGAGCCATTGGTGGGGTCATTGGAAGATGCGGCATAGATACACAATCCAATTGGATTGTAGAATAAGGGCCTTGCAGTGACCTATGTGTTGGTCACATAGAAAACCCACCTCATTGACTAGGAGTAGACATAGCGATCATAGTCGCGTTCTAGCATGGAATGTTGGCTAGCTCACAGCGGGCCAATCCCGCATCCAAGCATCCTAGCCGGTCTGAGGTAGGCCCAATAAGCCAAGTCAGACCCATACCAGGTCAGATCTAGGTGGGTTTTAATTTGGGTCGGGTTGGCGGACCTCAGGCAGGGTGGGGTCGGTCTGACCGGGTCGGATCAGACCTGAACCCGACATACCAATTTTTAGTAAAACATCTATAACATTCAAACCATGCATCCAATTGAAGATCCGTTGGTGGAATTTGGACCCTCGTGATGAGAAAATCCATTTAACATACTCTATGTGACTATTTGTGTATTTTGAAAGATAACTGATGGATTGAGGTATAGATTCTCCCTAAATCAAGCACACTACAAGCGGGATTCCTACGAGTGGTTGTGATGAGTGGACCTCAATGGCCCAAAAGTTGAGCGGACCTTAGTTTCATGAAAAATGAGTAGAGTGGACCTTAGTGGCCCAGAAGGTGAGTAGACCTTAGTTGATTTGTTGACGAGAAAACCTCACTGACCCGGTAGACAGGAGAAACTCATTGCCTCGACAGACAAGCATGCCTTAGTTGCTCGACAAATGAGAAGACCTTAGTGTCCCAAGAGACCTCTGTGATGAATGGAAATCAGTGGCCCAGTGGACAAGAGGACCTTAGTGGATTGAAATAATTCATTGACTCATCTAGGACAAGTCCCTCAGTAGTAAAATATGTTTATCATTATGACGGATAATATTTATTTCTATTCTTCAGGTTATACCTGTGTGAGATGTCCTAAGTAACTCTCTCTCGACAATACTTATTAGAGGCTAAACTCTATGAACCTCTTTGGTAGTATACTTTTTGTATACATTCCTTTGTGGTATTACCTTTTTTGGGTCCCTACAAATTATTGTGTTACTCACCCCTACCTGGGTACCGCCCGGATGTGTTCAGTCTTGTGCAAACAACAAATGCTTTGAAAGAGACCTTAGTGGTTCAGGAATAGGCGGCGCCCAGTAAGATTGGATAAGAGAGGAATACTCCTTCAGATTTTGGTAGATAATCTTCACCTACACTTTAGGTAGGGTTTTCTACAGATATATTATCAGATACCTTATATTCCCTTGTTTATAGATTGCCTTTTTGGGTTTTTATTCTAGCCCATTTTACATACACCTTGTACCTCTTCTCTCAGTGGCCTTATTAGTGGTATGAATGTTTTCCTTTTCAACAATGTGGGCTGGGGTTGGGAGTTTTCATTTGTATAGGTACTCAGAAAATGCCTCCCACTTATAGGATAATTACTTCAGTGGTAGTCTCTAACCCCTGTCCTTTGGGAGGCTGGCATGGGGTAGTTGCGACATGGTCCCTAAGGAAAGGGTCATGAAAAAATGGTATCAGAGGAGTTTGGTTCTACCTTAATGACTAAGAGTCTATGGATTTGTTTTGGGGAAACATTTTTGAATGTTTTTTGTTCGACATTCAGGCTCACTAAGTCCAATGTTGGTGTGATGGACGATGTATCTAAACACCAAGTCCATGAATTATTCTTTTGGAATCAATACATGAAAATATTGGTTTCATGAATCATATAGGAATTAAAAGAGTTCTCATGTTATTATTGAGTGATATTCATCTCACCAGGTATAATCTATTGACCCTGGTTCATCTTAGTCTATTTTCATACGCCTCCAAGAAGACAACAAGTGGGGATAATAGTGTGTGATCACGATGATGGTACTCCTAGCAATAAGAAATCATAACAGGTTCTAGTGCTAGATATGACTCCACTGAGAGGTGAAATAGCATTGGCACCACCCATTGATCTGGAGTTTCTATCGGCACTATCGGTACATTACGTATGCATGTCCAGTTCCTTAAATGAGTTCCATAGGTAGATACCTACCAGTTTCAGGGGTGAGACTGACCCCCCAGTGGTCGAGGATTGGCTCAAGGTCATAATTCATGTCTTCTATCTAGTGAGGATTCCTCTCGACCAGATGGAGATCTTAGTCGTGATCCTTATTCAATGCTCTATTGGTAGATGGTGGAGATTGATGATCCAGAAACATGATGAGACGACCCTCACCTCAACAGACAACGAATTCCTCTTTAGATATGATTTCATTCTAATGACATTGCGATCAGTGTGTACACATGAGCTACTACACCTATAATAGGGTAGCATGGTAGTAGAGTAGTACTTGATGATATTCACTGTTTATTCTCACTACTACATGGACATGGTGTGAGTCTCGTTCTTCCAAGCTAAATCCTTTGATCAAGGAATACACTAGGAGATCGGGTGATCCATGGTATCTCTTAGCATCCATACTCAGGCTGTGATGATGGAACGATCCCTAAACATGGAGAGATTCCTGAAAGAGTTGCCACAACTAGTAGGAGATAGCAGTAGACACTGGATGGTGGAGTCATCAGCTCTGGGTAGCTGGTAGCAGCACGAGGTCCGAAGAGGGCCAGGCATTTGGGGTGATGACCCCAATATGTAAGATATGTAGTAAAAGAATCCCAAGGATAAAGGAGTCATCAAAGGAGAATGATATTCTACTCATACAGCAGGTAGTGTCCCAAGGCTTGTGATTTCCCAAATCATCGTTCATACGATCATCGTATGATCAATGGACCACCGACGAAGAGTTAGAGGGCCGATCAGAGTGGTACATAGGGAGGAAGACATGGGAAGGGAGCTTGAAGAGTAGCAGTTGGTGGGCGGAGGTTTTAGGTGCCACCACCAACACCCACATGTGGTCCACCATAGGCTTCGAGAGCCGGGGGACAGGGACGAGGCTTGCTTCAGGAATTGGAGGCCTAAGACCATTGTGCTCCAAAGATGATAATAGGTACAAGATGTGTCTTATCCAAGTTTTTTCTAGTTCTTTTAGACATTGGTTCTAGTCAATCTTTCCATACCACTGACTTTTTTAGGAGCTCGAAGATTCCGGTGGAGCCATTGGCTCGATCCGTACGATTAGATACCCATATTGATGGGGATTCGACGATTACACACTAGTAACAGTAGTGTGAGAATACCCATGTAGGTGAGAGATTTAGTTGTGATCTCCTAGTAGCGGCATGAAGGAATTATGATTTCATCTTGCATATGTACCGGTTATCCATAGTTCATGTTCAGATGGACCATTTTAGACATAGACCGTGGTGTTTTCACAATGATGGGACCATACTTTCCTTTACTAGTGAAGAGGGAGATCTTGAATTTCAAGACAAACTTACTCGATGGAGGGTACATCCGATAACTCGCCAATTGGCTAGCCTTACCCTCAGTACGGTGGATGAGCATAGTCCTCAATTTCCTACAGTAGTGGATGAGTACAAAGACATATTTCCTGAGGATGTTCTTGGATTACCTCCTCATAGAGATGTATAATTATGCATTGATCTATACCCTATGATGGAATCGATATCCACACCAGCATATTAGATAGCCCACATTGAAATTTCTGAGTTCAGGATGCAGCTCGAGGATTTATAAGAGATAGGATTCATGATACCCAACATTTCATCATGGGAATCCCTAGTATTGTTTTCTAGTAAAGAATATGGGAGTTAGAAGTTGTGCATGGACTTAAGGAACCTAAATTAGGTGACCGTTAATAAAAATTTTCCACTACCAAGGATCGATGAAGACTTTTATTATCTGATGTGAGAGAAATGGTTCTCGAAGATAGACCTCAGATCTGTTTATCATCATCTATGTGTACGGGATGAGGATGTACCAAAGAAAACCTTCAGATTTTGGTATAGCCACAATGAGTTCTTGTTGATACCTTTCGTCATGAACAATTCCTCAGAAGCATTCATGGGACTCGTGAACAGGATCTTTTGGCCTTACTTTGACTTGTTCATCATGGTCTTCAATGATGAAATCCTAGTGTACTTAGAATCTATGGAGGAGGACACTACACACCTGTAGATAGTTCTGGATACACTTCGATAGCACCAGATTTATGAAAAGCTCTCAAAGTGTTAGTTCTGGATTTAGGATTTCCACTTTCTGGGACACGTCATTATGGAGGCTGGTGTTTCATTGGATTCAAAAATGATAGAGGTAGTTCTTGCTTGGGTACCACCTATGAGCATTACTAAGGTGGTGATTTTCTTCATTTTGGATAGATACTACCAAAGATTCGTTCCTGACTTTTCCAGGGTAGAAAACCCATTATCATCATTGACATGGAAGGGACAACCCTTCATGTGGTTGGAGAAGTCCCTGCATAGTTTTCAGGAGCTAAAGTAGAGACTGAAGAGTGCCCCATCTTGAGACTACCAAATGAGGGAATTGGGTATTTAGTTTTCTACAACACATCAAGGAATAGATAGGGTTGTTTCCTAATGCAGGGGTAAGCAGTGATTACCTACAGTTTACAGTAGTTGACAAAGCATGGGCTGAATTATGTGACCCATGAATAGGAGCAATCAGTATTGGTATTTTCTTTGAAGATGTGGTAGCACTACTTGATGGGATAGCGGTTTGTCGTCTACTCTGACCAAAAAAGTCCCAAGTATATATTATCCCAAAAGTACCTGAACATATTTCAGTGGAGGTGGATAGAGTTCCTCCCGGACTATGAATTCGAGATATACTATACTCCTCAGAAAAGAAATGTGGTGGCAGACGCGCTCAGCTGAAGATCTGATTTTTTGTTACTGAATGAAGCATCAGAGTTGTTATTTGTGATTGTAGGATAGAAATAATGATGTAGATGCTCAATATACAAGAGGGGGGGTGAATTGTATACTTTAAAAAAAATTCCATAAACAAAGAAAAATCTAAGTTTAACAATGTTAAAATAAGAAAATTCACAACACCTCTAATACAAATTGAAGGATTGGCGTATGGTATGGAGTTACAAACTTCTAGTTCTATGTACTTACTTAAAACTGGAGAGTGATTCCGAAAACAGGTTCTGAAAATATGGATCCGGAAATTTAAACTTAACCAAATTTTACAATATGAGATTCTACCTTAAAGCATATAGAATCTAAACTAATCAGAGTACAAGTGTAAGGAAATATAAGAAGGTTATACTTTCCTTACAATGCAATATGATGCGGAAAAACATGTAGTACAACAACAATTAACAAACAATAACTCTTTTAACCCAAAGAGAAGGGTATCCAACCACCTTGGATAAAGTTCCCTTTATTTATACTTTCAAGCAAGTTTGTCTTACCCACACCAGGGTAACCCCTTGATACAAAGATCGGAGTCTGTGTCTTGCTATCCCCACAAGCACTCAACTTGAAGGTAGTTGGAACCTCTGTCTTCCTCAACAAGGAATCCCTCGAACATCAAGGTAGTTGGAACCTCTGTCTTACTATCCCCGGAAGCCCTCGAATGTAATCACCAACATTCGGAGTCGCACAAAGCAATCTGAACAAGCGGTTCAGTACGCAAAAAGCATGAAAAGATTCTCTCTCTAGAAATCACCTTAACAGTGTGTGGTCTCTAGAGTGATCAACTTGTTGTCAAGCTCTTTCAAATGAGCACATATTTATAGGCTCGGTTGGAATGATCGACTCCCTCCTCCAACAGTCATATTTTCCTTGAATATCGGAGGGACCTATACACATGTCACTAAACCAATGGTTAATTAGAAACAGAATGGAAGACATCGTTTTATAACAAAACATGTGTAACTGAAAGCATGAAATCGTTTTACAATAAAACAATTGTAAGCATAAGAAAAACTAGAACTCTGAATGTAAGTAAATAAAAGTTTAGAGTCTAACCAAAATGGAATTCGGAGTGTATGTTAAAAAAAAAGTTTCGGATTCTATTTTATAGGAATTTGGAACCTGAAATCTGTAGAAGTCCAGAGTCTGAATTTCTTTGTAAATTCAGATTCTAGTTTCACCAATGTTCAGAATCTGAACTTGTGGAGTTCGAAGTCGAACTAGTAAAAGTTTGGAGTCGAACATCATAAGAGTTCGGAGTTGAACTCATGAATGTTCGGAGTCAAACTGCATAAGAGTTCGGAGTCAAGCAAATGAATGTTTGGAGTCGAACTTCATAAGAGTTTGGAGTCGAACTCATGAAAGTTCAGAGTCGAACTTTATAAGATTTCAGAGTCGAACTCATGAATGTTCAGAGTCGAACTTCATAAGAGTTTGGAGTCGAACTCATGAAAGTTCCGAGTCGAACTTCATAAGAGTTCGGAGTCAAACTCATGAAAGATCGTGTCCAGAATTCAGAGTGGAACTTCATTATAGTTCACATCAAGAAATCGTAGTGGAACTTTATTACAGTTCACATCCAGAATTTGGAGTGGAACTTCATTATAGTTCACATCCAGAATTCAGAGTGGAACTTCATTAGAGTTCACATCCAGAATTCGGATCCTAAAAACAGAATAGTCCAATTCTTGACATTATATGATTCCGAGGTTTTGGGTATGAATCCAGTTTTTTTACTTAAGAAAAATATTGATAGGTATAAGAAAATCTAGGTAAGGTTAAATTTATTTAAATAAAGAAATTTTCATTATGGAGGTAAAATATATATTTTCTTAAGTATAAGGTGTTAGCAATTTTCAAAACAAGAAGGAATGGAAAACTCGTAAGTAAAACCTTATTGACTCAACATTCTCCCCCCTTTTGGAAATCACAAACATCCTTACAAAAAATAATATAAGGACATTGAGAATTTTCATTAGAATTTAAAATTAAAACTTATCTCCCTTTGTTCATGGATTAAAGTGAACACAACTAACTCTCCCTTAGGCATTGAAACTCTAAGGATTGTATTCTGAATTTCCGGAGTGGAGTTTTCATTATCATGGAAATAAAAAACATTGTAGTGAGAAACTCCCCCTTACTTTAAGGATATCTTCACTTAGAAATTTTTCTTCTTCATTTTAAATTTTTCTTTCTCCTCTTTTTAGTGGTTCTTTTTCCTTCTCCCCCTTAGGAGTAGTTCTTTTTCCTTCTCCCCATTTGTGATTTTCAAAAATAATTGAAGGGAATGTAAAAGAAAATATGGTACCTGAAACATTAGTATATAGCAAGATACAACCAACCAAATTTTCATTATAGTTGAGAAAATTTTAAAAATAAAGAAAAATACAACAAAAGATCGGAGTGGATTTACTTGTCTTCCTTTTCCTTTGGGTTCAGCTTCTTTAACAATTTTTTGAGCTTCTTCAAGTCTCTTTAGTCTTCCTCAACTTGCCTCTCCAAGGCTTTTTTCTTTTCTTCTTGGGATTTCAAAGCATTTTCCTAAGCCTCGATGGCTTCTTTCTGCATCTTTATTAATTCATATTGCTTTACCAGTCTTTTCTCAAGCTCAATCTGGAGATTTATATCGCTTATAAAATTTTGAGCCGTAGAATTATCCTTGTAATTTAGTTCCTTCACTTGTTGACTCCAAGAACTCTGCTCAAAAATCAGCTCATCTTGAAGATTCTTAATCTTTATATCCTCGGTGTCAAAAGCATTTTTCACCTCATTCTAAAAATTATCAAACACATCCAAGTCTTATTCAACTTTCTTAGACCACATAGTTATTTTACTGTAAGAATTTATATCCACATAATAATTTATAATAAATCTTTTGTGGTCGGCCTCAATATTTATACTCTTATCCATGACCATGGATAAGGAATCCAATTTCTGATTCATACTCTGTTGCAGAATCTGGCATCTGGAATCTGTAGTTGGATAAATCGGAATGGTGTCCACCAACTTCTTCAGAGATTCAACCACAAAATCATGCCCATGAGCTGATGACTCCAAATCAGGTAATTCTCTTGGAGATTTTTCTTCTTCAATTTGCACCAATTTCCTCTTAGAAGAACCACCAACCTCCTTCTTCCTGAAAATATCTTTTGTTGGTGTATCCATCAGAATATTCTTCCCCCTTCCAGATTTTGGAATTGGTTCCTCATTAGGATATTCTTCCTCAAATTCATAAACTTGAATAATCTGATCTTCATCTTGTTTCTCCTTTTCTACTCCTTCCTCTTGAAAATCCTTCTCATAGGATTCTTCCTCATCATACAAAACATTTTTTTCTTCTTGTTATTGCTTATCATCAACCTTACTATCTTCCTCAACTCCATTTCCTGGAGTAACTAATTTTGCAGATTCTGCCTTATCTTGATAATCCTCTACTTGCTTGATCAAGGCATCCAAATATTCACTTCCCTCTTCTTCTTCTTCTTCTTCTTCTTCAACCTCTTCCTCTACTTCTTCCTCAGCTGCTTGTTTTTCTACTTTATCAACAACATCTTCACCCTTAGACTTTTCCCGAGTGATATAGTTCTTAGCTGGAGTTTCTGGAAAAGAAGGTTCTGTAAGGAAAGTTTCCGGAACTGGAATCTACTCAGAAGTTATTTCAGTATCTCTAAAAAGAGACTGCACCGGTTCAGCTTCAGAAAACTTCTTTTTTATTTTCTTTTCTATTGCCCTCTTTTCTAACTCATCTGCAGCTCTCTTTTTTAAGGCCTTAGCCTCTGCAGGGTCCAATCTGAACTGTGGATCCCCTTCTTTCCTCTTCTCCTTGTCTTCCCTCCACTTCACAGCAACTTCATTAGGATAAGATTTTTGTTTCTTCGGTTTGTGGGGAGCAGACTGAGTTTCCTTAGACTTTGGATTTTCTTCATCAGCAACCACTTCCTTAAGCTTTCTCTTCTTCCTTGCCTTCTTGGATGGTTCCGGAGTCTGTGTATATTTCTGAGCTGCCTCAACATCTTCCATAGATAGAGGTTAGAATTATCCGTATTCACTAGAAAAACCAATCTTCATCCTCTTCAAAGTTTCATCACTTACCAACATAATCTTACAATTCCAGACCTTTGATTTGCATGCAACCTTGAAGGATTCTAAGAACTGAACTATCAGATTAGATAGTAAGGTAGGTTACATAATTATTTTAGCTCTAAAGTTCCCTTCTTTGATGTTCTTGATTGTAATCAAGACATGCCTCATCAAATTTATCTTTCTTAGATTTACCAAGAAATCTAAGACATAGATATCACTTTTCTTCAGATTATCCTTGTCGCCTCTTCTTGGTACAAGAAAACCTTGTACCCAGAGCTGTAGAATCTTATTGTTCGGAGTGAGATGAGCAATATTAGCAGTCGTAGCATCCTTAAGTCCAAGAAATTTTAAAGCCTTTACCTTGTTGAAACTTCCTTACTCATATGGAAGCTTATGTGAGAAGAACTCAGCTTCCCCTTCATAGGATAAACAAACCAAGCTTGCAGCCTTGGTGTAAGATAACTTTTAAGTCTTCCCATAATACTTAAATGAAAACCACTCTCTACCATATTCCATTTGGAAGGAAGCAGACTCATAGAACTCGATCAGCAAATTGGTGTAAACCAGATCCTGTTTCTCTGACTTGTACAAGCATACATCTTCCCAACTATTCAATCTGACATTCTTGGTTATAATAGAATCAAGCTTATAAAAATCTGGATGCACCAACCTTTCCATGTAGACTAACCATTCTAATATTGGCTTTTTAGTTGACCTATATTGAGATGTTTCTTCAACAAACATTCGGAACAGAGAGATCTGAAGGATTCAGAATGGCTTTGCAAAGATCAGAACTGGTCTTAAGAAGAGCAGCAGGTCTTTGAGACACGAAAGCCTTGAAAAACTGATGTGGGACAAGTCTTGGGGTCCCCTTTATATAGGGGATGGATGTGACCTTTGGTCTTCCAAAAGCTATCTAATGGTTGAAAAACTTTTTGATCTGATCTGGCGGTTGAGAAAAAACCCCAAAGTAAAACATGACTCCAATATTTTGAGGTTTTAAGAAAAACATTCAGATTTAAGGAAAACAAGAATCTGAATTATTTCAAAACTCAGGAAAATACAAGCAAGAAAAATATGATTATGAAAATTTAAATAGAGAAATCATACCTTTTGGATTGTCTAGAAAGATTTTTCGTAATTGTTAATATTCTTCTTGAAGAAATGAGTTTAAAAACGAAAAAACTCATTACGAGAAAAAATCCTCATTACGAAAGTTCATTACGAAAATTTCCAGTATGAAAATATCATTACGAAAATTCTGAGTACAAAAATATCATTACGAAAATTCTCATTATGGAAAATTCATTACGAAAATTCTCATAACGAAAAATTCTTAGTATGAAAATTTCATTACGAAAATTCTCATTACGGAAAATTCATTACGAAAATTTTGGTTCCAGAAATTTTCATTACAAAAACTTTAGTTCCGAAAATTTCCATTCCAAAAGTTTTCATTCCGAGAAATTCATTTCCAAAAATTTCTATTTTGAGAATTTACATTCTGAGAATTTCCATTCCGAAATTTTCATTCCAAGAATTTCCATTCCAGGAATTTCCAAAAACTTTTTACGAAAAAGTTTAGTTAAAAAAGAAGAGAAAAAAAACTGTCAATGAAAATTTTGGTTAAACTGGCACACAAATGTACTCCCCTTATGAAAAGGAGTTTATTACTGTAAGGAGAATTGTTCAATAGGAAGTTAATAAAGAAGGATTACCACACGGTTATCATTCCTAACTTCTGTTTAATGTATTCAAATATATCGAAGGGTAAATATTTTGTGAAAATATCATCAAATTGATTTTGCGTTCTGATAAACTGAAGATTGATATCTCTTTTAAGTGTGTGATCCCTATGAAAGTGATGCCTAATATCTATGTGTTTAGCACGAGAGTGATGTGTAGGGTTTTTACTAAGGGAAATGGTACTTGTGTTATCACACAAAATTTGAGTCTTATTAAAACTCAAACCATAGTCTGTGAGTGTGTTTTGCATCCACAGTACTTGAGCACAACAACTTCTAGATGCTACATATTCTTCTTCAGCAGTGGATAGTGCTACAGAATGTTGCTTCTTGCATGACTAGGAAACTAACGAATCTCCTAAGAAATGAAAAGTTCTGGATGTACTCTTTCTATCCATTCTACATCCACCAAAGTTAGCATCTGAAAAACATTTTAAAACAAAATCATTTCTAGATGTATAAAATAATCCTAGATCCATGGTTCCCTTTAAGTAGCAAAAAATTCTTTTTACCGCCTTTAAGTGAGATTCCTTAGGATTGGATTGATATCTCGCACATAAGCATACTGAAAACATCAATTCTGGTCGACTAGCTGTCAAGTATAGTAGACTTCCTATCATACCTCTAAAAGATGTTTGATCTACTGGTTTCCCATCTTTATCAAGATATAAAGAGTTTGAGGTACCGATGGAGTACTTATACTCTTAGTGTTGTCATATCCATACTTTTTAAGAAGATATTTAATATTCTTATGTTGATAAATATAGGTTCCTTCTTGTTTTTGATAAATTTTAAAACCAAGGAAAAATGTTAACTCACCCATTATACTCATTTCAAACTCAGATTTCATTAGACTTTCAAAGAAGTCAGTTAAAGATTTCCGAGTTGAACCAAATATAATGTCATCAACATGAATTTGAACTATCAAAACATTTTTCTTATCCATTTTTATAAAAAGGGTTGGATCTGCATTTCCCTTAACATAGTTATTTTGAAGAAAAAATCATGTAAGTCTATCATACCAGGCTCGTAGGACTTGTTTAAGGCCAAACAAAGCTTTTGTAAGTCTAAAAACATGATCAGGATGTTTTGTGTATTTAAAGCCAAGAGGTTGTTCAAAAAAAATTCCTCTTGAACATAACCATTAAAAAAAGCACATTTCACATCCATTTGAAAAAGTTTAAAATTGAAGAATGCTACAAAGGCAAGTAAAATACGAATAGATTCAAGTCTAGATACTAGAGCATAGGTTTCTTCATAGTATATTACCTCTTGATGATTATAGCCTTTAGCAACTAGTATAGCTTTATTTCTTATAATGACTCCATTTTCATCACACTTGTTTCTGAAGACCCACTTTACTCCAATAACAGAAGTTTCCTTAGGTCACTCAACCAAGGTCTAGACTTTATTCCTTTCAAATTCATTTAGTTCATCTTGCAAGGCTTTGATCTAATCATCATCACCTAAAGCTTCATCAGTGCTTTTTGGTTATAGTTGGGAAAGGAATGATAGATGTTCTACTTCATTTCTTAAGGAAATTCTAGTTCTTATAGGTTGATTTACATCACCAATGATACTATCACTAGGATGATTCTTAAGGAATACTTGGTTTGGGTTTTGTAAAACCTGTTCATCAACATATGGTAGAAAGTCTTCTGGGGTAAATGTTTTAGAATTATCTTCTTGAACATTTTCCTTATCAGAATGATCTTATATCAAATGTTGATAATCAGTTTTTGAAAACACATCTGAGTATGTAGGTTGGGATGGTTTAAAAACAAAAGGAACAGATTTATCAAATTTTACACGCACTGTTTCTTCAACAGTACAAGTACTTTTATTGAAAACTCTATAATCCTTAGAAGTTGTGGATTAGCCTAAGAAAATTCCTTCATCAGATTTTGGTGCGAATTTATGAATATTATCTTTAGTATTCAGGATAAATACCTTGAAACCAAAAAACTTGAAGTAGGAAAGTCTAGGTTTTCAACCATTCCATAACTCATAAAGAGTCTTATTAAGAAAAGTTCTCATCAAAACTCGATTTATAGTATAACAAGAAGTACTTATAACTTCAGCCCAGAAATGTATAGCTATAGAATATTCACTCAACATGGTTCTAGTTATCTCTTGAAGAATTATATTTCTTCTTTCAACTATACCATTTTATTGAGGAGTTCTATGTGCTGAAAAGTTGTGATTAATACCTTTTATACTACAAAAAGTTTCAAAAACAGAATTTTGAAATTCTCCTCCATGATCACTATGAATAGTTTTTAGTGGAAGGTTTTTCTCATTTTTAACTTGGGATCTAAAAATTTTGAAATAAGAAAAAGCTTCAGACTTCCTTTGCTAGAAAATAGTCCCATGTAAATATAGTGTAATCATAAACTGAAACAAACACATAGTATTTTCCTCCAATGCTTCCAGTTTGTGTTGGACCAAAAAGATCCATGTCCACTAACTGTAATGCATCAGTTGTTGAGACTTCACTAATTGATTTAAAACTAGATTTATGTTTATTTCCATATTGACAAGGATCACAAACTTTAGAAGAATCAAATATAAGCTCTGGTAGATCCTTAACTATTTTCTTCTTAGAAAGTTTACATAAGTTTCTATGGTTACAGTGACCTAGTCTTCTATGCCATAACCAAGAATGATCTTCCATTTCACTAAGAAAAGGTACGTCTTGGATCCTAAGGTCTTCTAAGTTCAAAGTGTAAACATTCTCTTGCCTATTGGCTGAGAGAATAAATTCTTCCTTGGAATTGTGAACTAAGAATTTATCATTCCTAAATTTCACAAGGTAACCTTCATCACATAACTGAATTATGCTAATGAGGTTGTTCTTAAGACCCTTAACAAATAAAACATTTGAAATCAAAGTTTTACCAAGAAGAACAATCTTACCTATACCAACAATTTCTCCTGGAGCATTATCTCTGAAAGTTACCTTTCCTCCTTTCATCTTGATAATCTTTTCAAAATATCTTTTGTTACTAGTCATGTTCTGGGAACATCCACTATCCATGTACCATGTATTGTTGTTGGTACTTCTTTTAACATCCTGAAAACAAGAAAAGAGTTAGACTTTCGGAATCCAAACTTGTTTGGATCTGAGATTTCCAGATAACAAAATTTTAGGCACCCACACCTTCCTAGAAAAGTAATCTTTATGAAAACCAAAAGATTGGGTTTTATTTAAAGAGAAATTATTTTCCCAGTGACCACAACATTGACACTTAGTACAAAATGGGGCACTTTGTGGAACAAAGTAGTTGTTACTAAAAGTTGGTTTTTCATGGGTATAACCAAATCCGGATTTGTTTCTTAAAGGTCGTACTTGTGAATACATTTTATCAAAATTTTCTTTACCATGGGTAATGTTTTATAAACATTTATTTAAGGAAAAAAATTCGTACTTGAGTTTATAATCATGTTTTTATCTTCAAAATCATTAGATTTAGAACTAGAGCTAGGCTCGAAAACACTTTTCATAGAAATTAATTTTTCTAACTCTTTAGAAAGTGTGTTCTTCTCAGAACTTACTTCCTCATGATTTTTTGAAATACTTATAAAACCAGCATTTTTTCTATCAAGATCCTTAGAAAGATCTGATATTTGTTTTGTAATAATAGTATTCCTAAAGTTTTCCTTATAAAGTTTTTTATTGAGTTTGGAATTCTCAATCTCAAGAAGTTCAGCAAACCTAGAAACTTCTTCATAGGTAGGTGAAGTATTTTCTTCGTCAGAAGAGGATTCTTCATATGAAGAGTTATAATATTTACTATCATTAGAATTAAAAGAAACATTGGTCAATTATTCATCATTGTGTACCTTATCCATGGAGCAATGATTGTTAATAGGTAATCTGGCTATTATCCCAAGATTCTTCTGTCCTGAATATTCATAATCAGAAGATTCATTTGAAGGGTCACCACCACTGGCACCCCATGTATCATTTTCTTTCAGAACATTCTTATCTTTGGATTTATAATACATCTTTCTGTTCCTTTCAGAATTCCTTTCTTTTATTTCTTTCTTTTTGAGCAAAGGGAAATCTGGTCTAATATGTCCATCTCTCTTGCATTCATAACAAGTAACTTCTCCATCTTTCCTATCTTTCAATTCCTTTTTCTTATACTGGGATTGGAAAATCTCTGTCCAGCTATCTTGTTCATTCTTCGAGCAAGATTTGCTAAATAATTTTCTGAGACTTCACTTTCACCAGATTCGAATTGGATAATAACTTTCTTAGACTTGGATCTGGTTAATCTCTCAGGAGTCTTGGATTTCATATGTTTTGAAGTTGTGGTAAAAGAAACAGTACCATTTCCATTCTTCTTCTTGATGTTTTCAGCATCTCTTTTCATTCTTGTTTCATGTTGAAGAAGAGTTCCAAATAGTTCATCTAAGGAAATTTGAGTAACCATCATGTTCTCGTAAATAGATGTTCTTTTTTATTCCCACTCATTGGGCATAATATCTATAATCTTATCCATAAGGGCTTCATCATCTAACCATTATTCTCACATAGACTGAAGGCTATTCACTATAGTCATAAATCTCTATTGAACATTACAGATTGGTGCTTCATACAAAAAATTGAATCCATGGTATTCAGCTCTAAGCACATCTCTCCTAGTTTCAATCACATTATAAGTGCTAAAGTGTGTAAACTCTAACTTCTCGCAGATACAATTAGATGCTTAGCAAGAAGAAATTTGGCTATATATATTTCTAGTCATTGAACATAGTAAAGTATTGTGTACCTTATAATTGATTTGATATTCATTCTTTTCCTAATTAGTGAAAGTTCTAACTTCCTTATCAGGAATTTTATAATCACCAGTAAGCATAAAAAATTATCCACTCCAGTATTGATAACAAAATTCTTCATCAGATATCTCCAATACTTATAGTCATTACCATCAATAATTGGTGGTCTTGTAGGGTTTATATTTTCAATAGAACCAACGTTGATTCCTGCCATTCTTAATGAAAAAAATTGGCAACCAAACTTGTTAGTAAGAAAATTTCATAACCACAAAGTTCGGAATGAACAAATTCGGAATGAACAATTCGGAATGAAAAATTTTGGAATGAAGAAGTTAGGAATGAAACTATATTTCTAAGCAAGGATGAAGATTAATGAAAAATTGATCATGAAAAAAATATATGTGATTATAATTATTTCAGAGACTTAGTCTGATACCAATTGTAGGATCGAAATAATCATGTAGATGCTCAATATACAAGAGGGGGTGAATTGTATACTTTAAAAATTTTCCTTAAACACAGAAAGATATAAGTTTAACAAAGTTAAACTAAGAAAACTCACAACACCTCTAATACCAATTGAAGGATTGGTATATGGTATGGAGTTACAAACTTCTAGTTCTATGTACATACTTAAAACTAGAAAGTGATTCCAAAAAACAGGTTTCGGAAATATGGATTCGGAAATTTAAACTTAACCAAAGATAACAATATGAGATTCTACTTTAAAGCGTATAGAATATAAACTAATCAGAGTACAAGTGTAAGGAAATATAAGAAGATTGTACTTTCCTTAAAATACAATATGCAGCAGAAAAACAAGTAGTACAACTACAAGTAACAAACAATAACTCTTTTAATGCAAAGAGAAGGGTATCCAACAACCTTGGATAAAGGTCCCTTGATTTATACTTTGAAGAAAGTCTGTCTTACCCACACCAGGGTAAGCCCACGATACAAATATCAGAGTCTCTATCTTGTTATCCCCGAAAGCCCTCAACATCAAGGTAGTTGGAACCTCTGTCTTCCTCAGCAAGGAAGCCCTCTAACTTCAAGGTAGTCGGCACCTCTGTCTTCCTATCTCCGGAAGCCCTCGAATGTAATCACCAACATTCAGAGTCGCATGAAGAAATCTGAATGACCAGTTCAATACACACAAAGCATGAAAAGGTTCTATCTCTAGAAATCACCTTAACAGCGTGTGGTCTCCAGATTGATCAACTTGTTGTTCAGCTCTTTCAAAAGAGCTATTTATAGGCTCGGTTGGAACGATCGACTCCCTCCTCTAATGGTCATATTTTCCTTGAATATCGGAGGGACCTGTACATGTTTCACTAAACCGACAATTAATTAGAAATAGAATGGATGACATCATTTTATAACAAAACATGTGTAACTGAAAGAACGACATCGTTTTACAATGAAAAAAGTGTAAGCATAAGAAAAACTAGAATTCAGAATGTAAGTAAATAAAAGTTCGGAGTCTAACCAAAATGGAATCCGTAGTTTATTTTAAAAAAAAAATCGGATTCTGTTTTATAGGAATTAGGAACCTGAAATCTGTAGAAGTCCAGAGTCTGAATTTCTAAGGAAATTTAAAGTCTAGTATCACCAGAGTTCAGAATCTGAACTTGCATAGTTCGAAGCCGAACTAGTAAAAGTTCGGAGTCGAAATCATGAGATTTCGGAGTCGAACTCATGAGAGTTCGGAGTCGAACTCATGAATGTTCAGAGTCGAACTTCATAAGAGTTTGGAGTCGAACTCATGAAAGTTCAGAGTCGAACTTCATAAGAGTTCGGAGTCGAACTCATGAAAGTTTAGAGTCGAACATCATAAGAGTTCAGAGTCAAACTCTTGAATGTTCGGAGTTGAACTTCAAAAGAGTTCGGAGTCAAACTCATGAAATTTTGGCATGGAACATCATAAGAGTTCGGAGTAGAACTCATGAAAGTTTGAAATCAAACTTCATAAGATTTTGGAGTCAAACTCATGAAAGTTTGGAGTCGAACTTCATAAGAGTTTGGAGTCAAACTCATGAAAGTTTGTATCCAGAATTCAAGGCGGAACTTCATTAAAGTTCAAATCCAGAATTTGGAGTGGAACTTTATTATAGTTCACATCCATAATTCGGAGTGGAACTTCATTATAGTTCACATCCAGAATTCGGAGTGGAACTTCATTGCAGTTCACATCCAGAATTCAGATCCTAAAAACAGAATACTTCAATTCTTGACATTATATGATTCCGGGGTTTTGGGTATGAATCCAGTTTTTGTACTTAAGTAAAATATTAATATTTATAAGAAAATGTATGTTAGGGTAAATTTCCTTAAACAATAAAATTTTCCTTATGGAGGTAAAATATTTAGTTGCTTAACTATAAGGTGTTTGTGATTTTCAAAACAAGATGGAATGGAAAAGTCATAAGGAAAACCTTATTGACTCAATAGTGATGCAGATATCCTTCATGGATGGTGATGGAGTAGCTTATATTCATTCTATGGTTGTCACTACCACACTCTTTTAGCGAGTTAGGGGGATAGAAATTTGGATGTTTCCTGTGAGGTCCATTGAGCTCCAGTGTCCTTAAGATAAGCTCCGGATGGATTTTTGATAGGTGGGGAGCATTCCATCCTATTCATAGGACACACCATTGTACCAGTGGCATTGCAAGATGATTTTTTAAGGGATTTTCACACCTCCCCTTTGGAGTTACATTCATGAGTAATGAAGATGTACTAGGATCTAAAATGTTAGTACTAGTGGTTGGGGATGAAGAAGGTAGTGGAAGAATTCATTACTCAATGCCTCACTTTTCAGTAAGTGATGGAAAAGAATGAGGTTCTAGAAGGCTTTACTCAGTCACTTGAGGTGCCGTATTGTAAATGGGATGGTATCTCAATGGACTTCGTGATGGGTTTACCCCGTACATCTAGTGGGCACGTTACCATCTAGGTGATTGTTGATCGACTCACCAAATCGGCCCACTTTCTACCCATCTAGGAGAAGGGTTTATTAGAGAGTTTAGGAACATCTGCGTACAGAAGATTGTTCAACTCCATAGAGTCCCAATGATTATAGTTTTTGATCGAGACACATACTTTACATCATGATATTCTAATGGTTTCAGGAGGTGTTTGGAACTCAGCTACACTTGAGCACAACATTCCACCTCCAGACAGATGGTCAAACTGAGGGGACTATCCAGGTTTTATAGGAAATGTTACATGCTTCTATATTGTTCTTCATGTTTAGTTGGGTGGATCACCTACCCCTACAAGAATTCACATACAACAACATATACCACTACATCATTGGTATGGAACTATTCACGGTATGGTATATGCAACCATGAAAGTCACCTTTATGCTAGACAACCCCAAGGGAGTCATTACTCATGGTTCCAAAGATGGTACGGGATACCACTAAGAAGGTGTAGGTCATACTAGTTCAGGTGAGGAATTCATAGAGTAGGCAGGAATCTTATGTTGATAGGATATGGAGGCTCTTGGAGTTCGAGGAGAGAGACCGTGTGTTCCATCGGGTCTCACCATGATGGAGATTACAGAGATTAGAACGGGGTGACATGCTATCTCTGAGGTTAATTGGCCCATTTCAGATTCTGAGCATAGTTGGTTAGGTGGAATACCTTCTAGCTCTCCCCCCACAAATTCACTGGGTGCAAAATTTCTTCCACATATCACAACTGAGGAGGTACATGTCTGATCCATCGCACATCATTGACTATGGGGAGTTGGATATTGACGATGGGTGATGTTTTCAGAGTTCTCAATAGAGATTTAGAATCAACAAGAATGGGTCCTTTGTGGATGGTCAATTCCTCTAGTCTGCATTTGATGGTAGAATAGGAATCTCTAGCAGTGTACTTGGGAGAAAGAGGCTCAGATATGAGGTCATTACCCCCCATTTATTTTTTTATCCCTTATTTTAGCTTATGAGGATGTAAATTACAAAAGGTCGGGGAAATTTAATTTCCCTAAAATTCCAGGTAATTTTTTTTAAATTATATGGCATTATTTAGAGACTAGGAACTTACATGGAACTTGATTCTAAGGCCTAGTGATCTTGAAATAAGTTTTTAAACTTTTTTATGATTATTTAAAATAGAAAATGTGAGTGGTTTTGGAATCTTTTAAATGGGTGCCCAGATTAAAAATATGAGGGCACTGTTGCTTCTGCCACTACTGGAAAAATAACATATACCAACAGTTTGGAACCATTAGTATAGGCCTCCAAACTGTTGGTATAGACTATATCGATGGTTTGTAGAACTGTTGGCAAGTAATCCGTGGGTATAGGTCTATACCAACGGTTTTCAAAACCATTGGTATAAGTAATATCAAAATCTATACCAACAGTTCCATAAAACCATTGGTATATGTAATTAAAAAAACAAACATTCAGTTGGATTTGATCCCAGCACCTCTCGTTTGTGATTGAACGACCTAACCACTAACCTAACTTACTTTTGTGAACATAATTTCAAATATATATATATATATATATATTATCATAAGTATTTTTAAATTTGATTTATTTAATTTCCTATGTATGATTATTCCATTAAAAATACATGTACCTATACCAACAGTTCTCAAAACCGTTGGTATAGACCTATACCAACGGTTTTGAGAAGCGTTGGTATAGGTTCATTGATTTTGGGACCTATACCAATGGTGTGGCCAAAACTGTTTGTATAGGGTATCTATAATGGACCTATACCAACGGTTTTCCCAAAACCGTTGGTATAGATCATATTTATAGAAGTGTGAAATTATTACTTTACCTAATGAAGGACCTAACCTTGACTGGTGAGGGTCAAAGAAAAAATTTAAATTTCACAGTTTTTAAGAAAATTTAACAAAGTAATTTTTTAAGGAAATAAATAATCATTCATTATATTCTATTTGAATTTTGAATTTTATTATAGCGTAACAGAAATGTTGAAATTCCTTTACACCATTTAATGTTTTAACATAAGACCAATCATTATAATAATTGAGGATTGCTCTAAACTTGGATATTTGGCGTTGGTGAGCGACAATCGACAAATTGCTCGTGATGACGAGCACCATTCTTCTTTTGTTCTTCCTTCCTTTAAAGGATCACCAAAAATAACAATGGAGGGATTCAAATCAATGATCAACAAATGAAAATGGTAAAATCTTAACCAAAAAATGATCCAACCTTGAGGTAGGAGTTTTATTCTTTGTAATATTATTTCCCCATTAATTCTTTCCAAAATAAAGATGTGGATCAAGCCTCGAATAGGTCGATCCGTGGGTCATTAGTTATTGCAGGATGGGTTAAATATTGTGGGACTTTAAGGTTAAAAACATGGTAATTACCCCTTCAATGTTTACTTCTAACAGGATGAATGAAGGCCTAAGAAATAAGGCCATCATTCATCCCTTGGGGTTTTTTGGTGCTCTTCCTACCCATGTCCTATCGTAACTCTTGGAAAAATCCACGTGGTTGCGTTGGACTTTTTCAGAATGTTCCTAGCACGACCAGACCCCCAGATCAATAGAAAGATGACTTGGAACCCGTAATAGGGATGGAAATGACCCAAGGATCCTGAAAGAACTCAAATATCGAAGAATGGGCCACTAGAGAAAGTTTGGTGGCCCACAGAGGAAATTGCTGGTGCACCGGAACCAACATCAGTGGCGGTCATGTGTTGGAGGCGACGGGCAGCGGCAGTGAACCATGGAAATGGAGGTCCCCATGGCATCGGTTGTGGGGTAGAGTAAAAGGGTTGCTGGAAAAAGCTAGTTGTCGGTTCTTCGGAAGATGCGACATTGAGATGCATCATGTGGTCGGTGGGTCGTTGTCCTCTGGGACTGTGGTAGGAGGTCCCCATGGCGACCCACAGGGTAGTCATTCTATAAAAGATTCCATGTTGAATGGGAGTTGACGTGATGGATGCCTCTGTATCCATGTTGCGCTATAAAATCAGCGCTCAACCCATAGCCCAGTGGGTCGATTCTAACCCCATCTAGGTCAGATCTGATTCGGGTATAACCCAGATTGGGTTGGTGGACCCAGACCTGACCAGCCACTTTTTACTAAACCATCCATAACATTCAAACCATGCATCCAATTGATGAGATGTTTTCATCATTGGGACCCTCGTGAAGAGAAAGTCCTTTTGAAATACTATATATGTTTTTTAGTGGTAGTTGAAATATGAACAAAGGGTTGAGGAGTAGATTCTCCTGGAATCAAGCACACTATGAGCAAGAATCCTACAAATGGATGGGTGACCAGACCTTAGTGGCCCTATAGACGAGAAGACCTCAGTGGCCTGACAAATGGGTGGACCAGACCATAGTGTACTAGTATAATAGAGGACCATAGTGGCCTAGTATACGAGTCGGCCTCAGTGGCCTAGTAGATGAGCTTACCTCAGTGGCCAGGCAGACAAGCGAGGCTCAGTGGCCCGACAGACGAGTTGATCTCAGTGTCCCATGAGACCTGAGTGATGAAAGGACCTCAGTATCCCGATGGATGAGAGGACTGTAGTGGCCCGGTAGACTATAGTGACTCATTAGGGTTGATTCTAAAAGAATTACAAGATGTTCAGCTTTATGACTGATAATATTTCTATCTATACTTCAGGTTATATGAATGTGAGCTGATTATAGTAACTCTCTCTCGACTATACTTCTTAGAGGCTACACTTTGTGTAACTATTTGGAAGTCTACTTTTTGTATACATTATTTTGTGGTATTATATTTTTTTCTTACAGGTTATTCTGTAACATACCCCTGCACAGGCTCCGCTCGTACATATTGTGTCTTGTGTAGACAACAGATGCTTTGATAGAGACCTTGGTGGTCTAGGACTAGGCGGTGCCCAGTGAAATTAGACAGGTGAGGCATACTCCTACGGGTTCCCGAAGCTACTCTTCACCTACACTTCTGGTATGGTTTTATGTGGAATGATTATCTAAGACATTTTACTCCCTTTTTTACAGCTTTTCTTTTGTTGGGTTTGTATTCTGTCCCATTTTACTTATAGCTTGTTCCTCAAATCTCAATGGTTTTCTTAGTGGTAGGCATGTTTTTCTTTTCAGAATTGGGGTATGGGGATGTGAGTGTGTGTCTATGTGTGTGTGTAAAGGCACAAAAAATGCCTCACACCTATAAGATAATGATTTTGGCACTATTCGTCATCCCCTAGACATTGGGAGGTGGGCTTGGGATAGTCACGACATAGGCCTTCAGGGATGTGTCCTGTCACACCAGGCAAACAATTTTGAAAAAAATGTGGTCATATTACCTTCCTTTCTGATGAATTAATGGTTTTTTTCACACCTCATTAGTTTATTAGTGTTTTTTCATGGACATTCCCATTATCCTACACTTTCCTGTGAGCAAGGATTCATGTCACTTTCTATCATTATTTAGAAATTAATTATTTTCTCCAAGAAAGTTTTTTTACATACCATTAATTTCATCATATTTGGAAATATAGTAAGGTGTTATTACATTTAAACTTCATATATTCCTTTCCCTCTATTCAAAAGGATGTTTTGTTAAACCTTTTTTAGATATGGGTTTTCAAAAAGTTATTTCCAAATGATAGACATAGGATTACTGAGAACAATAAAAAATATTTATTATGTAATTTATTATTGTAGGGTAAATGTAACACATTCTTATTTGAATGAAAAACTATTTTTCATATCATATAAAACATAAGATATTGATCTTAAATAAATCAAAAAATATATAATTATTGGAATATGAATGCAATATCATATTCATCAAATTGATGGATTTCAATAAGATTAGAAAAATTAGGAAAATTATATAAAATTCCCCAACATAATAAAATATTATCGATTAATATATAGAAAATAATCACTAAATAAATTTTAAAATCATTTTATTCTTAAAAAATAAGTTTTTAACAAAAATGCGTTCTAATGAATTTTTTGAACATAAATTGAAATTAATTTATATAATTTTATTATTTTTATTTTTTTAAATTATTATAATTATTAAAATCAACATTTCCAAATTATTATAGGGAGAAATTTTTGGATCTTCATAAAATGTGGGATTTTTATGCGATAAGTGAAAAATAACAATTAACGTAAAATTACTTTGTATTTTAGTTAAATTATATAATTTAAAGCGACAATTAGTTTTCAAATTATAATAAAATTTAAAATAAGGATCTTTTAATTTTATATAATTTAATTTATTACATAGTAATCGATATTATACTTTAATTTTGTATAAGATCATTTTGAGGCACAAAAACTCATTTTTCTGATAATTGGGTTCGTTTTATTTTATGAATTAATATTAAAATTAATTTATAAAAATTCATGAAATTTAATCATAAAAAATTTAATCCTTATGTATAATTTTGGTGATTAAATTTTTTAAATACTTCCTCTTATTTTTGGTATTGTGAATAGTTATGGTAGTGAATTTTTTTCACCTCAATAAGGGTAAAATAAGTAAAGCATGATTAAGATAAAGGGATAAGACATAAAAATAACCCAAAAATGATTCTATATTTTATTTGATTTTTTTTGGAAAAAATCATACAATATTAAAAAATTCATTTTTTCTTTCTGTAGATTAATTAATTTTTATTAATTTATGTAATGTTTAAATTGAGAATGAAAATCTCTTGATTTTAATATCTATAATAATTTGTGATAGGAATAAAAACAAGTTATGTTTTGTTATAAATGGTTATTTGAAATGTCAAATAATTTATTTTATCATGATTATTTTTTACATTTTAATCTTGTAATATTTATAATAAATGTATACACAATTCCAAAACAGTGGTTGTTCTGAAATTATAAAAATAAATTAAATGACTTAAAAAATAAATTTATATATAATTAGAATGAATTGCTTTTTCCCAATAATATTTTAGAGAAATATAAAACCCGTTTAATTTTTCAAAAAGTTTATATTTGAATTATATAACAATATTAATATTTTTAAAGTCAAATAATTTGAATAGTGTTGAAAATGTCTTTTATAATATCTTATGTTATATATTATTTTGTTAAATGATACAACATAATATAAAATATCATTATTTTCCAAGTTTATGTTATATGTTTTAGAATATTAAATTTTTTCAATTTATGGGTCACTTTTCCTTCTATAGTAAAATTATCAATCCCTAAATAGTAAATTACATTTATATTATGGTAATCATCAATGGTATAACATGGGGTTGAAACTTAGAGATAAGGGTGATAAAGTACCCTAAATATTCCCAAATTTTATATTATATATTTAATTTATATTGATACTCATCCTTGATTTTAAATATTTTATGTTTTTTAACATAAACAAAAAAATATAATTTTTATTAATTTAACAACATATTTAATTCACAGTGTGCACCTCGCTTAAGTAATAAATAGGGTACTTTTATCCTCTCTTCCTTACACCTTTTGATCACTATATTTCTTCCAAAACCCTAAAAAATATATCCCCAACAATAGTCCTCACATCTTATATGTCCTGGTCTCACAAAAACCGCAAACATGTCAGGCTTAATGTGAAAGATAAATAGATTATCAAATGAAAAGGTATAAAGTGTAACCGACATATTACAATTTTATTTCTTCTTTTAACGTATCAAAATATCCTTTAAACTTTATGAAATAATAACATAGGTATAATAAATACTCCCAAATATTTTTGTGGTTATGGTAATCCCATTTTTCATTTTTTTTCTATCTGATTGGAAATGAAAACATTAGTCATGTCTATGTGAAGATTTCCACCTCCATGAAGCGATGGATTTAATTTTTCATCCCCAACTAAAAAATATAGATATTATAATTTATTTAATTAATATATAAGATATTAATGAAATAATTTTCATTATATACATATAATATGTAATCAATTTTCTTACAATTCTATCCTTTAACAGATGATAATTCGGTTAATCTGTATGTGTGGACTGACACCTCTATAGAGCGTTGTGATTCATTTTTCATGTATGTCATTCATGGGTCATTATAAAATTTATTTTATGGTATAAATTTTATAACATTGATATTATTATGATATTATAGATTATAGATTAATGGCCCAATTGACTACAGTCATCCTATGAATGTTGTTTTTGGATTATTAACTGAATATCCTCAAAACATCTTATCAAAACATAATTGATTATATAACTAAATAAAATAAAATAATAAATGAAATAAAATGGATAATTATAATAGATTAAACGTGAAAATATTTATTTATTGAGAAAATAATTTATTTAATTTTACAATTTAAGCAACAAACTATCTCGGGTTGACCAACCCATCACCCGAGTAGGCCAGTTATAAGTCCTGAAGAACATTCTTGATCGCCACGGGCTAGAGACAAGCACCGAGTTGACCAAAGTATTTTCTATGAATTATTTTTCCCTTGTTATACCATAAATATCAATCCATTGAATGGGATGGATAACCAATATCATCTTATTCTATTTTAGTAGATAAAATATTACATAATCAATGACATACATCAAGTACAAACATTCCATGACAAGTCCTATACATGGTATCTCAATATAAACAGAACAACTCAAAATGAAAGGGGATACAATATCAAAAAATTACCTAATACGAAGAAAAATGTACAAAACACATAAAATGAATCCACATGAGTCCATCCTTGGGTGACATTGTCTCCTCCACAATACACTGGAAATAAATTATCAATAATATCCACACTAGAACAAGGTGACCATGCCATTAAATGTATCATGAAAAAAATAAGAATACACCCCAAAGGTACTGTGTCGAGTGTGAAACAAAAATACCATATGGATACCATCATAAATTTATCTATGGGTTTTAACCATTAAACTAATATATTAGTTTGGAAACATTTTTGAAAACTAAAAACCTCATTGAAAACATATAATTTCCCAGAAAACATTAAAAATTCATATAGTTTCCCTTTTCCAAACAAAACTCTGTTTTCCAAAACAACTTCCAAGAATGTCTCAGGTAAATAATAAAATACAAAATAAAAAAATCATAAAAATTTACCCAAATTAATAATGAAATTGAGAATAAAATCTACATCATATAAACATGTAAATAATAAATGAAAAAATTGGAATATCACATCTCAACACATCAAAATAGAACTAACCAATTTAAAAAATCATAATGATATACCATAATGTGTAATGTGAACCTAGGGGGTCTAACCATAAGTTCTAACATGAGGGATTAAAAAATTATGCTATATAGATATGGAATGGAAGATCAAATGGTCATCCCCAAGCCTAATTCCATGATCGCACACAATATCTCATTATTCAACATGGAATCTGACATGGTTTTTTACCCAATGGGTGAGATAGTTCACTAGAAATAATTGGTGGCTCCCATGGTCCTCCCTCTGAGATTCAAATGGTCACTCAGATAACCTCTATCTCACATACCTATAAACCAACATGGTACTCTATTCCAACATATCACAAGGAAGGCCCCACAATAGTCAATATAAAACAAAAGTATTTTTATAAATAAAACATTCTCAATTAATATTAAAACACTTTAAAATGTAAAACCCTTTATAAACCTAATTTTGAAATCCTTTGTAAACCATAAAACCTATTTGATCTATTTTATCAAGCCCTTAGGGGGCACAAATGTCACCCCCTTTTAAAAACATATTTAACTTCCCAAATTTCTATAGAATTAATGAAATACATATAAAATTGAATACACACTGAAATTTATTCCATAAAAACCAAAGGACAAAATATATATTCTTTTTAATGGAAAGAACAATTAAATAGAAACACCTACCTTGGATTCATCCCAAAGTTCAGCTCTCCTGAATAAACCCACCGGAGGAGGTAGAAAAATGCCTCAAAAAATTAATGAACAAGAAATAATGTAAAAACTCCATTGAAAACCCAAGTTTCACACAATACAAACACTCTTTTCCACATATCAAAGAACACAGAATAACAATTATTGAGGTATGGATATGAGGATGAGATAGAGAATTAACCACCTTATCTCAAGCTTAAACCCCATGAGTCCAAGTGAAATCAACCATGTAATGAGTAAGAGATATCCAAAGATAGGGGCTAGGGATAAGGTTACTAGTAGAGGAAAAAGACCCCCTCCCCCCCAACATAAAATCATGATAGGGTAAAATGGTATATTTTTAGTTAGAAATTACATGGATATAATTATATGATTTGGAAACTTGATAAAGGAAGCCATTGTAGAGACCCGAAGCTTGAAGTACATGGACATTACATTACTTTTTCGGAATACTTAGTACATAACAAAAACACACACACAAGGATCGTAATAGTTTAGTGTCTTCGGAAACTCGGAATATAATCTTATAATTGTGGAGAAAGATCTTCAACATATCCCATAAAGATCTTCATTTTTTTACATAAATCCTTTCTTTATATCCTAGGGAAAAGAAAACATAAAAGGGTGAGCTCAAATTCTCAGTAAGGGTAAACAAAATAAATATCAATCACATCATATTCATAAAAACATAACATTTTGGAAATCTTAACCTGCAAAAGAGAGAATAATTTCATAACATGGGATAAATCATAGTAGTGAAATTAAATCCCAAAAATCATAACTTAAAACATGAATCTTTGTGGAATACACACATAATCATATAGAATCATTTCTTATTAGTCAAGACTCATTACCAAGACTATCTTAGTGGACAAAGTCCATTTCTGAACCGAGTCACCATCGTTTCAGTCTTGTTTCACTGAACCGGTATAACCTACCATTCCAGCCATGTCTATCTCATGAGATATAAAATATTTACCCAATTCATTGGAGGGAGATATATGTCCCACCCATCTCATAATGATACCATTCTTATGTGTTCCACAAAATCATAAATCATACATCATTGCATAACCCATGTAATAAAAATGGGACTCTTAAACAACATGACATCATAAAACAATTCATATAAGATAAAGGAATTCATAAAAATAATTCCATCACAAAATAATAAAATCAATGTAATAATAGGGATAAAAACAGAACCCTATATTATCTTAGATGGAAAATAATTTTGATAAAACACTTGAACTCCATTCTTGAGGAAAATATCCTTTCTACTTCAAAAACATTTTTCCTTTCTTAACATGTCATACAATTTTAAACTAAAAGAAGTTGGTTAAAAATAAACTTGAAAACATGTAAAGTAATATTCTTGGAAATAATGTTTTAAAAATCCATTCATGCCGTATAAGTTAAAAAAACATTCTTCGTACTTTTTTCAGAAAAGTCAAAAAGTTCCTCGTATGAAAAACGACAAAAGATTCCATTCATATCTTTTACTAAAACCTCACCGAAGGGTAAAATTGGATTTAAAAAATTGTAGGTGGATGGAAATAATATTAAATATTGAGGAAACATGGATGTGGATGATAAAATACACCCCAGTAAATACCAAAGTATAAACAATCTCGGATAAAAATGAGATTGTGATATTTCCCTTACCTTATGTCCGATATGCTTTGTACGTATCCGAACCTCATGTATAATGATTTAAATAATGTCATTAACTTATTAAAGAATCATATTCATTGTTATGATATCGTATATGGTTCACTTATGACTTTATATTACCCGTTCTTTTGTAAATTCCATGTTAAAGAAGCGTTTTGGGTAAAATCTTTTCATTTATCGTAGGTGTTTGGACTTGTTGTTATTGACATTATTATTACTTATATCATGATTTACTTACTTCAAGAATATAAAACATGATTTATATATCATATATATTCAGTATATATATATATATAATAGATCGATAAATGAAATGAAACACACCGTTCATGGAGACAGTAGTCCGTACGTACGCATGAATGCTGTTTTCCATTCCTTATTGTCTTGAATGGAAGTAAGTAGATGACATACATATATATATACATAAATCCTGTAGATTTAACATGTCATATATTTCATTATTATTCATTATATATACTTTATAATCATTCTGGAATGGTTAACATGGATAATGAATCTCATCGCATCGTGGAGACGGTTGTCCGTACGTACGCACGAGCCATCATATCGTTCCCATGGTCGTGGAATTTTGTTGAAGTGTATGTATACTATTTCAGTATTAATATCACTTTATAATAATCATATATAGTTACTCATTACACCATTATACCCATCCAATTAAGGTGGTTGCGGAAAATAGATTACACCACGTCGTGGAGACGGTATTCTGTACGTACGCACGCGCGGTGATTTCCTTTTTCCATAGGATGGATAGAAGGTTAATTAGAGTTGTTTCATATTTATAATAACATATCAGTATATAAGAAATACTTATGTTATTAATTTATAATGAAACAACTAAATAAGAATAAGTTGAAGAAGAAAGAAATTGAAAAAGATCAGTAATGGATATTACCTTTTTTTGACGCGCCTTCACTTAACCTCCACTTAAAGAACTAAGGATGGTCTTTGAAGAAGACCAGGACCTCTATGATGATACTAGGGAAGTGGAGAAGAGATTTTGGCAGGGTTTGTCCAATCTTGAATGCTCAAATTTGTGTGAGGAGAACAGGGAAGAGGTGCCCTTTTATAAGGGAGGAGAGGGGCACCTTAGGAAAATCTCAAAATATTATGTTATATTAAGGTAAAATTCGGTTTATAATGGTTCCAAAGGGTATTATTTCGAAGATAAAGTGGGTATGGGTCGAAATACTCTCATACAATAGAATTTAGACAAGTTTAGGGTTTTATTTTAACCTTATCAATTACAATTAACTCTAAGTTAAATAATTTAACTTTTACCGTGTCTTTTTGTTTTCTTACACTATATGGTTAATAAACTTACCATAACAAGACAAAAGAACCCCAAGTTGTTTATTATTAATATATCTATCCTTATCTAAGTCATTTGGCCGAACCTTAGATTTTTGAGGAATAAAATAACAATTAATAATATAATATTTGTTTTAAAAACTAATTTATGTCAATTTTGACACTATTTGGTACATGATTTTTATGAAATTCATAACAGAATGATAGGTTCGAACCAAGTTACTTAAATCAACAATAACATGTCATATTAACCTATAAAATTAGTTTAAGTCATAAAAAGTCTCAAATTACATTTATTTGGGCATTTATAATATCAATTATGTTAATTTTTTCTTAAAATGGTAATTACTGCATCATCGTTGTAACATAAATAAATTAAATTATTTAATGTCCAAAAATTACAAATAAAATATCATTATTTATGAAATATTTTTATATTTCTGATGAATATTTATAGTCGAATTTATCCCATGTATAACCCTATATTAAAAATGATTTACTTATTAAACATTGATTTTAACGATTTTAACCCTTCTTTAAATAAATTAATAATAAATGTCCCAATCTAATCCAAGTGGTCTTAAATGGTCATATTTTATTCCTAAGGTTGTTTTTCATCGAATTACACTTATCAAATAGAATTAGGGCATGTTTTAGGGTAATAATAATATCATTCTTACCCTTAATTATCCTATTTACTTTTAACCGTGGTAAAACAAAAGTCAAAAGTTACTATTCACCAAAAATTATTTTCATCTCATTGAACCACATTTTAGTCCCTGATATTAACCGTGTCTCTCGGATTTTCGAAATTCACTCACAGAAGCGGGAAAATTAAGTTTTATGAAAAATTCAGTTTTTTAAATACCACTTAGTGGTTTCACTATTCATCAAAAAATGAAAGTTTCCAGAAAAAT
The DNA here is from genome assembly GCA_963277665.1 of Viscum album. Taxonomy (NCBI): domain Eukaryota; kingdom Viridiplantae; phylum Streptophyta; class Magnoliopsida; order Santalales; family Viscaceae; genus Viscum; species Viscum album. Next base: position 216,536,020 of record OY728137.1, read on the forward strand.
ATCAAAAATTAGGCCTAAGATATATTTGATATTATGAATTCAAAAATGATGTCTATTTTATCAAATTCAAAACATATCAGTTACATTAATTAATTTAAAAATTAATTCGCGTCGTCAAAACAAATAGCGTGTTTTTAAGAGATAATAACTATCAAAAGATTGACACTTGTTTATGTCTGGTTTAAATGTGAAATTACATACAATGACCAACATTGTATTAAATTGTAAAAATATATTCTAAATATACTTTAAATCCACTCAAATTAATAATTTATCAATATTAATTATTTCTATTAAAAATTTGTTTTTAATTAAAATTTATTAATTTTCACTATTCATCAGAATATGAAAGTTATCCGAAAAGTACCAAAATTTCACCCTAAGATAATTTTAATATTCCGAATCCAAAAATGAAGTCCATTTTGAACAATAAAATTTACAAAATTTCAAAAAGTGGTTATTACTATTCATAACGGCTAGTTTTTAATAATATTTTAATAGCATATCGTTGTTTGGTGAAACTCGGTGTTGCGTACTACACACGCTATCGAGGAAGGTCGTGATTGTGTGTAATGCAAGGCAAGTCAAGGATGCGTATTGTGCAAGCTCTTTTTGGTGTATCGTACAACCCAAGACATTAATGAAATTAAAAAGAATATTTTTCATAAAATCTCGGGCGGTTACATTCTACCCCCCTTAAAATGAATTTCGCCCTCGAAATTCGTCGGGGTTATAAATGGTTTACTACTCTAAGGTTTGTTTAATAGAAACCCACATCGTAAAAAGGAGTACCCAAACTTGGATTTAAATACTAAAGTATGAAATGTAATGGTTACCCAAATTAACTCATCACTGGGTTTCCACGTAGGAGAACATAGGTGAAAATATGGATATGGAAGAAAAATCTAACCATCAAGTTCTGATGGAGAGTGGTAGAGAACATGGCTATTAAATAGCCAACAATCACAAAGCCATAGATTTTCAATGATCTAAGGTACCATCTGATTCATCAGATATAAGGGCACTAGGACAACATTTTTGGTTTTCAAGATCATTTCCCTAAAGTTGTGTATTAAAAGAAATACTTACATGATTTTGGTACAATTTCACTGTTGTTCGTGAATTGAATAATTTCCCCTTCATCCCTTAAAGAAATGAAGTTGAATTTGTTATTCGTGATGTGTTAGCAGATCATGTGATAGAATGATGGGTCATTCCATCTGTTTCAAACAAAAGGTTAGCAAAAGTTATAAGTCCATCTTATGGTTAGATTAATCGTATATGGTTCGAAAAATGAACTTATACTTCATATATCATACCGCTTAATAAAATAAAACTAGTTTCTACTAACCATGGACTTCCTATAGGCCAGTGGTAGGAAATAAAGGCCAGTCGCACATCAGTTGTGGGTTCGATTCCCATGACCTTGTCCGACGTGATGGGCTGTCGCTCGTCCTGCAGGTTGTCCTTTTTCTAAAACTATATTACTATAACATCCCATCAATAATATAGAAAAGCAAACAATACTAACTTATGTCCAACATAATCCATTCCAATCTTTAGGCTTATCCATAATACTGCAGTCCACTCTCAGAGATTTAATACCATCGTTAATTCACATATATCATAAGATATATCTTTTTGGTCACATTCCAAACATTCAAAGGCCTTAATCTTGTACCCTCTTGAATACCCATTGAACCTTATTGAAAACATGAGTGTTGTTAAAAGTTAACTCTTTCCACATACCAAAATCCCCAAAATTTTATATACTCAAACCATGATATCACTTAGTCCTTATATCAATCATGAGCTCTTGAATACTAACAAACATATTAGATTCTCTTTATCCTTTCATTATGTGCATATCATCTGCTTTCCAAAAATATTTCAATCACTTTTCATGGTTACCGATGTCATATTCTTATAGAAAACCACAATGGACTAATACATAGATATTCCAATATACCATAAAAGTACCTCAATAACATTATTCTTGAATACCAATACATAAACACTTCAAACCATCATCTTCAATGATTGTCCTGGAATAAGTCCTTCCTTAATTAGAAGTAACTTTTTAGGTCAGGTCATTGAGTTGGGTAATGCCCATGTTCTCCACCAATAAGACATTAAACTCAATAATAGTCTGTCACTCTATGTCCCTTTTCTCCACACAGATAACATCTGTCCCTCCATTTGAGGTATTCCTCAAGGTTCTTCTTCCCTTCTTTAGAAATCTCAATCTTTCTTTCTTTATGCTCCTCAACATGCGAACATGCATAAAAGTCTATCTTCTTCTTATTTAATGAATTAGGCATACCACTAAATTTCACCTTGTTAATCATATATCGCGATGACTAATTTGGCATAATCACAATATCTTTCTCTCTAGGAATTACGCAATTTTGTTGCTCATAGTCACCAATTTGTCAATTAGATTCAATGCTAACCGAATTCTTTCTGGTTCCCTCCATTGACTAAAACACAAAAAGAATTCTGTGAGAGGCAAAAATCATACAAGGAAAATAAAATAATCAAGGGGGAGTATCCTCAATATCTAACATATTAGGTTAAATTCTATGATCGTTACTGTAGTTCTAGGATTGTATCATATACGTATACTTATCCTTAGGGGCATCCCTAGACATACCTTAGAAATATCTCTAGGGATCTCACTAACATTTTCGCATCCTAGTTTCCAAAGGTTGACAAAACCTTTCCTCTGATACCAATTGTAGAGACCCAAAGCTTGACGTACATGGACATTACATTACTTTTGCGGAATACTTAGTACATAACAAAAACACACACACAAGGATCGTAATAGTTTAGTTTCTTTGAAAACTCGGAATATAATCTTCTAATCATGGTGAAATATCTTCAACATCTCCCATAAAGATCTTCCTTTTTTTTACCTAAATCCTTTCTTTATATCCTGGGGAAAAGAAAACATAAAAGGTTGAGCTCAAATGCTCAGTAAGGGTAAACAAAAGAAATATCAATCACATCATATTCATAAGAACATAACATTTTGGAAATCTTAACCTGCAAAAGAGAGCATAATTTTATAACATGGGATAAATCATAGTAGTGAAATGAAATCCCAATAATCATAACATAAAACATGAAACTTTGTGGCATACACACATAATCATAGAGAATCATTTATTATTAGTCAAGACTCATTTCCAAGACTATCTTAGTGGACAAAGTCCATTTCTGAACCGAGTCACCGTCGTTTCAGTCCTGTTTCACTGAACCGGTATAACCTACCATTCCAGCCATGTCTATCTCATGAGATATAAAATCTTTACCCAATGCATTGGAGGGAGATATATGTCCCACCCATCTCATAATGATACCATTCTTATGTGTGCCACAAAATCATAAATCATACATCATTGCACAACCCATGTAATAAAAATGGGATTCTTAAAAAACATGACATCATAAAACAATTCATATAAGATAAAGGAATTCATAAAAATAATTCCATCACAAAATAATCAAATAAATGTAATAATAGGGATAAAAACATAACCCTATATTATCTTAGATGGAAAATAATTTTGATAAAACACTTGAACTCCATTCTTAAGGAAAATATCCTTTATACTTCAAAAACATGTTTCCTTTATTAACATGTCATACAATTTTAAACTAAAAAAAGTTGATTAAAAATAAACCTGAAAACTTGTAAAGGAAGCATCTTGGAAATAATGTTTTAAAAATTCATTCATTCCTTATAAGTTTAAAAAAACATTCTCCGTACTTTTGTTGGAAAAGTCAAAAAGTACCTCATACGAAAAACGACAAAAGATTCCTTTCATATCTTTTACTAAAAACTCACCGAAGGGTAAAATTAGATTTAAACAATTGTATGTTGATGGAAGTAATATTATATATTGAGGAAACATGGATGTGGATGATAAAATACACCCCAGTAAATACCAAAGTATAAACAATCTCGGATAAAAATGAGATTGTGATATTTCCCTTACCTTATGTCTGATATGCTTTGTACGTATCCGAACCTCCTATATAATGATTTAAATAATGTCATTAACTTATTACAGAATCATATTAATTGTTATGATATCATATATGGTTCACTTATGACTTTATATTACCCGTTCTTTTGTAAATTCCATGTTAAAGAAGTGTTTTGGGTAAAATCGTTTCATTTATCGTAGGTGTTTGGACTTGTTTTTCTTGACATTATTATTACTTATATCATGATTAACATACTTCCAGAATATAAAACATGATTTATATATCATATATATTCAGTATATATATATATATATATAATAGATAGATAAATGAAATGAAACACACTGTTCATGGAGACGGTAGTCCGTACGTACGCATGAACGCTGTTTTCCTTTCCTTATTGTCTTGAATGGAAGTAAGTAGATGACATACATATATATATATATACATAAATAAAGTAGATTTAACATGTCATATATTTCATTATTATTCATTATATATACTTTATAATCATTATGGAATGGTTAACATGGATAATGAATCTCATCGCGTCGTGGAGACGGTAGTCCGTACGTACGCACGAGCGATGATATCATTCCCATGGTCATGGAATTGTGTTGAAGTGTATGTATACAATTTAAGTATTAATATCACTTTATAATAATCATATATAGTTACTCATTACACCATTATACCCATCCAATTATGGTGGTGGCGGAAAGTAGTTTACACCACGGCGTGGAGACGGTATTCCGTACGTACGCACGCGCGGTGATTTCATTTTTCCGTAGAATGGATAGAAGGTTAATTAGAGTTGTTTCATATTTATAATAACATATCAGTATATAATAAATACTGATGTTATTACTTTATCATGAAACAACTAAATAAGAAGAAGTTGAAGAAGAAAGAAATTGAAAAAGATCGGTAATGGATATTACCTCTTTTTGACGCGCCTTCACTTAACCTCCACTTAAAGAACTAAGGATGGTATTTAAAGAATACCAGGACCTCTAGGATGATACTAGGGAAGTGGAGAAGATATTTTGGCAGGGGTTTACCGAGCATGAATGCTCAAATTGTTGTGAGGAGGAGAGGGAGGAGGTGCCCTTTTATAAGGGAGGAGAGGGGCACCTTAGGAAAATCTCAAAATATTATTTTATATTAAGGTAAAATTCGGTTTCTAATGGTTTCAAAGGGTCTTATTTCAAAGATAAAGTGTGGATAAGTCTAAATTCTCTCATACAATAGAATTTAGACAAGTTTAGGTATTTATTGTAACCTTATCAATTATATTTAACTCTAAGTTAAATAATTTAACTTTTACCATGTCTTTTTGTTTTCTTACACTATATGGTCAATAAACTTATCATAACAAGCCAAACGAACCCCAAGTTGTTTATTATTAATATATCTATCCTTATATAAGTCATTTGGCCGAACCTAATATTTTTAGGAATAAAATAACAATTAATAATATAATATTTGTTTTAAAAACTAATTTATGTCAATTTTGACACTATTTGGTACATGATTTTTATGAAATTCATAACAGAATGATAGGTTTTAAAAAAGTTAATTAAATCAAAAATAACATGTCATATTAACCTAGAAAATTAGTTTAAGTCATAAAAAGTCTCAAATTACATTTATTTGGGCATTTATAACATCAATTATGTTAATATTTTCTTAAAAAGGTAATTACTGTATCATCGTTGTGTCATAAATAAATTAAATTATTTAATTTCTAAAAATTACAAATAAAATATCATTATGTAGGAAATATTTTTAGCTTTCTAATGAACATATATAGTCTAATTTATCTTATGTATAACCCTATATTAAAAATGATTTACTTATTAAACATTGATTTTAACCATTTTAACCGTTCTTTAAATAAATTAATAATAAATGTCATAATCTAATCCAAGTGGGCTTAAATGGTCATATTTTATTCCAAAGGTTGTTTTTGGTCTAATTACACTTATCCAATAGAATTAGGACATGTGTTAAGGTAATAATAATATCATTATTACCCTTAATTACCCTATTTACTTTTAACCGTGGTAAAAAAAGTCAACAGTTACTATTCACCAAAAATTATTTTCATCTCATTGAACAACATTTTAGTCCTTGATATTAACCGTGTCTCTCGGATTTTCGAAATTCCACTCACAGAAGCGGTAAAATTAAGTTTTATGAAATATTCAGTTTTTTAACTACCACTTAGTGGTTTCACTATTCATCAAAAAATGAAAGTTTCAAGAAAAATACCAAAAATTAGGCCTAAGCTATATTTGATATTATGAATTCAAAAATGATGTCTATTTTATCAAATTCAAAAAATATCAGTTACATTAATTAATTTAAAAATTAATTCTCGTCGTCAAAACAAATAGCGTGTTTTTAAGAGATAATAACTATCAAAAGATTGACACTTGTTTATGTCTGGTTTAAATGTGAAATTACATCCAATGACCTACATTGTATTAAATTGTAAAAATATATTCTAAATATACTTTAAAAACACTCAAATTAATAATTTATCACTATTAATTATTTCTATTAAAAAAGTTGTTTTTAATTAAAATTTAGTAATTTTCACTATTCATCAGAATATGAAAGTTATCCAAAAAGTACCAAAATTTCACCCTAAGCTAATTTTAATATTCCGAATCCAAAAATGAAGTCCATTTTGAAAAATAAAATTTACAATATTTCAAAAGTTGGTTATTACTATTCATAACGGCTAGTTTTTAATAATATTTTAATAGCATATCGTTGTTTGGTGAAACTCGGTATTACATACTACACACGCTATCGAGGAAGGTAGCGATTGCGTGTAATGCAAGGCAAGTCAAGGATGCGTGTTGTGAAAGCTCTTTTTGGTGTACCGTACAACACAAGACATTAATGAAATTAAAAAGAATATTTTTCATAAAATCTCAGGGTGTTACAGCCATGTTCCAACTATACGAGTTCCACTATCCCCCAAAATTAGGATTCATGATTTGATTGTATGTTTTTAAAAACCACGTGAAAAAACTTTTGGTTCTACTACATGCAAAAAAAGGACACATTGTTTGGCTGTAGGGTGTGAAAAACTATGCAAAAATATTGTGTGTCTCACAACCTCTTCCTGAGAACTATTACATGATTATCCCATAGAGTTTACGAATTTTGGGAGATCCATTATAAAACTATGCCCAAAGGATTTCCTCCTCCAGTTATCCCATTACAAACATTGAAAACATAGGAACTCCAATGGAAAAAAATTAACCTAAAAATAAAATAAGTTCCAATGAACCATGTGGTGTCAAAAACTCAACACCATGACACTATATACCCCTATAAATTCCTCAAGTTTCACTAGAAAAAAAGAATTTGAGGCCACTGTTTCCTCACCCAACCTTTCTACTCCCACTACTAATGATTATCTCCCCAAATATACTATAGCACTCTGACCAAAGGGATCAACTTTCCATTGAGAACCCTTTTCTTAAAATCCATGATATGAATAGGTTTCTCCACCATTTTTTTATTAAAGATATAACTCCATATATTCCCACTCTAGTAAATGAGATGGGTTTCAAGGATATCTATTTCACTTTGACATTTAGAAAACATCTTAGATTGTGGTTAGCCATTGTGTAAGTTGTAGCTAATGGGCTACCTTTACTTGAACCTCTATCATTTATAATGACCCTGAATGGTGTGACATTAAATTCCCCTTATTTCAAAAATTATTGTGTCCTATAATATTCGAAACCATGAGAAATACATTATCAATAACCTGATAATCCAACTGATGATGAAGATGGTCAGAATAAGACTTCAGGTTACTCGGAGCTATCACTATAAATTTCCAAAATTAGTAAAACTATATTGATAATATCATAGATGAGGCTCTATCCTACTAATAATTGATTTAACAACATATCCTAGGAAAGTGGGATTGTTATGGACTCCAAAGAAACACCAAAAATTTGACCATCCTAACTGGGGCCTAATAAAAAATATTATATACAAACATTCCCTATATGAGGTGCCTCTACCATAAACCACCAAATTGGAGAAAAAAGGAAGATAAAATATTATCTAGATTATATATATTCTACTCAAAATGGCCATATATCTTTGAATTATAATGATTCTCAACATCAACAGGTTTTCAAATCCTACTAGGTTACTTTCTGAAATAATTTTGTGAAATTAGAATACCGATTTGACACTGTCATTGAGATAACTCAATGAATATAGAATACCATTAAAACATATGATAATCATAGGTCTTACAAATTCTTTAACTTCATAATGGGTATTAAATGGGTTGATTTAATTATATGATCAACAATCACCCATACAAAATATTTTTAACTAGGTTTTTGAGGTATACCAATCAAGAAATCCACATAGATGAAATCCCACTTCAAAAATGGAATGGGGGTGGATGTAATAACCTAGATGGTATATGATACTCATATTTTATCCTCATTATGGTCAAGTATCTAGAAAAAAATTCCTCCATTTATCTTCTCATTCTAATCCACTGATACCAGTAACTCAAGTTATAGCATATCTTGGTCTCCCCATGGTGAATGAACCAAAAAGAATGATGTGCCTCACGCATCTCCTACTACATCAAGATAAATGGATTTACCATACACTTATAAAAATGAATGGAACCATAAATATACTGATAGTAATCACCTAATGTCTCCCCAACATTTATTACAATGCTAATCTATAGGGTCAAACAGCTTCTTGGTCATAAGCAATTAAATGACAGTGGATATAACATTCGCACTATCCAATAATACCTTCCAATTTTCCTCATGGATTTTAATTATTTTTTTAGAAAAAAATCTCGTCAAACCCCACTCATCCACTAATTCTTGTGAATTGCATGATTTATTCAAAATGTGTTTGTTACCACATTTCCCTCATCCGTCATATACATAATATAAAAATCAAAATCTTGAAGGTACACCACCCAGAACCTCTATGTATTATTTAGGTTCCCCTATGTGAAAATATAATTTAGGATCTTATGATATGTATACACTATAAAACACTCATTGAAGAGTTAATTTCTCCTTCTCTTTATAACATGCATTATAGCTGCAAATTCCATGGAGTGGGAGGGACAATTCCATTATTATGGGTGTAGATTGTTTTTTCCATTAGCCACTACATGGTCATCCTACATTACCAGAAACCAAAATCCTTTATATGAATCTTTAATGTACACTATATAAGGTCTCTTAGGGTAAGTCAGAATACAAATATTAGTGGAAATCTAATGTATTTGAAACTTCTCAAAAGTACATTCACACTTATTATCCCACTAAAACATTACCCATTTTCTTGTCAAATCTATTAAGGTGGAATATAACTGAGATAAGTATTAATTAAAGCATCTATAATACATAGTTAATCCAATAAATATATGGGTCTCAAACAAATTATTAGGTTTTCCAAAAGAAATAATTTCTTTAAATATTTGTTGGATCCACTGAACCCCCTTCTTTGGAAATCATGTAACCTAGGAAGTCTACTTCCTGAATAAAAAACTAGAATGTTGTAAACATGTAAGATAAATAATGATATCTCAATAAACCAATAAACCCTAAATTTGGTTGGCCTTATCCTCCTCCATATTTTAGGACACCAATATGTCTTATAAATACATGAACATGGAGAATTATAAATGAGTTGGAATATTCAGTTCATTAGAACCAAAAAACCATTTGAATAATTGTTAATCACCAATGAAAAAAAACAAATACTCATTTTCCTATAGTGACTTCTAAATATAGTATTTGGAACATATTTCTCCTGGAACCTCAACATGTGTTATGAAAATATTTTTTCCATTTTCAAAAACCAACTGGACATTCTATAATGGTAAAAAAGACCATCAATTTAGGTGAAAAAGTATTTGTTATTTATTGTATCCCAGTTAAACTTATGGTAGAAAATGAAAAGTTAAGGGATACTATCTGACATTATAGAAATTAGAACTGGTAAAACCCTAATGGCATTCTTTGTAAAATATAACACTTTCCCTTGAGATCATATAGCATAAATTTTATATCCTTCAACTTGGTCGGAGCCATCCAATAATATGGTAGGGAATTCAGAAGTTTCATGAGGTGTAGATCAATTTTAAACACAACCTCGCATTGGGGAAATGATCCCAAGAAATTCTCTGGAAACACATCTAGGTACATGTCCACTACCACTAGATGTTAACTCAAATAATGAAGCTAAATAGCCTCAAGGAACAACCAATAAAACTAGAATGATACCATCTCCAACTCAAAATAAACATCTCCATCCATCCCTAATTACATATTCCAATCACCCTAGAATATGTGGGTGCCCCTGTTGGGTGTACAGAACTATAACATACTCTTTTAAAAGTTGACTAGCACTATTAATCTAACCAACTAACATGTGAAATTAATGAGGTAAAAAAATTCTAGTTGCAAGACAAGGAATACCCAAACAACCTATTTTACAGCTCTTAAATCGTGGAATTCAGGGTATATTAATCATTTCCCATACCAACCAAATGGTTTTTGAAAATACATGGAATATGACATCAACACAACCTACATACACAAGGCATCAACCATTATTTTGTAAAGTAAATAATGGGATAAATAAATGTAAAAAATACTAATTCTATAGTATAAGTAATATATTTTGTACATCTAATAGTGGTTGGACCAGAATCTGAGTCCTCTTGAACGACCTCTACAGCATAGTGTAACACTAGGTAAGAACCACTATGAGTCATCTTACCCTCATAAAAATTCTCATACCCAAGATAATCAGATCATCTACTCTTAGAATCCTCTAAATTCACCTAAAATTACATATAAAAGACTAACATTTCCCCATTCCCATGTGAATCCAATGTACATATGAAATGAATATGGAATAATTTCCCACATGAGTGGCATACCCTAAAAGTCACTGAGAAATTTTTTTGGGGTGTCATGTATTCACATGATTATTATAAAATATTTTTCTACATCCATTATAATCCACTGTATTAGATCTCAAATAATACTAAATAATTTTTACAATTCCACTATAAGACTAATTTCACTTCGACATCTGTCAGAAAGAAGATTTATAGATACTTAACATAAAATAAACACAACTTAATCATGGAGTTCTAATACAATCTACCTCATTTATAGATTCCTTATCAACTGCATCTAAATTTTTCAGTAGAAATAAATGAATGATAATAGATAAGTTCTCTATCCACAATCCCATATAATAATGTCAATCCATGAGTTAATCATTTGCGATATGATAAAGTGATACATGAAGAATCATGGTGAATATAAAGGCATACTCCATCACTGAATGATCATCTTACACCAGCTTCAAAATTTTATGGGTATTATCAATTATCATGGTCTCTGGGAAGAACAACTAATTAAACACCACATTGAAATTGGACCACGTGAGATCATTGTTCATTCTCAGAAGAACCATCAATACCCACCACTTACTACATGAGAAATCATGAATGTAAACTAAAAATACAACATTAGAGGTCTTAGTATATTCATGAACTGAAATATCCTCTCTTTACGGTCCAATCACTCTTTCGGCTCATTGGGTCCCTTTTCACTAGGAAAAACTAGTGGATTATGCCTTAAAACTCAAAATCATGGTCAGCAATTCATTTCTTCTCTTGAACACCCATATGACTCAAGGTCTAGATCATATGAATCTCAAATTCCTCCAAATATTTATAAAAAAGGGGATTCACCAATTCGGGTTATCTAATAGCAACCCTCCCTATGGATAAACGAGGTCCTTCTGAGAGGCATTGTCTAGAAGAAACAAAAGAACGTGCTTTATCAAGAAAAGTCCAATATCAAATCAGAATTGAAATAAAAAAAAATTCTCAACAAGGTAGTCACAAGTAACATCAAAAAATAAAGATATAAAACATCATAAAAAATACCCATAACTGGGCTCAAAACATAACCATATTCTGTAACCACCCATGGAAACTCCAGGTTTGACCCAAAGAATAGATTTATAGGAACTTCCCCATTCCTACCTCTCGAGTCCTGACATTCCTAGCTCCAAAAACCATTGAATCGCAAAAAAAAATTATGGTATCATTTTTTAATGTACCAACCCAGGTCATCCTAACTCTCTGCCCTATCCATCTCATCACACATTCCAAAGTGTGTTCTCAATATACACAGGATAGAGACAATCACTAATCATAACCAACTATATGATGGGAATAATTTCACCCCAAGTAAACTGGAATGACCATCCATAGTTAAATATGTCCAACCAATATCATTAGAGTTGATGGTAGAAGATATGGGAATACCATAAATAACATCATACATTAGTTGTAAACTTTTCACGACAAGATCTATTAATAGTATATCAAGATAAATAGTCCAACTCTAAAGTAAAGTGGTTATAGTAATAAATAAGGCCACAATAAACCCAAATAGATAAAAACACTAAATAAAACTCCACATGAATCCATCTTCATGATAACATGTATCGTTCCAAAAGAAATAGATAGCAATAATCAAGAAGATCTACCCTGTAACATGGTTCCCTTTCCATTACCCATGTCCTGAAAAATGAAACCTACAAATGCTCTGAAGGGACCAAGTAGGGTGTGAGGCATAAAAAATTGTAGGCCACCACCTTGAATTGTTTTAATCTTTTCACCCATGAAATAAATAAACTATTTAGAAATCATTTTCAAAACTAAAAACCACATTGAATACATTAAACATCCAATAAATCCTTAAAAATCGTTTTAGTTTATCTTTTTGAAAGAAAACATGGTTTTCCAAAACAATTTCCCAGTATGGGTAATGTTAATAATAAAATATACATGGTGTACCATTCTCAAAGATAGCCAAAAAATAATAATCATAGCGGGAATAGCATCAACATCATATATCAAAGAAATTGGGGAATGAAAAAAATGTTCATATCACATCTCATTAAATAAAAATGTAACTAACTAAATTCATAAATCATAATAATCAGAATACATACATGATTTGAACATAGGGGGTCCAAATATAAGGTCTAATGCAGTCTTCCCAAAGCGAAATTCCCAGATCTCCCATGGTATCTCGATAACCATCATGGAATCTCACATGGTCATCCTGACAAAAGGATCTCATGGTACAATCGAAATAAATAGAGTATTTAATGATCCTCCCAATAAGGCTCAGACAGTCACTCGAACATCCCCTCGCTCACACCCTAGTTGACCCACTTAGTATATCATTCCAAAACATTACCAGACTAGTCACACACCAATCAAGCGGTAACACAAGATTTTTATAAACCAAACATTCCAAATTTATTGAAACACTATTTTAACATAAAAGAACTTTTTAAAAACATATTTCAAATAAATTAGAAACCATAAAACAAATTTAATCCATTTTTTCAAAAACATTGGGTGCACACATGACATATCCATTTGGAAAGCCATATTTAAATATCCCAATTTAAAAAAACAATGAAATGAAGAAAACAAAGAATACAAACCATTAATAAATCATTTTAATGTATATTTAAACCATATAAAAATAATGATAATAAATTGAAAGATATTACATGTAAAAACCATTAAATAGAGACACCTAGCTTAGATTTGGTAATAAGATCATCTCCCTTGATGATAAACACCTGGAGGAGGTAGAACAAGGCCTCACAGTCCTATTTCACTGAAAATAAAATCAAAAACTCCATAAACGACACTAGATTCGGCCAAACCCACCCCTTGAGATACAAATCTCCATGAATAGGTATGAAAATGGATTGAGGAGGGGAAATGAGGAATAATTCAAGAAGAAACCACCTTACCTAAACCTTAAACCCTAATAATAAAAGATAAATCCCCCAAAGAAGGATATGATGACCTCCAAAACTAAGGGATGGATGTAAAAAGTATAGGGGAATAAATGACCCATAAAAATAAAAAATATAACAGGGTGAAATAGTAAATTTTTATTTTTTTAATGAGCTCGTCTGGGTCTCATGGTTTAGATGAACGTTTTAGAAACCCATGAAACAACCGTTTATGTGCCACTATCAACCAAAAATAAGCCACAATTTTATTTCTTTATGGTTTGTAAAATTTTTTGTCAACTGTAAAAATACCACTATCAAACCAAAATAGGATAAATTGTTTGGCCACATGTTTTCTAAATCCATGCACTGGCCATGAAATGCCTCCTTACAGCCCTTCACACTCTCCCATTATTATCCCATCATTGCCACAAAATTTTTTAAACCATACTCAAACCATGAAACTTTGAATTCCTCCTCCAAAACTAATTTTTCTAACTCTCATCACCTAAGATCTCTAAATCAAAATGAAAAAAATTTAAACATAAAATAAAAGATGTACCAGTGAGCTGGGGGTGTCACAATTTAAGAGTGAATGTACGTAATATAAATAAAGGTATTTAAAGTATCTAATTTTTATTTTAAATTATTTTTTATAGATTTTAATATTTTTAAGAGATTTTTTATATAATCATTAAAAAGTTCCATGAATTTTATTATTTATATTGAAATAACTATCAAATATAATTTTGTAATATCTCTAACATTTTTAACAATAATTAAAAAAGGAATCGTTTTGCCTTCTTCTTTATGAGATAATTTTTCCAATGTTGTGAAAGGATTTATTATTTTCAATTTTATGAATGAATAAAATTTTTCCCGTGATGAATTTTCATTACATTTAAGCCTTCTATAAAATTTAAATGGTTATTTTAAAATAAATCCATTTCCACAATATTTTATGAATTTTTCCGCTTTAGTATTTGAAAAAATTGAAAAACATCTCTCACTATTTTTATGCAAATAATGAAAATTACATTGATTTTGTGTTAAAAATAGTTTTTTATTGGAAATAAATTATATGATCAGTGAGATTCATACGTATTTTATGTTGGTTGAGACTAATATTACTCATCATTTCATTGGGTAATGTTTCATAACATTGAAGGAAACAATGATGAAGTTAACTAAAGAGGTTTTCCTTATTGACTTTGTGACTGACTGGAGATTAAATTTTTATTAAAAAGGTATCATCCAAGAAATAAAGGAGACCTCAAGGGGGAAAAATAATTAAAACCCTGATAATACATAAGAATAATAGCATTGTCCTCGACAGGGAGAGAACCTATGATATTATAAATGACCAGCTACTCTTCTGATCTACCCAAGTGAGCAAGAGCATCTGCTGAAAAGTTTTCCTCCCTCTAGATGTACCAAAAAATATTTCCATGATTCGTCTCCCCCATGCAGTGGAGAAAAATGTATTTCAGAGCCCATGGAGTATACAGGATCCCCAGAATAGACCATAACATCACCTTAGAGTCAGACTTTATCTCCACCACTTGTATACCAGACTACCTAAAAACCCACAAGCCTGAAATTAGTGCATGCACTTCTCCACCCAAAGAATTTCTAGGTCCGTAAAAGGTATTGAATCCCAAAAAAATAGAACACCAAGAGTCTGAAAGCACACTACCCGTATCATCATACCACCCATAAAATACACATCCAAGTTTAGTTTCAGACCTCCGAGTGGGGTCATTCCTCTGATCCAACGGTCCATTCCCATGCTATGAGCGTGTGATATATTAAGAATATTACACATAGTGACAGCGAAATGACCCCCTTTGAGCAGATGACCCATATCAAAGGTATGTTCCTGAAGCCTCTCATAAAGAAACAACATTAAATGACAAGATAATATCCGATCAATATTGTGCGCCTCCCCAATGACCCAACACACTGATGAGAAGATAAAAACATGAACTTTGCGTACTATGGTCCAACTATCCAACGCATGAATCCAGTATTCTATGAAGCTGTGGAGGGATTGTCTTTTGTTGATGTATTGGTGGGGAGAGAAAAAGGACCATATTTTTGAAACCCACCTACTCTAAAAAAATAAGTATTTAATGGTTTCATATGTGAGTGAGCATGCTTTATGGATGTAGTTGTCTAAGATTCCTACAATGTTTTCTATTTCATTACTATGGGTATTAAATGTTTTATTTTGGAAATGAGTGTGTTATAAATATGAATACGATTAAATTTATACGATAAGGGGATAATTTAGAAAAGGTAAAAATTTAATAGGTTTTCATGTTTTCCCATAGGCTAGCATATTTCATAATTTTATATCACTTGACTATAATTTGTTCTTAAATTCAAGTTTTTTAAATTATTTTCACTAGATTAAGGTTGATTTGGATTAATGAATAATAAAATTTGTATTTCCATAATATTTACCCTACAAAGAAAACATCTTTCAATTTAAATGTATTATATTGGGGGGAAATATATACTATGCTGAAGTGTGCATTTTGTAATATATGATTTTTTTTTGAAATATTTTTTACCTAATTTGATAAAACTATAAACCATAAATATTATAGAAATTTCAAAAGGTAAATTATTTTATAAACACTCGTCATCATATAATGTAGTAAGGATGTGTCATTATACTTCATTTGATATTGTATTCTAATTATTGAATATTTATGTTTATTTACAAAAAATTACATTGTTTTTCTATTATAAAAGGGGATCTCTTCCCCTTACTTTACCATACCCACAAATATAAATTTTGCTACCATAATCTAATAAACCATATCCTAAAATCTACTTTCCCACATAAGTTAGTTCTTATATTCTCAAAAGTACATCCATTAAGGGTTTATCCCACTTTATAATGGTGATAATCCATGATGTGATGTATATGTTCCTAAACACTCATTCCCTTTATGTTTCTTTATATTCCCTTATTCTTCCAAAAATTATAAATATAAATATTAAAATGATAACATAATTGTCACTATTATACTAATATGGTATTATGGTGATTGTATATGCATTAACTAAACTTCCCTTTTCCCTTATGAAAAAAGAAAACAATATTTGATTGTGTGTGCGGACTACTGCCTCCATAAAAGATAATGTTTTATTTTCTATAACCCCTATATATGGATATAACTAATGTTTAATTTGATAAATATGTTTAGTCTATATAATATATTGTTAATTTTTTATTCATAAAATATATTATACATTTTTACCATTCTATGGAAGACAAAATCATCAACCATTGATACGTGTGGACAAAGTCATCCATTGGAAAATTGATTTTTCGTTTAATTTTCATTACCTACTTATGTGGATGGTCATGAGAATAGTATTAATGGATGAATATCATTTTTATGATATCATTAAGGTTATTGTATTTCAAGTTGAGATCCAATTAATGATAATATCAACAAAATATCATAGTTTAATAAAGAAATATGAAAAATATACTAATAAGAAAATGTTTTTTTAAATTTGGTAACATTTTAATATCCATTACTTAATATTTTAATTACTTCTTATTTATGATATATCACACTATTAAACACTAAATTACATATTTAGTCTACCGATGTAGTGATATTGCTACTAAATCACCTCATAATCATTCATTAATCATGGAATGTTCATGTTTTGGTCATTTTGACAACCTAAATTAACAATTGAATGAAATTATATCATGAATTAATATGAAATAATATTTAATAATAAAATAATATATATAAAAATATATTTAAATAATTAATTGGTTATGTTTGTGGAAATTATACATCAATGATTAACTTAAGGATTTGGAAAAGATCATTTGTTGGTTAATATTATCACAAAAGTCTAATATTTTTATATTTCAACATCAAGGATAAATATTAAAACACCCATAATGGGAAACTAAAAATTAATAAATTTTTATAAGTAAAAAATATAATAAATATAAATTACTTGTACTGATTAAGCTTCTAATATGAATGAATAATGACACTTCTCCTATAAAACCTGAAAAAATGGTCAAAATCATAGACACCTGATGTGAAAAAATAGGGAAAAACATACTAATATACATGAAGAGAATGGTTAAAAATTATAAAAGTAATTAGTATTTAGTAATAATATCTTAATTAAATAACATACTAAGGTTTTTATGTTTGTTTTACATAAATTTATAGATAATTACACTAAGAAATAATAAAGGATGGGGTTTCCATGATAGAAATATTTTTCATGGGTTATCATTACTTCTATTTGACAATTATTTTTCAAAATTAATGAATTAAAATATATTATAATACTATTTTTTTCACATTAATTTATATGGAAATAATATTTCAAACCAATTTCTTCAACATTGATGAATTTATTTATTTGTGAAAATTATATTTTTTCAAGGGGAATTCCAATTTTTTTAATGGATTTTACACCATATCCATGTGTATAGATATCAAAATATACTCTTTTTTCCAAGTATAAAAAAATATCTCCAATTACCTTTTTATTACCTTTATTAATTTTAACCAAACCTTATAATTTTTTATAGGTTTTCAATAAGGGAACTTTACAATAATTGAAACACATTTCTATTCAATGACCTTTTTTTCTTCACCTCCAAATTATATTTTTGACATTTGTTTTATATATTATCCTATTATATTAATTTTTAATTTTTCTTAATTAAAATTTTAAGGTGTTTTCAGATTATCTTAAAAAAGGATTTCTGAAATTTTACATGAATATAACATCTTTCGAACATGGTATTTAAAATCCTTTGTTTATATTTTTTGTGATTACTCTTAAATTTTTAATGGATTATTATCCAGTTGAGTAATGGTTCAAAAACCATCCTAAATGTTTTGTTCATAAATACTCATTTTTGGAGAATGTTTTTTTGGTATCAAATGTTCATATTTTATTATGTGAAACCATTTGGAACTTTTATAAGAAATGTTTTCTACTAATGGGTTTCATATCATAAAATGAATGATTTTATTTTAAGTGGAACTTGTATTTATGGATGATTATGTGTTGTTTAACACCCTAATTTTTTATGATAATTTTTTTAAAAAAAATTTTATATCCTTGATAGGTTTTGATACATGCAACCTCATGTCTATACAAACCATAATATTGTATACCATTATTAAGTTGCCATTAATTTGAAGGAATTAATAGGAATAGTTAAAATTTTAAAAAATAATAAATTTTTTATATAATTATAATATATTTATATATAAATAGTGAATTTTAATAAATTAATTTTTTATGCTTCAAAAAATATGTTTTTTCTAAAAAAATTATAATTTTTTTTTATTTTTATGATAAAATAATTGAATTTTTTTTAAATTTAAAAAACAATATTTTATAAAATTAAATTAAAATTTTAATTTATCATGTCGAAATATCTTAGAGTAAAATTTAGATAATTTTCCTAAATTACAAATATTTCAATGAATTGAAAAAAAATATCTTATTTTTGTGGAAAAATGTGTTTTCATTTCGGGAATTTATAACACTTAATTTTGTTTGAAAATTATTAAAAAATAGAAATATATAATTTATATAATTTATGATAAAATTATTTTAATTTTAAAAATATTTATGTTGTGTTTTTATATATTACATTTTATAAAGAAGATTTTTTTTCTATAAAACCACTTTTCATCACATTTTTCATGAATAATACTAAATTAAATTATATCCACTGTGGGAAATGAATATGATAATATGGATTCTAAATTATTAATAATTACAATTATTATTATTTAATAATGTAACTATAATTATTTACAAAATCAATAGTAAACGTAGTAAAAATTTGTTACCATGATTAATATTAAAATCATTTTTCCAAGGAGGTTAAACCAAGAGATATAGATATGTTTACTGATTAAAATAGTATAAATAAAATTTTCTTGTTATATTTCTATAAAATAATTTCCCATCATTGAACCTTGGAAAATTTGGAATCATTTTTCTTTAGTATAGATTTATTATATTTTATTATTTTAAGAAATTCCATATGATTCTTTTCCCTCACTTATAAAGGGATACCCCACATTTCTATTTTTTACATCACAATGATAAATCTATTTGGACCAAAACCTACACAATTTTATTATAAACTCCCCTATACAAGAATTATAGGCTTTGATAATTTACAATATTTTTCCATGAATCCTTATAATGGATATATTGGCGGAGTATCAAAGAAGAGGTAATCAACTTACCCAACCTCTATCAATTTATTTATTCTTTTACCACAAAAATATTTTGGGTAGTCATGTTAAAATATAATATCTAGTATCTTGAATATACTGAATTTTTTTATAATCATTATAACTCCATTAATTACCCTCTTTTACATAAAATAGGAAGCAAAAGTATTGCTTGTTATTATGTGTGGAGTACCACTTCCACGTACCAAAACAATTAATTTTATAGAACCATTATTCATTCACGGTTATTATAATAGTTTTAATTTTTATATATTATATTAGTGAAATATTTTTTAAAGTTGTTTAATTAGAATATATTATCATATATTTTCCATTCCCGTCCATTGGAAAAGACAACGTCGTTCGTGCATACGTGTGGACTACCACTTCCATGAACAGATGTGATTTTTTCATTTATCCTTTACATGGATGGTAATTAGTATATATTTAATAAATATATAAGATTTATATTATATAATTATTATTCTTTAAAGGTGAATTATTTTATATCTTTATTTCATTCCATTCATCAAAATATGAAGTTCACCTTCATGCATACGTATGACATACCATCTCCGTAAATGTGGGAATTAATTTTTATATAAATAAATTTTATATATGAATATAAATATATCTAATGAAAATATATTACATTTATATAATTATTAAAATTAAGGATTTGGTGTAACTAGGAACAATGTACAATGATATGAATCATCAAACAAAAATTCTTATTAAATACAAAACTATTAACACCTAGAAATGATAATTTTAATAATTTAATATAAATAAATAGGTTTGTAAGTGTTATAAGTGGATGATATATTATTTTATATGTATGTGAATTATTATTTACTCAAATAACAAAAAATTTACATTTTTTATATAGGAGTACACAATGATTTTCAAGCATGTTGAACTTGAGGTACACAATGGTTTTTACAATCCAATTATTTATGAACATTATATAGGATTTGGTTTATTATAAAGGAATTTTATAACATATTTATCAATAATCCCATGAATTTTATTATCCTATGGTTATTTATGGAGATTATATATTTTCTTTCATTTCCTCTCTTTAAGAACATAATAAACTAAAATGATGTTTTAATGAAAAATCAACATTATTTATCTCTTCGGTCGAAAATCCTTTTTCTTCTATACCAATGTTTTCAAAAAATAATTAAACATTTTTGTTGTCTAATATAATTTTTTAATCTCATTTTATCCAAAAAATTAATTTTTCAAAAATTATTTAAATTAAATCATTTAATCATTTTCTGAATGTTGTAAATTTTTTATTTTACATAAAATGAGAAAGAAATATTGTTTTAACGTACACTGTATGAACAAATTTTCCCACCATCAAGATTGATTAATAGATTGAAGCTTCTATTTGGATGTTTCAATGGTTCATTTTAAATAAAATATTTTCCTTAACATTTGGGAAACTTTTATATTTTAAATAAGTTATTTCAATGTGAAATGGGTATTTTCCTATAGAAATTTTCCAGTTCTTTTTTAAAGGAATTTGTCATATATAATAACATACATTGATTAAAATTATTAATTATAGTAGATGTGATCCAATGATATCATCCAAATTTCTTCTTTGAATTTATTATGATGATTATGAATTAATGATGACTCTATGAAACCCATTTATTTCCCCTGGATTAATTATGTTATTCTTAAACCCTTATAAAACCTCTTTCTTTTACACATGTTACAAAACCCATTTTATTTATATAGGTTATATTATTATGTATTATTTATCATTTGTTTGGTTCTAATATGTATTATTTTCATAATGTAGTCTGTGGGCATGAAATATATATCTCTATAATGCATTTAATAATGAAGGATATATCAAGAGATAATACGAACTTGAATTGGTATTGATCATATTTTAGTAAGAGTATCAATACATTATGATTTTCTTGGGAGTGAACCTAGAATAAAGATATGATAAAATGAGGATTGAAACCAATCTACTAGGATAGTGTTGTTATAGACCCTAAACTGGAGAATTTTCTTTATATACTTTTGTATATTACCTAGACTTATGTATTGTGAAAATGTTATTATATCATGGCTCATGTTGTTTGATTACTTCATTATTTAAGTCTTATGAATCGAAAATATTTATTCCATGAAACAATATTAAAATCAATGATATATTGGGTATGGTTTTTAAATTATAAGATTATGTTATGAAATTTTTATGCTAATTTTATGATTAAAAGAATATTGATATCTCCCCTATTTATAATTACATAGAATATGATATCACCCTTCATTATGTTTCATTTCCCCAATATATGAAACTTTTGTTTTAGTGGGTTCTCTTTAAGATTATTACTTTGTTTGAAGAATGTTTTGGGATATTTCAACGATGTTTCATGAAATAAAAATATTTTTTATCCAATATCCAAAGAAACTATTCTTTTATGATCTTTGGGAATGTTTTTTTAAATTATATTGTATATTAATATATTAATATGAAATATCCATATATTGAAATCATGGGTTTCTATAGTTGGTATCATTGTAATATTTATTCATTACTTTCAATTTAGGATCAGTTAAATTTAGTAAAAAACCTCAGGATAATTCTATGTATAGAATAAGAACTTCATGTTTTGATAAGGAAGATATTGTGTGGATTTAAAAGTAAAAATACCTAGATACGTACCTATGGAGGGGATTTAGATCACATATTGGGAATAGTTTCTATGTAAAAAGGAGGTGGTATTGTAATCTTGGACTAGTTTTTTTCATCCTATAATCACTTGGGTCACCCTTCCTGTAACACCCCGAGATTTTTTGAGAAATAAAACATTTAACTTCTTTGATGTCTTATGTTGTATTCTACACCAAGATTATCTTGTGCTATATTCAACATCGTATTATCTTGTAGTATACGCAAATCCTATTCTTGGCATGTGTTGCACGCAAGAGGGACCTTCCTCAATAGCATGTGTTGTACGCAATATCAAGTTTTACTAAACAATGATATATTGTTATAATATTATTATGAACTAGATTTTATGAATAGTATTGACCACATTTTTAATTTTATAACATTATAATTCATCTTATATATTTTCTAGAATATGATATTATAATAAAATAAATTTTTCGTATAAAGGAAGTATTTTTTAAAAAATGCAGTTTTGCCGCCTTTGGATGACGCACCCACTTTAAATCTAGTTTTGACACTTTTATAAGTTCAATATGACTAAATAAACTTATTCATTTCAATAAGGATATAAAAATTAAATTTGGATAATTTTTTAATATTTTTCTATTAACTTTCATATTTTGATGAATAGTAAAAATATGCTAAATTTTAATTAAAAACAACTTTTTTCATAAAGATAATTTATATGGTTAAATTATAATATGTAATTTTTTTACAGTATAAATAGAATATATTTTTACCATTTCATATAATATAAGTAATTACCATCAGTTTTACATTGAATTCATAGGTAAAAAGATTTCAATCTTTTGCAATGTTTTATCTTTTTAAACCTGTTTTCTCAACAGCGGGATTAATTTTAAATTAAATACTAAAACTTATGTTTATTGAATTTGGAAAAAATTATTCCATATATGGAATCAGTAGGTCCAAATTATGTAAATAGGCTACTTTTTTATTTTTGGACATTATGATTAGTAACTACGGTAAATTTTATTTACCACAGTTAATGGTAAATCAGGTAATTACGGGTAAAAATAATATAATAAAATTACCCTAACACTTGTATTAATACCATTTGTTGATTATATTTCTCTTTAAACATACTTGGGTAGAAATGGAATCTATTAGAACTCATTTGGATGAGACTAAGACCTTTAATTTACATTATTTAAAGAAATGTGAAATATGTCTCACTCAAACTTTAATAATTAAAGTATTTTTAATATAATGTTGTAGAGAATATAAATTAGATTATAAATAATCATTTAAAATCTAAATTGTTTTTCTTCATAATGGTAATTTATTTTTAATTTTTAATAAATATATAATTACCTTAATAGCCTATACATTAATGATGGAGAAATTGTTTATTTATTGAAAAATCATTAATATAGTTTTTATTAAAATAATAATACCCATCAAAATAAAAATAAACTAGAAAAAACATTATTTGTCGAGTATATATATACCATAATCATCCAAAGGTCAACTTGTGGACCATTTGGAGCCTTATGAAATAGATTATGACATTTATATTGTTTTATTTTAAATGATGTCAAAGTTGTCACCTTCATAATTTAATAAACATATCATTTTAAAAGTAAGGTGTTTTTTAATAGAAATTATACTAAAAGTATTCTTATTAAATATATTATATTTATATTCTTAATAGTATTTTATTATTAATTTTTATGCAACAAATATGTATATTAAATAATCATCAAAAAATGTTGTAGAAATTATTTTATTAAGAGAAATATGAAATAGATTGTTTTAAAAACATTAAAATAAATATTATATGAACTAATTAATGGAAACCGAAAAAATTTTACATGAATATTACATTTTAGGGATCTACTAAATATTTTGGTTCGAATATATCTTCTTTTTGGGTTTTAATTAAATTCAAATAATTGAATACTGTCAAAATTGACACTATTGATATTTTAAAAAAATATCATATTATTAAATTGTTTAAAAATCGCAAAAACTACATAAAAAATATAAATTGGAATTTATATGGTCGAAAATTTCATAAAGTATCCAATTATGGAAAATTCACAACACATAAGTAAGTATTTATAACCATTTAAAATTTAGAATATTATTACCACCGATAAAATTAAATAGATTAAATAAGGATAAATAAAAATGATAAGGTTAATAATAATATAAAATGTATAAATTTGATTGGTTTGTGATATTGAAACCCTATATTACCTGATAACATAATTTTAGTCCCTTTTATAGTTTTTATGTGGGGTTTCAATTTATTATAAATTAATATTTTAGAGGTTTCCAAAAGTATCCCACTCCTCTCTTATAAAAGGGCACATCCTCCCTCTCCTATTTACAACATTTTGAGCCTTAAAGCTCTGAAAAACCCTGTACATTTCACTTCTCCACTTCCCTAGAAACATACTAGAGGTCCTGGTCTTCTTCAAAGACCATCTTTAGTTCCCTAAGAGGAGGTTTAGAAGAGGCGTGTCAAAGATAAGGTAATATCCTTTACCGATTCTTCAAAATTTATTTCTTCTTATACTTCATATTATTTATTTTTTCATTATAAAGTAATAACATAAGTATCAATAATATACTGATATGTTGTTATAAATATTAAAAAACCCCATTTTACTATCTATCCATCCTACAGAAAATGAAATCCACACGCGTGTGTACGTACGGAATATCGTCTCCACACCGTGGTGTAATCTGTTTTTCCACCTCCACCTTAATTGGATGGGTATAATGGTGTAAATAATAACTAAATATGATTATTATAAAATGATACTAATTATTAGTTATTATATTATCCACTCCAATTCCATTCAAATAATTATGGGAATGATATCAACGCTCATGCGTACGTACGGATTACAGTCTCCATGATGTGATGAGATTCATTCTCCATGTTAACCATTCAAGAATGATTATAAAGTATATATAATGAATAATAAAAAGATATATGATACGATAATTCAACTTTATTTATGTATATATTTATATATGTCATCTACTTACTTCCATTCAAGTAAATAAGGAAAGGAAAACAACGTTCATGCGTACGTGCGGCCTACCGTCTCCATGAATGATGTATTTCATTTCATTTATCTATCTATTATTTATATATACACACTGAATATATATGATATATAAATCTTTTTTACATTCTAGAAGTAATTAAATCATGATATAAGTAATAATAACAAGAACAACAAGTCCAAACACGTATGATAAATGAAACAATTATTACCCAAAACGATGCTTCAACATGGAATCTACAAATGAACGGGTAATATAAAGTCATAAGTGAATCATATATGATATCATAAAAATGACTATGATTCTTGAATAAGTCAATGACCTTATTTAAATCATTATACAGGAGGTTCATACACATATGGATGAAATTAGACCAAAGGTAAGGGATTATTTCACCTCACTTTTATTTCTGTGAGACATATGACTTAATCACCATCGATTTCTTTTGTATGTTGATTATGCTTTCCCTGAATGTTTTATGATTTTTGTTATGAAGGATATGATTTTTACATTTGAATTTATTTTTCTTTATTTTATAACACGTATGATTTCACTGATCATAAATGGTAAGGGATAATTATTCCAATCTCGTTCTTATCTGAGATTGTTTATTCGTAAGTATTTACTGGGGTTATGTTTATCATCCATGTCCATGTTTTCTCAAAATGTTATCATAAAATGTTTAATATTCTTCCATGTATGTTTAAAGTCAATTTTCCCCTTTTTTTACTTTTACCACAAGGTATGGAAGGAATCTTTCTTTTTTTTACCATATGAGGTACTTTTTTACTATTCTAGCAAAAGTATGAGGAGATTGTTTTTTTAACTTATACAACATGAATGTATTTTTTACAGTTTCATAACGCCTTATTTTCATGAAGCTTACTCTACAAGATTTCAGGATTATTTTAAGAACAAATCCTTTTTTTAAATTTCATGGCATTTTGTGAAAAGAAAATGATTTGGAAAAAGAAAGGATATTTTCCTCAAGAATTAATTTCAAATGTTTTATCAAAACTATTTTCCATCTAAGATGAAATTATTTTGTATGTTTATGTTTCAAGTACAATGTCTCTATTATTTACATGGTTTTATTTATCTTATGATGAAATGATATCCATTTTTTTATATGTATTATGTTATGATGGGATGATGTTTATGAAACCCATATTATTCTTTGGGTTATGATGAATGATTTATGTTTATTTTATGGAACATGAATGAATGATTTCATTATGAGATGGTTGGGACCTATATCTCCCTCCAATGAATTGGGTAAAGATTTATATATAATGAGATAAACATGGCTAGAATTGAAAGTAAAATATCGTTCAGTAATACAGGGCTGGAATGGCAAGTAAACCCGGTTCAGTAATGGACTTTGTCCACTGTAATGGTATGGGTAAAAATGCCTTGGCTAATATGGAAATCATAACATGTGCTTAATGGTTTTCCACAATTACATGTTTTATTCCCATGCTATTTTATCATTGTTGATGTTCCTTTATGATCTATTCCTTATGTACTACCAAGATTTGTTTCACAACTCAATATTTTCATGTTTAAACATTATGTTCATGTTTTTAAGTTCAAATGTATATGGTTTGTTTTATTTTATCCATGTATACCCTTACTAAGAATTTGAGCTCACCCTTTTTACGTTTTCTATTCCCCATGATATAAAGAAAGGTTTTATGTAAGAAAACAATTAGGGGAAGATCTTTATGGAAGATGTTGAAGATCTCTGACCATGATTAGAAGATTTTGTTCCGAGTTTCCAAAGACACTAAACAATTAGGGTCCTTGGGTGTCTATTTTTGTTATGTATTAAGTATTCCGCAAAAATAATGTAATGTCTATGTACGTCAAGCTTTGGTCTCTACACTTCCCACTCATGTTGATAGGGCCTCATGGATAAGTATATAGTTCTTGATCCAATAGCTCAATAGTCTCTTGGGTTTGATGCCCCAGGTGTCCTCGCTATAGATCTCTTGATTGGAAAGGATGATTCAGGTGTTATTCCCATACAGAAGGAGGAAAGGATGAAAAATTAAAATCTGAAGGTGGTGAACATCATTGAAAATTTGAGAAATTATTTTGATTATCACAATAAAACTGTGCAGGGACAACATAGGCCAGGGGATATTGGTGTAACCAAGATTCTATAATCAGATGCCAATTGTAAAAAAGATCCTTCTTATGAAAATGTTTTACGTCTTGTATATGGTTACTCCATTGATGTAGTGGCACCAAGGAAAATAAGACTCAAATTCAGGACTCACTAGATAATTCATGAAGTTTTTTGAACACAATTGGAAGAAAAAATCCAAGTAGAATATTATTATCTATCATTATTAGTAATCATTCTATGGTTTTGGGATCTGATACCCTTATCTAGGAACCAAGTGTTTCTAGCTTCCTAGGGGAAGATTTAGGTGGATAGCTATAGACTTGTCTCATAATAAAGTGAAAAGGGTTCACTTCTTAGAGGTCTACACAGCCCAATGACGAAGAAGGGATTTAAATAGAATAGGGACTTGGGTAGTTACATTTTGAATAAGATAAGTAAACACCAAGGGTGCTAAAATAATTCATATTTTGATAAATCAATGGAAATGGGGATGGAAAAATAATTTGGGACCATTAAAATGGATTGTCAGCCTTCTAAGAATGAGTAGGTAAAGTAGGATAGCTTGAATATTTTTATTGGAAGTGAAATTGATGAAATTGGTGACTCTAAGGAATAAGATCTTGATCAGATAGGTGACATGGTGGATGAAAAGTTCTAGATATATGGAAATTATATGATTATTTAGGTTCCCCTATTTATTCCATAGGTGATATTAGAAAAGGGGGATGATAATGTTGATTCACTATTAGAGATCACATATGACTAATAGTTGGAAGTAGATGTTGAGGTTGATGAAAATTATTTGGAACATTTCTTGCACTCAAAGGAAAAAATGTGGGGGGAGGCCTTGATTATCTATGAATCTCATGAGTATTCATAAAGGATAGGAGGAATACCAATTCAAGTGGGAAAAATCAAGGATTAAAGTGACTCAATCAACTAGAAATATCGGACTCTAAAAAGAGTCTTGAACAAAAAGAAGATAACAATGGAGGAGTTCATCTGATCTTGGGTAACATTGACTTACCAATTTGAAGGCATTATCAAAGATAAAATGAACCAAAAGGAAAAAAATATTTTTTGGAAACTATATAGGGAGATTTATTCTAATAGGTTCATGTTTTCTTTCAATAATTTTTTTTCTTCTATAGTGATTGATGTCCTCTTGTTCGAACTTGGAGGTTTCACACTTTTTCCATGAAAGTGGTTTTAAGAAATATATAATTTTCTATAAGTTAGAAAAATGGAAATTACATCACTTATAAAGGTATTAATTCCTATTTAAATTTATATTTTGTCTCATATGGTTCGGTAGAAACATAGAATTGAATAAGTTCCAACTATATAGTAATTTGTTGATTTATTTTTATAATACTTTCATTGTATTCCTCCAAATAATGAAGTTGTGTTCTAAATAGAACTCATACCTAGTGCTAAACGTATTTTAATGACTCCATATATAATGACCCTAATAAAGTTTCTAGGATTGAAGAAGTAACTCAAGGTGAACATTTGTAGAGGGTTCATTTAGTCATGTGTGTAATCATGGGGTGCAGATTATTGTTTTTTATAGAGAATGATAAAACAGTTTGACTCTGTATTGAATATTTGGAACATAACAACTTCAAAATCAGGAATATTTATCTCCTACCACATATTAATGATTTCATATTCATTATTATGAACTTAATATTTTTCAATGATTGATCTCTGATATTGATACTATCAATTGAGGGTAAAAAATGAAGACCTATGTAAGATAGCCTTCTGTTTGAGGTATAGAAAGTATAAATTTATTGAGATTTATTTTAGTCATACTAGTTATCCTATTTTCAGATGAATTTAAGGAATATATTATTTAGATATTTCCTTGGTATATTTGTGGTAGAATTTATATATGATATTATTATATATTCATAGATCAAATAAGAGCATATGGATCACTTGGGGATTATACTAGAGAAGAAAAGTATGGATAATATGAAGAAAAAATTCACCAATATGGAATTTTGGATATAGAATGCTTAATTTTTGGGTCATATAATCTTAATATAGGGTATATCGATAGATCCATAAGACAATAATATTATTTAATGTTGGACTTGACCAACTATAGTGACTAAGATACATAGTTTTATTTATTTTGGATGGATATTATCAACGCTTTGTGGAGAATTTTCCATGGATATCTAATCCTCTCACCATGTTATCAAAGGAAGGATTCAATTTCCTTTGGATAGATGGATGTGAGGAAAATGTTAAGTAATAGAACATAAGGTTATTATGTTAACCTAATAATATAATCCCCTATAGTAGAGAACAATTTGTGATATTTTTTAATGCATTAGATAAGGTGTTGGGATGTGTCAACATGTATAATTATAAGTTGATAAATTATTCCTTATAAAAACTAAGGGTTCATGAGTAAAATTATCACACTTGATTAAGAGTTATCTATGTTATTTTTTTCATTAAATATATATAGGAATTATATTTATGAGGAATGGGATGACATATATACAAATTAAAAAATTGTAAAGTATATATTCACATAGAAATATTAGAACATATTCCATGGTATATTGTTGAAATTGATTATACATTATGACTTCACAATACATAACCACCCTGTAAAAGTTAATAAGGTGATCAATGCTTTGATTTCAAATGATCATGCCATATTACTTATAATGAGGATCAAAGAGAGTAAAATATTTTTGTATTTTAAAATCATAGATTTTAAAATATTGATTGATGGAAGAAATATTATATTTCTAACATGAGTGTTAAACCATATAAAAATGTAATGATTAAAGAGGAGCATAAGGAAGATGAAGAGATAAAAAAGAATATCATAAATGTTCCTATGTTCAACAATTATTTTTTTGAAATGATAATTCTCAATAATTCAGTATATGTATTATCAATACCATATTTGATGAAGGGTAATTGGGATAATGGTCAAAGTTAATCACTCTCTATTAATCATGGAAGTAAGAAGATATATGGAGACTTGAATGTGTATTTATGGTTTGAAATCATAAATAGTGTAATTGAAGATTATGTATCTTAGTGCCTAGTATTCTATCATGTTATGTATGGGAGAAAAAAGACTAAGGAAATTCTATAACCATTACCCTTAAAATAATAGACATGGTAAAATATTACCATATACTTTTTCATTGGGATATCAAAAACATATAAATTATATAATACTATTTGTGTAATTATTGATTATCTTATGAAGTTTTACACTTCCTTACAACTAGAGATGATTTATCCCTGGTTTATCTTTATAAAATATATATTAATTATTTTTTTGTCTAGATAGGTTACCACATTCAATTACATCTAAGAGGAATATTAGGTTTATGTTGATGTTCTATAGAATTATTCAGCATGTTTTAGATATAGAGCTAGGGTTTAGTGATTCTTGTATTCTTCATATAGATGGTCTACATGAGAGAATAATTAAAACCCTAGGTGATATTTTGATATCCTATTATATGGATTTAAAAGGTAGTTGGGATAAACACCATCCTATATTCTACTTTTCTTACAATAATATCATTCACCCAAGCATTCAGATGGTTTCTTATGAATCAATATGTGTAATGATGTGTACAAATCCAACTCTCCAGGTTTAAGTTAGAGTAAAAAAGACATTGGGACCTAATAAAAATAATGGAGTGGAAAATAATTTTAGATCCATTTATCACACATCATGGAATCTAAGAGTCAACAGAATATAATGATGATTATAATTATTGAAATTTACAATTAAAAGTTGTTGAGAAATTATTTCTATTAATCTATCTACATATTATCTACATAATATTCCAAATATGATAATGATGATTCTTAGGTATATTGGACCCCTCTATATTCTCCACTAAATAGGGATGATAGCTTATCACTGGGTAGTTTCACTACACCACTCCAAAATTGGCAATGTGTTCCATGTATCTCTCTTAATAAATTAAATACTTGATCCTTAAATAGTACTTAACTATGGGGGTTCTTATACTAGATCATGATCATTCCAATGAATAAAAATCATAATAAATATTTTATTATATAGATAATGTTACATAGAACAAGACTACTCACCTAATAAAATATCTGGAGGACTGAGGAATATGAAAAAGCTACATGGGAACCTGAGGATGTGATGAATTAGATATATCCATATTTTTTATCATTGTTATGTAATTTAAAAGGATAAATTAATTTCAATGGGTGAATAATTTAACATAATAATATTTTATGATATATTTCTCCCAAAATAAATTTATTTTATTCGGTATATTATGATACAGACAACCTCAAGTCTAAATGAATTATAATATAGTATATGGTTATACTATATTTTTTGTGTTTTTGGAGTGAATAGGAATAAACATTTTATTAAAAATGATTTTTTAGATAATGTAAATATATTTATAAATATGTACATTATTATTCGTGAAATATACATAAGCTTAAAATCAATAATCTTTCTGAAAAACGAGTTTATTGTTTTGTATAAGAAACAAATAAATTAAAGATTTATAATTTTTAGAATGTTTCTTTAAAAAAATTACCATTTTTTATAAATCATAATGCACAAATTTATTTCATGTGAAATTTATAAAATTTTATAAATATATTGATTTTTCAATGAAAAGTGAAAAATAATAATTTTTATTGAGAACCACCTTTTCATTTCAAGAATTTACATTGCTAAATTTTTATTTAAAATGATTACAAATATAAATTATTTCATTTATAATATCCATAATCAAATTAATTTCATTTTATTAAATTTTATGGTAGATTTTTGTACCAAAATATATAAAGAATAGAAATACATTTTTCCTGGGAAACTGATTTGTGTCATGTCTTTCAGGATTAATTTTAAATTAAATTCTACCTATTTAGGAGTATAATTTGATAAAATGGATTTCATTTTTGTAATAATTATAATTATATTATTTAATAACTTCAACATAATTTTTTTCATATTGGACGGTAAAAATTGTAAGGATTTGTTACCCAAATTATGGCTAAAACAGGTTTACTAGAGTGGGGGGTAAACAAAGAGCTGATTATAAGTTTTCACATTAAAAATTACCTAACCATATTTTATAGACATATTTACACTGGAAAATATAAAAAATATGAATATGTGTCTATTTGAATGAATATTTCTTGAGAATTATGTAATTATATTTTAATATGTTATGAAATTCCAAGTGTGTCCTTTATTGCATTTATAAAAGGAAAATGATTATTTCTCTTCATAACACCCCAATGATCTATATAGATGAAATAATCCCCACAAAATTTCCTTATCAAGTTCTACATATATGAGCTATAGGTACTATTCTTCTTGAATGATCATTTTATGGGTTCTTAAGAAGTGATCTAATAGAAACCGGCTGAATGAGTGATGATCTGCTTAGCTGAACTCTTTTAAATTTCTTCTTATTATATATCCTCTATATTTTGGGTATTCATAAAAAAAAGTAAGGTAAGTATCCTAAATATAAAAAATATATTATTATTAATATTAAATTATAATGATTCTCCCTCTTTTCTATTAAATGGTAGGAAAACATATTGCTTATGCGTATGTGTGGACTACCACCTCCACATAGTGATAAAATTCATTTTCCATCACAATATTTAAAGGGTGGTTATGAGGATGTGTTTAATATTTATTTATAATATTTATTGAATAATTATTATTATGTAATTATAATATCTTATATACCTCTTACCTTCCCATGTGTTGGAAAATGATACTGTCGATCATGCAAATATGTGGGCTACCACCTCCACAGAGAGATGTGATTCTCTTTTGGTTTACACATTAATAGATGGTAATAAAGATAAATTTAATAAATATATAAGATATATATGATATAAAAAACATTATATAATGATTAAATAATATTTTACTTTCTTTAATTTCATCCATCAAAAAGTTAAAATGATATTAAATTATACGTATGACATACCGTCTCCCTGAGTGTTGTAATTCATTTTTCTATATAAATATTTTAGGTATTAATATATATAGAAAAATAATGAATATATATAATATTTTTATCATTATTATCATTAATATCATTATTTAGCTGATGGTACTATGATCTATGTATAGGTACTATAACTACCAAAACTAAATTCCCATGAAAAATGAAACATTTAACACCCAAAAATGATTATTTTAATATAAAATTATTAATAAATGCATATTTCAATGTTATAATTTGATAATATATGATATTTTAAGTAATAAAATGATTATATTATTGAATTATAATAAATATAAATTAATTATATATGAAGATATATCACTTTGGAAGCAATTAGAACTTGAGGTATGTAATTTAGGTTATAATATCATTATTTATCAAGATTGATTAAGATTGTATTTGAGATAATGAATTATTGTCAAATACCTCACAATAATACAATATATATTATTCTCCTCTATTTATATATGGATATTAAATTTTTTTTCTTTCATTTTTCTTTATTTAAAAACTAAACTTACAGAATGAACTTTTTTACGGAAAAATATTTTTTTCTATTTAGCCAAAAATCCTTTTTCTTCTATATTCATGTTTTTTAAATATTTCTTCAAAATTAATTTTATATTTTTATATGATTGTTTAAAGTAAACATTAATCATAATTTAATATCTATAAAATGGTTTAAATGTATTCTTATTTTCATTTTTGAATGAGGTACTTTTAACTTTTACCAAAAATGTTAAAAGAATCATTTTTTTAACATGCATAAAAAGAGAGGAATTTATCACTATCATAAAAACTCACTGAATTGATACATAAATTAAAATTTTCCATATTTATTTTCATATAATATTTTTTCTATTTAAATTTTGAGTATTTTTAGATTTAAAATAATTTATTTCTTTGTGAAAAGGGTTTTCCATCTTGAAATGTTCATGTTAAATTTTAATGGATTTTTTATCTATGATAACATTATTTTGTGTTAATTAGGATTTTATGGGAATATGATCCAATCATACCATATAATTTAATTCTTTTCATGGATTAGTAAGATAATGTTATAATGATGGTTCTATAAAACCAATTTCCTTCTAACCTGTTAATTACGTTATGATTAAAAATATAAAAACCCATTTCATTTCCATGATTTATACTATGTTGATTTTTTATGATCATATATAATACATATATATGATTTTTATTATTTAAATGGTGAACTGAGAATTATAAAACCCACTAATTCATTGGGTAAATAAGGATATCCCATGAGATAATAAAGACTATAATGGGGAGTGAACCTAGTTCTATAAGGGTCTCCTTACACTATGAAATAATTTACAGTAAACATTGTCCAATTATATGATGTAATCATGAAACCAAATACATTTGGATAGTCTTAGAAGGGATCCTTTAATGAGAAAATTATTTTCTATGCTTACGCATAGGCTATAAACATATGGATTATAGCGATGTTACACTCTCATGGATTATTTTCTTTGATTAATTTATGATTCATGTCAAATGAACTATAATTTATTCTTACATTATGGAATATTATGATCTATGATAGGTTGGGTATGGTTATGATATGTTAAGATCATGTTATAACATATTTATTCTTATTTTGTTTCTTATATAACCACTAATATCTCACTTTTTCCTTAATTGGGTGTGTGATATCACCATTTCTTATACATTCATTCCCTAGATTATGATCAAAGGCTTTAAGTTGGGTATTTATAAGAATAGTACAATGTGGGTAGACATTTAGGGTAGGTATTTATTACCTTTCATGAAATAGTATTATTTTGTATCTAGTCTGTGAAGACACTAGATATTTACAGTCGTCATACACATATTTATAGAATTTGGTGAATATTCATCTATTAATATGTAAAATATATATATGTATGAAATGTATGGGTTGTTATAGGTGGAGAAATATATCACCATATTCTTCATTGGTTGTGGCATTATAGCTCATGATATAATGATGTTTGGATTTTCTCACAAAGTAAATGATGTATATATATTCATTTTTTCAAAAAACTAATCAATGGAAATAATTGGATTTGATAATAAAATTAAACAGTGTAAATAATTTAATTTCTTCAAAATGTTTTAATATGCATATGACTATGCCAAGTATCTAAAATATACCTTGTTTCTCATATATGTAAAATGTTAACAATATTCCATGTTGTAAAGATGTTATATATTATTATGCTACTATAACCTATTTTTATTATATCTATTATGTGTTTTCAAGAAATTTTTCGATGAAATTTATTTGGTATTATGTGATAATTACATGATCCGTAATTATAAGTCATGTTTAATGAAGGTCACTTATTATCCCATGATCAGTATATCTGATATTTATCCATTTATCATAATTTTCCTCATGTTTATAATCTAATAGTTATGTTTAGCTGGTAACTTTTACTTAATGAGATTTCGAGATCACAATTTTATTTTGTTTCCATTACATAGGTTATAAACATGATATTATCATTTAATATGTCTAGAAGAGGGTGTATAAGTACATGTTTATGGATAATATTCCCACATTATGTAAAATAATATATTTATGTCACTTATCTTCAAGAAAATAATCATCTAGGCCCTTGGGTAGTGAGACTATTTCTGAGTTTTATTAATTAAACCAATTACCAATGTATTATGTTTGTGTGTTTATATTGAATAACTATATTTATTATAGAAGATGGTATTAGTTATTTTTATAGGCTATTTTAGATACCTTTGGTACTGTGATAATAGAAACCTAGTGAAAACCATAGAGTTTATTCTCTGAATAGGATTTTATCCTCAAAAACTAATAAATTCATGAGTATGTAGTTTTCATAAAAATACAAAATTATATTGGTATTGAAAAGTGGATGAATATGTGATAGAGATACAACTAGGGGTAATGAACCTAAAAAGGGTTTGTGGAGAACTGACTCGATCATCGCTCTAATTAAAAATGAGTGGGACTAAGACTTCATACTTGGAAAGTCACTCCCATGGTATATTCTTTAGATGCGCATATTCTATTTAGAAAAAACTATAAAAGAATTATTTCCTTATTAAATTAAATTATTAGGATGATAAGTATATGATAAAACATGTTAAAATAACTAAGTTCAAACTACATGGTTATAAATTGAACTAAATGAACTATAAGATAGTGTAATGAGGTAAAATAAAAATACCATTTATGGATGAATTTATATTATGGTTATGATAAATCCCATATATTTTTTATGTTTCATAACTCATGTCAACCATTTTTTTATTAATATATGTAACTATAATAATAAATTGGTGTGAGAGTCAAAGTAGAGATTACCACATTATAAACCCCACCAGAATGGGTGTTGGAGTTAGAATCCTTGTGATTATTCCAAACCAGCTGTCATGAAATATTATTAACAAAATGAATATAGTTGAAGTCTCAAACACATCAAAGAATAAAATTATTATTCCACATGAAATATTGGGTGATTAACATGATAATGAAAATAAATATCACGTTCTTATATGTAAAAAATTTATAATTATAAACCCAGGAAATTGAATCGAGGTTACTATAAAACTATTTTATTTTGGAAGAGGGGGTAATCAAGCCTAAATCTATCTAGGGAAAAAATTAATATTTTTGTTTTTATGATCAATTGATAAAGAGTTCATCCTATAATAATTCATTGTCTTGTGTGTTGGTAACTTGGGAATTATCAAATTATATTCCCTATTTCCAATGAACTATCCATGATGATGATAATCACCAACATCCAAGACCAAGTGGTTAATGGAATGGCTAATGAAACAATTATCCCTCTATGGATATTTATCATTAAGGTACACATACACTTCAAATCGAGATTTGTAAATGACTTTTCGAAATTAGATTTAAGGATTATTATATATCTAATGAATTTTTAGAAACACTAAATCTATACTCTAATGATTTTATTTTCAATGGAATCTTCTAGTGTTATGATTATTATATTCTATATTCAACTTTATAGTAAAGTTCCTTGTATAATTCTTATTATCCTTTCTTTTTATAAATGTAATGTGATTATAGTGATAAATTTCCATTCTCTATTTAGATGGAAAACATTACTGCATAAGAAAAACAAATTTAATGTTACCCTGTGATAGTTGATCAAAAAATGAATTATAATAAAAACCCTTGAGAAATAAATTATATAATGTGGGACATGATACCTAATAACCTGATTATCTTTTCACGAATATTTGGAGAAAATATAAATACTAGGGATAACACTATTCTAAAAAAAGTTATATGTTTCCTAAACATGTAAGGTTGATATCTCCAATGAAATTATATATTGATTTTCATCTATAATTCTGATTCACTTATCTTTTTCTA
Source organism: Viscum album (assembly GCA_963277665.1). Classification (NCBI taxonomy): domain Eukaryota; kingdom Viridiplantae; phylum Streptophyta; class Magnoliopsida; order Santalales; family Viscaceae; genus Viscum; species Viscum album. The sequence continues at coordinate 216,574,466 of OY728137.1, forward strand.
TTGTTATGTGATAATTAAAAATTTTGGGACACAATTTATTTAATGTGGGAGGATAATGTAACCACCTAGGTTATTTGTATTCATATTACTTCCATAAATTACATGTTCATAAATCTAAACTATGTTTATCTATTTTTTTCAATGTAATTTAGATTTATTAGTTATCAATTCATATAATATTGGTATTAAACTGACATCACATTAGTCTTTCATATTAAAATGTCACAAAAAAGGACAAGAAAGTATTTATTACACATAATAGATGATTACACCCACTAAAACTAATGGAGACAATAAATGTAAAAGGATAATATATTTAAAACATGAATCTCCCTGAGAAAACTATTTCCATGAGCCAACCCACTAGGGATCACCTAGGTGGCAGAAAGTGGAGTGTGACACCCCATGCCTACCAAATATAATCTAGGGGTCAGAGACCAATGAAAATTAGGAATATTGAATTCATGGTATAACTTAGAATAAGGTACTAGAATCTATAAACACAACACAAAATACCCATAAAATACTGAAATGTAAAACACATCTTATACTATAATTCATGCATTACATATATTCCACATCAGAGTATGAAAATGTACTTGAATGAAAAAAAGGAAAAAATACGGGGCCACCATAATTAAGAAATAGTTGAAACAACTATTAAGGAGGGGAAATATATCAGATTCAATACAAGGAATAAACCATTGTTAGTTGAGATGATTATGCTCCTCTGAATCCCGGATCCCCATAGCCTTCATCAAAAGGAGTATCATCTATATAAGACATGACATGTGTGGGTATACCCCATTCTTGGGTGAGTATATCAATACATTGTAAGAATCCAAAAAACACTAAACACAATAATAAATAGTTTCATTATTTCATCATCATAATTTATTTCAATCAATATATGAGACATAATAGTAGTAAAACCCAGATATACTCAAAACAGACTCCATGTATTTGTGGTCCTAGAAACACTATCTACCACAAGATTTGTTTGAGGCTTCAAGGAAATGATAATCCATGATAACTCGGTATACATGCCTTCCTAATAGATATGGTACCCATTCAATAGTTCATTATAGTTTTCCTCACCAAATAAGTAATCAATAGATCATTGAGTGTCTGTATACAAAAATATGGGATCACATGCATCATTCTTGTGGGATTCAAAAAAAACCTAACTCAAATAAACAACTAAATAGGGGATCAATTTCTTATTTAATTTGAACATGAATCCTTGTTAAACCCATCCTATAGAAGTTGATAAAATTATATAGGATACCACCCCAGTCAAATAGATGGATTCCAGAAAATCTATATGAGACTAAACCCATAAAGGGGATGATAGTTCTATGATTGGGATTTAATGTCTCACTCTACCCACATAGTAATAGACCAAGGGAGCATACTCAGCCGATTATAGTCCAATTTAATGAGGTATAGGGTTTCAACCTACCTTGTAAAGATTACACATCCCATATTGAGAGTACATGGTAGGGATATTTAAATTTGATAGTTCCCAGGTCTCTCTATCCCACATGGCATGCGATTCTCCAAAAACCTGAACTGCAGTTTTGCATACATGGTGTGTATAGATCGGTCGATCACTCATATTTCAACCTTCTTGAGTACATTATAATTTTTTTATACCCATGTACTTTGTTTTGTCCTTATTTATTATGGGAAAGCCTATATATCTGTCCATGATTAAGTAGTGAGTTGTGAAATTGTACTCATGTTGTTCCCATGTTCCAGGAAATGTTCATGTCCATGTACCTTTGTTTTACATTGTAAAAAACTTACATTGTGTCACATATAATGTGGTATGGAACAAATTACTTGATATCTTATTCTCTAAATTTAATCTGTAGCATCTCGAAAGTGGGACTACATAATGTGTGTTCATCTGATGTATAAGTTGTGTAGTGAGGATTTTTTTCATAAATCCTAAATCTTCATCAAACATCTTCTTTTAAATTTTCCACTTTGATCCAACCACCAATCACACCCATAAAATATAGATGTGGGTTTGATCCATCTTTCCATCACCTTTGGTTGGATTCTAGCCACATCCATTACTCAAGGATCTCCTCCCATCGAACCATGATGCATACCTCATTCAAAACAACAAATGTGGATCTCCAAATAAGAACCCAATACTCATGCAGATATATTTAATCATCATCAAACCTCAATGAATCCATCGATCTCAAACCCAAACACATCGTATCACTTTATAGAACAAAAAACTATTGCACAACAATCAATTAATGGGTATTGGTCAAACAACTATCCAAGAGAATATTGGTGATGAAGGTATCATGAATAGGGTTAGAAAGAAAAAAAAATAAAGAGGAATGAACCTCATCCATTATTTTTTTTACTGATATTCAAATACATTATATGTAAAAATGATGTACCAGAATCAAATAATACCATTTTACCGAAACATCACGAAGAGAAACCTGCACCCACAAATCATGATTCAAGTGTGAATAATTTAGTTAGAGTTGATTTTGATTATTCATGGGGAAATAAATGGGGGAAATAATTTAATGGAAAGAAACATCCTAACTTGGGTTTGGATCAATAATTTATAAATATAAATAGAACATTGATGTTGTTGGTGAGATCCACAAGCTCTGATTAGCACACTGATTTCCAATCCATGACCTGTAATCATTCCAACAATAATTATCCTCCACAAATCCTCTATTAGTCCATAAGGTTATGAATCAAACCATTGTACCTTTCCATAATAGATCTTTTATCATAATAGGTTTTGTTCACTACATTAAAATTCAAATTTTATATATTTATTTGTCATACTATTTGTTCCAGTGACATCACTTTAACAGGAAGTCTAATGTAAAAAAGGAGTATGTCTCCCCTAGGGTAAACCCCACATTCCCAAATTAAAGGAAGTATCATATTTACCAAATGAGTCCCAATTAAGGTTTTATTCCATTATTTATTCCAAAATGAGTCCCCACATTAATGGATGTTTCAAATATCCAAAGAGTATGTCAACATCTAGGCTCATCAGTTGTTAAATTCTCAAACCGTCATATCTACTAGCTTCATAACATTTCTTAACATATTAAAAAATATTTAATAAAGAAATGGGATGTTAAATTCTCTCAACATGAGTAATTTTCATCTAAAAAATAAAAATACTACTCAAAATGATGAGGGTAGTGGGGTTGCATCAATATATACTTCTTCCATGTGCTCTCTTAAAGATTCTCATACTACCACCAGACACACTCTAATGAAATAGACTTCCCTTAGAGGATATTCCCCTACTGGTCATTGACATTTACTGGGTAATCTTCAGAGGTATCTCTATCCTGGATGTTTATATTTCCCAAGTCAATAACATGAAATGGTTCATGCACATAATACCTAAGGTGTGACACATGGAAGATGGTGTGTACTTATTCTAACTACGATGGTGGTTCTATGTGGAAGGATACCTCTTCTACCCTATATGGTAACTAAAAAGGGACAATGAATCTTAGAGATAACTTTCTACCTAGTAAAATCTATTTGAACAACATTGAGGTCATTCCTTTAGGAACACATTTCCTCCTTCCTCAAAATCCAAAGTCCAATGTCAATAGTTTTCAAAATAAATATGATAGATATAGTAAATATTCATCTCCTCCCAAATGATATGAACTATCCCTTTCATCTCTCATACTAACTCCAGGAACATTTATTTCGACTCACCTATATTTTCTCAACATAGTGGTGACATGAAGGGTCTCCCATACATGTTCGTAAATGGTTCTATACCAATGGTGGAATGGTAGATTCGATTTTATGAAAACCCCAAAAATGGTAGGTTATACTCCAAAACTATTTATAAAGTATATAAAGTAAGCCAAAAACATGTCCTTCATATTTATAATTTTTTACATGGTCTGAATATTAGTTTAGGGGTGAAGCCCAATGCACAGATGAAACTGAGACCCAATTTCCTCTTGTAATTGTGTCCATAATCATGATTTTAAGTTAGAATAATGCTTTGAAATGATTATTGACTGAACATTGTAATTTTGGATTGTCTCATGTACATAAAGGTTTATTAGAATCTCTACTGAACTCTAGTATTACAAATCTATGATGTGAGCCAATATAGTGATTTAGTATACGACCCCTCAGATGTCATCTTTTTCTCTGGAAGTTTACAGATTCCCCATTATGATTTCTATAGATATATCATCCCATGTATAATTTTTCACCTTAATGTGTTTATAAAAACATACTTGAACTAGGTGCTTATCTCTCACCTACTGACAAGTGAGGCAGCAAGAGAGAAACTCTTCTAAAAACATCTTCATCATTGTACTCCATAACTGATGTCGAATGTCTTGGTACATCATCACTAAACCTGTTTGTACGAAAATGTGGGATGTATGAATCCACCTCAGATCCTCCTCATGAAATGTCACTAGTACCATCATTTTCCCTCTCAAAGGAATAATGTGCTCCTACCTTCAAAATACCCGTTAGGATAATGTCCAGTTGATATATGATTAAAAAAGGTCTCATATAAGGTATCTTAATTTTCTTCCTCCCTAACACACTATAGAACTGATGGGGTAACAACCATTGACTAGAGGTAAACTCCACCATCCTTTTCCACTAAGGACAACTGCAATTAGGGTAAATGATATGTCACCTCGACCAAAAACAATAAAAAAGATCTAATAATAATATAATGTGACACCAATATCTCCTTCATGGGATTACATTCTATTTCAATTTCATAATCATGTAGGAACAATTTCTATAACCTCAGTCTTGATTTATGATACTTCAAGGAGAAGATACACTTGGGGATCTTTTTGTAGGACTAGATGATAAAACACTCTCCCATAATGTAGTTTCACCACATAAATAGGGAAAATACTACCTCAAAGTCTTTCTATATATCATGGTTCCCATAGTTATGATCATGTGGACTAAGCTATAATAATTCTTATGAAATAACATATTCCCTTTACATTATAACACAACTATGTGTGGTCCCCAAGGAATTACAGAAAATTGTGTACTAAACACCCTCCATTGGTAGTTTCATGATGTAAGAACTCATTATAAATCTATGAATCTTTTGGAAATACTTCTATATACTCTCTTTCCACAAGAAATACAGACACATTCAAATCAAATGAGTAAAATTTAATGATATATTGAATAAATTAGGAGGAAATATATGATATTATCCAACCAACATAATGAAGCTTCAAACCTAGACCTTAATATTTGGATACTCTAAATCTAACACTGCCTCGAACATGGCATTGTCCACAACCAAAACCTTTAATAAGGCCGCATGTGTCAAATAGTGGACCTCTAGAATACAAAACTGATTCTTTGAGAGACTTCTCAAAATGTAGTTCTCTTAATTTATGTTCAGGACCTTCATTAAGTGTCCCTCATTCTCCTCCTCTGATACTGAGTAATCTAGTTTTTCATTTATAAATAATAACATGAAATGATCTAATAAGGGATGAAATGTAAGGTTCATGAGTCCCAGGTAAATTTATTTGTATGTTCATGATTCTTAAAGTTATCACCAAGTGCTCATAATGAATTTAGATACATTATAATGTCATCTTCAGTGTATCAGTATTTCATGTTTAGATATGTTAATAGATTTTTCTTTATTTTATATTTAAGAACCATACATACCCTATCAACTAGTAAAATGGGTTTTTGATACTCACTAGTGTATTACTATTATTTACAATGATTTGTTTTAGGATATGGTAATCAACACATAAACCCAAGCTTCCATTTTCTATCTGGGTGAAAATATATTGGGATAACTATGGGGAAACACTGGGTTGGAAAAAGAACATATTATTAATGTCCTACAACTACAACATTATATCATGAATATCTATAATAACCATCTAATATGATAGTTTAGTTATTGGAGAAGTCCCTAGGTTCCTATCATTGAAACATTTTATCACTCAGTGTGGAGGTACTCCTCTCACCTTCTCCAGAAATAGGTACTCATACTCCACCACCTCTATATGATTATGAAAGTCTCTATAATAAACTACTCCAAGGGTACTATTAGACAACCAATGTGAAGTTAGTTCTGTTATCTATTGTATGATACCATCCTACTCATCCTTTTTCCCCTCTCTCCCGTGAAGGAAAACCATGTTCTCTCAACATGGCCACACTGCATCCTCCACCCGAAATAGTCAATATAGGCATGAATTTTGGATAAATATTAAAAACATATAATGAAATAATAATAATTAGTCACTCCTATAATGAAAAATCATAAGAAACTATCTCTTCCATGTGTCAAGTCACATTGTTGACAATAGTTTGCAATCGATGAGTCCCCACTGGTCAAAGTCTCCAAGTGTATGGGTAAAACCAAGGGTTAAACCAGAATATCTTGCTCTCAAAAAAGTGATGTTGTAAGGAAAGGGTCACTCACACCCATTCCAATAAATTCTATATACAAATTATATAAAAATTATATCATAACTTTAATCGTCTTAGGATAATCTAGGACATAGGCCTCCATTTCCTACATCAATCCTCAACCATGACCACCAGATTTATGAGCATGGTGTATTCTTCTTGGGTGTGGTGGTGGAAAATAGTTAAAAATGCATTCCCCCTCTAGCTGCTCTCCCTACACCTCTATCACTACAAACACCCTGTAGACCATTATAATCTTACCGGTTCCTCTCACTTGGTGTTCCATCAATCATATCTTTATAAGTTGTAGGAAAACTCAAAAAATCTTATACAAGATGTACATGGCCATCAGAAGAGAAAAATCTCCCATCTCTAGGAAAACTAAAACCATCCTAAGACCCATGAATCATAGATCATTTATCCATTGATCATCTCTTTGAAAATATTGCATTCCTATATCCTTGTCTCTATTGTTGACTACCAGATTTTGAGGACATATATCCAATGTTCCCTCATCCATCACCAACCATTAGTGTCTTCTTGGCAAGAAATCCTTTCGTTACCCAAGTCCACACAAACACACCAGTATAGGTGATAACACATAGAGATATCACTGCATCTCTAATATCTCAACATATTCCCCACTCAGTTTTGTGTGCTTAATGAATATTGATCCAAATCTAAATATAATTACAAGAGGTTGGTGAACATAAAAAAATATTCCATGGTCATGCTACCCCACTGAAGCTGTATAATCTCAAATATGTACAACACTTAAAACTTGGATGGAAATAACATTTCTATGAAGAGATTATCAAAATATAACTCAGAGAGAGACATATCATGTTGTTTTAGAGTCCCAAGGATCCACTAGTTCCTTATAAATCTTTAAATATGAATCATCACCAAGAAAACCATATGATATGGATGTTTCTTCGATATTTGGAAACCATTGGTGACTTCCTCTAGAAATTACTCAGCTGCTTAGGGGTCTATCTTTCTTAGAAACGTGAGATGGAACGACCTTTGTAACTCATGGAGTGTTATCATCCTCTTCACATGCTCAAACATTACAACCAATTCAACCATCTATTAAACATGTAGTAGAAGATATGGATACAAAAATGAAGGTGTCGCCTCATGTACAAGACCATGTATAGAGGCACCATCACTAATAAGATCATCCTTGTGATCCTATTACAGAATCCTGGAAGACTATCTTTATTAATGAATCATTAACATAAACCATTATGTAACATACTAAAATAGTATATACGGGGAGTTCATTTAAGGAGGGCATGGAAACCATCATAAACTAATAAATGATGTATTTACCAATGTTTTCCCAGAAACTATTTCCAACATGTACCGATTAATTAGGAATGTTTTTAGAGTCTTGGTGAATGGATACGTCAGCTTCCACCAAAACACTAGAGTTCTTGGACTAGGATATGAACATGAAACACAATTAAATTGTTACCCAAGTTCACAAAACAATCCTCACAACTAGAAAATATTCAAACTCTAGTCCTAAGATGAACAACTAAGATACTATTCTATCAAAACCCAAACCATAGGGTCCCACATCCCCAATGAAAATTTGACTGTCTCATCCCAAACCTTCCTCTAATAGGACAGGGGTTAGTGACCAGTAACCTTTTGTAATATTACAAACATTAGAGGAATTATATTAAGGTTCCTATACACACACTCAAATCACAAAATTCCCATACAATTCATAAAGATAAAATGCATCCAACACAATAATTGATACATAACAACTATCCTCCAAAACTATACGACAACGTAATGGAAATCATAAAATGTCAGAATACAAGCCCATCAAAATAGAATAAACTTTTCCACAAGCTAAGAAAGAGGTGACTATCTCAAATTATAACACATGGCACAAACCATAGTCTATCTATCTAATTATACTCCACCTTTCCTATCCTCTGTAGTCTCCATCAAAAGGAATATCATCAATATAAGAAATGAAATGTGTGGGACGATACCATGCATGTGTGAGTATAAAAATACAAAGTGGGACACCCAAAAAAACATTTGTTTTAACAGAGTATTCAGCTCATCATCACAAAGGTATGCTTATCAAGATATGGGAAATAACCATAGTAAAACCCAAATATTCTCATAAAAGTCTCTTATTCTCCAGATCTCCAAAAAATAATGTCATCCATATGATTATTTTGAGGATTAAAGGTAACAAATTTATGGGATAAATCACTGAATGAGCCATTATAACACTAATGGTGCTAATTTGAGAGTTCATTCTCATGATACCTCACCAAATAAGTAGTCACTATATATATAAGCATCTCAGAAAAGTTAGTGGGGTTCTCACCCAGCACTCATGGTGGAGACCACAAACCATAATTGGAATAATGCACTATGTAGAAGATTGCCCATTTGTATATGTTGGTCATGAATATTCCTCAAACCCCACCTTGTGAAGGTGAAAATTTGATAGAGGATCAGGCCCCTATCACATGGAGTTATTCCTAAAACTCTCTCCAAGACTAAAACCATATATGGGATCAAAATATTATACTCAGTAGGTAATGTCGCATTGTACCCTCATTGGAATGGACCAAGGGAACACACTCAATCAATAGTGGTCGTAAATAATGATACATAGATTGTAAGCCTACCATGGAATGTATTAAGAGTAAACAACCTAAAACGCTAAATTTTTCATTTCCCATGTCTCATTATCCCACACATATTTCATTTCTATGTATGATTATTGATCTATGCTTATATACTCAAACCGTTAACATGGTTCTGCCTATGTTTGTGCATGTATACCATGAGCGTACAAGTAGAGCTTTCTAAACTAGATTACTTGGTGTGTGCAAGGGACTACATGGTGTGTGGTCTGTTTTTATGCACAAAACCTATATTTCCATATAATGGGGACTATATGGAGCGTGTAATTCCAAAGTATATGTCGTGCAGTGTGGATTCTTCTAGAAAACCCAAATCATGACGTTTATTCTTCTTGATCATATTCCAAGTTGATCCAACGAACAATATTAGTTTTAAAATATGTATATGAGGTTTATCAATCTTTTTGTAATTTGGTGGAAGGATTTTGACCACTTCCACTCCTTATGAATTACCTCCCATCAAACTACATCATAAGTAGAATGCAAAACAACTAGCGGGTCTATCTGATTTTAAATTCAATCTGATTTAGATCATCCACAATGGTAATCATACCTCAATCACTTCATCCATCTCAAACCCTAACTCGTCATATTGATCTTTTGTGTGGGTGAATAGTTGTGAAATAGTAGATTAAAAGGTATTGTTAGAACCTCTAGATAATAGAATATAGAAAATGAACGTGAGATGGACCAGGATAAAGATACATAATATAATGAGGGGATTGAACCATATCCATTTTTCATATTGGAATCAATTAATTTTTTTTAAATTTATTAAAAAATAACTATAATAAGATAATGTAAATTTCCTAAAACTCAAAAGGATAAACATGAACCTACAATGCATGATTGATCCATAAATCAATCTATTACTACAGTTGATTCAAGCATATAAATGGGAAATAAAAGTATAAATAAACCATTGAAAAACAAATTCATTACCTCATATTTGGATAAATCATTCTTAAAGATTGGTTACTCGATGATTCCATCGGTGAGAACCACAAGCCTCGATTATCACACCGATTTCAATTCAATGAAAATTCATCGTTCCTCCTAGAATAATATTCCTTGACACCTCTATTAGTATCTCAAGTTATACCTCTACCCATAAGTCCATTATATAACATGAATTTTATCATCATAGGATTTCGTCACTATGTAAAAATAATAAATAAATTTTTTTATTTTTTTTTATTTATGTGGGTGACTACATTTAAAAAACCCCAGACGTAGATAATTGGTATGTCAAATATAGGGTAAAACCCACATTATATACTCAGAGACGGTCCCATATTTACCATATGGGTCCCTATTTAATAGTTATTCCATTATTGTGGTGGAAATTTGTGTGAGTGACATAATATATTTAATAATTTTTGGACAACACATTGAGGTTCACTGGGTCATGGAGTCTCACAGTATCTGAGAACCGTGTTCCAAAAATATTTCTTAATATATTATAATGGATTACATGGAGAACACTAGGATGTTATTTTAACAACCCGTACCCAAACAGAAACCTGAACAGTGCAAAACAGGTCGGGTGTTACTACCTTAGGCGCACCTCCCCAAATGCCAAAGGTTATCGACTAGCAGCGAGGGTCTGATAGGTATAGTGGGGAGGCTATACCCTCTCGTAGGATAATAATGGTACTAGCCTGAGTATAATAATAAATATGCAGCGGTATAAATGACTCAGTAGACTCACACCAGACTCGTAGAGTGGAAGCACATTCAATATCGGTAAACAACCAAAACAATAAATATAAACAATAGTAGCAGAAAATAAACACAACAGCATGCTAATAACATGTAACTATAACTGAACAACAAACATGAATCCAAGTCAGGTCATACATATCCATATGTAAAAGAGAGATAATATCTAACCCACTGTAGCTACAAAAAAAAGTAAGCATGATGATACAGGATAGAAAGAAAAACAAAGTAAACTCTAGTTAAGAAAGGCCTCAAGGTTCATACCATCTCTATGAAATAGCTAATGCATCCCAACTCCTAAATATGACCTATTTCCTACACATAAATCCATAAAGTCTACACACGTCCCGAAGGGCCCATGTTGGGTGTGAGAAAAATCTCTTTAGGATACCACCTAATGGATCACACCTAATATAAGTGTTTAAACATGCATGCAGTTATTAGACAACTAGTAAAAAATACGATGAAAAAGTAAACATCAACTCCACTGGTGCTCTACATCCACCACGAAGTGTCACCTGCTTCGGTGAATGCCAGAATCTCGGTCATGTAACCCAGTACCACATGCCCCTTGACACTGTGTATCCCAAGTACCTACATCCTGGAGGCACGCCCAAGGGATAGTAACCCATAGGAACAATGATGTATGTCCTCAAATAAGTAATCAGAGGTACAACGATGCCTTTCCTCAAATAAGTAACCTGAGTGACAGTGATGTCTACCCTCAAATAAAGTAACTGGAGGGACATAGATGTATGCCCTCAAATAATGTAATTAGAGGGATAGTGATGTTGACCCCCAAATAACGGCAAGCCTCTTCCCCCAACTTGATAGCCTCAATGCTATCCCCTGAAGGCTCCTCACCTTCCATGTGGATTCCAATAGAAATCACCCCCAAACCAAAATCACCTAAACTACAACTAAAGGGGGTATATACCCACATGAATGGTCAAAACCACCTCATCAGGGAGTCTCTCTATGTGCACACAACTCAAAGTTTTGGGTGAGCGGTAATCACCAAAATAGTACCCAAGCCACAACATCTCTGACACCTCGTTCCCCTGCGACCATGTCGCTCAAGTCTGATGGCCTTTCCATCCAAGTAACACGGGTCATGCCCAACCTAACAGTCACATTTCCAAAAATGGATTCCCATGATGCCCAATATCATGGTTAGAACCACCCAACATAACCCGGATCAATCCCAACTTGTGATCAGTATCAATCAAGAATATTTGGAACAGGCCCAACACAACCCAAAGGGGTTCCAGCACATGCAATTTAGAAAATACAAATAAATTCGAAAGAATCACTTTTCATCATGAAAACAAACAAAACAGTTGGAATTCACTAACCAAGTATTGTCTTATACCACCACTGAGGTCTTTAAAGTCTCCAAGAATTTATATCAAGGTTCAATAAACTAAACACAACAATTTATAACAATAAAATTTATTTATAACCATTTTGGCACCCCCCCAGGCCAAAATGCCCTGATGAGAAACGACCCCTCACCCAACCTTACTCAAGAAAAATAGGTATCAGGGAGTACCCAAAGTCATCTCATAGGTCAGCTAAAAATTAAATGTGGAATAACAGGTAATACAGGGTTTCACTCAAAATACCCAAAAACACACCAAAGGTCGTGCAACCCAAAAGTCTGTGAAAACGCTAAATATGGTATGCACCACCTACCTGAGACTCATAGACATAGTAATGTCTGATATCAATATCCAATTCTAAGTTGATCTTCATAGATCTACATTTCTATCAAATATCAGCAATTCCACTTGGATGGAAACTGTGATGCATGACGTAAAGGATCAAGAACTGAACAGGGTATGTGAGATTAGCCTCACTTTTCTGATCCCACTACCACTAACGAATTGAATAACGGACTCCAAATTAAAAACATAGGGAAAGGGACATTCTTCGAGTTTTCAGAGTGGAACTGCTCTGAAGTCAAGGAAGAAGAAGGCCTTTTATGAAATAAGACGCAATGATATTTCATTTAAGTGAATAAAAATAATATTACACGGTGTGTATTTAAGTACTACATGTCATGTAGTGGAATTTTCTGTACTCTAACTTCAGTAGAGTAGACAAACGGCTTGGTCGCGCCACATGGGTTGACACATAGCTTGAACCCAGCTAGTATGCAGAAAGGAAGATACATAGCGTGTTGAGTAACACTACATGTCGTGTAGTATAAAATTCTTACACTGTCATCACATGACATGTAATCGGAGAGAACATGGTCAGTACTCACTTAACCCATACACGGTGTGTACATTAGAGTACCCAGTGTGTAGTCTATAAATTTCTAGAATTTCCCAAATTTTCCCTATTTTCTCAAAAATAATTCAAAAATTCAAACAGGGTTAGGATTTTGACATGTTCTAAAAACGCATGTTATTACAATATCCCACATTAAAATATCTCATCCCCGATCTATCAAATGAAACCCAAAGATGGTACCAATCATACCACCCCAGTTTAAGTAACCCAGTCTCCCAAAAACTCAAAGGTTCTGGCTAAATTCTTCAAGGGGCACCCCACCTTAGGAATCGCCTAACTCAATCTCATCCTAACAAAACTCAAAACAAGAAAAGGTTCACTAACATGTTTTTCGGATGCATGGTCCTCTCATGATACATCATCACCCCTGTTCCTCAATAGTGCTCCCGTGTAGTTTTTGGCACCAAAACGTATCCCGCACTATATAAGTGTCTGCCTCCATGAGGTCCTGCATCCCATGGACACTCAAAATAATATCTGATGTCGTGCTCCTCAAGTAACCAGCATCCTCGATGCCCCGATTCCCATGGCACCTCAAGTAACCTGCATACTCGATTCCCCTTATGCTATGAATCTCATACATATATATATAAATATATCATGAACCAGATATGGTGCCAATCCCACTGACCAGTATCTATTCAGTCCACATAAATCATGTGCACCTCATGAACTCAAAACGAACATGCCTCAATAGTTGATGCTAAAAGAAACACGAATTTCATAACCGCACTAGAAGTGTACCTCTAACCATTATCGGCTCATCAACATGCTCAGACCCTGGCAACTCCATGGCATGCACTTGGCATGAAGTATGACTGCCTGATTCCTGACCGCCCTACGGTGCTGCTCCAGTCAATAGCCATTGACCCCTCATCTAGGTCTCGTTGTCTCGGTCACGTCCTCCATGTGCAGCTAAAACTCTGATTCCCTCTTCTGGTACCAAACCTGAACCAACTCCAGATGCCACAGTCTGTTCAGGACCATGCTTGCTAGCTGTCTGAGAAGGATGCCTGTAGAACCTCTCGAGATGCCCAACCTGCCCACATGCTCGGCACTACTTTGGAGACCTGTCACACTAAGTCCAAGCATTTTCTGGATTTCCACACTGAAAGAAAACCACTGAAGAACTACTACGAGGTGGTGTAGCTGAGTCCTTGGCCTGATTTTCCTACTGGAACTCATCCATTCCTTGCTTCCTGTTATCCGCACCATCACCTGAAGCTGCCACCTAGCCAACCTTGGGCATATCCCTCTGGTTTCCATCCGCTATGAGCGCCTGACTTACCGCCTCTAAGAATGAGCCCAGCCTGATGATATTCACCTTTATCCAAATGGCATGTCGTAATCCATCCTTGAAGCACCTCACCCTTGCCGCATCATCTCTTACCATACCAAGTGCAAAGCAAGATAGCTCACTGAAAGTAGCTGCACAGTCCATGAAAAAATGTCTCCCTACTAAAGGCTCAAGAAATCCCAAGCTCTCTTGGACCTTAGTGTCTTTGGGTAAAAGTGCTCAAAGAACTTGTCCTAAAAGTCCTTCCATGATATCCCTTCATGCCTACGAGCATGAACCTGCACTCCCACCAACGCTTTTCCTATCCTTGCAGCATGTACGTCATCCGCTTGACCCTCCGCCCTGGAGGCATCTCAAGCTGCTGAAAGGTAATCTGCATGCTCTCTATCCAGTTCTTACCCGCCTGTAGACCACCCTGACCATAAAAAAGAGTCAAGTGCTGCAACTGGAACCGTCGTGTCAGATATTCCAAAGATGGATTTGTACTATGTGCACCTTTGTCAATCCCCTACAAGACATGTACCAGGATAGCTTGGAGCTACTCGTCGAGCCATGGTATGAACGCTGCCAATCCCAGCTTTTTTCCTACCTATACTGGATCCTTGACCTGTTTCTGTCTCTGAGCCTATACCTGTGGCTCATGCTTTACTTGACCCAGATCTTGAACTCGATCATGCTCATGCGGCACTATACCATCTCCCACCTGACACTCCATCTGAGTTGACTAAAAGGAACCCACTGAATACCGTAAATGGTCAGAGAACCCATATATATATATAACAATATATATTCAACGTAGATAAGGGAAGAAGTAAAGAGGCAGCATAAAAAAACTACTCTTACACTCACTATCGAAACCCATGCCCATGGCATCCCGACCCCATGAACTCCTTACCCACCCTCAACAGAGCCATGTATCAAAAGTACCTCGGGTCATGCCCATCCCGACAACCAACATTGCATCAAATTGACGACCAAGTCACCCAATCCTGATGATCGTAATCACCTCAACCATAGTACCATCCTTCTTGTACAAGAGCCATACTCAAATACCCTACCACATGCAATTCTACAGTATATAAATCATGGAAAAACACATTGCAATAAATATGCAATTCTATCAAGAATTTTACATTTTCACATTTAAAAGCATATAAATAATGGAAATTGATATTATTCACATGGAATTGTCACTACACAAAGTATAGAAGTAGTTATGAAATTGAAATACCCTAAAAATGTACCTATCAAAAGGCAAGAAAACAATCCATGCGATACTGATCTAAGGTCCAATTCTCCCTTACCGCACCAGGTCAAGGGTCCCATATCACAATCAATAACATCACACACCAAGTGAGCCACTGAGGTGGAAATCATATAAACTATAATCCGAGAAAAAATAAAACAGTAATTCTCACCCTTGGAAACTTGTTCTATCTATCATACCTAGGGTTACAGGTACCCAAGCACAAGATAGAAACCCAGTTCTTGTCACAACCTATATTCAGTCTACCATATCCGAAATAGTAAGACTAGCAGAAATAAAAAGAGAAGCATCAATCTCAATAGTATCCAACAAAACAATACCACTAAATCCCTATCAATAAATCCTCAAATACCACATTGTAAAGACATGGACCCCAACAGCCACCCGAATAGTGAAAAACGGGTCAGGTGTTACTATGTTAGGCGCACCTCCCTAAACACCAAAGGTTGTTGACTAGCATTGAGGGTCTGATTGGTATAGTGGGGAGGATATACCCTCTCAGAGGATATTAATAGTACTAGACCGAGTATAATAATAATTATACAGTGGTATAAACTACTCAGTATAATCAAACCAGACCCAAAAAGAAGAAGCACATTCAATATCGATAAATAGTTGAAACAATAAATATAAAAAATAGTAGTGTAAAGTAAACACAATAGCATGTTGATCACTTGTAACTATAACTAAAATAAAAACATGCATCCAAGGTAGGTCATACATATCCATATGTAAAAGGGAGCCAATGGAAAAACCATTGTAGTTAAAAAAAAGTAAGCATGATGATACAGGACAAAAACTGAAACAAAGTAAACATTAGCTGGGAAAGACCTCAAGGTCTATACAATCTCCATGAAATATCTAATGCAGTCTAGCTCATAAAGCTGACCTTTTTCCTACACATAAATATATAAAGTCTTCATGCATCCTGAAGTGCCTATGCAGGGTGTGAGACAAATCTCCGTAGGATACCACCCAACGGTGCATACCTAATATAAGTTTTTAAGCAGGCATGTAGTTATAAGGAAAACAGTAAACAATATGATGCACAAGTAAACATAAACTCCACCAGTGCTCTGCAGCCACCACAAAGTGACACCTGTTTCGGCCAATGCCGGAATCTATGTCATGTAACCCGGCACCACGTGCCCCCTAACACCGCGTGTCTCAAGTACACACGTCCCGAAGGCACGCCCAAGAGATAGTAACCCAAAGGAACAATGATGTCTGTCCTCAAATAAGTAACTTAAGGGACAGAGATATCTTTCCTCAAATAAGTAATCTGAGGGAAAATGATGTCTTCCCTCAAATAAAGTAACCAGAGGGACAGTGATTTCTACCCTCAAATAATGTAACTGAAGGGACGACGATGTCTGCCCTCAAATAATGGCGATCCTTTTTCACAAACCCTATAGCCTCAATTATATCTTTTGAATACTCTTTCCCTTCCATGTGGCTTCCTATGGTAAGCACCCCCAAACCAAAATAACCTAAACCGCAACTAAGGGGGGCTTCTACCAACACGAGTGGTCAAAACGACCTCATCACGAAGTCTCTCTGTGTGCACACTACCCAAAGTTCTGGGTGAGCGGTAATCACCAAAATAGTTCCCAAGACACAACATCTCTGGCACCTTGGGCTCCTGCAACCATGTTTCTAATGTTTGATGGCCCTACCATCCAAGTAAGCTGGGCCATGCCCAACCTGACAGTCACACTGCTTCAAACTAACACCCATGCCACCCAATCCCATGATTAGAACCACCCAATGTAGTCCAGGTCAAACTCAACCTATGATCAATATCACTAAATAATATTTTGGCCACTCCCAACAAAACCCAAAGGGTTTCCAGCACATGTAGTTCAGAAAATACATATAAAATCAAAAGAATCACTTCTAAAGAAGAAAACAATATAAATAGTTAAAATTCACTAACCAAGTGTTTTCTAATACCAAAATTGAGGTATTTGAAGTCTCCAACAATATATATCAAGGTTCAATAAACTAAACTCAATAATGTAAAACAATACAATTTATTTATAACCATTTTGGCACCCCCGGCCAAAATGCCCTGATAAGAAATGGCCCCTCGCCCAGCCTTGCTCAATTAAAATAGGTAACCTGGCATACCCAAAGGCATCCCATAGGTCAGATAACAATTAAATAGGAAATAATAGGTAATACCAGGTTTCACTCAAAATACCTGAAAATACACCAAAGGTCATGCCTGCCAAAATTATGTGAAAACACAAAAGAAGGTATGTTCCACCTACTTGTGACTCGTAGATGTAGGCACGTCTGATATCGAACTCCAATTTGAAGCTGATCATTGTAGATCTACATTTCCGTCAAATCTCGGCAATTCCACTTGGATGGAAACTGCAATGCGTGAGGTAAAGGATCAAGAATGGAACAGGGTGCGTGGGTTCAGCCTCGCTATTGATATCCCGCAAACACTGACGAATTGAATAACAAACTCTAGATGAAGAATCTTGGGAAAGGGGTGTTCTTTAGTTTTTTGGAGCGGAACTACTCTGAAGTCGAGGAAGAAGAAAGTATTTTATGAAATAAGACACTATGCTCTTTCATTTAAGCAAATAAAAATAAAAGTACACTACGTGTTTTTAAGGACTACACGTTGTGTAGTGGCCTTGTCCGTACTCCGACTTAAGTGGGGTAGCCACATGACTTGGAAGTGACACATGGGTTGACACACAGCTTGAACCCATCCGGTATGCAGAAATAGAGATACACGGTGTATCGAGTAACAATACACGCCGTGTAGTAGGAAATTCCTACACGGTCATTACACGGAATGTACTTGGAAAGCACACATCTGGTACTCGCCTAACCCATACATAGCATGTACTTTAGAGTACATGTCGTGTAGTCTTTAAATATTTAGAACATCCCAGATTTTCCCGGTTTTCTTAGAAATTGGTCAAAAAAATCAAACAGGGTCAGGATTTTGACCCGTTCTAAAAACTTAGGTTCTTATAGTTATATTCTATTCTTTTATGAATCTACATTATTATAACAAAACATACATTATGGAATAATACCATGAATGGAGAAATATTATTGTGAGATCTAAAATGAAAACTATTGAAATGTGATATTTGGATGGAATATAATTTGTATGGTTGTATTAAAAGGATCGAAACAGGGACACTGAAAATATGAAT
This sequence comes from Viscum album, assembly GCA_963277665.1. NCBI lineage: Eukaryota > Viridiplantae > Streptophyta > Magnoliopsida > Santalales > Viscaceae > Viscum > Viscum album. The sequence continues at coordinate 216,593,390 of OY728137.1, forward strand.
TTTGGTTATATTTGTTTTAATATGGTAATTATAGATATTATTTTTTGGAATATTTCCAATATGTATACTGAAGTCACTTATAGTTAAGTTGTAAATCTTAAATTACATAACTCATAATGAAATAAAAAAATTAATATTATATATATATATATTCGTTATATATAAATACTACTGATAATATTATTAAAATATTATTTGATTTATGTCTGAAATTTTAGAAAATATTTTAATATCAGTGGTCTAGTAAAATTACATTTTTGAATATAATTAATTAATATTAATTGTATTTATCAAATATTATTTAGTATAAAAGTAATATATTTTCAAAGAACAATTTTTTAAGAATTGTATATCTTACCCGAAGTAATTAAATTAAAAAATTTAAAAATATTATTATTTAAGATCTAATAAATTAACATCATTTAAATTATTAATTGATTTTATATAATAATAAGAACACATAATGTCTGAAAACAAAAAAAATTCAATAAAGAAAGCTCATCATTATATTTTATATATTCATTAAAATGTAAATCAATAACATTAATAATTTTAGTTTAAAAATTTTATGATCATTTTTTAATTTCTAATTTCAAAATTGTATTATCTTGATATTTGGGAATTTTTAAGAATATTTTTATTTTAATTTAATGGTGAAATATACAGTTTTTTTCAAATACTGTGACATTTTGGCCATTATTAGTATATAATATGGATTATAAATTTATAAAAAATCTTTCATGAAATAATATTTATATTATAATTTAAATTATACATTTTAAAATATTTTTGAAAGTTTGAAAAATAATGATTGATATTTTATAACTCAAGTAACATTTTTCTACTATGTTATTTTAATACATTATACAACTGTTTTCTTAAACATAATTTTTAATACATTTTGATATTGAAATATAAAAAATTGATTAAAAATTAGTTATCCATAGTTCCAATTTTTTTAATACGGTCAACTTTATTTTTATCCCTTAAGATAGTGTTGCCTTAGTTAAAAACTAATTATCATGATAAAATCCAAAATAAATGAAGTAATAATTCAAGGAATAAATGGTATAAAACATGTTTAAAACATCTTATAAGTAACATGGTTGAGTATATTTAAATTATATCGCTTCTACACCAAATTATTTCTCAAAATTTTCATCCACATTCATTTAGAGTGACTTTCCATTTTTGAAATGGTATGTGTATTTTCAAAAATGTCATCCCTTTTATCTTATAAAAGGGTATCTACTCTCCTCACTTCACCTCACACAAAAAACCAAGAAGATATTCTTAAATTCTATAAAAAATATCATAAAAACTTATATATAACTTAACGTGGTTTGGTCTTCTCAAATGGCCATCCCTCAAGGGGTTAACTCTCTTTGGGAATTAGATAATCCAAGAATTGATGTATATGTTCCTAACCACTCATTCTATTTTCTATTTTTTATGTGATAATATTATTCAAAAAATTAATATACACCTTGTTAAATTAGTAATATAGAATTTCATTTTATAGATATGTTTTATAATTATGGATCAATCCTTAAGCATTCATCCCTTTTCCCTTTGTAAAAATGAAAACAATATTCGTGTGTGTGTAATATACCACCTCCACTAAGTGTCATGTTTCATTTTCATTATCCATTTCACATGAATAGTGACAATGAATAATTTAATAGATAATTTTGATATTTATTATAAGTTTAATTTTTTAAATTAATAAAACATATTAAACACTTCTTGAGTAACATGGAATATGAAATCATCAACCATGCATACATATGGACTATCGTCTTAATGAGATAGTTGGTTTATATTTTTATTTTCATCACCACCATAAATTTATTGTCATTGTAATGTGTTTAATGGATATTTATGACTTTTATGATACCATTAATGTTTGGGTATGATAGGTGGACAACCTAATAAATATATTATCCAAAAACACTCATCATTAATTCAATTATGAAAAATAATCATGTTAAAAGGGAAATATTTTTTCAAATAGTTTAATATTTTTATATCCATTACTTATCCTTATATTTAATATATAATTTGGATATATAATACTGAAAAAACTATATTAAATAATTATTCTACTAGATTAATTCTATTATAACTAAATCACCACATAAAAATCCATTAATTATAGTATATTCATATTTTGGTTAGTCATACCACCTACATGATAAATTCTATGAAATTATATCATGAATGAATAAATAACATTTTTAATGATATAATATGAAATAATTATTTAAAATATGATTTAATTTATCTTATTTAAAGGTTGAATCAATGTATAATATAATAATTAAGAAAACACCTTTCATTGGTTATGAAAATCCTCAAAGTATGCTTTTTTCAATTTCATATTCAAGGATAAAGATTGAAACAATCATAAAGGAAAATTGGAACATCATAAATCATTATAATTCCTCCAATATAGTATCCATAATTATATTTTAATGATAGAATTTGGATAAAGTACAAATACAAACACAACACCATGGAAACATGTACAATCAATCAAAATAATAAACAACAAGTGAGAAAAAAATGTAAAAAATAACTAAAATACATGTATAAAATGACTATAAATGTATTAATATAGTTTATAATTATTATATTATGATTGTTAAGTTATTTCTACTATAGTTTATTGTTAATTAAACTAAAAGGGAATAAATGAATGGTGTATTCATGACTCATATTGTATCCTTGGGTTATAACCACTCTTCTATGACAATTTTACTTCAATATTGATCTCTTCTAACATATATTTATGTTATGTTGTATTGAAACATTTTTTTCTTAGAAAATTATCCTTTACACCAATTTACATTTATTGGTGAGTTTATTTTATTTAGAAAATGAAATTTTTTCCAGAATATTTTCCATTTCTTTTAAAGGAATTTTCATCCAAATCTATGTTTTAACATTCCTCTAATGTTCTCCATTACGTAGTGGAAACTCACTTTTTCTCCAATGATTATTTTTACCATTATTAAATTTCAAAAAATATTTTTTAATTTATTTAACTATATCAGTTTTTGAAAATGGAATTTTAAAATATTTAAAGGGGCTTTATTTTCCATTAACTTGTTTTTTTCCTTTATGAAATAAATTTATTATATATTTTATATATTTTATAAAGGCCTTGGTATTTGAATTTCATTTAATGTAATGTTTAAATAAATTTAATATTAATAATTAAAAATAGTTTTTAGAATGTGTCTTAAAAATCTTGTCTGTCCATGATGGTATTAAGAATCAATTTTTTGAAGAAATCCTTTTTTTTCAATTTCTATTTAATTTTCAAATAATTGTAATCAAATCAGGTTATAGTTCATAAATCGGACTATATGAGTTATTTCTAATAAATACATTATATATATTAGGTATTTTGGAGTCAAATTAATAGGTTTTTATGTGATACTATTCGTAAAAATTTTAAAACGGGTTTTCACTTATGGATTATTTATGATACGATGAATTATTTTATTTTTATTAGCATTCATGTCTATAGATGTTGATGGGTGGGGGACTATATAACCCTCCAATGAATTGGTTATGGTTTTATATCAAATTAGATAATAAATAATTTTTATTATTGGATTTTTTTACAAACTAATAGGTGGACATGATTGATTTTGTTCACTAACTAAACTTTAAAAAAACATAGATTTGTTTATAAAAATAAAGGGTGGACATAGTTTGATTTTTACAAGGTTTTACTATTCTTATGTTTCTCCAATTATATAAAATGTGTCTTATATCCATGATATAGAAAATAATTATGATATTCAATGATATAAATAAATTCTTGTTTTTTATTTTATAATTTAATTTTATGTTTCATTACCATTATGTTTTTCTAAGAAATTTTTTGAAGATATTTATTTCGTATTATATTTATATTTAATGATATTTAATTCATTAACTTGTTTTTTTATTATCACTTATGCTCCCATGATTTTTATATTTGATATTAGTACCTCTATCATGTTTTTACTCATTTTTATAATCTTAAAGTTATGACTATTTGATATATTTTACTTACTGAGAATTGGATCGCACCCATTCATTATGATTGCATATCCTAGGATATGATGATGATTATATCATATGATATGTATAAAAGTGGTTTTAGAGGATAATGTTTATAGAGAAAATTTATTAGGTTTTTTAAAATAATTAGATTATATAGATAGTCTCAAATAGTAAAAACTATAAAAATATCATAAGAATATATCTATTTTATGTTCTATTATTACCCATCGTGTGTTTTTTCTCCCTAAAATAAGATCCATTTATTCAAACATGTTTATTGGTTTTAAGATTAATAATGAGATGAAATTGGTAAAAAAATATTCCTCTCTTATTTACCCACCCTCTCATTATGGTTTCACTAGTTAACTAGAATACTTAGGGATAATTTTAGATAGTGACCATGGAGTGTAAAAAATACGATCACATAAAATGGTTGTGGGAGATCTCATTTTAGTGATGTAAATCAATTGTGATGTTATTTATAATGTATATGGAAAATATTTTCTTTTCCTTTGGTTTTGATTCACATAAAATAATCTTTGAAACCCATTTATAAAGTCTATAAATTGATAGCTTTCGATTATATCCAACAAATTTTAATCAAGGATTAATTGAGAGAACACACATTTTAAAATAAAATTTCCCACTATATATTATAGAATATGTCTGGTATCAAAATTTTCTCATTTTTGGATGTCCTATAATCAATATGAGATGTTAGAGAATAATGTTGGAAAGGTCAAAAATTCCTTATCTATGGAATAGGGAAAACATATCACTCAGAATCTATTGTAAAATAGTAACACAATTGATAAATCAGATCATTAAGGATAGTAGTATTTTGTGTCTATGATGTGGATCATAATAGGAGATCCATTGTTCTTGATACTGATTCAAGAAATTTTAGTTGGAGGTAGTGAATTGAAACTCCATCTAAATTATGAGATTTTATTAATATTGTTTAAAAAGAAAAATATTGAGTATTACCCTAGGCAAGATAAGGGACATATAGATGCTACATCAAGATATTTATATATTTTGTATTACCAATTTTTTGGGTTGTATTCTAGCTGAAGATGTTCTTAAAGAAAAATTGGTTTCTTTTTATTTTTTTATGAAAATTACTCAAATTATTTAATTCAAGTCAACCATCCACATCAATCTCTAAAAATAACCAAATCAATGTTGGAATGTATCTTAGAGAAATTATGGATACTAGTGTATTCCATTATTGATTTGAGAAATACCAAAAAGAAAATACAATAGATGTATTACTGAACCAATGTGGAAGGTGTCATTAGTAAAACCATTTATAATAAATGTAATGATGTAATTGATCAAGCATATATATGGTTAATACTAAATTTGAAATGAATAACTCAATAATTAAAATTATAATTAACTTATCTTACCATCAAATTTTTTTGATGGGATTGTTTATCATGGAATCAATACAATATCCCCAATATATAGTATATATCACTTTATTCAGTAAGTCGGTGGATTTATTGAGTCTAGTGGAGGAGATATCACATTGCCAAAAGGAAATTCTGATATAAAAAGGGTTGTTCGTGTTGAATATTTCCCCAATTCCTAGTCATTAAATTCTAGATAATAAACCTCACACTCTGGAACAGATGTATAAAAATTTAAATGCTCCCTTAGAATAGTTATACACAAATTCTTGAGGTGAAAAAGGTTGGTCTTCAGTTGTAATTCTTGAATTTATAATCATAAAATCATATCATACCTCTTAAAAATATCATTATCTATCATCATGAAGATGGTACCCTATGAACCAAGTTTGTAATAAGAATAAGTAATTGAACAAAATCAACAATATAAGGAACCCCTATATGGTAAACTAGATCCTATCCCCATGTATAATCTGTTATAACATTACTTGCTTTAGTATTGATAATGTAACTTTCTCTAATCACAGTACCTTATATAACCAGTGGAGATGAAAATCAGTAAGAGGAGTATATTTACGAAATGACAACTCTAAATATTTATGTTAGTACATAAATACAAAAAAACTTCCCTATTAAGGGAATGTTTACAGTTTTTGATATTGTTACAACACCTTCATCTAGCACCCCAATATATTGATATGAAGGTCCAAATAGTTAATGTGGAATGACCAAGGGTGTCTGTAGGATATCCATATTCAAAGGAGAAAATTTTATGACTCTGTTGAGGTATCCAAATATTGCATAGTGGGCAGTGAGTGTAGTTTCATTTGATACCTCAAATAGATAATGTAATGACACTATAGTTGTGTTTTCAAATATATTTATGAATTATTATGATTATACTGACCCTTATTCAAGATAAGACCTATGGATATTATAATAAATTCTATGATACTAACTCAATGGGGTAATAATAGTTCAATGGGATATTAATAGTAACTCAATCATTATATACATAAATATTACATAATTGTTTATGAATATTGAATAAGATTCAAAATTATTCACAATATATAACCATACAAGTTTAGTGTATTATGAAACTAGATACACAATAAACTAATTTTATAAAATATATTTAATATATTGCACAATGTTAATCTCCCCCATCATCCTTATTAGACACGCTCTTACTAAAACCAAATATAATAACATGGGGATATGGATACAGAATAAATGGGTAGATCATATTATCAGTAAGTTAAAATATAAGAGGTATCAATAAAGCATCATGAGTGATCATAATATTTGTATGAAGCTATGAAAATATGGTTATCACTTTTTAATTCCAAACCTGATCATTTAATGGTTACTAATTAAGAGTCATGGAATAATGATTTTTCCTAAAAATCGATATAATTACCTTGATTGAAGAATTACCAATACTAAAACATGATATATGATAGCATTTAATAAATATAAGACATAATTTTTTGATATAAACATAAGAAAATAAAATTATTTACTTAGTCAAGGATCACAACTAGGACTATCATAGTGCAAAAATTCTCATGTTGGATAGGGTCCTCTCCCTATTCCATCATTTCCTTAGTCAAGATTCACATTCAGAACAATTACTGTTGACATAATCCCTTATTTAATTTGTTTCACTTAAATCCATATAGAGATAGTATTTTTATTGAATCATAATATTCATAGTGAATTATAAGTATCCATAGAGGATTTTAATATAGATGAAAAATACCATAAAATTTTCATTTGAACAGTTCATTGAAAATAAGCAAAATAACCTTTCTATTTGGTATCTTTGAAAAAAACATTTCTCAAAATATTAAAAAAATGGATTACACTAAAAATGTCCCTAAAAATTTTTGAATGAGTATTTATTGAAATAAATAGTTATGATAGAGGTAAAATACATTTATGTCATAAATTTAAAATAGAATATTCATTTCATTCATTTATAAAAACTAAAAAGTTATTCATCTTTAAAAATTTTGAAAAGATTCTTTGTACTCGTTTTTAATGAAATAAAAATTTATAAAAATAATCATTATAAAATACTTATGTATAGAAAATAACATCTATAAAATATTTTTAATAATGTGGACATAAGGAGAGTGATTCCTGACAAAAAAAAGAAAAATTAAGGTCAACTTTTCATAATAAAATTTCACAAATATTTTCTTTACTATATAGAATAAATTAGTAGTAATATGTGAATATAGTGTAAATAAGCATCATAAAAAAAATATATGAGGTCCAAATGATTAGGGTCATATAATTCCATTCAATGGTAATTTATCATAATAAATATTGACAGGAAAAGTGATTTTATCATAAACCCATACATGTTAAGTAAAATTTGAATCAAAACCCTATTGAAATAAAAAAAATAAAAATAGAAATTTAAAAAAAATTAATATAATGAGAATAATTATATAAAATATAAAAGGTTAATTATATTTACCATATAAAAACAAATATTCTTTTAAAATGAAACTTTTCTCAATGAAAAAATATTTAGACGAAGAAACCTTACCTTATGTCTGTTATTCCATCATATTTGTTTAATCCTTAAATATATTAAAAAAATATTATAAAACTATTATTGAAATATATTCATGTGAATATTAATATATATCATTCCTTTATAATTTATAATTACCATTTTATTATTATTATATTTTTAAAATGAACATTTTATTAGAAACTTGTCATGCATGTTTCAATTTTTCAGTTCTGTTACATAAAAAAATTTCATTATTAAAACTGCTCAAAAATGATATTAACTAAATAATTATAACATTTATTAATTATAAAAACTTTTGAAAACATTCTTATAAATTATAGATAAAAATTAATTACATCATGTTGTGAAAATTTTTATCCATACATATGTACAAATTAAGTTTTCACATAGAATAGTTGAAATAAAAGAAATATACAGATTAATTAAAAATTTTAGAAATATTATTATATAATATATATAATATAATTTTATTAAATATATTCTTATTACCTTCCTTGTAAATAGGAATTGGAATAAGATTCATATCTCTTTGTAGAGTGGTAGTCCACATGTATGCATGAGAGATGTTATCATTTTCTAGTGGATGTGAAATACAATGAAAAACAATATATCATTAACGTCAAAAAAATTAATAGTAATTTTACTTATTCCATAATTCAAATATGGTTATTGAACAGTTTTTGGATTTTTAATATGAAATAAACATGAAAAATATTAGTAAGAACATATACTACTTTTTTATGTATACTCTTTTAAAAAGCACATTCAGACTTATTATATGTGTATTTTGAAAAGAAAATCAACACAATATCATTGATAAGTATGTTTTAAGATTATTTTGGTAAATCTGGGTTGATTTTAGGGGCTCAAGATGTGTGTATAATTAAGAATAAGAGGATCCCTTCTATAAGTAAGGGGAGTGACACACCTATAAATATGAAGAATTTTAAAATGTAATATAGTAACTCTCTTGTGAATGTCGATAAAAATTTTCTCATTTTTATAGTATGGCATAAAATAAAAATACATTCAAACAATAGAGATTAAATATACTTTATATTATTTAGGCCTCTATCTATTTAGTTCAATACCTCATTAACCATTTTGTCTTTCACGATAGAAATGAATTTTTACCTTGGTTTTATTTATAATTGAAAAACAATAAATTAAAATAATTAATAAATTTGGAAATTTTGTTTCCAGACATTAAATCAAGTTTATTAAATTCGATTTATATATTTTTTAAAATACATTTTTAAGTAATTCCACTAAATTCAAGGGAAAATATTTTTTGAAAAATAAAATTTGAAGTGTAAAATAGAATTTATTATATTTAATTTTCAATTAAAAATAATTAGATGAATGTTATTATAAATTATTAAATATATTATCTAAACCTTTCATTAAAATCATTCGCAAGTATTAATTAATTAAATTCTCAATGATAAAATATATAGTGTGTAATTAAAAATTTCCCACAAATGTATTTTTTTTAGAATATAGATTATTTTATATTATATTATAACCAATTTATATCCAATAAATTAAATTTAAAAATGTTTAAAAAATTAATTTAAATTTTTTTAATAATATTAGTTAATTTTTTAATAATAAATATGGAATGTTAAAATTTATAATAAACCAAACATCTCAAAACAAATCTTTTGGATCAATAGTATTTACTAATTGAATTAAAAATTAATTTTTACCATTATATTTTATTTAAATAACATATAATGTGATTCATTTTATAATGGTTAAGAATTATCCACACAATTTTGGTTCTTTTTTCTTTATATTCTATATAACCCATTGAGTTTATTAATAGTAAATATATTTTAAAATCATGGGGTGTTATATTCTAACATTTGATAATAATTTATCCTTATAGTTATGTTACTTTTATAAGAATTATTGAGGACACTTATACCACATCACATCTTTGGGTTCCTACATAGGTTCCTCAAATGTATGGTTACACTAAAAAACTATGAAGATGTAAGTGGTCATGTTTCACAACACATTATATCTTTCATCAAGAATATCAATTGATTGTTCTATATATGAAAGGCCATGCTTCAATGGCATACCCATTGAGTTCCAGAGACATTATAGTTCGGGAATATACTTCCTCAAAACTAATACATGGAACACATCATAAAAATGATACAAATTCATTGGAAGTACAAAGAAATAAAAAATTGTTCTCATATGAAAAATAATTTTATAGTGGTTAATATATTTAGGGATAAACATTCCATTATCACCCCCAGCTTAATTTATTCGGGTTTTTATGTATTTTGGGTTTAGAGTCAATGGGTAAGTGCTTATATTTATGATATATGAGATAAACGATAGTATGGAATTTTGAAAAATCTATAAGATTAATTAAAATCATAAAACTAGGTTTCATATTGTAAACTATTTAGTGAAATACAGTAAAAATATTTAAAGTGTAAATTGTTTCCCAATATTGTGTAAAAAATTTATTCCCTAATGTGAGTTTACAATGTAAGATGAGTTTTTATAAAAAATTAATAAATAAAATTAGTATTTTATAATAATTGACACTCGTTAAATTGACGACATAAATTATAAATTTATTTTGTAAACAGTTCAGAATATGAGAATATTACATCGTCCGTCATATGTTACTCTCTCATATGTTGATACAATGTTTGTCAAATACTCCTAGGTTTACCATATGAAATTTCTGGTGAACTTACCCATCTGAACTATATTTAAAATGAATATTTGATAGTTTTTTCGAGAAATTACATGTTAGGGTATCCTTCTTCTTCCACTCTTTGGATTACTATGAATTGTTTCACCAAGTACCATATATTGGTGTGTAAGAGTGGCTCTTTTTCATTTGGATTCTGGGTGCTGATATCTTATTAGGGTTTAATAGAAGAACAAAATGAATAGGTTGATCTATGTAATATTTTATGATCTACTTTAAAAACATAATCAACATAGGTGGAATCTATCTCACTCTATAATTCTAAAACATGATAAATTTATCTTTGATAAATTTTTCATATTCATTTTGGAAGTATCTTATGAAATATAAATATAAAATCCCTATATGATGTGATTTCATTAGGGTGGGTTTTGTAATATTTTATTCAAATTTAATTAAATATTTTCTTGGAAGTTTTTTATAAAATCATTACTATGTGTTCATATCGATATGGAATGTATAGTGCTTGGAATTGCCATCATTAGTGATTGTATGGAATTATTTTGGGAAGAAGTACCATAATAAAATGGTGTCACCAATGGATGTATTGGTGAAAATATGAATCTAAACTCTTGAGTTTTTCTAGGTAAATGGATTCATGAATTGTGTGTGGGAATGGTTGTAAATTATGATGATTATACGAAACAACAGAAAATGGTTTTGAAGGTTTTATTTTATTTTTTCAATATAAATGGTCTATAGAATTGATATAAATTTTTTATTTCTTCTTCTCAGATCATTAAAAAATTTGACAAGTCATTTTATTCCTACAATCATGTAATGGGAAGTGTCTTGTTAAATCCTACTGAGTGATATGACCACCCCATTCTTGGGAACTTTTTTGTGTTTTCCAATTTTAGCTACTAAGATATAGGGAAGGATACTATTTCAAACTTCTATAGTTCTAGTCCTTGTAGTTGTGGTTCATTTTCTAAATATAGATCTAGGGAGTGTCTTTATACTTCTCTAGGATGGTGCAACTTTGGTACCAATGAATTTTTATTTAGATTCTTAACCTTTCATTTTAATTTTTACATCTAATGTACTCTGATATTATTTTTATATTAGTATTTAATTAGCATATTATTTTTATTTTTCATTTATAAGTTATTTTTTCTTTGATGTTTTATGCTTTTTGATAGGATTTATGGGTTCTTAAGGAAAATCACCCTACAATTTTCTATTAATCCCTATACATTTTCTACTAGCCTTTGGCATCTTAGGGATGTATCATATGGTTAGTTTCATTTCTCCTCTTCTCATGACAATAAAGAGGGGTTGGGTGTCACAAATGGTATAAATTTTCATCAATATATGAGTTTGGTTTGTTGAAAGGAGATAGTAATATAATAACATGATTTGTATATCTTAAAAATACATAGATAACCTATTTATATTTAACATCACGTTATCATCATTGTTTGGATATAAAATCGTTCTGAAAAACTTCTATAGTTAATGTTATCTCATTATCATGGGTTTATATAGTGATTATTTCATTTCATGAATTAGTATAGAGACTTCCCACTGGGACTGAAATATATATATATATATATTGTTCAAATTATTTCTTAAAAAGTTTCAAATGGTTTATTTTTTAAATGAAAGGTTCCTTAGTTCTTTATCATAATAAGTATAATTTTTTATAATGTTTCAATTTTTTAAATACATCAATTAGAAGAGAGAAAGTGTATAAATGTTGTATTTCCCTGGTTATAGAAAATGGAACTAGAAAGACACCCTAGAATTTAGTAGGAAGAAGTTGTTAAAAATGTGGTCACAACTAAGCCACAAGCGAGCCATCAACATTTATAGGTTATTGTAAAAGTATTTCAAGCTATAGACAGTGGAAATGGAAATGATTAACCAAGGAAACCAGATCATTCATTGAAGTTATTCGAGTAGGATCCACAAATTTTTTGATAGTATTATTAACTTATAAAATTATAAGTATGGATAAGATGAATGAATATATTCTTTGATTTTATTAGCACACATGACGAGAAAATAATTAATTGTTTGAACTATATGTTCAACAACCTTTCACACCAATAGTGGGATTTATCTAACTAGGATAAATTCATCCAAGGGAGATAGGGGAAGCATTTTAAAAAAATATTTATAAAATAATTATATCCATACACTTTTAAAATAGAGTGAATAATAAAAATCTTCATCTTAAACTAAGAAAATGTATCTCTCACAAAATATGAATCTATATTTATGAACATGGTCTGTCTCACTATAGAAATAGATACTATTTAATCATTAAAGGAACATATCATAGATTCAGTATTGTGACTAGAGACTTGATCCAATATGGTGGTCCTATTAATGTGGATTATATGGACACATTTAATAGGGATGAAGTGGAATAAATAGATATTTTTATGAATCCTACTGGAGGTATCAGGTTTATTTTAATAGGAATAATTTTTAATATTATTGATTAAAATAAGATTATGATATGTGTAAATTATCAGGAAGGGTTCAAAGTTGAGACGCATCCCTCTAAATCAGTTAAATTTCATGGATGATCAAAATGAAAAGAAGGATTTTTCTAATGTGGTTCAATAATGAATAAGAAGAATGAATGCACGAAACCACTAATGAATTTACATCATTGATAAAATAAAGGTAATTCCAATAAGCCTTTTCATAAATATATTTTATTTTTAAGTGAAACTGGATCAACTTTTCTTCAGCATTTATACACTTGAATGGATAAATAACATATGTTGTAACCCTAATTCGAGAAACTCTGAGCGGATGTATAAATTTTTTACATTGGTATAAGTCATAGGAAATCAAATCCTGATGGACTGAATAGTATAGCAGTCTTGGTAAAATAGATAGAGGCTTGATTCATATTAGTTTTCTAACCCTCATGTACTATCAACTTCTTAATGACCCCATTAGTCATTTATGGTTTCCCAATTGACTTTGGTGGAGATGAATCGACTTTCCTCTTTTCCTTATTTTGTTCATTCTATTTTTTTGACATTCCTTTTCAATAACAGATGTTTCTTTGTCCAATCTTTATTTTTTTTCTATTTTGTATTTATCACTTACTTCATCTAGGATATATTTTCTTCTCCATTTGAAATAAATCTTTTCCCTAATAATCACTATTTGAATTTTTATCTCTATAACATTCATGAAATTGACAAAAATTTAATTAATGAAGTAAGGGAAAATATATTTTCAACTTAATTAAATATTTATTTACAAATTAAACAAAAAATAAATAAAACTATTCTAAACAGAAAATTCTCATACCATTTAATAAATATAGTATGAATATATAAAGTAATTATAGTGTGTCTCGGGTTTTCTTTCCTTGGTGTTAAAAATACATGTAACCATAGTGTAACAACCCTTGAATATGGTGAAATATTATTTACATATTTTAATTTTGAAAAATATGAAAATAGAGAATATCAAGTTTTTTATTTATTAAAATATCTTTACTTCTCTAAAATCTTATGAGAAATAATATATGTGTTTCCTTCTAAAGGAATATCAGTTATGTCTGCTACTTGCTGAATGTAAAACTTATATTTTTCACCAAAAATATTAAATATAATTACATCCATATCAAAATAAAAAATAAATTTTACTAAATAATATAACTCATTCACAATTTCTGGATAATGAAGGTCAAATACCACTTTCACAATACAAACTCTTTCTCAACCTTGAATATGCATAACATCTTTCAATAATGAGTCAGTTTTTTCATTCCATTATTGTTCAAATATTCTATAATTCACAACATCATAGTTAGAAAAATATTCTTTAGAATTCATCTTTATGAATCTAATAAAAAGAATATGTTATTTTCAGAATAATTAGATCAGACTGATTTAAATCTATTAAACAAAGTAGAAAATTGAGGGTCGGGAGTTGAGAGATAATTCAGAGAAAAATGATATGGTATGTGGTGACCCACGATGATATGAATATTCTTGGTGGTGACCCTTCACATTCCCTAGATCTAAAGGTTCTGAGTAAAACCCTAATATTATCTAATAGTTCATATTAATTCCTTAATTTTTAGCAACATATTCTAAAATCATAAAGTAGTTTTTATGAAAGCATTATTTTTGGACTAAAACATTTTTTTGTTTACAGAAACTTATTTTTTTTTAAAAAAAATTATATAAATTAAAAATATGTAAATTTAAATTAATAACATACATAAAAAATAATAAAGAAACCAAAATATTATGAAAAAATCTTCATGGAGAAGTATTTTACCTTTTGGTATGAAATCATGCTCAGTAACATATTGTTCATTATTTTCTAAAATATAATTCATTTGATAAAATTTATAAAAAAATATTGTTCAAAAACAAATATTTTGTAAGATTATTTGTTTAAAAAACATTTTTGTAAATAATTTATCTCCAAAAAATTAAAACAATAGTATTTATAAAAGACTAAATATTTTTGAAACACTAAATATTATGAAATATTTTTAGAAAAAGTTAAATTTTAGATATTTTTGGAAAATTTATAACATCTTACACCCCCATTAAAATGGATTTAATTATTTTAAGTATATTGGTAAACAATAGTAGATATGAATAATCATTATTTATTCACCAATCATATGTTTTGATTATTATATTCAAATCCATCATAATTTCAGGGTTTTTCAAAAATATCCTGAATTTGTTCTTTCATTTTGATAAATTATAAAATGTTATCTCCATTTTTTGTATGATCCTGAAGAAAATAGTGTATTATATCAATACCTTTTTTCATGAGTGATTTGATCCATTTTTTACATAAGGTAATGTAACTTTTGTTATCCCTCAATATTTTAGTTTTACTGAAACTTGATCCATACAATGTGAGTGTCGGTTGAATTAAACAAATTGATCTCAAAAACATACAACCATCACATATTAAAATTATATAGTGGAATGTGCTACTTAGTGTTGTTTTTTAAAATATAAAGAGTCTCTAGATTCTAATAATATGAGACAAGTTCTAGATGTAATTTTTCTATCAATTCTGCATCCACCAAAGTTATCACTTGAAAATATCTTTAATTCAGAATAATTTCCATAAGACTAATTCTAAAAAAATTTATAGTTCTCTTCAGATAATGATTTTTTTATAGAAACAATCTTGGTATCTTTATTATTTTCTTGATATATATCACACAAGGATTCAGAAATCATTTAATTAGGAAAACTAGATGTTAAGTATATTAATCTTCCAGTAATTCCTGTAATGTTTTTTATCAACTGGTATCTTAGATTCATCAATATATAATGTATTTTTAGTTCACATATAAGTACCAATAGTTTTCATATGTTTATATAATACTTTCTTAAGAAGGAATTTTAAATTCTTAAGTTGAGATATAAAAATTTCTTTTGTATTTTTTTTGAAATTGACGACCCAGAAAATATGTATCTTCACCCTCCAGTCCAATCACAAACTCAGATTTTATACCAACCCAAACTCTCATTAATGAAAATTCATCTTGATCTAATTAAAATTATTATTATGTAAAATGGTTATATAAAATATTCAATTATTTTCTTTTTTATTTTAAAATATCGTAAATAATTGTGACCATTGCTAATATAGTTATTTAATAGTTATCACACGATTAGTATAAATATAGGGCTTTAACAAATCCAATTTACTCAGACAAAGGAACTGATGGCCTCATCTAGTAGACTGGCCCCATAAGAAACCCATTTTTCAGAGCTCAAAAATGAGGTGGTGTCATTGGGCTTCAATCTTGACCAATCCCAAGTTGAACATCAACATGTTAAGCATGAACGGAACTACCTACAGGAGAAGCGGAAGTTGATAGAGATTACCACTCGAGCGAAGTTATCTGATCCACCCCAAGAGTCAGTCACCATCGCACACCTTACCCATCAGTCTTATGAGGGTGTTATAAGGTGTTATATAACAATACACTCGTACTATAACTATGTACATAATTTTTGTATATAAAATATATATTCATTTTTTTATTGTTACATTATAAATAGTTTTTAAAGGAAAATAGCATTTTTAGTTAATTAAGAAAAATATTTTTATGAATTAATGGATTTTTAATTAAATATTATTTTAATAAACTATTATTATTATTAAATTAATTTTTATTAAATATAAATGGTCCTATAATTTTTATGAGTACAATTGTAATTTTTATTTAGGTTTGAATGTTTTTTTTTGTCAAAACTCATTAATTTTCGATAAATGTTAGTTTTTAATTTAAAAGTGAAAATTCACATATTTTGAAAATTATTCAAATAAAATGAATATTATTTTTGTAATCTGGATGTCAAAATTTTCCAATGGTAAATTTTTCATAATTTTCTGAGATAATCAAATTTTTGGGTAAAAATTAAATACTTTTTAATTATATAATGTGGTTTATGACATCATAATGACCAAGTAGTAATATAATAAAATACTATAAATGATATGTTCTGACAATATATGTTTTATAGTTAAAATAATTTGATTTTATATTTACTTTATTTATTTTACAAAGCCTTAGTGGACCCTCCAAGACTTATAAAAAACATTGTCTTTTAAATTGTTTTCCTTGAGAGTGTGACTCACCTCCACATAAGCAAGCTTAATATATTAACACGTTTGGACATTTTCATTATAAAATATTGTTTTCCACTCCCCTTTAGAAATAACCATGTGAAAAAACCATGGGTTGGTTTGTGGTTTTGATTAGTTTAATGTGTGGTGTCCCAAACCAAAATAATAAAGAATTTCCTCTTCTTTCATATATAAAACCACCAACTCTCCCACTTCCTCCTCACTAAAAGCCTTTTGAGTTCATCCAAACTCTTCGATAATCTCTCTATAATCCTCCTAAGTCACCCCAATCTCCCAATAAGCCTCTCTCAAGCCCCTCTCAAGCCTTTGGGATCACACTACCAAGTAAAGGATTCCTTCCTTTCTCATTTTCTCCAAGATTATTAATATTGTTTTTTCATTTTATTTTCAATTATAAATGTTGGGGTATGATTTCACACCTCCCCCATAATTTTTCCTTGATGTTTGAATAATTATAGACCCATTTCTCTTTCATTAATGACTCCCATTTACACCTGTTACCATGCTGAAATTCCATAAGGAATTTCTTTCTCCTCATTTACATTCAAGACATTCTTTTGTATTATGAATCTAAAATTATATTACTCATGTAGGGACATGTATATATATGACCCCATACTGTCTATTTCATGTACATATTATGGGACACCCCATTCTCTTTCATTTACCATTATTATGAATTCTTATGTCACGCCGTTATGCTGCCGAAATCGCACCACGATTTTCCAAGCCAAAGTCATTTTGTAGTGAATACCTTGCCCATTTCTCTATCAATCGTATTCACCTTTATGAACATTGACTTACTATTTAAATAGTTTCATATATGTATTACATATTCCTTTATCATGTAGTAAATGATGATTTTGAATGATTCCAAGTTGAATGATCCATGTGGCACACTTTTTCATGAAATGAAATTTTTAAGAAGGGTATGCCCTGATAGCACTCCAATGCATTAGGTACGATAAATCAAGTGAAATGAGGGTTTACACTTACTAATTCAAATGAAAAGAGGGTTTACTCATGCTAATTCATGTTCAATGAGGGTTTACTCATTCTCCATGTGCAATGAGCCTTAGATCTTACTAATACCATGTTAAGTGTTGTTGCAACATTTCCATGTTATGATAGTCATTCTATATTAGTCCTTTATGTTCATGTTTATATTAGGATCCATTTATATTTATATTTCCTATAGTGTATTTTAATCTCCATGTTATACCTTTTTTATTCCCTTACTAGGCTTTATAGATCACTCTTTTCTTATGCATGTCCTTAGTTTATCCCATACAATGCTAAGTACGAGGGAATGTAGTGGTCATGTAAAAGATGTTTTCAATAATGATGTTATATTTCATGTTTTAAGTCATTATGCAATGTTACTACACCCCAAATACGCTATAACTCTTGATATTATATGTTTTATCAAGTGGATATTTTATGTAATAAATCATTTTTAAGTGTGTAATAAAAAGGAGGGTTGTTATAGTTGGTATCAGAGGATAAGTTTAGTTATTTTTGGGATTAGGATTAGAAAATCCTAGTAAAGCCTTAGAGATAAGACTAATTATAATAAAAACATCCCTAAATTGTGATGATTATTGTCTAAATGGTTTATCAGGAAAATAAATCTCTATTTGGATATGAAAAGGTAGATGAGGCTCTTTCATAGATGTACCTGGGAGTGAAAACTCTGACAACGTGTTTTGGGCTTGACCCGGGGTATCTTGGTACACGACAACAGGCTTTACTGCACTCTTGATTATGACACTCTTGGAGGATATTATTTGGTAAATTAATAAGCTCAGTATGAACCATTATTAAGGGAATAAAAAAATTCACCTAACAATAAATGTTGACAAGTATATCATGGATAACATAGATTTAAGCCTATAGATTCATAAGTTAAGAGAATAAATGTAATTTATAAATCATACATTTTTTTATCTGGATTTCCCTTTATATTTTACCCCTAATGTTCCTTTCATTAAGGAATAATAAATCATTAGACTTCAAGTAGTTTAATATCACAATTTTATCATGTCTAGAGGGTAACTCAAAATTAGATATGTTTCGTTAGTAGGATAAAAGATATTTCGAGATGGAAGGGGAAGAACCTCATACAACACTCTTGTCCCTTCCTAAGGACATACTAGCTATAATTATTGTGAAGTCAATCTCACATATCATCGAAACCATTCCCAGTGTTCAGCATTCTTGGAAGATGATCTACAACATATCAAACACATCTATACCACGGAATAATCAGGGATCATGGCTCACTTCTGATCAAATATTAAGCTCCCAACTCTCCCACCTCTCAAGATGATGGAGATACCATTAGGGTATTTTCTAATATTTCACCCTATCTAGAGAGTATGATGAACACTATGATTTTTTAATAGCTTCCGAAGAGGGAGACCTCCGAGAAGCCTATATATATAGTCTTGCCTTACTGTCTTTTTGGAAACACAAAAAATATATTACAAGAACCAAATTTCCAAAATTTTAAATTTGACACTGTCAGACTATTTTTAAAAAACCTATTACATGGCGATGTTTTGAACACAAATGTTAGAGACAAATTTTTTTAAAAAGTGAATCATTTTTTCCTTCGGTATGATCTATGTTGCACAGACTGAATTTGGACTAAGGAAGTGGAAGACCTTAAATGTGCATTGACGTATTATTACACTATATGGACCCTCACTCTCTGTGATCGATGAGATAATGGGCATTGGAAAATACATAATGGTGGTTGGTTATAAAACCCAAAGTTTTGTTTAAATTTCAGAGTACTTTTTTTCTTTAATCAAATTGTGAGGATGCAATTTTTTAAGGGGAGAAGATTGTAACGACCCAAACATTCATTAATGAAAATTCCTCTTGATCTAATAAAATTTCTTATTATGTAAAATGGTTATATAAAATATGAACTTCTTTGGTTTTGGATTTTAAAATACCTTTACAAATTTTTATCGTTTCTAATATAGTCGTTGAATAGTGATCGCGTTATTAGTATAAATATAGGGCTTTAACAAATCCAATTTATTTATACAAAGGATGTGATGGCCTCATCCAGTAGACTTGCCTCGTATGAAACCCATTTTCCAGAGATCGTAAAGGAGGTGGTGTCATTTGGATTCTCTCTTGAGCAAGACCATGCCAAGATTCAACATGTTAATCTTGAATGGAACCACCTACGAAAGAAGTAAAAGTTGAAAGATATTACCACCTGAGCAATGTTATCATAGCCACACCAAGATTTTGTCATTATCGCACACTTAACCATTCAGTAATATGAGTGTTTTATTAGGTGTTATAAGTTTTTATGTAAAAATACCCTAGTACTATGATTATGTATATTATTTTTGTATAGATAATATACATTCATTTTATTATTGTTACTTTGAAAAAAGTTTTTATAGACAAAATAGCATTTTTATTTAATTAAGAAATCTATTTTGAATAATTAATGTATTTTTTAATTAAATAATATTTTAATATGATTTTATTATTATTAAATTACTTTTTATTAATTATAAATGATCGTATAATTTGTGTGAATACAATTCGAATTTTCATTAAGGTTTAAAAGCTGTTTTTTGTCAAAACTCATGAATTTTCAATTAATTCCGGTTTTTATATTAAAAGAGAAAATTCAAATATTTAAAAAAATATTTAGATAAAATTAATATTATTTTTGGAATCATGATGTTGAAATTTTCCAATGGTTAATTTTTCATATTTTTTTGAGATAGTCAAATTTTTGGGTAAAAATTAAATACTGTTTAATTATATAATGTGTTTTAAGAAATCATAATGACCCAATAGAGATATAATAAAATACTATAAATTATATTTTAGGACAATATATGTTTTATCCTTAAAATAATGTGATTTTATATTTATTTTATTTATTTTACAAAGCTTTAGTGGACCCTCCAAGAATTATAAAACACTTTATCTTTTAAATTGTTTTCCTTAAGTGTTTTACTCACCTCAACATAAACAAGGCTCCAATTATAAGACATTCATCCATTGTCCATATAAAAAATATTTATCTCCACTCCCCTTTGGAAAAAACCATAGGCAAAAACCATGGGTTGGTTTGTGGTTTTTATTAGTTTAATGTGTGGTGTCTCAAACCTAAATAATAATGAATTCCCTCTCATTTCATATACAAACCCACACAAGATCACACATCCTCTTCACTCAAAGCCTTTGTAGTGTGTCCAACCACTACACTATTCTCTCTATAATTCTCCCAAGTCTCCCCAATCTCCCAATAATCCTCTCTCAAGCCCCTCTTAAGCCTTTGGGATCACACTTTCAAGTAAGGGATTCCTTCCTTTCTCATTTTATCCAAGTTTCTTAATATTGTTAAGTCCTTTTATTTTCAATTATAAATGTCGGGGTATGATTTTTCACCTCCCCCATGCTTCCCTATTTATGTTTTAATGATGATATACCCCTTTATAACTCATTAAATCCTTCTATGTACACCCGTTACAATGTTGAAATTCCTTAAAGAATTTTTCTCTTCTCATTTACAGCCAAGCCATCCTTTTGTATTGTGAATCTAAAATTCCATTTCTCATGTTTGGAAATGTATCTATATGACCCCATACTTTAAATTTAATATAAATATGATGATACACTCTATTATCTCTCATCAACTATTTTTATGAATTCTTATGTCACGCCGTTATGGTGCTGAAATTGGACCGTGATTTTCCAAGCCCAAGTCATTGTATAGTGAATACCATGCCCATTTATATATTAAGGGTATTCACCATTATGCATATTTATATATTGTTTAAATAGTTTCATTATGTATTCCATATTACTTTATCGTAGAATAAATGATGATGTTGAATGATTCCAGGTTGTATGATCCATGTGGCACACTTATGGCTGAAATGAAATGTTTTTGAAGGGTGCACCCTGATAACTCTCCAATGCATTGGGTAAAGATTAGTATCATGATACATCAAGTAAAATGAGGGTTTACTCATTCTAATTCAACTAAAATAAGGTTTTAATAATGCTAATTCAAGTGCAACGAGGGTTTACTTGTTCACCATGTGCAATGTGCCTTGGCTCACACTAATACCATGTTAAGTGTTGTTTCCACAATTCCATGTTATGATAATCATTCTATATCATGACTTTATTATCATTTTTATCTTGGACTCCATTTATATACCTACTTCCTAACTTTTAGTGTAATATTCATGTTATACCTTTTTTAGTCTTTTACTGGGCTCTATAGGTCACCATTTTCTTATGCATGTCCTCAGGTTATCCCATGCAATGATAAGTACGAGGAAATATAGTGGTCATATAAAAAAGGTTTTCAATAGAGATGCTATGTTTCATATATTAAGTAATTATTTAATGTTCATAATCCACAGAGTCACTAGACCTATCGGTCTTCTATATTTTATCAACTGAATATTTTATGTAATAAATCGTGTTTAAGTGTGTAATAAAAAGAAGGGTTGTTACTCTTGGTATCAGAGGATAGGTTTAGTTTTTCTTCAGATTAGAATAAGAAAACCCAGGTGAAGCCTTAGAGACAAGACTACGTATAATGAAAACATCCATAAATTGTGATGAGTATTGAGTAAGTGGTTTATCCAGAAAATACATCCATGTTTGGATATGAGCAGGTATAGGCGGATCTGGCATAGATGTACCTAGGAGTGAAAACTCTGACAAGGAATTTTTGGATTGACTGAGGGTATCCTAGTATACAACAATGGGCCTTGCTGCACTTTTGGTTATGACACTCCCAGGTATATGCTTTGGTAAATTCACAAGCTTAGTGTGAACCATTGTAGAGGTAAAAATGCCCCAAAGAATAAATGTTGGGAATTAGATCATGGATAACATAGATTGAAGCCTATAGATTCATATGTTATATAAATAAAAGTAATTTATATTTCATAAATTTCTGTCTCTGGATTACCCTTTATGTGTTACCCCTAACATTCCTTTCATTAAGGAATAATAAATCATTAGACTTCAAGTAGTTTAATATCACAATTTTATCATGTCTAGAGAGTAACACAAAATTTGATATGTTTCATCAACATGATAAAGGATAGTTTTGAGATGGGAGGGGAAGAACTTCATATAACACTCTTTTCCCTTTCTAAGGAAATACTAACTATAATTATTGCTATGTAAATCTTACATAGCATCGAAACCTTTTCCAGTGTCTTACTTTATTGTAATATGTTCTATGATATATCAAACACCTCCTCTATACCACGAAATCATCAGGGATCATGGCTCACCTATGATCAAATATTAAGATCCCAACTCTCCCACCTTTCAAGATGAGGGAGGTTCCATTAGGGTATTTTCAAATATTTCACCCTATCTAGAGAGTGTGATGCACTATTTGATTTTTGAATAGCTTCTGATGAGGGATACCTTTGATCAGTCTATATATATAGTCTTATCTTCCAGTATTTTTGGAAAATTAGACAATATATTAGAAGAACCACATTTAAAAAATTTCAAATATGACTCTGTCAGACCATTTTACAAAAACCTGGTACATGGTGATGTTTTGAAACTATACGTTAGAGATAATTTTTTTTTTCAAAAAGTGCATCATATTTTCCATCGGTATAATCCAAGTTGCACGTACTACGTCTAGACTAAGAAAGTGGAAGACTTTGAATGTGCATTGAGGTACTTTTGCACTAAGTGGACCCTCTATATCCATGATCGACATGATAATGAGGATTGGGGAATTCTTAATGGTGGTGGGTAAGAAACCTTGAAGACATGTTTAAATTTCAGAGTTCTTTTTGTATGTAATGAAATTGTGGGGACGGAATTTTTTTAAGGGGGAAGATTGTAACAACCTTGAAATTCATTAATGATAATTTTTCTTTATCTAATTAAATGTCTTTATATTTAAAATGGTTATATAAAATATTCACTTATTTAGTTTTTTATTTTAAAATACCATTAATGATTGTGATGGTTGCTAATATATCCATTGAATAGTTATCACATGATTAGTATAAATATAAAGCTGTAACAAATCCAATTTATTTGGAAAAAAGAAGAAATGGCATCATCTAGTTGACTTACCTTGTAGAAATCCCATTTTTCGGGGCTTGTAAAGGTGGTTTTATCATTGGTATTCACTCTTTACCAATCCCAATCCGAGATTCAATATGTTAATCTTGAACGGAACTACATATGGGAGAAGTGGACGTTAATAGAGATTACCACCCAAGCGATGTTATCCGAGCCACCCCAACAGTCTCTCACCATCGCAGACCTTAACCATCAGTCTTTTGAGGGTGTTATAAGGTTTTATGTAACGAGACCCTAGTACTATGATTATGTACATTATTTTGTATAGAGAATATACATTCATTTTATTATTATTACTTTGTAAATAGTTTTTAAAGAAAAATAAATCATATTTAATTAATTGATAAATCTATTTGGATGAATTATTTTATTTTTTAATTAAATAATATTATAATAAAATATTATTATTATTAAATTACTTCTTAATAAATATAAATAATCGTATAAATTTTATGAATATAATTGAAATTTTATTAAGCTTTGAAAGACTGTTTTTTTCAAAACTCATGAATTTTTTATAAAATGACATTTTTTATTTTAATAGTGAAATTTAACATATCTATAAAATTATTTAGATAAAATGATTATTATTTTTGGAATTAGGACGTAGAAATTTTCCAATGGTAAATTTTTCTTAATTTTTTGAGACAATCAAATTTTTGGGTAAAAATTAAATACCGTTTAATTATATAATGTGTTTTATGACATCATAATTCCCAATAGTGATATAATAAAATACTATAAATTATATTTTCATCTAATAGATGTTTTATCCTTAAAATAATTTGATTTTATATTTGTTTGATTTATTTTACAAAGCCTTAGTGAACCCTCTATGACTTATAAAACACTTTATCTTTTAAATTGTCTTCCTTGAGAGTGTGACTCACCTCCACATAAACAAGCCTAATATTTTAAGAAGTTAGGAAATTGGACTTATAAAATATTTTTTTCCACTCTCATTTTAAAAAACCCATGGGAAAAAACCATGGGTGGGGTTGTGGTTTTTATTAGTTTAATGTGTTGTTTCCAAAACCTAAATAATAAATTTTTCCCTCTCGTTTCCTATATAACCCCACCCAAGATCCCACTTACTCTTCACTCAAAGACAATGGATCTTGTTCAACCTCTACCCTACTCTTTCTAAAAAACCACCCAAGTCACTTCTAGCTCCCAATAATCAACTCTCAATCCCCTCCCAAGCCTTTGGGATCACACTTCCAAGTAAGGGATTATTTCCTTTCTCATTTTAGACAAGTTTATTAATATTGTTATGTCCTTTTATTTTGAATTAAAAATGTTGGGGTATGATTTTTCACTTCCCCCATACTGAACTATTTATGTTTTAATGATGAGAGTCCCATTTATATCTCATTAATTCCACCCATGTACACCCGTTACCATGCCAAAATTCCGTAAGGAATTTCTCTCCTCATTTACATTCAAGCCATTCTTTTGTCTTATGAATCTAAAATTCCATTACTCATATTTCAAAATGTATCTATATTAACTATAACTATAAATTTAAGGTACATATTATGAGACACCACATTCTCTCTCATCAACCATTTTTATGAATTCTTATGTCACGCTATTATGCTGCTGAAATTGCACTTCGATTTTCCTAGCCAAAGTCATTGTGTAATGAATACCATGCTCATTTCCCTATAATGCGTATTCACGTTTATGAAAATTTACATATTTTTTAAATTTTTTCATGCATGTATTCCAAATTTCTTTATCATGGAATAAATTATGATGTTTAATGATTCCATGTTGTATGATCCATGTGGTGCGCTTATGCTTGAAATAAAATGTTTAAGTAGAGTGCATCCGGATAGCACTCCAATGTTGTGGGTAAAGATTAGTATCATGATAAATAAAGTACAATAATGGTTTACTCATTATAATTATAGTGAAGTTAGGTTTTAATCATTATCTAAGTGCAAGGATCCTTGGTTCATTCTAATAACATGTTAAGTGTTGTTGCCACATTTCCATGTTACTATAATCATGTAATATCAGGACTTTATGTTCATGTTTTTCTTGTGCCCCATTTATATGCTTATTTCCTAAAATGTATTTTAATATTCATGTTATAACTTATTTATTCCCTTAATGGGATTTATAGTTCACCCTTTTCTTATGCATGTCCTTATGTTATCCCATGCAATGCTATGTATAAGAGAATGTAGTGGTCATGTAAAGGGTGTTTTCAATAAAGATGTTGTGTTTCAGGTTTTAAGTCATTATTTAATGCTCCCAAGTCCCAAATACACTAGACCTCTAGATCTTTTATATTGTATCAATTGAAGATTTTATGTAATAAATCTTGTTTCAAGTGTGTAATAAAAAGAAGGGTTGTTATAGATTTCATAATATTAGGTAAGGAATCTTATAATGTTTTTTTATTTTAACTAAATATAATTCAATTAAAATAAATTTAAAAAATTATGGTATTTTTAAGAACATATTTTCTAATAAAAATTGGATCTATATCTCTCATAACAAAGTTCTTTTATAACAAAAATCTAGTAAAACTATCATAAGAGGCTCTAGGGACTTGTTTATGTTCATAAAGTTCCTTAGTATGATTAAAAAATGTTTTTGATATTTGGTATTTTCAAACCCAGGGTCTTTTCTATATAAACATACTCTTGCACATATCCATTATTAAATGCACACATCACTTCCATTTTAAATATTTTAAAATAAAGGAATTCAAAATATGCAAGAATTATTCAAATAGATTTTATTTTTTCTATTAGAGAATATGTTTTTATATACTATTTCCTATTTTTGTTTAAATATATTAGAGACAAGCATATAATTATTTATAACTATTATTCTATTTCAATCATATTTATTCAAGAAACTCTATTTTATAGAAATTAAAAAATTATCTTTAATTCATTCAACCAAATTCCATACATGAATTATCTCGAATTCATTGAGTTCACCTTCCATTTCTTTTATACAATCTTCATCAATTAAATCATGACTAGAATACCACGGTTCTAATTGTAATTAAAATGGATATATTTGATATGAATTTATTAAATAACTTCCAATTACAACTAAATTATCTATATAACTAATGATGTTTTCACTAGGATGATTCATAAGTATCAACTAATTCCATTGGTTTAAAAAGTTATTTTCCTCAATGACATGTTGAATTTATTATTGAGGTAGACCATTAAATGTATATTCTTCATTTTCTATCATATTATTAGAGTATCCAAAAATTGGTTAAAAATAAAAATTTTGAAATAACTTCTGAATATGTGGTCTAAGGTTGATTGAAAAAAAGGATCAGTTTTCTCAAATTTAATAGGTACATATTCCTCAATAGTACATGTATTTTTATTAAAAATATTTATTTAATATTAGTTTTAGAATAATTAAAAAATATAAATTCATCTTATTTTGGATAAAATATATGTATGTTATCTCTAGTATTATGAATGAATACATTTCAACCAAATAAAATGAAGTATGAGTGTTTTTGTTTTCTTATTTTCCACCACTCTGAAGGAGTTTTACTAATAAAACATATTATATAATTTTATTTATAGTATAACTGGAAATGAAAAATTATTCACCCCAAAAAATCTTATCAACTAAGTATTCAATCATCATGGATCTATTAATATCTTGAATAACTCAATTTCTTCTTTTGACTACACTATTTTTCAGTGGAGTTTTAGGTGTTAAATATTTATGTTTTATAAATTTTTAATACAATAAGTTTAATAATCAAAATTAAAAATTTCCCCACCATGATCACTATAAATATTTATAAAAGATATTAATTTCTCATTTTTAAATATGGATAAAAAATTTAAAACAAAAGAAGATTGCATATTAATTTTCAAGAAAATATACCCATGTATATCAAGTTTAATTATAATCTAAAATAACCTAGTATTTTCAACATATAATCCATGTTTGTGTATGAACAAAAAAGACCAAGTGAACTAATAGTAAAACATCATTATTTGAGACATCAATTATATATTTAAAAAATTGTCTTATTTTTATTTCTGAATTAAAAAGGATCACAGACATTTGATGTATCAAACATATGTTCTAAAAGATCATTCAGAAGTCCATTATTAACTAAGATATCTACTAATCTAAAATTTTATTGTACTAATATTCAATTCCATAAACATGATTGATCTGACATTTCACTGTGGCATGGTAGATATTGGTACCTAAGTTCTTTTATGTTTTTTTTATAATTATCTTTTCCATGTAAATAATTAATAAATTATTATTTATAACTATTAAAAATGAATTTTGAATTATTAATATTCATCAGATATCCCTCATCACATGATTCACGTCTGCTAAAAATGTTTTCATATAAACTAGAATAAATAAAACTTAAAAAATAATATATATTACAAGAAGAATAATGTTACCTATTTTGATGATTTATCCCTAAAGAATTATCACAAAAGTTAACTTTTAAACATTTTAATTATAAAATCAATGTATCCAATTAGATCTATAGATAAAACATTATCCATGAACCATATATTTTTTTTGGTACTTTTGTTATCTTCCTGAAAACATGAAAACATTTCAGAACCCACAACTCCTTGAGTCTAGTATTATTAGAATGAATGGTTTTCAGAATCAAAATCTCTTTATCTTTACCATGTTGAGAAAATGTAAATTATTTTGAAAGATTAAACTTATTAAATCTTTAGGATTGAACTTAATTTAAATATAATTTATTCTTTGAGTGAAAACCATATTGACATTTAGTGAAAATAGATCGCCTTTCATAACAATTTTTTTCAAAAGATAGGTTTTATATTTGAAATATCTATTCTGGATACATATCTAAAAGGTATAATTTCATTAAAAATTATATAAAAATTCTCATAAAAATGGTAGATTTTCATTAAATATATATCAATATAGACATTTTTGAGCTTAGTCCACAACTAAATTCATATCCCTATTAGTATTTGTAATGAAATTTTATTTTTCCAAATCATATATGAAATTCTTCAGAATTATAATTCTGTAGTTCATTTAAAATAATATTGTTTTCAAAATTAATTTCATCTAAATAATTTTAATGATTTAATATTACATTATTAAAGGTATAAATTCTTTAATTTCTTTCACATTTTTTCCTGAGCAGTATAATTGTTTTTATAAATCATACATTTATCATTTTAATGTAATTTAGAAAATATAGAAACCTATTTAAAATAAGGTAAAAGTTGTTTTATTATATTTTATAATATTATTAATTGAAATAACTTTAATTTTTATCATCAATGTCAATCTCTGTTTAATTCTCATTTAGAGTATCATTTGTTAGACATTTAGAAGTTATGTTTTCCATTATAAAGTTATTGATTTTTGTAATTTCACTATAGAATCCAAAATTATATTTATCTTCATAAGAACTATTAGAATACCATTTTAAATAAATATCTACACCACTTACACTCCTTTTATATTATTCTTTCAGAGTCATCATATATTTTTCTTGAAATAATTTTTATAATTTTTTCGGGAATACCTTTCATTCTTATCATTTCATTTCAATTTCAGACAGCATGGTCTAATATGTCCATCCTTTATATATTCATAATAGATAACTTATATAAATAATTTTTTTCACTTATATACTTTTTATTATTAATATATCTATTTTTTATATCTTTCATTCCAGTTATAATTTTCATCCACTATACATGATTTGATAACTCATTTCAATATTATTCTAAAGAACTTCTATTTTAGTCAACTATAATATTATTATTATTAGTATATATTGATATCATTTAAGCTAAATGAACATTACTAGGATTAGTAGATGTTTTTCTAAGGAGACTCCTCCATTATTCATTTTTAAATTTTTAGAATACATATTAAATTTTCTCTCATTTTTCAAAAGAGTTCCAATAAGAACATAAATAGTTAGATGTGTGATTCTACATATGTCATCTATATAAGTTATCTTATACTCCCATTCATATTAAATTGTTTCAATAATATATTCAAATACTATTTCATTATTAACATATTTTTATTCAAGAGATTGTAAACTATTTACAATATTAATAAATCATTGATTCAACATTGCAACTATTTTACTAGGTATAAAATAAAAATATTGATAGTCGACACAAAACATAGCTCTAATAATTTTAAAAAAACATTTTTGTTCCAAAATGTGTACATTAAAATTTCTTCAAAATTATTTTTATAGATTCAAAGGATAATATCTAATTGTATATTTCTCTAGTCATAAAATAAATTAGAGTATTCCAAACTCTATACTTAAACTTATATTCTAACTTCTCAAGATTTGTATTGATAGTAACTCGTTTCTTAAGAATATCTTAATTTTAAATCAATATAAAAAATTAAACATCTTTATTATGTCTCTCCAATACTAATAATAAAAAACATTAATGATTAGTGGTATAATAGGATTTATATTTACAATAGTATGAACATTTAGACATTCTATCCTATAGAAACAAAAACTACTACTACAATTTTCACATTAGTGTAATATCAATTTATAAACAAAAGTTTATAAAAGAAATTTTAAAACCATTAGAAAATTGAAGTATAGGGAGAAATTAAAACCAATAAGTATATTAGTAAATTATTCTATGATATCAATTAATTGATAATAAGAGTATATTATGGCTACAATAGATAGGAGATTTGTAGTTTAAAAAAAATAAGTAATATAAAACCAAACCTTGTTTGTTATAATTACTAGGATCTGAAATTGTTCAATGATCTAAGTATGTGAATAAAACCATGAAGTATTCCAATAAATTATATTAACTAATAGGATTCATATACATACCAATAGATTATATATTATAAAATCATAGCAAAGAAATTCAATATAAAATCAATATAGAAGAAAACCCTGATAAAAATTTAAATTCAATGATTCTAAAAAACTAATAATTAATTACAAAAACAATTATAAAGTAATTATACTAATTCAACATAAGTGTTCTGGATGTTTGAAATCCTAACTTAGGATATCCATGTTTTACAACCCAATTTTCAGGTCTATCTTTCAACACCATAATTTCCCTTGACTTGAAGATCGGTATAAACTCTATCTTTCAATACCCTAGAATCACTTGATTAGCCTATTCAGTGTTAACCATATTCCTATCCTCTTAATCACTCGATATGAAACCCATATTAGTCATAGAATAACAAATAAAAAATGTTCTATGAAATGTTCAATCCTTATAATGGATTCATTAGAACAAAAATTCTTTAAATGTTTATAAAGAGTTGGAGAGGGATGTTAAGATGAGGAATATTCATATATGTTGAGTTGAAAAATGCATCATATCCTAGATTCTTCAATACACTCTTAGTTTTAGGAATCCCTCTAAAAATAAATTATCTATGAATCTCATAGTTGGTTGCAATAACCAAATATGTTTGACACTTGATAGTTCAGAAAATTATATCTTCACATTATTTCATTTAGTTTCACTATTGCAATGTTTTTAATAAAAGAATTTTTTTCTATTGGAAAATATTATAATTATATTATTATAACAATTTTTATTATAATTGAATGAATTCTTCATTGGATAGATGAAACTCTACTGCACTACTAGCCTAAATATTATCACACTGATAGAATAAATATCATCACATAGATAGACTAATATTAGTCACGCTGATAAACTAAATAGATCACACACCAAAATTCTAAATATCATGATACCAATAGATTATATATCATCATAACAATAAACTAGATATAATTACTATGAATTATTGGATGTGGTCATACCTATAAATTGAATGTTATTAATCTGATGGACAAGAATGTTATTAATCTACTGGAATAGAATATTATCAATCCTATAGACCAAAATATCATCAATTTGATAGAATGAAATTTAGTCTTTCTAATTGTAACATCCCAACCAAACTTCCCACATGGACGGTTGCTAGACTAGTTACCACATGACCTCAAGAGCACCTCACATCATTCCAGAGGCTAAATACTAGAGGCGAGTGTCTAATGGAGGTATAGTGGGGAGACTATACCCTCATAATTATAGTAGTTCTGTGGTAAATCAGATTGTATATAATTAGAAACAACAGAATCAATAATAATACATGAAAACTAGTGTAGGATAAATAAAATATCTATGTAAATATGTCTAGGGACCAACATAAAATGATGCATATCCATGTGATTATACAAGATAAAATAAAAATAAATATGTTAAATTAAAGAAAAAGGTCCCAACGGGTAACACCACAAGAATCCTAACTACTAGATCAGTCATGTTTTACCTAGATCACTAGAATACCACACAACACAAAACATATGTGAAGGACATGTGATCAGGAAGATCTACTAGGTTACCTCAAACTAATGGCATCATGAGTTGGGTGTGATAAATAATCTCAGTAGGCAGGCATCCTTAATGTCTAGGATGATCTAATTAATGAATTAACTAAAAATGAAATGTGTGATAATATTAATCCCATGGAACCAGATAAAAAAATCACCTTGAACCAAGTTCTTAAAAGGACACCCGCCTGACACCACCACCCGCTTCTACCTATGTCGAAAGTCTGAAAAAAAAGTACATGATAAATTCACAATATTTACACAAGGTCCATCATAAAAAATGTATCTAAAGAGGGTGTACCCCCAATCTAGTGTTTGGGATCGAAGTCTCATTTCCAATCCATCATAAATGTGATCTTGTAATAATAGTAAAGATTGCATCATTTGAAATTAACAATCTATCGAACTGTCAAATACAAAGGTTGGGTCTTGAGCCCATCAAAGAAGATCTAAAATAATCCCAAGGGTCCCTACGAAAACATCCAATATAAGAAGAACCCCCTGATACAATTCAGTGGAATCCATACGATATCTCTTGTATCACTCATGGTATAGTGAACTCTAAGTCTATACTAAGTATCCCACATATTAAATCGAGTATCACCCAAGGGATGGAGTATCCATCTTTCAAAAAAATCTATCCTCCATTGATCCCCTAGAGAATAGGTGTCACTCATGGGTATAATTATAATTTCCTTGAGATCCCATTATAATAAATCCAAAGTATTTCTCCTAGCACCTAAATAATATCCATCATAGCATGGTGAGTCCATCCATGGTGTCCTAAAATCAGGACCCAATGTTCTCTCTCGAACCATAGAAAGTGGGACATATCAACTGAGGTACATCAAAAGGCATAGATATATAATCAATCACATTTGATCAAATAAACATCTCCATACTACATGCTCACAAAACTAACCATCTATATAATTTAATCCAAATTAACATGGCATTGGTTATAAGGAA
Source organism: Viscum album (assembly GCA_963277665.1). NCBI lineage: Eukaryota > Viridiplantae > Streptophyta > Magnoliopsida > Santalales > Viscaceae > Viscum > Viscum album. The sequence goes on from OY728137.1 coordinate 216,627,262, forward strand.
TATTCATAAGAAACTAAATGTGATCAAGGAATGGAAATAATGTACATGAAATAAGGAACATCATAATTATACTGAAATTTCATCAATTTAATTTCAAAAACACATTATAATTTTCTTTCTCGATAATAGGATACAATTGAATATAAGAAATTAGGACATATGCAATAAGAAAAAAGGACTGGGTAGCATTATCAATGTGTTAAGCACAGTGTATGAGATATTTATAAAACATAAACATTTGGCTAAAATCATTCACATAAGGAATTATGAACAACAATTAAATATGTCACAAGCATGGGGGAACCAAATATTATGACCAATACACAAGGCATGACATATCAAACAAGCATAAGTATTCTAATTTAAATGTAAGGTGTGGCTAATAAAGCTAAAGTAAAAAACACATGTCCAATAATTAAATTTAATTCAATTCCAATAATTATATCAAATGGAAAAGGAGAAACTTGAACATGGGGATTTAATCATTAAAGTTATTTAATTAACATACCACTCACACACCCAAGGTGGCTCAAGATAATGCCCAGAATATAGGCCAATTAGGATGGCACAACCAAAGGGGGTGTCCAAAGATCATGTGAATGACCAAAGGATTGGTGTCTCTATAAAGAGATGTCACATAGGGCATTGAAAATAATTTTAATTTATTTATTAAACAATAATTAAGGCTTTCTAGAAGGGTCCGACAAGGGTAACAATAATGCATCAACTAAAATGAAATTAGATGATAGGGTAAGGCATAAAAACCACCCTCGATGTAGTATAAATCTAATCATCAACTATCAAGCCTTGAGAAAAAATAGAATATAAAATAGAATGATTTATGAAATTCCCCAAAAATGGGGAAATAGATGCCACCCCAAAATATCATAATAGATAGAAGAGAAAACATAAAATTGGTTAGAGAGGATGAAGAAACATACAGATATGGAACAAAAAAATCTGATAACGTGTAAGTTGAATATCATAGGAGGAAGACATCTCAATCCCTATGAATAGGGGAGGAGGAGGTCCATGGAGAAATGGAGGAGGAAACACTCTTTGTATGATAGGAATAATTAAAAAGGATTAAAATGTTTTATTAAGGGAAAAAGGGTAATTTCAACCTCAAAACTAGATTTCATGGTTTGGTCGCATGTTTTGGACAAACCGTATCCAAACTATGTGGCTTCCAATGTTATAGGATCCTACATTTCATGGTTTGTTCCACATGCTTTTCCTAACCATTCACTAACTATTCTATGAATATTCCATAGGTACTGCCTATGTGGCCCTAACCGTGTGGGATAAGAGCACGGTTTGGGTAAACTATGCCCATCCAGTTCACATCACACTAGATCTTCTAGTTTAGACCACATGTTTTCCTAGAGGGGTCCACACAGTTTTAGGAAAAATGTGCACCCTATTTAGTCCACCCAAACTTGTGAACTTTGGGGCCCCATGCTCTCGAAACTCATGAGACACCTGAGAAACCCCTCAGTCCTTTTCCCTAATATAAAAAATAAATTGAATTGTACAGACTCATGAAATTTCATTCCAAAGGAAATTTTATAAAATATTCCATCCACCAAATGATGAAATTCAAATTTATTTGGATTTTATTCTGGTCCAAAAACACAAGACACTAAAATCTCTCCCCTTAAAACTTCTCAACCCCAATAATCCTTGGGAAAATCAAGGGAACAACACTTGAACTACTCAGGTAGTAATGTCTTGTTCAAATGGTTGTGTTGTGTTTTCAAACATCCCATGAACCTCCCAGTGTAACCATACCAAAAATAGGATAAGCCACCAAAACCCGAGACCATTTATCTAGAGACACAATCACATCATCACCTCATAATCATTTGGGAAAATCTCATTCCCACCATAGGAGTTAACATAAAAAAGGGGAAATTATAAGCTACAATACCTACCCCATTGCTATTGTATATAAGGAATGCCCACAGTGATCTAACAACCCTCTTAGGGTGATTAATTTATCTAGGTGAACTTGATCATACTTGAGGTCATAATGAGGACCTTAATTAATAGAAATAGTAGAATATCGAATGACCAAACTCAAAATCATCATGTAATATTCCCTTGAATTTCATGGATAACCTTTATACCACAGCTAATTTTATTTTATGGAATTTCTTAAACATTCTTCCCAAAATATATTCATTAAACAAGAACAGTAACATGTTGAGTCACTCATATCGACCATATCAAAAATCTCATCTTAGAAGGCCGATGTATTTCAACTGAACTACAAATTATTCCTCTAAGGAATATCATATTTATAATGAACATATTCATCAAGGTCCATACATGACATCTAGTGATTTTCCTAGATCAAAAAATCACCTGGTCATTATTAACCATCATGCATCGGTAGACACTTGGGTGTGACCCTGATCATGACCTCTAGAATAGTTACCCTTTTACATCACCCTGATCCCAACAACAAGTTCTGGATATACTTAGAACCATGAAACTGAAACCCAGGGAACTATCCCAAGGTATCCATAGACCACATTTATAAGAGATATGTATTTAAAATTCTAAATTTTCATATTAGATCAATGACTAAACATCGAGTAACATCCTCCTTGCGGCTAGGTCAATGTAATGAAACCAGTGTCTAGGAGTCCATCAAGGGAATTATTACACAGGAATTCATTTTTTAGTTAAAAATAACCATGCCTCAAATATAACTACACATCCATCATTAAACCCCAATTAAGAATTAAAAAAATCCCAACAACTTTTAAAAATTTTGCAGAATGTAAGACTCATACTCACTTAGTGCTTTAAGGATGACATCAATATAGGGGGATGGTTGTCTCTAATTAAGAGTACACTAAGAAGATATTGAATATTCATCCAAAAATGGATACAAGACACATACATTACACCAAAATGGGTAGTCAGTACAGTTTCAAACTAACCTCATCCAACTACTAGAAATAAAAGAGTTGAACCACTATTGGTTGAATCACCGAGGATGCTCAGTATCACCTTATGATGAATCTTCAACCACAAATCGCAATTCATTGCCACAAAATTAATTTTGTGATCATTAAATCTTAGCCACCAAATTTCATCGAAGAAAAAAGGTGATTCATAGAGGGTTCATTTGCCACCAACAACATCAACCTCATACTGTCGAGCAAGAAATTACATGATACGGGGCTCACCATCCTCATCAGCATTTGAAAAATAGAAGTAAACATTTTTAAATTGTATTACTTAGATCTGTTCCTTCTACTCAGAAGGAAACATTTAAAAGAATATACATGATAAAATCTACCATGTATTGTCCTAGTAATCAAAATGATAGAAAGACCATCTACTCACAAGAACTCTAGGTCAGATCCACTTTAAATCATGCATTATACATACCTACATTATTCTCAAAAGCATCAAAGCATTGGGTATGAAAACAAAAAACAAACTGATCAACATGTAAAAACACTAAATCCCCAGTAAATTAATCCATGAAATTTGGAATAACTTGATTCCTATAACTTACAGGTCGCTCTACTATAGATATGACCTATGGGAATACTCAACAACCTAAGGCTTAATGGTCTCACCAAACTTAACCAATTTGTTTCATCATTTAGAAACTTTACAAGTACAAATCTATATTAATCCATACTTTCTAGGGAATTTAGAAGTAGAAAAAAACATCCTAGATACTACCCATAAGATTCTTATCCCTTTAAAATCAGGTATCAAATGGCCTATATAGAGAACTCGATCCATGTCAAACTGTCCCATATGACTGTAAAACTAATTGACATCCTCTTCAGTCACCCAATGGAAGAGGAAAGGGCCACAAGTTCTAGGAAGCGGTGGACCATTCCATTAGCATGTCTAACAAACTAAAATTGATTATTACTGAACTCTCACACCCATAACAAGGGTTAAAACACCAAAACCCCACCTTTCAAAACAATTGTGTCAGTTTAGAATCTAAGTGTCCTACAAGAGACAATTGGTACGGAAAATTCTCACAACAAAAATCAAAGACATTGAATATTTGATGGTGATACCTACATTTCAATCACCTTAAAAATCATTAAAAGTCCAACTAAAATGATTTCATGCCTACTTAGGGTCACTGGGATAGAGGGCCTATTATATAGATTTAGACATATGAGGTAAGAATCCTATAGAAAATGAAAACACTCTGTTTCTGTGGAGTAACACAAGAAAGTTCCAGAAGGATTTAAACTACCCTTACATGAGGGAAAAGATAAAACACATCTTAAGGTTCCTTATTAAAACCTTAAACTAAAATGAATTAATTATTTAAACATTTCAAGGTATAGATTTAAGGAAAATAGTACCAGCCACAAAGAAAAACCATCTAGTACTTAAATTAGATAAGGACATAAAGGAAAAGAGGCAAGTAATAATAAAGATACTTTTTTAACCATTATTACTTAATTACCACCATGTCATAATTAAGAAATTTATCTAATAAACCACCATTATAAATACCATCCATTTAATTATAAGGCACTTCACATTTTCTAAGAAGATTAAAGATTTTTTACATATTAAAGAGGTACTACTCAGAAGGAAGCCACATTACGTTTACCTAATAATCCATATAGCTGACTATGAAACTTTTTAAAAGTCCCTGAACACATATCATAAGCATACCCCCACAGGGTTATGCACTAAGGCATACCAAAGGAAAGACAGGTTATGAGGGGCACATTAAGAAATTTTAGGTTCAATTAAGATAATCCAGCACATTTAAAACCATTAAATTTAAAACACATTTAATGTGTTCACTTATTAAGAAAAAATTCCCCAACTAACCAACATAGGTTTAGTTGAGAATTTATGAGCTTATCTACACAGGACATTAAGCCCGAGAAAAATAGTTTCATTCTTTTAATAAGGAAACCAGATAATCCAAGGTAAAATTATATAAACATTTATATTTAGAGAAATATCAAAATAAGTTTTCACATAGTAGATGGATCAATTCTACAAGTTACCACCATCAACCTATGAATGACCCATACACTAAGATGTTTTTAATGAATCCCTTCTAACCAAAACCATTTTACCTAGGATACTAATAAAATTTAATAGTCTTTATATTCAGAAAAAATCCATTATATATATAAGGTGTTTCTACAAGGGATTGATTATATGGGCCTCCATGTTTTAATTCATAACGTTCTCATACAATTTACAAATTGGATATTGGTCCCCTTTAACCACAACCAATTTTATTTAACCCGCGTTAAACAAGAATAAAGGAATCAAGTTTTTTAATAAACACCATAATAAGTTACCTAATCATGGTAATAAATTATACATGCTAAAAGTAATAATAAGTATGCTAAATAGTCACAAATGGGTCAAATAAACATGGAATACACATAAGGAAGGAACACTCAAAAATTTCATATAAGCATGGAATGATAAATTAAATTTCGGAATAATGATCATCAAATATCTAAACATCAGTGAACTAGAGATTTTTTATATTCTTTATGTAGAATATAAAAGACATGCTAATAAAACGTTAAAGGAACATAAAAAATTAAAATATCCTAACAATGAAATCTATAAGGAATGCAATATGCATATATTATGAATCCCTAGGTTCCTATCATGATATATGTTATACTGCTTCCTTATTGTATATGGAAAAGGTAAATTGTTATAAACCTCATAAATTAGTAAGCATTGAAAATACTCTAATCAGTCATGGTGAAATAACTTCAAATATAATTACAAAAAGAACAAAAAATAGTCTCATCCCTAGACACTCGTACTTTTCCCTGTATGTGGATAGATCACTCCCAGGAAGGAATATTTACCAAGCACCAACCCATTTCTATTCTCTTTTCAACCAACACAAAATAAAATGAAAAAAAATGAAGGTTATAATACCACTATGTAATGTCCTGATCCAAGTTTCCAGGAGAACGGTAGTTAGACCGGTCACCACATAACCTCAAGAGTGCCTCCCAATTTTCTAGAGGATGATGAAGGTATCATTCAAGGTTACACTACTACTTCCAAATTCTATATTTTTTAAAAAAATCATGGATTGTTGAAGAATAAATTCATGTGAAGTTTAATTAAAATGATCATTTTGATAACAAAATGATTCAAACTAACGAAAAAAGTGATTCCCTCAATGATATGATACTTGAACTCCTTTATAAAAACAATAACGGTGATTATTTGGAATCTAATTACATTAAAAAAATCGAGTCAGGGTTGATACATGTGAACCAAAAAGTGTGTTTTATAAAATACCTTGAAATCAAAAATTTCATCCTCTATAAATAATTATAGGAAGATTAGATAAAGGAGTAATAATTAGAAGAAATTGAGGAAACCTAGTATAATTCTCAACCATTTTATCCTATATAGAGCCCAAATATATTGAAGAATCTTTCATATATGATATTTGGTTATTGGCTATCTAAAAGAGTTAAATAAACCAAAAAGAAACAAATTTTGTTAATTAGTTGAAAGAACCTATGAATAGCCAGTAATTGGAACAAAATGGGTTTTCATAAACAATCAATATGATCAGGGTGTAATAACTAGAAATAAATATAGATTAGTTTCAAAAAGATATAATCAAGATTAAATAATAGATTATAAATAAACAATTTCTTCAATAGATAGGTTAAAAGATATTAGAATCCTTCTAGAATATTCATCATATATAAATTTTAAATTATATAAAATGGATGTTACATATAATTTTCTAAATGGAATTTTGATGGAGGAATTTTACCTAAAAATACCTTCTAGTTTTGAAGACCCTTATTTTAAAAATTATGTTTTTATCATACCAAATCTCTATATGCACTAAAAAACTTCCAAGAGCATGGTATGAAATATTATTCTCTTTTTTTCAATCAAATGATTTTATAGTAGCAATGTAGGACTCTATATTATTTAAGAAAACTTCATCCTTAGATATTTTATTAGTAAAAATATTTTTTGAGGATGTTATTTTTGGATAAATAAATAAAAAATTATTTAATGATCTTTTACATATTATGAAAAAATAATTTTAAATAATAATGATTGGTGAGTTAAACTATTCTATAGAATTTCAAATTTACCAAAATCATTTTGTAAATATTTTAAACCAAATAAAATACATACGTGAATTAATTAATAATTTTTTACATTAAAATAATAATAATTTCTCCACTCATATGAGATCCAGTATTAAGCATTATATAGATAAAAATAGAAAACTAGATGACCAAAAAGTTGTATAGAAGAATCATTAGAATATTTTTTTATTTTATTACACGTAGAAAAAGTATTATGTTTTCAGTATGTATTTGTAAAATATTTTAATATAATCCTAAATAATCTCATTTAAATGATTCTTAAAGAATATTAAGATACTTAAAGGGAACTATGTCTCTTTTTCTTATATTTCCAAAAAAACATATGAAATTAATTTTACTTAATATTTAGATCTTATTTTTTTGAATATAGGCTAGATAAGAAGAAAACCTTAGAAAACTATAATTTTATTAGAAAATACCTAGTATATTGAATGAGAAAGAACCAAAACTATGTATTATTATCAACTACTAAATATGAGTTTATTTTGATAATAAGTTGTTTCACATAATTTTTTAGGATGAAATACACCTTAATATATTTTTTATTTAATTTTAATTGTGTACTAATCAAATCGGACAATACAACTACTATAAACTTTTCAAATATTCTAATAAAACATTAAATAACAAAGAAAATTGAATTGGAACATTATTTCTTAATAGATCATGAATAAAATAATGATATCACATTTTAATTTGTTGGTACATAAAACAAATTTTTAGACATTTTTATGAGAATATTTCATGATGATATATTTTATTCCATTTAATCAGAATTAGGTTTATTTAATTTTACTTAATGTTATTTCAAATATATAATATTTTTTTATTAAATGTAAATTCATTACTTAACTTATTTTATTTCATTAATGTTGCCACCATTTTGAGTATTAGTTACATAAAATAGTTCATGTCACCTAGTTCTAGTAATAACTAGTCTACATATCACTGTGTGACCCCTCATTTACAGTAGATGAAAATAAGTGTGACATCTCTATGCGCAAAATGTTTTTGAGACCTCTGATCCATCTTTCTCTCAACTACCTAGACCTTTTTTCATATCCCTCAAATATTCTGAATCCTATCATTAATGGAAAAAACTAATCGAACTTATAGTGCCTCATCAAGTAGAAACATGCTTCATTGGACATCCAAGAAAGAGCTAAGTAGGCTACTGATATTTTTTAAATGGATTCATGTAATGGATATTCTGGTCAAGAAAGTTATCAATAATCAATTATGGTAATATTTAATTAATGAAATAAGAATTTATTTTGTGTTTTAAAGGGAAGTTTTTCAATTATAAAATAAATTGGTATTTAATTTTTTTGACAATGGTGATTTGGTTTGAGAAACTGTGAGTCAATAGAGATTCTAGTTAAATTAATTAGCAATGGATGGAGCTTTCAAGTTCCATAATGAATGTTATATTGATTTTAGTACCCCTTCTCATTCCGCAGATGAATTATTTAATTAAAAATTATAAAGTATTTATTTGGATCTGTTGATATGGAGAAGAATATAATGAAGGATCTTGAACCGTAAGGGATTGTCAGTTTTATATTTATCAAATACTCCATTTTTTAGTATAGTGGTGAGTTAGAAAATGTTTAATTTCAAAACAACACTCTTTTTTACTTTCTTGTGATTGAAATTTTCTTTAATATTTCATGGTATTTTATGGGTAATATGTGTCATGTACAAAAAAAGTTTGAAAATTTCTCTCCTTTTAATAAAATGTTAACTTTAGTTTCTCAAATGGTTTGTGTTTATTTGGATGAGACTATTTTCACTCATTATCATGGATTTAAAATTTTAAGTGAAAGTGTTTTTATAAGAATTTGAAATTTCTATAATTATCCTTTGAAAATGTTTGTATCCATGAATTTAGAAGAAGACAATAGAATAGACCCTACATCAACTAAGGGGTAGTCATCTTGTTTTGGATTATCCAGTGGTGTTGAAAAAAGCAAAGATGTACCTACATTAGTAAATATGAAAACTCTATATATGGATATAATAGATTTTATTTATGATGATACTCTTATGGAAAAAGGAAGGCCTTTTAGAATATTTATACAGTCAAGAGGAAACGATTCCCCAAAACTTAGTTCAACTCTTACTAATACATCAGTTAGACCTGATGTTTTCCCTATTTCCATAGAAAGAAAATATTTTCTTTCTGGATTCACAATATTAATAAATTTTTTTCAAGGAAAGATGTATAATGTGCCTAGTGAAATAAAATTTATTGAGATATATATGACCAGTTAAACTGGTGGGAGAATCAAACCAGAAGTTAACTTAGTCAGCAAAAATGTTGTTGGAGAAGGAGAATAAGAAGAAGAAGAAAATACACCTCATTTAGTTTTTGGTGAAGAAATAAGATTATTTTCTAGATAACTATGCCAATAATTTTGAATCAATTATAATACAAATATATAATAGTATGATTCTTTAAGCACTACATTCTATTTGGATAATGTTTCTCTTATTAGAGATCAGCAGACTCTATCATATATTCTTACAGCTATATTGGACATGGCTGATGAAAGATCCAAGGAAAGTTATTCAAATTTGTTTTTAGAAGTGGAATATTTGAAAATTAAGTTATTAGAATACATAAATCATATAAGGATTTTTTTTTCATACAATTTCAACATATGATTTAAATGAAGTGAAGTTTTTATTTGAGTATGTGGTTGAAATGTTTTCAGTGGAACCCTTCTCTGCAGCCTCAAATCAAATGGATATATGGTCCAAGTCAGAAGGGGTGTCTATGGATATAGAAATAATGAATTCTAAATTCTCCTCAATGTAGTGTGATCGGATAACAATAGATGTAATTTTTTATCTTAAAAGGTATATAACAACATAAATAAAAATAATGCATTTATTTCCTCGAAACTCTATTGCATCAATTGATCATTCTAAAAAGGAAATCAGCACTCTATTATAAGAAAAGTTCCAGAAATTGATCTTTCAACATCACAAGTTATAAAATATGAAATTTTTATTCTCAATGGAAAATAAAAAAATGGTTAAATCTATGGAAAATTATTTTGCTATCTTAGAGAAGATATTTGAGGATTTGAACTAAGAATTTGTAAACAATTTGAAGCCATAATCTTCTAATGAAGATGAAAATAAAGAATAAGTTAATGAAATTTTTGAGCCCCAATAGTTTCCAACATTTATAAGAGGGATGAAAATTTTTCTGGTTGAAAATTTAGTCAATATGATAGAGAATCAATTTGAAATGATGAAGAAGTTAATAGTTTGTTGTGATAAGAATGGGGGTTTTATAACCTTATAAGAAATTTTTCACAAAGGATATGGAATGCTTTTTAAAGATTTTACATTATTTTAATAATTACATGGTGAAAATGATTGATTCCTATGTCAAGGCCTTATTTCATATGAGATGGAGGTATCTATCTGGAAATCCCAACATGGATCGTTAGGCATCTTCTTTAAGAGGCTAAAATAAATCCTTCATCTATATGACATTATTTAAAAGAAAAATCTATGGTTTTCTAAAGAAGTTTATTTACCTTTACATAATAAATCCTCCAAATATCCTTTGTTACTACAGATAGATTCTAATTGAAGAGAGTTTGATGATATTATCTCCACATCCAATCCACACTAGTCGGGATTTCTCAAGGAGATCAAGTAGTTATTAGAGAATCTATGCTAATCTTGGGTGATGTTTTTATAAAAATAGTTGACACTCCTCTAACTAAATCAAGTTTACCCTCTCTCTATTTTTTATCCTTTAAAAACCACCCCTAAATAATTGTTTCATGTTTAATGGTTGATACACATACGCTTTTCATTTTGCCTAATTGGTTTCCTAGTGGATGGACACTTTATAAACATAAAAATCATGCCTAATTTAACAGAATATTTAAACATTTTAATCTATTTTTAAAATAACATTTTAATGCTTGAATTCCTTTAATGGTCATCTTAGGATGTTTATTTTAATATTCTCATATCTATTTAAAATTTATTCACTATTCTTATATTATGGATTCTTTATATTTTTAGTCAAAAATTATTGATTTATTTCCATATAATCGATATGTTTTTGTATATATTTTTTATTCATATTTTACTTTTCTTATTTTCTTAATGATTCCTATTACATATTGAAATAACTTGATGACAACTTTTATTCATATTTGGTATCATTATCTATTTATAGTTTCTCATGTGAAATATTGATTGTATTAATCTTCTATACATCCTTTTGATATCACAGAAATTGGGAGAATAAAAGGAGAATGCCAAATTTTAATAAAAAATTTATTTTTGAAAATTGTTGTTATTGAGAGAATAAGAAGGTAATTTTTATCAAAGGGGGGTTCTTTAAAGTGGTATAAGTAATGTAATCTTTCATAATTTAAAAAAATCTAATTCAAAAAAAATTTAATGTTAAAAGCTTATTTTATTTAAAAATATATATTTCATGTGCTTTGTGATCATAAAAAAGGAAGATATTATTTGATATATTATGTTATTCTAACATAACATAGTTTTTTGTGTTTTGATGATTCAGAAAACCGAATTTTATTCTAATAATTTAATCTTAAGTGTTTGGGATAATAGTCTTGGGAGTTTATCCTATGTTTAGTTAAGTATTTGATCTATTAAAAAGTGTTTTATCTTATGAGGATTAAAAAATATCTTACATCTAATTAGAATTATAAAAAATCAATGTTGGAAGTTTATCTAACTATGTAATAACTTATCTTAAGAAGATAACACTTAATTTTTTTAATTCTCAAGCCAAATGATTTATTCTAAATAAAAATATCATCAGACATTATCTTACAAAACATATACTCATAAAACATTATATAAAAAGAGTTATAGAATTTATGAAATCTAACTATCACACCTATGTAACATATTTATCTTATTCTAAATAATTAACCTCTTCAGTATTGAAGTCTGTTTATATTATGAAGAATATAAAGAGCTATTTTATCTTATAAAGTATCTCTGAAGTTTATCATATGAAGAAAAGTGATACAAGTTTAATATCATATAAGGAATTAATAGCATATAAAATTTCATGATTATTTTCCAAATATCATAGTAATTAATTTCATGATTTTTGAATGTATCAAAATAAGAATATTCCATTTAAGGAATGTTTCCGACGCTTTCACTGGGGCGCGCGCACATTCGTCACGCAGAGGACACGTGGCTAGTTGCCCGTCATTCTCGCTTTCCAAAGGTGGACAGCATTCACTCCTTATTTAGGGACATCTGCTCCTTGATCGAAACGGGATGATGGGATGTCAGTTCCTCCTTCTATGGATTCCTCCTCAGAACTCGTCACCTAGTCCGGGTCTCCCTCGTAGATTTAATATGTGTTCTTGAAACTCTTCTCAGTGCCATATATTCATGGACTCCAGCTAATTACGCTGCTTCCATCGAGATGCTCCAAGGGGTCCGGTCGGGGCAGCAACCTTCGGTTAGGGGAGTGCTCATGTTGAGGCATCGTTGGCGTGTCTTGACGATGGGGAACTGTCATGTCTGTCTTCTGTCCATTATTATAGGGCTTCTCGAGGTCGGGGAAGCCCGATGCATCCCACATCAAATCCGAGTAATAGAATTCCATAGGCATGTATATGAGGTTTTCCTTAGCTTCCCATGTTTAACACAGGGTATACTGTGATTTTAACATCCAGCGGGGACGAATCGGACTGATCGAAACACTGAGAGTGGATCAGATAAAAGAACCCCCCTGGAGAGAATGCCGATATTGGGGCCGACACGTGGGTGGATTCCTGAATGTTGTGGAGTGGAATTTGGTGGGATGATCCCACCAGGATGTGGCGACTTGGGTAAGAATCAGGATGGGTGATGAAGTGAAGGGGGCTTGAACCTCATGGAGGCTTCCTACGAATCCTAGTGGAAGGGAATCAGAGTCCACGTAGTTCAGGATAGAATGGGGATTACACCCTGAGGCGGCCCACAATGATGGATGGATGGGTCTTACACTCTGAGGCATCCCACAATGGTGGATGGATGGGGCTTACACTCTGAGGTGGCCCACAATGCTGGATGGATGGGGCTTATACTCTGAGGCGGCCCACAATGGGGGATGGATGGGGCTTACACTCTAAGGCGGCCCACAATGATGGATGGATGGGGCTTCCGCTCTGAGGCAGCCCACAATTATGGATGAATGGGGCTTACACTCTGAAGCGGCCCACAATGATTGGTGAACCAACGTGAAGAGGTCAGAACGACCGGGTGGTGGGCATGATCCTCATGGAGGCTTCCTACATATTCTCGTGGCAGGGAATCAAAGTTTTCATAGTTCGGGTGGTGTCGGCGAACCGACGTGAAGATGGACCGGGGGTCCGATGGTTATTGGGCTTGAACCTCAGGGAGGCTTCCTACATACCATGCCTTGACATGGATCAAAGTCTATGTAGTTCGGGTGGTGTCGGCGAACCGACGTGAAGATAGACCGGGGGTCCGATTGTTATTGGGCTTTAACCTCGGGGAGGCTTCCTATGTACCATGCATTGACATAGATCAAATTCCATGTAGTTTGGGTGGTGTCGTAGATCCGATGTGAAGATGGACCACGGGTCTGATGGGTATTGGGCTTGAACCTCGGGAAGGCTTCCTACTTACCATGCCTTGACATGGATCAAAGTCCACGTAGTTCAGGTGGTTCCGGTGAACCAACATGAAGATGGAAAGGGGGTCCGATGGGTATTGGGATTGAACCTCTGGGAGGCTTCCTACCTACCATGCCTTGACATGGATCATAGTCCACATAGTTCAGGTGTGCAGTTTAACGTCATGCGGGATGTTGTGTAGTTTAATGTGATGCGATATGGGCTGCAGTTTAACGTCATGTAGAACGGGCTGTAGTTTAACATCATACAGGGCGGGATGCAGTTTAACATCATGTGGGAAGAAAGTTGGTGTCATAGTCTATTCATAATCTAAGCCCACATGAGTCATGCTTGGTGTGAGAAACAAGAGACAGTAGGGAGCAGACGATCACGTCACGAAAGGTGCATCCATGGGAAGTGCGAAGAAGGGATTACGCATTGGGTGGCCCATGGTGTTGGGACTAACTCCAGGATGGAATCCCGAGGGAGACAAAGCGCAGAAAGATAGGAAAGGGTAACGGAAGACCCCTATGTCCATCTCCCCCCTTGGTCCTTGGCAACGGGGAAGTTCGAGGGTGCATGGGTGCTACCTCTCGCAAGAAAGGCTAGGGGATTATGCCAAGATGGTTGCCCTTCCCCCGTGGACAAACGCTACCCCAAAAAGGAGGATATCATCCCCTGTGAGGGGTGATCCCATCCCCATGGAGACCAGTGGGCGTAAAGAATGCCTGAGCTGAGGAACCCCGCATAGGATGCATGGGGGCCATGTCAGAGTTTAACATCGTGTGTTGAGGATGAGGTTCTTGGAAGTTTAACATTATGCAGCTCGGATGAGCTAGGTTTACTCCGCAACCCTAGGACTTACATAACCGGTGCCCTCTGCCCCTTGTGGAAGGGAAGGCATCGGCTAGGCCGTAGTGAAAGGGGTCACAGAGCGAACCATCGAGGGTTCCACGTTAGCGTGGCTATGCGAACAACCAATAGCCGTTAGCGTACCTATGCGAAGAAGCATTAGGCAAAGCAACGCAATGGGAAAAACTACCCAAGGGACCTTGAGTTTACTTCGTACGAGCCTGGAAGGTCGTACGGGAAAATATCAGATGGTGTGTATGCCCGGTGTGTGTGCCCGGGGCACAGAAGGAGGACATTGGGTGCCTACACAGGGAGGCACCCTTGGAGAATCAAGGTGAGGGGTCCCGGGGGTTGTGCGCAAAGAAATGGTTGGCGCACAATACCCCGGGATGGCGCATAATCGGGGCAGAGGGCTTGCGCACGGCTAGTAGGATCGTGAAAAAGGGATATGAATTTCACGTGAGTGGAAAAGGCCGCACCCAAAGGTAAGGCCACACCAAGAGAAATGGTTTGCGCGCAACGGAAGGAATTTCTCACAAGGGAGGAACCCTGAAGGGCTTGGAATTCTATTTAAGCCAGTGGGATCGCGCGTAAAGGAGGATCCCGCGGCGAGGTGGCGCGAAAAGGATTAGTACCTGAATGCCATCTTGTGTGCGCGGAAGTCTGATTGTGCACATGAGAGATGGTTCGAATTCCTCAACCTCGAAACAGAAGGACTCTCCTTCTATTTATAGGCATCCAGTGGCATAGAATTCAGGGTGGCGCGCAAAACCTGTGCACCAGAGATGGCGGGGCGGAATGTTAGCCACACGGGTCGTAGCCGGAAAGTATTTCACGCCTGTGCTAGGGACCCTTTTCAAATCCCAAACCCTTTCCACGCGGCCCTACTTTTCCGTGCGCATACCCCTTTTTTCATCGCAACAATCTTGAGCCCTCCGGACCGAGCCTCTGGGTCCGAATATGACTTCTCTTTCTCATTTTGAAACTTCCTTCAGTAATTATGAACTTTTCGGCGTCTAAAAATTCTCCCCTCGAAATTGGATCGTCGAAGGGTTGCAACGATCAGATTCTGAGGGAAATGCCAAAATTTCGAAGTGTTGGGCTTTTTGGGCCCCCTGTGCGCAAAAAATGAAGTGACGTGCAAAACTCCAGCTGGCATGGAATCATATTTCTGCGTGGCACAGAACTTTGTCTTCACCTATAAAAGGGTCCATGGGTCCCATGCTCCTTACGCAACTTCCTCGTGTGATAGGCTCTGAGCTCTCATGCACGAAATTGCCTATGTGCCTGTGCATAAAACCCGCTTTGGCAGCGTGAAATTGCTTCGAGTTTTGGTTGTATTTACGTGCAAACACTGGATTTTCTGCATCAAATTTTCAGACTTCGCACCAGGATTCTGAATTTCGTGCAACATTCCCAGACTCCGCGCAACCAATCCAGATTCCACGCAACACTTCCAGATTCCATGCAACACTCTCGAAGCACTCGGTTGGAAGAATATGGCTGCAAATAAAGTAGATGAGGGGGAAGCCGCTGCTCGCAGAACTGAAATGGATGCAAACGAGGAGGTTTATGGTGCCACAGTGGTTGTCTTCAATAACCACACTCTGTTCAACCTTCTAACCCCCGCCCAAGAAGAGTACCCTTTGTCCAACAACCTTCCGCTATGGAACTTCGGCATTTTGGAGGAGGTCTCGCTGCTGGGATTTGAGGTTGATACACCGTAGACATGGGTGACCCAGGAGGATGACCTTCCATAATACAATATCACCAACAATGGTCATCCTGCCAGATAAACCAGGCAGATGTATGTATATGTCCTGAACCCGAGGACTAGGACCATTGCTGGGGGTGATCCTGTTGCGGAGAGTTCCCCAGCCCTCTACGTGAGAACTTTTCGTCAGAGCGTCACAGATGATACTAAGGGCTGCCTAAAAGATTGGGATTTATGGTTCGGAGGCAACTTCACCAGTGAGTGGTTTTGGGCGTACTGGGTTTTCCATATGTGCGACCAATTTGGGGTTGAGCTACGGCACATTGGTCTATTCGAGGCGGTGTGGACGTCGCAGTTCCACTTCTACCGCCAACCTGAGCTCGGGCTAGATCTGTTCACCCGGTGGTCCCCTAACACCAACACATTCCATCTTCACCATGGGGAAGTTGGAATTATCTTCTGGTATGTCTACTGAATCAGAGGTATACCACTGGAGGTCTATCAATATGATGAGTTCCTTCCTCCGATGAACACCTGGGAGGACAGTTCACGGACCCCCATGCTGACGTGGCATCTGCAGGAGCTGGCCAAAGAGAGGCTGGAGGTCAAGGACTTCCTGAAGGACATCTATTACAATGACTGGTTCAGCCTGTCCCTGGAGAAGAATCTGGCGGTCAAGATATCGGGACGGGGAAAACGGTGTCCAACCGCGGCTCAAAGGAGCAAGAATGGATCGTACTAGAGGATCCTGGAGGCGGGGAAACACCAATCATGGGGATGTCGCGTTAATGAGGCATGGGACCCGAATGTTCGATATGTCGGGTTCCTCACCACCTTCCTAAGTGGTTGGATCCTACCGGTGCGGGACGCAATGAAGGGCGTCTGTCCAGCAAGTCTGGTGATGGTGGAAACCCTGGCCGCCAATAAAAGTTTTAATCTGGGGGTCCCTATGCTAGCTCATTTATATGCCATATTGGGACGCATCACAAGAGGGGGTCACCTCGGAGAGTATGTGACCCCTTCCAGATCTTTCATGGCTAGGTGGTGGTTCATCTTGGCGGTTACACTTTATGGAATTCCAATCGTCCTCCGGGAAATGGCTTGTGACCATGTCTGCTGAACATTTCCGGGGTCGCACCGATGGCGCTCAGCGAGGAGGGAGTAAGCATCAGAATTGGTAACCATTCCAACTTTATCTTCATCACATTCCCCACCCCGACCAACCAAATGGTATACAATGGGAATGGATCTTTGGAGCAGTCGGAATACTTCCAGAGCATTAGAGGTGGGGTTCTTGTGGCCTTGATTGACGGGAAGATCTTCTGCGAGCCTTACGTGCCATCCCAATTCTCCAGGTAGTTCAGGTGCCTCCAGCGAATGCCGAATATTGTATCCACAAACGTCTGGGAGGAGAGGAATCTCTTCATCCATCACCAGATATGATTAATGTTCACAACTTAGGGCTCTGGCGACGTCATTACCCTTCCTCCCAACAGGCCCGATCTTGGCCTATCAGCCGAGTATGCCAAACACTAGGCCATCGCATACCCCATGGGGATTTTGCACAAGTGAGTTTGGAAACATGAGACTACCCGTGTGGAACCTGGGTGATGAGAGAGCAAGAAAGGTGCCGCTAGAAGGGGGAGACCAGGGGCGCGCCAGGCAGCGAGGCATGCGCAGGTCGGGACCTCAGTAGTGGGAGCATTGCATGACGGGACCAACGAACTTCCTGGTAAGCAGATAAGGTATCTGATTCAACCTTCCCACGATGCGATCTTCCCAACACTATGGTCAGCCTAGTTAACTCTACGGCAGTCAGTGAGCACCGAAGCTCTCTGGCAGAAGATAATGCGGGAAGGAGTCTAGTTGCTAGAAGTCAGGATTTTCTGGATTTCCGATAGAGTAAACATCCATCGGCATCATGAATTTCTAACGGACATGGACACAAATGCACGCCAATGGGGTCAGCGCGTGGATCCACCTTTCTTGGTGAAAGTAATTCTCGGTCAAGAGCACGATCCAAAAATGATGTCGTCGGGAGAACGTGACAGTGAAGAGTCAGAGGATGATGAGATCGGAGATGAAGTGGGAGGAGAAGGGGAAGGTTAAAGAGAAGGTGAAGGATAATTTGAAGGATAAGGTGAAGGAGGATCCAAAGGTGAGGGATCGCAGGGGGCGCCCTACCAAGGGAGTCTCTGGGAGAGCGGCGAGATTGTCGGCTCTGACATAGACATAAGCGAGATACTCGAGGTATGATTCAACCCTCATCCATCCTTGTACTCTATTCCCTTTTCCACCCATATCCCATCTTCCTTATCTTACTTAGGATCACATTGGCGTCGATCAAGCATCTCCAGTTGAAGGAGGGGAAGAAGCATCAATAGGGCCAGGCGGGGAACAGACGCCCATTATTGAGCTGACAAGTGCTGAGGGATCTCCTTCTACGATAGCTATTGCAATAGATATAGCACTAGAGGTGGACTCCTTGGATTCCTTTAAGTCCCTTGCTTCATTGCAACAATCAGTGTTGAAGAACTCGACTGACCATGGTTCTTCCTGTCTGTGCAGTGATTGCGGCATTGGGGGCCTATCGGGCTACTAAGCCTGGACCATCCACGTGTGTGCCGATAACAAGCACACTGCCCCACCCAGAACATGCCTCCCAATCTGAGTTGGCTCCAGCTACTAGTGAACAGGGAGCGGAAGACATTGGTGGTGCTGCTGTCGGGGCAGGGCCGAAAGTTGACGAGGGTTCCACTAGGATCAAGGGGGTAGAAGAAGGTCACCCTGTGCTGATGAGCCTGCTCCCTTGGAAGGAATCCCTGAGGAGGACCCTGCCATTGCTCTATTGGATGTCTTCCCTGTCTATTGGTCCACTGACCCCGAGGAAATTGATGATTCTGACTCAGAAGCGGCCGAGGAGAGACGGATGACGTGGCACAAGGGATGGAAGTGAATCTGACATTTTCTCAATCAGCCTCAGACCGAATGGTTGAACCAGTTGGGATCACTCCAAACCTGGCTTCTTTTCCTGTGCGTTGGAGGTGTAGATTCTCAACACCTTCATATAATGGTCTTTGACTACATGGCTGAGAGGATGCGCGTGAATTGTTGGCGTGCCGACATCATCCGGTGCTAGGAGGAGTCAGGGAGCACCCGAGCACTCTGGCGGGCAGAGCAAGAGGTGTAACGCCTTGAGGAGCAGGCGAAAGAACAAGAGATATTCATCAAAAACTGCTCTAAACTTGTGGAGCAGCTGAGGGCCTAGTTGGAAGATTCCCAAGAGCAACTCGTAGAAGAAAGTCGCCAGATAACCGAGCTCTAAGATGAATAGGAGCGGGCACAGGTCAGGGTCGATGAACTATGACCCACAGCCGCCGATGAAAACAGGGTCCTCAGGGGATGGGAGGCAGTCCTGGAGGCCACCAGCAAGAAGGTAGTGGCATTGGAAAGATCAATCCAAAACACTAATCCTTAAGGGCCCTATTTTGGCCGAACCGATAAACTTATATCACTCTACAGCTTCTTACTTTCCTCTTTGTATGTATGAGAAAATTTCGTTTACTTGCCCCTTTTCTTTACATACTTGTCAATTTGGTCTAACATGCTCAACCACAATTCCAAAATAAATATCAATCCATCCCTAAACACATGTAGGCCATTAGAAACAAAGGAGGCTCGCACTATTACTTAGTTTGATCGTGGGAGCGCCAACCAAGCTTCGAGCATTCGAAATTCCAACCTGGATTTCCAAGGAGAATAGGGAGTCTCATCCAAAGGAAGGGGACCTCATACCTGATTGATGTATCATCTTTTCAATGTGCTCTAGCGCATGAATGGGGAAATGCCAGGGGCATTGGAATTAGTCTGAACATAGGGAAATGAAAAATTGTGAATCATGTTACCCCAAATTCGGAACACTATGGGAGGGGTGTGGCAATGAAAGACAGTCGTTGACCGTTTTCGAAACACAGCATCCTTATTACATTAGCCTGAAATGGGAACGTTAAATGAGGGCTAACCGCTGACCATGTTCGCAACGTGGGGCCTAACTCAAATATTGTTGATCAGTCTTCCATAACGTTGGCCCAGGACAGTAGGCGGACCATAGGTCAAGCATCCATAATGTTAGGGGGTCCCTTCAAACATGAAAGAGGACAAAGATCTGAATAAAGGGGCATGCAAATCATGGGATGTGAAGTGGTGGTTTGTTCAAACAGAATCCAACACTCTTGAAACTATGCCACCGCAATGAAAGCACATTAAGCGGGTGCATTAATCTAGTCATGTGTCATTCCTGCTCTGAGACAGGACCTTTGGCGAGGGAAATTTTTCTTCCCAATGCCATTATGGGGCATCCTAAACTTGTTCAGGGAAAATGATGCAGTTTCACAATTCCCCAAGGGGGGCAGGCCAAGAGGCCGATAGTGGAAAAAAGATGGGATTTTTGATTCCCGGGGCTGGACCCGAGACGAAATGTCTGGGAATTCCTACGTATCTCATAAGGATGAGAATCAAGCCATATGTAGTTCTTGAGAGGGTCTTGGTTTAAGGTCTTAGAGCTTGGAGCAGAAAGACCACATGAGACGCATGGTAAGGTGCTTATGAAACCCTACGTGAATGAGGACGTATATCCCGATTACCATGTGTTCCTGGGGAAAGTGCTCAGGTGAGGGGACCGAACACGAAAGTTGAGCTGGGCCCATGACAAAGTGCACAGGCATTCCTACGTACCCCATGAGGATGGGGATCAAGCTGCATGTAGTTATAAGATGGGGGGCATGGTAAGGTACCAATGTGAGGAATGAAAGGGGGAATGCGGGTCTAGCCCTCACACAAAAAAGAAGAGGCATTTGATGTGTCTTGTTTTTCCTTGAAGGTGAATGGGATTTTTCTTTGTGAAGTGACAAGCCTATGGTGAAAATTCCAGGAATCTCCACAATAATAAAGTTGTATACAGGCATTGAAAAACAGTATGGAAAATGACCGATACCCAACGTGATTTCCCTTATGATGAGGTCACCACAATGTAGTGTCGTTTTTCGTCATGCGGCCAAGACGATAATGTCACAGTTTATGGTCATGTGATAGGACCAAACAGCATAGTTTAAGGTCATATGGATTGGACTTGAGGGAATGCACACAACGTGATAAAGTTTACCCTACGTGAATGGGGATGAGGTCTGCATCATCAATGTATGCAATCCCCAGGAGAAAAGCCTCGAGCCAAGAGGCTGGCAAGGGCTAGAGGATAAGGGACAGGAGGAGCTAGCTCCCAGCAGAGTTGGACCCGAAAACAAGATGTCCAGATGACCCCACATATCCCATGAGGATGAGGGTTGAGCCACAAGATCTTCTAATGATGATCTTATTTTATGTTGTTAGAGCCCGGACTATGGGGAGCCCCAAAGAACGTCGTATTGCAGCTTGTCCCCTTGACGTGTGAAAGAGCACTGGGGGATAATGCCAAGAGTGTCGAGATCCCACCTGAATATAATGGGGGTGGAGCACAATTTGAATCATGTGACCAACATTAAAGGACTGAAAGGGCTGGAATAATGACAGAGGAGTACTTTTGACCATGTTTGCAACACAGCATCTCGTCGTGTTAGCCTGAAATGGGGACAAACAAATGAACATCGATTGTTGACCATGTTCGCAACACGGGACCTGTCTTAATTTTTTGTCTGAAACCCCCGGGGTAGTTGGCCCATAACGGTAGGAGAGCCCTTAGGCAAGGTATCCATGCCATTTTCTGGAGGCCCCTTAGGGTGTGAAATGATAACGGGGGCCCAATGTAAGGAAAACATGAAGCCTAACAATTGGATGGAAACTTACCCATGTTGAATCCGACACTCCAGGTCCTAGACCAGAGTACTCTTAAAAACATCGGAAAACCGCTATAATGGGGTCAAAAGGGGTGATACAACCTGAGAGGGGCCCATTTGAAGAAAAAAGTCGTATAACGGGGGACGTGGGACTCTCGGGAGGAAATAAATGGTGTGGTCCTGATAGGACCAACGTGAATGAGGGTGTAGCCCCATACTGCACCATATATTCCTCTCCCTAGGGAAAGGGTAGGCCAAGGGGCCCAGATAATAGAGAGATCCCTAAAATATGGGGCTAGACCTGATATCTTAAGTTCTCAGGTGATCCTACGTATCCCATAAAGGTGGGAATCAAGCCACACATAGTTCTTCAGGATACAGTTTAACGTCATGCGGGATGATAGGGAAATTTAAGGTCATGCGGGGCCAAAGTCTAGTTTAAGGTCATGGAGGACCCAACAGTTTAAGGTCATGTCAAACCAATCAGTTTAGGAAAAATACTGTTTGAGGAACCTGGCGTTGGTGGGAGGAGTTATACACTCACCATCCATGGTCACCAGGGAGTATGCACCATTGGGATAAACCTTATGGACAATGAAAGGTCCCTCCCATTTGGGCTCCAACTTGGGTGGTTTCCTATCAGGGATCATTTGCAACCTGATGGACAGTACCGGTCATCATGCAGGAAGGAGTGGAGGAGAACATTCTTGTTGAAATCTCAAGCCATACTGCTCTAATCCCTTTCCAGGTTGTGATAAGAACAAAGCCTATTCTTGTCCAGCGCTTCCAATTTAGCTAGACGGATTTCGGTAAATCTATCTGGCGCTTGCTGGTCAAAGACCACTGTGCGCAATGAGGAAAACCAGATCTCTATGGGTAGGAAATCCTTAGTTCCGTACACTAGGGAATACGGGGTCACCTGGGTGGAATTACGGGTCGTCGTCCGATAATCCCAGAGGGCGTTTCGGAGCTTATCCGGCCAAATCTTCTTGTTCTGACCAACCATCTTTTGCATAATGTTAGAGAGGGTTCTGTTAAATGCCCCGATCTATCCATTTTCCTGCATATGATAGCAGGAGGTATGGTTAGAGAGAATGTTGTACTTGGCGTAAAATTTATTTAGCTCAGCTGCTCGGAAGTTGGTGCCATTATCAGTGAGGATAGCGTGAGGTACTCCAAATCGATATATGATATTAGAACCCACCAAGTCAGCTATAGATTGATCTTTGACATACTTGAGCAGAATTACCTCTACCCACTTGGAAAAGAAATCCATAGCGGTCAGAATGAACCAGTATTGGAGAGTTGTTGACGGTGGCGCAGGTCCTATGACATCCAACCCTCAGACTGCAAAGGGTCAAGAATACTTGGTAGTGTGGATAGTCTATGGTGGAAGATGCGCAAATTTAGCATGAACCTGTAATGCATGGCACCTCTTGGTGAACTCAATGCAGTCGTGGATCATAGAGGGCTAAAAATACCCTAACCTCCGAATCTGGTGAGACAATTTCGGCCCAGCCTGGTGAGCACTGCAGGAACCGGCATGGACCTCTAGCATGACTTGTGGGATCTCAACTCCCTGAATACAATGGAGGAGAATACCATCAAACCCACATTTATAGAGAATCTGCCCAAGGATGGGACCACTCTGAAGAGTAAACTGTAACGCGCGGCGTCGGATTCGCTCACGCTCTGCCCGGTCTGACAGAAGATTACCGTGTTAGAGGTATTCAACCAAGGGTGTCCTCCAATCCGAAATCATCTAGATCACTGCACCCGGGGGACCTGAGGGTTCCGACGTAGAGGCTACGGCAGTGAGATGGCTTACCCGCAGGCCATCATCGTCATCTGGGGTAACATGAGATATAAATATCCCATGGATAATTAACTCATCATGTCCGGGATCTATGAGTGATGCAGCCAAACTGGCCAGTGCATCTGCCCGGCCATTCTGCGACCGAGGAACATAAGTAATCTCCGGATGATAAGGGAGATGAGCCATTAGCCAGAGAGTATGCTCTAACAATGGCGTGAGCACTGGTTTCCTGACGACATAGTCACCATTGACCGACTTGATGACCAACTCGGATTCCCCTTTCACATGCAGATGGGGAACGTCGACCTCGAGGCCCAGCTCGAGGCCAGTAATGAGGGCATGATACTCTGCCTCATTGTTAGTTCAACCTTCCAACAGAAGAAATGAATATAGCAGGATGGCTTGCACCGGAGTAATGAAGATGACACCCAGGCCTACTATATGAAGCCGAGGGTCATTGAGTCTCCTCCTGGTGGGGCTCCGAGAGGCGCCATCAAAGTACATTTTCCAACATGGGATGGCATGATCGACTGAGAGGATTGCCTCATCAAAAAAGTCCCAGTACAGGGATTTGATCTACGGGGGTTGGATGGGCAGCTAGAAAGTCATCCAATGCATGTCCTTTGATAGCCTTCTGAGGCACAAACCTGATGGAAAACTGCTAGAGGAGTACCGCCCACCGCGCCAGTCGGCCAGTCAACATAGGTCGGTTCAGGATGTACTTCAACGGGTCTACCTGAGAGACCAGCTGTACCTCGTGGTTCTTCAAGTAGTGCCGCAATTTTTTTATGGAAAATACAAGCGCCAGACAACTCTTATTGATAGGAGAATATCTAATTTCTATATCGAGGAGCATGCGGATGAGGTAGTAGAGGTTGTTCTCTGTTCCCTCGTTGTTCTTCTGGGAGAGAAGTGCGCCGAGGGACCATTCCAGGGAGATCACGTAAGGGACCAGTGGCTTCTCGGAGATAGGTGGCCTCAAGACCGAAGATTGGAGAAGAAACTTCTTGATTTCCTCGAAGGTGGTCTGACACTCTTCATCGCATTCATTGGTGTCTCCTTTCTTCATGATCTTGGAAAAGGGCTTACACATTCCAGCTAGGTTCACAATGAATCGGCATATGTAGGCTAGGTGGCCTTAGAAACCTCGAAGTTCTTGAATATTTCTCAAGGGAGACATCTAGCTGATGGCCTTGATCTTTTTCGGGTCGATCTCAATGCCTCGATACCTGACAACAAAGACAAGGAACTTGACGAAGGTGACCCCGAAAGTACATTTCAACAGGTTCATCTTCAGGTGGTGGGAACGGAGGAAACCAAACACTTTCACAAGGTCCTTGAGATGGTCCTGCAGCTGGTGATATTTGACCACCATATCATCCACATAGCATTACACCAATGTTCCTAGAATCGGCTTGAATATGTGATGCATGCCCCGCTGATAGGTGGAACCCACATTCTTCAGGCTGAAGGGCATAACCTGGTAATAGAAAGTACCTTGGGGTGACCTGAAAGCTGGGGATTATTCATCATTGGGGGCCATCCGGATCTGGTTATACCCAGAGTACCCATCCATGAAAGAGAGGGATTGGAACCCAGCCATGGCATCAGTCAAAAACTCTGTCACTGGAAGGGAAAAATCATCCTTCAGACAGTGAAGATTGAGGTTGTGGAAGTCGATACAGACTCTGATATGCCCGTTCTTCGTCCTGAATGGCGCAATGTTGGATAGCCACTTGGGATATAGGACTTCCATAATGAAGTTGGATTTGATGAGCTTATCAACTTCGGCCGCGACCATAGAACCATGAGAAGGGTGCATTTTTATAGGAGGCTTCTTGAATCTGAAATTACTTGCTAGAAGACCGAGACGGTGAATGGATACCTGAGGATCCAATCCTAGCATCTCGTTGTAACTCCAGGAAAACACGTCACGGTGCTATTTGAGGAAGTTTACGTACCGCTGCAACTCCTCGGGGGGCATGGCGGCACTAAAAAATGTGGGTCTCGAGTCCGCCTTACTGTCGAGGTTCACCTGTACCAACTTGTTGACCGTGGTGGAGACGCCTTCCTCAAAATCAGGGGGCATATTTCTTGTCCACTTCTCTACTTATGGAAGGATCTTTTGTGGGGGGAGTTGCTTCCGGACCACCAGACTCTGATGGGAGGCTGGTGCCGGATTGAGCGGCAGTGGTCATCATATCTAGAGATTCATGTTCCATTGAGACCATAGCGATGAAGGCAGTCGATCTAATCCCATCTAGACTTCGGCCCAAGGGGCCTTGCTTGATAACATCAAAGTAGTAGTGTTGTGTCGGCTTGAACCCGTTAATTCCAGCCTGGAAGAATAGACACGTATGACGTACCTTCGTCGCCATGATCCTGATATCCAGATACCATACAGGGGTATGAGGTTTTGGGATCACCTGAGCCTGGTTGGTGTAGGAGTACGAGGTGATTTTCCGTCATCGCTTGGATCTAGGAAAATGCCTTCCTCTTGTACCCGAAACAACAAAACACTGCCCCATGTCAGGGGTCGTGGCCTCCAACTGATGGAGTGGGAAGATTTAGGCATCATCCATACCTGCCCAGGGATCACTTGTGACCGGGGCAGGTTCAACCTCACTTGCCAGAATCTGCTTATCCTTGCTCTTGTAATAGTCGGCGTCTAGATAACGGGCTTAACAAGAGGAAAGAGGAGACGCATCTCCTTGGAGCATGCCTACTCAAACATTGAGGGAGTATTTGAGGAATTGGTGATACGACGAGGGGACCGCCGCATGAAGGTGGATCCACGGTCTTCCCATCAACACATTGTACGTGGTGTCTTGGGAGACAACCATGAACTCGGTGCTAGAAACCAGGCCGCCGAACAAAGTCTTCAAGAAGATATTGATAACTAGATTATTATCTATCCTATCATATCCCCGGATTCTAAAATCAGAGGGAGTCAGGTCATACTTGGATAACCCTAGCTATTGTAGTGTCCGTGTCGGGATAAGATTGATCCTGGAGCCGATATCAACGAGGCAGCGACGAATTTCAACACCATTGAACTGGCCAGTGATATACAACGGGCGGATATACCAATGTACGGGGGAGCCCTCATACTCCCTGGAGAACGAAATGACTATCTTACATTCGTCATCCTCAAACACTTCAGTGTGAAAAGCCTCTGCGGCTGATATCTCTGTCTCAAACTGGTGGGGGCTTCGTAAAGCCTTGGCGAGTGCCTCACGCATATCTGGTGATAGACTAAGGGATTCAAGAATTTAAATCCTTGTTGGGATATAGGAAAGGTTCTTAAGAATTTTGTACTTCCATTCCAGTCGTGAACCTCTACTTGCAGGAAGTCGCACTGTGACCGGAGGCATGGCGAGCCCTACCGGCTGGACCAGCGGCTGACTAGTACTAGGCATATCTCGTTGTTCACTATTCTAAGCCTGGATGGTGTCTTTAAGATGAGTAATGGAAGGTTGGGGTCGGCTGGTGGCAGGGAGAAGCTGGTCGCGGCATGGCTGATGTGTTTCCGCCTGATCCAGTAAAACAAACGGTGGTGGAGGCAGACCTACCGACACTGGATGAAGGGGTCGAGTGTGCTAAGCTCTGTACTGGGCCTGCTGTCTGGTCTCTGTGGCATGCACGGCCTGGCTGGAGTTTCCAACAATCGTGCCTCGGTGATCCATGTAATCACGTTTCTGATGACGTTGGCAATGGATAGGGACATTGGGAAGGTCTACCTGGCGTTCCCCATCGTCATGAGTCAAATAGGGATTTACCAACTCTACGGTGTTAACCGAAGCGTACCTCATACTGTCACCTGAGGAGTCATCCACTACTGGGTGGATTCTGGGAGTGATCCCCATTTCTGGGGGCATGAAGTCTCCAAGAGTGTGGAACGAAGACGTCGTTGGCATGGTGCGTTGTTTCTTCTTACGTCGTCGCTGCTTTCTCTTCTGGGAAGAGGCTGGCTGAGACGACGATGTCGAAGTAGAAACTGCAGCTTTTGAGGGCTCTGGCTGATTTAGGAATGAACGGATGATACCATGGGTGTGGGAGACCACCTTGCGGGCCATCCAGTCTTTATACTTCTGGGACCCACAGTCAGAAACCTGATGACATTCACCTTCGTCGCCGCTACTGGCATCCGATCTCACAAAGACACATGCCACTTGTGTCGGGGCTGGGCCTAACATGACTATATTGTTGTTAATATGGTCTTGGAGCTAGTCCTTGAATACATAGAATCTCTTGATGGTGTTCCCCAGGATTCGGTGGTAAGGTAAGTAGTTGGGGTGATCAGTGAGATGCGCCTATTATGGCCTCTGGCACTCAGGCTGTCGCACGATTCTCTACTCCAAGCCACTGCAAAAGTAACTGGGGACTTGAGACTCGTCAAAAGAGTGGGTCTGATTCCTTCTATCCGGAAGGGGGGCTCTAGGAGGCTGACCCGAATGGGGGGCCGGAGGAGCATTCCAAGGATGCGGAACTTGATTATCTCACCTAGGCAGTGGTGGCGTGTTACGCGGAGGCGCTTGCCGATTTTGAGGCAGTCGCTGCTGGGTAGGAGGTTGTGCCTGTGGGGGAGGACCCTTATGGGGTTGCAGAGCTGGTGCTAATGGTAGTAATTCTAGCTGCTTGGGGGCCTTTATCTAGTCCATAGTTGTGGGCTTGGCTCTGGAAGCTCTCCTTGCAGGGATTACAGGAGGCAGCGGGCGTGCCGGAATGGCCTGTTACAGGGCTTCTTCAAGGCGATGGGCCTTGTCTGAGAAGTCCCGGAACCCTCTGAGGTAATTTTGAGTGGTCAGAGAAGGAACCAACTCTGCCTTGATGTTCCCTACGTACATTGTCAGAAATTTCTCTTGAGTTAGTGTCATGTCGAGGGAGTATGTGAGCCCGTTCCACCGAGCGATGAAGTCCATGACTCACTCATCCGGCCTTTTATTACACCTGAAGAGGTCTATGATGTTCGTCTTACAGGTTGTGGAACTAAACTAGTAGATGAATTTCCTGCGAAGTTCCTCCCAGCTAGTCACGGATCCGATAAAGAGCTGGATGTACTAGATGAACGATGGTCCCTCCAATGTCTGAACAAAGAAACGGAGCTTGGTGGCCTCCTGCTGTGCTGGAGTACCTAACATAGGCCCACACCTTGAGTTGAAGTGGGCTAGGTGCTATGTCGAGTCTCTTGTCCTATTAAAAGGGGAGAAAGTGGGGTTCCCAAATCCCGGAGGTGCTGGCATATCATCCATCGATGCTGGGTATGACTTGTCGTCTGGTGGGATTTCCACCTGTCAAGTTTCCAAAGCCTCTAAGTGGGAAATGAGTGCTGCCATCAGATCATCTGGATGTGGGTTCCTGTCCTAACGGGGATCCCTAAACACAAGCGCATTGTTGGGCTCTTCAATTTGGTAGAAAATCTCAGCAGCTCGTTGAGCGGCTAGTAGAGCGACCCTTGGGCGGCTGGAGGAACCTGAGCGTGGTCTCTCAGGTGGTCACGCCGCTCAGGAGGGTTTGGAAAAACATATCTCACCCTCTTTCCATGAGCTCTGGCCTCTCCTCTGTCATCGAACATAGCATGATCGAGGTTGCCCGAGAGAATCTCTCTGAGGATTAGTTGTTCCTACCACTGCTGCCCCATCCTAGGATCACCGTAGTCGGGTCGCCGCTCTGCAATGCATTCAGCTAGAAGCTCATCGACCAAAATCTTCTGCTCAGCAAGCTGTTGGCATAGCGTGCCCTTCTCGAGGTCTTCCTCTACCTTCTGCACTAAGGCAGACGGGCCGGAGAGCTTGACAGCCCCAACGTGCTCTTTACCCTTGCTGATATTCTGGCTCAGTATTAATGCCTCAGTGGGTGCGGGGAGACCTAGGAGGCTCTTCTACTGACGATTAATCCTCCCTGATGGGTCCAGTGGTAGATTTTCCTCAAGGGGTAAGTCCCCATAAAGAAGTTCCAGACCGTTCCCCTCTCCCGACATATCGGCCTTGTTGACTACCGTTGCCCTCGAGGGCATGTCCTCAGAGCCGCCCAGTGAGTCAGGCTGCCGGTGAATCACACTGAAGAGAAGGGCAGTGTACTGCCCCCATCCACAGACATGCGCATGGGGGTGGCCTCCTCGAAAACTTTGCAGTGCACTTGAAAACTATGAACGCATTGTTGTTGGAGGGCCCTGTGGTGGTCAAGTGACTCAGCGTGCCAGACCGCGGGGAGTGCGGCCAGGTCGGCCCGATGACATTGCTCACAGATATCCTCGAGGAGTACTTGGCTCCCAGGATAAGGCACTTTCTGGTGGAGAAGACGGAAATGAGTCGCATGTAGGGTCTAGCGGAAACATTCAAACTCTCCCGGGGTGAGCTATTCTGGTGTATCAAAATCCGACCCTGCGACTGGCCAAAACTTCTTGGGGAAGTGGCCTACTGCCAAGATGGTCCAGAAGCTCCATGACTCGAGTTCAGGATCCATCCCTTGATGGCCCCGTTCATCAACTGGGAGTGGCTGGGGAATTGGCAGTGATGTCGAGGCAGGTCGCTGGGCTAGTGGGCTGGCCGACGGAGAATACGGCAAGCAGCCTGATTGGCCGCCGAATCCTAGGTCGTCCTCCAAGGGTTTTAGTGACCTGGATGCCATGTCACGATAGGATGGACCAGCGAATGGGCCTCCTGTCACAGTGTACGTGCTTTTTGGGGGTGTGCTATATCGCAAATCTTCCTCCATCGACCCCTAAAAAAGCTCTTCATCGTCTCTGGCCGAGGTGGAAGGTTCTTTCGGAGAGGCCGATGGTGACTGAAAGTTCGATCCTTGGGGATACGCCAAGTCCTCTTCTTCCTGGATATACCTTCAAAGGGAGGCGGGGATCATATGGATCTCGCATTCATGGAGTATGAGGCTGACGCACCACGTCCCTACCCAAGCCCTTAACTCAGAGGACTGAGGAGAGGGCTCCATCACCGAGTCGTACTCCACCTCAGAGTATAAGAAACAAACTGGTCTGATTTCTGTCTGACCTTCCCTATAATTTCTCTTATGGCGGTGACATCTCGCCTTCCTGCCCCTGGGTGGATCCTCAGGGTAGGGTTGATTTCCATCATGGAGTCCTCTGGCCGCACTGGTGCTGGGGCGGAGTGGATTGAAGGTCGGGGTGTGGGGAGCATCGGGGGAAATGTCGAAAGGGACACGGGGAGGACCTCCATGTGGGTGAGTGACTGGATATACAACGGATCCATACTCGTGGTCTCCGGTATGGGAAATGACCTCGTACCCAGTGTAGTGAGTGCTAGAGAGAGCCCCACCCAGAGTGTTACTGTCACGGGGAAGCCCCTTACCTGTGGTGAGGGTGCCGCCGGGCAGGCCTTCGGACCGAGGTTGGAAGCAGGGAGGGCCCACACCTTCTAGAATGGTGGAATGGAGTAGGCCTTCATGCTGAATGGCACTACCACGAATTGGTCTGCAGCGGCCATTGCATGTTTCGGCGACTGGGAGAGTCGACCAAACCTGCCCGTGGGGCGGTTGGGGCCTCGATCCAGATTGGGCATATAACTTCCCCTACTCAATGTGTGGGGGGGTTTGATGATAGGAGTCAACGGTGGCTCGGGCCACAGTGGTTGCTGACGTTGATGCCCAGGGGTGAGAATCTTCTTCCACTCATGTCGGACACTGGTGTCAGGTCAGATGGGTTGGAGCTAGTGGTGCGGGCACATGGATTGCCTGCTCCTTGGCTCAGGGATTTGGGTAGTGGCGTCGACTCGTCCTAGTGGGTGACCTTGTCGTGAACCCTTGAAGAAGGTCTCTTATTGGTCCAACCCATACATCCCCTACCTCGTTGGAGTAGGTGAGGGAGGTGTCAATGCATTCCAGGGATAAGCTCCCAAAACGGTTGAATGTCGGGGTGGGGAGCAGCGGCTCCCTGCACGGCCCTCAGGGGCGGTGTTGGTGGTGTGGTGTAGCTTCGTTGAGGTCCAAACGGGCCATGTCCCTGGTGGGGATGACCCCCTACTCCTTGTACCTATTCACAAGGTCGTTGATCACCCTTCATTGGATAATTTCTAATGGGGAGATGGGGCATGAGCGCCCAGCAGTCGGGGTGGCCGTAGTAGCTGTGGAAGAGGAAGAACCGCGCGAGGTGGCCACATCGATACTTCCCCAGCCCATGCGCTGGTGGGAAGGTGGCGATCGAGTTCCGGATGCAGCGATTTGAATCCTGAAAGTAGGGAGATGAACCCATTAACACTAATAGGAAATGAAATCGAAAACCATTAGCCCAGCGCCATTCCGTCTTCTGTGGTCAGTAAGAGGGATCAACGCTGACAACATCGCATAACGGAGTGCTCAACGTCGTGACTACCCCAAC
Source organism: Viscum album (assembly GCA_963277665.1). Classification (NCBI taxonomy): domain Eukaryota; kingdom Viridiplantae; phylum Streptophyta; class Magnoliopsida; order Santalales; family Viscaceae; genus Viscum; species Viscum album. The sequence continues at coordinate 216,659,614 of OY728137.1, forward strand.
CCCGGGCGGGTTTCACGTCCAAGTGTTGGGTGCCCGGACCTGGTGACATGCTAATCTTCTAATGCCCCAAACACTACCAGTCTCCGTATTGAGGAGAATTGATTCATGTTAGGTTCACCATTTTCTGTTTCTGACACTTTTACCGGGGCCTGCACGCGTGTGCATACGTCACACAGAGGACGCATGGCTCGTTGCCCTGCATTCCCACTTTCCAAAGGTGGTCGGAATTCTCTCTTTATTCAGGGGTGTCTACCCCTTAATCGAAATGGGATAATGGGATGTTAGTTCCTCCTTCCATGGATTCCTCTTCAGAACTCATCACCTAGTCTGGGTCTCCCTCATAGATTTAAGACGTGTTCTTGAAACTCTTCCTAGTGTCATATCTTCATGGACACCAGTTAATTATGCTACTTCCATCGAGATGCTCCAAGGGGTACGTTCGGGGAGGCAACCTTCGGTTAGGGGAGTGGTCACACTAAGTCATCGTTGGCATGTCTTGAGGCTGGGGAATTGGCATGTCTGTCTTCTGTCCCTTATTATAGGGCTTCTCGAGGGAACGAAAGCCTGAGGGATCCAACATTGAACACAGGGAATAGTATTCCATAGGCATTTATCTGAGGTTTTCCTCAGCTTCCCATGTTTAACACATGGTATTCCATGTGTTTAATGTCCAGCGGGGACAGATCGGACTGATTGGAACACTGAGAGTGGAAAAGATAAAAGAAACCCCTGGAGGGAATGCCGATATTGGGGCCAACATGTGGGTGGCTTCTCGAATGTTGTGGCATAGAATGTGGTGGCATGATCCCGCTGGGATGTGGAATCCCGGGTAATAATCAGGATGGGTGATGAAGTGAAGGGGGATTGAACCTCATGGAGGCTTCCAACGTATCCCCATGGCTGGGAATCAAATTCCACATAGTATAGGATGGAATGGGTCTTACACCCTGAGGCAGCCCACAATGATGGATGGATGGGGCTTACACTCTGAGGTGGCCCACAATTGTGGATGGATGGAGAGTACACTCTAAGGCAACCAACAATGATGGATGTATGGGGATTACACTCTGAGGCGGCCCACAATGGTGGATGGATGGGGATTATACTCTGAGGTGGCCCACAATGATGGATGGATGGGGCTTACGCTCTGAGGTGGCCCAAAATGATGGATGGATGGGGCTTACACTCTAAGGCGGCCCACAACGATTGGTCAACCGACGTGAAGAGGTTAGAATGACCGGTTGGTGGGCTTGAACCTCGTCAAGGCTTCCTATGTATCCTAGTTGTAGGGAATCAAAGTCCACATAGTTCTGGTGGTGTCGGAGAACCGACGTGAAGATGGACCGGGGGTCCGATGGGTATTCGGCTTGAACCTCGGGGAGGCTTCCTACGTACCATGCCTTGACATGGATCAAAGTCCATGTAGTTCGGGTGGTGCCGGTGAAACGACGTGAAGATAGATCGGGGGACCTATGGGTATTAGGCTTGAACCACATGGAGGCTTCCTACATACTATGCCTTGACATGGATCAATTTCCGCGTAGTTCGGGTGGTTCCGGAGAACCTACGTGACGATGGAAAGCGGGTCTGATGGGTATTGGGCTAGAACCTCGGGGAGGCTTCCTACGTACCATACCTTGACATTGATCAAAGTCCACATAGTTCGGGTGGTGTCGGCAAACCAACGTGAAGATGGACCGGGGGTCTAATAAGTATTGGGCTTGAACCTTGGGGAGGCTTCCTACGTACCATGCCCTGACTTGGATCAAAGTCTGCATAGTTCAGAGGTGCAGTTTAACGTCATGAGGGACAGGGTGCAGTTCAACGTCATGTGGGATGGGATGTAGTCTAACATCATGTGGGGCGGGATGTAGTTTAACATCATGCGGGATGAGAAGCAGTTTAACGTCATGCGGGACAGAAGTTGGTTTCATAGTTGATGCTTACTCTAAGCCCACATGAGTCATGCTCGGTGTGAGAAACAAGACGTAGCAGGGACCATAAAATCACGTCGTGAAAGGTGCATCCGTGGGAAGTGCGAAGAGGGGCTTACGTGTTGGGCGGCCCATGGTGCTGGGACATACTCCAGGATGGAGGCCTGAGGGCGACAAAGTGCAGAGGGAGAGGAAAGGGTAACGGAAGACCCCTTTGTCCATCTCCCCCCTTGGTCCTTGGCACTGTAGAAGTACGGGGGTGCATGGGTGCTACCTCCCGAAAAAAAGGCTAGGGCCTTATGCCAAGATGGCTTCCCTTCCCCTGTGGACAAACGTCGCCCAATCAAGGAGGATATCATCCCCTGTGAGGGGTGATCCCATCCCTGTGGAAACCAATGGGCATAAAGAATGCCCGAGCCAAGGAACCCCACAAAGGATGCATGGGATCCATGTCACTATTTAACGTCGTGTGTTGAGGACGAGGTGTTGGACAGTTTAACGTCCTGCAGCTCGGATGAGTCGGGTTTACTCCGCACCCCTAGGACATACATAACAGGTGCCCTCTGTCCCTTGTGGAAGGGAAGGCATCGGCAAGGTCGTAGTGAAGGGGGTCGAAGAGTGAACCATTGAGGGGTCCACGTTAGTGTGGCTATGCGAAGAAGAAATAGTTGTTAGCATGCTTATGCGAAGAATCATCAGGCAAAGCAACGCAATGGGAAAAACTGCTCAAGGGACCTTGAGGTTACTTTATACGAGCCGGGAAGGTCATACGAGAAAACAGAACATGGTGTGTATGTCCGGTGTGTGTGCCTAGGGCATCCAGAAGGAGGACATCGGGTTCCAATGCAGGGAGGCACCTGGGGAGCATCAAAGTGAGGGGTCCCAGGGGTTGCGCGCAGAGAAATGGTTGGTGTGCAAAACACCGGGATGGCGCGTAATTGAGGAAGAGTGCTTGCGCGCAGCTAGTAGGATCGTGCACAATGGATATGAATTGAGTGCGAGTGGAAAAGGCCACACCCAAAGGTAAGGCCACACCCAGCGAAAGATATTGCTCACAATTGGACTGTTTTGCACGCAACAGAATGAATTGCGTGCAAGGGAGGAACCCTGAAGGACTTGGAATTATTTTTAAGCCAGTGGGATCGTGCGTAAAGGGGGATCCTAGGGCGAGGTGGCACGAAAAGGATCCATACTTGAAGGCCATATTGCACACGCAGAATTCCGATTGTGCGCACCAGAGATGGTTCAAATTCCTCAACCCCGAAACGGAAGGGCTCTCCTTCTATTTATAGGCATCCGGCAGTGCGGAATCCAGGGTGGCACGCAAAAATTGCTCACTAGATATAGCGGTGTGTAATGTTAGCCGTGCAGGGCATGAGCGTGAAAGTATTTCACATCTGCGCCAGGGAACCTTCGCAAATCTCAAACCCTTTCCGCATAGCCCTATTTTTCCTCATGCATACCCCTTTTTCCGCGTAACAATTTCGGGCCCTCTGGACCGATCCACCAGGTCCAAATATGACTTCGCTTTTTCATTTAGAATCTTCCTTGAGTAATTAGGAACATTTAAATGTCTACAAGGAAATTTTGTATTTATTGAAGTGTTCATTTGCCCAATGTGGAATGATTTGAATAAAAAGATCCCTGACCGTGTTACCGAAAACGCATATTACATATTTTGAGGTAACCAACACAAGTCATTAATTGCATGTCTCATCAAAAAATTATCAACATGACTGTTAGGATTATCTCAATGCCTAAGTTCAAATTTAAATAGTAGATATAAAAGGAAGAGTTAGTTGCTGCATGGAAGGAGACGATGAAAAAATCTATGGATTGATTAAAATAATGACGAGAATGCATGTGCATAGAAATAATCTGAATTCATGTTCATATAAAATATTAATAATAAACACTTGTGTTGAATGTACAAGTTTATCAACTGCAATAAAGATCATCTGAAGCTATACTTTAAAAATTATAATATCCTCAGGATAAATCTTTAACTACTATTAGTTGTTGCATACAACGGTGTGGTGCAAAAAAATTTCAAAATATTATTTATTTAATTTTTTGACACTCATTATAAGAGTTTTTATTGAAACTAAGGATAGGTCTTGTGAAAGGGGGAGTCTAGTCAAAATCTCTTGGACCTTTATATAAATTGAAAGATTCTTGTACTCAGCTGGAAGCCCCAGTATAAGGGTTATTATAGTGAAAATCACCAAACATAGGGAGTAGATTTATGGTAGAATGGACTAGGGGATTTTTGTTCCCTAAACCACTATAAGTATCCAATGTTTAATATCTTTATATTTTTATTTTATTTACACTACCTATATTTATTAACTAAAACATCAAAACTTTTATATCTTTAAGAGAGATCTTTTCTATAAAGAAAATTTAGGAACACAATTCACCCCCTATTGATTGTTTAACTAAACATTATTTAGGAAAACAATATATACATATTGGATACATTTACATAAGTTTTATTATTTATTTATTTGATAATACACTAGGTTTTGGTTTGTTTTCAAAAAAATTGGGAATTATGGACTTAATTGATGAAATTATGAAATAGCTCCAAAAATAGGATTTAAACGTCTTGTATCACATACATAACGCATAATCTTCATTCACAACATTTATGTAAATCCACGGACCATCTCATGAATACATCACTTGAAATGAAGAAAGTACATGACATGTACATCTAGTTCACAACATGAATTTTTCAAATATCATAATCCCACGCAAATTGAATAACATACACGATGTGAAATTATTGAATGATGTGAAAATTTATAAAGACTTCCCAGACAAAGATACAAACTGATTATTAGGTGGGAAATATGGATCCCAATTACACAGTGTAAAACCAAATTGAATGATGTGGAGATATTGGGACAAAGGTCTCATTAACTGGTACACTATGTGCGTGACTTACACATCATTTTCTTCTTATGCCTATTAGTATACTATGCACTCTACTATGTACATAAACGATGCACACTTTTCCACTCTCCGGTGTTATTCTATAGTTTTCTTCTATTTTCATTTAATTTCATTCAAAAACTATTTCAACTCATTCCTTCCATTGTTTTATAAACCCATTTTGAGTTTTTAATAATTTTATGCCCATTATATAGCTATTTTTCTTCTTATTTTGTTCTCTAAATCCATTTCAATACTGCTCAGCATTTCTCATCAATGCTCGTGTTGATCTTCATTGTTTCTTCATTCCCAGTTAGTTTCTAATTTCTTTTTACTTGTGCTGATTCTATATTTTTTATTCTATCATTGTGTATTCATTATGAATATTTAATTTATTTGGTTTTTTTATTAATTTTTAGCATTGATTATTTCTTGTTTTAATCTTGTATTTATTCTTTATCAATTGTCTCATGATTATACAGAGCATGTTTATTATTTCCTTAATTTTTATCATCAACTTCATGCATGGCTAATCCACCAAGGGTTAGGGGTTGAGAGTATGGGTGTTTATAAGGATAATTTTTCCTTAGATTGAGACTTGGTAACTATATGGCTAGTAATTCTGTTAATATTAATTGTTCATCTCATTATATTGAACAACCTTGACCATGGGAAGTGAAATTGAACAAACCTGACTGAATTGGACTTGAGTATGACTATGACCAATATCATATGACACTTACTTCCTAGAATCCAAGACTAATGCACCTAGTTTTATAGATTTACCCTAAACATGGGATACTTGTGGCACATATAGATCCAACTAGTTTGACCAAAACCAATTGGTGACCTTTTCACCGCTTTATAGCCTAATCCGTAGGACTGTCCCAATCCAAATATAGAATTCTATTCTATTAACATCCTTGAAATGGATCTCAATCCCTTCTTTTTTTATCTAAATTATGTCTAAACTATATAGTATTAGTTAAATCCAAAGGTAAAGAGTGAAAATTAGGAGTCCTTCTAAAGGGTTCTGTTCGATTGGTTTATGACCTCCCAATGATCCTGATGGATTTGACCTTATACTTACACTTTACTATGCCCTAATAATAATCATAGTTTAGGATTATAAATTTATATTTTTATTTCTTCCCACGCAAATTCAATGACACATGTGGGAACATAAAATTTTGGTGTTGTTGTTGGGGGATCTCTATTACTCAAGAAAAGTGACCTTCGGATCGAACCCTGGAATACCTCACCCCAACCCCTTTATTCTTTTTCCTTCCTTTTTTTCTTTTTACATTTTCTCTCTTTTAGGATAAATTGTATCCTATTTATCCTTATCTTTCTCAATCTATTTTATTTTCATCTAGTTCATGCACCAGGTACCCTTGACTATCTCAAGAATCCTAGATTCAAAACAAAAATTTCTATTTGATCTCTAGATTGATCGATCAATTGAAACATGTCTTCACTTTTCAATGGAAGAGAATAATGATCTTGTTCTTCCACACCCCCCAAAACATGAAATATGTTCCACTGGACAATCAAGATAAGCAACCAGCTCTGCAAGAAAAAACCATTATGGACTATGGTTTGTCATACATTAGTGGCATTGCACCGCAAATTTTGCACCCTTAAATTTGGGAGGACACTTTTGACATCACATATGGACTCATCCATATGATCCAAAAACTGAGGCGGTTCAGTGGACGTCAAATTGAATACCCTCAAGAACATATCTTAAATTTGTTATATGTTTCTGATACCTTTCTCAACCATGGTGTATCATTATTTTATTAAGATTCATACCATTTCCATTGCACAATAGAGTCAAATATTGGGTAAAAATTAAAGCTCCGAGGTTAGTTATGACTTGGGGTGAATTAGAAAAAAAACTCCTACACAAATACTACCCACCAATCTAGACTTGGAAAGTTAATATAGAATTTAAAAACATCACCTGTGAGTATGTAGAATCTAAGTGGGAAGCATGAGATAGATTCATGGATATAACATGAAAGTTACAACATAACAAACAAGATGTATAGATATAACTTCAGATTTTATACCAGGGACTCCAACCTGTTTCTTGTACAATGGTAGATGTCACTGTTCAATGCAGACTCCAACTTAAGACACTTAAAATAGGACATGAAATTTTAGATTATTTTTATCATAATGCATGTCTATGAAAAAGTGATGAAGGACTCCCCCAGTGAAAAATCAATCAAGTGGAAGATACTACCCACCGGGCAACTCAAGTAGAGGCTTTGAAAAAGAAAGAGGATTCATTTCAATTACCTATTGTGCCACCACCCCCTCCTTCTCCTATTGTATAGATTTAATCATATTAAATGTTCAGATGACTGCATTATTACCAGGACTATAGGGATTTTATAGAGAACCCAAATATAAAGATTTTAATTGTGTCAATTACAATTAATAAGGCAAAAATTCTAGAAACCTTAGTAGTATCAACAATAGTAATATTACTAGCAAAAAACAACTCGACATCCACATTAGAAAAACCAAGGTTAATTTAAGAAGAGGAGTGTACTGGTACCTCCAAGAAATTAGGGACCACATGGGTACCAAAAACTAGATTGATATCCTTGAACATAGAAACAATTGCAACGAACTTTTCTATGATCTCAACAATTTCAACCATCACCACATCATTAGTTCCAACAATCTCCGCAAAGAACCCAAAAAATATATAAACCTCTCCAGTCCAATCTTCAAAACCTAATTACATTCATAATGCATAAATAGGATTACAGGATTAAAAAACAATAAAAATAGATTAAAAAACAAAAGGCTACACTATGCAACCCAAACATCTAACGGATAATATCTCTAAAACTCTATCTGATCGGCTAATAGGTAATTTTCCTAGTAACACTGACTCTCATCCAAAGGAGGAAGAAAAATCTATCATTTTTAGGAGTTTAAAAATGTTATATTTACATTAACCATGAAATGATTATGAAAATAATTTAATATAATATGATAAATCTAGTAAAGGTAAAACATAAGGGGCAGAACCAACTGAGAAATCCTCAACAAAAGATTATCTTGAGGACGAAGTGTAACACCCCAAGTTTTTATGAACTTTTTATTTTTTAATAAATTAAATTTATTTAAAGGATTGTGTTATAAACTACAAAAAGTTAAACTTTAATTATACTCTACAACAATTTAAGCTTTAATAACACACAATTTCATTTTATCTTGAGTTACAAGCAATAATGAGTTTCTACGAAACAACATTTTATTATTATAATTATTTGAAAAATACTATTATAACATAGTCATTAAACATTGTAATATGAATAGTAATAAATAATTTTTAAATATTATTTATAATGGTTTTATATAAATAATACATATTGATAATAAAATACCTAATTTTTGGTAAAGTCTATATGTTTTGAAAAATACTACTTTCTCAAAAGAACTGCTTTTTATATCCTTCTATGAACAATAATAAAATAAAATTTTAACACTTATAAATTTAATTTTATAAAATGATATTCATTTTTAATTCATAATTTATGTATTATATTAGGGTGAATTTTTGGGATATTTCAAATTTTTTCCATTTTTTGATAAATAGGAAAAATACTGAATTTTAATTGAAAACGTTATATTCATATAATTTATTAATATTGTTAAATTTTATTTTAATTTGGTTATAATGTATAATTAGATATATTTTAGATATATTAATATAATTTAGGTAATTAGATCTTATTTTATATTAAAATTCAATATAAATACATTTCAGTCTTTTGAACTTCTTCAGTTTAAAAACTTGTTGTTTCATCCTATCTGCGGCATTAATTTCAAATTAATTTCTCACAATTATGTGATTATAATTTTTTAATTTTTATTCTAAATTTTGAATCAAAATAATTTATAATTTCTATTAATATTAACTTATTTTTTCACCAAAACGGTTATTGATATTAATAAAAATTAATTACAGTAGTAATTGTAAAAACGAGTTCATTTAATGGTTAAACTTTAAACATAAAAGGATAAATGGCCTATAAACTTGTCCAAAATCCATTGGATGGTCATATCTCAATCATATACTCACTTTTATAAAAAAAATCATTATTGGAGTCACGTTATGTAAGAGAGGCCTCTCAATAGCGTTTTTATTTTTATATTTACGAGAATTCCACTCCTGCTCCCCTATAAAAAAAATCACCCCCACCCCTCACTTATTAACACATATAAATCCCTTTGTATCCGACAAAAAATACCCAAATATACTCTCAAATTCAGTAGATTAATACTATATTCAACAAATTTGGATGAAATCCCACCAATCAATCCCTTTGGTTAAAACAAAAAGGAGTCACCTAAAGAATATGTATCATCCTTCCACATGCACTTTTTTTTATTTATTTCTCAATCCCCTAAATTATTATTAAATAAATATTATAAAATATCCTCAATATCCGAAATATACTTTGATTTTTTATATGTTAAGGGTTATAACTTCACTCACACACACTTACATAGAATGGTATACACAACCATTGTTTGTTTATACGGTGGACTACTGCCTCAAGAACCAATGTCATTCGTACTTCCATTACCATGTTTCATGGTTTTGGAATAATGATAGAATTACAATTTTGATATGATATTTATGATATTTATGATTTATTTATGCTTCTTTAATTATTATATAACATATACCTTCATGATTTCCATTTTTTGATAATATGATAACTTATTTTGTGGACATGTGGACTAACACCTCCTCAAAGTGATGTGATTCATTCACGCATTACATGGAATATATAAAGAATGATTTTAATATAAATAAGTGATATTAAATAAATAATTATTATACTATAATGATAATATATATATATATATAATTTACTCTTTTCTATATCAAAAAATATGATATGAAAGTGAAAACAATGTTCTTGTGTATGTTCTGCATACCATCTCCATGAATGATGCAATTCATTTCCTATTGATATATTTTGTATATTATTATAAATAAATATATAATGGGTATATATAATATATTTATAACATGTTTTAAATTCTTTAAATAAGTAAATCATTATCTAATAAAGAGTACTAAGAAATAAAAGTCATAACATGTACGAAAAACATCATTTTTATTTCCCGAAACAAAACATTAACATGAAATTATTAATAAAATAGTAATATAAAGTCATAAGTAAATAATATATGGAAATATATAAATTAATATGGTCATTTGATCGATGTATAATAAAATTATGTTTATTATATAAGATTTTTATATGAGTACGATGATAGTCAATACATAAGCTAAGATAATTTCACTTCAATTTTTATATCCATAAGATACATGCCATATCCACCATTCATTTAATTTGTGTGGTTTATATACTTACCATTAATTTATTCAATGATTATTATCATTAATTTTATGGTTATTTACATACCCATTTTATGATCTCTATTTCATGGGGATTTATAGTTCAAATGTTACCAATTTGGTAAGGTATTTTTGTCTCAATTTTCCTTCTTTAAGACACAAGTTTTTTTATGCACCTATATTATTTTATGAGGAGTATATACTTCCAGTTGACATGTTATAAAATGAAAATAATTATTTTAATTATATTTTAAGATTCATTTAATGTCATTAAATCATGTGGAATATGATTCAAAGTTAAAAAAGTGGTACAAGTTTATTGGTACAATCTCATCATTCAACGAGATTATTTATGATTATGCTTCCATTGATGAAATATTGTGATCCATATTTCAATAAATATATTGATTTTATTATCCTATGGTTTTTTCATGAAATAATCATGTATTGTTAACATTTTGTCTATCTTTGGTACTTAATATAATTAAGATAGATATTTTATGAAAATCTAACATTATTTCTCTCTTTGGTAGGAAATCTATTTTATTCAAAAACAATGTTTACAAAAATGTTTTCAAATATATTTTTTTAATTGATATTTTAATAAAATTTTAAATGAACAATGATTTCTAAAAATGTTTTATTATTTTCAAATCTTCCTTACATTTTTTCAAATTCACTTTCAAATAAAAAGGTTTTCAATTTTTTTTTGTTTTTAAAAGAATTTATCAATAGAGAAAGGATATTTTCCTTAGGAAATGTTTTTGAAAAGATATTTCAAAATTATTTTCCATATATGATGAAATAATTTGGTGTTACTAATGTCATTTTAGGGATATTATCCATTGGTACCATTCATATTCTTTCTCCAAATGGTATATTTTTTCTCATCATGACTTCTATAAAACCTATTTCTCTTCCACGGGTTATATGATTCTGAAACCCTCTTATTTTCATGGGTTATGATTTGATGAAATGATTATGAAACCTATTTCTTTTCCATAGGTTATGATATTATTACTTGTTTTTTATACCCATTTCATTTCAATGGTTATTATATGACTATTTTTTATCTTGTGGCACATGTATGTATGGTTTCATTATGAGACATATGGGACCTAAATCTACCTCAAATGAATTGGGTAAAGAATTATATCTCATGATATATATAGATTTAATGGGATGTTAACTCGGTATAATAAAGGATTTTTCCTGTTAATATAGTCTTGGGAGAGATCCTTGACTACTAATATGGTTATCGGAGTGAACCATGACTACCAAGATGGTTTGGGTGTGAAACCATTATACTAATATGGGCCTGTAATTATACCTTGAATACTATGGAAATAATTTTATATGCTTATGTGTCTGTCATGATTCCATGTCTTATTCCTATGTTATTATTTCATAGATTATTCTCTATATTCCCTTATGATTCTTGTATTATGAACTTCCAATATTTATTCAATGACTCTTGATTATGATATTTCATATGAAGGGTATAATATTTTAATTTTATGATCATGTTATCATGCCCTTATTCTCATGATTATTCTTACAAGTCACCCTTGTTTACCTATAATGAGAATCTATGCTCAATCTTTCTTATTTTTTCTTTCCCCTCGTAATGAATATACATATTATGTAAGATGTTTCTAATAAGGTATCTAGTCATGAAAAACCTAGTGGGAGATAATCAAGCTCACTTATGTACCATTTTTTATATTTCCATGTTTCCAAAGTCACTAAACTAATGTAGTCATTGGGCATATGTTTGTGTAATATGTTAATTATTATGAAAAAAATAATGTATATTTATGTGAACTTTTGTTATCAATAATGGGTATCAAAGAAATATTTTAGTTAACATTTGGAAAGTAGGATGGGAAAAACTTAGTGAGAATCCTAAGACCATGTTTCAGGATAAGTCTAAGGATGAGGAAAAATATATGAAAATTTCCTAGAATTTTTATAAAGGATGGAGTAAGTGATTTCATTGAAATACATCCATTTCTATATTCTATAAGTGGATGTGTCTTTGATGCCTATGTACATTGGGGTAACAACCCTGAAAAGGCTTCATTGAGCTAGACTTGATCTACAACTGGGGAAAAACAACTGGCCTTTCTATACACCTAGTTAAACACTCTCTGTGGATATGATTTATGAATTAAAAAACTCTTTATGAACCATCATTAAGAATTTAAATTTAGATTTATATGAGTAACCTATGAAAAACCTCAGGTTTTATAGTTTCAATAATGTTTCATAACATAGGAAACCCATAAGTAATTCCTTGATTATGGGGTTCTCTACTATGATTATTAGTTCTTAATCTATGATTTTTCTGTTATTCAGTGGCAGGAGCCAGAAGGGACCACATTAATTCTGAGTTTGATATACAATGAAATGATTGTTCTAAGAATAATCCAAGTACTTTGGGATCTAGAATAAAAAACCTCATTAGTATTCCCATAGAGCTTTCTCAAACTACGAATCATGTTGAACATTCAAACCAAAAAAGGAGGGAAAAATGCTTTATTTATTCCTTTATGAGGCAATGTGTACCTTCGTTAAATGGGTATTCTGATGAAATATTTTCTGAATAATGGATTTGAACTACATAAAAGATATTTTCCATCCTCCAACATTCAGAACATGAGAAATTCATTTGGGTTGATTATCATTTAAAATGAAAATCAGACCATTTGTGGACTCTAATTAGGATTGCATTGTAATAATATGAAATTGAATCCAAGGATTGGGATGAGTTCATGAAAATATTCTTCAATAAGTAATTTCTTCATGTTATTCATATGAAAATAGATAAAAAAGTATTAAGTTAAATAAAATGGATGATGAATCTATTGGTACCTATAAAGCTAATTTTACAATACTTTAAAGGTACAATTCTGGTTTTATCATCCAACATGAAATTAAGGTTAACAAATTATTCTTTAACTTAAAGCCAAGTCTCATATCAGTGTTATCTATAAGTGAATTTAGTAACTATGAAGAGATTGTGTGTTGTGAAATCGAGGATGAAATGGAGGTTGTATTTATGTATCAATATCATGGTTCTGAAAAGAAAAGGAATATGGAGTCCAAAGGAAAATCTAAAAACCTTATAGATAAGAAGATGATCTTTCCTTTATGCTCTATGTGTGGGAATAATCATGTATGGAGTTTTATTAAGGGCTCTAATATATGTTTTAAGTGTAGAAGGGGAGTTCATCGGGAATTTTATTATTAAAGAGATGGGAAGAAGTTAGATAAAAATTAAAATGGGGAGAAATCTAAACAAAATGCATCTCCCCCACTATAGTTCTTAAAGTGTAAATAGATTTGGAATTATGCTAAACAATTACCAAACCAGAAGGCCAACAATGATGATTAACATCATCAACCTCTTAATCCAAGGAACAAGGTGAAATCTCATGTGATCACTTCTTTCGATAAGGTGTGTGATAAAGTCGTGGTGAAAGGTACACTTTCCATAAACTCTATAACTGTTAATGTCTTATTTAATTTTAGATCTACCAAATATTTCACATATAAATAAAATTTTAATGGTATTATGATTCAACCCAAATGATAATAAGTAAAATTAATATTTAAAATCCATAATGGTATGATTATTGCATCTCATGTATATGATTACTCTCTAATTTAGTTTTATAGGAATTTGTTTCTTGTAAATCTTTTCATTCTTCCTTTGGTTGAATTTGATATCATGTTAGGCATGTATTGTATTTATCTACCTAAATCCCACATCAATTATTGAATAAGGGAAGTTACATTTTATATTTCAAACCAACATATGACTATCCAACAATGTGATGATACGTATAAAATTCCTATGAATAATTCATCCAGTGTGTGGGTCTTAATTCCAATTAAAACGGGTTGTTTATCTCAACTTTTTGGGGAGAAAATCAACATCAATGGTATTATTATTGTCTGGTAATTTATTGATGTCTTTACAAAAGAGTTACTAATCCTTACACCTAAATTTGAACTTGAGTTATCTATATAACTCATACTTGGTTTCACACCAATTTCAAATACTCCATATCAATTGGGTTTGGTTTATTTGAAATAATTGAAGAAGAAACTCAAAAAACCTTGAAAATGGACTCATTCAACCAAGTGTGTCACCAAGGGGTTCACCTATTCCATTTATAAAATTTAAATATGGATTAATGATACTCTTTATTGATTATTGGTAGTTGGACAAGATCATGATCAAGACCAAGTATCACCTTTCTCATATTGATGACATGTTTGATCAATTGCACAGAGTTCAATACTTTTCCAATATTTACCTTCATTTTATATATCATCAATTGAGGGTCAAGAAGGATGATATTCTCAAGATGAAATTGTATACAATATATAGAGACTATGAATATATAGTGATGCATTTTTTTTCTTAAAAGTTCCCATGATATCTTAATGAATTTGTTGAATAAAGTATTTATAGATTATATTTATCAATTCATGGTATTCTTTATCGATGATATTTTTATCTATTATAAGATAATGTAAGATCATTAAAACCACTTTATAATTTTACTAAATACCCTAATAAAGGATGAATTGTATGAAAAATTTATGAAGCTTTAATTTTGGTTGAAAAATGTTTCATTTTTGGTTTATATTATCTCAAGAGAGGGTATAGAAATAGATCCATCAAAGTTGGAGGCTATTGAATGTTGTCCTAGTCCAACCATGGTAATAGAGATCTATAGATTCATTTGTTATATGGGATATTATTAATGTTTTGTGAATAATTTATCATGTTTATACAATCCTCTATCCAATTTAACTCAAAGGGTTTCTAAGTTCCTCTGGAAAAATTAATTTGAAAAATATTTCAAGAAACTAAAGAGAATGTTTTTCATTGAACTGTTTCTTACATTACCCTATGGTGAGAATGGTTAATAAACTATAGTGATGAATCTAAGAAGGTATTGGGATGTTTTATAATGAATAATAACAAGGTTACAGCCTATGCCTCATGAAAATTGATGACTCGTGAGGGAAATTAAAAAACTCATGATTTTGAGCTACATTTGGTATCTTTTTCATTAATGATATAGAGGCATTATCTTGATGGATAAAAGTGTTATATATATATCGATCGTACAAGTTTGTATAATATATTCACATATAAAGAGTTTAGCATGATCTAAAAAATATGGTTATAGATAATAATGTATTATGAATCCTCAATAAATTACAACCCTAGTAAAAAGAACAAGGTGGACAACACTTTGAGTCGAAAGGATAATGATAGATTATCCCTGATGAGGATCGAAAAATATCCAATATTTCTGGATTTCAAAAGTATGGACCTAAAAATTCCAAAGGAAGGGGAAAATATTTTCATGTTCAATTGAATGTTCAACCCTTTTTCCAAGTGAAGATTAAAGAGGAAAAAAATTAATATGTAGAGCTACAAAATAAGGTTAGAAATTTTCATTATTTTAAACTTGATTAGCATGGAATGATAATATTCAAGAATTAAGTATGTGTTCTATCCATAATAGATTTAAAGAATGATTTTTTATAGTAATCTCATAGTTCTTCATGCTCAATTCATCATGTATGTATAAGGATGTATTGAGAATTGAAATAATACTTTTCATGGGATAAAATAAAGAGTGATTGCATAGATTTTTTATCTCGATGCTCGATATTCTGGCAAGATATGGAAAAAATAAAAAAAATAAGGGGATGTCACATAGATTACCCATTGAAAAATGTAAATGGGAGAACATAACTACGGATTATTTCATTGGCTCCTTAAAAACACTAAAGAGAATAATTCTATATGGATGTTAGTTGATCTCCATACTAAGTTATCACACTTTATCACTATTAGATAATACATATATCTAGATCATCTTTCCAGGATATACATTAAGAAAATGGTAAGGTTGCATGGAGTACCATGTACCATCATATCTGATTGGGATATAAGGTTTACCTCAATGTTCTGGGGAAATATTCAATTATCCATTTATATAGATTTGAGTTTAATCACATATTATCAGCATCATATGGATGTTCCGCCTAAAAGAAAAATTCAAACTCTAGAGGATATGTTGAGATCTTATTAATTGGATTTAAAAGGTGGTTGGGATTAACAACTTAAACTATTTGAGTTTTCTTACAATAATATATTTCACACAATCATTCATATGTATCCTTGTGAATCCCTCTATGGAAATAAATACAAATCTCCAATATGATGGAATAAAGGTTGAGAAAAAACGATATAGGGACCTAAGATCACTAAAGAAATGGAATAGAAGGTTAGAGACATTTAGTAGCATGTCATGGAAACTCAGAGTCGGTAGAAAATTTTTGTTTATAACCTTTTATGTGATCTATAATTTTATGTTGGTGAGAATGTGTTTCTATTAATCTCTCTCTATGAGAAGGTTATGATATTCGAGAATAAAGGGAAACTAAGCCCTAGGTATATCAGTAACTTTGAAATTTTTGATGGTATCAGGACTGTAGTCTATCATTTTAAACTTCTAAAAAATCTCTCTCAAGTCCATGATGTGTTACATTTATCTCTCCTACAGAAGATCATAACTAACCCATCGCATGTACTAAACTCTTATATACTACCCCTTCAGTAGGATCTTTCTTATGAGGAATAACCAGTTA
This sequence comes from Viscum album, assembly GCA_963277665.1. NCBI lineage: Eukaryota > Viridiplantae > Streptophyta > Magnoliopsida > Santalales > Viscaceae > Viscum > Viscum album. Next base: position 216,676,570 of record OY728137.1, read on the forward strand.
AGATTTGAGATCATACCGATAATGTTCTATGAAACAAGACCACCCACCTTGTAAAATTTTTCAGAGAAACCACCAATTAAAAGAAATTATCTAGGAACTTAATGATATGATGAGGTAGAAGTATCCTCCTTTGTTTGTATCATAATGAAAATTTTCATGGGAGATATTCATTCTAAGTGGGGTAGAATGTAACACACCTAGTTTTTATGATTTTTTTTAAAAAAATAAATTTATTTTTATTCCTTCATTATACACTACACCAATTTAATTTTTTTAATATTATACAATAAGTTAATATTCAACTACAAACAATATTATCTTAGCTTTCATTACACTCAATATTGAGTTTCTATGAAACGAAATTTTATTATTATATTTATTTGAAAAAGACTATTATAAAATATCTATTAAAAATATTAATATGAATAGAAATAACAAATTTAAAAATATTATTTATAATGGTTTTTTATAAATAATATATATTTATAACAAAACACATAATTTTCGTCAAAGTCTATATGATTTTAAAAAAACTATTTCTCAAAAGAACTAATTTTTATGTCCTTCTGTAAACAATAATAAAATTAATGTTTGACATTTTTAGAAATTCAATTTGTTAAAATAAAATTAATTTCTAAATTCATTTTTTCAAAATTATCTTTGGGTGAATTTCTGGGTTTTTTCAGAAATATTTCTGTTTTCGATGAATGGTGAAAAAAATGAATTTTAATTGAAAATTGATTTTTAATATAATTTATGTATACGGTTAAATTATATTTTATTTTTTTAATTATAATTACATAAATTTGATATTAATTAATCCAATTTAGTTTATTGGAACAAATTTCACATTGAAATTGGACTTAAAAACATTTCAATATTTTGAGCTTTTTCAATTTAAAAACATGTTGTTTTGTCCCATCTATGAGGTTAATTTTAAAGTAATTATTTCCAATTCTATGATTATATTTTTTTACAATGAATCATATATTTCTAATCATCATAATATATAATTTATGTTATTAATTCATAGTATTTTACCAAAAATATAAATGAATGTAATTCCAATTACTTGTTGTGATTAAGGTAAAAGTAAGTCTACTTATCGGTTAAAATTTAATCATAAAAGTCTAAACGACCTATAAACGTGTCCAAAAGATATTTTACAGACATATATTTACCATATAATCCATTTTATCAAATTATATCATTATGTGTGTCACATTATGTAAGGTATACCCCTCAATAGTGTTAACATTTTTATATTTAAAAAATTTCACTCCACTATAAAATGGGAACTCACCCCCCCCCCTCACATATTAACGCATTTCAATCTCTTATTCTTAGAAAAACATTAAAAAAATATCCTCCAAAATACCCTACCATAATCCTAGAGGCATAACTTTAGGATTAAATCCAACCATGGAATCCCTTTGATGACAACCAAAAGGAGTTACACAAAGAAAATAGAGCATCCTTCTAGAAACTCTTTTGTTTTATCTATTTATCAACACCCTAAATTATTATTTTATCAATATTACATAATAACATTATTATCATAAATAAACTAAGATATTCTTATTTCAATTTTTTTAAAAACATCCACCAAATTGGATATCCAATCATCTTTTGTGTGTACGGTGGACTACAACCTCTCAAACAGATGATGTTCATTCTTCCTTTAACACCATTCAAGGATAGTAATAATGATGGAATATTGTTTTTATATGATATTTGTTATATTTATTATATATTTATTCTTATTTAATTATTATAAAACACATACTTTCATGCTTTTCATTTTTTGATAATATAATAACTTCATTAATTGATGTGTGGACTTCCACCACCTCAAAGTGATGTGATTCGTTCATGCTTTACATAGAATGTATAATGGATTGTTTTAATGTTAATATGTAATATATATTAAATAAAAAATATAATATAATTAATATATATATATATATTAATCTTATTTATTTAAAAAATATGACAAGAAAATGAAAACATTATCCATGTGTATGTATGTCTTACCGTCTCTATGAAGAGTGTAATTAATTTCCTATTACATTATTTTGTAGATTATTATGAATATGAATATAATTGATATATATGATATTCATATCATGGTTTACATTATTTAAATAATCAAATCATGACCTGATTAATAGGACTAAGAATGACATGTCAAAACATGTATGAAAAACAAAGAAATTATTACCAGAAACATAACATTAATATGAAATTGTTAACAAATATGTTATATAAAGTCATAATTAAATAATATATGTAATTAAATATATCAATATGTTTCTATTATATATTTATAATATAATTTTATTTATTTTATAGGAGTTTTTAATGAGTATGATGAGATTCGATACAAAATGTGAGGGGATTTATCTCACTTTTTATATCTGTGAGATACATTCCATATCCACCACTCATTTATGTTATTTGGTAAATATAATATCCATGAATTTATTATATTATTATCCTTAAATTTATGGGAATTTACATACCCATCTTATGATCTCTATTTCATTGGGTTTTATGGTTCAAATGTTACAAAATCTATAAGGTACTTTTGTATCAATTTTCATTCTTTGAGACACATGTTTTGTTATGATCCTATATTCCATTATGGGGTGTATTTACTATCGTTTGACATGTTATATCACAATATACATTTTTAATGATGTTTTAATCTTAATTTAATGTCATTATCTCAAGGGGATTATGATTTAAATTTAATAAATGGGTATGAGTTTATTGCTACCATCTCATTGTTTATCAAAATTGTTTACAATTATTTTTAAATTGATGAAATATTCTAATCCATATCTCAATAATTATCATGATTTTATTCTCTATTTTTTCATGATATATTCATGTATTATTACCATTTTTCACTCTTTTGTACTTAATATAATTAAAAAGTGTTTTTAAGAATATCTAACCTTATTTCTCTCTTCGGTTGGAAATATGTTTTATTCAAAAACCTTGTTTTCAAAAAACAATTTTTTAAAATCATATATTAATATCATTTTCTAGGAAAAAGGATTTTAATTCTTTTATGGTCTTAAAATATTCTTTATATTTTTTCGAATAAATTTTCAATGAAAAAAATTAAATTTTTTTATTTTCAAATTTATTTTTTAAAGAAAAAATATATTTTCCTCAATAATTTTTTTTAAAAAAATATTTTATAATTATTTTCCATCTAAGATGGAATCCTTTATTGTTACTGAAGTTTATATATATATATATTCTATAAGGGTACAATTTATATTATTTCTCTAAATAGTTTATTTTTTGATGGAATAATTTCTATGACAACCATTTCTATTCCACGGGTTATATTCTTATCAAACCTGATTATTTTCACGGGTTATGCTTTGATGAAATGATCATGATACCTATATATTTTCTATAGGTTATGATATGATGACATGTTTATGAAACCCATTTCATTTCATGGGTTATGATATAATTATTTATGATCTTTTGGAACATGTATGTATGATTTTATTATAAGACTTGTGGGACCTATATCTCCCCCCAATGCATTGGGTAAAATTTTAATCTCATGAGATAGGAATGGATGGAATAGGGAGTGATCTTGGTTTTGTAAAGGACTTTCTCTACTAAGATTGTATTTGGAGTGAACCTTGACTACTAATATGGTCATGTGAGTGAACTATGACTTCCAATATGTTTTGTAGAGTGAACTCATTCCACTAAGATAGACTTGGAATTAAGCCTTGACTACTATGGAAATCATTTTATATACTAATATATCTTCCCAAATTACATGTCTTATTCCTATGTTATTTTTTCATGAATTATTCTCTTTATTCACTTATGATTCATGTCTTATGACCATAAAATATTTATTCCATGACTCTTGATTATGAACTTTTATATGTTGGGCATCATATTCTAATGTTATAATCAGGTTATCATAACCTTATGCTCAAGATTATGCTTACGTAACTTCATTATTTATCCATAGAGAGTATCTGATCTGACCCTTTATTATATTTAATTTCCCCAAGTTATGAAGATATTTATTATTTATAATGTTTCAAATAAGGTTTTTATTCATGAAGAACCTAGTGGGAGATAAATTACACTAATACTACTGTTTATTTTTCTATGCTTCCACATTCACTATACTAATACGTTCTTTGGGTGTGTGTTAATATAATATATTAAGTATTCATCAAAAAAGACTTAATGTATATGTATGATAATAAAGGATCGCTATAGGTAGAAATATATATAGTACCACCAACTTATAATCCAACACTCCTTTTTCCTGAAAGGATGTAACAAGGAAAAAAGGACAGGCAATATAAACAATTCCTAGAGATAATTAAACAAATTCTTATCAATATTACTTTTGTTGATAAAATTTCACATGTACCTAATTATGAAGGGTTCTTTAAAAACATACACTTAAGTGAAAAATAAAATGGAAAGCTTAAGATTTATCTCCCTAAATTAAGAATGCTCTGCAGTTATCCAGCAGAGGCTACCTTTAAAAGTGAGAGAACCCAAAAGATTATCAATTCCTTTCACCATAGTGCAATGACTGAAAAAATATTTTTCTGCTCTAGGGGAGTGTATAAATCTAATTCCTATGAGTATTTACAAGAATTTGAGACTCAATTAACTGAATCCAACAAGGTTGTCACTCTAACTCACTAACTTTCCAGTCAAGCAACCTCAAGGATTACTCGAGGATGTCTTAGTAAAAGTGAGAAAATTCATTTTCCACATTGATTTTATTTTTTTGAATATGGAAGAATAATTCTATGTTTGATTAATTTTAGGAAGACCATTCATCACAATTGGAAAGGCTCTTATTTATTTTGACCAAGGAATGTTGATTTTTTGAGGTGGTGTAGAACAAGTTATCTTCAATTTGTTGAAATCCCCTAATAATAGCAATGAGTCGCCATATTTTCAGGATATATCTATCACTAATAAGGTATATGATGATGTGACTAGTGAAGATAATAATAATAAACTAGCACCTATTAAAAAAGGATCTCGCGCTCTTATGAATTCAAGTTGCACTGTACCTCAGACAATGGAGGTCATCCAACCTTTAATCCCATCTTTTTTCAAGAATTGTTTTACATGGGGTGTCAAATCAATGATAAAGTATTCTAAATAAAAAAATATATCTCTATAAAATAAATAAATCTCTAAATTGGAGTAAACCAAGGTTTGGTATGATAGTCTAGGATAAGTTAGTTTAGTCTTTAGGATAGTTTAGAGTACACTAAAAGCTTGTTTGAAGAATCTTTCCCAAATGGGGCACAATTTAAAAAATATACGTCGTGTAAAAAATACACAACATGTAAAATTCATGTGACTAGAAATTTATAAAATTCATCATTTGAAAATATTATAGGAAATATAGATCATGTAAATGTTGTCTAAGGTTTGAAAAACTGTGAATCATAGGTTCACCAACCCCCCTATTTCCTTCCATGTGTAAACCCTTCCCTCCCCCAAGCTCCCTTGATGTGAAGTCACACCCCTTCACTGGCCTCCCCACCTTCCCTACCAGTAGCCACCTCACCTACTCCTATGTTATTCGCCATCAAATCCACTAGCCTACATATTTCTACCATCTATTATGGGCCAAACCAAAATCATTCATACCCTGCCCAATGACTACATTCTCAAGCACAAGGACACACCTCCTCTGCCCAAACGATGGAAGGATGATCCAATTCCACTACCCCCTGATCCCTACACCTTATATTCCACTTACTTAACTACTTATTATTCTTATTTAGAGAACACACAGTCAGCTTACAGTGTATCTTAGGGACCTACATATCCCCACCTTCATCTCTTCCTTCATTTTACCAACCATGCGCACCAAATTCAACTATTCCATCACTAGGATAAGATAATTCAGACCAACAAGATGTTGGACCTCATAGTAATTGATCGTATCCACATCCATCATGAGGTTCTTGGACTCATCAGCGATCTACACCATACCCCATTCACCCAGGTGTGTGAGGAGACATTTAGGGAGCTCATCCTTGAAGTCTTATCCAACTTTGAGTTGGCTATTGATTATATCTGCTTGAGACACAAATGTTGGCTATGGTATCTCAACCTCAGTGAGTTTGGAATCGACCTCAACATCTATTACACTGATTTTTACAATTATCTAGTCTCCCCAACATTACATCGTGATCCTAACAAGGTCGAGTTTACATGAATTTGGTTCTATATTATCATATACCGCTAGAGAATTTTTTATCCTCACACCCCAAAGAGCATTGTGATCTAAGGTTTTTCTCTTTAGATTATGAATAGGACCCTTGATCACACATTATTGGTGCATGGTGATACCCATGGGGGGTTATCTAGATCGATTTCATCATTATCACATCATCCATGGGTGGCCCATCCATCTACATGGCTAGGTATCTAGGTGAGTTCTATAGGACCCTGGTGAAGAGGACTCACGGTAGGTGGTTCTTTCATTACTCACTTAGCTAGCCATTATGGTGTCTTTGAGGCCACACAACCCCACACCTTCATCAGACATATAGAGGTCATCATTTGAATGAAACTACACAAAATGGGGTTTATCATAAATTATTGAAGCATCTACCAATGGGAACTAGCATATATAGACGATACTGATGAGGCCTCTACTCAGCGTGCAGCTAACCCAGCCACACCAGCCTCCACTTATCATTCCTTTTCACCCACACCATCCACTACCACAAACTCATCCCCTACTTTGGACACCTCTTTTTTAGAAAAACCCTTCTTCCACCCTTACCCAACCCATTACCATGCTAATACCTACCCATTTTACCACTAAATTTCCCACACCATCACCCACCACATCCTACCGTGCAGATATCTAGACCACGCACCAGTAAATTCTAGAGAAACTACATGGAAATACTATTTATTTCACCACAATTATTTACCATCGATACACTACAACCAGCCACCATAGCGTCCAAACCACCACTATCAATAGGTTCTTCATCCACATCCATTCCCTCACTAGGCCCTGCTTAGACTATTTTTTCCTCTGAGCTGGTAGACCCTGCGGTCGAGTAAGAGTTTATGGAAGAGTAGGTTCGGTGGGGTAAGGACCTAGACATACCACCATATACTGAGGTTCCTGTCATCAAACTTAATTCTAGACACATGACTGTCATCTCAATCTGAACCTCACCTCTATCGTCCACCAATATAGCTTCCAGTACCATAGAACCTTCAACGAATGTCGATGATCCTTTCTCAATATCTATAGAGTACATAGATATAGGGGGCCATATTGAGGGACCAACTATTCAGGATGATTCTTCAAATACAATGGCTAGTGAGTTTTCCCATGAGTCTTATTTTCCCCTTTTATCCCTCCCCCATTTTGTATTCTATGTGGGTGACACATTTACACTGCTTGTATTCCTTTTCACACGGATGTATCATTGATCTATATATACATGGGTTATAGAATTTTTATTTACTGATTTTTGAATTATTTTCATTTCATTACTATATTAAATTTGTTGTGTAATTCTATACTACCCCATCTATGGTCATTAATGTGCATGTCCAACCACCATCATCCCTCGTACTTTGGATGGATCATCATTTGACTGACATCAAGAACTATCTTGAGAATATATCACTAGATATCCATTATTAGTAGAGATACCCACCATGATGAGTATGGATTATATTCTTACCAAATTAGATTCGTGTTCGGTACACTCTTGAGGTGGTAAATCCTTCCACGTTTCCCCAAGAGCTTGATGACACAACCGTCAGTTCTTATAGGTGGTAGTGGAATTATAAGGAGATGGACAACACTGCAAAATCCTTTTTTTCTACCTATCTAGTTGATGAATTCATTATTAGTACTTTATAGTAGGAAAACCAATTTTTTTCTTTATTTTCAGTCTTTTACATGGGATTTATTTTTTATTTTTAGTATCGTACTTATTCATAGTTCATTCCATAACATCGCTATACTAACCTATCAGTATTTGTATGAGCTGATTTTATTTAATATTCAATGTTTTCACCTTCCCATTTCACTTCTTTCTTCATGATTAAACCCAATGAACTAATGTTTTATTTTGTGGATATTTTTTCTTTCTAACAAAATTTTCAGGTCACACATACTCCACTCAGCATCCAACAAACTTCCCTTGGCCTAACACTCATCACATGGATCTCTCAATTCCCTAAATTAAATTTTAAACTTCCGTTAAATTTTTTTATTCTATATATGTGATATATATACCTTGATAATTTCTAGGATTGTGAAAACGCTATCTCGTTTTAATTAAAGTGGAGTCTTTTCTTGCCTTTATTGATGATACACTTGTATTATTATTGGTTTTCACCTATCTAGTAGACAATGTTCACTAAAATAAGGATTTATACCTAAAAAATCATTATACCCAGTTAAATAAAAGATAAATTTAGGTTGGTAATTTTTGAAATTCATATTTTACTCCTATTAATATTTTTTAGCATGAATGTTGAGTTTAGTGATTTAATTAAAATTTAAAATTTTAGAAATTGATTTTGATTGACTTATTACTTGATTTTATACCCTAAGTGACTTCCAATTATTTCTATATAATCTCATTCTTGAGTTTATTTTGAACCCACAATTTTATATTATTTTCTTATCATATTTCTTGAGTGATACCTCGGGCATATAAACCTATCAAAACTTGCATTGAGATATTATTGTTGCACTAATTGAACAAATACAATTTTAATATGATTGAGCCAATATTTTATGATCCAATTTTTCTTGATAACCACGTTAGATTTTATCCTTTGTTATCCCATGGTATCCATGAACAACCTTCTTAGAATGGATCTATTTTAATCTAATTATCCCTTCCTACCCTACTCTTGTTATTATGCATGATTATACTTTTAACAAGTGTAGGATATATTTCAATGGTGATGGGCATGGGATAATGTTATTTAGGAGATGTACTACAGAATTTCACAATTGATATGATGTTTTCCATGATTTATTTTGGAATTTTTATTTTCCTACCCTAATTATTTTGAAAATAAAGAATATATATAAAGAAATATAAAAAAAACTGGGTTGTGAGTTAGGAAGATCAAAAATCACCATTTTTAGACAGATGAATCCTCTAATGAATCATATGTGGTCAGGGGAGGGATTTTACATATGAATTGAACATCATTTTCAAAAAAAATATAAAAATAAAATAAAAATATAAAACATATTACATTTTCTATACTTACATGATATATTCATCAATCCACTTTGAAATGTTTGGTGCATGGACACCTTTTTATATTGGAGGAGTCACTTCAATTCACTATTTACATTTATCATGCATGATACATTTGATCTTACCCTCATTTTGAGCTTTATTTTCACTTTCTGCCCACCTTCACTCATCCCAGAGTCATTTGAACCCTTTTTCTGAATCCCCCATGATTGATTTTATATTTATATTTATGTAGTGGATATGATAGAACCAATGAAAGCCTATGGTTAGAAACATGTATTCAATTTATGATCGTAACTCCAATATAGGTTTACCTTGAGTGATGAGAGAAAATTCATTATGGTATAAATTATAAAATGGGTATAGAATTTAAGTAATAGTTATGAAATTGTAATTAAAAGAATAAGGAATCTCGATGAGGAACTAAACTATGAGGAAAGACTGATTTTATATATAGAACTAATTCTTGAGGACTTAATTTTTTTTCTTACACTTAGTTTAATTTTCATGGTGTTAATGAGTGTTTCTTATTCTAAAATATTTCTTTTTGAATCCCTATTGAGATAATTTTTTCTTGGGGACAAGCAATTGTTAATGTGTAGTGGAATTTTATAAGCTAAAATTATATATACAAATTGGATACATTTATTTAAGGTTTATTCTTGATTTTTTTGATAATTTAATAGTTTTGGTTTATTGTCATAGGAATTTGGAATTTAGTATTTAATTGAACAAATTATAAAAAAGCTCCAAAAATATGATTTACACTCCATCTATCACAGACACAATGTGTAGACCTCATTGATATTATACCTATAAATTCAAGGACCATCTCATGAATACATTACATGAATTGAATATAGTACATGATGTGTGAATACAATACGTTACATGTAGATTTCAAAGATTATAATCCCATGAATATTGAGTCAAATAAACAATGTGCATGAATTTCATGGCCTGATATGTTATAAGGATCACCCGGTCAAAGATACGAACTGATTATCCAGTTGAAAATTTGGATCTCAATTACTCATATTGCAACCAAAATAGATGATGTGCATATTTCAGGAGAGAAGTCACTTAAAACACTATATAATGTGTATGAATTACACATCCTATACTTCTTGGTCCTATTAATATTCTGAGCACTCTTACATGCACATAAGATAGGAACACTTCTCTTTTCTCTGATGTTATTCCATAGTTTTCTTTCATGTTCATTTTTTTTCATTACCAAACATATTTTAATTCATTAATTTCATTATTTTATAAAATCTTTCTAATATTTTAATCACTCTATGCCCATTATACATCTATTGCAATTCCACTGCTGTTTTCAATGTCTATTTCAACACAACTCACCCATATTCATTAAATATTTAATTTATCTTCATCATTTCTTCATTCAAAGTTATTTTTGGATTTATTCTTACTTTTTTTTATTACAAATTGTTCATTTTATCATTGTTTCTTCATTGTGAATAATAATTTTTCTTGTTATGTGTTTTTATTAGTTGTTTAGCGTTGAATCTTTCTTCTTTAAATCATGTATTTCTAATTTATAAACTATTTCGTGATTATTCATAGAAATTTTATTATTTAATTTTTTTGATCATCACCACCACATGAGACTAATCTAACAAGGGATAGAGGTTGAGAGTATGGGTGTTTCTAAGCCTAATGAATCTTCATATTGATCCTTGGTAACCCTATGGATAGTAATAAGGTTAATAATAATTGTTCATCACATCCTTTTTCCCCACCTCAGTAATAGGAAGTGAAATGGAATGAACCAAACCTAGTTGGAGTTAAGAATGACTATAACCATTAGCCAGTGACACTTTCTATTTGGAATCCAAGAACAGTGCACCTAGGTTTTTAGATATTCCCTTTCCATGCGATAGTTTTAACATAGGTAGAAAAAAATTGGTTTGACCAAAACTAATTGGTAAGCTTTTCAACACTTTTTTTCATAATCCATAAGTCTATGCAAAGATAAGTCTAGGATTATCTTATGTTAATATCCCTGAAATTTATCTTCATCACTTCCTTATCTGAATTAAATATAAACTATGTGGCCTTAGTTAATAAAAACCTATAGAGTAAATGTGAGGAATTCTTCCAAATGGTTTTTATTGGTTTTCGGCCTACCATTGATCATTGTTGGTTTGACTTCACAATTTCACTTTACTAGACCCTAGTAGTAAGTGTATTTTGGGACTATAAATTTCTACTATGATCTTCACCCATACGAATTTGATGACATGTGTGGGTGTGTAAACCTCACATATTTTATGGTATTTTTACTTGGTGCTAGTCATTAGACCTTTACCTATTTATGAAATGAATGGGGTGGAACTCTTGGATTACTATTAACTCAAGTGAAGCCATGGTTCATCGAATCATGTTAAAATCAATTTCCATAGGTGTGGTTGTTATTTGAGGGGGTTGTCAAGCCTCAAAACAAGGAGTTTTCTTCTCTTTATATTTTATTTATTTTGTGTTTATTTGTATCATTGATCTATTTGATGAAACTGGTTTATCACATCATCTTATCAACTTATATTCTCTATTATAGTATATTTATATATACCTATATCGTTTTCATTTTATCATTTTTATCCACTGGTAACTTTACTTTATCAGAGAATTTACATAGTGACACTCCAAAACAAGAATCTCTAATGTGACTATACTATTCTAGATGCTTTAAAGCCACTTAAATTAGTTATTCATTTGCTATAGTATATGATCATTATTTTTTATAAAATAGATAAAAATATAGGGTAATAAGTAGTTATTATCATGTAATATTATTTAATCTAGAAATAATTTCTAAAATTCCATACTTTCACATGATTCACATACTTTATAGATTTTTATATCTACTAGTTGTCCCTTTTTATTTACATAAGACTCCTTCCATAACACATGTAGTAGGATAGAAGCCGATTCAAATTTCTATTCATAAATATGTGTATAATCAATGGAATATAATTATATTTTTATTTTATAACAGACAAAAAATTAAATAAAAATGAATATAAATTCATTTTCAAGTAAACCATACTGAATACATAATTTATGATTGGGTCTTAGTGAATGTTGTTTATTTTCTATACTTCTTTATTGTTTTAGAAATTAATAATTTCCAATCAAGGTGATTAATAGAAATAATTTCAAATAAAATTATATCAATAATAATATTAATTAAATTATTCCTCTACTTTACAACCAATGAATGTAACCCAGGTTTATTGGTTTATGATGTGGTGGTATATAGCTTGTGGGTGGGGTTTTAATTTCCCATTAGAATCCCTTCGATAGTCTTCCATAAAATGTGTGAAAAATTATGTATAATCTTTTATAAAACCCATTAGTATAAATTTCATCTTGAAAATTTATAATATAAATGTACTATATAAATAATAATGAAGAGTAATAAATGATTAATTATTTCATTTTTCAGGTAAAATAGAGAAATTATATCACAATGTTTCCCGAATTTTTCCAAAATGTATTCCTTCAATGCATTAACAACATTTTTCCATGTATATATATATATCAATTGACACATGAAATTGAGTACTAAACCCAATATAACTAATGAAAATAGAATTTTTGGGGTTAATTTCTTGGCCATGTGCATTCCATCCAACCTTGAATTTTTTGCCTTTATTTATCACCTTAATATTTTTCACTAACACATTATTCATACACTCCAATATTTTTTCAATAGTTACACTTTTGATTACTTTCTCACCTTCAGGTGCTTATTCACCTCTAGAATGTTTTTCTCCTTATATCATTTTTTATCAATTTCACATAGTTGTAATATAATTCATTGAGGTTGGTAATATCAAGAGTTATAGAAGTTATTATTTTCACAACTAGTTAAAATAATTAATTTATATTATGTAAATATAGTAGTGAATGCATAATATTATGAAGAAACGAATTGTGTATGAAAAATATACATATAAATTTGAATTATTAATTGAACTCTTTTTTTCCTTTTAATGTTTAAGGGATTTATCCTATCTATCAAATATACAAATCATATTCTTTTGGTCCCCTATAATGTACATGACACATTCTACATTAGGACATCTTCAAAATAATTGCGACATTCCAATGAAATGATCATCCTCAATGGGATTTTTATTTGAACATGTAATTTATTAACCCATAAACAAAAAAAATTGATCAATTTATGTTTTTAGGATCTAGGACATAAAATAATTATACTTCTTGGAATTCCATTATGAATGGTTCATCCTTATACCCTTCTTTACTAAAATTTACTTTCATGAATCATAAATAAAAAATTTTAATTGTAATCCTATTATAAACCTGTTTTCATTGAAAAAAATCACATTAAATGTTATATAATATAAATCCTATATTTTTCTTAATGATACAAAAGTATTAAATATTCATGTAAATTAGATTTATGTCCTTGGTACTAGATACATGCATCACTTCTTCCATGAGATAATCACCACTATTTTTTACCATACTACATTTATCTTATTCATTTTTATGAAAATTATAACTATTAATTGAATAAACATATATGTACCCTTGGTCCTATGGATATATATCAAAGTTGCTCTAAAATTGAATTTGTATTTCCATAAAACTCCTTAATGTATGATCTTGAATCCATCCTATAAGCAATCGATTATATATATTTGATATCTAGATACCAACCATTGATGAATTCAAATACCTAATAATTTATTTGTTAGTTTAAACATATGTTGAAACCTATATTGTGTTATATAAAATTGAAATGTGATCTTTCTCCTTCTATGTAATGGTAATTATGAAAATAACTCTTTTGGAAATTCCTTCACCCACTATTATGAGGTTTTGGGAGTCTAGTCTTATCCACATCAGAGAGGTGGTAAGTAAAAATTATAATGAATTCATAATTAATATATCACTATAAAAGACAACCATCTAGAAAAATTATATTTTTGATATACACTTTCTAAATCTCCATATACCACTCAATAGTGTATATCTATCTATAATGTATAGGACCACATAGTCGTACCTCTTTAACCAAGTGAACCTTTAATTGAATCAATATATCAAAGAATAATTGTGGGGATAATATCTCTGATTCCCATAGTACAAAAACAATTTTATTTTTTATAGTTATAAAATTAATCAATTTAATAACCTTATTAAATATATCTTTGGAAAAGAAGCAAAGTATGGTCAATATATTTCATAAATTTTTAGTTGAAATTAAATATAAATCCATAATTATTAAATATTAGATAAAAATATGATTTTTCATGTGATTGTAGGCCCTTAAACTCTAAATTGGTCATCAAGATAATATTATTCATACTTAAGTAATAACCCTATGGAACCTTTATACCATTAAGGATGTTATAAAACTGAAATATATCTTACCTAGAAAGTGTGTATTCTACTATTGAAATAATAATTCATCTTTCACCAGGAATGGGTTCCAACTCTTCCCTTATCCCAATTTAGTTCATTTACAACCTATACATAACACTATATTTTGTTTTTTAGGAAAATTTAGTAATTTACCAATCACACTATCAAATATAATTTTTTCTATACACAAACAATGAAGAAGATATTTGATGTAAAAACAATTTCAATTCAATAGTTCAAAAAAATTATCTCATTTTCCAAACCATTTTCTTATGGTTTTTGGAAAAGGATTTAGAAAAAATAGGTACAATGTCCTTTACATTATCAAGTTTTTCATCACTTATTAGTTGAGAAGGTGTGTTACATTCTTTCAAATGATTATCTAATGATGTCTCCCAATATCGGTATTTATGTCTTATAGGTAAAAAATATTGATCTCCTAAAATAATTATCTTCTAATTATTTTTCAACCTAACTATGATTTTACATTATTAACTAATAGGACACGCTAAAATTCCTTTAAATCACTATCCTAGAAAATTTCCATAAGCAGGAAAGTCATTTATTGTCCCAAAAAATATGGAACCCAATGTTAACTCTTGACTTCTACAAGAATCTTTCAATGTAACACCTATATACCACAATAATTTCATATTTTAATAATTAAATTATAATAAACATCAAGATAGTTATCAAGTTGTTTTGGTCTTGAAATAAGGACAGACAACATAATGTACTTGTGATTATTTTATAACTATAATGGAAGTTATAATTTTCCAACATAATTGTTCATGTACTATGAAAACTTTTTTGTACACCAAAAGGATTCATACCATCTATAGATATGGTGAATAAGGTTTCTCAGCTCATTTACAAATTCAAGAAACTCATGAGAAACTTTATTCCACTTAGGAGTGTAAACTTGGTGATGATGTTTTCCATATTGAATTATTGTATCTACATGCCATGGAAATTAACTTATTATATCATAACTTCTATATAGTTTTCTAAACCATTGATTGATTGTAAAGTATCACACATATTTTAAAGGACGTGATTCATCTTTCTTTTATCAAGTTTCACTAAACTTAAAGAATTTTTATGTTTTCCATGACAGTTTTGAAAAAATATACAGGGCATGTATTCTTTCATAGGTCATACCCAAGGAACATAATTTTAATTTAGAATCATATGTTCAAAAGTGAGGTCATTATTTTCTTGGAACATTTCATTCAAGGGAGAAATTAGTTCTGTAATTATGGTGTAACTCCATCCATTTCTAGATTCCAAATTCTATTACTTTAATACAACTAACAATGTTTTATATTAATTAAAACAAACATATAATGGAATATTTACATCGATATTTCACTTCTCAAATAGCTTCAAACAATCAAGAAGTTCATATTTAATCATCATTTTAATTTCATAAACATGATATGCATTATTTTTATAATTTTACTCATAACCGATGATCCATAAATTGTGTTTAATCCCATTTACTAGCTACATTCAGTTCTTCAACATTTTTTGTTCAAAATTTATAACATTTATATAATTATTTAAAAAATCAATGTTTTCCATCTCACCTAAAAAATAGTCTTGAATAGATAAAATGTAAACACAAATAAAATGAGTTGAAAAGGATCATTTATATGATTTGTTGTAAACTTTATTTACTCTTTTACCCAATCCTATTACTCCTTTTATCATATGATTGGAATCCATCCATTTTTTATTCACATCCATTATATTTGGTTCAACATTATTTATAATTACCAAAAAAACAAGTACATGGAAGGTATGATTATAATGTATCATTTTTTATATGCATAAACTATATACAACATAACTTTTAAAAAAATTACTTATAAATTAAAATATATAAAGATAGAAAGTTTGTAAAATAATAAGTATGAAGCCT
Organism: Viscum album; assembly: GCA_963277665.1. Lineage (NCBI taxonomy): Eukaryota > Viridiplantae > Streptophyta > Magnoliopsida > Santalales > Viscaceae > Viscum > Viscum album. Next base: position 216,693,214 of record OY728137.1, read on the forward strand.
ATATTTTATATTACATTGAAAAATATATATACATATAATAAAATTGTTATATATAAATATAATTTTATATAATATATATAAATATAAATATCCCAAAATATTTGTGTATAAATATTTAATTGTGTGTATAAACATAAAAATATACATGTGTGTGTAAAGAATAAATTTGAATGTATAAACTATAAATTTTAAAAATATTCATGAAAATTATGATACATGCATAAATTAAGTATACAAATATACATACAAATTTGACGAACATACTTCTTATTATATGTATATGTTTTTATTTATATACCAATATATATAACTTTCAATACACACACATTATTATACACACACACATACAGAGATATATATATATTTATACATATAAAAATAGATGAAATCCACACATTTAAATATGTATCTTTGTGTGTATAGAAATATATTTGGACAGTTTTGTAGAGAACAACCAAAAAATTATAGAATCTTAGAATTGATTTAAAATGATTGTGGGAAAAATATCTGAATAACTTATGCATGATTGGTTGATAACTTACTAGATTAAATGTCGAAATTACAATAAAATAAAAAATATTGTTTTAAAGTTATAACAAAATATATCTTCAATGGATTAAAGAATTTTTGTGAATATAGATTGATCTATGTGGCTAAATTTGATAAAAACAAAAACATGAATGGGTCAATAATATATTAAACAAATTGAATCACAAACCTTAGGTGTTGAAACTCATATCAACCAAAAAAAAATAGATAGATCAATATAGTTCATCTTCTATAGGAATGAGGAACAATTTCAAGTAGTGGCACAATTAGGGTTCTTTTAAAAAAAATTCTAAACCTTTTTCATCACATATTAAAAACACTAAAAAAAGTACCTTTTATTAGTGAAAAAAATTATGTTCTAATAAGGAAAAATATTATCAAAACCACTAATTTATTAACATGGCTTATTTATATATTAAAATAACTTAAAATTAATTTAACTAAAATGAATTATAAAATCATGTCAATGTTACCAACATAAAGAAGAATAATTTTGAAGTTAAATTGTTTTCTACCCTTTACTAAATAAAATGATGGCAACCATGGGTTTATCAATATAGACTAGTCCTGGCCTACAATGGTTAAGTCACTCTCCCAATTTAATAATTCAATTTTTTCATTGAATTTTAACAATGTGCCACTAATATTATTGTTACAAATTAATAGTAGTTTTTTACCCAATTATTCTCAACATGTACATAACATCCCTAATTAAGTATTCACATTCCTTAGATTTCATTTCATTTATAACTCAATTTTATAGTAATCAATGGTAATTAAACACTTATTTTTTTTAAACCAAGTATTATTTAAATATTCAATTATAATAATTTTTCACATCCAATTAATCAATTTTAATATAATTATTCCCAAAATATTTTTTAAATACCCAAATATTTTTTATTTTATGTCCCAGACATTAAGAAGAGTCCAAAAAAATTATTTCCAATTTAGATTATTTATATTCCCCGATGCACCCAAAAATATATATACCAATCTGGGGTTCTGTATGGCACCCCTATGCACATCCCACATGTTTCTCTTAGTATCCCACACCCTAATCACCACATATTCATCTAATACAAAACTTTTCAAGGATTTAATAGTACCTAGTGTGTTTTGTTTCCCCCACCATCTATTTCAACAATATCCAGATGGCAATCACCCAATCTAGAGATCGAACCATTGAAATTTATACAGCTCATGTTGGGTGGGGGTGTTTGGGTGCTCCCTATATCATCTATAGATTCATGGATCATGGTCATCTAATGTTATGAGTTACCCACATGATGAATATATGTTTTTTCCCTAGAGGGATATGTGGAATTGCATCTATTTTCTAATCCATTGATCGGATAGTCCTCCACTCATTGACACCTCCTTTGATGGATTATTCACCGTCATCACCACTCCACCTCCAATGGTGTTATTATTAAGGTTATTGATCATTTTTTCACCAAATTCATGGGATGGTAGAACTACCCCCACCCTAAGTCTATATTTGGATTTCATTTCATTAAATTCATCTTTTAATTTTATCAAATTTTAGAGAGAATATGGAATCCTATAAAAAAATGCCTTCATGTTTTCTATAAAAATATAACCCCAATTAAGGGGATTCTAAAGGGGTCAAGTTCCTCTCATAAATATATTTACAATGATATATGGTAATTGCAGGGAATCATTTATATGAAGGAGTTATAAAGATGTTAAATCATCACTATAATTTCTCTCAACCTTTTCTCATAATATAGATGTCAGACTTTAAAGAATATAATGGAATTTGATATTTTTCATCTCAAAGAAAATGAATCTAAATGGGCTTGGAATAATTTCAATAATAACTCATTTGAATCAAAGATAGTTTTTTTCCTCTTCTAAACATGTCTATGTTATTACTTGTAACGTCTCATCCAATGTGCCACGCATCAATGCCCAAATTTGGGCCCCCACAAGAGATAAACTATGCCTCCCCATATTCCAGAGGCAGCCAACTAGCATTAAGGGTCTAATATTAATCTTGGGGAGACTATACCCACTTATCATCATACTAATACACAAGAGGAAAAAAAATAAATAATAATTGAATAACATATAACTAGAAATAGAATAGTTCTACGATCACAAAATGACAAAAAATAGAGATACAATATCAAACTGAACAGTCGATATGTCATGATAATGTATGTGAAAAGTGTAAAAATTCAACTCAAAATTAAAGACACTAACAACTCCCAAGTAGGACCGGAACCACATCTCGTTCCCTCAACCATGATTCTTTATGACTCATCCATATAAAACAATGCATTTTCCCTTAACCTACAAGAAAAAAAAGGTTTATTTAGGTACTGATATGGAATCCTAATTCGGGTGTGAGTACAACTCAGTAGGCCACCACCAACAGCATCTAAAACAATATCCATTAAAATATTATTTTATAAATTTGTATAAATAAAATAATTACAATGCATAAGTAAAAAATTACCACATTATTAATTAATATTTATTTAAGCACATCCCATAGGTTCCTATAGACACCTATACTTCATTACTTGCTCAGATTATGTCGGATCCTGAGCTATCCCAAAGGGATATCACATCTTAGAATACCATTGTTACTATTCATTATCTCAATCAATACATGAATGTCATATTTACCATTCATTTATCTAATTAATACATAAATTTCATTGTTACCATTTATTGTTGTTAAATAACACATAAATTACATTATTACCATTTATTATTCTTAATTAACATATAAACACCATTGTAACAATTTATTGTTTTCAATAAACACATAAAGTCCATTGTTACCATTAATTGTTCTCAATTAACACATAAATTCTATTTTTACCATTTATTGTTCTCAATTAACACATAAATCTCATTGTTACCACTTATTGTTCTCAATTAACAAATAAATTCCATTTTTACCATTTATTTTTCTCAATTATCACCTAAATTTTATTATTTTCATTCGTTATTCTCCATAAACACATAAATGTCATTGTTAACTTTTATTGTTCTCAATTAACACATAAATTCTATTTTTACCTTTAATTGTTTTCAATTGAATCATAAATTCCATTATTTCCATTTATTATTCTTCTTCATGTCATTAATTAATCCAACAATTAATTAATCATCTCACTCATATTACTAATTCAATAATTGGTTCATCACATCAATACACTTAATTAATTCCCCAATTAAATAAGAACATCAATATAATTAATTAATTCGCCATTTAATTAATCAATACTAACTAACTCAATATCCCATAACTAACTCAACAATTATTTATCTCAAATCAACAATCCCAATATATCATAATTAACTCAACAATTAATTATCTCAAATCAAAAATCCCAATATATCATAATTTTTCAGTAATTAATTATCTTAAATAAAAAATCCCAATATGTCATAGTTATCTCAATAATTAATTATCTCAAATAAATAATCCTAAAATATGCTAATTAACTCAAAAAAATAATTATCTCAAAACTATAATCCAAATATCTCTAATTTCACTTTTTTCTCAACTAATTAATTTAAATAATTAATGAATTTGAAAGATAACTCAATTACTAAACATATAAAATAAACCCTCTAATTAAATACACATAATTTTAATCAAGACATTGGTATTTGAGTTATAGACCATCTACCTCAATTTTTTGATGAACATTCACCCAACATAAATCCTTAATTTCAATGGAATAACGATAAAGAATGAGGTCCAGATCTAAAACCCAAATCTGTGATTGAACAAATCAAGATACTTTAATTGAATATATAGATATAAAGTCCTATATCTAGATTCATCACATATATCTAGATTCTAAAAAATTATATTTTAACAAAAAAACCAAAAAATGGGAGAAGAACAGAAGATCATTTGGGATGAAACCATGTACTCGGAGAGATGAAAATCTACAAACCAGGCTTTGAATCACCAAGAATGGAGGTTAGGGGACTTGGAATCCCTATGGGTTGCTCCAAAATTTATATAAATCATTTATGGGTTGATATATGGTTTTCATAGCAATTATAAGCAGTTAGGTATGTTTTATAATATTTTTCAGGGGATTTAAATCTCATACATACTGTTTTCTACATAGGGTGCATGGTTTCCCCTAATCATGCACCTAACCATGCGCCTCTTCTATGGGGTGTACAATTTCTCTTAAGAGGGAACACAATTTTAAAAACCATGTTCTAGACAACCCATTCCACATTGTCCAGGGTTACAAATTTTACTAGTCTGTGGCGCAAGGTTAGGGATAACCCTGCACCAACCATCCATTGCCCTCTTCCTTCCATTTTTCTCAAATTTTCACCCAAACACACCCCAAGGTAATACCAAAAATGTAAATTACTCAACAAAAGAAAATGGATTAATTATAAATAAGCCTGATACATCTCCAAAAATTTCATGATCTTATAATCTCCCCACTTCATAATAGCTCATCCTTAAGAGTCACTCCAAAACATTTCTAGGATTACGAGTTGAAAAGGTTGGGCCACTGAGCCCTCATATCTATTTCTCTCTCCCAAGTTTCCTCCTAAACGCAAACATTTTTCCAAAATACATGAACTATCGGAATGTTCTTTCCCCCCGGCACTTTCTCACTATGATCCAACACACATATTGAATGATCCTCAAAGGACTCATCAATATCAATCTCAACATCATCCAAATCTATCACATGATATGATGAGGTTCATACTGTTGAAGTTGTGAAACATGGAAAACATCATACATAGCATTATATATCTGAGCAAGATCCAATCAATATACCACTAGCCTAATTCTCTCCATAACATAAAATGGTCCAATAAACCTAGGTGTCATCTTTACCTGCCTTTGTATCCTATAGTGGCACAAATTAGGTGACATGTGAAGGAATACAAAATCACCCACTATTAAATCTAGGGTCCACCAATGTCTACCAAAATAAAAATAATGTCTACTCTGAGTCGTAGTCATGCATTTTTGAATCAGTTGTACCTACTATGATGTCTCCTGTATGAGACTCAATCCCCATATCTAAGACTCACCTACCTCCATCTACCATAGAGTTGATCTGCATGGAATACCATAAAGTTCCTCTTATGGCTCCATCTGAATAGTTTAATGATAACTATTGTTATAAGAGAACTCTAATTAATATAGGTTCTTCTCCCAAGACCCACCAAAGTCAAAAAGATAGGCTTGTAGAATATCCTAAAGCACCTGTGTAGTATTCTCTAACTTCCCATCAAACTGTAGGTGGAAGTCGATACTCAACAAAACCTACATACTAAGAGCCTTCAATAAGACCTTCCAAAATTGTGAAGTAAAATGTGAGTCATGGTCGAAAAAAATAGTCATTGTCATCCCATACAGATATACTCTCTTCTGAACATATAGTTCTTCCAACTGCTCTACTAAAAAATTATCTCATACCAGTAAAAAGTGGACTACCTTCATCAGATGGTCCACAATCACCCAAATAGATTCACTCTTCTGAGGTATCCTTAGGATACCCAACAGAAATTCCATAATCACATTGTCCCACATCCATTTCCGAATGGTCAATGGTTATAGAAAACCATCACGTCATTTATTATTTTCCTTCACCTGTTGACAGGTGTAGCATCGTTCCACAAACCCAGCTATCTCCTTTTTCATGCATGACCAATAAAACTATAAATATAGGTCATGGTACATTTTAGTCACACATAGATACACCACCCATTTTAAGGAATGAAACACATGCATCATCTCCACCCACATATTTTTAGGCACAACACCTATTTCTCTAAATATATGATCTCATCTTCATCTATTCTCCAATCTGAACGTGACTCCCCACCTTCAAGGAATTCCCTCAAGGTCAAGTACTCTAGATCCTCATACATCTTGTCTCTAGTCCATCTCAAAATTGTATAATATACTAAAATTGACATGATATTTCTTTAAAATTTACTCTCTTGAACCAAAAAAAAATTATCCAGTAAATTCATCATCTTCTACTCAGCATTAGACTCTTTAACTTCCAAAGTCTGAATTTTCCTGTTCAAAGTGTCTACTACAGTGTCCCCCTTTCCAGGTGTATATGCTTGCTCAAAATAAAATGAATTCAAATACTTAACCCATAACACCTTCCATAGATCCAAATCACTCTATAAAAATATATACTTTAAGATCTTATGATATGTATACACTTCAAATTTCTCAACCAATAGATAGTGTCACCTATACTTCAAGGAATAAACAACTACATCCAACTTGAGGTCTTGTGTAGGGTTGTTCTGTTCATGAGGCCTCAATTGTTGATACCCGTACACCATAACACAATCTACTTCCATCAACACAGCTCTGAGTCTAATCCTAGAAACATCAAAATACACAATATACTCCTCACATGGCTTGATTGGGATCAAGATTGGTGCCAATTCAAAGCACTTATTCAGCTTCTAGAAGGAATCCTCATAAGCTTCTAACCATTCAAAAATTATCTTTATCTTGGTCAAGCTCAAAAATAGTGCTTCCAAATGAGAAAAGTCCAAAATGATCCTCCAATAATATCAAACTAACCCCAGAAATCAATGGATATAAAATAAGTTCTTAGGGTTCTCCTAATATACAATTTCTTAAAATTTCTCTAGGTTCATTTGCAAACCGTCCTCTAAGATTATAGAACCCCAGAAGTGTACCTGATCAATCCAAAATTGACACTTAAATAGATTGGTGTATAGTAAATTCTCTCTTAGTGTACTCAGGATGATGTCAGGATGTTGGGCATGATCATCATGATTATTGGAGTAAACCATTATTTCATCCCCAAATACAACAAAAAATGATCCTGGTATGGATGAAATATATTGTTCATCAGGTCCATAAACACTTCTTGTGTGTTTGTTAACCCAAACAGCATTATGACAAACTCAAAAAGGCCATACCTTCTTTTGAAAGTAGTCTATGGTATATCAGAAGTCCAATAATTCAACTTATGATACCTTAATCTCAATTTTATCTTGGAATAGTCCTGATCCCCTCTCAACTAGTCAAACATATCATTGATGCACAAAATAGGATACCAGTTCTTCGTGGTCATCTGGGTCACTTTTCAGTAAGTGCAAACTATCATCAACCTTCTTAGAAAACAACACTGGTGAACCCCAAGGCAACATACTTGGATGGATAAATCCCTTATCATCTAACTCCTCCCATTGAGTCTTGAGTTCTTGAAGCTCTATCAGTGTCATTTTTTATAGTGAAATAGAAACTAGCTCATGTCTTGGAATGAGCTCAATGGTCAATTCTACATCTGTCTTAGGTGGAATTATTGGGAAATATTCAGGAAACACATCCTGAAACTGGTCAACTATTGGTGTAAAAACATCATTATTTACACCTCTATCATCCAATACTATACTGTAACCCTAGGTTGTGAGATCTCCCATTTTTTTAGTATAATTGTCCCTACTCATCCCACCTGGATATCCAACTCTCCATGATGAATATATTTTTCACCCTTAAGATATGTAAAATTCAATCTCATACAGTAATAATATATGTGGGATCGGTATGATACTATCCATTCCATACACAAGAGAAGTTCAAAACCCAAGATTTCTATTATTTAAATATCCCATATAAAGTGATACTCCCCAACCTTGAGAGAAAATCCCTAGCACAAACAGATGTCCCTCGACCATGTTCCCATAGGTGTGTTTATCATTAGTACCCCACTCATGAAATACACTTCTAGGATCAAACCATTAACAAGTTGTGCAAAAATAAAAGAATAAGAGGCACTAGTATCAAATAAGGAACTATATGATTTTGAATCTGTAAGAATAGTACCCATCCCTATCGATGTTCTAGTCTCACTATCCACAAGTGTGTGTTACATTTCATGTAATTGTCATTCCCCTATTCCATGTGATGTAGTCTGAGTCCACTATGTTTTTCTACTTAGATGATATGGTAACTCTACCCCAAGGCTGCACATTCACTTCCTCTACCACCTCAGTCTGTAGAACTCCAGCTTCTCGGCTGATATGGTGTATAAGATCCCCTTCCCACACCTTGTTTCTATAATGCTTTTTTATTACCACCTATATGTCATGAGTTACATCATAACTTTTTTAGATGTCTCATTTTTTCCCAAGATCATCACTCCACTTGTGGTTAGAGATAGTTTCTACAATATTGGACTAACCTACTGCACTGGTGACATACTATCTTGGTAATGTCCTATGTGACTGACCCTTCCCCCTTGACACTCTTCCTAGTATCCCCCTGACTAACACCCTTACAGTGACGCTTCCTGCTCTTAGAATATGTACCACATAACCGTCCAGGAGAAACCATATATCCTTCATTGGAATACTCTTTTAGGTTCCCCTAAACTATGAGAGCCTGATCCACAACCTTAGTAGACTTGTATAATCAAAATAGGTTAACCTCAGACATAATCTCAAATTTATGCTCATCCTGAAAATTCTTCATTGTAGTTGTCTCATCCCCTACCAACACTATAGAAAAGAACTAAAAAATTGTAAACTGTTTAGCATAGTCCACCATAGACATGCTCTATTGAGTTAGTCTCATGAACTGATCTAATCTCTCCTTCCTTAGCATCTTAGGGTCAAATTTCTTCATGAACCTCTCCATGAAGTTCTTTCATAACATACTGCCACCTTTTCAAGTCTTAACCTAAACATCCCACCAATGATTCACTAATTATCATTCTATATAAGCAACCAACTTGACCCTCCACTAGGTAGGAGTCTCTAAATGGTCAATTATAGTTTTTATGTACTCAATCCAAAACTCATCTCCCTCAATTCCACCCTCTACATTAAAATTCAGAGGATGATATAGAAAAAAATCTAGCTTCAATTCAGACATACTCCTCAAAACTCGCTATAGGTCTATTCCCATAAATAACATGAAGCAAGAAAATTTCTCTCATAACTTCTCTTCGTTTCCTTACCCGGCCCTATCGGTGCCTCAGGTTCCACTACTATTAGGTCACCTCCAACCATAACCCCATCTTGTTCTCTCAATAAGTGTTGTTTTGATTTCATATTTCTACAATTCGAAACATACATATCATGACACATAACACCACATTATTATATTTATGTAATAGAAAAATCACAATAAGTCTCAACAAGTATTTTCCCCAAACCTCTCCATACGATCAATGTTGTGGCAATATTACTACCCTTAACCATCATAAACCTAGGTCCTCATTAACATGGGTAAAATCCTTCTCATATAAAGTTTCTCATTAGAAAACCCTTTATTTTTATCTTGCATCATTTTAAAATCTATCTCAATTCTATGTCAGGAACGATTTTCATATAAATTTCACAAGTAACGAAAAACATTTCAAGTTCAATAACCTACCCAACTCATGTTTCCCTACGAATTTCGGAAATGATTCATTTCAGAATAATCTTGAGTTCCTAGAATGATTCATGTAACTTAACTCTCATTCCATACTAGGAAATGAGTCATTTCTCAACAATTTTCATAAAAAATAATCACATCACACGACATGTGCATCACCCAAGGTGAAATAATATTCAACAGTAACCAAAAATATAAATAAAAACAATCCCACCTTGGGTACATGGGTTTTGTCCCTGTACATGGGTTTGGAAATCCCATTCACGAGATCATAACTAAGGCCTGGATCTTCTTGTTATCCTATCTAAATTTCCCAAATAGTAATATAAAAGAAAAAGAAATAAAAATTGGGCTCTGATACCACTTTGAAACATCACGACCCAAGTGACATGCACAGGTGCCCTGATTCAGACCGCCACATGACCTCAGGTGGGCCTCCCCATATACCAGATGTTTCATATTAGTATAAATGGTCTAATATCAGTTAAGGGGAGACTATACCCTCTAATCTTCTGAGTAATACAGTAGTGGAAAATAATAAACAATAACTGAATAACATATAACGAGAAACAAAATAGTACTAAGATCATAAGATGACCAAAACTAGAGATACAATATCAACTAGAAAAATAGATATGTCATGTTACTGTATATTCCTAGAGCCAAATTTCAACTCAAAAGTAAATAAATTGAAAACTTCCATGTAGGCCTGGAACCCATCCAGTTTCATCTACCATGATTTATCCTGAATTATCCATCTAATTTATTTTCTTTTACCTTAACTTATTTAGAAAATAAAAAGTATATTCAGGTTCCGATCAGGTAGCTTAAGTAGGGTGTGAATACAAATCATTAGATCACCAAAAAAATCATCTAAAGAAATATCTAGTCAAATATTTTTTCATGTTATTGTATAAAGAAAATAATTACAATTAATAAGTAAACATTTGTCACATTATTAATTAATATTTATTTAACCACATAAACCCCTATGTTCTCATAGAAACCCATACTTCATTACTTTACCAGCTCATGCTAGATCCCGAGCAATCCCTAAGGGATGTCATATCTTAGAATAAAATTGTTACTATTCATTATCTCAATAAACTAATTAATTCAATTTTTACCATTCATTGTTCTAATTAAAGAATAATTTCCATTGTTACCATTTATTGTTCTCAAACAACACATAAATTTCATTTATACCATTTATTGTTCTCAATTAACACATAAATGACAATGTTGTGATTATTTTTCTGAATTAACATCTAAATTACATTGTTACCATTTATTGTTCTCAATTCACACATAAATTCCATTTTACCATTTATTATTCTCAATTAACATATAAATGTCATTTCTACCAATTAATGTTCTTAATTTAAACATAAATGCCTTAGTTACCATTTATTTCTCTCAATTAACGCATAAATCTTATTATTACCATTTATTATTCTCAATTAACACATAAATTTAATTTTTACCATTTATTACACTCATTCATTTCATTAATTAATCCAACAATTAATTAATCTTCTCATTCTCAATACTAATTCAACAATAAGTTCATCACATCAATCCCCTTAATTAATTCCCCAATTAATTATTCACTTCAATCCCATTAATTAATTCATCAATTAATTAATAGATACTTACTAACTCAATGTCTCATAACTAACTAAACAATTAATTATCTCAAATCCACAATCCTAATATATCATAATTAACTCAATGATTAGTTACCTCAAATAAAAAATACCAATATATCATAATTCACTCAATTATTAATCATCTCAAATTAGAAATTCCAATATATCATAATTAACTCAATAATTAATTATCTCAAATCAGTAATCCCAATATATCGTAATTAACTCCAAACAATAATTCCAATATCCCCAATTTTCCATTTTCCTTAATTAATTAATTCACCAAATTAATTAATTCAATCAAGAACTGAATTTATAAATATTAATTATATAACCAACAATTATATTGACATAATTGTAATCAATACTTTGTGATTTGAATTATATACCACCCTCCTCAATTTTTTATTGAACGATCACCCAATGGAAATTATCAATTTCAATGAAATAATGATGTGTCATGAGATATAGATGAAAAACCTGTATCCAAGATTGGCCTAATCAAGAATTAAATATCATTCAGGAACAAACCATGTACCCTAGGAGATATAGATGTGCCAATTAGGATTGAAATCGCTAAGAACAGAGGTATTACGGCCTTGTAATCCCTCTCGGAGGCTTTGAAATTGAGATAAATCATTTATGGGTCAATCTAGGATGTTTTGGGGTATTAGACAAGTGTCTAGTAATTTTTTTAATAATTTTTGGGGTATTAAAATCATGTATGCATGGTTTTCTGCTTGGCGTTCATAGTTTCCCATAATTGTGCACCTCTTATAAGGGGTGCATGGTTTCTCCTAACATGGTGCAGGGTTTGAAAACCCATGTTCCAACCATATAAATCCCCACTATCTATGTTTGCATTTGTTTAGGCTAGGGTGCATGGTTAGGTCAAACCATGCGCCAACCATGAACTACCCGATTCCTTCCATTTTTCTCAAATTTCAACCCAAACTCACCCCAAGGTAAAACCCAAATGAAAATTACTCAATATAAAGAAAAATGGTACATTTAAATGAGCCTGTTACAACTCCATTAAATATTGGGATCTTATATTACATGAAATCCATGCATCAAAATTTAAGTATTTTTCCCATTAAAAATTTAGTGAGAAGATTACCAACATGCTGAATTTTCCCATATAAGTTAGAATTATAAATTGTAAAATGGGAATATGGATTTTAAAGACATAAAAAATATGTGTCATATAAAATAACCTTACTTTTATTCCTAATATGACAATTTACAGTTGAAAATTTTCTAATCTCTAATTTTAATGCTCCCTTGGGGGACTTTCTCCATATTTATTTCTCACCCAAGCCATAGTTCCCCTCCAAAAAAAGAATATATAGGGGTAATCAAGATCGAAAAATAATTTTATATTATAATATTTATTCTAATTTTAGACACCACCAATGTACACCAACTTAAAATTTTATAAAAATTGTGTAGATATCATATTAAAGGAAACACCCTATTTAATAATCAACATAATAATTTTTTTCCAATTTAACACTCTGGTGAGGAAAATTTTACTATTTTACCCTTTTAATCAAAATAATAATATTTCTCCCGTAAAAAACCCATGATGATCAATAAATCCAATAAATTATGTAATTTAAATCAAATGAGTGCTAATAAATTTAGTCGCATTAAAATGGTCATCAAATTATTATCACATTTAACGTCACATGCGGCTGAAAACTTATACTATTATATCCTCCCCACCTTTAAATTTGTTTTTCCTTCAAGATAAATAAACTACATATAACATGATAAACACATTCACCAACTTTCCATACTAAAATAAGAAACCCTCTAATTAATCATTAAATAATAAATTAAAATTGATGATGATCAAGGTAGACAACTAAAACTACTAAAAACTCTTCATGATATTAAGATAACCTGATAAAAATACATCTCCCATCATTGATCTAACCAATATAAGGATCCTTTATGAAAAGTGTAGTTTTCAAAATACTTTTGATATGAACATTTAATTCTAAGAAACCATGCCCATAATAGGTTGAATCCATTATAAGGCTCAGCTATGTTAGCACTCTCACAAGACTAACTAAAATAATCCACTCAAAAAACTATACGATCATTAAAAAATAAGATTAATCCTATAAAATGAATCATGATCCCAACCATTAAATAGATGTAAATATTTTGATAAAAAATATATTATGTGGGATAAATATTATCATTAATCACTTCCCATGAGTTAAAAATATAATTAAAGTGTCATAAAAACTCAATAGATATTGAATCGTTGTATCTAAATAATATAAATGACACGAAGTCTCACCGGATAACCAATTATCCCATCCAAAATTATAACCTTGTATGGTCAAGATGACAATTAATTGAAAATGAAAATGACCTTAATAATTGGTCAACATTATCTCCATCTACATTTAAAGAATCATTTTATGTGTAACCACTTTTAAATTCATATGATATCTCATTGGATAATTAAAATATTTTTATGAACTATAACAACCTATTAAAGTGGTTGATCAGGTCATATGATATCTCATTAGATAATTAAAATAATTTTATGAACTATGACTATCAAATTTTTCTCTATTAGCCTCATTAAATAAATAATTTTCAACAATTATTCAATATATAGATCTTCCTCACATGTAAAATGTGAAGGATTTTCCTTTTCTAGTCAAATTACATTAGTTAAGACTTCTTAAAAAATGAATTCTCTATAAATCACTATTCATTACTTCAAGCAATGTAAAAGAAATACTCATGATGGAATTGAAAATAAAAATATACTATAATGAATTCACAGTATCATTCTACTAGTAATTCATCATCTCAATATGTTGATTTTTTAATGATGAAAAAAATCTCTATGAAGAATATTTTTATTAATCATCTTCATGAATTGATTATTTGACGAATAATAATAAATAATGTACTTCAAAGAGATAATATTTATAAATAAAAACTCAAGGTCATAAAAAATATAGAGTAATAATTATATAAAATTACACTAATCCAAATCAATCCACTTACCCTCTAATTATTTAGCCACACATATTCACGAACACTACAGAATCATATACAAGATCCAAAGTAAGAATATATAAGAAAAGAACAAGGAAATAGATATAAATATTCTCTCTTGATATGATTATTATATCATCATGTATTAAAATTCATCACTCTCATGGGTTCTAGAGTCTACTATCGATTCATGTCTAAAATCTCCCTTTTATTTCCTCTAATAATAAACTCAAATAATACATCACCTTACCCTATTAAAACATTATTCAATTTTTCAAAACAATATTCTAATAGAATCCACACTTGCCTTATTTTCCTCACCTACCAAACTAATTCCCACTATCAATTAATAATTATGTATAATATTTCATAGTTCTAAACTCATCCCTATTTTGGAACCTATGACTATATATCAATGTATAATCCATTAATTAAATCCCACTTTATATCCCATTTCTATATATTATTACCTTGGCCCCACTTATATTTTTATTATTTTAATTCCTTTTATTTAATTTCCCTTTATATTTTTTAATTTTTTTTTTTCATCAATTTTATTGTATTCTTATTTGGTAACCCAAATCATTATCACTATTGAATAGGGTTTCCTGCTCCTCCAACCTTCACTGACTTCCCCTTCGATATCCATAGAAATGGAGGCCTTATCCTTCAAAAAATTTCAATAGGTACAAATATTAAACAAGAATATGTTTTTGTTTCTTAACACTACATTTATCCATTTATAGACCTTAAAAATGGATAACAATTAAAGAATTAGTTGATCGTATACTTCTTCTGTTTACCCAAAGTTCATTAATTAATTATAATGATCATTTATTATTTGAACCAAACCTTATTAAATCTCTATCTAGAACTATAAAATAGGATTCCCATTTTTGAACATTTAATAAAAGAGAAACCATAGAATAATATTTATTATCATAGATCCTCATATTTAATTTTTTACTTCACATTAAATCAGTATCATCAAACAAACCAGTACATCAAAGTATTTAACTCCTCTTAACCTCAACTAGTAAAACATTACATTCACTCAAACTCCATGTACCTGGGTAAAACTAAGCCTCACTCGGTTTGGAAATTGATATGGTTCATCCTGTTAATATTTTAAATTGTATATGAGTTTTAATTTCTCATCCCTCTACTTTTTGTTGAATCACATGATTTTCTTAAAAAGTTAGATATTTATATATCATTAAGTTTGAATTTCAAAAAACCACATGTGATCATTTTTTTGGGTTGGTTATGCTATAAAATGGTTATAGGGATGTTTTCTAAAATACAATGTGTGTATAATATACTTGGATTCTATCTAGTTTTATAAAATTACAAGCATTAAGTGGTGAAAACATTTGGAGATAATCAAGATGTAGTCCAATTAGAGGTGAAAGGTAGTTTTAGTGTTTAAAGTAGCATGTGAGGCACATAAAAAAGGATATTTTATGATCAAAATGATCACTAAATTTTTTTCAAGAATAGTGAATTTTCAGATCAAATATCTAATAATTTTGATTTTTTGTTATATATTATTGGATTTTTAACAATAAATGGTGACATTTTTCATATAAAGGAAGTGTTTGTCACAGAGATTATTTTTAGAGAGATGATAGATGTGTATCCGTGTTCTTTTTTTCTCATATTTTTTCTTATTTTGTATTTAAAATTATATTTCGGTAAATTAAGTGAATTTTTACTTTGATTATTAGTGGATTTTCAGAGTTTCCCTATGGTTTTTTTAATCCTCCTCACTAAAGGTATTGTTCTACATCAAAAAATTTATTTAATTTTATTCTTTTTAAAATAAATTTCACTTTTTTGTTATATAAAGGATCCCAAAAATCCTTTTCAATCTATTTTATTCCCAAAAATAGGAATCTATTCAATATTGGTGTCAAAGATGATAGTCTAATCTTTTAGTTTTTCAAGTTAATTATTGAGTATTTCAAATTTATCTATGGATCATTCATGAGGTAGGATGGCTTATATGCCTTAAAAGACTAAGGTAAAAGTGTGTGTTTAAGTTTTTAATGAATCTATAAATATGAATTCATAAAATTTATGGAACAAGATTTTTCATTTCATGAATCTAAGACTCTTAAATAGTTTTAATAGGTTTTGGAAACCAAAGAAGTCTGAGAGATGCATTTTAGGTCTTAGAGCTAATTATTTTTCCATCAAAAAGTTCCAGTAGTCAAGAATGAATTAGAAATTGAATATCATAGTGTTGATCTTGAAGGGACAAATTAATTTCTATAAGTGATCTAGAATTTTTAGTTATCACTATTATAGGAGATCAAAATTTTATGGGTTCTGGTCTTGTTCTATAGGATAGTATATGTATATATGATAAAGACCGAATAATTTTAATTTATTTTTCATGATGATAACAAGTTTCCATAAAAGTTTTAAAAGAGAATCATCATAGTTTCTATAGAGGATGTTGTATGGTGTGATATCAACCAATTTTTTTATCTAAATCAGTGTGTTGGATAATATATTTTCTTTTATACGAAGAAGGGGGAGATTTATGTGGTTTATTATATCCTAATTTTAATTTTTTTTAAGTTTGAATTTCTAAAACATCCAATTTTTGTGGAATCACATGATTTATTTTCAAAAAGTGACAATATTTATCTCATAATGTTTGAATTTCAAAAAAAATAACATTTGATATTTTTTTTGTTTCCTACACTATAAAAAGGTGTGTAGGGATATCATTTAAAGGGTTGTGTGAATAGTATATCATTTTATTCCTTTAATTTTTTTAAATGATGAAGTATCGGGTGGTAATAAATGTCCAGACAGCTTTAATAGGAATTACATTAAGAGGAGGAAGTTATATGGATCATTTTTAGTAGCATGTGTTTCATAATAATAAGGATCATCAATGGAAAAACAAAATCATTGAAATAGTGTTGAAAATGATGCATGTTTAGATCTTATCTCTGAGAAAGGTGACATTTTTTCATATAAGGGTGATTTTTTTGTCACAAAATGGGGGAGTATATCTATAAGATGGTTTTCATAGAGATGATGGAGGTATATTAGGGTGTTTTTTTAAAATTTATTTTCTAAATTTAACTTTACATTCAAGTTTAGAAATTTACATTAATTTTTTAATATCATATTTTTAGTGGGATTTTCATAGTTTCTTAGTTGTTTTTAATCCTAGTCATTAGAGGGGTTTTCCTAGTTAAAGATCTATATTTTGATTTTATTTATTCTACTTCAATTTTTTCTTCTTTTATTTCATCTGATTTCTCACAATAATTTTTATGTTATTTCATTTAGGCATAAAGAATCTACCCAATATAAATATTTTTACAAACTCGTGTTCTCACTAATAAAATCTCAAAATAAAGTTGTAATAAATACCTGAAATTCCAATAAAACTCATACCTTTAAAGAAAGTGAAAATGAAAACATGAAATTTTAGTATTTAGACTAAAAATGAATCTCCCTAACATAATAGATAACTCAATTCATCATAGCTCCTTTTTTTCATTCAACATGAGTACTCCCATATTCATTGAGAAAAGATAAAATATTGTCCCATGGAATATTTCCATATATCCATGCTAAACTGTCTCATCAGTTATCCACATCATTTATTCATATTCATCTTTTAAAACAACTCATAAAACATAGCTCTGGTATCAACCTATGTTATGGTCAACTCCCTTAATACATTCATAAAATTTTCAATCTAAGAACCTATTTCACTTATCTTGGGTAAGTTTCAAAAAAAATTCTTTATTTAAAACCAATTTCCAACCTAATTACACATTTTTTATTCTTAGGAAGCTCATGAATTTTTTCATATAATCATATGTAATATCATATTTAATCATTAATTTGATGTGAAATTCTTGAATTATTCTTACATAATGATTTTTTTATTCTTACATATATGTCTCATAGAGGTCTATAATTTACTTACACAAGCACTTAGACTATAAAATCATTATATGATAGTCTTCATCCTACTTATATCTTATGAAATTGAATTTAATTATTATCATGTGTCTACCTATAAAATGATTTAATCTCACATAGCTCTAGAAAAATATTATGTGAGCTATAAATTTATCACATGTAAATAATAAAATTAAAATTAAATTAAATTAAATCTATAAATGAAAAGTACTTAGATTTAAATATTTAAAAGCAAATCCATTTTCATTATTTTTTCTATATCCAATTAATTCACTTAATATGAATATTCAAAAAAAAAATCAATCACTCTTAAAAATTATATAACTAAAAGCGTTATTTTAACAGTTATTATTTCAAATTAATTTCAAAAAAACATATAAAATTGTAGTTCAAAATTCATATAAAAAATTAATCTCTAGAAAACTCAATAATTTATCACTAAAAAATAATATCTCCAATCAAATTTTTGATGAATGTATTATTTAACAAATAATGATGAGTTAAAAATAATATGGAAATTACATCACACTTTACGCACAAAAACACTAGTAAATAATATTAAAATGATGTGGAAAACACATATAATATAATTCCACATTAAATTCCCCCACACATAGTCTAATTTTTTCCCATAAGAAACCAATTTAATATATTAAACAAAAAAATTATAATCAAATTGAATTACTAAAATATAAATAATGAATAAATTTCCCAAAAAACTTCTTTTATGAAATCTCAATGGCAGAAAACAAATATCACTCCCTAAAAATACCAGGTTTTGAAAAGGGATGGTTTTTAGTTTTAAAACTAAATGATAAAATTTAAAATTATTTAAATGAATTAAACCAAATTCTTTCTTCTTTCAAGAATTATTTTGGAGACACAATCATTTCAAACATATATATTACATGTCATTAGATGAATATTCATTATATATCATTATTAAACATGCTAGAAATATAAGGGATTAGTTTCCTTGGAAAAATATATACATAAACATCTGGAAACAAATATCCACATCATTTTTCACATAGTTCATCACAACTAGCACACTTATTAGATATATCATACGTAAAACCTTTCCTCATATATTGGGGAAAACAAAACATAATATAGGTTGATCTTAGATTCTCGATAAGGGAAAACAATGGATATATTAATGATCATTAAATCATAACATTATCATAAGGGTATGAGAACATGAGGTTAGCATTTGAAATTGTACTCATCAATACATAGATCATAATCATGAGTCATGGAATATATCTTGGCAGTTCATAAGACATAAATCATAAAGGAATAAATGAACATGATACATGAGAGAAAAACATTGGAATAAGATCATATCACAAAAAGGGTGGCATAATAATAATCATAAAAATATTATGTTAAGGCTAACCACCAATAAATTCAATAGAAGTTATTATTAGACTAAGAACCTTTGTACCTACTTCATGCTTGGGATAACCTCTCATGTAACCTTGTACAGGTTAGTTTAACCACCAATATACCCTATTTTGAGCTTGGGATAACATCTTCTATACCTATTGAGCTAATAAAAGATAAATATTCACCCAATTTATTAGAGGGATATAACATACACATTTTTTCACAAAATCAAAATCCATTCATATATTTGACACAAGATCATTAAAACATTTATTATTTCATCATAGCTTAAACCAAGGAAAATAAATATGTTTTCATCAATATTTAATCATCAAAATCATAAATCCTCTATATAAATAATAATTATGTTATCATAGGATCATATTCACATGAAAAAATAATTACCATCAAAGGATGTTATCATATATGAAAAATGCCATTAAAAATCACTCGAATATTTGTTGAGAAAAATACGCTTTAAATTTTGAAATCAATTATTTAAAATCTAAAAAATTCAATAAAATTAAGGAAATAATTTTATTTTTAAATAAACTAGGAAAATAGTAATGTAATCTTAAAAATAATAAGTTTTCATTACGGTGATAAAAACATTTTCGCAGTATACATTAAAACAAATATTTCTTTCACACATTTGGTAAAAAGTACTTCATTCAAAAAATGAAAAGACTATCCATTTTATAGAAATTAAAACATGGGTAAAATGATTTTAATAAATCATAGGATAATAATAATAAAAATCAAATATAGATATTAAGTAAAAATATTCATGATTAAAGAGAGAAATAACATTTGTTTTTCTCAAACAATATTGATATCTTGATTACTTAAAAGATTAAAATGAAATTAAAAAATGTAATTTAAATAAATAAACAAAGGATATGAAAATAAATAATATTTTTCAGAGGTATATCATATAATTTCATCATCATAAATTTAAGCATATCAATCCTCATAAAAAGTGATATTGTAACGTAGAACCCCTTCCTCATATTAGACATTCCTTTTAAAAACTCTAACCTTCTATATAATAAATTTAAATTTATTATATGTGTTTAATAAGAACATTTTCATACTTATAATATCATAAATGGTTTAATAATAAAATATTATTACTATCATGACTCGCCTTCACCAAAAGGAGGGAAGGGTCAACAGATTGTCAGGCCCTTCCTTCTTTAAGTTGAAGGAGAGATAATGACCCCCGAAACCCGACTTCAATAGGTCCTAGAGTGGCGACAAGCACCAAGGGTATAAAGTCACACACTAAATGGAAGGCATTACCCTTTTTATTTTAATAGGATCGGGAGACAAGATAGTGAATCTTACAACACCAAACTGAAAGTAAAAGTAAATCCAATAACCATTCCCAATGCATGTTACAAAAGTAAAATCCACAATGTATGAGGAGACTGCAAAGAAAAATTCCAACAGAAAGAACAATAGAAACTGTGGTGATCTGTCACAAGGTCTGAGCTAGAACGGTCCAACACAATCCCCAAAGACCTTCTGGAAACCTGAAAGCAATTTTATATACGTAGGGTGAGGATAAAAGTATACTCAGTAGGGAAAACGAAAGACTCTCGTGCACAAGTGGGGAGGCATACTAATTCCCTGTGAGAAAGGGGATAACCAAGCACCTAACAAGGAAACTAACCACCCAAGCCTCACCAAGGCACACTCCCCAAATAATGCAAGTCAAGTAATGTATAGTAATAGCACATTGATGTTTGGGTACCCCGCGCCACTTTCCCACTGGTTATTGAAGACATCCTACGCATCGAACAAATCCCGCCATTCTCATCGCAGTCTCACTACCATACCCCGCCGGTACACACCTGAGCCAAAACCTCACCGCAGTCCCACTGCCAAACCCCGCCCGCAGACACCTAGGCCACAACTGTCGCACGTAACCACGCCTGCAAACACCTAGGCCAGAACAGCCACTGCCACGCCCGAAGACACTTGGGCCTCATCCCAAAGATACATGGGAAACCACCTGTCCGCACAGACCTGGGCCAACCACCACACTACCCTACCCAAAAATTCTTGGTCTAATAATGGAATTTAGTCCATCACAGCCTGCCCAAAGAGTCTTGGGCTATTCGGGAAATGGAGCCGAAAAGGAGCTAATAGCCAACCACTCATAGGAGTGTTGGAAAAAACACCCTCCCTCATGAAATGGGGTTGTTCGGCACTAAGTGCTCAACTCGGTTGGGGCGCGAATAAAAAACACAAAAACCTCAAGTATATGTATAGGTAACAAGAACTCACCCAAATCTAGGTTTTTCTTTAGCCAGCCTAAAGAACACAATCAGCACTCATGTCCAAGTCACAACTCATACAAAACCAAAACCCATTTCTCTCATCCATGTTTTCATGTTCAGTAATAATGTTTAGATGAGTTCTTGCACTTACTTGGGAAACTAGAAAGCATAATCACAATCCCAGATATTACCCCATGTTCCCAAAACTCGGGGGCCAACAGTTTCTCAACAACAGAGGATTCCACCCCAATTCGTGATATAATCAAGTAAACACACGACCTCAAAATTCACAACCAGAAAAATCCTAACAACAGGGGATCCCATCCCCTCCCACATCACCCAGAAATCGGCCAGTGAATGAAAAACAACCAAACCACTACCACCAAAACAAAGCAGGCCCATGCTGGTATTTTCAGATTTAAAAGATTTAACACACTCCATGATTCCAATTCCTTTGTACTTTAACTGGGGTTATCATATAAAAGAAGTTGATCCTGGTGCTTCCAATTTATTTAGCCAAATATAAGTAATTAACCAATTTCCTTTACACAGCAAAGGTTTCACAACCAAATTACAAGCCATTTAAACATCACAACGGGTAAGGGTTTATCAGTGCATAGATAAAGACCACCAACATCTATGATTTTCAGTGGGATTAAGCCTCCGCAATTCAGAAATCATCAATCATGAAAGAGGATAAAAACAGAGATGCATCCTCGATCACACCCCTCCCCTTCATTTAGAGTCTGTTTATTATATTCATTAAATTTTGGTTCACCCAATTCTACAGAAGCTGTAGCGTACCCACCCCACAAGATACACAGAAAGGAGAGATGAAGGTGAAACCCCTACCTGATTGATCAACGATCGAAGCTTCTCTTCACGCGCGAGGAACAGCGGATGTGCAAATTGCAGGGGTGTGACCTCGGGAACTCAATGAAAAGCAGACAAATCGATCGTAGGGTGATCGAGAAAAAGAAACCCAGGGAGAACCCTTTAGTTTATAAGGGATGGGGATGGTTGAGATACTGAGATAAGAACATGAAACCGCATAAGGAGCGGGGTCGTGGGTTGACCACGCAGCCCCACACGTCATTAAAGGGTCTCGGGGCGGTTTAAACCGACGCACACCAGGGTACCTCATCAAAAAGGTAATTAAATGCCATTAATGGGAATTAATGGGCTTTAAAACAAGTTTAAAGGGGTCAAAACAGGGTTTAAAACCCAATTTGTGCAAAAAGGATGCGCTACTGGAAAACCTGTGGGGGTAGGCAAGAGCGACCGGTAGCTGGGAGCTACTGGTGGCTGAGAGAAACCGGTAGCCGAGAGCTACCAGTGGCTGAGAGAGACAGGTAGTCAAGAGATACCGGTGGAAGAAAGTGACCAGTAGCTGATAGCTACCGGTGGCTGACAGTGACCGGTAGCCGAGAGCTACCAGTAGACAAAGTCTACTGCTAGGGGTCACCGAGAAGCTGGGATGGCCTTCCAGACCACCCAGAACACCTCAAACATTATATTTTTACTAAGTAATGGACCTCCAATAACCCGGGACATTATATCAGATACCTCTCAAGCTATTCTCGCCCTCGAGAATCAAAACAACCCAGAAGGAAAGATAGGGTCTGAACAACCACCTCGAAAGATACCTCTCAGGAGTAAACCTCATTTCTAACTAAAAACGCCTCCCTCTCAAGAACCAAGAAACACTCCATGTAAAACTGCCTAGTCATGTGGTTTGGGGAGTCTCTTTTCCCATGTCAAGATATTATCCGCTTTGGGCGGCACTGACTCTCCCGTACGAGTTTAATCGCATCCACCTTAATGCGTCTTGATTAGGGGTCGGGTCCACCCCTCCCCATAGCAAGGACTTTTCACACACATTCAGAGGAAAGAAAGACCACATATTTCATAGCCAACAAGATAAAACTCTCCACCATAGCAAGTATAACTATAACAATACAAAACTCAAAACAACATGGGGTACTGGGCACGCATATGTTCTTCCCTCTCCCATGTACTCTCCTCAATCCCACCATTTCTCCATAACACGAACCATGGGAATGGTTCTCCCACGAAGCACCTTCTCCTCACAATCCTTGATCATTACTGGTCTTTCCACAAAGGTCACATCGTCCTCGATGTCTAGATCTCCCCATCTGAGGACATGTGAATCGTTGTGCACATAACGACGGAGCTGGGACACATGGAAGACGTCAGGTATCCTCAGTAGCGGTGGTGGTAATGCTAGCTAATAAGCCACTTCGTCGACCCGCCGCAACACCTCGAAGAGTCCAATGAACCTGGGAGAAAGCTTACTCCCCTTGATGAACCTCCATTGTCCACACTGAGGGGAGACCTTCAAGAACACGTGGTATCCAACCTCAAACTCCAATGGCCTTATTCTGCTATGAGGATACGACTTCTTTCGGTCCTGGGCCACCTTCATCCTTTCCCGTATAAGCTGAACCTTCTATGTCATGCTCTGCACCACCTCCGGGGCAAGGATGCACACCTCTCTGACTTCGGTCCAACACACAGGTGAGTGGAATGGCCTCCCGTACAAGGCTTTAAACAAGGCCATACCAATGGTAGAGTGATAGCTATTATTGTAGGCAAAATCTATCAAAGGTAAGTGTCGCACCCACGATCCTCCTGAGTCTAAGACACATGCCCGCAGCATATCCTCCAAGGTCTGGATGGTGCGCTCTGTCTGTCCATCTGTCTGGGGAAAGAAAGTAGTGCTAAGATGTAGTCAGGTTCCAAAAGGATACTGCAATACTCTCCAGACTCATGAGGTAAACCATGCATCCCTATCCGAGACTATGGACCTCAGAACTCCATGCAACCGCACCACCTCATCCACGTACCTTCGTGCCAAAGAATCCACTACACTCGACTCCTTAATCGCTAGAAAGTGAGCCAATTTCATCAACTGGTCCACTACTACCCAGATGGCATCGTACCCCCCTGGACCAAGGGTAGTACCATAAAGAAATCCATTGAGATGTCCTCCCACTTCAACTCGGGGACATCTAGAGACTGCAGCAGGCGGCCTGGAACTCGGTGTTCAGCCTTCACTTGCTGACACACTAAGTACTTGGCCACAAACTCTAACACTGCTCGCTTTACTCCGGGCCACCAGAACTGTCTCTTCAGACCCTGGTTCATCTTGGGAACTCCTAGGTGTACCGCTAGGGGTGAGTTGTGGAACTCACTAAGAACCTGGTCGCGCATCTCCTCTAGAACAAACAACTTTCCTCAGAAAAGCATCTGGTTCTGACCATCCTCCATCCATCCTTCCAGAGCATTGTTATGGACAACTCGGTCACACATCACTTCGCACTCTGGGTATCCCCACTTTCACTCCTCCACTTGCTGAAACAAAGAATACCGCACTATCATTTGGTTCAGGAAACCTCTACTGCTATCCATACTCACATCTAGGTGCAAGGCAGCCAACTCCTCCATTGCCTTACAGGCGTCTGCCGACTCTCGGACCACATCCTTCTACGACCTCTTGCTCAAGGAATCAGCCACTACATTCCATTTCCCTGATGTATAGGAAATCTCAAAGTCTTAATCCTAGAGGAACTCCATCCACCTTCGCTACCGCAAGTTTAGGTCCCGCTGGGAGAAGATATACCTCAATGTTTTGTGATCTGTGAAGACCAAAAAGCGTTCTCCGATGAGGTAATGATGCCAAAATTTTAGCGCAAAAATGACCGATGCGAGCTCTAAGTCATGGGTGGAATAATTATTCTCATGAGGGCGTAGATTCCTAGACCCATAAGATATCACCCCTTGTCGCTGCATCAACACACATCTGAGGCCTTACCCTGAAGCATCACAGAACACCTCATACATAGCCCCTTATTCTGGTAGTCTCAGCACTGGGGCACTAACAAACTTCTCCTTCAGATAGCTGAAGGTTTTCTCACACTTCTCACTCCACACAAAAACTTGGTCCTTCTTGGTCAAGGCTGTCAACGGTGTTGCAACTCGATAGAAGTTGGGTAAAAACCTCCGATAGTAACCCGCCAGCCCGAGGAAACTGCAAACCTCTGTCTCATTCTTGGGTGCTGCCCAAGAAACAACTGCCTCAACCTTTGATGGGTCCACCGCTACCCCCTTCTCAAACACTACGTGCCCAAGGAAGTGCACTTCTCACGTCTAGAACTTGAATTTCGACAAATTCCCATAAAGATGGTGTTGTTGGAGGACCCCTAAAACTATCCTCAAATGCTCTGCGTGGTCCTCCTCTGATCTTGAATAGATTAGGATGTCGTCGATGAACATGACCATGAACCGATCTAGATACTCCCGGAAGACAGAGTTCATAAGCCCCATGAACACAGTCGGGGCAATCGTAACACCGAAAGGCATGACTACAAACTCGAAGTGACCATATCTGCACCTGAAGTCCGTCTTCGAGATGTCTCCCTCCTTCACCCTCAAATGGTGATATCCAGACCGTAGGTCAATCTTCAAAAACCATCCTGCCCCTTTTAGCTGGTCAAAGAGATTGTATATCCTCGGAAGAGGGTATCGATTCTTGATTGTTACGTGATTCAGCCTCTTGTAGTTTATTCACAACCTGAGACCACCATCTTCCTTCTTTGCGAACAAGACTGGAGCACCCCACGGTGACTCACTTGGTCGAACATAACCCCTCTTAATCAGATCGTTGATCTGAATCCACAACTCCCGTAGATCCGAAGGTGCCATATGGTTCGGAGCCATCGAAATTGGACGAGCACCAGGCTTCATGTCTATCCCAAACTCGATATCACGTCGAGGGGGTAGAGTCGTTACCTCCTCAGGAAAGACGTCTATAAACTCACTGACGATTCCTGGCAGCTCCACCATCTCAGCATCTACTGACTCTACTCACAGCTCGGCTAACAAGGAGAGGATGTGTACCTCTCGCCTGCTGCCCTTCTGACTACTCCGCTCACTGGTGAAAGTAACACGCCGGCCCCCCAAGTTTGAGAACACAACCCTTCCTTGGAAGCAGTCGATGACGACACCCATAGAGAACAGCCAGTCGATGCCTAGAATGATATCTTATGGTTGTATCTGTAGTAGTACTAAATCCCTAATCGAATGATGTGGCCCTATCATCAGTCTACATCCTCGAAAAACATATAAAAAGTCGTTCTAACCTCCAACTGCTGTGCTCAGCACCAGGGGAACTAGAAGTCTCTCAGCATCTAGACCCCGAGCATGACCCAGACCGGGTGCAACAAAGGAGTGCGAAGATTTGGTATCAAACAAAGCATAAGCAAGAGTACTGAACAAACTGATCGTACCTAGAACAAACTCCGGTCCCACTGAAATTGTTGCCTATGCGGCGTGCAACTGTACACGCCCATCTCCTCTGCCCCTCGGCTGTCGGCCGCCTCCCCGACCACTCCCTGGTCGGGGTCCCTGAGGAGCTCCCTGAGGTCAGCCTCCCTCTGCAACGTCTGCCCTCGGAGGAGTGGGAGCTTGTTGCCCCTGCTGCTGCTGCTGGAAGGGTCTAACAGGAAGATGCTGCCGAGGCGGGTGTTGGGCATGTCCGCCACTACCGTACTGAACTCAGTCTGGGAACTAATTTCAGAGATGTCCATGGCTCCCACAGATGAAGAACCTCTGTCCTGGTCCTAAAGGGAAAGGGCAAGGACAGGGGGACCGTAACTGGAACTGCTGTGGCCTGCTCCCTACTAGTCAGAACCTAGAGGGTCTCGATGCTGGAGGTCTGGTGCTGACGGTCTTTCCCTTTGACGAGCCTAGATAAATCCCCTCTCCTGACACACCACCCAGTGTGTGCATCCTCTCCACCACCTCTTCCTTCTTATGGACCTCCAATTATGTCGGCAAGTTGAATGGGGTAACGTCGTACTGGAGGGAGGGTCGGAGCGCCTCCTCTAAATGTCTCACCCGAGACTCCTCATCTGGAAAGAGGTTCGGGGAAAGCGGAGGAGGTCCTTGAACCTGATCCCCAGTTCCCTTACCGACATACTCCCCTGCTGGAGGGAGAGTAGCTCATGCCTCTTCTCTACCTTCATCGTATAAGAGAGGAATTCTGCCCAGAACTCCTTCTTAAAATCAGCCCATGCCACCTCAGCCTCTCTCCTCTCCCCCAGGTAGAGCGTCCACCACTGACACGCTACTCCCCGCATCTGGCTGATGGCCAGAGGAACTCAGTACTCGGTCGGAGCCCGAATCAAGCTGAAGGCTATCACTAGCTCCTCTAGCCATCTCTCTTTATTCATGTTAGAGGTGTTTCCCTCATACTTCTCAAGGGTCTGCCACTGGAAGGATCGAAGTGTCTTCTGCCACTGGTCATCCTCCTCCTCTCGATCCACCCTCTGCTGATCGTCCAAGTCAACCTCCTAGGCCGCGATCGCCCGTACAACTCATGGTCGTCTCCCGAGAGTCATAGCTTCAAGGTAAACAAAGAATTCCTAAGCCCAAATAGTGAAGAATATTGTTCTTAAAACTTCTTAAACATAGTATTTATTTAAAATTCCCAAAACACCCCAAAAACAACAAAACACAAGTCATTATGATGCATGTACCTTTCCTAGGGTCTCTACCCTGCAATCAGCATGGCCTCACTTGGTCGTTCGGTAGGTCCAAAGTCTTTGCATCGGATCACAGGGGGGGGCTAAAATCTCATGTACTAGTCGGTCTTCCCTGGAATAATTCACGCACCAAGGTCACCCAACACTATTTCCATACCATCCCATGCAATCCTAATTGTTCCTAACTCCAGACTCCATCCTATCTCTCAACCACCTCTGATAACATTCTGTCACGACCCGCCTTCACCAAAAGGAGGGAAGGGTCAGCAGATTGCCAGGACCTTCCTTCTTTAAGTTGAAGGAGAGATAATGACCCCCGAAACCCACCTTCAATAGGTCCCGGAGTAGAGACCAGAACCAAGGGTATAAAGTCACACACTAAATGGAAGGCATTACCATTTTTCTTTTAATAGGATCGGGAGATACGATAGTGAATCTTACAACACCAAACTGAAAGTAAAAGTAAAGACAAAAACCATTCCCAATGCATGTTAAAAAACTAAAATCCACAATTTATGAGGAGACTACAAAGAAAAATACCTAAAGAAAGAACAACAGAAACTGTGATGATCTATCACAAGGTCTGAGCTAGAATGGTCCATCACAATCCCCGAAGTCCTCCTGGAAACCTGAAAGCAGTTTTATATACATAGGGTGAGCATACAAGTATACTCAATAGGGAAAACCAAAGAATCTCGTGCACAAGTGGGGAGGCATACTAATGCCCTATGAGAAAGGGGATAACCAAGA
This sequence comes from Viscum album, assembly GCA_963277665.1. Classification (NCBI taxonomy): domain Eukaryota; kingdom Viridiplantae; phylum Streptophyta; class Magnoliopsida; order Santalales; family Viscaceae; genus Viscum; species Viscum album. The sequence goes on from OY728137.1 coordinate 216,722,807, forward strand.
ACCTAACAAGGAAACTAACCAACCAAGCCTCACTAAGGCACACTCCCCAAATAATGCAAGTCAAGTAATGTATAGTAATAGCACATCGATTTTTGGGTACCCCGAGCCACTTTCCCACTGGTTATTGAAGACATCCTACGCATCGAACCAATCCCTCCATTCTCATCGTAGTCCCACTGCCATACCCCACCCATACACACCTGGGCCACAACCTCACCGCAGTCCGACTTCCAAAACCCGCCCACTGACACCTGGGCCACAAATTTCGCACGTAGCAATGCCTGCAAACACCTAGGCAAGAATAGTCACTGCCACGCCCGAAGACACCTGGTCTAGAAGAACTACTGCCATGCCCAAAGACACCTGGGCCTCCTCCCAATGATACTTGGGAAACCACCTGCCCGCACACACCTGGGCCAACCACCAAACTACCCTGCCCAAAGATTCTTGGGCTAATAATGGACTTCAGTCCATCATATCCTGCCCAAAAAGTCTTGGTCTATTCGGGAAAGGGAGTAGAAAAGGAGCTAATAACCAGCCACTCATAGGAGTGTTGGTAAAAACACCCTCCCCCATGAAATGGGGGTGTTCGGAACTAAGTACTCAACTCTGGTGGGGCGCGAATAAGAAACACAAAAACTACAAGTATATGTATAGGTAACAAGAACTCACACAAATCTAGGTTTTTCTTCAGCCAGCCTGAAGAACATAATCAGCACCCATGTCCAAGTCACAACTCACACCAAACCAAACCCCATTTGTCTCAACCTTGTTTTCATGTTCAGTAATATTGTTTAGATGAGTTTCTGCACCTACTTGGGAAACTAGAAAGCATAAGCACAAGCCAAGATATTACCCCATGTTCCCAAAACCCCGGGGCCAACGGTTTCTCAACAACATAGGATTCGACCCCAATTCATGATATAATCAAGTAACAACATGTCCCCAAAATTCACAACCCGTGAAACCATAACAACGGGGGATCCCATCCCCTCCCACATCACCCAGCAATTGGCCCGTGAATGAAAAACAACCAAACCACTACCACCAAAATAAAGCAGGCCCCTGCCGGTATTTTTAGATTTAAAATATTTTACACACTCCATGATTCCAATTCCGCTGTACTTTAACCAGGGTTATCATAGAAAAGAAGTTGATCCCGGTGCTTCCAATTTATTTATCCGAATATAAGTAATTAACCAATTTCCTTTACACAGCAAAGGTTTCACAACCAAATTACAAGCCATTTAAACATCACAATGGGTAAGGGTTTATCAGTGCACAGAGAAATACCACCAACGGAAATGATTTTCAGTGGGTGTAAGCCCGCACAATCCGGAAATCATCAATCATGAAAGAGGATAAAAATAGAGCAGCATCATCGATCACACCCCTCCCCTTCATTTAGAGTCCGTTTATTATCTTCATTAATGTTTGGTCCACCCAATTCTACAGAAGTAGTAGCATACCCACCCCACAAGATACACATAACGGATAGACGAAGGTGAAATCCCTACCTGATTGATCAACGATCAAAGCTTCTCTTCACACGCGAGGAACAACGGATGCGCAAATTGCAGGGGTGTGACCTCGGGAACTCAAGGAAGAGCAGACGAATCAATCGTAGGGTGATCAAGAAAAATAAAACCAGGGAGAACACTTTAGTTTATAAGGGTCGGGGATGTTTGAGATACTGAGATAAGAACGTGAAACCGCGTAAGGAGCGGAGTCATGGGGTGACCACGCGGCCCCACGCATCATTAAAGGGTCCCGGGGCGGTTTAAACCGACACACACCAGGGAACCTCATCAAACACATAATTAAACACTATTAATGGGCGTTAATGGGAATTAAAACAAGTTTAAAGGGTTAAAAATAGGGTTTAAACCCCAATTTGTGCAAAAAGGAGGCGCTACTGGAAAACCCGTGGGGGTAGGGAAGAGCCACCAGTAGCCGAGAGCTACCGGTGGCTGAAAGCGACTGGTAGCCAAGAGCTACCAGTGGATGATAGTGACCGGTAGCCGAGAGCTACCGGTGGCTGAAAGGGACCGGTAGCTGAGAGCTACTGATGGCTGACAGCGACCAGTAGCAGAGAGCTACCGGTAGACCAAGGCTACCGTTAGGGGTCACCGAGAAGCTGGGATGGCCTTCCAAACCACCCAGAACACCTCAAACAGCAGATTGTTTCTAATTAATGGACCTCTAATAACCCAAGCCATTATAATTACCTTTTTATTAACAATTCATTATTAAAATAATTGTTCCAAGTGATAACTATTTTTTTCATGAATGTTTCAGTTCATCAGTTTTGGTCCTTGTACTTTGATCATGGTTACATCATCTGAAAAATTTAATTCTTGGTATAAATATCATATATATTCATTATATACATATTTATAACCATTCATAAAGTATGTATATTAAAAAATTACTTACACTATCCCTGGAGATGGTAGTCTGTACGTACACATGAACAGTGTTTTCATTTTCTTACACAAAGAAGAAAAGAAAGATAAATAATATTTTCCCATTAAAGAATTAAAATTATATTATAAATTTAATATATATATATATATTAAATCCATAATTATAAATATCCATGTATGGTGGTTAAGGAAAATGAATCATAACACTATATCGACGCATTAGTCCTCACTTATACACGAGCAGTGCTTTCAATTTTTTTTATGGAAAATAGGTGTAAAAAGGATTTACATAATGATAATAACATAAAATTATATTTATGATAATATATTCATCATTTTATTGTTTATAAAATAGGTTTAAAAATGCTGGATGAAAAAATAAAATTGAAAGTACGTGGCTAAGATTTATACCTCTTTGTTGAGAAACCTACTTTGGCTTACACATTAAGCCTTGAAACAATGGTATTATGATCATACCAAGAACTATAGGATGTTCTTAGGGATGTTAGTGAAGTAAATTTTAATTTATTGGTTGGTATGATAGGCTAAAAATTCGTTAATAAGGCTAGAGAGGACATTCACTTTTATAAGTGAGGGAGTGGTCACACATGGAATTACTTAAAAACATTAAATATAATTAATGTATTTATGAGGTATAATGGTTCCAAATGGATAATAATTCATATTTAGTAAGATATAAGGTTTTAATATCTCTATAAAATAATAATTATACATGTTTATGTTCCATTATTACCGTTTTCTCTTGATTTAACCCCCCTGGTAAACCCATTTAAACCATAACCATGGTAACAAATTTTTATTGTTTTTTAAAATTCATGATGAACAAAAAAATAAAGTGTAATCATTAAAATATTTGTACATGGTGATTAAAATTTTTAAATTCATTTTATCAAACTAAATTTTTATAAGTATCAAAAATTATATTAAAAATAATTTTGAAAAATTCAATGAAAACCTATCATTAGAAAAATTAATTTTTAAGCATTAAAATAAATTTAATTCCATTCTTTTCCTAGTAAAATCTATCAAATGAATGTGAAAATATTTTATTGAATATATAATATATATATTTCATTAAAATCATCAATCAATAATTATGTATTTAATTTATTATGATAAAACCATATTGCATATATAAATAATTTTTTAAAAAAAATTAACTCCATAATCCTTAAAATTATTTTATCTTTATTAGAGAACATTTGAAAACTAATATATGAATTGTCATTAATTTATTTATATAAATTATCAATATTTTTCAAATAAATTATATTTCAATATTTATAAATACTATTTTTTATATAATAATACATAACTTTTATAAAGGTACATTTATTTAAAAAATGTTATTTTAATCGTCGAATGATTTCATTAATATTTTAATTATTATTTATTAAGAATTATTCACTGCATTTAAATTTAGGAAAAAAATTATATATATATTTTCTTATGTTATTGTAAATATTCATACTCACCAATCAAAGAGCTAAGTTATAATGTTATAATATATCATGAGATCATTTTGACTCGGGGTTTGTGTGTAAAGCAAGCTATCAAAAACTTCAAGTTTATTTCAAAGGAAATATATATAAAATATTCGGTTGCTATATTCAAACCCTATTAAAATTAATTTTTACGTCAAAATTATATCACTATAATACAAAAAAATGAGGATATCTATTCTTAATCACATTATTAGGTTTCAATGTATCTTCCTCAAATTTTGGATTCCATTAGAGATCCTTAACCTGCTATGTTGTCTTATTTTGTTGCAAATTATCTCTAAGATCAAATATTTATGCAGGTTTTTATTAATAGGAAAGATTGTGATTTTTTTTATGACCTATGATTTTAGAACATGTAAATGATAATGTATTTACTTCCCTAGGATATATATGTGTAATACATCATGAACATGAGAGTGGTTTGGTAGAAGAACCATGAAATAAACTACAGTCCTTAATCTGTCAAAAATATTGAACAAAAAAATATACCTAGGGATAATATTTCTGTAACGCCCCGACCCCAGCAACCCAGAGCCGGTGCGTTACTTCGTAACATTGGAATGATCACAAAAGATCAAGTCTCGAAAGACCAATTAGTTTAGTAGCCTTGGAAACACTAGATACATTCATAAGTCTTACATTACATCATAAAGTGAAAAACTAATAACAAAGCCTTCATAGTCCACACTCATATCTTTTTCTGACTATCCCTGCAGGTCATTCATAAAATACTTCTTCACATCCTGGAAAATATTAAAACATTGAAAGGGGTGAGATCGGATGCTTATTAAGTTTAACAATATAGCGGAAGCTTTCATAAATAAACATTAACATTTAAGGCGATGTATAACTAAAACAAAAGCCTTTTAAACTTGAACTTCAACATAATATGGAAAAAGTAAAATGAGATAATGCCATTCACTTCATAACATGGATATTCTACTGGTCGAATAATCACATGCAATATCAATAACCACTTTCATAATGATGGAATGCATAATGCCAGGCTATCATAACCACGTAGCCAAGGCCTCGTGCCAAGACCACAAATTAGATTTTGTCAAGGCCTCGTGCCAAGACACTAGTTTGTCTCATGAGACCTGCCGATGCATCAAGGAGCTATAGCGGGCTCCACCCGTCACTTATTAAGTCCAATGCATTCCTCATATGAATAGGTTTAAACATATCATAAACCATAACATAATCGTATCACATAAAACATGCATAAAGGAAACATAACATTTCCACATTTCAATCACAATATATCAATACAACACATTGATATAATAAAAACGCTTTCAAAACCATTTTCAATACCAAAATAAAAGAAAGTTAAAACTTTGTATTTATTTTTCATTAAAAAATGATGGCTTGTAGAGGAAGCCGAAACTCAAATAATGGTCACGGCGGCGGAGAAGTCGTTGTCGCCGCATAAGTACGGAAAGAAAAACATTCCCTTTTTTCGTTTAGCAAAACGCTTCGTATAAAAAAATATTCCTTTTGAATAAACGTGAAAGTCAAAGGGGTTTATACACTGTATAAAAGAAAGTTGTGTATAAAACCAAATATGCCTCAATGAAAGGGGATTGAGACGAAGTCCTTAAAAAGATCATTTTTTTAATAAAGTACATCTATAATGTGTATTCACTATAAGTACACATAAATAATGTAAAAATACAAGATAGGACATAATAATATCATGACATAATTTGAAAGTAAGAGATTAACCCAAAGAATAGAAATTGGGTTAAGAAGTTCCCTTACCTCGTGTCTGACTTGACTCAACCGTTCTTTAACCTCCTGAATAATAAACTATAGTTAATATATACCTTATTAAGAACCATTTTCAATTTCATTATCCTTATTATATCACTTATTACAATGATATTAACATTATGTAATTATTTAAGTTAATAACGGTCGTTTTGTCGATCTTTGGTACTTGAGTCAACAATAAACTTCTTATAATTACAAGTTGTTTATGTGGTAGAATATCCATTATCTCCAGAATTATATTCATGATTTAAATTTCATATATATCTTATATATCCATTATATACATTCATTTATAATATTACGTAACATTTAGAGGTAAGAAATGAAATGCACCGTTCATGGAGACGGTAAGCCGTACGTACGCATGAACGCTACTTTCATTTCAATTTCATATTTAATGGAATGAAATCATAATGATATAAATGTTTAATATAATTCCAGTATAATATAGTGTATAATACCATTTACTCCATCCTTTATACATCCCACATATGGCATTAACGATTCAAATCACTTTGAGGGGGTGGTAGTCCGCACTTCCTAAAATGAAATTATCGCGTTTTACCCATAATGGAAATCATAAAGTATTCCATAAATGAGAAATAAAGAAGCATAAGTAAAACATAAACATATTTTATATCATATATAAATATAGTGACATCTTAATGTCCACCTTTGAAGGTGTTATATGAGTGTTGAACAATCATCGTTTCGTGAGGCAGAAATTCGCCATCCACAGAAACCGTATGTTCTTTAACCATTAGATGTAGGTGTGTGTAAGTGTAGCTCGAATCCTTCTTATAACAAAATTATAGTATATTGAGGATACTTTTTTTTTACAAAAGAAATGAATAAAAAGAGTTTAGGGGGTTGGAAAAGAAAAATAAAACAAAACAACATTAGAGAAGACATTAACTCAAAATCGGGTAACTCTTTTTGATTTGAGCCAAAGGCTTCCTTGAGAAGAGTTCTGCCCAAAGTGAGGCTTCTATGAGTAATAAGGGAAAGTTGGGAGAGTATTTGGGCAGAGGTTGGCCGAACCAAAAGGCTTGAAAGTGTGAATAAGGTGGTAGAGTTGGGGGCCTCTTATAAGAGGAGAGAAGGGTCTCTTTTTGAAATATTGAAATGTTACATTATTATACAATTATTTTCGGATTCTAAAGGTCCCACACTTATATAATTCGTGGATAATGTGGTAAGGGTTCTAAATATCCTCATCCAATAGGCTTTGGACAAGTGTAAGCCTTGGATTTTTCATTATCTTCTCATTTTATTTAAATCGTTAAATAATGAGGTCATCGCTGCATCATAATGATGTCATAAATAATTTAATTTATTTAATGTCTAAAAATTATAAAAAAAATACTATGATGTAGGAAATCGTTTTAGCTTTCTAATGAATATTTATAATCAAAATTTGGACTTGTGTAACCCCACTTAAAACTGTTTTAGTAAAACAACTCATGTTTGTGTCAATTTAATTTTAACATTAAATAAATATATATTAATGTCATTTTCCAACTAAAGTGGCTCCATGGGGTCCCCAAGTTGACCCATGGGTTGTCTTTTTCGTCCATGACTAATCCAATAGGAGTAGTACAAGTGTCATTCTCATCTCATGTTATTAAAACATTATTTGTACCTTAAACTACACTAATTACCTCTAATCGCGATTAAGAACTTAAAAGTTACTATTCACCAAAAAATTATTTTAATCTCATTGAACCACATTTTACTTCTTAATGACAACCATGTATGTCGGATTTTTGAAAATCAAATCACAGAAGTGGTAATATTTCATTTAAACAAAAAATCAGTTATTTAACTACCACTTAGTGGTTTCACTATTCATCAAAAATTGAAGTTTTTCAGAACAATGCCAAAATTTCACCCTAAGCTATAATTCATATTCCGAATTCAAAAATGATGTCTATTTTACAAAATTCCAAACATATAAGTTTCATTAATTAATTTTATAATTAATTCCCGCTGTCACAACAAATAGCGTTTTTTAAGAAACAATTTATATCAAAAGATTGGCAATTGTTTATGTCCAATTTGAATGTTAAATTAATTCTAATGACCACCATTGGATAAAATGGTAAAAATATATTCTAATTATACTTTAAAACCACTAAATAGTATAATTTATCACTATAAATTATTTTGATTAAAAAAGTTGTTTTTAAGTATTTTTTACTATTCATAAAAAATTAGGAGTTCTCAGAAAAATACCAAAAATTCAACATAGGCTAATTTCGATATTCCGAATCCAAAAATGAAGTCCATTTTGAAATATAAAATTTCTATAATTTTAAAAAGTGGTTATTACTATTCATAACGGCTAATTTGATTAGTCACAGTGTTTTAGAACTCGAAGTTGCGTACAATGCAAGCTATTGCATTATTGAATGAGAAGCGTATCATGGAAGCTCGGGGTGTTACATTCTCCCCTCCTTCAAAAAATTGCGTCCTCGCAATTTGAAAATTTTCTTTGAAAATAAAAGGTTGAAAAGAGAAAATACCTTTGAGGAAAACCCACATCGGAAAAAAGATTAATAAAATTTTGCCTTAATAAGAGGGAAAGGGAAATGAAAAAGTCACCACCCAATTATGATCTCGATTAGGAGAACATTGGTGGCAATTAGAGACATATAATTGGAGGAAAAACGTAAATATTTGTAGGGAGTTATTGAGGTCATCAATCACAATCAACTGTCAAATTGAGGGCCTCAAAGCCTTCAATCTATGTTGATTTAAAATATCATCAGTTCAACAAGACATAAGGATATAGGATAACACATTTTTTTGTTTTAATATCCCATTACTAAAGTTTAAGAATTAATTTATTCATTGAATAAGAGATAGGTATATATATATTTATGCTTGACAATTAGAGTTTCAACCTTCAACTCATCTTTCACTCAAAAAAGATAATAGAACTCAAAAATACTATACTTATCCTAATTGTATAAGGTTCCAAATGTTAACACATACCATTTAGATTAGTAAAATTATTTTTTAATAACCAGGGACTTCCTGTAGGCTAGTGGTAGGAAATAAAGGCCTGTCGCACTATGATTGTGGGTTCGATTCCTGCATCTTTGTCCGACGCGACGGGTTATGCCCCACCCTGCAGGTTGTCCTTTTCCTAAAACTATAGTATCATAATATTCCAAAAATAATCTTCATAAATTATTTGAACCTTAAACAATACTATCCAAAGATCAACTTAATCCATTCCAACCTTTATAGTTATCCAAAATACTTCTTTCAAACTCACAGTCCAAATTTTTTAAGGAAGGTAAACATAATGAAGGTCCTTTTCCCCACGTAACAACATGTGAAAACGTTCATCATGTATTCTTTTTAAACATACTGAATTACCCTGATCCCTTATTCCTTATAGAATACTAGATATACTCCTTCTATTCAAAAATGTTTACAAATCATCAATCAGTTTCAAGGAAGTTAAGAATATCCAATATAATTTATCCAAATAAATCACATCTTATTCCAAAATCACCATCTCAATATCAGAACCATATTATGGTTTATCTTTCTCTCAACCATATATTTTCCAAAAATTTAACCTACTTTGGAGTCACTTTTCTTGGTTCCACACAATCTCAAGTCCTTGATGAAATAGTACTTCAGTACAATCCTTATATACTCCATAATTATTATAACCAGTACATAATTGATACAACACTCAAATTGCAAAATTCTTCAATAACAACATAAGAACTCTAATCATTACTCCTCATCTGTGGTAGTATCATAACATGATTATTATCCAATAACATCATTTGGGGCATACTCTGATGACTTGGACATTGGTTTGCATAGTGTCCCCAATCCTTGCAGAAGAAGCATTGTACATTTGAAACCATTTTCTTACCCTTGCAGTCACGCACTTTGTGTCCTTTTTCTCTACACTTATAACAAACTCTCATTCCCTTTAGGCAAGTTCCATGATGTTTCTTCCCACAATTACCACATATTGTAAAATTCTTCTTTCCCCTCATCCCTTTATCCATCATTCTCTCTTCTATCCCTTTCGTCTCTTGCTTCGCTTCAAAGCCATAGGACTCAGAGAATTCGTTACTTATCTTATTAACACATGATAGTATTTCTTCATATGTTGAGAACACATGGGAGACTATTTCCCTTCGAAATGTTGGCTTAATACCGTGAAAGATACGATCCTTCTTACTCTTTGAATCATACGTATTGCTGGAGTTCACATTCCTTCTACTGGGATCCATTTCTATACAATGGCATAAACTAGGTTAGTTTATGAATCAAAATACATAATTCCATACTTGTAAAACACTTAACACTAGTTGAACTATTTATGGATATAATCCATAATCATAAAAAAAGTTTTCTTTGAGGAAGTATATACTCATAACCCTTCATAGTGGTTTGTAAAGAAAATGAGAATTATCCTAAGCATATCCCCAGGGAGTGTCGTAACCAAGAGTGCAGCAAGGCCCGTTTTCATGCACCAGTTCCCGTTCGAGTCTAGCTCAAAGCGGTGTTTTCGGGTTTTACCCCTAGGTACATCTGTGCCAGAGCCACCTCTACCTGCTCGTATCCAGACAGGGATGTATTGCTCAGAAAACTCCCAAAATCTCTACAATAACAAAATTCTAGGAAGTTCTTCTATACTAATCCTCAAAGTCTATCTTTGGGCTATGTGCTCTAATCAGAGTTTATCTAAATCTAGCTTCCAAGGTTAGTACTAAACTGCCTCTGATACCAACTGTAACGCCCTGACCCCAGCAACCCAGAGCCGGTGCGTTACTTCGTAACATTGGCATGATCACAAAAGATCAAGTCTCGAAAGACCGATTAGTTTAGTAGACTTGGAAACACTAGATACATTCATAAGTCTTACATTACATCATAAAGTGAAAAACTAATAACAAAGTCTTCATAGTCCACACTCATATCTTCTTCTGACTATCCCTGCAGGTCATTCATAAAATACTTCTTCACATCCTGGAAAATATTAAAACATTGAAAGGGGTGAGCTCGGATGCTCAGTAAGGTTAACAATATAGCGGAAGCTTTCATAAATAAACATTAACATTTAAGGCGATGTATAACTAAAACAAAAGCCTTTTAAACTTGAACTTCAACATAATATGGAAAAAGTAAAATGAGATAATTCCATTCACTTCATCACATGGATATTCTACTGGTCGAATAATCACATGCAATATCAATAACCACTTTCATAATAATGGAATGTATAATGCCAGGCTATCATAACCACGTAGCCAAGGCCTCGTGCCAAGACCAAAAATTAGATTTTGTCAAGGCCTTGTGCCAAGACACTAGTTTGTCTCATGAGACCTGCCGATGCATCGAGTAGCTATAGCGGGCTCCACCCGTCACTTATTAAGTCCAATGCATTCCTCATATGAATAGGTTTAAACATATCATAAACCATAACATAATCGTATCACATAAAACATGCATAAAGGAAACATAAAATTTCCACATTTCAATCAAAAGATATCAATACAACACATTGATATAATAAAAATTCTTTCAAAACCATTTTCAATACCAAAATAAAAGAAAGTTAAAACTTTGTATTTATTTTTCATTAAAAAAATGATGGCTTGTAGAGGAAGCCGAAACTCAAATAATGGTCACGGCGGCGGAGAAGTCGTTGTCGCCACATAAGTACGGAAAGAAAAACATTCCCTTTTGTTGTTTAGCAAAACGCTTCGTATAAAAAAAATATTCCTTTTGAATAAACGTGATAGTCAAATGGGTTTATACACCGTATAAAAGAAAGTTGTGTATAAAACCAAATATGCCTCAATGAAAGGGGATTGAGACGAAGTCCTTAAAAAGATCATTTTTTTAATAAAGTACATCTATAATGTGTATTCACTATAATTATACATAAATAATGAAAAAATACAAGATAGGACATAATAATATCATGACATAATTTGAAAGTAGGAGATTAACCCAAAGAATAGAAATTGGGTTAAGAAGTTCCCTTACCTTGTGTCTGACTTGACTCAACCGTTCTTTAACCTCCTGAATAATAAACTAGAGTTAATATATACCTTATTAAGAACCATTTTCAATTTCATTATCCTTATTATATCACTTATTACAATGATATGAACATTATGTAATTATTTAAGTTAATAACGGTCGTTTTGTCGATCTTTGGTACTTGAGTCAACAATAAACTTCTTATAATTACAAGTTGTTTATGTGGTAGAATATCCATTATCTCCAGAATTATATTCATGATTTAGATGTAATATATATCTTATATATCCAGTATATACATTTATTTATAATATTACGTAACATTTAGAGGTAAGAAATGAAATGCACCGTTCATGGAGACGGTAAGCCGTACGTACGCATGAACGCTACTTTCATTTCAATTTCATATTTAATGGAATGAAATCATAATGATATAAATGTTTAATATAATTCCAGTATAATATAGTGTATAATACCATTTACTCCATCCTTTATACATCCCACATATGGCATTAACGATTCAAATCACTTTGAGGGGGCGGTAGTCCGCACTTCCTAAAATGAAATTATCGCGTTTTACCCATAATGGAAATCATAAAGTATGCCATAAATGAGAAATACAGAAGCATAAGTAAAACATACACATATTTTATATCATATATAAATATATTGACATCTTAATGGCCACCTTTGAAGGTGTTATATGAGTGTTGAACAATCATCGTTTCGTGAGGCAGAAATTCCCCATCCACAGAAACCGTATGTTCTTTAACCATTAGATGTAGGTGTGTGTAAGTGTAGCTAGAATCCTTCTTATAAAAAAATCCTAGTATATTGAGGATACTTGTGTTGTTACAAAATAAATGAATAAAAAGAGTTTAGGGGGTTGGAGAAGAAAAATAAAACAAAACAACATTAGAGAAGACATTACCTCAAAATCGGGTAACTCTTTTTGATTTGAGCCAAAGGATTCCTTGAGAAGAGTTCTGCCCAAAGTGAGGCTTCTAGGAGTAAGAGGCGGAAGTTGGGAGAGTATTTGGGCAGAGGTTGGCCAAACCAAAAGGCTTGAAAGTGTGAATAAGGTGGTAGAGGTGGGGGCCTCTTATAAGAGGAGAGGAGGGGCTCTTTTGGAAATATTGAAATGTTACATTATTATACAATGATTTTCGGATTATAAAGGTCCAAAACATATATAATTCGTGTCTAATGTGATAAGGGTTCGAAATATCCTCATCCAATAGGCTTTGGACAAGTGTAAGCCTTGGATTTTTCATTATCTTCTCATTTTATTTAAATCGTTAAATAATGAGGTCATCACTGCATCATAATGATGTCATAAATAATTTAATTTATTTAATGTCTAAAAATTATAAAAAAAATACTATGATGTAGGAAATCTTTTTAGATTTCTAATGAATATTTATAATCAAAATTTGGACTTGTGTAACCCCACATAAAAACTGTTTTAGTAAAACAACTCATGTTTGTGTCAATTTAATTTTAACATTAAATAAATATATATTAATGTCATTTTCCAACTAAAGTGGCTCCATGGGGTCCCCAAGTTGACCCATGGGGTTTCTTGGTCTTCCATGACTAATAAAATAGTAGTAGGACAAGTTTCATGCTCATCTCATATTATTAAAACATTATTTGTACCTTAAACTACACTAATTACCTCTAATCGCGATTAAGAACTTAAAAGTTATTATTCACCAAAAAATTATTTTAATCTCATTGAACCACATTTTACTTCTTAATGACAACCATGTATGTCGGATTTTTGAAAATAAAATCACAGAAGTGGTAATATTTCATTTAAACGAAAAATCAGTTATTTAACTACCACTTAGTGGTTTCACTATTCATCAAAAATTGAAGTTTTTCAGAACAATGCCAAAATTTCACCCTAAGCTATAATTGATATTCCGAATTCAAAAATGATGTCTATTTTACGAAATTCCAAACATATAAGTTTCATTAATTAATTTTATAATTAATTCCCGCTGTCACAACAAATAGCGTGTTTTAAGAAACAATTTATATCAAAAGATTGGCAATTGTTTATGTCCAATTTCAATGTTAAATTAATTCTAATGACCACCATTGGATAAAATGGTAAAAATATATTCTAATTATACTTTAAAACCACTAAATAGTATAATTTATCACTATAAATTATTTTGATTAAAAAAGTTTTTTTTAAGTATTTTTTACTATTCATAAAAAATTAGAAGTTCTCAGAAAAATACCCAAAATTCAACATAGGATAATTTTGATATTCCGAATCCAAAAATGAAGTCCATTTTGAAATATAAAATTTCTATAATTTTAAAAAGTGGTTATTACTATTCATAACGGCTAATTTGATTAGTCGTAGTGTTTTAGAACTCGAAGTTGCGTACAATGCAAGCTATTGCATTATTGAATGAGAAGCGTATCATGGAAGCTCTGGGTGTTACAATTTCCCTATCTTATAAATATCATTAACTTATCCCATGGAAAAAAAATTAGTATTACATTATCAATATCTCTAAATTACAAATATAATGGGTGATTGTTAGTATAACTCTTCTATAAACTCTAAGCTACCTTGATGCGTTGTTGAATGGTTATAACTTTCTATAACATTTCCTCAGCTAAATCAGTTCCCAGTAATTTTCAATCTCTAAATTTATTCTTGATCGATGGAGTTTTAAATTTCCTTACATAGATTTATTCATAAGGACCCATCTGAATTCTAGAGTGAAGGATATTTTTATAAGTGAATTCAACAAGAGGAATGGGTTGATCCCAACAAAATTTGAAATACGGAGAACAAGATCTTGGAATATCTTATAGGGTTTTAATGGTTCTCTTATACTGACCATCTATCCAAGGATGATAGGAAGTACTAAAACAAAACTCTAAATCTCTATCTTATAGATAAATTTTCCAAAATGTCAAGGTAAACCTCAGATCTTTACCAGATACAATAGAATGGGGTACTCAATGAAATATTATCAAAGAGAAATATTATATGATAACAATGAAGTGTGATAACTTCATAAGGTGATCGAATATATCTCGAATAGAATTATGTACATGATATTTTTATTGGATTCCAATGATGAAATCCATGGTGATGTTTTCCTATTTCCATTTTAGTAGGGGTTATTCTTGTAAAATCTTATTAGACTTCTATATATCAATCTTAACATGATTAAATACCAAGCACTGATATACATACTCTTCAATATATCTATTTATGTTTCCCCTTAGAATTAATTTTTTATATCTCTATGCATATTCATATTTCCAATATGAATATAGAATAATGAGATATGAGATTCTTCTAATAGCTCATTTTTCAAGTCCTTTATTTATGGGACACATACTTGGTTCTAGAAACTTATCATTCCCCCACAATCATGGTTAAACTAAGGAAAAATTCTAACCTTATTTTGTTTCTCTATAGCATCCCTTCACTCCTCTTCAATCTTAATATGGGTAGATGGTTTAACACTCTCTTGAGAAAGACACTATTTCTCCCCTTACTTCAAGATTTCAAGGTCCATAATTTGAAAATCAAGAAATATTGGATCTCATTTATCCTTTTCATAGATAAGATAACATGATTCATTTGACTCAAAGAATTATCCACCCTATTCTCATTCCTATGATTGTAATGTATTGATTAGTTATAATCTTTAATCCACACCAACCATCTTCTCTTATTCATATTCAACTCTTTATGGGTGAAAATATAATTTAAACTATTATAATTAGTATATATATCTGACCTTTATCCATAAATATAATGCCTTTATGTATTTAATAAAAATATTACCACTACTAACTCCAAGTCGTGAGTCATTTAATTTTAATCATGATCCATAAATTTTATTCTAGCATATGCTATCAGAAAATCGTTCGGTATATGAAAAAATCACATTCCAATATTCAATGCATCACTATAGATCAAAAACCCTTCTCTATTTTAGTTTAGTGTGAGTATAGGTTCATTGACTAACCATATTTTCCACTCCTTTAAATTTTCTTCACATTCATCAGTACAAAGGAACTTGACCCCCTTCCGAATTAACATGGTTAATTTATTTGATATCCAAGAGATATTCTTCCAAAAGTATCAATAAATTTCTATCCAATCTAAAAAACTATGTATATCAGTCACATTGGTTGGTCTACAACAATTTTCAATGACTTATGTCTTTTAAGGGTCTACGAATATACCCTCTAATATGATTAAATGACCCAAAAATAACAAAAAATGTAGTAAAAACTCATATCTTTGAAGTTGAGTTTATCCCCCACCATTTGAGTTAAATACCTCATTTGAATAGGAATCAATCCCATATAATGGATGTGATTTACCTTGTTAACTCATATTCATCCTTGTACTGAAAATGATCATTGGTTGGTTTCAAAATACAAGATGTGGCTTACCTTACTTGAAAATTGATATGGGGTTTATATAAATAAATTCAATCCATAGTAAAATTAATATCAAATTTAACTAGAGGAAGAATTCCAAGATTTTAAGGAACCATATTCCCACAAACGTCTATTAAAGAGGAGCTATATAGTTGATATTTGGCCACCATAACAGTAGTAGTTTTCATTGGTAATTCAATATCTAATCATTGAGTTGGTAATGTGATAAACTTACAAAATTATTTTTATATAAAATAGTGGGTAGTTCCATTATAAAATAAGACATTAGTAGTTATAAAATGGATATCAAGTGTACCTTTCACCACATTATTATCATACCACACATAGAATAAAGTGATCACGTGATATTTACCTTTTTCTTTGAGATTAATATCCTTTTTATTTCAATAATAACAATTATCCCTTATATTCAATAACTTTTTATAATAATTATCATTCTCCTTACATTTGAAAAAATGGAGTGTGGGTAGTGTATTTTGTAAAGATTTATTTCTATTCAAATCAATAGATTAATTATTCTTATCACATCAACATTTTACTATTGTATTTCCTTATTTTCCATACATAAATCATTTATTAATCCACTTAAGATATTTTCCTACATATTTTTATCCAAACTTTATGAATAAATTAATACTCATCTTCTTCCCTGTTTGGTTTTTATTATTATAATTTCTTTTAAATGTCATGTTATTTTTATTATCAAAACCATGATATTGATGGGTGACTATTATCTCCATTTATAGCTTAAAATTACATCAAATTATTTATTCATTGCTACTAATATCACTTATGGATAAATAAATCATAATTTTTTGTTTTAATCCACTGAAAAATAGATCAATCTTACTTTTAGTTTAGATGATAATTCCAAAATCATACCTCACATGTCTTGTAAAAATTTCCTTATAGGTATTGATGGATTAATCATCCTTTTACTTTAGATAAACTAATTTATTATCCATTTTCATATGAAGAATATTAGGAAAGTACTTGTCATAAAATGACCTTCTAATATCATTCCAATCTAAAGAGTCAATTTTTTAATATTACGTCATGTTATTGATAAGAGTACACTATTGATTTGATTCACCTTTAAAATTATGAAAAATCCAAATAAATTTTTATGCTTTGAACACTGGAGAGAGAAAAAATATCATTTCAATGGTACTAATACATTGCTCAATAATTATTTTGTCAATATATCCAATAAAAGAGGGTGGATGTTACCTCATGAAGGACTCAACATAATATTGTTCCCTCATTTTCTTTTTTATAATCTCGACATTATTCTTGTACTGAGAAAGTTTTGTAATCATGGAAATGATATTTTTCATTCTATCTCCCTTAAAAAAATGTTTTCTTGGGTGTAAAATAATTCAATTTTCCATCACATTCAGTGTTTAAATGGTTCATTTGGGTTCAAATCATTAAATAAATCCAAAAAACATAGTTTTAGAAACAATAATCATCATGATAAACCATGTAATCCTAAAAATAATTTATAGGATGTCTAAATTATAACAGATTATTTTTAATATATAATACCTTAAGTTTAACCTAGGTCATCCTTGTTCATGCTCTATTAAAATATTTCATAGTGTTTCTCAGTGAAAATGTTAATTTACCCAAACATATCCCATGAGATTTTAAATCTAGGTTTGTAGTCATAAGCCCCCTCATCATTCACAAATTAATATTGAGTTTGTACCCAAATTTCACTGTTCAAAGTTGTTACCCCTAGGTGCATCTATTCTACAGCCACATCTAGATAGGCATTTATTTTCATGGAAACCCAAAATCCTTTATTTATCATAGCATTGGATGTTCTCTTGAACCTAGTATTATCCTATGGGTTCTCATCATAGTTTAAAAAAATAACTAAACCTTTCTAAAATACCAACTAAGGTGTCCCAAGAAATTTATATAAATATATTACATATTATTGGATGAATATTCAATACATATCAGTATGATCCATTCCAGAACCATAAAGTTTTTTTGTATTTGGAAGCATACATACATAAATCACTAGTGCATAAAATATATACATAAAATCCCACTTATTTATTCATAACTATCACCCTTCTTAGACATATCATACTTAAAACCCTTCTTTATGGAAAAGAAAACATAATAAATAGTGATCTTATATTTTCAATAAGGGTAGAAAATGGATATATCAATGATAAATTAATCATAACATGAATATAAGGGTATTATAAATTGAGCTTAACACTTTAAAATCATACCCATTAATTAATAGTTCATAATCATGAGTCATGGCACAAAGTGTGTTAGTTTATAAGACAAGTTTCATAAAGTAATCAAATAATAAGATCCAGGATATCATAACATTAGCATAATATCATGTAATAAAATGGTGGAATTGAGTGAGTAATAATTATAATAAAATAAATATTATTTTAATGATACCTAATAAGACATTCATCCTATTTTAGTCTTGGGATAAACACCTCTGTAACTACTTTGGACTTGCGATGAACTCTCATCTACCCTTTTTGGTCTTGATCTAACCACCCATATACCCAATTTTTGTCTTGGTATAACCTATCATAAAAAATAAATCTTTACCAAATTCATTTTAAGACTATATTTGACCTATCCATCACTTAATCATAACCCATTCATATGTATTTAACTAGATCATGAAAACATTTACCATATCATAATAACTTAACCTGAGGAAAAGAGAATAGTTTTCATAAATATTTCATCATCATAATAAAAATATATCCATAAAAATAATAAAATTATTTTCATAGGATCATATATCTAGTGAATCATAATTAACATCAAATTTTTCTATCATATATGAAAAAAGCGATTAAAATATCACTAGAATAATCCTTTAGAAAAATTCCATATTAAATTTGAAATAACTTATTTCAATTATAAAAATTTTAAAAATATAATTGGAAATATTTTATTTTGAAATAACCTAGGAAAATTTTAAAGTAGGCTTTAAAACATAGATTTGTCATGATGTAAGAAAAAATATGTTTGTATGGTATATGTTGAAACAAGGATTTCATTCACACCATTGGTAAAAAGTACCTCATTCATAAAATTACAAGAAGATTCATTTAAAACCATTTCATAGAAAATATAACATGGTTAAATAATAATTTAATTAATTATTGGATAGTATTAAATACATTCTTGAAAAAAAATATAAACAAAGAATAAAAATATTCTCGTCTAAATAGAGAGAAAAAATAATTTTTTATTAATAACTTTATTTTAGTCTCTTCATAACATAAAGAGAGGAAAATAAAAATAACACATGAAATTAAAATAAATTATTATATTATAATAAAATAAATAATACATTGGAGAGATATACCACATAATTTCACCATTTAAAATTTAATCATAAGCAAACCTAATAGAAAGTGATATTGTAACGTAAAACACATACCTCAAGTTCAACATTCTTCATAATTTCTCCAACCTCTGGTATAATAAATTTAATTTTATAATAATTAAATAATATAACCATATTAATTATTATAATATCATATATGGTTTAATTACAACATCGTATCACCCATTCTTTGACAATTCTTTGTTAAAATCATTGTTTCGTGTGATAATTATTTTGTTTTTTAAGAAATTTTCAGTTCACAATTTATGGTACTTGGAATCTGATCATGTTTACATAATATAAAAATATTAATCATGATATAAATATCATCTATATTAATTATATACATATTTATAACCATCTAAAAATGGTTGATATAAAAAAATGAATTACATCTTTCATGTAGACTATAGCTCGTACATATGTATAATCATCGTTTTCATTTTATAATGAAAATAATGAAACAATGATAAATAATATTTTTATCATTATATAATAATAGTTATATACATCTATCAATTAACCTCTTACTGTGGAAATTTCATCTCAACAGGCTTCCTACAGATGACATACTAAGACTCCCAGGTATGCACCTGGTCTCTATTTTTTCCTTTTACTATAATGATTTAGAGGACTTCTATAATCTCCTATTTTACGTCCCATTTACACAAAAAATATGGAAGTCTTTTTTGTAAATATTTGGGTGTCATATAAAAACCATAAGAAACATGTAAACCTTCATGGATGGTGTGATGACTCTGGTGACCAGTGAATAGGTTGCGAACCTCCTTTGTTGTGGGGTTTCCTCTTGCATCAATCATATCTAGGTTCCAGAAATAAACTAATATTTTATGCAAACAACTAAATATAGATAATTATTCTCACTTATATTATTAGGGATGTTATAAGAGACTCCAATTTTAATATTGGCCCCATGAACAACACCATGTGGGACCTCGTTATCACCAAAACACTTGGATTTATCGATGTTCCAAGGGTGATAAGGTACCCGAAATATTATAGATAGATCCCTCCCCTCCCATCCTAAATTAATATCAACACGGATGTTGTGGCCTATATTGAACCTAGATTTGTAGGGTGTAGTGGAATATTCCATACTTTTTGGGGGTTTATTAAAGGCTTTTTTAATCATTTCCTTGGATGTTTTAGGGCCTTTGAAGTGGAACTACTTGTGGTCATTCATTTGGTGGATTATGTTAAACACAAAAATTATAGAAAATTATATATTTAAAGTTAATTAATGTGTAAATTTAATCTCATTAGAAACAAATAATATATGGTTCCCTGGAACATATATAGAGAATAGTGTGAATTATTTTCATATATGGAGCAGATTCAGCACATTGTCTCACATACATATAGGGAGGCTAATGCGATCACAGATGCTCTCACGAAGAAGTTAGTGTGGGATCGGGCTTCTATTTTGTATTTTTTACTCTTTGATTCCTTTATTTAGTTTTATGTAGCATATTTATGTGGATTTCATTTCAAGCAACCTTAGCCACTCTTGTACCTTGTCTGCTTCATACTTTTATTTATAAAATTAATGGGAATGGATATCCCACTGCATCCTAGAACTATTTTAATAAAATATATTTATTAAATACATTATTATAAACATACATTTATGGTGATTTTGTAAAATTAATCATAAATCTATGTGGAGGAAGTAGTCCTCACTTACGCATGAGCAATACTTTCACTTTTTATTTCATGGAAAAGAGGTGGAAAAAGGTTGAACTATAATTATAAAAACATGTGAGTATATTTATGATAATATATTCATAATTTTATTAGGAATACAGTATTTTTAGATACAGATGAAGAATAAGTAAAATTAAAATTACTCATTTAAGAGTTATACCTCTTCGTTGAGAAACCTCATTTGGATTACCCCATAAGCCTTGAAATGATGGTATTATGATCAAAAAAGTACCTATAATGTGTTGGATAGGATGTTAGAAAATAATTTTGGTGAGTATTTTTTTAATATAAGAGGATCAAACTTTGTCAATAAGGGTGGAGAGGATATTCCCTCTTATAAGGGAGGAAAATGATACACTTGGAATTACTTATATAATTTAAATATTATTAATGTATTTATCTATTATACTGTTTCAAAATGTACAAGGATTAAAATTTAAGATACTCTAGTGTTGAAATATCTACATTAAATAATAATTAGTCAAGTATAAGTATCAATGTTAAACTTATCTCTTGGTTTAACCCCTGGTAAACCTATTTTAACCATAATTGTAGTAGCAATTTTTTATTTTTGTATTATTCATTATGAACCAAAATTAAATTCGTCTCAGTAAAAAAATAGAAATTTAAATTATAAATATGGAATCTATATTATCAAATTAAATTTCTATAATTTTTGGAAATTAATTTTAAAACAAGTGTAAAACTCAATGGAAATCGGTTTTCTGAAAAAAGAAAAATCATTTTTAAGAAGAAAACTGAATTCACATTCATTACATACCTAGTAAAAACTATAAAATGAATTTTAAAATATTTTAGTGAATATATAATTTATAAATTTAATTAAAATCATTAATAAATAATTTTTTATTTAATTTATTTTTAAAAAAATACATCCCACATATAAAAACTACTTTTTTAAAAAAATGTATTTTTATCTTTAAATGATTTTATCTTCATTCCTAACCATTAGGTAACTAATGTATAAATGATTATTAATTTATTCATAATATTATAAATATAATTAATTTAAATAATATCTTTATAGTGATCAATATACATTTTTTAGATAAAAAATACATAACATTTAGGAAAACAAAATTCTTTAAAAAAATGGACTTTTAATCATTAAAAAATTTCATTAAAAAAATATTGATTTTTTATTAATAATTATTTAGTAAATTTAAATTTAGAAATAAAATTATGTATATATTTTATAATTTGGTTAATAATATTCATTCAATTTAATCAAATGGATAGGTTATAAAGGTATAATATATAACAAGTTCAATTAGGCTTGGGGTTGCATGTAAAGAAAGCTATAGAATACTTCGTATTTATTTAAAATGAAATACTTAAAAATTTTGGGGTTGTATGGTTCCTTAAAAAATACATTTTCTTATATTGTAAACACACAAACCACTAAATAATAAACACATAATTAATCATAGAAATAATTAGTTAAATAACATCTATAAAAGCATGATGGATAAGTGAGTTCAAGAAATAAATAACAACTCAAAATAATTGAAACAACCCCATTCATCAACTTCAAAAATACATAGATCAACCATGGTTTAGGAGTAAAATTTATAGAAAACTTGAATGTATAATGTATAAGTTTAATTCCAATCATTACTTACATCTTAAATTGAAAATATAAAACATACTCCCAAAATTTTACAAAGAATAATTTTTCAAGAGAGTGATATAAAAATTTGTTTCCATATCTACTACATAGAAAAAAAATATATTCACCACTCCAAATTCAATCCAAAAGACAATAATTTATAAACAAACCACTCATTTATCATGATAAATAATTCCCTAGATCAAGAAATTTTTTTTAAAAATCAAGTAAATTTAAAACGAACTCCATGAAACACAATTTAGTGAAAAAAATACCCTTCCCTCACACTTAAAAAACAACTTTATCCAAAATTTGGAACATTAAGGTAGAAAATAAATTAAGAAATAAAGTATAAAAAATATTTTCAAAATTCAGTGATTATGAATATGAAAAATGGTACCAATAAAGTTAAAATTCTATATGTTTTCCATGATTTTTAGAAACTCATTAAAATAAAATATTGATTTTTTAACATGTTTATCGTGTAAATAAGAAAATATATTCTAAAATATCTAATAATCAGTAATAAAAAACCCAATTTTAACATGAATCTATTTTGAATTATCCTAAAACACACATTTCTGCCTAATATTATGAAATAAAACCTTGGTATTATGAAATAATTTCAATAATTTAAACCACAAAAAATAAACAAATCAAAAGAATTAATCCCCTGAAAAAACATTATCCCAGTTCCACTATCCATTTATTTGTTAATCTTTCTTGGTTTATTTACATTAATCCAACTAAAAAAATTATTTCACAATAAGAATAACAGTTTATAGTTAAAAAATTATATAGTGAAGAAAAGAATAAAGAGATAAATGAATAAAGTGACTTCTATATCCATCCATTAGATTTTAGTCTATAAGATTATATTAGTAAACTAATATCCCTTTCTTATATAATTTTAGGCTCCACTTGATTTATTCAATTTAATTACTTACAATAATATAATAAATAAAAAATTAAACTCTCTCATTAATACAAAATTAAATGAAACCAAGTTATGGGTGAAATATCGTGGTATTAAAGCTCCAAGATAATGATGAAAAATGTGAAAGAGTGATTTTGTGGATCATAAGATTTTAATTAAAACTAAATGAATTTTTGAGAATTAGTGGATATAATTTCATTAACCACTAATTGTGGCGAAACAAAAAAATAGGTATGAGTAATTTTTCTTTCAATAACAAATAATAAATAATAATTTGTTGAACCATGGGTTTCCTCCAATACAGTGCAAGGTTTGAAGTCTCTAAACATACTTCTTCACTAGAAACTACTTATAATCATTAGGTAAAAATTTCCACTCATTTTTTCCATTGTAGATTAAATAATACATTTTCAAAATTTCTAACAAGAAATACATAAGCATAGAAACTAAAAACACTTCTTTTGAACAACTTCTAATATAAGGAATAGAACTATTTTCAACTTGATAAATTATATAAAATTTGTCACTTTTTGAAAAATCTAAAGATTTTTTTTGCAACTTATAAAGGAATATTATTACTTTAAAATAATTCTCATCTTTGGAAGTTTAAAAAAACACTCAATATCAGGTGATAATACAATTTTTACAGGTTCCTAGATTCTAGGTAAAAAATGCATAATTCAGGGTCAATGTTAAATTCAAGTGAAATATATTTATCAACAACAATGTATTTTGATTATTGTCTAACATATTTAGAATAATTTGTATTGGATAATACATTCTTATTTAGAAAAAAATATTGATTACTTATGATGATATTTCTAATTTTATTCTCAAGAATCCGTATCATTTCATGTTTTTTATTAGATTTAGATTCCACTAATTTGACCCTAGATAACTCATCGACAAAACCATGAATTATTTTTTAAAATGGTGATGAATTTTATTATTAGTCACATCTCTAAATAATTTTTGTTTCACATCAATTAACTTCGAACACTCTTCAATTATGGACTTCATAATCATATTAAACTCATCTTATTCATAACTACCCCAAAGAATGATCTTAGACTTTTCGACATCAATCGTATCCCATCTAGTGGGGAGAAAATGTTTGTTCAAAATTATTGGGACCATTTTTTCAAAATATATCTTAAGAACCAAAAAATAGTGGGTAAATTGAATTTTCATAAAATAACTAATAGTTCATCCACCCTCCAAATATTTCAAGTAATATACCTATAATCTAATTTAAGTGAAATTGATGTATATTTAATTTTCTTAAGACCCATATACATACATAAGGAGTAAGAAATGATAGTGACACTAGATATTGGGTCACATAAATAGTATATCTAGTCAACATATCCTATTATTTATGGTATTTTATAATTCTTATGGTCTACTAATTTAGGTGGTATTTTCCTTCATAAAATAATGATACATTTCTCAGTGAGTTTAATAGTAACAAACTCTTACAAGTTTCTGTTATTATCCAAATAACAATTAATAAATTTCATATAAGATGGAATTTTATTCAAGTACTTGATAAAATGAATGTTCTCATTGAAATTTTTTAAAATATCAATAAATATGAGATAATTCACCTCATAATTTTTTTAATTTAATTCTTTAATTGTGTGGAATTGGTGGGGTATAGTTATCCAACACATATCGAGTCCCCTATTTTTTCTAATCCTTGGATTTCTTTCTACCCTTAATTATTTTTTATCCAATTTTAATTTGTTTCATATTTTCTTGTGGTTTTTAAAAAATATACTCAATTTACTCCTTGTTGTACACATTTTTTATATTTTTTATATTTTTTTCAATTCCAGATCCATGAAAGTTTTCCATTTAAATTTCATCAAGTTCTTTCTTAGCTTTGAATGATTTTTTTAGACTACTTATAGATGTAATTATCATGAAATTTTCTCTTGGATTAATTTCAGTGGTACTAGGTAATTTACATTTTTCTCTCCTGAATAATTTTATTTTTATATCATTCAATTGAATTTGAATAATACTTGTTTCAGAGTAAATTTAATATTATTAAGATTATATTTAAGCCTTGTATTTAGAATCTTTTGGGTTCATTTTGTTTAGAATTTAATTTATTAACCCCTATAAATTCTTTTAAGAACAATAATATTCAACGACATTTTGATATTATCATTTGGGATGATTTAAAAATATAGGGGTAATAGGTTGTTTCAAAAATCAATGGTCTCCCTAAGAGCGACTAGGATGATTTTTGTATATAGGGTTGTAATTATTTAATAAATGATGAATGGTACCATATTCATACCCTTATAATAAAAAAAATGAACACATTCATTAGGATATATATTCATATAAATGTTGGGACAATAATACCCTTTATGGAAAAACATCATATGTTGTAAGAACTTCTCTCTAAGAGACCTCTCTTGACTATGATTAAAAAATTTAACAATCTGAAATTTTATTTACTAATAAAAAACCAATATTTTACTCAATCCCAGGGACCTTCCTTCTCCTATAACATTTATGATTCAATTTTTTTTAATTATATTGATATTTTTTTAAAATTATCATGTGTTTTATGAGAAAAATATTTATCATAAGATTTGTCAACAAAGTTTTAGAAATAAGTAGTGGGTCCATTATAGAAAGTATCTATTAAAATATCTAGGGAAATGATGGTTAGATCACTACCTAAGGAGACTCATAAGTATATATCTTTACTAAAGTAAAGGTTAACCCTTATCATGAAAAAATCTTGTATCCTCATACCTCGCCATAGTGGTCAACCTATTAGGATACAATTTCATGATAAATGCATTAAAGACTTGATATCAAGTATCATAGATTTACCCATCCAACTGATAAAAAAAAAACCAATTATTTTTATTTATAATATTGGGTAAAACCCTTAAATTTAATTCTTCTATAGTCATCCCATGAAGTGAAAGCTATTGTACAAAACTATAAAAATTGGTAATGAAGTTTAAGGAGTCCTCATTATTAGAAAATTATAGGTTGTAAATAGTAAAATCTGGGACTATTTTATTTGGTACATCCAGACCTAGGGGTCTCCATATTCAAGATGTTTTACTTGATATTTTGGAAAGTTAAAACTAATTAAATCTAGATATTATGTTATTTTCATTCCTAAGATGAGTCTGAATAAGTTTCTCATTTTGATTTTTATTAATCATTTCCCTAATGTTTTAAATTTTTCTATCATTTATCTCTTTAAGTCACTAAAATTTATTTTTATATCAGATTAAAGAGATTTTAAATAAGATAAATTTGTTTCTCTAGTGTGAATGAAATTTTAGTGAGATAATTTCTAAAATTAATCACACAAAAAACTGAAGTTATCAGAAAATGAGTGTCCAATATAGTATAAAAAACACCAAGTAAATAATAAAATTTATATTTAGAACTTAAAAACATCTATAATAATCAATAATGATTTTCTAATTTTTTCACACTAAAAAATAAGTTTATTTCATTCTGAAACTCTCTAAACAATGAAGAAATTTTCATTTTCATTAAAATAACCCAATGGTAAAATAATTTTTTTTTTCAATTCCAATACGTAGGCCTATGGTGTTCAAATCACAGATAATATAAGATTAGTGTTTTTAAAATGTGTGATAAAAAATAGTGAGAATATTTTCATATTATATAACATAACAAAATAAGTTTTTTGGGGATTTTAATGCTTTTTTAGAAAAAAAAAATCAATTTTTAATGGTTTTTTTAACATACCAATGTATTCCCCAAAAATGGTGTTAAAATTTTTATCATTCATTAGATATTTAAATTATTACATTAATTTTACAAAATTAATAAAATTTTAGAGTTGGGTAGATGCCATGAATAAGTATGGATGTGTTTTAACATTATTAAAATCATTACTGAACTAAACTATCGAAAATAGTGACCTAAACATATGTGAAGTGGTAATCATATGATAGAATTGAAATGAAATTCAAGAAAATATTTTAGGTATGACTGTAAAAAAATTAGAATTAAGTAATTAATTAATTGGGGTATAACAAACTAATTTAGATTGATAAAATATTTATATTATTGTAAATAATATTCTTATGACTGTTTAAAAGCTATGATAATTGTTGCTGAGTTAATCCATTATCACTAAACTATCAATTTTTTTTTATTATGCTTATTAAATAAGGATTTTTCAATCATTATTAAATATATAAATATCCCTTGTCACGAACCGGATCTGGTCGCCACCATTAACGGCACCAAACCTGGCCCGTGGCAAGGCCCGAAGGGCGTTCCCTATCCCCACGGGCTGGCACAAGTGCCCGGGTATCAAACAAATCTGGTTTGGGAACGATTTACCCGAGTATGACAGCATAAATCATAAAAAAACAATCAATTATTAAAATCTGAAATTTTCATGCTAAACAATTCTTAACAAAACCAGATCTGAATACATAAGTTTAAAGATACTACAAGTGGTCTAAAAACAAATAATGACAACATAAAGACATCCCCATGGACTCCACAAGACAAGGGGATCATCACACGCAAGCCATCCCCGCAACTACGCCCCAATGATGGGTACTAACATCCCGAACCGCCATCACCCTTAGCCTTCCCTTTACCTGAGTCAAGCATAATCAGTTCTACTTACACCCAAGGGGTGTAAGTAGGGTGTGAGCCTAAGCCCAATAGGATACCACTAGTTGATTCCAAAGAGTATGCAATACAATGTGAACAAAACAAGCAATTTTAATACACAAGGTGAAACAGTGTTAAAATTCAAAGAAATGCAACTTTCAAATGAAAACAGTTTTCAATCCGAGAATTTCAGAATGTTAGCACATTAAATAGACATTTGAGCTACTGTAATGTACTGCCAAAAACAACCCACAACAAGGGTAAATACCACAAATTCTATGAGCATCAAAATCAGGAACACCCCTAAGCACTAGGTTGTCTCGGGCCCTATGTACCTCGTACCTCGGTGTAGAGTAACCATAGAAAAATCTGTTCTCGTGCACGAGCCACTAGTAGGGAACATACCCATAACCTAGTGGTCCCCAATCATCATCCAAATAGTTTAGTTAGAGTTGTCGTTATCCAGATGCTAAGTGGAACAGGGACAAAACCCATCCGATCCACTAGCCGTACTAGTACAAATCCGCCCCACCTAAGTACCCGGGCTTCCCCTTTTGTGCTCAAACAATTTCAGCAAACAACACACATACATTTTTATATAAAATACCACTACTGGTCACAAACAAATTGTATAGTAGCTACACACATTTTATACCATTTAAAACACACAATAAAATAATTTTATTTCCAATAAAACAACCTCTCAAAACATCACATTGTTTTTCACCCAAAGCTCTTTAAGATATCCACCTTTCACACTATGATAACAATTTTAAGATGTTAAAACCAAATTGCAGTTCATAACCCTTTAATGAAACCAAAAATTCAGTTATGGGGCATCCCAAAATGAACCAATAAAATATTTGAATGGAAAACCCTCAATTTCACCAAAAATTGGAACTTAAAATTAATTTGCATTATAAATGAAACTAAAAACAATTTTTACAGAAACATTAAAGTGAAATAAACATTAGAGTACCATGAAAAACAGCAAGCTAATTCACAAAAATTGCACACACAATGGAATCACCTACCAAATTAACAAAACCCCTTGAATCTCCGTGCGAAATCAAATCGCACCCCCGCCGCCCCAAGAGAGAACTAGATCAAACCTAAAACCACACAAATTGGCCAAGAAATCCCAAAGTTAAACCCTAGGTTCTAAATCCTAGTTTCTGGACATTAGTAAACTCAATTATAACCGAAGAAACCCTAACAACAGTGAGTTAAACCCAAAGTAATTTGAAAGAGGAAAGAAAAGGGCTCATTTACTTGAAGTATCTTGAAGTAATCACTCCAAAACTCCAGTATCTGAAATTTAAAAGAGCCCAAATTTAGGGTACGTTCGAACAAGATTTATTATCTCATTTAGGAACTGGAATGGAGGAAAAAGATTGAGAATTGAGAGATTTATGAAAGAAATACTTTACCTCTTAAAATCTGGGCGATTTGAGGAACCCTATGAAGGTCGGCACAAAATCGCGATTCTACAGAGCTCCAAATGGGTGGGAGAGAGTTCAGACGCGCGGCTGGGTTACTTGGGCTTGAGTGAGACTTGGAATCACCGAAAAATCCCAAATATTGAATAAGTTATAACAAAATCAAAGTTTATTTTTAAAACAGGAATTGGGCTTTCGGGCAGGCCCAACCCCTTAGACAAAAACCCAATTAACCCCTGGCTATGGATTTCTAAAAGCTCTAAATTACCTTGGTGATGTTAATAGGTTAGGGAAGGTAAATTAGGAATTTTAATGGATGACAAATGTTGAAAAATGAAAAAGTTATAAAAGATACAAATTTTTTTTTAATCTGGAATTGGTCTCACGGTTTGGCCCAATTCATGAATACTCATCTATTCCTCCCTAAAACCTAGGGAAACCCCCAAAACAAAGAAAGGATGTAAATTAAATGAAAAATACCTTTAAAATATGTCTTGTATGTGACAATTCTCCCCACCATGAAGGACTTTCCGCCCCGGAAAGTCAACATGAATCTCGGTTGGAAAATAAGAATGGGTACTCTTCCTTGACCCATGACTTTCGCTCACATGTCTCATGTGTATCATTCCCATGATGCCATAAAACCCGGACTAAAGGAATAGACTTTCCTCGAAGTATCTTCTCCTGGGAGTCCACTATTTTCACCGGCCTCTCAACGATAGACATGTCAGGCTCTTTCTCTAGTTCTTCCCAACTCAACACATGGGATGGATCTGGATTGTATTTCTTCAACTGGGAGACGTGGAAGACATCATGGATAGATGTCAACTGAGAAGGTAAGGCCAACCTGTATGCCACCTTACCAATACACTCGGTGATCTCAAAGGGTCCGACATACCGTGGCATCAACTTACCTCGCATCCCCAATCGACGATGGCCCAGATGAGGGGCCACTTTTAAGAATACCCTGTCACCCACAGAAAACTCTAGGTCTCGACGCCTCCGGTCAGCATAAGATTTATGACGACTCTGAGCTGTCAATAAGCAATGCCTGATCAACTTGACCTTCTCAGAAGTCTCCTGCACAAGGCTCGGCCCCAACAGTGAAGTCTCTCCTACCTCAGCCCAACATAGGGAGGACCGACAAGGCCGACCATAGAGCGCCTCAAAAGGGGCCATTCGAATCGTGGATTGGTAACTATTATTATAAGCAAACTCTACCAATCCCAAATGGCTATCCCAAGAACCTCCAAAGTCCAGGACACATGCACGAAGCATGTCCTCCAATATCTGATTCGCCCGCTCTGTCTGACCATCCGTCTGTGGGTGGTATGTCGTGCTCATCTTAATTTGAGACCCCAAGGACTTCTGAAGGCCTTCCCAAAATCGAGAAGTGAAGCGGGGGTCTCTATCCGAGACAACAGCTGATGGTACACCATGTAGTCTCACCACTTCCTGTAGATACAAGTGGCCCAACTCATCTACTTTAGTTGTATCTTTTATCGGAATGAAGTGGGCTGATTTGGTCAGACGATCAATCACCACCCAAATAGCATTCTTACCTCGAGGTGTACGAGGTAATCCAACAATAAAGTCCATGGAAACCTCTTCCCACTTCCAGGTAGGAATGGGTAGTGGTTGGAGCAAACCGGATGGCCTTTGGTTCTCTGCTTTCACCTGCTGACAAGTGTAGCATCTCGAAACAAAGTCTGCTATGTCCCGTCTCATACCAGGCCACCAAAACTGCCGACGAACAGCATAATACATCTTAGTGGCACCCGGATGGACAGCCCACTGAGACTGGTGGCTATCTTGCATCACCACCTTCCACAGAGATAATGGCACTACTGAACGGCCCTTAAAGCACAAGATGCCCTCGGGAGATGACGACCAATCAGAGGATGTCTCCCCACCATGAAGGAACTTCTTAGACCGCTGAAAAAGATCATCACTGGGTTGTTCCTGCTGAATCAACTCTAATAGAGAAGGAGTCAACTGGACACTTCCCAAGAATACCCCTCCACTGTATTCCCTGGCCTCCACATGCATCTGAGAAAAGAGACCCATCAATGCCCACTCATCACTAGACTTCCTCAAAGCCTGCACTGGAACTCTTCTGCTCAAAGCGTCGGCCACTACATTACCCTTGCCTGGGGTATATACAATGTCAAAGTCAAACCCCTGCAAGTACTCGATCCAGCGACGTTGCCTCAAGTTGAGGTCCTTCTGCGAGAAGATATAAGCCAAGATTTTGTGATCAGAGTATACCACAAACTTCTCCCCAAAGAGGTAGTGACGCCAAGTCTTCAAAGCATGCATCACCGCTGCCAACTCCAAGTCATGGGTTGGGTAGTTCTTTTCATGTGGTCGAAGTTGGCGAGATCCATACGCGACCACATGATCATCTTGCATAAGCACGCACCCAAGACCCATACCTGAAGCATCACAATAGATCACATATCCCTTTTCAGCCTCTGGAAAAATTAGCACGGGGGCAGTATTCAGCCGCCTCTTCAGCTCCTCGAATGATGCCTGACATTCTGGACCCCATAAAAACTTCACCCCTTTCCGGGTGAGGGAAGTCATCGGTGAAGCAAGCCGAGAGAAATCCCGAACGAATCGCCTGTAATAACCGTCCAAGCCAAGAAAACTCCTGATCTCAAACACATTCTTCGGTTTCTCCCATGACATGACTGTACTAATTTTCTTAGGGTCCACTGAAACTCCATGCTCTGAGATCACATGCCCAAGAAATCTCACCTCTCTAATCCAGAAAGTGCACTTTGACAACTTTGCATAGAGGCGGTGATCTCGTAATGTACCCAAAACGATCCTCAAGTGATGTGCGTGTTCCTCCTCGGAGCTAGAGTATACCAGAATGTCATCCATGAACACCACAACAAAGTAATCGAGATACTGATGGAACACCCTATTCATAAGTGCCATAAATACCGCTGGAGCATTGGTCAATCCGAAGGGCATGACCAAATACTCAAAGTGGCCGTACCTGCTTCGGAAGGCTGTCTTAGGGATATCTGACTCCTTCACCCTGAGTTGATGATACCCTGAACGCAGGTCTATCTTTGAGAACCACTTTTCCCCCTTCAACTGATCAAACAAATCATCTATTCTGGGCAAAGGGTATTTGTTTTTAATTGTTACCTTATTCAGCTTCCGGTAATCAATGCACAACCGGAGGGATCCATCAGCCTTTTTTGCAAACAACACAGGAGCGGCCCAAGGAGAGACGCTCGGGCGAATGAATCCTTTAGATTCTAAGTCATCCAGCTGTATCTTTAATTCCCTCAACTCGGTGGGGGCCATGCGATAGGAGGGAAGAGATATCGGCTGTGTTCCCGGCGCCAGATCAATCGAAAACTCCACATCCCGCTCCGGGGGAAAACCAGAAAAATCATCAGGGAATACCTCAGGAAACTCATTCACTACATGAGGTAGTGCACCTTCAGGGGAAAGACCATCCTCTAGCACAATCGAAGATAACTGGAAGATAACACTTCCCAACTCTGGGAGTGGAGGCCCTGCACTACTTGATCGTGGATCCCATTCTCCGTGAAAAACCTAACGACTCCCATCAGGTGATGTGAAACTCACCCGTCGTCTGTAGCAATCGATGTGTTCCTGGAAGTTTACTAGCCAATCCATCCTGAGTATAACATCAAAAAGGTCCATATCTAAGACCAAGAGGTCCCACTCCATCTCGACCCCTGACACAGAAAGTGCACACGAGGGGCACCTCAGGCCCTTCTCCTTCTTCTTTCCCAATGGTGTCACCAACTCCATCGCAAAAGACATCAACTCAGTTGGAAAATTCAGAATGTCCACAAAACGTCCATAAATGAATGAAATAGAGGCACCAGTATCAAAAAGAGCAGTAGCTATAGAAGATACGATCAGAACGGTACCTCGAACTGTCGACGGTCCCGCCTCGGATCCTACTGGTGACTGATCCACTGCATGGAGATGTCCAGTATCTGCCTGGGGACGACCGCTAGTCTGTGGTTGTGCCCTGAACTGGCTCTGCCCAGAAGATGATCCAGCCCTACCACCACGACCACCAAATCGAGATCCCACAGTCCTTGACGGCTCGGACTGTGTTGGAACTCCTCTTGAAGCCACTGACCCTGCCCCACTTGGGAGTGGACGTGCCACACCGCAGAAGCGCTGCAAATGCCCTATACCTCCACACTAGTAACAAGTCTTCGGAGGAAGAGGACATGCTGGTCGGATATGCCTAGGCCTCCCACATTGGTGGCACACGACTGATCTCGCATCAGAAGCCGTAGAAGAAAACTGCCTGGAAGAGTGGCCTGAACTGCCCCCTCCTTTCTTCACATGATCCTCCCACTTCCTTTTCTTCTCTGAGGAGCTTCCACTTCCCACTGCTGATACAGAACCATAGAAACCAGCCCTGCCTTTTCTATCAATCTCCACCATGCACGCCTGATCAACGACCTCAGCATAGGTCCTCAGCTTAAACAAGAACACCTGGGAGTATATCTCTGGTCGCAAGCCTTTCTCAAACCTTTGGGCCTTCGCTTGCTCATTAGAGACAATTTCTGGAGCATACCGAACCAATTCAGCGAAACGGTTGGCATACTCCATCACAGATAGATTCCCCTGAACAAGTTCCATGAACTCTCTAGACCTGGCATAAGCCAACACCTCAGGGCAATACTGTTCATTGAAGACAGCCTTGAAATCTCCCCAGCGCATCTGCTCATTCTTCCCAGACTGAAGCACTAACTCCCACCATTTACGGCTGGGACCCTCCAACAGAAAGGAGGCACACTTCACCCTGATCTCCTCGGGTGTTTCCAGGAACTCAAACATACGCTCGATCTTCTCGAGCCATTCTTCTGCTTCCTGGGGTTCTGAGCTGCCTCGGAAGGTTGGAGGCTTATTTTTCAGGAACTCCTGGGCCTTGTCCTTTCTAGGACCAGTATAATCCTCTCTAACAGGAGATGGACCTGGAGCTGGTCCATATCCTAGAGCCTGGACAGCCCGGACCACGGCCTCGACTAGCCTCTGATCAATCGGCGTGGGGGAACTCTCTCCAGCTTCCTCCTGTGGGTGCGTGGGAGCTTTCCAGGGAGGCATGTTGCTACAAAATGCAACAGTCACAAAACAAATAGTCAATACCACAATTCTGAAAATTGTAATCAAATACATCAAATATAAACAAACTAAACACATTCTTGTAATAAAAGAAAAAACTACTCCACATCTGCCTGATGTCCACATGTGGTCTGCAGCCCACACATCTCACCTGGAAGTGAAGTAAATCAGTAAATTCCAACATCCTCTGGTGACTCAAGGTCTGCCATGAGAGGTGCGGGCCAGGCACCCTACTCACAACCAATACCCCGAGACCCGACAGTCCTAGCTCCTGTCTATCCCGACCCATCTCAAAATAACAATATAACCCAAAAACATTAACCTCCTTTGATACCATTTTGTCACGAACCGGATCTGGTCGCCACCATTAACGGCACCAAACCTGGCCCGTGGCAAGGCCCGAAGGGCGTTCCCTATCCCCACGGGCTGGCACAAGTGCCCGGGTATCAAACAAATCTGGTTTGGGAACGATTTACCCGAGTATGACAGCATAAATCATAAAAAAAACAATCAATTATTAAAATCTGAAATTTTCATGCTAAACAATTCTTAACAAAACCAAATCTGAATACATAAGTTTAAAGATACTACAAGTGGTCTAAAAACAAATAATGACAACATAAAGACATCCCCATGGACTCCACAGGACAAGGGGATCATCACACGCAAGTCATCCCCGCAACTCATCCCCAATGATGGGTACTAACATCCCGAACCGCCATCACCCTTAGCCTTCCCTTTACCTGAGTCAAGCATAATCAGGTCTACTTACACCCAAGGGGTGTAAGTAGGGTGTGAGCCTAAGCCCAATAGGATACCACCAGTTGATTTCAAAGAGTATGCAATACAATGTGAACAAAACAAGTAATTTTAATACACAAGGTGAAACAGTGTTAAAATTCAAAGAAATGCAACTTTCAAATGAAAACAGTTTTCAATCCGAGAATTTCAGAATGTTATCACATTAAATAGACATGTGAGCTACTGTAATGTACTGCCAAAAACAACCCACAACAAGGGTAAATACCACAAATTCTATGAGCATCAAAATCAGGAACACCCCTAAGCACTAGGTTGTCTCGGGCCCTATGTACCTCGTACCTCAGTGTAGAGTAACCATAGAAAAATCCGTTCTCATGCACGAGCCACTAGTAGGGAACATACCCATAACCTAGTGGTCCCCAATAATCATCCAAATAGTTTAGTTAGAGTTGTCGTTATCCAGATGCTAAGTGGAACAGGGACAAAACTCATCCGATCCACTAGCCGTACTAGTACAAATCCGCCCCACCTAAGTACCCGGGCTTCCCCTTTTGTGCTCAAACAATTTCAGCAAACAACACACATACATTTTCATATAAAATATCACTACTGGTCACAAACAAATTTTACAGTAGCTACACACATTTTATACCATTTAAAACACACAATAAAATAATTTTATTTCCAATAAAACAACCTCTCAAAACATCACATTGTTTTTCACCCAAAGCTCTTTAAGATATCCACCTTTCACACTATGATAACACTTGTAAGATGTTAAAAACAAATTGCAGTTCATAACCCTTTAATGAAACCAAAAATTCAGTTATGGGGCATCCCAAAATGAACCAATAAAAGATTTGAATGGAAAACCCTCAATTTCACCAAAAATTGGAACTTAAAATTAATTTGCATTATAAATGCAACAAAAAACAATTTTTACAGAAACATTCAAGTGAAATAAACATTAGAGTACCATGAAAAACAGCAATCTAATTCACAAAAATTCCACACACAATGGAATCACCTACCAAATTAACAAAACCCCTTGAATCTCCGTGCGAAATCAAATCGCACCCCCGCCGCACCAAGAGAGAACTAGATCAAACCTAAAACCACACAAA
The DNA here is from genome assembly GCA_963277665.1 of Viscum album. NCBI lineage: Eukaryota > Viridiplantae > Streptophyta > Magnoliopsida > Santalales > Viscaceae > Viscum > Viscum album. The sequence continues at coordinate 216,759,802 of OY728137.1, forward strand.
TTGGCCAAGAAATCCCAAAGTTAAACCCTAGGTTCGAAATCCTAGTTTCTGGACATTATTAAACTCAATTATAACCGAAGAAACCCTAAGAACAATGAGTTAAACCCAAAGTAATTTGAAAGAGGAAAGAAAAGGGCTCATTTACTTGAAGTATCTTGAAGTAATCACTCCAAAACTATAGTATCTGAAATTTAAAAGAGCCCAAATTTAGTTTACGTTAGAACAAGATGTATTATCTCATTTAGGAACTAGAATGGAGGAAAAATATTGAGAATTGAGAGATTTATGAAAGAAATACTTTACCTCTTCAAATCTGGGCGATTTGAGGAACCCTATGAAGATCGGCACAAAATCGCGATTCTACAGAGCTCCAAATGGGTGGGAGAGAGTTCAGACGCGCGGGTGGGTTACTTTTTCTTGAGTGAGACTTGGAATCACCGAAAAATTCCAAATATTGAATAAGTTATAACAAAATAAAATTTTATTTTTAAAACAGTAATTGGGCTTTCGGGAAGGCCCAACCCCTTAGAAAAAAACCCAATTAACCCCTGGTTATGGATTTCTAAAAGCTCCAAATTACCTTGGTGGTGTTAATAGGTTAGGGAAGGTCAATTAGGAATTTGAATGGATGAAAAATATTGAAAAATGAAAAAGTTATAAAAGATACAAATTTTTTTTTAATCTGGAATTGGTCTCACGGTTTGGCCCAATTCATGAATACTCATCTATTCCTCCCTAAAACCTAGGGAAACCCCCAAAACAAAGAAAGGATGTAAATTAAATGAAAAAATACCTTTAAAATATGTCTTGTATGTGACATCCCTTCCATGGAAAATATGAAGAATCATCATATTACAATCAAAGTATTCCATCTAACACTTATAATGAAAAATCATTCACTACTCTTTTTCATTCATTACTCAAAGTATTATTGAAGAAATACTCATAAAAGAGTAAATAATAATAATAGATTTAGAAGAATTTATATTGTTGTTATCCCAGTAATTCATCTTCTCAATTAATTGATTTTTAAATGATAAAAAATTATTTATCTATGAAAATAATTTTTATTAATCATTTTCACCCATTGATTCATTGATGAATAATAATAAAATATTAACTTAAAAGAGAGAATATATAATGATAAAAATAGACAGTCATGAAAAAATTAGAGTGAGAAAAATATAAAATGATATCAATACAAATCACTACACTTCCTCTATAATTATTTATCCACACATGTTCATGGATAAAAAACATCATATGCAAGATCTATAGTAGGAATAAAGAAGAAAATATTAAAAAAGTGATACAAAATTTCTTTACCAAGATAATTGTTCTCTCCTCCAATCTTCATATTTTCTCCACTCTATAGTTCAATATGTTAAACCTGATTAATGTTTTAAATCATCATTTTATTTTCTATTGCTACCATCTCAAATTTTCCACCTCTTTAACCAGTTGAAACCAAATCTAAACTGTTGTTATACCATTATTCCACTATCAACCAGACTGTTCTCATTTTTTATTCACATACTAAAATTAATCCCACTACTAATAAATTATTATTTTTAATATTTCCTAATAATAAAGTGTATACTTTTTGTAATATCAAGAATAGTTATCAATCTCTTAGCCACCAAGTAACAACCACTACAGATCCCTTTTTTACTTAATATTTCGTTATCCCTCTTTTTATTTTTATTATTTTTCATTTTATTTTATTTCATTTTATATTTATTTAACTTTATATTTTCATTTATTCTACTTGATTTCTCCCTCTTCTGCCCTAATCATCATATCATTTGAATAAGTTTAAAAAATATTTTTAACAAATGAAATTTATTCTTTATTCTCCATTGAAATCAGAAAGTTATCATCCAATCATACTTCACTAAATCTATAGCCTAAACAAGAATCCATTTTCAATATTCATATCACTAGACTAACTCCATTGACTTTAATAATGGATAAAAATCAGTAAACTAGACAATTTATTACTTCTTAAATTGATCAAAACTTTTATTTAAGAATTTTAATGATAATTTAGCATGTGAACTAAATCATCTTAAATATCCATCAACTATTGTAAACTCAGATTCCAATCTTAAAACATCAAACAAAAGAGAAACTAGTGAATAAAATCATTTAACTTGTATCCTCCACTTTTATTTTTTCCTTCACATTTGATTGACATCATCAAAAAAAATAAAAACTCAACTACTTTAACTCCTCTCAATATCATATTGTATAGCTTTTCATTATCTCAAACTCCTTATACCTAGGTCTAACTAATCCTCACTTGTCTTTGAAATATGTCAATAAACTCATGTTTATCATAACATGAACTCCAAATCAATCTATATAAGAAACTTATAATTCCAATTAAACTTATACCTATACTCAAAGTAAAATAGTGAACATTAAATATTCATTTTTCAAAGAAACAAAAGAGATCACTCATCAAACAAAAACTTTGAATTAGTGTATCTCTTTATTGGTGTAGATAAAGGCACACATTATGAAACTAACATAAGTAGATAATAACAAATAAGGAACATGAAAATTTAACATTTTTCACTGGTGTTCGTGTATCTATAGGAGAAAGGGGATTTATTTATTATTTCGTGCACTCTAGATAAATGGTTAAAGAGTTATATAAAGAATAAAATAGGTTTTTTAATTAAATTTATAATGGATTTAATATCAGTTATTGTTGTTATATATTCAATGATGTCATTATGGGTTTAATTGGTTCATATACGCTTAAAATTTATCCCAACATCGACTGTTAATCCACCATTCTAGCTAACAACTAAGAATAAATCCACTCATAGCTTCCTAAAGAGGTTATTACTGAAAAAACCATAATAAACTCCCATAAAAACACCCTAGTTAGACGTTTCCCCCATAAATATCCCCCTCATATTCTATTTGGTTTTGAATTAAGACATAAATTATTTGTTCAAGACTTTATCTTCTCATTCAGTATAACCTTGGTCATCATGTCTTCTCCATTATCAATGGTATGTATTCTATCAATTTTCAACAATTTTTATTTCAAAACATTTTGAATCTAGTTATATAAAATGTAGAAGTTTTTGGACCTGGAATAAAATTGTGGGATCCTACTGAGATGAATAGTTCTATTATTGTCCATAAATATCTCCCTCAAAGCCTATTTTTGGTTTAAATATAGACCTATATTCTTCTTTTAGGACTCTAGCTTCTCACTGTGTAGAACCTTTGTTTTAATTCCTTCCCCAATATCATTGATATGTATTTCATAAATTTTCAATCATTTTTATTTAAACACATTGTAAATCCAGTAATATCAAATGTAGATGTGATTGGAACTAGAATAAAATGTTGAGTTCCTAGTGATATGAATAGTGTTATGACTATAACAATAGTGAACATAATTCTCTTGTCCATATCTCAACTTCTTTGGAAACTTTGTAATCCAACGTTTCTCCATATAACCATCACTCAGTGTGATACACTGTGCATTTATGGTAGATAAGGAAATGAACTTTTGAAGTAATTATTTCCATAAAATAGCTCCCCATTCAAATGATATCAGTTATATAGATATAGATTTCATCATTTCTACATCTCTATCTATATAAACATTTGTTTATCCTTCTAATATAGGTTTATCACTTCAAAAACATAAATAATGATTTAGAATACCTCAGAGATACTAAAATATCTATTTGAATATGATATAATACGTCTTTCTTATATTTTATATGAATATACCCATAATTACAACATCATGAGAAATGTCAAGTTGGGTTCACCCTATAGCATAGATAATATTATCAATTACTAACAGATACGTAATTTTTTCAGCTCTAATTTCTTATCTTCATTTGATGGAATCTAGATTATCAAGAGACTAAAATGACTCACAATTGGATTAATAAATATTTTCACCTTTCTCATGTTGAAAATTTCAAGAAACTTTTTAATGTATCAATCCTGAGATATCCAAATCTTATAATTTATCCTATGATGGGTAATTATTATAACCAATGATCTATATAGCTTCTCCTAATTCCTCCACTTCAAAATAATCATTCAACTCCTTCTTCAACCTATCAATATTGGTGATATTTTTTCAACTAATTAGTATATAATCAAAATAAATCAATAGAATAATGAGTTAATATTTAGGAAATGGATTGAAAAACACACAATTATAAGATATTATTCACTTATACTTGTTTTTCATGATTGAGTCAAACTTCTTGAACCATTGACTTGGTGCATGTTTCAAACCATATAAACTTTTGCTTAGTTTATAAACCATGTTTAATTTTTATTTCAATATAAAACCTTTTAGTTGATCCATGTGTATCTCTTATTATAAGGGAATCATGTAATAATATAGTCTTAACATATATTTTTGTAACCTTTAGGTGGAGGCTTGATGTAAATCCAAGAACAACTATGATAGAATAAATTTTTACCATTTGAGAAAAAAAATCATCAAATTCAATACATTTATTCAAAGTAAATCTCTTCACAACCATCCTATCTCTATATCATGGTTGTGATCTATCATATTCGTATTTAATTATATACATCCAATTTTTCTTGAGTTCCTTCTTTCCATGTGGTAACTCTACCAGGTCAAAATTTTGATTCTTATGCTAGGATCATATATTTTATTTCATATAATTTTTATATTCTAATTTATATGGAATATTAATCACATAATCATAAATTTTTTTCTCTCCACCATTTTTTATCATCACATACTCATGTGGTGAGCATCTATAACATAGTTTTCATTCTCCGATGGATCTCTTTAACCATGCATCGGGTGGAATCTTTTCCAGAATATCATATAATGGAGACATATTATCAGATAGAGACATATTACCTGGGGGTGATATATCATCAGTTTCATGAATATCTTTTACAACATCAAGAAATAATGGTGATGTGATGGATTTAAGATTAACTAGAATCTCTTCAGACCATGTATTTTATGGATTTTTAATCTTCCCAAAATGTTCAATCATAATATATAAAAAAACCACAAATCTACTTCTAAATATCCTCCTAATAATAGGATCCTAGAGTCAGAAAACAAAATCATAATTATTATATCCTAAAAAAGATATATTTTTTTCCTTTAAATCAATATCTGACCAATCATTTTCCAAGATGTAAAAAAATTGCCTACTACCAAACACTCTCAAGTTCTTGTATGAAACATATTTACATGTCTAAAATAGTTTTTGGTGCATCCTGATTTATTGGAACTAATGGAGAAAGGTTAATAATATTAACTATAGTCCTTATTTACTCCCCCTAAAAAGTTTTTGCATACTTTTTATTGGAGATAATACACCTAAATCTCTCATAGATGGTTCTGTTGATCCTCTCAGCAACACCATTATGTTGATACATATTTTGTATTGACATTTCTATATTGATATTGAAACTCCTAAAATATTCTTCAAAGGGACTGTGTTACTCTCCTCCATTATCTCCATGCATGAACTTCAATCATCTTCATGTTTCTATTTCTATATTTACATAAAAATACATTAAAATATCATTCACTTGATCTTTATTTTTCAAATAAACACCCAAAATTTTATAGAATGATCATCTATAAAGGTCACAAAATAAATAGAACCTCCCATAAACTTGGTTTCATCATGTATATATCACTCTGTATCTAATCTAAAAAATCTTTTTTGGATGGTGAATAACCATAGAGTGATACTTAGTGTTGTTTTCCAATGATATAATCAATATAAGTATACAAATATATAGCTCTGATTCTTGGAAATATATCCTTCCAAGATTGAATTTTTATTTCTCTCACTCATGTGACCAAGTCATTTGGGCCTCACTTTTGTAGGAACCTCATTTCAAGATGCATTGAATTCTCCTCCACATTGTCTGACATATGTCAGGTAGATAGAAGTTACATTCTTTCATTTTTTTAATTGAAATGTTACTTTTGGTAAGCTTACTTTTTTCTTCTCATTAAAAATTGTTACATAATTATATTTTGGTTTACCTTCCTAATTCCTTCTCTCTACCTTCATCTTCTGACACTCTTAGATTAAATATTAGAGTTTACCACAATGGTGTCACTTTATGTCATATCTTGATCAAGATTTGGATCACTTCCTTATATTTTTATTTTGATCCTTGGTTTCCTTTAATATACTTATTCTCATCCATTTCTAATCCCCTTATCATTCAGTGAAAATATCACATGATTTAGGTGAACATCCTATATACTACCATCTAGACTATCCATTCAACATTCTATCTTTCACCGTTTCCACTGTGAGCTTTCCATCATGTGTTGAATTACTAACTGACATGACTTGTGTGTCCCACATTATAGGTAAAAAACTCAACATAAATAGTTCCTAAAACTCATCATCAACTATCATCATCATAGAATTTAATTGATCCCAAATATTTTAGAACTCACTCATGTTCTTTGATACATTATTCTCATCCTTATACTTTAAACTGACAAGATGATGTATCAAGTTTTCTTTATTTAATAAAGACTTCCTTATGTTCAATTTTAAAATTTCCACTACATAACAAAAGAATGATTTTTTTTGGAAAAAAAATTGAAGACGCTCTTATCGATCCACTGTCATATTTTAGGAGAACACTTCTTATTCAGCATGACATGCACTGCATCAACATGAGGGGTACTTGTAGACATATTATCACCAATTTGGTTACTTGTAAAATATTACTCTAATTTAACTATAATAGTATAAGTGTTCTTCACTATAGGATTCCATAAATAATAATTTTACTTCATTGATTTATTAATAACTTTGAAAATATAACCATATAGATGTGTCTAGAATGGTTAAAATAGTGGGAATCAACTCTTATATTGCTAGAAACAGACCTTAATTGACCAGGATATGGTAAAAATAATATCAATGGATGATATTTATCTATGATATAGGGATTATTTTGTGTTTTCATGTCTATCAAAGATGCCACCATGAATTTCACTTTAATTTCATTATTAGTATGAATAGTATTGTCTTCTCTAGTAAGGGGATACTATAGCACCCTTTGTTTGAATGAAACTTTGAATACCTCCACTTTTTTTATTTTAGCTTAATTTTTAATTCTATTTAAACAATTGGAATTTTATTAATGAGATCTTTATGAATCTCTATTCAAAAACCGATTTCAACTAACTTTAAATTTTAGTCTGTCGGAAAAAAACTCTACTTCATTTCCATTTCTACCTCGATAAATAAAATACAACTTTTGGGGGAAATTGGATTATAATTTTATGAAACTAACATAAATATTGATTAAAAATGAAGAATACAATAATTTAAAAAGGTTTATTAGTCTGCCAACTCCCATTGGAGAAAGGGGCCAGATTTTTTTCCACTCTCTCTAGATAAATCATTAGAAGATTAGATAAGGAATAAATTGGGGTTACTAGGATTACATTTCTGTGGTATTTGATCTCATTTTATAGTGTAATATATTCAATAATGTTAAGGGTTGGTTTAATTGCTTCATTTAACCTTGAAAGTTTTCTTTTTGTTAGTTGTAATCTACCACATTGTTTACCAACCAAGGAAAAATCCTCCCACAAACACCTAAAGATATTTTTTATGAAAAAACTCTAAAAATAAAAACCCATAAAAAGTCTAAAAGTATGTTTTTCCCCCACACTTTTTTTTGAAAATCAATATCATTTTCCCCTATTGATCAAACCCTAGTTAAAATAGCGACCCATGGAGTCTTTCTATAGATTTTTTTAACTCCATTATCAGTGATTGACATACTCTATATATATTCATTTCAGCTAAAACATATCTCCAAAATAGATCGTATATTTACCTAAGAAATTCTTGAATCCCTTCATACATTTTTCTAGGACCCGTGTTTTTCAAGATTGAGATATTTAATAAAAATTTGAAATTTTTCTTTCGAGTGATCAAGAGGAGTAAAATGGTCATTTTCCCATGGAAAATGATCTTGGATAATTTTTCTAACCACTATATTTTTACCAAAATAGATCATTTACCCTAGAACAAGATATTTTTGGAATTCTAAGTTGATCGAGTTTTTAAATAATACTTAATATGTAATTAATTAAATATTATATTATTTATGTGGGTTTTGGTGGATATATAATTCGAATAGCGATTTAGGTTGAGATTTAACAATGCTATAGAGTTTTTAATTATGGTTTTTTCCTAGGTGAGGTATAAACCCTCTTTTAATTTCAAGCTTCATATGAGTATTAAAAGGGTATTTAATTAATTAATTCAAGGACTCCCCCCTTTGGATTCCTAAAATTGGTAAGAAGGGAGAGAGTGATTATCCCAAGCCTATGATGGAATCACTAAGAGGTAATGGGTAATATTTTTCATTGGACTTAATCCATGATGGTAATTGATATTGGATCGAGATGAAGCAGATTAAAGGAGTGTATTTGGACCTGAAGCTTTGGCGTTTATGCCATGAGGTGGTCTGGTTTTGAGTTTTTTTCCCTAATACCCATATATAAGTTGTTTTTATGTTTTATATCTCTTTAATGACTATTTAATACCATATTTATGTTGTTCTATTCCTAATCAAGAGAAAATAAGGGTTTTTTGATGTTCACAAGGTTTACCATTTGGAAACTCCGACTGCACAGCATGTGCTTTTAAGAACACACACCATGTGTTCATCCTATTTAGGGAAGGTGGAGTTTTTGAAATTACACATTATATACTAGGAGTATATGACATGTATTAGTACATGTCCATGTGATGGTACATGGCCATGAGTTTTTGTAACTAGGTAGATGGAGTTTTATAACTACTTGTTATCTACATAGATCACACATTGTGTAGTGGAACATGGTCATATGGCCAAGTACATAGACAAAAACTCCATATAGGAGGAACATGGCCAAGTGATAGTACATGACCATACCCCCATGTATGACCTAGGTTTTTAGTAGTACATGGTCATAAACCATGTGTGAAAATCCATATAAAAGTACATAGGCAGACAAAAGGTTTTCATGTACACACTATGTACTGCCCCATTGTTACCCTTTGGGGGTGTTTTTCACCTCAAAGTCGTAATTTTACATAAAAATAGTCTATTTTGTGTATTTTTTTCCATAGATCATAATTCTATAACCCTTAGGATGTTTTGAGGACTCTAAAAGGTGGTTTGGAGAAATTAAGTTATAAAAAAAGACATTTTCCTCTAGAAAGAGAGTTTGTCTATCTCTTGAGGGTGATACATGGGATGTGACCTAGGAGAGGGTTATGAAAATTAGTGAAATAAATAACATTATTTTGTCATATACCTATATTGTTCTTGGAATGGTGTTGTCCGTAGTTATTAGCACTGAATTACAACTCGATGCGGTGGATAGGTTGGGTGTAAGGGGCAACCAAAGGTGACTTAGAAAGGGGTTGGGATTGAGACCATATTCCTTATATGGATTTACTATCTTAAAGACTTTGAGGCCATGAGATGTAAGATAGTGAGTTCTAGGATTTTTGGCCTCTGAGTGATGGGTGTTATCTGGAGAGTTTGGTTGTTATCAAGTATTGGGAGAGGGTTATATCCACATATGTTCTAAACCAGAGGATCCTAATAGGGATACCTATTCTACAGGGCCAATTATGGGGATCCAAAGAGGGATTAATCAGAATAAATGTTGTCTTAGAGGTCCAAGTGGGTTCATGATTGATAGAATGATCATGATTGGTGTGTGTGTGCTTGGGAAGTAATGGTTGTGAGTGTTCTCTTAGGAACTGAACTAATGTGTGATCTAGTGAGGTTTGGATGTGATGATGAGCATGAAAATTCACCCAACCCTTGTTATGTATTCTATTCATATTTTTTTATGTCTTTAGTACTACTATGGTTGAATGTATTTGGTCTTAAATCTCTATAATAGTACTATTATTTTGTTTATTGTTTGAGTGTTGTACTAAGGTTCTAGGGATTTTTTATATATATTTGAGTATAATGGATGTGATGTTCCATATATGTGGTTGAGATATTGGATTGAGGCCCTAGGGAATGGGTAGAATACAATATGGGTTGTGTTTCATACTAAGGATATAAATAAGGATAGTATACTTTATTGTTTAAGTTCCATACTGATAGTCTAGGTAATGATAGTATACAAGGTTAAATAAGATGGTGTACTGATTCTATACATCCATGGATTATATAAAAAATGGATGTTATGTGAACTTATGATTTTTCTTCCAGAATTATGCTCTTGTAACTAATAGTTTATATATTGGACTGATACTCTAGGAACTGATGATTTAAATTCAAGAATGATGCTCTCAGAAATTATGGTTTTGATTCCAAACTAATGGTTCATGCACTGTTGTTTTTTATGTCATAATGATTCTCTAGGAACAAATTTTTTATAGGCATTTTTATGATGTTACATGGGTAAGATTTTGAATTGATGTTGAAGTATAGGTATTATTATAATTTGGTATAATTACTTGGGACTGATATTTCAATGTACCAAGAATGATATAATGAATGGATTCATGAGGATATGATAGTGGAAACCTTATATTAGGATACCTAATGATAGTAATATCATGGAATGAGTTCCCATTGTTGATATAATTGGTTTGGTCATTCATGGATGAGGCACTCATAGGTTACTTGGGATGAATAGTCATCAAGACAAAATTAGTGACACCCTAACATTGGATGAATTAGGTATGTTCTATCAGAGTCATGGAATCAAGGATCTATGATGGTTTTAATTTTATTTATTTTAGTTGTTTTACAGATAGGCTGAGCATATTACATGATCATGCACTTATGGAAGCAGTTTATATGATCATCATTGGGGGTGGCCTATTAAGATTTATTTCTCACCCCATGTATGTAAACCTCAGTGTGGGTGTAGACCTTGTGTCTAATTTTAGGTTTGGAATGGATAGATTATGGATAAGGAAAATTTCTAGTGTTTCATGATTAAGTAGTTTACTCACTTGGAGTATAATGATTAGAATAGAGTTGCTCAATAGGGTACTAGAGATTGGGTATGTGACATGGCTCGGAGTAGGAAGTAGATCTTGATGTATTTATTTTTTTCATTTTCTAATTTTCTATATGTTATTTCCCTAGTGGGAGATCAATGTTTTATGTATGGCATGGTTGTTAATAACTTTACTATATTTTATTTTATTATATAATTATTGTGTTTCAGTTTATTTATTCTTTACTTGTACTTTGATGTGTAAGATGCTTGATTATTTACATCTGTTTTTGAAATATCATATAAGGGTAGAGTCTCCTCATTTTTTCACCTAATACCCTTTCTTTTAGTTGGTGGCCTCTGGCATATGTGGATGCACTCTTGAGGTCTTATGGTGAATCATATCAAGACATCAGTTTAGTGGAATCTGGTCCACGACATTACAAAGTGGTATAAGAGTTGTTAATTTCCCATATTATTATTTGGGATTCATTAGACTATAAATATAGGAATTTTTCAGAGAATGTGATGGATATTGGATGGTGCATCGTGAACACCTATTCTAGTAGGAATTCCAGGAAATCAGGACTGTGATTGATGTTCTCAGTTTTCAATGTTATAGTTGTATATGATTTTCCCCTTGGGTGACACACATGTGGTTTGGATGTTTTGGTTTATGATGGATTTTTTGGATATTGGACCATTGGAAAGAGTCATATGAATTGGTTTTGACTCATGGATTGTGGAGGAAATATAAGTCGCATGCATCATGGTAGGCTCAAAAGATCCAAATGTTATAGGCCTACTAGTGTGTGATTTTGATTAATCTCTTTTTCATGGAAGGTTTTGTGGGTATATAGCGAGATGTATTATGATGATTACATTGGCATGGTCCTCATGAAAAGTTTTTTTGAGACCCTAGTTGGTCACCTTTACATGGATTTATAACCATTGGACCCCTTATGGGTGGTTTTTGTTTTGGATCAGTGTCACAACCTAGTCCTCTAGCGAGAATTGTAAGGTGAATATGCTCGAAGAGGATAAGTTATCTGGTTATAGTATGTTGGTTTTTCATGGGATGTATTTTGGATATCATACCCTATAGATGGGTCTTTTGACATGGTGATTCTATATGATATTGGGATGGGAGAGTATTGACTTCCCATGAGTTGTGTCCTTTTTTGAGTTAGTTAAGACTTATAGGGTCAGACCTGGTGACTTTTCATAAGGATAGACTAGTAGATCTAGGTGGGTGAGACTAGAGACCTTTTTTGATGTGACTCCAGTTTAGGGATTTCATACCTTGTGTGTTTTGAGGGTGACCCATGGGAGGGATTGACAGAGTTATTTGTTCCTTTGGGTGTGTGAGGCATAGGTGTATTCTTTAGATCTATTCAACAGTATATAAAGGGTGAATCCTAGAATGTAGATTTGGAATGTTGGATGCCTTTTTTCATAAGGATCATTTCTAATCTAGTTCTTCATCCTTGTGGTTGGTTTCAATAGGGACATGTTTTTTCAAGTGAATAGCCTCTGGAATGGTTCAGGATGAACCTGGTGGTTATGGGCTAGATTGAAATCATAAGAGGTTCTCAAGGGTATGTGGATAGGGATAGTGAGATGAGTTTTCATGGGAATGAATCATTAGAGTCATAATAGGTTATTTTTTTGGGTTACACAATAGTATGTAAGGGTTTAGTGTTAGTGTAATCTTGGATAAATGATTGATGGTGGCGTTCAATAAAATGTTTATTTTAGACTCAGTTCCATAGAAGTGTATTCTTAGGAAGAAAAAATTGATAAGGTATCCTTGAGTAGGAAGAAAATCATTTTGGGAGTGATGATAGGATTGTGGGTAGGGTGACACGAAGCCCTCGAGATAGAACTATGATGATCAAGGTATGGATGAGTTTGTAGTGGTATTAATCGATTTCATATTAGTATACTTCCGGTCTAGAGATGATCATGACTAATATCTTGAAATTTTCATAAGTATACTAATAGATTATTATTTATATTCCATGTTATATATATGTCACTTTGGTTTGATAAAGGGCCTCCTGGGAGGTTGCACTCATGGAGTGGTGTATGTGAAGTCGTATTATGAGAGTGAATCGTCACTCATTTGTGAGTGAGGTTCTTCTGATGGGAGAGATGTTAGAGAATTATATGGGGTCCATTCCCAAAAATAGGTAATAGGTGATATTTTATACTTCATTTTTTTACATATGTGAGAGTGGGAAGTACACACCAATTTCGTAGTTTTCGAATTGATAGGAACATGGGATGTAAAGTTAGTGCTTGATTATGAGGAGAAAGTTAGGATACTCCTATGGTGGGGAGTATCAGATCAGTTGTGATTACCTGAACCTTATGTGGTTAGGGTCAATAATAGAGTATAAAACACATCAATCAGGGATGTGGACCACTAGGGATGTGTTTTGATAGGCAATTTTGATGGTTAGAATTTTTGAGGATCAGAATCGGTCATTGTGGGATAAGTTCTATAATAGGGAACACCATGAACTAGATGATGAGTGTCAGAGGATCCTAATATTTCTCTAGATGACAGGTGTGTTTAGGATTGGTTATGAAGATATTTTTATTGTGGAAAGCGGTGGCTCAACCTTTGGTGGGTTGTACACCTTATCCTTAAAGTTATGTAGATAAATTCATTTATCATCCCAAAGTAAAACACAATGCGTTGATCATGAAATGATGAGTTATTGTGTTAAGAGGTGTGTTTTTAAGTCTACTAAGGCTTCTCTAGGATGATAACCTTTATGGTGGTGAGGTTGTGAGAACCCATGTTTTTAGGATTGTTGAATTGAGTAGAAATTTGAATTTTTTATTTTGGGTGCACAAGATGGCTAAAATTGTAATTTTCCCTTAAAAATGATCTCAACTAATTTTTATGACCACTCTTATGGACCTGTAATAGGTTACTTACCAAAGGATAGGTGTTTGGAGAAATTTTCATCCATCTAATTTTTGGAAGAACATTTAATATTTAATTATTAAATTATTAAATTATTCTTGATAGTTAATGTTGATATATGTTTTTAATGGAGTGTTAGATTGTGATTTTGATTCAATAGTTGATTCTAGAATGGGGGATATCTCTTTGGCGAGGTATCAACCAACTTCGGGTTTCATGACTCAGACAAGTACTAAAGGGTAGTTTATTAATTAATTAATGGATTAATTAAATGACCCCCCCCCCCATTTATCTTCTTATGCATGACATGAATTGGGGAGGGATTATCCCAGGTACATGATGCATTGACTAAGAAAAAAGGGGTAATATGTTCTTCTGGGCATCATCCATGGTATAAATCAAAACTAAATCAATGTACTGTGGCTTTCGAGAGTAGATTTGGACCTAAAGCTTCAATAATTATACAATGAGGTTGGGCCTTTTTCATTTTTATGCCACGATCCCTAAAGATAAGTTTATTTCACGTTTTAGAGAAATTTTATGACTTCTATAGACTCTATGGGGTTTGATCTTTTCTTTATTGGAGAAAATAGGGGGTTTGGGGAGGTTCATAGGGGTTTCCATTTGGAAAACCTGAATATAAATTGAGTGGATTTAATAATACATGTTATATGTTCTCCCTATTTAGGGAATATATCCTTTTTGGAAGTACACAACATATACTGGGAGTACACGTTGTGTGGTATTACATAGTCATGTGACAGTACATGTCCATGTGGTTGTGTAGTTGGGAAGATATAATTTTGGAACCTCATGTACTTGGAGTGCACACCATGTAGTGGAACAAGGGAATGTGTCCAAGTACAATTACAGACACCCCTTGTAGGGGTAACATGGTCATGTGATAGAACTTGTCCAGACCACATGTATTCTCTGACTATGTGGTAATATACAGCAAGACCCCATGCATGTCAGGTTATATATAAGTACATGGTAAGTTATAAGATTTTTTATTATATTTCATGTACATAAGGTACACATCATGTATTAGCTCTTTTTTACCCTTTGGAAGGTTTTGGTGATTTTTCACCATGGAGTCAGAACTGGATACAAGGGGAGTGCATTTTGAGAATTTTTCTATATAGAAGGAGATGGTGGAACCCTTTGGGTGTTTTAAGGACTTCTAAGAGGTGGTTTGGGTGAATAATTTATTGAAAATATGTTTTACTCTAGAAATAAATTTCATCAATCTCATGAGGGTGAGACATGGAATGATACTCGAGTGAGTGTTATGAGAATGAGTGTATGGCATAGCATGAGTTTATCATAGACCTCAACTGGTGTTGGAATGGGATTACCCTTAGTTAGAGGGACGGATCTGTGACTCAAGGTGGTGTATAGGTTAGGTCAATGAGCTAACCTAGGATGACTTGGAAAGGGGTTGGGATTGAGGTCATCTTTATTCTGGGTATTTACTGTCTTAAGGCCCATGAAGTCATGAGATTCTAGAGAATCGGTTGTGGTATTGTGGCATCTACAATATTGTATTTCTCCTAATATTTTGATTATTTTCGAAGATTGGGAGACGGTTTTCTCTACTTATATCCTGACCCAAAGGATTCTAAGAGGTATTCCTCCACTAGAGTTCTATCTTCAAGGATATAAAGAGGTACGCCTCTATATACATATAAACCTAGCGGTCAAAGTGGGCTGAAAATTTTTAGATTGACCCTGATTGATGTACATGTGTTTGGGTAGTATTGGTTGTGCATGTTCCCTTATAACTTGAACCAATGTGTTTGTCAATGAGGTTAATATGTGATGACAGACACGAAGGTTTGGCTAGTCCTTAATATGCCTTCTCTTCATGTTAGTTTTCACCCATGGGAAGTTGTGGTTAAAAGGTGTGGGTCTAGATTCTTTGTATTGGTCTTGATCATTAGTTTGTGGTTTGAGTTCTAGATTGAGGTTCTAGGCACGTGTGTTTGATATTATTGAGTATCTTAGATGTGACATTCCACATGAGGTTGAGATCCCAGACTGAGGCTCTGGGCATGGGTAGTATACTATATAGGTTATATTTTTAGACTGATGATTAGAACATAAATAGTATACTTTATGGTTTATTTTCTACACTAATTCTCTAGTAAATGATGTAATACTAGGTGAAATGGGGTGGAAGAACAATTCTCTTCATCCATGGTTTGAATGTTAGATTAATTATATAATAAATGATGGTTTAGATGCCAAAATGATTCTTCAGTAACTAGTGGTCCATATATTGGACTGGTTCTCTAGGAATTGTTGGTTTAAATGTTGAACTAATGCTCCATGAATTAATGGTTTTTAGGTCATATAGAAACACTAAAAATGATTGTTTTGGATATCAGGTTGATACTCTAGCCACTATTTTTTTAGATATTGAATTGATACTACATGCATTATTATGATGATACAGTTAGATTATGGATTGAAGCTCTAAGTACTATCAATACCTTAATGTGGTATAATTACATGATACTAATATGTCTAGTTTCCAATAATGAGATAGTAAATGGATTCATGAGGACATGATATAGGATACCTTATATTAGGATTCTGAATGATGTTAATTTTGTTGAATGAGTTCCCATTTTTAAGAGAATTGGTTATAGTGTCCATGGATGAGTCTTCCATAGTGCACTTGGTATGTATAGTCATTGAGATCTGCTCAGCAATATCCTAATGTTGGATGAAGTATGTATGGTCAATAGAAGTCATGGACCCAAGGATCGATGATGGTTTTATTTGTATTTATGTTAGTTATGTTTTGTCGAGGATGAGAATATTTCATGAACATGTACTTATGGATTCAGGTTATAAGTTTTCCATTAGGTTTGGCCTATTATGATGAATTTATCACCCCTTATATATGCACCTTGGTGCTCATATAGACCTTATGTATTCTTTTGTGATGAGAATTGAGGTACAATGGATATTTCAAAGGCCAAGGATTTCAAGATTGAGTGGGTTTTCATGTGGAGTCTAATGATCAAGCTAGAGGTTCTTGATAGGGTAATAGAGACCAGGTATGTGACATGTCTTAGAGTAGGTAGTATATCATGATGTATTTGTTTTTTAGTTGTTTTTCTGTTTATGTAATCGGACTAGTATGTTATCTGTGTTGTATGTATGGAATGGATTCTTTGATTTGTACTATATTTAATTTTATTATGATATGATTTTATTTCAATTTATTTATTCTTTCTATGTACTCTGATGTGTATAATTTTTTTTCTTTTACTTTAGGTTGTGAAATCTAATATGGGGATATAGTATCCTCCCAATCCCACCTTAGATCATTGATTCTAGTTGGTATCCTTTAGTGTATAAGGAGGCATGCCTGAGGCCTTTTGGTAAAATAGCTCAGAGAACTGGTTTAGTGGAATATAGTCTAATATTTCATGCATTATTCAAATTTTTGGGTCAATCTTTGATTTCAATCATCTTGGGGAAGTCATAAAACCCATTCATTTAAATTCAACCACACCATCTTCTTACACTTTCTTTATTCTTTGGAATCTCATGAATTTATCTACATATTATAATTCACTTAATGATTTAATCTTATGTGTGGTGTGAAATGTTAAAATTGTTCTTAAATACTGACTGTTTTATTCTTATGAAATGGTTCTCATAGTAGTCTATAAATTACTTACGTGATCACCATTATTATAAAATCCTTACATGATATTATTTTACTATATTATTTCTAATGCAATTGAATAGAATAATTATTACATATATTCCACTAAAATGGTTTAATATTATATTAATCTAGGGGAAAAATATGTTAGGTTAAATTAAAATATATATAAAATTAAATATATCATAAATTAATTCCAAAAATTCCATTTTAAAACTAGAAACAACATAAATTTTAATATTTGAAAAATCTATTTCTATTGATTGTACTCTGAATAATTAATTCATTTAAAATCAATATTCTCAAAAATAATATTCAATCTATTAAGACTTACAAATTTCCTGATTTTTTTTAATTAAATAGAATTATTATGAGTCTGTGAAAATTGAAGACATGTGATTTTGAGGCCCGGAGAGCCCAGAACGTATTTTCGAAAAAAAATTAAGGTACATTCAGTAAATGTGTGAACGAAAAATTCAATCTTTTAAACCATTGCTCGAATTGAAAATCTGAGGGCACTATTAAATCCACAATGTCAGGATTCTCTTAATAGAATCTTAACTTCAACCAGAAAGGGTTGTATGAAAAGGTTAATTATTGGACATTACAAAAAATATTAAAATAACTCAATGAGTTATTTTATTTCTTTCTTGTAACTATTGATCGGTAGTGGTGGGAATGATGGGTTCTAAGACCATTAAATGGACAGTTATACTTGGTTTTGTAACCACACCATTGGGATAATTAATAGGTTCATTAATTCAATTCATTAATGAACCTCATTAATTGTGTGGTGCATTGATCTTATCTTTCGTCTATTTAATCAAAGCTCGAGCATGGGTTTTTGGCACTCAAGAGAGGAACCTATCACAAAGAGGTCCAAGTGGGCCAGAACTTCTGGAGGACAACCCCAGGATGTAGGGTCGGTGGTGCGTAGCTTGTGAGGAAGATGAGGTCTTCTGAGGACTAAAGGTAGTTACTCTTGTGATGGACAGGGACACATGGCTCGCGCCTGTCCGACTCTCCATGTGGACGATCAATAGATGATCGAGGGACCATCGAGGCAGTGGATGAGGTTTGGGTGGGGATTTTTGTAGGGTAGAGGATGTGGAAGAGGAGCTGGTTGTGCAGCATGTGGTGGATGACAGTTTGAGGATCTACCACAACCACCCCCAGGTGGTCCACCCTGACCACAGGGAGCAGGTGGACAGGAGTTATCTCAGCTTCAGGTAACATAGGCCAATGATCACGAAACTTCAAAGATTATGATAGTTATGATCTATGCCTATTCCACCCTAGCTGTAGTTCTTATAGAAATAGGTTCCATCCACTCTTTCATTTCAACGGCACTCCTTCAGAGCTCGGAGATTCTGATGGAGTCATTGGCTTGATCCTTACAATTATAGACTCCTATGGGAGAGGATTTGATGATTAAACATTAGTGCAGGCAATGTGCACTCACTCTAGGAGGTGAGAGCTTTGGCTGGGATCTCTTAGTAGCAGTGTCAATTTCTTATGATGTTATCTTGGATATGGACTATCTATCCACATTCACTGCTTAGATCAACTTTTTTAGGCATAAAGTGGGGTGTGAGCGTGAGAATGGGACCAGGTTCACATTCACCAGTGAGAGGGGAAACTTTGTAGCTCAGGATGGAATTTCTCAGAGGAGGGTGAAACCGATCACTCATCAGTTGGCTAGCCTTACCCTCAGAGAAGTTGACATGAGGAGTCCGAGTTATCCTATAGTGGTGGACTAGTATAATGATGTATTTCTTGATGACATTCTGGGACTACCTTCTCACAGAGAGGTAGACTTATACATTGACATGTACCCTGGGACAACACCGATATCTATGCCAGCATATGGGATGGTACCCGTAGAGCTTCGTGAGTTGAGGGTATAGCTGGAGGACTTTCAGGGTAATGGGTTTATAAGGCCCATTGTTTCTCCATGGGCAGCCCTGATTTTGTTTTCCAAGAAGGATGATAAGATATTGAGGATTTGTGTGGACTATCGGCACCTGAACTAAGTAACCATGAAGAACAAGTATCCACTTCTGAGGATTGATGATCTCTTCAACAATCTAAAGGGAGCACGGTGGTTTTTTAAGATAGACTTCAGATCATGCTATCACTATCTCAGGGTACGGGATGAGGACGTTAGGTAGACAGCCTTCAGATGTCTATATAGCCATTATGAGTTCTTGGTTATGAATTTCAGTGTGACCAACACTCCGGTAGTGTTCATGGGACTCGTGAATAGGATATTTTAGCCTTAGCTCGATCGCTTCATGGTGGTCTTCATTAATGACATCTTGGTGTACTCGGCGACGGAGTAGGAGCACACCACGCACCTGTAGATAGTTCTGGATACACTCCTAGAGCACCAGCTTTATGGAAAGCTCTCTAAGTTCTATTTATGGTTACTATAAGTCCACTTCATAGGGCATGTTATCTTGAAGACTGAAGCTGTAGTGGATTTGGAAAAGATAGAGGTCAGGCTTGCATGGGAGCCACCCTGGAGTGTAACTGAGGTGCATAGTTTCCTGGGACTGGTTGGGTACTACCACAAATTTGTACCTAAATTCTCCAAGGTATAGGAACCCTTTTTAGCTTTGACTCAAGAAGGGGTATCCTTTATTGTGGATGTTGAAGTGCCACCAGATTTTCTAGGATTTCATGTGGAGACTAAAGAGTGCCCCCATCTTGAGGCTACCAGAAGAGGCCACTGGGTATGTAGTCTAATGTGATGCATCAGGGACCATACTGTGATGTGTCTTGATGTAGGGGTGAGCGGTGAACTCATATGGATCATGATAACAGAGGCAGCATGTGCAGAACTATGCTACCCATGACCTAGAGTTAGCAGCAGTTGTCTTTTCCTAGAAAATATGGTATCACTACTTGATGGGTGAATGGTTTACCATCTATGCTGATCACAAGATTCTTAGGTATATCTTCTCACAGAAGGAACTGAACCTGAGATAGTGGCAATTGTTGGAGTTCCCCTAGGACTATGACTTTGAGATAATCGACACTCCTAGGAAGGCTAATGTAGTATCTGATGCACTCAACATGAGGTCTGGTCTACAATTATTGAGTGAGGCGACATGGCATCTAGCCGTGTTGTAGGTATCCTTTGTGTATAGAGATAGAGCTGCTTACCTCTAGTCTATGATTGTCACTCTCCCACTCCTTCAGCGATTTTGGGAGGCATAGCTTGAGGACATTGACTGCAAGGCTCTATATGCTCAGATATCCTTAGGACAGTCTCCTAAGGGATTTTCTGAAGGGGGGAGCTTTTTGTTCTCTTCAGAGGATGCACCATGGTACCAGTGATGCTAGGAGAGGAGGTATTGAGGGAGTTCCACACACCCCCTTTGGTGGTACATCCTAAAGTGGTGAAGATGTACCAGGACCTCCGGTGTTAGTACTAGTTTCCAGGGGTAAATAAATTCATGGCAGAGTTCATATCACGATGCCTCACTTGTCAGCAAGTGAAGGTTGAGCATCAGGTACCAGCAGGCTTAACTCATCCACTTAAGGTGTCGTAGTGGAAGTGGGATGGTATCTCCATGGACTTCATGATAGGGTTACCACGTATGTCTAGGGGACACAATTCCATCTGGGTGATCATTGACCAACTCACCAAGTTGTCCCACTTCCTACCCATTCGATAGCAGGGACCAGCAGAGGTATTGGGACGCCTCTATGTACAGGAGATTGTATGGCTTCACGAGGTGCCATTGATGATCATCTCAGATCACGATGCTCATTTAACATCCCGCTTATGGAAGGGATTACAGGAGGCGTTCGGGACTGTAAAGAACCAATTTTTTATAAATGGAAATTACCTTCTTATAAATATATCATTATATCACAACATAATAAACTACTAAGTGCAATGTGACCTTTAAACATAATTTTGTCCCTTTTTTGTTTGGAATTTAAAAAATCTGACATAAAAGGTTGCGATCAGTAAGTTATTTATAGTACAATAAGAAAAAAATAATTTTTTGGTGAATAGTAACCTACCCTTGTGAATAGTAATATACCTTAATGAATAGTAACCTTTCCTATGATATTATTAAAATAATATTCAAGTGAAATTATGATGTACCTATATTTTAGAATAAGTAAATTCATGTTTTAAAACTGGTTTATGATAATAAATTAAGGTTTTAATTAAATATTAAATTAATCATATTTATAGAATTATTTTTGAAAAATGGATTTCATTTTTTGATTCTACAAATTGAAAAATGGTTAGGGTGAATTATTGATATTTTCCTAAAATACTTGAATTATTTATGAATAGTAAAATAAGATAATTTAGAATGAATGCTAAATAATGGATTTATTTACTCATTAATGATGATCTGCTGATGTAAGACCAGTTGGTTTGAAGTCACATGCATTTATTACTATTTTTGGGCATGGAATCATCACTATTTCTAGTTTTTAGGGAAATTAATAAACTAATGATTATAAAATTATGAAAACCCTCCTCTCCTCCACTACAAAAAATCCATCACTCCCTCTTCTCTTCAATCCTCTCAATCCTTGTGCCTTGCCAATATTATTCCCAAATATCTCTCAAAGCTCCCCCTCCCCCAAATCCAATAGCCCCTAGTCTCTTCAAAATACCAAAACATCTCCATTTAAGAGTTTCTCAAAGGAGGTAGAATCAATAAGTAAATTCCTCTTTCCAATTCATTCATTTCTTTTAAGTTCTTTTCTTTTTGTTTCTTTCATCACCTACCTTCACCCAAATTGTATGATAACTCCAATAAAATACTTGTAATGGAATGATATTATGCTAATGGGATACTTCATTATCTTCTCTCCTTTCCCCATCTTTTATGTGAATGAAATGAAATCACCATTTGAGATGTTCTAATTTATCACATTCAGGGACAACGGTTTATCAATTTCTATTATCAAATTTAATTCGGGTCATGAAACCATTTTTGTAATGTTTTAACCAGATTATTAAATATTTAATATGTCATTTTTTTAATCCGTTTGTACTAATTTTATTAATTTATAATGTAAAAAATGTTCCTTGAAATCAAACCCACCAATTATCCAAAACTGTTATCACTGAGGTTATGTATATAATATTTCAACTTCACTCTAAGTAGACAAATTAAAATTGTAACCATGTAATATAATTTATTTTAAATAATATCCTACAAATTTAATTCTATATAATCACTTTCATCATACGTGTTTATCCAAACATGAACTGATCATTAAAGCCAAGGAAGAAAACAAACCTAAACAATGAAATTGAAACTTAAAACCAATAAAAAGTGTCTTGAATGAACTAAAAAGGGTTACATTAAATAAATTACTTATAGAAGAGGTTATAGAATTATTAATTAATAACCCTAATTTTTCTATTAAATTCATTAATAAAAAGTGGATAACACCACCAGATTTAAGGTAAGGGGTCCTCTCCATTTCTCTCTTAGTCAAGATTGTCCTCTAAGCTATTCCTTTTTATGTGCAATACCAAATAATGAGATATTTTTTCTCACATACCCCATAATTCCCTCATGATTTATAAGTGATTAGATATCCATTTTCCCTCTCGTTAGTCCCTCTTAAGTACACATGACCCCATGCTAATAAACAATAACGAATTCTACCTTAACCTTTCTTTATTCGTTCGAGTTTCCTTATCTTTCTTTATATAAAAATGGAGTTATTTTATCTATTTATGTAGATATTATAAATTATCTATATTTTTACAAAATTAATTTATGAAGACCTTTTCATCACCCTCTTTTGGGGATATACATGTTTTTGAAAGATTCCCTCCTTTGAACTTTCCGATAAGCAAACCTGTTTTAAGGGAACTTCCCAAATTTTAACCCAACGTCAAGTGAACTCTATCCTCTGTTTTAAGACACCATTGTATTTATAAAATCATTATTTTTATCATGATAATTTTCTTTTTTCTATTCTGGTTTTATATAAAATATTTTCCTCTTATTTTTTAAAAGCTTTATAGTATTTTCCTTAAAACTACACAAAAATGTTTTAATGCTAATGTTTCTCAAATACATTTCTTATATGTTTTCACATATATTTTAACCCACTTTCCATGTTAAATTCCTATTTTACCTTATGAATTCCCATGAATGTTCTAATCCCTTTCTTTCATGGACACTTTCATGATACGCTCATTGGCTATGTTGTAGAGACCCGACGCTTGATGTACATGGACATTACATTACTTTTGCGGAATACTTAGTACATAACAAAAACACACACACAAGGATCGTAATAGTTTAGTGTCCTTGGAAACTCGGAATATAATCTTCTAATCGTGGTGAAAGATCTTCAACATCTCCCATAAAGATCTTCCTTTTTTTTACCTAAATCCTTTCTTTATATCCTGGGGAAAAGAAAACATAAAAGGGTGAGCTAAAATGCTCAGTAAGGGTAAATAAAATAAATATCAATAACATCATATTCATAAGAACATAACATTTTGGAAATCTTAACCTGCAAAAGAGAGAATAATTTCATAACATGGGATAAATCATAGTAGTGAAATGAAATCCCAATAATAATAACTTAAAACATGAAACTTTTTGTCATACACATAATCATAGAGAATCATTTCTTATTAGTCAAGACTCATTTCCAAGACTATCTTAGTGGAAAAAGTCCATTTCTGAACCGAGTCACCCTCGTTTCAGTCCTGTTTCACTGAACCGGTATAGCCTACCATTCCAGCCATGTCTATCTCATGAGATATAAAATATTTACCCAATGCATTGGAGGGAGATATAGGTCCCACCCATCTCATAATGATACCATTCTTATGTGTGCCACAAAATCATAAATCATACATCATTTCATAACCCATGTAATAAAAATGGGAATCTTAAACATCGTGACATCATAAAACAATTCATATAAGATAAATGAATTCATAAAAATATAATTCCATCACAACATAATCAAATCAATGTAATAATAGGGATAAAAACATAACCCTTTATTATCTTAGATGGAAAATAATTTTGATAAAACACTTGAACTCCATTCTTGAGGAAAATATCCTTTCTGCTTCAAAAACACTTTTCCTTTCTTAACATGTCGTACAATTATAAACTAAAAGAAGTTGATTAAAAATAAACATGAAAACTTATAAAGGAATATTCTTGGAAATATTGTTTTAAAAATCCATTCATGCCGTATAAGTTAAAAAAACATTCTTCGTACTTTTGTCGGAAAAGTCAAAAAGAACCTCGTACGAAAAATGACAAAAGATTCCTTTCATATCTTTTACTAAAAACTCACAGAAGGGTAAAATTGGATTTAAAAAATTGTAGGTGGATGGAAATAATATTACATATTGAGGAAATATGGATGTGTATGATAAAATACACCCCAGTAAATACCAAAGTATAAACAATCTCGGATAAAAATGAGATTGTGATATTTCCCTTACCTTATGTCTGATATGCTTTGTACGTATCCGAACCTCCTGTATAATGATTTAAATAATGTCATTAACTTATTAAAGAATTATATTCATTGTTATGATATCATATATGGTTCATTTATGACTTTATATTACCCGTTCTTTTGTAAATTCCATGTTAAAGAAGCGTTTTGGGTAAAATCGTTTCATTTATCGTAGGTGTTTGGACTTGTTGTTCTTGACATTATTATTACTTATATCATGATTTACTTACTTCAAGAATATAAAATATGATTTATATATCATATATATTCAGTATATATATATATAATAGATAGATAAATGAAATGAAACACACCGTTCATGGAGACAGTAGTCCGTACGTACGCATGAACGCTGTTTTCCTTTCGTTATTGTCTTGAATGGAAGTAAGTAGATTACATATATATATACATAAATCCAGTAGATTTAACATGTCATATATTTCATTATTATTCATTATATATACTTTATAATCATTCTGGAATGGTTAACATGGATAATGAATCTCATCGCGTCGTGGGGACAGTATTCCGTACGTACGCACGCGCGGTGATTTCCTTTTTCCGTAGGATGGATAGAAGGTTAATTAGAGTTGTTTCATATTTATAATAACATGTCAGTATATAATAAATACTGATGTTATTACTTTATCATGAAACAACTAAATAAGAATAAGTTGAAGAAGAAAGAAATTGAAAAAGATCGGTAATGGATATTACCTCTTTTTGACACGCCTTCACTTAACCTCCACTTAAAGAACTAAGAATGGTCTTTGAAGCAGACCAGGACCTATAGGATGATACTAGGGAAGTGGAGAAGAGATTTTTTCAGGGGTTTTCCGAGCTTGAATGCTAAAATTGGTGTGAGGAGGAGAGGGAGGAGGTTCCCTTTTATAAGGGAGGAGAGGGGCACCTTAGGAAAATCTCAAAATATTATTTTATATTAAATTAAAATTCGGTTTATAATGGTTCCAAAGGGTCTTATTTTGAATATAAAGTGGGGATGGGTCGAAATCCTCTCATACAATAGGATTTAGACAAGTTTAGGTTATTATTTTAACCTTATCAATTAGATTTAACTCTAAGTTAAATAATTTAACTTTTACCGTGTCTTTTTGTTTTCTTACACTATATGGTTAATAAACTTACTATATCAAGCCAAACGAACCCCAAGTTGTTTATTATTAATATATATAACATTATATAAGTCATTTGGCCTATCCTTAGATTTTTAGGAATAAAATAACAATTAATAATATAATATTTGTTTTAAAAACTAATTTATGTCAATTTTGAAACTATTTGGTACATGATTTTTATGAAATTCATAACAGAATGATAAGTTCGAACCAAGTTACTTAAATCAACAATAACATGTCATATTAACCTAGAAAATTATTTTAAGTCATAAAAAGTCTCAAATTACATTTATTTGGGCATTTATAACATCAATTATGTTAATATTTTCTTAAAAAGGTAATTACTGCATCATCGTTGTGTCATAAATAAATTAAATTATTTAATGTCTAAAAATTACAAATAAAATATCATTATGTATGAAATCTTTTTATCTTTCTAATGAATATTTATAGTCGAATTTATCTTATGTATAACCCTATATTAAAAATTATTTACTTATTAAACATTAATTTTAACTATTTTAACCCTTCTTTAAATAAATTAATAATAAATGTCCTAATCTAATCCAAGTGGGCTTAAATTGTCATATTTTATTCCTAAGGTTGTTTTTGGTCTAATTACACTTATCCAATAGAATTAGGACATGTTTTAGGGTAATAATAATATCATTTTTACCCTTAATTACCCTATTTACTTTTAACCGTGGTAAAAAAAAGTCAAAAGTTACTATTCACCAGAAATTATTTTCATCTCATTGAACCACATTTTAGTCATCGATATTAACCGTGTCTCTCGGATTTTCGAAATTCCACTCACAGAAGCGGGAAAATTGTGTTTTATGAAAAATTCAGTTTTTTAACAACCACTTAGTGGTTTCACTATTCATCAAAAAATGAAAGTTTCCAGAAAAATACCAAAAATTAGGCCTAATCTATATTTGATATTATGAATTCAAAAATGATGTCTATTTTATCAAATTCAAAACATATCAGTTACATTAATTAATTTAAAAATTAATTCCCGTCGTCAAAACAAATAGCGTGTTTTTAAGAGATAATAACTATCAAAAGACTGACACTTGTTTATGTCAGGTTTAAATGTGAAATTACATCCAATGACCAACATTGTATTAAATTGTAAAAATATATTCTAAATATACTTTAAAACCACTCAAATTAATAATTTATCACTATTAATTATTTCTATTAAAAAAGTTTTTTTTAATTAAAATTTAGTAATTTTCACTATTCATCAGAATATGAAAGTTATCCAAAAAGTACCAAAATTTCACCCTATCTAATTTTAGTATTCTGAATCCAAAAATGAAGTCCATTTTGAAAAATAAAATTTACAAAATTTCAAAAAGTGGTTATTACTATTCATAACGGCTATTGTTTAATAATATTTTAATAGCATATCGTTGTTTGGTGAAACTCGGTATTGCGTACTACACACGCTATCGAGGAAGGTCGCAATTGCGTGTAATGCAAGGCAAGTCAAGGATGCGTGTTGTGCAAGATCTTTTTGGTATAGCTTACAACACAAGACATTAATGAAATTAAAAAGAATATTTTTCATAAAATATCGGGGTGTTACATTCTACCCCCCTTAAAATGAATTTCGCCCTCGAAATTCGTCGGGGTTATAAATGGTTTACTAATAAAAAGTTTGTTTAATAGAAACCCACGTCGTAAAAAGGAATACCCAAACTTGTCTTTAAAAACTAAAGTATGAAATGTAACGGTTACCCAAATTAACTCATCATTGGGTTTCCACATAGGAGAACATAGGTGAAAATATGGATATGGAAGAAAAATCTAACCATCAAGTTCTGATGGAGAGTGGTAGAGAACATGGATATGAAATAGCCAACAATCACAAAGCCATAGATTTGTGATGATCAAAGGTATCATCTGATTCATCAGATATAAGGGCACTAGGACAACATTTTTGGTTTTCAAGATCATTTCCCTAAAGTTGGTGAATTAAAAGAAATACTTACATGATTTTGGTACAATTTCACTGTTGTTCGTGAATTGAATAATTTCCCCTTCATCCCTTAAAGAAATGAAGTTGAATTTGTTATTCGTGATGTGTTAGCAGATCATGTGATAGAATGATGGGTCATTCCATCTGTTTCAAACAAAAGGTTAGCAAAAGTTATAAGTCTATCTTACGGTTAGATTAATCATATATGGTTCGAAAAATGAACTTATACTTAATATATCATACCGCTTAATAAAATAAAACTAGTTTCTACTAACCATGGACTTCCTGTAGGCCAGTGGTAGGCGATAAAGTCCAGTCGCACTTCGGTTGTGGGTTCGATTCCCACAGCCTTGTCTGACGCGATGGGTTGTCGCCCGTCCTGCAGGTTGTTCTTTTTCTAAAACTATATTACTATAACATCCCATCAATAATATCAAAAAAACTTCTATCCTTAAACAATACTAACTTATGTCCAACATAATCCATTCAAATCTTTAGGCTTATCCATAATACTGCAGTCCACTCTCATAATATAGTGAAAATGATTACCAGAGATTTAATACCATCATTGATCCCCATATATCATAAGATATGTCTTGTTGGTCACATTCCAAACATTAAAAGGCCTTAATCATGTATTCTCTTGAAAAATTAATACCCATTGAACCTTAGTGAAAACATGAATGCAGTTAAAAAATAACACATTCCACATACCAAAATCCTCAAAATCCTATATACTCAAACCATGATATCACTTAGTCCTTATATCAATCATGAGCTCATGAATACTATCAAACATATTAGATTCTCTTTATCCCTTCATTATGTGCATATCATCTGCTTTCCAAAAATATTTCAATCACTTTGCATGGTTACCGATGTCATATTCTTATAGAAAACCACAATGGACCAATACATAGATATTCCAATATACCATAAAAGTACCTAAATAACATTATTCTTGAATACCAATACATAAACACTTCAAACCATCATCTTCAATGATTG
This sequence comes from Viscum album, assembly GCA_963277665.1. NCBI lineage: Eukaryota > Viridiplantae > Streptophyta > Magnoliopsida > Santalales > Viscaceae > Viscum > Viscum album. The sequence continues at coordinate 216,789,055 of OY728137.1, forward strand.
TCCTGGAATAATTCCTTCCTTAATTAGAAGTAACTTTTTAGGTCAGGTCATTGAGTTGGGTAATGCCCATGTTCTCCACAAATAATACATTGAACTCCATAACAGTCTGTCACTCTATGACCCTTTTCTCCACACAGATAACATCAGTCCCTCCGTTTGAGGTATTCCTCAAGGTTATTCTTCCCTTCTTTAGAAATCTCAATCTTACTTTCTTTATGATCCTCAACATGCGAACATGCATAATAGTTTATCTTCCTCTTCTTTGATGAATTAGGCATACCACTAAATTTTACCTTGTTAATCATATATCGCGATGACTGATTCGGCATAATCACAATATCTTTCTCTCTAGGAATTTCACAATTTTGTTTCTCATAGTCACCAATTTGTCCATTGGATTCAATGTTAACAAAATTCCTTCTGGTTCCCTCCATTAACTAAAACACTAAAAGAATTCTGTGAGAGGCAAAAATCATGCTGGAGAAAACAACATAGTCAAGGGGGAGTACCTTCAATATCTAACATCTTAGGTTACCGTAATTCTATTACTATAACCTATACTTATACTTAACCTTAGGTACATCCCTAGAAATACCTTATAAATATATCTAGGGATCTCACTAAAGTTCTCGGATCCTAGTTTCCAAAGGTTGACTAAACCTTTCCTCTGATACCAACTGTAGAGACCCGAAGATTGACGTACATGGACATTACATTACTTTTGCAGAATACTTAGTACATAACAAAAACACACACACAAGGATCGTAATAGTTTAGTGTCTTTGGAAACTCGGAATATAATCTTCTAATCGTGGTGAAAGATCTTCAACATCTCCCATAAAGATCTTAATTTTTTTTACCTAAATCCATTATTTATATCCTGGGGAAAATAAAACATAAAAGGGTGAGCTCAAATGCTCAGTAAGGGTAAATAAAATAAATATCAATCACATCATATTCATAAGAACATAACATTTTGGAAATCTTAACCTTCAAAAGAGAGCATAATTTCATAACATGGGATGAATCATAGTAGTGAAATGAAATCCCAATAATCATAACTTAAAACATGAAACTTTTTGGCATACACATAATCATAGATAATCATTTCTTATTAGTCAAGACTCATTTCCAAGACTATCTTAGTGGACAAAGTCCATTTGTGAACTGAGTCACCCTCGTTTCAGTCCTGTTTCACTGAACTGGTATAACCTACCATTCCAGCCATATCTATCTCATGAGATATAAAATCTTTACCCAATTCATTGGAGGGATATATAGGTCCCACCCATCTCATAATGATACCATTCTTATGTGTTCCACAAAATCATAAATCATACATCATTTCATAACCCATGTAATAAAAATTGGAATCTTAAACATCGTGACATCATAAAACAATTCATATAAGATAAAAGAATTCATAAAAATATAATTCCATCACAACATAATCCAATAAATTTAATAATAGGGATAAAAACATAACCCTTTATTATCTTAGATGGAAAATAATTTTGATAAAGCACTTGAACTCCATTCTTGAGGAAAATATCCTTTCTACTTCAAAAACACTTTTCCTTTCTTAACATGTCGTACAATTATAAACTAAAAGAAGTTGATTAAAAATAAAATTGAAAACTTTTAAAGGAATCTTCTTGTAAATAATATTTTAAAAATCCATTCATGCCATATAAGTTAAAAAACATTCTTCGTACTTTTGTCGGAAAAGTCAAAAAGTACCTCGTACGAAAAACGAAAAAAGATTCCTTTCATATCTTTTACTAAAAACTCACCGAAGGGTAAAATTGGATTTAAACAATTGTAGGTGGATGGAAATAATATTACATATTGAGGAAACATGGATTTGGATGATAAAATACACCCCAGTAAATACCAAAGTATAAACAATCTCGAATAAAAATGAGATTGTGATATTTCCCTTACCTTATGTCTGATATGCTTTTTACGTATCCGAACCTCCTGTATAATGATTTAAATAATGTCATTAACTTATTACATAATCATATTCATTGTTATGATATCATATAAGGTTCACTTATGACTTTATATTACCCGTTCTTTTGTAAATTCCATGTTAAAGAAGCGTTTTGGGTAAAATCGTTTCATTTATCGTAGGTGTTTGGACTTGTTGTTCTTGACATTATTATTACTTATATCATGATTTACTTACTTCAAGAATATAAAATATGATTTATATATCATATATATTCAGTATATATATATATATATAATATATAGATAAATGAAATGAAACACACCATTCATGGAGACGGTAGTCCGTACGTACGCATGAACGCTGTTTTCCTTTCCTTATTGTCTTGAATGGAAGTAAGTAGATTACATATATATATACATAAATCCAGTAGATTTAAAATTTCATATATTTCATTATTATTCATTATATATACTTTATAATCATTCTGTAATGGTTAACATGGATAGTGAATCTCATCGCGTCGTGGAGACGGTATTCCGTACGTACGCACGCGCGGTGATTTCCTTTTTCCGTAGGATGGATAGAAGGTTAATTAGAGTTGTTTCATATTTATAATAATATATCAGTATATAAGAAATACTGATGTTATTACTTTATCATTAAACAACTAAATAAGAAGAATTTGAAGAAGAAAGAAATTGAAAAAGATCGGTAATGGATATTACCTCTTTTTGACGCGCCTTCACTTAACCTCCACTTAAAGAACTAAGGATGGTCTTTGAAGAAGACAAGGACCTATAGGATGATACTAGGGAAGTGGAGAATAGATTTTGGCAGGGGTTGGCCGATCTTTAATGCTCAAATTGGTGTGAGGAGGAGAGGTAGGAGGTGCCCTTTTATAAGGGAGGAGAGGGTCACCTTAGGAAAATCTCAAAATATTATTTTATATTAAGGTCAAATTCGGTTTATAATGGTTCCAAAGGGTCTTATTTCGAAGATAAAGTGGGGATGGGTCTAAAGCCGTTCATACAATAGGATTTAGACAAGTTTAGGTTTTTATTTTAACCATATCAATTAGATTTAACTCTAAGTTAAATAATTTAACTTTTACAGTGTCTTTTTGTTTTCTTACACTATATGGTTAATAAACATACTATATCAAGCCAAACGAACCCCAAGTTGTTTATTATTAATATATATAACCTTATATAAGTCATTTGGCCGAACCTTAGATTTTTAGGAATAAAATAATAATTAATAATATAATATTTATTTTAAAAACTAATTTATGTCAATTTTGACACTATTTGGTACATGATTTTTATGAAATTCATAAAAGAATGATAAGTTCGAACAAAGTTACTTAAATCAACAATAACATGTCATATTAACCTATAAAATTAGTTTAAGTCATAAAAAGTCTCAAATTACATTTATTTGGGCATTTATAACATCAATTATGTTAATATTTTCTTAAAAAGGTAATTACTGCATCATTGTTGTGTCATAAATAAATTAAATTATTTAATGTCTAAAAATTACAAATAAAATATCATTATGTATGAAATCTTTTTAGGTTTCTAATGAATATTTATAGTCGAATTTATCTTATGTATAACCCTATATTAAAAATGATTTACTTATTAAACATTGGTTTTAACTATTTTAACCCTTCTTTAAATAAATTAATAATAAATGTCCTAATCTAATCCAAGTGGGCTTAAATGGTCATATTTTATTCCTAAGGTTGTTTTTGGTCGAATTAAACTTATCCAATAGAATTAGGACATGTGTTAGTGTAATAATAATATCATTTTTACCCTTAATTACCCTATTTACTTTTAACTGTGGTAGAAAAAAGTCAAAAGTTACTATTCACCAAAAATTATTTTCATCTCATTGAACCACATTTTAGTCCTCGATATTAACTGTGTCTCTCGGATTTTTGAAATTCCACTCACAGAAGCGGGAAAATTATGTTTTATGAAAAATTCAGTTTTTTAACTACCACTTAGTGGTTTCACTATTCATCAAAAAATGAAAGTTTCCAGAAAAATACCAAAAATTAGGCCTAAGCTATATTTGATATTATGAATTCAAAAATGATTTCTATTTTATCAAATTCAAAACATATCAGTTACATTAATTAATTTAAAAATTAATTCCCATCGTCAAAACAAATAGCGTGTTTTTAAGAGATAATAACTATCAAAAGATTGACACTTGTTTATGTCTGGTTTAAATGTGAAATTACATCCAAGGACCAACATTGTATTAAATTGTAAAAATATATTCTAAATATACTTTAAAACCACTCAAATTAATAATTTATCACTATTAATTATTTGTATTAAAAAAGTTGTTTTTAATTAAAATTTAGTAATTTTCACTATTCATCAGAATATGAAAGTTATCCGAAAAGTACCAAAATTTCACCCTAAGCTAATTTTAATATTCCGAATCCAAAAATGAAGTCCATTTTGAAAAATAAAATTTACAAAATTTCAAAAAGTGGTTATTACTATTCATAACGGCTAGTTTTTAATAATATTTTAATAGCATATCGTTGTTTGGTGAAACTCGGTATTGCGTACTACACACGCTATCGAGGAAGGTCGCGATTGCGTGTAATGCAAGGAAAGTCAAGGATTCATGTTGTGAAAGCTCTTTTTGGTGTAGCGTACAACACAAGACATTAATGAAATTAAAAAGAATATTTTTCATAAAATCTTGGGGTGTTACATATGCTTTATGTCATGATTTTGGTATCCAATTCTTTACATGGGTATTCTTATGTTTATGTGTGGTTGATTATGTATGATTACTTATGTGGAAAGAATATTCATAAATATGTTGAGATAGGTGCACCCAGATAGCACTCCAATGCATTGGGTAAAGTTAAGTCTCATGAGATGTGATGTGAAATGGGATTAGTGGTTAGCCTTGACTCATACTAAAGACATGTTTTATGATTCTGCCACATTTATATGATACCATGTTTATATGATCTCATGATTATATGATATGATTTCATATATTGAATTATTTTTATATCATTATGTCATGCCTCCTAAGTCATGTTCTTAAGATTTACCCTTATGTTCATTCCCTTACTGGTCTTTTTATCTCATCCCTTTGTTCATGATTTCCCCAGGGTTCCCTATGCAGATGTAAGGGCTCAAAAGAAGTTGGGAGATCTTTATAGAGATTAAATAAAGAAGTGTTTTTTAGCCCCTTGTATTATGTTTTATGTACCTAGTCTTCCAAGACACTATACTTAACAATCCTTGCACTTTACTCTAATGTATAATTATGATTAAAAACTTGCAATGTTTTATATAAAAGGCTTGGGTCGCTGTAGTTGGTATCATAGGATGGTCTAGTTATTTTTTGAGATTAGGAATAGAGCACCTTAGTGAGAACCTTAAGGATGGGAATATGTATAAGATAATATTCCTAAATTTTGGTGAATATTGATTAAGTGGTTTATCAGAAAAATACATCCATATCTGGATATGAGTAGGTAAAGGTGGCTTTAGTACAGATGTATCTAGGGGTAAAACCCGAAAACACCGCTTTGAGCTAGACTCAAATGGGAACTGGTACACGACAACAGGATTTGTTTCACTCTTGGTTACTACACTCCAGGGGGATATGCTTTAGTAGATTCATGTGATTAGTACAAACCATTATTTAGAGAAAAAAATAAAAGGCCCATAATAATATAAGTTAAGAAATAGATCAAGGATAGCCTAGTTTGAAACATATGGAATCACCAGTTTAGATATACTTCTCTTTTACAAGTGTATCCATTTATATTCAAAGATTATTTTTTTTATTCTCAATATATAAGTATTAAATCCCTATAATTATATGTTCTTTTTTTAGTTAATGGAAAGAAATAGAAGAACAAGTTCCAACAATAAATGTGATGGGCAATGTGAATATTTCCCTATTGATATGCCTGATATGACGGGAATGGGTGCTCAAAACATCATGACTGTAGTTTCTCAGTTGGATAGTATTATGAATAATAACTTGAATCATGTAGAATTACCTCCTCCTCCAAGGAAAGAGAATATTTACATAGAATCCTTCATACAGAAAAGGCATCCCATGTTTAATAGATCTTCTAATCCCCTCCCCATGGAATAATGGATTAACTCTATTGAAAAGATATTCTCCATCCTCCAATGCTCGGAAGAATATAAATTTTTACTGGAGGTATATTGTTTTAATGGGGAAGCTAATCAGTGGTGGACATTGATCAAGAATAAAAGTCCTAAGAGGAAATTGATTATATGGATTGGGAGCAATTCAAGAGGATGTTTTTCAACAAATATTTTCCTCAAACCGTCCATCTCAAGATAGAAAGTGAGTTCCTCAGACTCAAGTATAAGTAAGATGAGTCCATAGAGGCATATAAAGTAAACTTCATAAGGCTTGAAAGGTATGCCTCTGCCTTTTTCATGAACACCGAAATCAAGGTGGGTCACTTATTTAGCGAACTAAAGCTGATTCGACAAAAAGCGTTGGTGATTCAAGACTTTGACTGTTATGAGGATATTGTTCGTTCTTCCCTCAAGGTTGAAATGGAGATTGTAGACTCTCAGTGGTTTCATGGGCCCGGTGAGAAGTAGAGAAAAATGGACAACAACATGGGTGGTTCAACAAACAAGTCCCATGATGGAAATAAGCCTAACTTTTCCCCTTATAAAGTTGTGGGAAGAAGCACCCTGGGAATTATCTGAAGGGAACCAAGAATTGCTTCAAATGTGGAACGTTTGGTCATCTGGACAAGAACTGCATAAGGGATGTGAAAAATCTCGATAATATTGAAGAAGAAAGTAAGGTTCATATCAACACTCATCCTATAGTGTATTGTTACAACTTCAAGGAGCATGGCCATTATGCAAGCAATTTCTCTAAGCCGAGGGTTGTCGGAGGCAATCAGCAACAACCTCCAAGAAAACAAGGAAGGTCTTATGTTATCACTAAGGCTGAGGTGAAGCCATAAAACGATGTGGGGACGAGTATGATAGTTATTCATTCAAGAATAGAGAACGTACTATTTGATTTTGGTTTTACGCATTCATTCATATCATGAAAGTTTAGTAGAACTATTCAAATACCACCTCAAAATTTTGAGGAAAAGTTATCTATAAGAATACAGAATGGGGAAATTGTTGTGTCCATGGTTTAAAACTCCAACCTGATTAATGTTTGTGGATTGAACCTCCCAAAAAATCACATCATACTTCCTTTAGTGGAGTTCATCACTATCTTGGGAATGGATTGGCAATATTTATACAAAGTCAACATCAACTACTGGGAAAGGGAGATAACTCTACACATCCCAAATCATCATATGATTTTTTATAAGTGTAAGGAGGAAGATGAATCTCTTTTTGAATTTTCATCTCAAGTATGTATATTATTGCCTTATAATCAAGCATATCTATCTCAAATGATTGATAAAAAAGAGACAATCATGCTTGAAGACAAGCCCATCATGAGGGATTACACTGATGTATTCCATGAGGAGTTTCCTAGTCTTCCACCTTACTGAGAGGTTGAGTTATCAATTGAACTTATCCCTAGATCTCTTCCTATCTCAAATAAACCTTACATAATCGACTCCATAGAGCTAGAAGAGCTGAATAAGAAGTTATAGTAGAATATTGAGAAGGGTTTTATACACCTGAGTGATTCACCGTGGGGTGTGCCAGTCCTCTTTGTCAAGAAGAAGGATAGATCAATGCGCCTATGCATTGATTATTGTGAGCTTAATAAAATCATGATAAAGAACAAATATCTCCTTCCATGGATAAATGACTTGTTCAATCAGCTTTGTGGGGCCAGTTATTTCTCTAAGGTGGACCTTTGGTCGGGATATCACCAATTAAAGGTGAGTAAGGAAGATACTCCCAATACTGCCTTTTGAATGAGGTATAGACACTATAAGTACATAGTGATGCCCTTAAGAATCACTAATGCTCCAGATATTTTCTTGTATTTAATGAATATAGTCTTTAGAGATTACCTTGACAAATTGTTGGTAGTTGTTATTGACGATATTCTGATATACTCCAAGAACAAGGTGAAACTTGGAGATAATTTTAATATTGTGTTAAAGACATTGTGAAGGGAGAAGTTATATGAAAAGTACAGTAAATCTGAGTTTTGGATAGAGGAAGTATCATTCTTGGGGCATGTTATCACCAAAAAATGGATATATGTACACCCTTCCAAGACAAAGGCAATTGAAGAGTGGCCCAGGCTAGCATCTGTAACAGAGATCCGTAGATATTTGGGTCTATCTCAGTATTATCAACAATTTGTGAAGAACATTTCATGATTTTCAAACCCAATGACCAAGCTGACACATAAAGTAGTAATGTTTGTCTGGACTCAAGAATGTGATGACTATTTCATGGAGTTGAAAAAGAAGCTTATCACTGTTCCAGTACTCACACTCCCAATAAGTGGATAACTCTTTGTGGTGTAAAATGATGCTTCATAGAAGTTCTTAGGTTTTGTGCTAATGAAAAATGATAATTTGATAGATTATGCATCAAAGAAGCTAAAAATCCATGAGAAAAACTATCCCATGAATGATATGGAGTTGGCAGTGGTGATCTTTGCATTGAAAATCTGGCGGCATTATCTCTATGTGGAGAAGTGTGAGATATATACTAATCGAAAGAGTCTCAAATATATATTCACACAAAAAGAGATTAATATGTTCTGATGAATATGGATATATCTCATCAAGTATTATGACATCTTAATCTACTACCATCCTGGTAAGGAAAATAAGGTAGCAGATGCTCTTAGTAGAAAGGATCTCACGTCTTTATCAATGATTAGAATTGAAAAGGATCTGATCTTCTTAGATTTCTGAAGGATGGACATGGGAATCATTAAGGGAGGAACATCATCAATACTTTATCAAATGATTTCTCAACAATCCCTCTTAGATAAAATAAAGGATGCTCAAAGAAAGGATGTGGAAATTCTGAAAAGGGTGGAAGCTATTAAAAATGGGAAATCCTCTGATTTCAAAATTTATGAGGAAGAATTTGTAAGATTTCAGTCATGATTATGTTTTCCATATGATCCAGAGATAAAGAAGGAGCTTATGAATGATGCACAAAACTCAACCTTCTCTATCCACCCAGGGAGCACAACGATGTATCGAGATCTCTGAGAAAACTTTTGGTGGGACAATATGAAAAGTGAGATTATTGAATATACAACAAAGTGCCTGGTATGTTAGTAAGTAAAGGTTGAGAGGTAAAATTTTAAGGGGGTGGTTCAACCACTACCCAAACTAGCATTGAAGTGAGAGAATATTACCATGGACTTTGTCACTGGACTTCCAAGGACATCCTGAGGAAACAATGCTATATGGGTCATTGTGGATCATCTTACAAAGAAAACTCACTTTATCTTGATTTGAGAGGACTTCTCATTGGATCAACTTAACCATATTTACATAAAAGAAATGGTAAGGTTGTATAGAGTACCGATATTTATTGTATCCAAACGTGATCCAAGATTCACCTAGATGTTCTAGAAAAGTCTCCAACATGCCCTAAGAACTGAACTGAACTTCAGTACGGTCTATCATCCTCAAACTGATGGCCAATATGATCGAACTATTCAGACACTGGAAGACATATTGAGAGCATGTTCTATAGAATTCAAAAGATGATGGGACCAATATCTTCCACTGGTTGAATTCTCCTACAACAACAGTTTCCACTCGAGCATCTGAATGGTACCATATGAAGCCCTTTATGGGAAAAGCTGTAGAACACCGACATGTTGGGATAAAGTTGGTGAGAGTAAGCTGTTAGGTCCTGAAATGGTTGAAAAAATGGTGGAGAAGGTGAAAACCATTCAGCATCACATCAAGACAGCCCAAATTCAATAGAAGAGTTATGAAGATAACCATCGACGAGACCTTGAGTTCAAATTTGGAGACATGGTATTTCTACGCATATCTTCATGGAAGAAGGTCATGAGATTTGGGAAGAAAGGAAAGCTAAGTCCCAGGTATATTGGCTTCTTCGAGATCCTTGATCGAGTGGGAGTTGTGGCATATCGACTGGAACTTTTACCTACAATGTGAAAATTACATGATGTCTTTCATGTATCCCTCTTAAGAAAGTACATACAAGACCCTTATCATGTACTCTCTTCAGAGGTGGTTATATTGGAGGATGATCTTTCTTATGAGGAGCATCTAAGGAAGATCATGGATCATAAAGAAAACGTTCTACACTATAGGACTACTCACCCTGTCAAAGTACTGTGGATAAACCATAAGTATGAAGAGGTAACATGGGAACTACTTCAGCGATAACCATCTCACCACTAATTTGAACGGTACTCTAGTTATCCTGTTATTTGTGTAAAATGTGTACCCATTAATATCAAAACCATTTCATGTTATCACATTAAGATATAGTCCCACTTCCAACAATTTCTACATTTCTAATATAGATATATCTGCTCTCAGTTTTTCTTTAAACCATTAAACTAATGACTTTTTATGCTCAATCATCAACCAATTTTTATTTATTTTTGGATATCGTCACTTTAATTTAGAAATATTTTATGGTATATATGATTGAACATCATATGTGTTGTTCAAAATATATAAATGTGATTACAACACTTCGTCACGTTGAATGAACATTACCTTTAAGCCTCGAATCCCTCTACCTTCACTATCAACTATCAAATGTCGAGATATAGGGAGACAAATATGCTCCACTTTGCAAAACAATTCAGTGCAGAACTCAATCACCTCTTCTGATACATATTTTTTTAATAATATAACCCTTAGATGGATAATTATTTTTAACATATCCCTTTAAAAATTTTATATACCTTTCAAAAGGATGAATCCAATTTAAAAAAACAGGACCACATGTTTTTATCTCACGCACTAGATGAATTACCAGATAAACCATTATATCAAAAAAAATGTATGTGGAAAATACATTTCTAGTTGAAAAAGTATAAGAGTATCATTAATATCTAACTCATCTAAAAAATTGGATTAATAACTTTTATACAAATTGATTTGAAAAAAAATACATAACCTGATGATAGTGTTTTTGACAGTTAACGACAATATACCATGCAGTGCGACTAGAAGTAGTTATTTCATCAATACATGATAGTCATGAGATTTAATACCTTCTAATTTTTAATCCTTATCTAACATGAAATTATTCACATCTGAATAATATCCATTAGGTACTTTTATACCATACAGACACTGATAAAAATTTAACTTCTCACTCTTTCATAATGTGTGACAAGTAATAGGTAAATATGTTATGTTCCCTTTCATAGTGGTAGAAAACTACGAATGTATTCTCATTGCTATCAAGTCCAATATAGAATTAAATTAATATTTTGTTTTTTATTTTATGTATAATAAAGTTCCAATAAAACTATCACATATATTTTTCTCAACATGCATAACATCAATGTTATGTTTTATCTCTAAAAAACTCTAATAAGTTATTTAAAAAAATGTTTATTCCAGATATTTTTTTGAAGACCAGAACTACTTTTCTTTCAAAATGTAGAATCAATAATTTTTACCATGTTGTAATATTATTCAAATAGAAATGTTTGTGGGGGAATATTGTATTCTTGTAAACTATTAAATGCCCTTTTCAATCTACGATAAGGATGATCAATTCGCAAAAAACATTGATGTCCCATATACACTGTTTTTTTTACATTCTGTCATTGATAGTATAAAGTCTCTTCTTCACAAATTGGAAAAGCATTATGTATCAGTACAATATCTAGATAAGTTTCCATATGCAGGAAATTCATTTATACTAAACTTTATCACAACATGAAAAATAAAATACTCTTTCTTGTATGCATCAAAAACACTTACACGTGCCTCACATAGAAGTTTTAAATCGTCAATCAATGGTGAAGGATACATATAAATATTGTTTCCTATATGTTTTAGTCCATAAATCATCAAGATCATGATAATATATTTTTTATTCATACATATATGTAGGGTTTATTTTTAAACTACCAAAAAAATAGGCTACGAATTGTGTTGGATACTTAAGATTCAATATGGATTCATTCCATCTATACACACCCCCATTCTGATATTTCTAACTTCACTTCCAAAATCTAGAATTTTATTATCAAATATCTTCTATTATAATGATTCATCGTAATTTAATTTACCATCAGGGATACATTAATTTCAAGTTCATCTTAACCTTTTTGAATCAATTGAATTTGAAAATAGATTCTTCAAACGCAGAATTATTGGAAGGAACCAAATTGATTTAGAATGATATTTGATTTTAGGTACCTAAAAATGTGTTAGACATCATTTATTGAAATTATATGAAGGGATTATTGGAAGAAATTATTTGATTTAGTATGAGGTTACATGTTTGTACCTGAGAATGAATCTAAATTTACTTTTTCATCCATCTTATAATGTGATGTTCCACATGTAGGACAATTTGACAAAAATTCATATTCTTTACTATAAAATACACAATAATTGGGAAAATAATGTATCATTTTATACCCCAATCCCATAGTTCATAATATTTTCTTTGCCTTATAATTGGAATCTAGAAGCCCATTTCCTTGTAGAAGTATCTCTTTTAAAAGTGAAAGTACATTAGAGAAACTTTTATCACACCAACCATTACTTTCTTTCAAGTTAACAAAGAACGGCTAATAACACTATATATTTACTACAACCTGGGAATAATGGTTTCTCATAATATTTATACAATAATTCAACACTAGTTGTTTTTTCAATGACTTCAACACCTAAATAGTGAATTAAATCTTCAATATGATCCTATATCACATTATGGATATTGTAATCAACATTATATGTTGAATTTATAGTTCTTTCAACATTCTAGATCCAACATGTATAATTAGGGCTAAAACCATTACAAATTAGATGCTCCTTGATTTTTCTAGAGTTTAACTTTCTCATATTTAAACACTTCACACATGGACAGAAATCAAATCAATGTTTTGAAGATTTCGTTTATCAAATTCCAAGAATTCATCAACCCCTTTTTCATATTCATTAGTTTTTATTTGAAAATTTATCCAATTATGATCCATTAAATACCTAATATCACAATATAATTGGTGAATATATTAAAACATATATAAATTTATATATAAATAAACAGAAAAACAGTAAATAGAAAATTATTTAACAAAAACTATTGATAATAAGATAGAAAACATCAGATCTGAAACACAATTACAAAGAGTAAACTTTTTATTTTCATATTTTATACATTTGTTTTATTGATATTATAATATAATTATTCTCAATCATATAACATCTATTAGTTCATTTTACACAGTTTTTTTCTTAGTTTGGTGTTTCATGTATTAAAATTATTAAAGATTGTATTAATTTAATAGTTCATTTTACATAGTTGTTACTAAAAAGTGGGGTATGTTACAAGTGAAACTCATTAGTAATAATAGTTATGTAATTATCACTTCTCAACATTATACCTCCAATAGATTTAAAAAAATCATTAATACTCTCACATAGCTGTTGATCATGATGATTTAATACTATAATAATAAGATCTCTATCAATATATAATGGTACATACTCATTCATAAAATTTCAGAGTTCAAACGGTAGTCATTGTAGTAGAGTTATATTATAATAAAAATGTAGGAATATAAATCACATATACATCCAATCTGAATATACCACATAGTATTTTTAAAAAAGTTTAGATCATGTCATAATTATAAAAATTTATGACATGTTTTATTAATTTATGTAGAATAATATTAATTTATGGTGTCTTGTATTATTTTTATATATATTATAACATAATGATTATTTATATTGGAAATCAACCATGAGTTTATAAAATGAATTCACTCTTTTAAACTTATTAATTAAATAATGTTCTATATAAAGTTATCCAATACTCATATAAAACCAACATACTATTTTTATAATCTATAAATTGATCTTTATTTATATATTATTGTATTATTTAAAATTGGTTATAATACTCCTTGTAAATATATAGAGTTATTATAATTATGAATTATGATTCTATAGGTTGTGGATTACTAGTGCACACAATAATCCTTTGATGATTTTTAAAGTAACCATGTCAAACTCACTATGAAATTAGGTATCAATAATAAGGAATGTTTTACATTTATACTTATAATATATTTTACCATATAGTGTTCTGAATTATCTTAGGAAAATAATTTTATTTATACATATTTTATATCTACAAAATCCATCAATATAATCAAATACACTTCATTTAAGATTTATAAGATTATTAGATTTTAAAAAAATGTATATACATAATATAGATGTAACATAGCGTGATAAAAGATATTCCACTATAAAATATTATATTTTTTCAAGACTATATAGAGATATTGTGGGATAAAATATATCATGACTGAAGTATAACCAATTGAGAGATTTATTGAAAGGATTGTTTAATCATATTTAAAGTGGTAACATGCCTAAACATGGGTGTCATAAAAATTTATCATGTCAGAAAAGTGATATAAAGATATCACATATAATTATAGCAAATTTATTTAGTTTTAGTATGACATATGGAATTATATATGTGATAAGTTTCCATAAAAATTGGGATAATTTTTTAGGGGTTTAATCAATAAATTCACTTCATTTTTCATTTTTTTTCATCAAAATGTTTTAACACATGTTAAAGTCAATGAAAATATTAATATGCACAAACCAAAAAAATATCAAGGAACAAATACATTGGGAACAATAGATTTTTATGAGGTTTACTACTTAAAATGAGCATCTAAACCCTTAGAATGATCTAGTAAAACACATGATCACACATTCCACCAAATTAAAGAAACAACTTACAAATTTCAGAGTTTAAATTATCCTTGATCCAAAACTTCACCCCTTGAATTCATTGCACGAATAAACCCTACCTACAAGATCAAAATGAAATTGATGGTAAAAATGACCATTAAAGATAAAAAACAATCTAAAAAACCATGGTTTAGGTCAGAAATAGGATTTCAAGAAGAAAATAATGCAGAGATGATGAATAAATCAAAGAAGATATATAATGGAGACCATAGATCATGAAAATCTAAGAAAATCAACAATAATGGAGTTTGAGATCATCAGGTGGACTTCAAATTCATCATGATTTGGGAGGGATTTTTTGTGAGTGGTTGGGTTTCTTAGATCCAAAAAAATGATGGTTTCCTTTTAACAAATGATTTTTAAAGATTTTTATCATCTTTTATTACAATACTGGCACTGAAAAGTCAAAGAAACTATTTTTGGTGTCGTTTTTTACTAAAAAAACACCAAAAATCAATTCTTTCAGGGCTTTTGGAGTCAGTTTTATTAAAAACAGATGCCAAAACTCTCACACACATACTTTTTGCATCGTTTAAAAAAACCAATGTCATTTCTCCGATGTTAAAAACACTATTTCCACTAGTGGGGAAATCAATAGTCAATAATTACCATCCATATAGGATAATATAGGAAGCTAACATAAAAATGTGGAATAATTATTGTCTTATAATATCATAATATTTTGAACATAGACACACACAATTATGTTCAAAAATATATTTGAACATATCTATACAAAATTCATATCCTTTTAAAAGGTTGTTAACGCAGATAAAAAACACTCATGTATATGCATAAAGTTCTAAACATATCTAAAGAGCACTCATGTCCATGTACAACATCTTTATCTCATGAGATATAAAAATTAAACCAATTAATTTAATGGATATAAAGGACTACACCCATCATATAATAATAATTCATTCTTATTTATTCCATAAGTACATAAGAGCATTCATCATTCCTTTATATACTAATTAACCTATTGAAAAAATGGGTTTAATGAAAATTTCATGAAAAATTCCATCATAAGATATCCAGAGAAAGAAGTAGGATGGTTTCATTAGGTAACAAACCCATTGAATTGTATAAATCATCAAAGTATGTTAATATAGATAAAAAATGATTTTATAAAATTATTATAAATATTATTTTAAAAATTCAAAGAAATATTGTTATCTTTTAGTAACTTTCCAAAAAAGGAAAAATCACAGAATGATGGTAATAGTATTTTCTTCACAAAAATCATAGAAAAATAGAAATATAGATTAATAATCTATAAAATTCATAACATTGAAAAATTATGATCAAGTGGTAATCTTTAAAAAACATTTTTTCACACCTATATAAATAAATTCAGAAATTATCTATATGGAAAATGTTAAAATTATTCTTTTAAAACATTCATAAAAAACAAAAAATATATATATTTAAAATAAAATTAAATAATAATTTAAATATAAAAAAAAAATTCTTTAAATAGTATAATTAAATAGATATAGATGAAAAAAAAATTGTAAAAGACTTTAACACGTTTAAAGAAATAATTGAAAATAATACCTCTTATGAATTTTGGAATCAAAACCCCCTTGAAAAAAATAACCTGATGAGGTTCTAAAATAGCATGAGTATAAATATATTCGTGATATAATATGTCAAATAGGTATTATATACACCATATAAATGAAAATATGTGCATAATATGAAACTTGTCTCAGTGAAGTGGAATTGAGATGAAAACTTCTTATGAATTTAGTAATATTTGAATAAAAATATATTGAAATAAATAAAATGATATATTTATTTAAATATCCAAATATCAAGAAATAATATTTTAAAAAAATCTATGAGGCTGTAAGTACATCATACAAATGAAAACATGGTTTACAATATGAAACAAGTCTTGATAAATTGAAAGTGAGACCAAGAACCCCTTATAATAAGCCTTGAATCGCATGGTGTGTGCATATTAACTCCTAAATAACTGAATTAAGTATATTTAATACTTTATTCATAACTTATTTTTGGTATATTCCAATTTTTAAGTTCTATTTCGTATCATATGTCATTCATTTATTGTATGAAGTTATTCGGTCAATTCCTCTAAAACTACTTTAGTACATTGATCATGGTTAAAGGTTTTTTAGAATAGTTTCATCCTCTCTTGAATGTAGATAAATATTTTATTTATCATTAAATTATAACAAATATTATACAATTAAAAAAGGTTGTTTAAGATAGATTCAAATTAATAATAGTGTCTTGGTTTTCTCATTTTAAGTGGTCAGATTTACAATTACTAGATATTGTTAATATTATTAATAGAATGATCAAATTATCTTCAAAGAATAATAATCATGTTATAAATTTTATATTTATATATTACATTCATATTTAGAACCATCCATGTAAGTTAGTAAATGAAATACATTGTTTCATTGAAGCGGTAAACTATAGGTAACCCGAGATGCATTTTCATTTTTTAAAGAATGAAAGGAAGGTAGACAATGGTTATTCCATAAACATAATTAAATGTTAAGTATAGTAGTGATATTTATTTCATTATATTATGATGATTATTTAATATTTGTATGAATTATAAGATGGAATAAACTTTAAAGGACTCGGTAAAAACAATTACCTCTTCCTTGTATATACTCCTTTGTGAATCTTCTTAAGCCTTCTTAGATTGGTCTTTTAGTGAGCCAAAAACCTCTAGTATGTGGGAAATATGGTTGGGGTAGGTATTAGGGTATTATGGTCAATATATTATTATTTATATGTGATCATTAGAGGGGTGGTGAAGTGGTCATTTTATAGAAGAGAGGAGTGGCACTTTTAGAAATACTCATTTATTGAAATAAAGTTAAAGTCACACTCAAGTAAAGTTTCTAAAAAATAGGTAAATTTTAAAGATAATATAAGTTAAGTTATTAATATACTCCAAAAATCCATTATATATATTTTTTTATTTTTTCCTTCTCATTTTACTTCACCCCATTTTAATCATTTTAACCATTATTGTGGTGACTAAATTTTACTATGGTAATTTATTTTTTATGAATAAAAATGAAATAGAACATATTACCACATTTTAAATTTATGATTAAAATTTAAAAAAATTTAAATAATTCAATTTCTAGAGGTTATAAATTTAATTTTAATAAAACTATGCTTAACGCAACAAAAAAAGTTTTTAGAAAAGTTACCATTTAAGGATAAAAATGAATTTACACATAAATCGTGTATTTTTTAATTACCAATATATTTATGAGTTTGCTATTAAAAAATAATATTTTTTCACTTTCAAATCTTTTTTTAACCTAATGGATCATTTTGGATTTATAATTAAAGGAAAGGGATTGAAATTATTTTTTAATTAGAATAAAATATAACTTGTGTACCAAAAATTGAATCATAGATTCATAAAATCAATATATTTATTTTAAATAAATTATTTTACTCTATAAACTAATTTTTTTCAACAAAAGGGTTTCATATATTTTTAATTCATTCTTATATCATAATTATAATACATTTTCACTGTTCACTTAAAATCAAATTTTTTAGAAAAATCCCACAAAATTACCCTAAGATAATTTTCAATTCATTAATAAAAAAATTAATTTAATTTAATAAAATTAAAATTATTAAAGACATAAAAATAATAATTTTAATGTAATAATACATAATACGAGAAAATAATTTTCAGAGAAATTATTTGTAATCATAATATTAATTTTATCAGTACATTTGTATGAAAATTAATAATAATAATTTATTACAGTAATAATTACATTATTATATTATCTTAAAATCAATTTATAAACCCATAAATAAAACTATATAAGATCTAATGGTAATATATGTGTTGGTGGAAGATGTGGGTGGTGTTTAATCTAGTGTGGATCTCATACCGATTTCAATAAGCTTGAACTTATCTCATTGATGATCTCACTAAAGACGTACTTGTTGAATTTAAGCTTGAGATTGGTATATAAAAAGCCCTAGTCATGAGACAACACATCCAATCTCATACAAATTAGTATCATAATAAAAACATCTACTACATGATTTCATTTTTATAGATTTCATAATGTGGTTACTTTTATTTATACCCTCTAATTCAAAATGTATATTACAATGGTCATATTTAATACTTATAAAATGTATCATGAATTTGTTTTGGTCTGGTGTTTCATGTTAAAAAAGTTATTCTATAGTATTTGTTTAAGGATCAATATATACTAAAATTACGGGGTGTCACATTCTACACCCTTAAAAATAATGTTATCCTAGAAATTACATTTCATAGATAAAACACAAGTGGGGGTAATTTTGTCTCATTACATTCTTAGGTTCCTATATTTCTTCCTCATATTTATGATTTCTATATAGAATATTTACACAGTTGGTGTTATTTATTTGAAACACTTTATCTATTCAATCCAATATCTCTATCAGTTGTTCCTTAGAAGAGGGATCATGTTCTAATTACATAGCTTTAATGTTCATTACAAAATATAGATCAGTTATTCACATCCTCAAACGTGATACATGGAACACATCATGTGCGTAAAATAGGTGTGTAGGAAGTGATAAGTGATAATTTATAGTCCCAATAGAATGAATAATCTCAAAGTAACCAACATACCTAGGTCTTAGATTTATATTCTTCCTGAATCTCATAACTCACTTCTAAGTAGATATCATAAGGAACACCTTGTCTTCAACTTTGAACACTAGATCTCACCACTGATTATTATCATAACTCTTCTATAAAATTTATGATTCTTTTATATGTTACTGAATTATTTGGACCTTCTCCATAATTTCTTGTAAAATATTAGGTCCTAACATATTTCTCTCATTGAATTCATCCCATCATGTTAGAGTCTTGTATCTCTTCCCATATATAACTTTGTATGGTTCTGTTTGGATTCTAGAGTGGACACTTCCAGCATATGAAAAATCAAATGGAGGAATGTTTTGATCCCAACTTCCTTTAAAATCCATTGATTAAGATATTAAAATATCCTCTAATTTCAAAATGGACCTTTCAGATTGACCATCGATTTGATAGTGATGTTTTGTGCTAAATTTTATCTTTACATACAGTGTTTTTTTATACTTCTGCATAATTTTGATGTGAAACATGGCTCTAGATCAAATATGATTCAAAGTGGTGTTACATGAATTCTTAATAATTCTATTTGGGTAGTAGTGTATTAACTCAAAAATTATTCACACTTCGCTGCTACCTAATATAAAAAAATTCATCATCCCCATAGATTTATGATTTTAATCATTTACTTTTCTATATATCAATAATTGAGATACATACTCTGAAATCTCACTCTCTTTTTTTGTCCCACCAAAAGTGTTTCTTAATATCTATATACTTCTTAATTATTTTGAGATTAATAGAGAAGGATGAGTTATATAAATCATCCAAAATTTATTTCTTAATTTTTTTTAAGAGACCCATATCCGGGTTCCATACCTTATAATTCTATTTTTATCAAGGTTAAACTCTGAAATATTTTTTACCTTCTTCTATATCACTATATCACCATTTTGGGATTCCTTAATATTTACATAAATGTATGGTTGACTACTAATTTGTGAAATATATGATTTCATCACATCCATAATTATTTCTATATCCATCCAATAAATATCCATAAATATTAGGTCCCATTAAATCCTCATCAAGGATAGGGTGTCATGATTCTTTTGGATTAGAGCATCTTTCACCTTGTTTTCCATCTCCAAATGGTAATGTATTAAGAAATCATAAAATTTGATCAATTAAAAAAATCTTATTTGGTGTATGTCAAACTTATTCTATGTGAAAATATAATTTAAGTTCTTATGATCAGTATATATCACAATTTTCATCAAAGATATAATACCACCAAATTTTTAATTAAATGATTATAGTATCCAACTCCAGATCATGTGTCAGGTGATTTTTTTCATGGGACTTTAATTTATGTGTATAATAAGATATTACCCTATCAATTTTCATGAGGATACATCATAATCCATTCTCTAAAGAATAACTATGGATTAAAAAATATTCCCCCACTATAGGGTAATATATGTATAGGTGTATTGATTAACCTATTCTTAAATTCATTGAAAATTTATTAATATTATTCTGTTTAAATTAAATTTACTCCCTTACTTCTTAACTTGGTTAGTGGATTTTATATCCATAATAAATTTCTAAAAAAAATAGATGGTATCTAGAAAACCCAATAAAATAATGGATCTCGGTTATAGTGGTCAGTTTGGGGAATTATTAAATAACCTCCATCTTTAAAGGATTTATAGATATAACCACACATTTGATTACATAACCCAATAATGATAATTTCTATTATCAGAAACCACACATGTTAAATTTAGAATTCAATTTATCGTTTCTCAATATCTTCAAAACTATCCGCAATTTATCTTTATGATCTTCCTTTATTTTAGATAATATAATAATATCATATATAGAGACCACTAGAAATCGATTAAGGTAGTTTCTAAAGACTATTCATTAAATCTGTGAAGACATCAAGGAAATTTTTAGGTCCAAAAGGCATCACTATGAATTCATAGTTTCCATAACCTATGTAGAAGGTTTTATTGGTTATATCAACACTTTTGATCCATAATTAATTATATCTATATAAAATTTCAATATTTGATAAGTATTTAACCCACCTAAGTTGATCAAACTGTATATCAGTCTGGGGTAGAGGAAACTTATTCTTGATCATGATTTTGTTATGTCCATGGTAATAATGTAAAGATGTATTGACCTATCCTTCTTCTTTACAAATAGTAACATTTCACCCCATAGTGAAGCACTAGTGATTATAAATCCTTTATTCAAATTCTCCTAAATGTTCTTCTTAAATTTTTCCAATTTTATGGGTTCTATTTGATAATGACTCTTTTATATAGTCATATAACCATGTATGAGTTCAATTGAAAACTCAACCTCATGTTCTTGGAGAATACTAGGTAATTCCTCAAGGAATACATCAACAAACTCACATATAATAGGTATGTATTTGATATTGAGTTCTTTACAAAGCATTTGATCTAAGAGTCTCTCATTATTGACTATCATAACCCATATTCTATAATTTAATTTGAAATAGAGTTCATAATTATCCTTGGTTTGATATTTTATAATGGGATTATTCAAAATATAAAATTATTCTTCCTTGTCATGAAAATTGATATGAACTATATATAGGTAGATCAAATATGTACCCAATATCACATTGAATTCCACCAAGGGAAGAAGAAATATATATTAATGAGGTATCTTCCTACAAAAATTGATTGTAAAAGAGTTATATACTGTGGAAGAAATCAATTCACCACTTGGTGTATTCACCAATAATTTAGTATCCAATGTTTTTTGTGGTGAATCAATATTCTTATCAAAATTTCATGATATAAAAGGATGAGTAAAACTAGAATCAAATAACACATTAACAAGTTTAGAGTGTAGGGTAATTATACCCTCCACCAATTAATTATCATGATCCACTTCTGTAGTAGTGATTCCATATTCTCTTCCTTACCTCATTCATCAATGAGGTTGAAGCATCCTATTATCCTTGTTATCCCTCAGATTGGAGAATTTATTTTAATAATTTCTAAATTCCTTGTATTTGAATCACTAAAGTGTTGGTGTTGAATTAGTTAGGGTATTTTCTAATCTATTATGTTGATAATATTCTTCATCCATCCTTTAAAATCAGGATCTTGATGTCCAATCCTTTTACATTAAAAACATTCTCGTGTTCATTTTCAATAAGTTCATGGGTGTTTCATCACACATTTTTTGTAATTATGCAGCTAAAATTTCTTTCCTATATCTAATTTATCATTTGAATTTCCTTGAAACTCTATTTTTTGTTTCTTTTCTCCAAATCCATGGAAATAGTGAGAGTCTCCATGTTACATTTCTATATTAATTAAACATCAGAAAATTTCTTCATGTCGATAAAATTATCTTACAATTGATTTCTTTAAAATTATTGATTTTAAGCCACTAAATAACTAATAAATATTGATTTTAGAGTTATTAGTAAAACTAGAGATATAAATTTTGATTCTTGTAAAGTTTTATTTATATTATCCAAGGAATAAATCCTTATTTTTTATCTCTATAAATTTACACTATATTTATATGTGAATTTTTCTAGGAAAATATTTAGGGAAGCATATTTTATTTAACTCCTCCAATTGCATAAAGTGAATTTTTTAATTTTTCATCATATTCCTAATGAGGATCTACCGTTGTTAAATAATATATTTTATGTTATATATGTCTCAAAAAACCTTTTCATGGTCTCAGTACTGGTTAATGGAAAATATATTATATATTTTGTTAGTCTATAACTTGAAAATTAGTGGATTTGAAGACCTAATAAAGGAAATCGTATGTTTCCAAGTAAAGGAATTGATATCAAGTTACTACTTCCTTTAAGAATTTAGTATCTCAGTATGGTTCATTTTATTATAAATTTCTTAAGATATTTCAGAAAGTATTTCCACAATGTTTTTTACTTTATACCCCATCCTATTTGGTCATTGAGGGGTAAAATCACCAAATTTTCCTTTGTACTCATTATTAACTCAATTAATCCATGTTCAATCCATTTAATAAAACCAAAACACTTTAACTTGAGTAATAGAAAATAATTTTTTAAGAGAACAAAAGTGAACAACTGTTTAAATTTGAATATTGCATCTTATGAATGTTTTACTCAAAGACACCTTACATATAGATTATGATACTTTTGATTCACTTTTGGTTCAGACTAGGTTTCTTTAATTTCGGTTTTATTATACTTATTAAACTAATCTCTAAAAATAACTAAGCCCCACTCTGATATGAACTATGGTAACCCAATATAAACATGCATGTACTTTACATCCATTTAATAATTTAAGAATTACATCTATCAAATAATCTCACATTCCAGAACCCAAAGGGTAAGTGTCTTTAGATATTAGATACATAAACATATTATTACACATTATCACTTCAATATCTACCATAAACAACTCTATCTAAATCTTTATTCTACACAAATTCTTGTATATCATTTCCTGGGGAAGTGTAAAACAAAAGGATGAGTGATCTAAAATGCTTAGTAAGGGGAAATTTTTCAATGATTCATAATGAATTAGGACATAATAATATGATAAAATAAGAACATGGGATAAATATATGATTAAAAATAACATGAAACAATAAGATTTCTTCATAAATCATGACAGAAGTACTTATAACATCAAATAAACAAACATATACCATGGAGAAAGAGTAGAGAATAAATAATCAATATTCATGACCATGAAGCTTAATAAAATAATATAATATATAAATTTGGAATAATCATAGGAATTAGTAATCTATATATTGTAAAAATCAACATTTAATCATGTACATGCATAATGTTTTCAATAGCTATATTGTATTTATTTTCACACACATGGTTATGACCATATCTAGATAGAAATATTGTCCACACATAAATTTGTAAACATGGATAAATAAAAATCATGTATACAAACAACATATTTATCCCATGATATTTAAAACATTAAAAAATTCATTATAGTGTTATATAAGAACCCACCCATTACATAATGATAACCCATACTTATGTACTTCATAATAACATAAGATAATTCATCATTCTATCATAGCTTAATTAAAC
This sequence comes from Viscum album, assembly GCA_963277665.1. Taxonomy (NCBI): domain Eukaryota; kingdom Viridiplantae; phylum Streptophyta; class Magnoliopsida; order Santalales; family Viscaceae; genus Viscum; species Viscum album. The sequence continues at coordinate 216,813,719 of OY728137.1, forward strand.
CATGGAAAATAAATAGGTTTCATGAAAATTTCCTTAAAAACATCATCATAATAAAACCATAGAAATAAATTCTAGGGTATAATTATATAATATCCCTAGTGAATCATAAAAATCATTAAAGGGTGTTGAAATAGTTGAAAAATACTTTTATAAAATCAATAAAAATGTACTTTGAAAACAAGAAGAAATGTTTCTTTCTTTTGGTAACTTTTTAAAAAATATAACTAAATAATGGGGATAGTATTTTATTTTAAAAAAACATGGAAACTTAAAATTTAATCTTGGTAACAATGAACTGACATAATTGAGGGAAATTTTGATCAAGCGGTAAACATTAATAAAACATTTTTTCAATCTTTTATAAAGAAACTAAAAAATGACCCATACAGAAAATGTTAAAACATTACTTTTTAATAATTTATAAATAAATTAAAATATATTTGAATATTATATTTAATAATAATAATTTAAATATAGAAAAAAAATTCTTAAAACAATATAAACAATATGGATATGGAGGAAAAAGAGTTTGGTAAATGTGTTCAAAACTTTAATAGAAATGATTTAAAATAAAACCCATTACATATTTTAAAATCAGAACCCATTGAAAGAAATAAATTGATAATAAACTTAAAGTACAATGAGTATAAACATATTCATGATAAAATATGTCCAATAGGTAGTATATACACCATATAAATGAAAATATGTTCCTAATATGAAACATGTCTCAACAAATGGAAGTTAAAATTAAAACCTTACTACTTTAGTAAATCTTAAATTAAAATCCATTGAAAAAAATTACATTAAATGGTTCTATAAATATCATTAATTTAATTAAATAATTTTTTTAAATACATTCATGGTGTATCTAGTACACTATATAAAGTAAAACACGGTTCATGATAAGAAATATGTCTCAAGAAATTGAAATTGAGACCAAGAAACTCTTACCTAAATTCATGAATTGCATGCTACAAAAATATAACCTCATGAATAACAATATTATGTTTATTAAAAACCTAATTCCGAACCTTTTTTAGTTATATTTCATTTTTTAATCTCCATTTATTATCATATGTCGTTCATTTCTTGTATTTTTTTCTCACCTCGGTCATTTGGGGATGTTAAGTTAGTTTCTAAAATATTGCTTTAGTATATTGACCATAGTTAAAGGTGTTATATAATATTTTCATCATTTTTATAATGTGTATAAATATATTAATTATCATTATAGTGCAACTAAATTTATACAGTTTAATAGGTTGTTTAAGATAGATTTAAGTTAAGATAATTGTCTTGGTATGCTCATTTTAAGTGGTTATAATTACAATGACCATTTATTATTAATATTATTAATATAATGGATAAATTATATTTTCAGAACCAAAAAAATTATAAATTATAAATTGTTTTTATTAAATTAATTTTTAAAACCATCCATATAAGGAAGTAAATGTAATACATCATTTCATGGAGGTGGTAGTATGCACGTAACAAGGGCGATATTTTCATTTTATAAAAAAATATAAGAGGGTATATAATGGTTATTTCATCAAAATAATAAAATTTTAGTATACTAATTATATTTATTTTGATATATTATTATGTTTATATAATATTTGGATGAGGTGTAAATAGAAATAAATATGAAAGAACTTGGTAAAAATAGTTACCTCATCCTTGGATATCCTTCTTTAGGCCTCTCTTTAATCATCCTTATATTTGTATTTTGGTGATACAAAAACCTCTATAATTTGGGAAATAGGTTTAGTGAGAGGTTTTGATTGACTTTTTGAGCTAGGAAGGTTTATGTGTGAGCATAAGTGGTGTGGTGAAGGGGTCCTTTTATATATGAGATAAGTGGAACTTTTGTAAATACCTATTTATTAAAATAAAACTAAAGTCACATTAAAGTAAAGTTTCTAAAAATACCATATTTAAAATATGGGATAATTGAGTTCAATAATACACACATATGATCAATTAAAGATATGTTTTTTTCATATGTGTGGCCTTATTATATAATTTAACCCCCTTTTAGCCATTTTAACCTTTACTGAGGAGATTAACTTTTACTATAGTAATTTATTATTTATGAATAAAAATAAAATAAAAATTATTAACTAATTTGAAAATTATGATTAAAAATTTAAAAACCATTTTACATGATTTGATTTCTATATGTGGTTAAATTTTATTTTAATATAATCACACTTACTGCAGCCAAAACAATTTTTATAAAATTCCCATTTTAATCATAAAAATGAATTTGCATCAAAATCGAGTAGAGTATTTATTACCATTTTATTTTTTGATTTATTATTAAATTATAAATTTTTGGGACTTTAAAATCAATCTAAAAATGAATTGATCATTGTGAATATTTAATTAAATTTAAAGGACAAAAATAGTTTTTATTAAAATGAAATATAAATTAGGTTATAAAAAAGTCGATCATAGAATTATAAATTCAAAAAAATAATTTTAAATGAATTATTTTAATCCTTAAATTAATTTTTGGTTTATAAAATGGTTTTACATATTCTCAATTCAATTTTATATAATAAATATATCCAATGAGTTGTGGTATTTGTAAAAACAATATTTTCATTGTTCACTTAAAAATTAACTTTTTAAAGAAAATATCAATGAATTACCCTAAGATAATTTTGAAATGTTTAATCTAAAAATGAAGTTAATTTTATCAAATTATAATTATATTAGTGATAAAAATTCATTTTAATATAAGTACACATAATGTGGAAAAATAATTTTTAGAAAACATATTTTTAAGCATAAAATGAATTTTATCATTACATTTGAATAAAAATAATTAATAATAATTACATGTTTATATTATCTTAAATTATACTTAAAAAGTGATAATACCTTAACATAATATTTAAAGGTAGGATATGCATTGGTGGAAGTCATATATGGTGGTTCACTTATTATTAGTCTCATAGTGATTTCCAAAAGCTTGAACTTTTCACATAGGTGATTTCACTCAAGTCGTACTTATTGAAGTTCATCTTGGGATTTATCTACATAAATACTTAGTAACACCACCTCATTTACAAGATTAGAAAAATTATCCACATAAGGAAGACACCTATAGCTTAATTCTATTATTATATATTTCATAATGAAGAAACATTTATTTACACCCACTAAGGAAACATCTATATTAAAATTGTTATATTTAATAATTATAAAAATTTTCATGGTTTTGTTTTAGTTTTTTGTTGGGTGTGAAACAAGTTATTTTAAAATATTTATTTAATTATACATATATATCAAAATTAAGGGTTGTTAAAACACACAGGTGTGTATGTAAGGGTGAGAATAATAATACTTAGAATCCTCATCTTGTGCCTTAATCTAGTCCTATAAACATCTTGTGTATATATAAATCATCAATAAGTAAAGTATAAACAAAACCACATCTCCCAAAATCATCATCATAATTAATAAGAATAATTATAAATCATAATCAAACAACCCATGGCACACATTTATCATGATCACCAAATAATGATGTTTCATTAGGAAATAATAATTATAAAATATCATATCCCTTATTAGATTGACTATATGATAATTTAACTTATATGCACCTGTCCATGAGATACTGGAAAAAATACCCAACTTTTCTTATCTTAGATGTATGGGAGGAAAAATATATCTAAAAATATATTAGGTGTATACATGTCCATACGTTAGAGGAAATTCACATCTCCATAACTAAAGTTTTATATCAGGGTATTAGAGGAAATAGGAATCTCCATGTATAAATATATATATTATGGTACTAGAGAAAATACACACCTCTGGGGTTATAGTTGTATATATAGTCCTTCTAATTCTCAAAGATATGGTTAATATAATAGAGAATATTTTGTGTGTCATCATCCACATCAATCCCAAAGTTGTTGTAGGGGAAGATTGTCACCACTCAGGTGAATTATCCATAATCTTCTCATGTTGGGAATACTAAAGGAATTACCCATCTAAATCTAAACCATACCATATATGTTGTAGGAATTAATCATATCCTCTTATCTCCTAGTGGATAGTTAGTTAGTCTCAATCTAGAGTTGTGTATGAGTAGAAGAATATATATGAATATTTCATATTCAATATCTACCTAGATTAGTTTGTGTGAAGGATGAAGGATAAATATTTCATAAAGATTGTTTTTATATGACTAAAAATGTTCAATCATATTTTATGATTAAAAAACTGTAAAATAATATTTTTTGTGATTCATGGTCATATCATAGCCAACGATTGATTAATATCGTAAAGGTCATAAAATTTGATTGCAAACCACTACCTCTTCATATAGTATTCTATGATTGGGGTAATCATAAAGGCATGAAATTATTAGTAGTAAATATTATTTAGTTACCCATGTAGTCATAGAGTATAACTTCTTATATCATATGGCATAAATTATTCCATTATCTTTGATTATATGGGTAGTTAGATTATTTATAGTTAATGTTTGAGTATCAAAATTCCTCCTAATCTATCATTATATGGTTGTTACATAATATGTAACATGAGGGAGGTGGATTAATGCATTAATGTGATACATGTGGGGGTTGAGGCATTGATACATGAATTATGACACATAAGTTAATTCATTAATTCTATTGGATCATCATATAGGATTTATAAATCCCACTTTCATGTGATGAGAGTGTGTGGTTGTTAACATGATTCTCATTTGATACTCCATGGTTCTCATTATGATATTTTCTCTTACACTTTTTCACTATGACGTGACACAACATCGTGGTGTGAAGAGAAGTTCCATATGAATACTGGATAATTAAGAAAACCATATATGTACCATGAATAATGGATTATTTTTTCTATATTGTGATCCTTATTAATCCCATGGGTGGAGATGGGTGTTATAGAGGCTCTTTGATGTAAGTTATACTGCTTTTCTTCATTTTTACTATGCATGTTTTCATTTTTTAGTCATGGAGATCTTAGTTTGGATATTTTAATTGATTATCCATATTATAATTATATTTATTGGGTCCCTGTGAATCCAAGATGTTTTATTATAGATTCCCATGTTATTAGATTTATGAAATCATATGGGAAATGAAGGTTTTTGTATTTTATTCCTTGTCATATTAGCATAAATATAATATGATTGGTTATTTATTTTGTGGTTTTTGTATCACAAAATATGATATAGGATATCATAATCCATAACACTATTGAATCCCACAAATTTTCACTTTTCATGGCATATAAAACCCTCCCACCGTATATTAAAATTTTGTGCATTTATTTTTAGAAAATCGATCATATTATCATAAAAAATGATATGTTGTATAGAGTTAAATATGTATACTAGAAGTGAGGGATTATATTGTAGCTTACAATTATCTATCGTAAAATATAATAGATAATATGGAATATATAATATTATGATATAACCTTAATCATAAAATGCAATCAGTGCACAAGATCTTCATCCCAATTGGTGAGACTCAAAATGTGCACCAAGATACCCAATATCAAATTCGGGTGGAGACATATTTATGGGTTACTATTGCATTACTGTAACAGGTACTATAGCAAGTACTTTTTGGTACTGTTTCAGCCGAAACTATTCATCTGTTTGGGATTTCAAGAAACCGGTTTGGTTCACGTGTCTTTCAAGGCCTTCGGGCCACCCAAATTCTTTAGGCCAGTAAGTCTTTACAGCCACCTCAAGGCCTTTGTCCCATATCAAGGCCTTCGATCCACATGAAATTATGCTTAATAGACCAGGAAGACTATATAAGGAGCAGACTCAAGATGAGGACTCAAAGTAGGTGCATGCACCAAAGTAGAGATAATGGATTTGGAAGAATGAGAGGGTATGACACTTTCCATCGGGACCATCCTGTGCTTGCATTGAAATCCTTGCCAAATAGCCATGTAAAGGTAGAGAGCTAACATCAAGATATAGACCCTGGGGAGGAGCAGTTTCAAGTAGTTATATTTTGGATGAATTCCTCTATGTCCTCTAGGCCATGTAATGTCACGAAGCCTATGGGCCATGTATGGATTCCCCTTCAACCCTTAAAAGGGGGATATCAAAAAAGGCCTTTGGGCCATTCAGAGTAAAAAATAATTAGTAAGATAAAATTTATTTTTATTTATATTCAATTATAAATTGAATTATTTCTTTATAAATTTATTTAAAATAATTATTAAAAGTAATTTTATGAATATTTATTAATTTACAAAGAGTTTATAAATTAATTGATTATAAATATTTTTAATCAATTAATAAGTTTTTATAAGAAATTTTTTAGTAAATATTCCTTAATATTAAATGTTACTATTAAAAATAACATTTTCAATTCCTTATGAATTAATAATAATTTTTTTATTAGCAATAAAAACGGTTTAATTTATAAAAAAATTTTAAATTACAAAAATATGTTAAGATATAATGTTTTTATATTTAAATTATGAATTTTTCATAAGAAATTAATTTGAATTGTTGAAATTAAATCCTTATTTTGGGAAATTATTTAAACCTCATTAAAAGATTTTTTATGATTTATTTTGACAAATGGTTTACATAATATGAAATATATGATATTTAGATTATATAAATAGTTTACATAATATAAATAGGATTAAATGATGTTTATAATTTATAAAAATATCTTATATTTAAATGAAGTTATATATAATGATTAATATTAAAATTACATATTATGAAATGAATATAAAGTGTTTAAATTCAAAATTATGTAATTTATATAATTAATGTATAAAATTATAAAGTATTTATAATTAGAAAAATTTAATCAATTTTTCATCAATGATTATTGTATATCTAAATTTATGAAGTGTTCATTTATTTAAATGTATTTCAATTATTTATTATTTATGAATATAAATTGTTTATATATTATGAATAAATGTATGATTTATTTTAAGTAATTAAACTACTTATTATAAGTTTTCAATCATTGAATTACATGTTATATACAATTACATAATATTTAGTTTTCATCTCCCCTTCCATCGATTTATAAATAAAGTTATTAACTTAAATTTAGTTATTGAATATAGTTTATATATATTATGTTTAAAAGTTATAATGAATTGGATTATATCTTGAGTAAATTATACATGGGTATAGGGACTTTGGGTTAGACTTCTTATGGTCTTGGAATCTTATGCCATTCGCTATAAAGGTGTGGGTTTTCTATCTATAGCTCTAAGCTTACTCATGTGGAGATCATAAACCTCATATAACTATAAAACTTTACATGAAATAATTATATAACTTGTGCATGATATTTATTTGGATATGTTTAAATATGTTTGGAATATATTTTTTGGTGAGTAATAAACACTATGGGTTGTGTAAAGAGTTATACATCAATATAGTTTAAATATATTGGTTTTGTGGATGAAATTTGATTCCAAAACTAAATTTTTATAAGTATGCATAAATATAAATAAATAAAATTAGATAATAAAGTGATATTAAATAAACTTCAAAATACCAAGTGTTAGACTCCTTATAAAGTAACACTCTTCAAGACCTAGATCATCCAATTGGATAGGTCATGCTATAGCTAGGTGACCCTGGATTATCTTGTGTAAGGAAATGAATTAATATGTGACCCTAGATTATCTAATTATGTAGGTAATGATATACTTGGGTTCTCTCAGATAGTATTATATAAACATGTTCTTGGAATTTTATTTGAGATACACTTGGAGGGGAAAACCTAACTATTAGGATACTAAAATGATAGATTTTGGTTTATCCACTTGATGGAATGGACAAAGAGTTATTTATTCAACTATCCAAGTGTCGTGTATGATATTATTATAATTATTCCCTTTATAAATAACTAAGTGGTGATATAAATACTATAGTATACACATTGCTTCAGGAAATATGTATCTTTTCCTACTAATAGGTCTGATTTAAAAAGGAGTAATAATATTAGTGGGATTTTATTTAATAAAATTCATTATTAAATAGTAATATAACATGATACTCAATAGATAAAATCTTTTGTTATAGATAAATAGCTTCATCATCATCAAACATAGCTTTGAGATAATTCTTATAAGAAGTATAAGATTTGTAAGAACCCCGACCATAGTATCCTAGAGTTGGTGGTTACATTATTACCCTAGCATAAGATATAAGGAATTGCATCCCAAAGCATAGAATAGTTTAGTAGTCTTGGCAAACAAGATACATAATTAAAATTCACATTTCATTTTAAAACATAAAATACATAAATAATTTCTTTTAGAAATCCATTATTACCCATAGTGTATCCCTTTATATAAAACATAAAACACTTCCTTATATCCTTGGTAAAAATGAAACATAAGAAATGGATGACCTTAAATTCTCTATAAGGGTAATTTTACAAAGTAAAAAAATTCATAAACAATACTTATATCGAAATAACTAAAACAAATGTCATTTAATCAATAACTTGATCGTAATATGGAAGGAATAAAATATGATCAAATATTTCCATATAAATAATCACATGATAATGAAACTTAACTAGGGATATTAAAATAATCGAATAATCACATGTAATATCACTAACTAATTTCATAATGATGAATAAATAATATGAGATATCTAAAACTTACTGTTAGGGGAAAGGAAAGGCCTAGGCCAAAACCCAATTTGGTTGGTCTCTTGAGACCTACCGATGCATCGAGGGGATATAGTGATCCTCGATCTTCATCTAATAATTCAAATTCATTAATCATATAGATATAAACATTAAAATTTAAAAACTATTATATTTCAATACTTTTCCCATTCAATAAACATAACCATAAACTATCTAGATTAATATGGAGAATAGTATTAAAATAGCACATGTATTGTCAAACTGATCATAAACCATCCATAAAAAGAATAAAAATGGTATCACTAAAACATATACCCCTTTTATTAATATAAAAGGTATGTTTTGTTATATTAATAAAACTACCAAAAAAATATTTTTTAAAAACATTCTTTAGAAAAATATCATTTTCATTTTGAAAAATATTTTTAAAATATTTTTCATTGAAAATCACTTTTAAAAAAAAGATTTCAGAAAGAAAAAATTAAAATAATTTTCTATGAAATAATAATTTAAACTTATAAAATAATCTTGAAAACATTTAAGTGGTCATGATATCTTGAAATTCCATTCATGTCATATACGTTAAAAAAGTTTCCTATCACTTTTTCAGTAAAATATGGGCGGGTATTTCTTTAAAAAAAGATAAAGACATTACTTTTAAAAAAAATTAAAGAGTAAGAATGGATAAAATTTATGTTAATGGATAATTTTTAAAAGATTAAAATATTTTTGAAAATATTTTTTGAAAACATAGTCTTAGAAGAAAACATATTTCCAATTGAAGAGGGAAATTATGTCGGCTTTTTTGAAAAAAAAAAATCTAAAATGTTTTAAGTAGCAAAGAGTAGGAAATGGTAATATTATATGAAAGAGTTCATTAATAACTATAGTATATGAAAATTTAAGGGTATATTAGTAAATATTAATTTAATTTCTTTTAACTAATATTCAAGAATAAATAATCTTGATTAAAATAAGATTTTGATATAAACCCTTAAAATGATCAAAACGTTGAAGTGAGAATTAATAAATAAATAAATTATGTGTATCAAATATAAATATACTTAAAAAGTGGAAATAAAAATTAATATAATCAAAATTCATTACATAGATAATCTTATCATGACATAATCAACAAAATATAAGTTTAATCCAATGAGTGGAAATTGAGTTTACAAATACCTTACATTTCCCTTTCCTTTAATTGAACATGATTTAACCTCATGTATAATGGTTTAATGTATCTTATATTTTTATAAAATAACTATATTAATATTTATTATATCATATATAGTACTCTTATATCATATTATCACCATTTAGTTAATAATATTTCAATATTTTCATTGTTTCTAGTCCCATTTTCCTTGTTTTTTCATGCTGGTTTTGTCTCGAAAGTCATAGTATTACTTTGTATATAGATAAAAAATATTTAATATTATATTAATTATATAAATATAATATTTAATTATTAAATACATTTTTAGAACCATTTATAATGTTGGATATGGAAAATCAATTGCATCTCTTCGTGGAGATAGTAAGTCGTATATTCGCACGAGTAATGATATCATTTATAAATGGTTGAATAGGTAAGGAATTGGATGGTATATTAAATTTTTAGAATAAATATAATGTCATAATTATTATATATATCCATTATTTCCCTCATTATAATCTTCCAAGTAATGTGGTTATGAAAATTGAATTACAGCGTTACGTAGAGATGGGAAGCCATAGGTACGCATGTACGGTGATTTTGTTTTTCATAGGATGGATAAAAGGTAGAATATATTTGTTTCATAATCATAATAAAATCTCAGTATATATATAATACTAGATATATTATATTAGTAAAGAAAAAAACTCATGAATATGTAGTAGAAAAATAAATGAACTTGAAAGATTTGGTAAAGATGGTTGCCTCTTCTTTGGAGAACATCTTTTAGATGTCTTATTATGGACACTAGTGTTCATCTTTAGAGAAGACCCAAATCTCCTAAAATTGTATAAGGAGGTAGGGAAGAGATATTTTCAAGGTTTTTCTAGATTTATGACTCAATGTGGTGTGGATAATTGAAGGGAGGAGTTCCCTTTTATAATTACGGTGAAGGGTACTTTATGAAATTTCTTAAAATGTTAATATAATATAAAATAATTTTCAATCAAAAATGGACAGAAACTTATTATTTTAAAATTTAATATTATTATGGGTTTAAATAGTCTCATACAATAAAAGTTGGATAATTTTTAACTAAATTTACACCTTTACATTTTGGTTTTAACCCTTATTTAACGTTTATAACTCTTAACGTGACATTAAGGATTTTTACTCTTTAAGGGTTGATATATTTACTATAAAACTTCAAAATCCACATAAATGGATAATGAATAAAATTTTAAACACCATCCCAATAATTTTTTTGAATTTAATATTTTTATGAATGTTATATCATTTAATAAAATATTATTTATTTTAAAATACCATTATGGTCAATTTTAACATTATTTATTAATTTAACTTTAATAAAATAAATGAAACATGATAACATCAAAACAATATTTTAATACATCAATAATATATCAATGTAACTTATAAAATTCATGTATGACATTAATGATATTAAATAATATTTATTTTAACATTTTTAATATCATTTATTTTATTTTTCCTTTAATTTAATAATTACTTCATCATTGTTGTGTAATTATTTAAGGTAATTATTTATTCATTGAAAATTAAAAATAAATTATCATGATTTTGATAAATTTTTTAGATTTATAAATACTATTTATAATAAAAGATATATTATGTATAATACCATATTAAAAATTTTATAGTTATTAAAATCATTAATGTGACGTCTTTGAGTTTTCTTTAAATAAAATATTGTAAACATCATAATCTCATTAAAATGAACATATATGGTCATTTAACTGAAAATTATATGGTTATGGATGAAAATTTCTCATCCAATAATTTTTTTTAAAGTTTTAGGGTTGGTTTATAATTCTTTTAATTTTATTTTTAACCTATATTTTCCAATATACACTTTACTGTGCTAATGAAAATTATCAAGGTTACTATTCATATTTTCCTAAAATAAAAGGTACCTATTTACTAATTTAAGACCTTATGAATAAAAATATTTCATCAATTTTATAAAATTAAAAATATATATTTTTATAATTTAATTTAAAATTAATCCTGTCAAACACAATGAAAAACATTTTTCTTGAAAAATTCATTTTTAAGCCTAAAAATGTTCTTTTACCAAAATGAGGTATAAGGATTATTTAAAATGTATTATATTAGATTATTTAAAACTATATAATATATAAGTTACATTTATATAAAATTAAAATCATAAATTTACTTTTAAATATAAATAAAATGACTATTTTACACACATCAGTATTTTCATTGTTCATTGGAAAATAAATCTTATCAAAGAATTCAAAAAAATAACCATAATTTAATTTTAATATATATATTTAAAAAATTATATTAGTTTTATTTAATAAAATTTATTTATTTTCTTCCTATTTATTATATTATTTACTCATAAAAAGCAAGAAAATATATTTTTCGAAGAATAAAATGAATTTTCTAAAAATTAAAAGCTTATTCAAAAGGATTTTAATTACTAAATTAAAAATTAGTGGTAAATTATATATTTAATAATTTGGTTAATAATATCAATTCCCTCCAATTTAGAGTCTAGGTTTTAATAATATTTTATTTTTTGTTTCAGTTGGGTGTTGTGTGCAACAAAATCCATTGAATAGGTTGAATTTAAAAAGATAGATACCATAAGATATTAGGGTGTTATATTCTCCCATCCTTAAATAAATTTTATCCTATAAATTTGAAGTTTCACTAAAAAAAATAAAAGTTTTATACTTGAAAATTCCTTGGTGGGAAACCCACATCGTAAATAGGGTTAATCAATCATCCTCTTAAAAAGAGGGAAAGGGAAATGAAAAGTTCGCCAAAAAATTAGGATTTGGAATAGAAGAAAATTAATAGGAATTAAATATATGAACTTGTAAAAGAAATAAAACTATCATTTTATAATGTAGAGTTATAAATAACATGTTTATTAGATATTTAACCATCACAAAATGGTAAATTCATTATGGGTTAAAAGACCATTGACTTCATAAGAGGAAGAATAATTGGATAACATTTTTGTTATAAAAAAACCTTTTCCAAGAGTTGAGGGATTATTTTAATATCTTGATAATCACTTTATAAAATAAACATACTTTATTTATTTTCATGTCATAATAATAATATTATCCTATGTTTGTACTTTGATCTATTTTCACTTCATCTATTATTCTAGGAAATGGTTGTTCAAGATAAATTTTTTATGCCTGAAATACTTTGATGAATCATAAGAGCTAAAATTTATTCCTTTATCCTTTAAATGTTTACATAAATAAACAATTTTATCACTTTTCATCAACTGAAAAGAATATCCATATTTAAAATTAATCCATTTTATAAGTAGTTAATCTTAAGACTAGTATAAAATATTTCTATCCAAATTTAGATTCCAAAAATTTATATGAAAGGTCACTAAATTTGAAAAAACAACTTAACATAAGATTTTCCCCAACCAACATAATGTATCTTTTATTGTCTCATACTAAATATATGAATAACTTAATCACCTTTAACCCTTAATGAAAACATGTATTCTTCCAAAAATATAATCTTAGGTTGTTGAATATATTACTTAAATCCAAACATCTAATAATCCCAACAATGATAACATAAACCATAAAATCAATTACCATATTCATGGTCACAAATACTATCCAATAAACATTTATTTATCATTATTATCTCAAAATAAATCACATATTAAGGTTATCTTTCACAAATCATGTGTTTTGAAAATGATCAAATTTCCATACATTCACTTCTCTTGGTTATAGGTATTATTCATCACAAGCTTTCAAATCCTTAAATTATAAGTACAACGGTATAATAATTTTATGTCTAAATTTTTTTTATAAAGAGAATATCACTGATAAAATACTTTAATAACATAATTCTTGAGTCCAAACTAAAAAAAATAATCATTCCACTACACTCGTAAACCATTATCTAGAACTTATCCTCTTATTCCTCAATACCTCTTTACTTTAATATGTCAACATCCTTTATATAACCATTACTTGTAAATACTTTATGATTTACTTCATCATATTTTCCCTTAGGACATCGATTTTATTAATTCTTATACTTATCAAATTTAAAACATTCAACCATCTTCAATACCTTAGGTAGACTATTTTTCCAAACTTTTCATTTTTCCTTAGAAATTATTTGTTTTATATTCTTCTTTTCCACTCTCAAAACATATTACTATTCCTATAAAATATTAAATTGGGTGTTTATTCTCACATTATAAATATATAGGAAACTAAATCTTTTTTTCTCCATAATCACCTCCACCTAATCTCTCAGTAGAGTCTATCCTGCTTTTCTTTGGGGATTCTGATAGTTGGTGAAGGTGCATATTCTTAATCAAATATTGTGACAACACAATATACTTTACTCTAATAATATTCCCATTTGGTTTCTCATCATCACATTTTATATCAGATTCAATGTTAATCCAATTCCTTCTAGTTCCATCCATTGACTAAAACTAACATCACAGTGTGATAACACTAATCATAGTGGTAAATCACATAATCATGAAGAATCATTTATAGGATGTCTAAATAATGACACTTTCTTAATATATGAATCCTTAGTCTTAACCTAGGTTATATAATATCATTATGAAATATATAGGATATTATCATATACTTATATTTAATTACAATGTCAGTCATAGGGTTATATTTTCATATCCTTGAATTCCTAAATCTAGTTACCAAGTTTTCTACTAAACCTTCTCTAATAAAAACTATAAGAACACCTACCCAAGTATCCCAGAGTTTTTGGTTACATTATTTCATTGGAGTAAGATACAAATGATTTAATACCAAAGGATCGAATATTTTATTAGTCTTGGTAAACTAGATACATACTCGAAATTCACATTTCATTTTAAAACATAAAAAACAAAAGTAATTTCTTTGAGAATTTCATATTCCTCTTCATGTATATAGTCATATCAATCATAAAAAAATCATTGTATCCTGGTGAAAAATTAAACATAATAAATGGGTTAGCTCTAATTCTCAATAATGTTAAGATTATAGTGGAAAATAATGCATAAGAAATATGGAAATGTAAATAACTAAAAGACATTCCATTTAATCAATTACTTGAGAAAAATATGATAGGAATAAAATATGATCAAATATTTATATATAAATAATTACATGATAATTAAACTTAAACAAGGATATTTATATAATCGAATAATCACGTGTAATATAACTAACATAATTAAAAATTATGGAATACATAATTCGGGACATCTGAAACATATCATTGAGTTCTCAACCATGACATCTAAAAATAAATGGGTAAGGCCTCAACCAAAACTCAATCTAGTTTTTCTCATGATACCTACTGATGTATCTAGGGGATATAAAGATCTCCTCCCATACCTTACTAAGTCTAATGAATTCATTATATAATCATAAAAATTCTTATTGAAAAACTAGCATATGAAATGTGAATACTTTACCCAATCAATAAACACAACCATAAACCATCCAGAGTAATATGGAGAATGGTATCAAAATAGCACATCCACAGTAAAAATTATCATAACCCATCTATATAAATAATAAGGATGGAATAAATACAATATATACCAATTAGATTAAGAATAATTATTTTTCATAATTGGTGAATAGAAATACCATAAAAATATATTTAAAAAACATTCTTGAGTAAAATACCCTTTTCATTTTGAAAAAAAAAATTAAAATCCTTTTCTTTGAAAATAAATTTTAAAATGATAAAATTTCAGAAATCATTTTGAAAATAATTTTTCTTTTAAAATAACCTTTAAACATTATAAAATAATCTTTAAAAAAATTTAGTGGTCATGATGGATGGAAATTTCATTCATGTTATTCTCATTAAAACAAAATTTCATTTCACTATTTTAGTAATATCCAAATAGACATTATTTTGAAACAAAAAACAAAAATATTCCTTTGAAAATAATTTTTAAAGAGTAAAAATGGATGAAAATTTATTTAATAAATCATTTTTAAAAGGTTAAAAAAATTTGAAAAAAATTAAAAAACATGGTTTGGGAAGAAAACATACTTCCTACCAAAGAGAGAAATGAAGTTGTATTTTCTTGAAAACAGTTTCTAAAACATTTTTAGTACGAAATATTGGTAAAATAGTGATATTACAAGAAATATTTAATTAATAAACATATTATAATAAAAATTATGGTTTTATTGGAACATAGTCATGTAATTTTATTTCAAATGATATTCAAGAATATACATTCTCAATTAAAATGGGATTGTAAAATAAACACTTAAAATTATCATAACATTGATGTAAGAATTAATAAATGAATAAATTTTATGTTTCGACTATAAATTCACATAAAATTTTATAAATAAAACATAATATAATCAAAATGCATTACACACATAATCTTATATTGACATAATCAATGAAGTAGAAGTTTAACCCAATGAGTGGAAATTGAGTTAATAAATCTCTTACCTTTAACTTTCATTTAAGTGAACATAATTTAACCTCTTTTATAATCATTTAAATAATGTTATTAACTTTTAAAATAACCATATTCATATTTATTATATCATATGATATCCTCTTATATCATATTATCACCCATTTTTAATAATATTTCATTATTTTCACTATTTCGGGTGTTATTTTCCTTATTTTCTCAAGCTTGTTTTGTCTTGAAAGTATCAGTTCTATTAAAAATGATATTTATTAAAAATATATGGTATTATATTAATATTATCAACATAATATCAAACTATTATGTTTATTTTTAAAACCAATTTTTAATTTTGAATATGAAAAATTAATCGCATCGCTTTGTGGGGACGGTAAGTCATACATTCGCACGAGGGATGATTTCATTTCTAAATGGTTTGAAGTGCAATGAAGTGGGTGGTGTATTAATTAAAAAAATCAATATAATTTAATAATTATAATATTTATCCATTATTTATATCATTATAACCATCCATGTAAAGTGGTTGTGATAAATAAATTACACTGCTACGTGAAGACAGTAAGATGTATGTACGCACGTGCGGTGCTTTTGTTTTTCATAGGTTGGATAAAACATAGAATATTTTTGTTTCATAATCATAATAATATATATGTATATATATTCAACTGTATTTATTTTTTTAGGTTGGAAAAAACACATTAATAAAAAGTATAAAAAGAAATAAACATGAAAGAGTTGGTAAAGATGGTTAACTCTTCTTCAAAGAAGTTCCTATAGATCTCTTCTTAGGGACACTTGCATTGGTGTTTTGAGAAGAAAAGTACCTAAATAACTTGTATAATGAAATTACTTATGTTAAATGGGTAGTATTTGGTTGATATATATGGCTAAATTTTGTGTGTATAATTAAAGGAAGGGGTTACCATTTATAATTATGATGAGGGTCACTTTAGGAATTTCTTAAAATATAAATTTAATATAAATTAGTTTTTAAGTCCAAATGGATCAAAAATTATTAATTTATAAGATAATATTATTATGGTTCTAAATCCCCTCATACAATTAAATTAAGATATTTTTTGACTAAATTTATATACTTATATTTTGTTTTTAACCCTTACTCAACCACTTTAACTCTTATAGTGACAACATGGATTTTTACTCTTTAAGGATTAATATAGTTTCTATAAGATCCCAAACGACTCATAAATGGATCACGGGTGACATATTAAACCTTATTACGATCATCTCTTGTAATTAAATATTTGTAATAAATTTATATCATCTAATAAAATATTATTTATTTTTAAAATATCATTAATGTCAATTTTGAATCAATTTATTACATAGAAATTAATAAAATAAATTAAACAAGATAGCTTTAAAAGTAATATTTTAATACATCCCTAATATGTCATGTTAATATATAAAATTTTTGGATGACATTATTTATCTAAAATTATATTTATTTTAATATTTTTATTATCATTCATTTGATTTTTCCCATTAATTGAATAATTACTTCATCATCTTTGTGTAATTATTTAAGTTAATTATTTATTCACTAAAATTTTAAAAAAAACTAACATGATATAGATAAATCTTTCATATTTTAAAATACTATTTATATATGAATATATCTTCTAGATAACACCATATTAAAAATATTATAGTTTTTAAAATCATGAATGTGGCATCTTTGAATTTCCTTTAAATAAAGTATTATAAACATCATGATCTCATTCAAATGGCCATAAATGGTCCAATAAAAAACCTTAAATTATTATGGATGAAAATATATCATCCAAAAAAAATTATCATGTTTTAGTTCCGTATTATAATCCTTATCATTTTATTTTTATCCTATATTACTCAATCTACCCTTTACAATGGTAACAAAAATTACAAATGTTACTATTCATATTTACCAAAAATAAAAGGGAAATATTTAATAAATTTATAAATTACGAATAAAATTTTAGGATCCATTTTTTAAAATTAAAAATATTTAATTATTATAATTTAATTTAAAATTAATCCAACAAAATGCAACAAAAAACTATTTTCTTGAAAAATGAATTATTAAGCTTAAAAATGTATTTACACCAAAATGTGGCATAAAAATAAATTAAAACGTAGTTAATTAGATTATATCAAAATAAATAATATTAAATTTACCATTAGATAAAATTAAAATCATAAATGTTCTTTTAGATATAAATTAAATGACAATTTTATAAAAATCGGTATTTTCACTATTCACTAGAAAATTAATCTTCTCAAAAAATTCCCAAAAATTCACCATCATTTAATTTTAATATACTCATTGAAAAAATTATATTCATTTAATATAATATAATTTATAGACGTTCCATAAATTATTTATAACATTTTCTCATAAAAATAAAGAAATCCATTTTGAAGAAAACGTATTGTTTTAAGAATAAAATGATTTTATAAACAATGCAGTGCTTATTCACATAGAATTTGATTACTATATTAAAAATTTGTATGATAATTATATATTTCATATATTTTTTAATAGTATTCATTTCATCCAATTTAATAGTTAGGTTATAATCATATTTCACTGTTTGTTTAAGCTTGGTGTTGTGTGCAACATAAGCTATCAAAGAGGTTAAATTTAAAAAGATAAATACGATAAAATCTTAGGATGTAACAATATTAATGTAAGAAAATTAAAATATTGGTAACTAAAGAAGAGTTTTTATGTATTGGTAAATTCTATATGTTAGAGTGACCCCTTTTTAAGTAAACAAGTATTGAATTTATTCGACATGGGAATCTAGATTCTTATGATATTAATTTAAAGATTAAATTAATGTTTTAATGTAATTCGATAAAAAATAACCTGAATGTTTTTAGTCACACATGCTCAATATTATTGGGAATATTAATTTTACTCAATATGATTGATTATTCTAATGACATGGTGAGACTAGAGATTTCTTTAAGGCTTATTATGGATAAATAATTCATTCTATCTTCATCTATGAAAATATTCCAATAATATTAATAAATTTAAGAAAAAAAATTCCAATATTCTCAAAATTTTGAGAAGAAATGAATAATCAATATTATTTCCTGGTTCATGTGTTTTATGGGTAGTAAAATAGGGTAAAATTTTAAACCATAAGAATAAAAGTCAGTTATAGAGTCCAATCATGTCTTTTAAATCATAAAAAAGAGATTATTGAATCATAAAGGTGTTATTAGGAAAAAAGAGTAATGATTATATGTGATGGAATTGTTTTGAATGTTTAAATGAGTTTGAGAAACTCCATGGAATGTCTATTTCAAGTATCGGTGATATAAAATTTAATTCTTTGGTTTTAAAGAATATGTGATTTAGAATTTATATTTTACAAGTGTTGTAAATATACACTTTTTCATAATCAAGGCAACTGATAGAGCTTATTGTTTTCATTAAAATTATGAATAAAATGGTTTTTATACCAAATATTTTAATGTAAAGTATTTTATCTAAATATGATGAATCATAAATTAATGTGTACCTTTATTTCATTTCTCTGATGTGATAAGAGAATTTTTTTCATTAACAAATATTTTTTGTGAAAAAAAATAATATGATTAATTATATACACATGGTTTATTACACATTATATTATATAATATGTTTTAAAAATAATAAAATGATAAAAAATTATCTAGGATAAAGTTTCAATATATATATTTGTTAAAATATGTGGGAATACATTCTCATAACACATCAGTGGATTTTTTTAATGAATAAATTCATCTTTTTATGGTAAATTCTCTAAACACATAGAATTATTTATATAACATAGATATAATAGTTTATTTATTTAATATTCCTGTTTAATTAAATTCAATTTATTTCTAAAACAAGAAGGATTTTATATATCTCAGTAATATATTCCCAAGAGAATATAGTGTCCAACAATTGTGAGGGAGTATGTTTGAACATAGAGAAGTTAAAAGTTAAAAAAATAAATGGTTAAAAAAGTATAATAATTAATTTGTTTTTCACATAATATCATAAGGATTTTAGTTTATTTTGTGGTAATGAAAAAAATTGAAAATTTTAAATTTAGTTATCATGAGAAAGTAAATAACACTATTTTCTAAAGAATTGTTCCAGTTAAAATTCAAAGTTATTTTCACTTAATATCCTAAATATTTTAGGGTGTGGTTGTAAAATTAAAATGTAAATAGTTTTATTTGGTCACCATGATAAAGTAAATTTCACTTTATCCTAAATTGGTTTTGGATTATTGGTACTGGGGTCACAATGTAAGTGGATAGACTAGAGTTTTAAAAATTTTGTCAATGTGGTGATATAAAAATGATGTTCTCAGTGATTTATAGCCAGGAAAATAACCCGAGGATCCCACATGAAATAATTGTATCCCAAAAATTAAATCAAACAATTACCACATAGAATTTGGAGATGGTGGTCAATATTTATCATCATCGGTGACCACTTATTTATGGAACCAACATTGGACCCCTCTGTATCATTATAAAATGTATTAAAAGTTATTGGATATACCAATAATTGATATATGAGTTCTTTAATGGAGATTCAATAACATCCTAATGATTACCTCTAATTAATTCCTTCAATACACAAGAGAAAGCAAGGTTTGATTCTTGAAATGGGTTTCTTATCTCTCTAGTATGAGGGAGAGATGATAGAGGTGATCTCAAATTTGAGTAGATGATTTTTCATTAAAGTAGGGCTTCATATTTCTTAAATTCTGAAGTAAAAAAACATCCAGAAATGAATCCACGTCACTTAAATATATATTACCCACTAAATATGCCATAAATTGAATCTTATGACCTATTAATGGTGTCATAACCATTATTTACATTTTTATCACTTACATTAAACCTAATAAATATATTACATGATAAATTTGATCCACTAACTTAACTCATTACTTTTTAAAATATTTAATGAACCATAAATAGTAAAATAATATTCATTCATTAAATATTTTTCCATGTATTAACTTTAATACTTGTAAATACATTAAATAAATAAATTTAACTCCCATTATTATATACTCAAATATAAATTAATTCATTTATTTCTTAGTGATCATTTAAACTTATACATCTCACAAACCCCATGGTGGGTCCCGCCATGTCCTATACTTCTATTCATTAGAATATACTAGACTTTTAAAGATGCTAACTGTGTTAACCTATATTCCCATATCTTGATAGCAATTATTATTAATCATAGACTAATAGTGGAGTCTAGAAACCCATCAAGGTCCCTAAAGAGGTAAGGTGTAGTTATAGAAACAGTAACATTTCCTATAAATACACACTATGCAATATAATCAATTTTTATCATTATATCTCATAATATAGGATGCACACTCTGTTCCATCATCCTTTCTTGATTTATTATTTATTGAACTTACTGGATTGACTTGCATTCTTCTACCATGTCCTTAGATTTAGTAAATTAACTGCCATCTTGAACAACTGGGCTTGAGATATCACTTCCTCTCATAAGTAAAGAATCCCATATTGATAATTCAATCAATGTCATACCACCAATGATGCACCCAATGCAATATACCTTTACATGAAATAAATATACTAGTTTTCATATTATATCAAAGTATGTAATCAAATGGTACATACTAAAAAATAATCACAAGTCAAGAGAACAATCTACATGTTGATAGATAGGAACTACTAATAAATCCATAAATATGTGGTGTTTCTATTGGTGGTTTAGTACATATGATCTCATATACTTGAGATCATTAAGTCAAAAAGTTATGAGAAGAAGTCTTAATGTTTATAATCCTTCAGAACCTGAGAGTCAAACATCATCTATGTCTAATCATCATGATGTGTTTAGACCGCAGGATAGGTATTTGATATTATTTTCTTGGTATCTTGGGGTTCTAATTTTATCCTAGGAACTATTATAACCTTTTGATATGATATGTAATATAAGTAAATTTCTATGAATATAGTGGATGCCGAAGTATCAACATTATTATGGTAATATAAACACAACTACAAATAAAACTGTAAACTTGTAATGATAATCAAAGTGCTAAAAGGATATGTGTCTAGGGAAACCACTCACAAAAATCTAAATTTCACTAGATAGAACTTATAAAAATACTAAATCCATTATTTTTAACATGATAATCATTATCATATTCAAATATGTCTTCATTCAGTGGTTCTTCCATGTTAACCTTTTTGGATACTATATTGACTGTGTCTTCACCACTATGAGTAAAATTCCCCAAGATATGAAACTTATGAAGTATATGTTTTATCCTACATTGTAACCTAGGATCCTTGGATAGTTCCACTACAGTAATATTATCATTCTAAACTAGAATAGGGTCTTCACTACTAGGTACAACACCAATATCTAAAATAATGTTTCATATCCATACTACCTCCTTAGCTGCATTAGAATCAACTATATACTAGGATTCTACTATATAATTGGCAACCACATGTTTATTAGAGCTTCTCCAACTCATTGAACCACCATTCAAGTAAAATATCTAGCCTGGTTATGATTTTAGATCATCATGATCTATATATAAACTAGCATCAATGTATCCTCTCACTATTAGTTACTCGTCTCCTTAATACACTAGGAACATATCCTTTTTAGGTCTCAAGTACTTCCAGATAGGTTTTATAGCTACCTAATGTAGCTCCCCTGGAGTTTCTTGATATATTCTCACCATGATTAAAGGAAAGTAAACATAAAACCTAGTACATAGCATAGAATACAAGATATGTCCTGCTGCTAAATCAAAAGGGATTCTACTCATATTTTTAATCTCCTCTAGTATTTGTGGACACATTTTCTTAGAGAGATTGATACCATGTGACCTTGGAAAAAACCTCTCTTTGATTGTTACATACTATTCCTTTTGAGTACCTTATCATTATATATACTTTGACTTGGCCCAATATTTTTCTAAGATATATCTCAATAGATTTTGGTCCATAGAATATATATTGATTCACCTAATTCTTTCATTGAGAATAATTAATCGAAGAAATATTTAAGTGATTGTAATACTTTCCCTTTTTTCCCATAATTAATATATCAGAAAATATTACACTAGTAAAATTATGTCATTTTCACTAACCTTCTTATAACCACATGGATTGATTTTGTTCTTTATGAAACCAAATTCTCGTATAGCCTTACCAAAATGGACATTCTGTGATCATATTGTATGCTTCAACCCATAAATTGATTTATGCATCTTGAATACTTTATTAGAACTATTTTACTTAATGAACCCTTTAGGTTGAGTTATATGGACATCTTCAACCATCTTCTAATTTCAAAAAGTAGTTTTGACGTCCTTTTTTCAAATTTCATTATCATACAAGGTTGTTATTGCAAGTAATATTCCTATGGATTTCAATATCATAATGGGTGATAAGGTTTAATCATATTATATCTCTCAATATTTACTGAAACCCTTTAAAACCTATCATAAATTATAAGTATTTAATTTACCATCCATGTTAATAATTTTCTTGGATACCCATTTTCACCAAATGGGTTTTACATCAACTTGAGGTTCTACCAAAATACAAAGTTAATTTTGATACATTTACTCTATATCATAATTTTTGGATTCTTTCTATTTAGAAGTATCATTTCCATATATTGATTCCTTGTTGGTTAGAGGTCCATAATTATTTGGATTAATTTTTCACCTAAATCAATTACAAGAAAAACATATCACTCAAGTTCTCTAACCTATTAAGTAGACCAACACAGTACTTGTCTCTTAGGAACATCTTTGCAAGATCTAATCTTTTTTCAAGTATGTTACTCTTTAATTTTTTGTTTGATCCTCTTTAAGTTTTTTAATAAAACCTCATTCTTGGCTTAAAGTGATGTTTTAGAGGTTTTGGGGGGCTCAAAAGAGGTGGGATAGTGGAATTCTAGAGGTTTCATACAATATTAGAGATGATACGGTGCCGCAAACTCACTAATGGGATACCCAAGAGCTTAGTAATCATATAGAAGTCTAATCAGCTAGTTAGTGAGACCCACTGGTTAGCCAGTGGGGTCCCATAATCTAGTTGGTGGGGTCTCTAGCCATGCAGTCACACTAGAAGACACCACCGGCTAGCCGATGGTGCCCCCATCCAGATAGTGGTGTTGGGCTGGGCTAAGGTAAGAAGGGGTATAATATTATTTTCTACCCCCATAACCCCTATTTAAAAAAAACATTAACCCATGTTTGATCAAAATTTGTGATTTATGAATGGGAAGGTTTCTCAAAGTCTCATAGTGCTTCTCCAACACCTTTTCTTGGTTCTTAGATCCCTGATTTGTTTCAGAAAACTTGAATCGATAAGTCTCGCTCATTTTTTTTGATTTCCACTTGCTTCTTGTAAGAATAATCTTCTTCCATCATTGTTGGAATTTAAAAATAATTATTCATATCGGATCATAGTAGGATTTTTTTTATCTAGAAATTTTACCCTAGTAGTTTATTCTTCATTGATTGATGTGGGTGGTCTAAAACAACTCTCTAAGGTATTTTTTGTTTCTCTAGTATGTGTAACTTATAAGATCATGTCAGAACTTCATTTACATGAACTTTATTAATTTAAATTGTCTAATTATTCATTATTAAACCTCTCATGGATCTCATTGGGTCTATTGGGATTGAGACTTGGAATTTTGACCACCCAAGAGGTGTTCCTACCCTTGACCCTAGTTCGAAACTTATAACGTATAAACCGTGATCCCTATATTGAAATTGGGATTTATTATGAAATTATTAATGGGGTGTCTTAACTTTTTTATTGACTTAGCTTATAAAATGGTTTAATTGTATTTTTAAAGAATCACTTGGTATGTAAGTGGTTAAATGGAATGGAATTGGAATTAGTATGACAACATGATGGTTTAATGTAATAATTGATATGTCAAATGGTTATTGGGAATTAAATGGAATTTTAAGTGGTATTTTTTATAATTATTATGATAATTGGTAACTTGGAATAAAACTAGAAAATTATATTAAGTGGGACAATGGAATTTAATGGATTGGAAAGATAGTTGGTAATTAGTATGAATTAACCAATTTTCCATATGTTAACAGGTTTTGTATGTTTGGTATTCTGGTGATCTTGGATCCTATTTGAATTTATGTTTGAATTATAAAATTAGTAATGGAATGGGAGTTCACATAAGTTTTGATGTTCTCTTAGTATATAAGTGACTCTATCAAGGAAATTAGCATTGGGATCCATGATTATTTTTCCCTTAGTATAGTCTTATTCCATGGGAACACCTAAGAGTCTCTATCATATGAATTCTAATAGTGTCCAATAATTTTAAAATGTATCACTTGACCATTTCATGGTCTTATTCCCTTAGAACATGTAAACAAATTATAGATTGGGAATTCATATAGAGTCTAGTATTACATGGTTACCCGATGCATGAGGGTGAGATACACTGATATTTGATATACAATGTGGGTTATTCAACATAGTAGAAGAATCTTATAATGGAAAGATATGTTTAGATTCATTCTAAATTAGGTATTAGATGACCCAAAGTGATAACCTAGAATTTAAGGGTTATTGGGTTATTTTTTTCTATGTTAATTTATGAATTTATTTATTTATTTATAGTATTGTTCCATGTAATAATATTTAAATTTGGTTTATTATACATTATGTGTGTCATCCTACTGTTTTTTCCTCATACCATGATAGGGTTATTGTTTGGAACCTAAGTAGATTTCATGGATACAGGTCTAGACATGGTAAAGGGGCCCTGTTCTTGATTGATTTACCTACTTTATGGGATTAGTACTTGTAGTTGAGATTAAGAGTGGGATTTGGGAATAGTTTTTGGAGTCTTTATTTTTTTCTTTTAGGTGGACAATTTTTTGATATTTAGTTAAAATTCAGTATGAGGTGACATGGTTTATTATATTTGGGTTGAATTAGTTTTTTTATACGATATTGATATTGTATGTTTTGATTTGTATATATTATTTCTATTGTGATTTCTACTCTATTCTATAGGGTATTTTCTCCCCACTATATTTCATAGACCCTAACTGCTATTCAGTAGCCTCTACAGTATGGGGAGGTTTTCCTGAGGTCACATAGCATCCCATCTTGATCATGTGAGTGGGAACCAATCTGGGGACATATCAAAGTGGTATCATAGCTCATGAATTTTCTATTTCTTTTCCATTTGGGGAAGGTATACAAGAGACTATTTTGTTTCATGGCTTGGAAAAAATATCTTTCAAGGGAGTAGCTAACCCATGTGTGGAAGAAAACCCACATTCCCAGGGATATGATTACTATTCTTTATGTTTTATTATTACAGTTGTGATAATATTTCACCATAGGTGATACACTTATTGTGTAATGTTACTATTTTATGATATTTTTCTTGTTGTATGGTGCAAAACAAGGTGTGTATGCTTTTATCATTGAAGGAATGTAAGGAAATATGTTGACAAGAATTATTCATGCTAGGGAAATATTTAATTCATATGATAAATATTCCTATCTAAATTGTAAAATTTAATCCCATGACATATTAGATAAAAAAGGAATAAATGTAATTGATATAACATGTTGTTTCACTTGTTAATCCAAGTTGTGGGGTAACATTGTATTTGTGGTTCTCTATTTTCATCTTTTCATTCTAAGTTGATCTTGGTATATATCTTGTGATGCAAGGAGTTTGTTAAGCCTTGAAGATAAAATAAATTTTTGTTGTCTTTGAGTTCAGTGTCAAGAGAGTGGTAATCGGCATACACATCATAGAGTTAAGCCATAATTTCCTATGTCTTAGAGAAACCAAATATAAGATCAGCTTCACGATAGTTTTCTACAAGTCATGTGATCCATGTAGATGGAGACTACTTGCACTATGACTTTAATTTATGATCTATCCAAAGAGTTATATTTATAGCACTCTCCCATATTCACTAGTGAGGGAGGACCTTAAATGATTAAGTTCTGGATTAAGTCCATCCAAATAATCTTCAAGCACCTAGAGACACCCATAGAAAGGATGGTAAATATTTCTATTTATATTCTTTGAGGACCAACCAATAATTAGTGGGATGAAATAGAGTAATAAAAATAGAAATATAATATAACCTCAAAGTACTTTGAGGTGAAATTTCTAAGTCACTTTTATTTAGAGATTCTAAGGGATTAAAGGTATTGGGATTTCATGCACCTAAAGCTAAGGATCATTTCAGTGGTAAACTACACTGGAAATTTTACTGGCCTTTAAAATTTTTCCCCATCTTAGGAAATAAATGATATATCTAGGTTTAAGTACTCATAAAATGGAATTTTTTATGAGATAAATTCACAGGTGAACATATTTAATATGAAAAACTTCTCTGATGTGATGAATAAAGCACTCGTCATAGAAGGGAGCCTGAAGGAGGCCCTGAGTGGATGGATGGTATTCTTAGTATAATGATCAAGGAGTTATTCATTAGGATAAAAGAACCATCACTATGAGAATTTCTACCAATATAGTGGAGTTCAGATAAACTAGGGCAGTGGAAAGTTGTCTTAGGACTGCGGCTAAGGGTAGTTCTTTGAGTATGGTATGTTTTTTCGTAAGTGATTCTAGTGTCCTTTCCCTGCTATGGATTATCACACTTGGGGTATGTTGGTCCATTATAATAGGTTATAAATAAACCCACTTCATTCATACAATGATAGAGGATTATGGAAGGCACAGGAGTCTAAAAAGAACTCAGGTAATCCTTAGTAAACAGGTAGTTATAGTTTCACCAGTCACTCAGGAAAGGGTAGCGGACATGGTTCCCTAAAAAAGGAATGGTAGTATTAGATGGAAGTAGAATTTTAGGGGAGTCAGACTGGAGCATAATACATAGTATAAAGTCATTTGCATTCTATACCGTTAACTCTATCCGTTTGGATTCCATTGTAAGTGGTATAATTACTTTGTAATCAACCATTTCATTAATTTTTTTTATAAAGGGGAATAACATTCCTTTATATCTACTCAATTTTTTATGGATTTGTTTTGGTTCTAGAAATATTTAATGAAGTTATCACGATCACCACACCATTTGGAGGGGTGTCATAGGGTATCATATGTTGTAATGAGTGTTCTCTCAAAATTAGATGTTATTGATTCCTTTGGTATCTATTTGTGATGAAAATGGAAGGATTTTACTTTATTCTAGGAGTGGATTGGATATTTTGGTAAGAGGCTCATATCGACTGTTATTTTAGGATAGTTTCTTTTTTATCTCTATAATAATGTGGTTATATCCATCATGATGAATGGGGTCTTCAAGATAGTCATGTAGGATAAATTTATTGCAGATTAGATTGTCTTATATCCGAGTTAACAATCCTTGTTTTGGATTATGTTTATTTATAGTATATTTCTTTTTATTAAGTATGGGGACCAATTTTAGAATGTCTTTCATGAAGGTTTATTCATCTTACCACCCATGTGGGAGATCGATTTTACTGTCGATTTGGTGCCAAGAGCTAAACCCATTTCCATCCCACCATATAGGATAGAACCATCATATATTTGAGGATTGAAATTGTTGTTGTATGATCATGAAGCCAAGGGAATCATACAAAGTAGTACTTCACCATGGGGTTTTTGAGTTATTTTCACCAAGAATGTTGACAAGACTTTATGCTTATGTATGTATTAGTGGAGACTGAACTAGATGGAAGTCAAGAACTAGTATCCCCTTCCATGAGTTGAAGATATCTTATATAAGTGGAGAGGTACCCAAATTTTATCCAATACTAATTTGAGTTCAAGATATCATCAATTGATAGTGATATTTTCTAACACACCTCAGACTACTTTTAGGATCAGGTATGGCTTATATGATTTCATGTTAATGTCATTTGGTTTGAAAGATTCAATGGTGGTATTCAAGACCATGATGACTCAGATCTTCTATCTATTTATAGATCATGTTTTGGTGCTTTTCATCACTAAAATCTTGGTGTACTCTCAGTCTATATAAAATCATTCCTAAAAGCTTGATATCATCCTGAGTATAAAAAGAGATCATTGTTTATATACCAATATTTCTAAGTGTTATTTCTTAATTGAAAAAGTGAACTTATTGGGTCAAGTTATCTCAGAGTATAGAGTGTTAGTGGAACCAAATAAGACGGTGGATATGGTATCTTGGGAATGAACCAAGAAAAACTTTTAGATTCAAATCTTTCTGGGTCTAATAACTTATTACTCTCATTTCATCAATGACTTATCCTATCTGGTGGCACTGATATTTGGGATGACCAAGAAAGTAGTGAAGTTTGTTTAGTATAATTCTTACAAGGATTATTTCCATGAATTAGATATCATGTTTACATCACCATTGATCCTCACTATACTTGATCAGGGTAATGAGTACACCATGTATTGTAAAACATCTATAGTTATCTGAAGAGTAGTTCTAATGTAGAAGTATTGAGTTGTTTCATATAGTTTTAGAAAATTGAGGTCACATGAGATTAATTATCCTACTCAGGGCCTGTAGTTAGTGGTAGTGTCAAAATCCCTAATATATTGGTGAAAATATTTTTTGAGTGAGGGTTTTTGGTGTACACAAATCAAAATATCCAAAAGTACATATTTTCACAATGGGACTTGAACATTCAGCAGAGGTGGTGGGCCAATTATCTTTAGTCTTTCAACATGTAGTTATCAAAAAATATAATAAATGGAAACCTTTTTTATGATTATATAGTAATATGATGGTTTTATAGGCATTTTGGTAATATTGTGATGAGAGGTGGCTGATGGAACTCTTTGTGGATATGCATCTAAATTTTTAAGAGACATAGGGGTGAGTGAATCTGGAATCAACCTCTTTTTTATCATTCTCCTAGATTGGATCAAGAGAGGGTAATTATCTGATATATATGGCTTAGCTTTGATGGGAAACTTATATGGTAGTAAACCCCTATCAGGTTAGTTACTTAGTAGGGATGAGGTTTTTCATGTCCATTGATGAATCTGGGTGCCAATGGGATTTTATAATGAGATAATGAGGGAATCCCGCATTTCTAAATGGAAGGTACATAAATGTTTCTGAAGATGTATATTTATCTTCTTAGTAAATACTGGTGTCTAGGGATGAAGAAAGAGATAACAGGTTTCATGGTGTGATGATTCACCTGTCTGCAGGTGAAGGACGAGCATCAAAGTTCTATTGGGTCACTACAACTTTTTCCCATTATGTAGTGGAAGTTTGATGGTTTTACCATGTAATTCATGAAAATATTACCCAATACACACTACAACAAAAGTCGGTCCTAGCGGCGGTTTTTTTCCTGTTTAGAGGCGGTTTAAACCGCCTCTATATTGTGTGGCGGCGGTTTACAAAAACCGCCGCTAAGTTTGGCGTTGGCAATCTATTAGCGGCGGTTCTTTCGATTCCGCGGCGGTTTTAGAAATGTGTCGTATATCCATCATTTAGCGGCGGTTTCTCTTCATTTAGCGGCGGTTATATGGGTATCAGACATTTTTTTATTCGCGGCGGTTTTAACTGCCGCTAAATTCAGGCGTTTGATGCGCCTATTCTGCGGCGGTGAAAACCGCCGCTAAATATCAACATAATATATTTAGCGGCGGTTAAAACCGCCGCGAAATGCTGCCCAGTTCATCATTTAGCGGCGGTTTTAACCGCCGCTAAATGCTCACAGGTATGGCATTAGCGGCGGTTAAACCCGCCGCTAAATGTTGAACTGGAAAAAAATATGTTGGATCTGCTCCACCACTGCCCTAAATTTTCCAAAACCATAGCCAATGATACTTGAATGATTTAAACACAATATAGTGACACTGTGGGTGTCACAAAATCTTCACAATCTAACTTTATCCCAATAACATTCACAATAAACATTAATAGGGTTATAAGATAACCAAAACAACCAAAACATAAAGACTTTTGTTGGACACTCAACCTAAACCTCAACAAAAAGATCCAACATTGAAAATAAACAAAAACAAAATAAAACTGTGGTCGGGGTGTGACATTCTCAGATCTAAAAAAAGCTCATATCTTGGAATTAATTTTGATTTTTTTCATAGAGGACACATCCATGATTTGTTAATTTCTTCCTTTAAGTGTGTTAACCTCATAAAGAAATTGACAATTAGTGGTAACATTGTCTCCAAGATTGACATAAAAAAAATCCTTCGACACTATATATTAGGGCTTCATGTGTAATGTTCTTTCATGTTTTGGGTTAAATGAAAAGTTTATTAGCTAGATCAAAACTCTTCTTGGGTAATACCCTATTTATATCTTAA
The DNA here is from genome assembly GCA_963277665.1 of Viscum album. Lineage (NCBI taxonomy): Eukaryota > Viridiplantae > Streptophyta > Magnoliopsida > Santalales > Viscaceae > Viscum > Viscum album. Next base: position 216,845,398 of record OY728137.1, read on the forward strand.
TCAATGAATACCTAGAGGTTTATTTTTGGTTCTCATGAGGGGAAATACAAGGATACCCCCTCCCAGAAATCATTTTTACCATTATAGAAGACCATCTCAGCCATATTTTATTCCATATGGTTGATACTTGTGACTTGAAACCCATCATGGTATCACGAGGTTCTTCAGAACCATGTCATCTCATTTTTGTTGAAAACATTATAATTTTTTCTTAGGGAGTTATGAGGAATATCAAAAACATCATGAAGGCCCTTCTTCATTAAGATTGTTTCTTAAGACAAAAAATAAGTTGGGGAATTAGTTCACATACATTAACAAGAATATCTCAAATCCTAAAAAAATAATATTGATTGCTGATGTGGGTATTAGGGAGGGATCTTTACCTTTTACATATCTTGGAGTTTCCATGTTTTGGGGAAGAACACACACCTCCTACTTTATCAATATTCTTAGTCAGATTTAAAGAACTCTAGCCTCTTGGAAAGAAATATCACTCTAAATGGATAGAATAGATTTCATTTTTAAATCATGTTAAAATATAAAAAATGGTATAATCTTTCATGGTTTACTCATGGACCACCTTGGTCATTAAAACCATTAATTCATTGATAAAAAAAATTATTTGGAGTGGGATTATATTAGAGAGAAAGACTATTACAGTTTCATGCAAACAATGTTGTATGACCTATGCTCTCAGGGGCCTTGGGATCACGAATATGACCCTCTTTAATCAGTCTCTTCAAACTAAATTTATTTTTAAATTAATCAAATCCAATTTTGAAGCCTTGGATTTTCTCATATCAAGGATTGTTTAAGAACTAAAAAAAGTAAAATTATGCTACATGAAATCCTTAATATGGCCTGGTCTTATGGTAATATTTCACAAGATCTTATAGAATTCTCATTAGATGGTCAGTGTTAACTCTTATTCAAATTCTAGACTGCCAATTGGAATGGAATCCCACTCATGGATAAGATTAATACCATGGCTCAAAATATTTATTATAACATATCCCTTAATGATCAAATGGATAATCTTAAAAATCTTCTACATGAGATTTTACATTTTTTCTCAAATTGGTATTCCTAAACTAAAAACAAATTGGTATTCCTGGACCCATTAGAGTGGTGTAAAAATTTTAAGTCCATGACAGAGACTTTTATCATTAACCTTTCATGCCTTAGCCATTTATGGTCATGGGATTGGTCTTTTAGTGTGATACATATTGGATATGGATCCAATAGGGGTACGAATATGGGTTACATATATGGTATTCTCATTGGATGTGGTATCATCACATGCATATTGCATTAAGAATCTTTTTGTCAACACATGAGGAATCCAGAACACAATAAATAAATTGCATAGAAGGAAACATGAGAAATCAAGAAAATGTTAGGACATGGAAATGTTTGGTGGGAACTATGTGCCATAAATGTTACATATACAAACCAACTATTATCATACTTGTTCAACACATCAACAATACTACTACTCATCATCTGATGCTGCATCGTCACCCTCTCCACCTTCATCTCCACCACCTGCTGCCACCTGTAAGAACATTATATTGAAAATTAAATATTGTTGCATATTTATAATAAAAATTAAAACCAATAAAAGTTTCAAAACTAAATGATTTTGATTTTTTTGTGATTTACCTGCTCACCACTACCCGATGCACTACCACCGGGGGCATATCTGCTCATATGCTGACGTATTTCAAGCAACTCTTTCTGCAAATCAGATATCTGATTCCCCTGCTGGTGAACTGTGTTTCGTAGAGCAGACATCTCCCTCTGAGAATCTTCAGGTATGAAATGACTATAACCAGGAGTAGATGAGGCCGAAATCCCTGATGGCATGCGAAAGACCTCAGATGGTACGGGTCCCAAACCCATCCCGCGCACTCTACCAGGATGCTCCTTCCCAAGGACTTGACCAACCGGGTCATCCTGGGAGACTGAGTAGGATTGCCCAGGATTGGCATCCCATATTTCTTTAATTTTTACCTATAAATAAAATATCAATATATATTAACACAGTAAAAACTGATATTAAGTTATTATAATAAATAATTGACTTCATACCCCAACTTCTCTGGCAGGTTCATTAACAAAACTTCCATCTGTTTTTTTATGAACATCCAGCCACAGTTCTGTTCGGGATGCTTCATGACCTAAACTCTGTGACTGCATTAAACAAAGATAAATCATCAATCAAAGATGTTAAATAGATAATATTATCTTATAAATATTTAAACTAATTAAAAGATTACCAATGACATTCGGCTTCTTGAAAAGCTTTTTGAACCCGCAGTGTGCGGGATTACCTGCTTCGCCCGGTTTGAAGCATTCTTTCTTGAGAGATCCTGAAATAAATAAAATTCAATTTAACAGTATTGTATTCAATGTCTATCTCCTCTTCATGTACATGTATAAATTTAAAATGAGGATAATATAATAATATATATTTCAATACCATCTGCTTCTCATCACGATGTCTATCGGCAAAAACATTCCACAGTTCTTTCGGTACCCCACTGGGTATCTTCTCATACATCTGCTGCACGGTCAACGAAGAATCGTTGACATCACACCACAACCTCCATTTGAAATATTTCCATTTTTTCCAAGATTTTTCAATGTCCACTTCCGTGCTATCACATCATCAACGGTAAAGTGGAAGAACATCTATATACAGAAATTCATTTTGAATATATTAGTAAAATGACATTCAATTAAACCATAAAGTAATAAAATTACCTTTATCTGAGAATCATAAACTTCATTTTTCCAGTTTGGAGGAATATGCCTCCAATCATCATACGGAATAGGCAGGGAAACGGGCTCCGCTGCCAGCTGACCTATAATCTGACCAAGTAAACCTGCGGCGCCATCCGTCGGGACCCCATAAGAATCAAATGGCACCACTATCTTTTTTCCATGCATGTTCCAAACATCAGAACTTTTTATGTCTCTTTCCACGGTTTCATTGTCTTCATCTGCAATGAGCAAACAATTACTATAAACAAAATGCAATAAATTTATTTAATTAAAATTTGTACCTATGACTGCGCCCCTCCAGAATGTCCGTGATGAACTGGAGGGGGCGTGTCGCTGCCCCACTGCTGAAGCTCCTGTAGGGGGAGGCGATGACTCATCCTCTAATGAGGCATCCACTGATGGTGTCATAGATGGTGCAGGGGTAGATGATGTCGTGGGGACAGACGGATCGTCATCTGTCGCAGAAGAAGAAGGAATAGTGTACTGCTTCTTCCTTGGCATTCCTGTCATTTAATCAAATAAAATTAAGTTCAGAATATATATTTCAAAAAAATTATGCAGAAAAAAAATTAAAAATGATAATAGATGCCCAGTATTAACAAACAAAATATATATAACAATGATAATGAATGACTACAGAAATGAAACAAGTAGTTTCTGAATGAATAAATAATTGTACATACAATCATTTTCCCCTTCAATCATGTCGGTTTCCTGCTCCATTGCTTCATCCACTTCATTCATCCTTGCTAGACCAATATTTTCAATATCATGATGGACAAATAATTCTGCTTCCTGTTGTTGATGAAATTCAATTGCAGAGGTCAAATCTTCCACTTCATCACCCATATCATACAAATCTCTTTGTATTACGTGAGTAACTACACTCCACCCTTCATCCACAACATCATTCACATAATATACCATTTTTTCCTGTGATGCTATGATATATGGATCATGCAGTTCATGATCACCAACATCCATCAAGAGAGAGAAGTTTACAAAAGTAAATTGCAAGGAATCTCTTTTAACACCTCTGATAAAATCGACCCATTTGCATTTGAATAAAACAACAGAAAAATGCCCGTGGTAGTTTAATTCAATAATATCATGCAGCTTTCCATAGTATTCCACTTCAGCAAATGTAAAAATACCACTATTCTGTGTTTTCAAACCCACTTCTCGATCGACTGTACGAAATCTAAAACCATTCACATTATAATCGTTGAACTTTCTAACTTGTTTTATAGGACCTCTAGCAAGAAACTTCAAATCTTCTGAAAAGTCAGCTCGAGTATCAGTATTCATGATCTGAAAAAAAAAATATAATTTAATAGATTTGCAAATTGTATGTGTCAAAGTAATATTCATATTTATTGCAATATTTATAAACTAACACGTCGTGCAAACCATTCTACCAGCTCTTTATTCACAGCTTTCGTTATATCTTTTTCATTTCGTGTTTGGCTTCTCATTCGTCTCTTTGTTTGTATCCTCAACTCTTCAATAAATGGATCTGCAATTTCACTATTCAGCAACACATATCTATGTGCCTGTAATAATTCCAATTCTGTTAGTGTCGCGTATGAGGTCCTCCCAACTGATCGGCCAATAGCAGGAAATATTTTTGATTTCTGATGCATTTGAGATTGAGTTGATGTGTCGTCAACACGTCCAACTCGAGTAAATCTTGTCTCAATATCATCCAAATATCTGGAACAAAAGGTGAGACACTCCTCGGCCAAATAGCCTTCAGCAATAGAGCCTTCTGGTTGAGCTTTATTTCTCACGTATTCTTTCAAATGCCCAAGATATCTGTGAAAAAAAATAATAACATTATGCATTTATTTAAATGCCAAAAAATGTTTACTTAACTGGAAACATATAAATAAAATACCTCTCAATTGGATACATCCATCGATAATGAACGGGGCCTCCTAATTTAGCTTCGTCAACCAAATGCACAGTTAAATGCATCATGACAGTAAAAAACGATGGAGGGAAGATCATCTCCATTGCACAAAGGGTCAATACAAACCTCTCCTGTAGGTTGTCAAGCTGAAATGGATGTAGAGCTTTCTCACATAACTGTCTGAAAAATGTGTAGAAATGGAGTACAAAAGCAGTAACTTTTTCAGGTAATAATGTACACAATGCCAATGGTAGTAACTATTGTAACAAAACATGTGAATCGTGACTTTTCAATCCATATAACTTACGATTCTTCAAGTCAACACACCTCGAGATGTTACTCGAATACCCATCAGATACCTTCACATTCTTTAAAATTTTAAGGAACGTATCTTTATCCCTATTTTTCAATGAAAAAATGGCCGGAGCATACTTTTCATTCTCATCTGGCCAGAGATCACGTTTTGTGTTCATTACTTGTAAGTCTTTGCGAGCATTGAGATGATCCTTCGACTTTCCATGCTCATTAAGTAATGTGAAAATAAAATTATCACATACATTCTTCTCAATATGCATCACATCAATATTGTGGCGCAAAGAATTAAATTCCCAATACGGAAGTTTGAAGAATATACTTTTTTTCTTCCATTGTTGCGTTCTGATTTCACTTGACGATGCACTTCGCACTCGTTTTCCGCTATTATTCAAATGATGAACCTTCCCAAATTCTGTTTTAACATTTTCAAGTTGTGTCAATATTTCAGAACCGGTTAACAACTTTGGAGGTGGTCTACGATCAATGCAACCATTAAATTTTGATTTGTTCAGCCTAAATCTATGAGATGCATCAAGAAATCTTCGATGGCACAAGAAGCACCATTTTCTACTGTGAGGTAGCCGTTTGGGCTCGAAATCAAAGTTACAAACAGGACAATCCAAACCCGTATAAGTGTTCCAACCAGATAAATTCCCAAGCTCAGGGAAGTCACTAATGGTCCACATTAAAGCAGCATGCATTTTAAACATTGTTTTAGAAGAAACATCAAATGTCTCAACACCGTTGCTCCGTAACTCCTGCAATTCTTCAATCAAAGGCTGCAGGTATACATCAATATCATTTCTAGGCATTTGTTTTCCAGGAATAATCATCGAAATTATAAAAGATGTTTGTTGCATACACATCCACAGAGGCAGATTATAAGGGATCAAAACAACTGGCCAAATGCTATAACTCGTACTCAAAGTCCCAAATGGGTTGAATCCATCGGCAGCCAATCCCAATCGAACATTCCTAGGATCAACTGAGAAATCTGGATGTAATGAATCAAATGTCTTCCACGATTTGGAATCTCGTGGATGTCTCATTAACCCATCATTGTTATTATCTACAGCATGCCACTTCATGTGTTCAGCGGTTTTTGATGACATGAATAATCTTTGCAATCGAGGCTTCAAAGGAAAGTAACGCAAAACTTTTGCAGGTTTGTTCCTTTTCTTCTTCTCCGTGAAATTATGTTCAGTCATACTTCCAACATCACCCTTTGACTGCCATATAGAAGAAGAAAATTTCTTACAATTCTTTCTACTTGAATCCTCTCCCCAGTAAAGCATACAATCATTGGGACACGCATGTATTTTTGTATAATTCAGACCAAGCTTGTTAACAACTTTTTTCATATCATAAAACGATTCTAGGATTTTTTCTTGAGGAAATGCATCACGAATCAATTCTAATAACATGGACATTGCCTTATTTGTAATTCCACATAGACATTTGATATGGTACAACTTCATTAGAAATGAAAGCTTTGAATATTTCAAACACCCACTATACAACTCTTGATTTCCATCGTCAACTAAATCATGAAATTCATTTTCCTCACTGAAGTTTTCCCTTACATTTGGCTCCACAGAATCAAGAGGATCCAATGATATGTTACAATCTTGATCTGCTTGTGTTACAGTCTCAGAAACATCACTTGTCACGTTGCAATTTGTAGCACCCTCTTCTGGTTGTTCTGATATGTTTTGATGCTCATAGTGGTGTCTTGCAGTGCCGAATGCATCATTTATGAGGTTTTGCATTTCATTTTCCATTGTCGAAGAACTTGGGACCTCATTCTGTGGATTAACATCAGTCCTCAATCTTTCTGTATTGTTTGATTCTCTATGCCAAATCCAACACAAATATTGCTCAGGGAATTGCTTCAGTATTAAATGTTCATAAACTTCATCTCTCTTCAACCATGTTCTAAATTTACATTTAGGACATGGACATCTTATTCTCCCTTCAACGGATCGATTAGAAATTGCAAAATCTAAAAACCCATTCAAACCCTTAACATATTGAGATGTGTTCCTCAGTAATGTGATCCATCTTTTATCCATGTATATCACAATGTGCCTACACAAAATATACGATAGTGTAAGATTACAGAAACATAATATAATAAAGATGAACCATTGACCATAAAGTATGCATAATATAATAAAGATGATTCATTGACCACATTTACCATTTCAGACCAACTGAACAAGTCTGGTCCATAGGAGACAGCGTCAACACCTCATTGAGGAGCAATAAGAATATCGGGATACACACTTATCATAACACCATCGATCACACATTTATGTTGCCTCAAACAACACCCCTTTGATGTGTGATCGAAACTGATCATAATGCATTTTAAATCAAGTTAACTACATTCACTGAAACCATTTTCACAATGGGTAATGTTTGTTTTATTGTTCTAGAGAAATCTAAATGGCCACATTTAAGTTTTGGGGTTCATCTTGTGATGGAATCATGAGACATGGTGTTTGAATTTCTTGAATAAATTAGTGATAATGACCCTCCTAAGGTGGAGAGAATTATGTTAGTCATGGAAATGTGGAGAAAACTGTAGAGTGGATGTGGAGGAATCAAGGTTCCAAATAGAAACCTATAAGGGACATGTTTGGGGTTCTTAGGGAAGGCCAGGTGGAACTTCGATATGGTGTGTGTAGGTGATGGAGGTATACCTTAAGTGAGAAGGCTTCGTGTTTGGGTAGAGGGGCGACATGCCAATAGGGGAAGTTGGGAACCAACAGAGTGAGTTAGCAGGAATGGAAAGACATAGTTGGATAGAAAGGGAATGGATGTGGTGGGCTGCGAGGCACCTCAAGTTAATGTTGAAATGATAAGTTTATCCTAGTAATTTGAATGAGTTTTGAAGAAGAACCAAGTAGTCCTTGGTTGAGATATGGATGGTGAAAGTGTGACAAATCTGGGTAGTTTTGGCAGAAATAATGAATGCTAGAATTGGGTGGAGTTTTCATGGATGTTGTGAGTTGGAAAACATGTTAGGGAAGTTTTGAAGGTTGAGTTGAGGTTCTGTTGACCTCATTTATGATGAGTGAAGTTCTCAAAACTAGAAAATTGTGGTGACGAAGTAAGTAATATGGTGTTGAGAACCATGGAAGGAAAGTAATCGATTAATGGTGTGGCTAGAGTTTCAAGTTGGATGGTCTCAGGTAGGAACCATATTAGTGTATTAGTTTTGGTGATGGGTGTTGGATCAGGTTTTGGATGGTTGAATACCTTGAGATGAAGGTTATGCTTGGGTTGTGCTTTGGATGTTTGAAATGGAGTGAGGTTGTTGGGCCTTGAGTTCTGGATTGATGTAGGTCAGAGAATGTGGTTGGAATCTATGTATCCCTTCAGCGACAATGAGTTTGTGTCACCATTATAATTTTGGTAACTAGGTGAGGTGGTGCTAAGAATTTTGGGCCATGAGTTGTGGAGAGGATTGGAACAAAGGTGTTCCGATTGGCTCTCCACAGGGTAGTGTAGTGCCTTATCGATATCCTCTTGTGCGGTGGTATAGTAACATTACCTAAACCTTTAATTTTCATTTGATGTTGATAATAAATAGTTGAGAGATGAACTTTAGTCATTTTTATTAAAAATACACACTATAAACCTATCAATTATCCTTGAGAGATGAACTAGGGTATTAACTAGACCATAAACCAACTTTAATGATATAATCAATTTGACGTGTCATGACAATGTGGTCAGTTCCTATTGGCGAAACCAAGGGGATCGACACTACAATGTAGATTAGGAAACCCTAAGAGTGGGAGAATCCACAATGGGAGATTTTGGAACCATCCTCACAATAAAATACACAAATCAATCACCATTTTCCATGATTAAAATTTCATTTATTCACTTAAAATAGGGAGTTAAATTACCTATATGTTGTTGTCGGTGATTCCCATCATTAAATATCTTAATCACTATTCGATGATAGAAAGTTGACTCAATTTATTTACTTTATTCTATTTTTAGATTAATTATTTGGGAAATACACCTCACCCTATTCATTTGAATGGTCATGGAATAAAATCCCAACCATGAAAACTATAAAAAATACCCCATTAAATCATCATATAATCATTCTATAATCACTGATTAATCATAACACCACTTGTTCACACCAGGCTTCCCCACACTACTGAAATTCTATCACATCAATGTCTGTACTTGTACCCACCAAAATGAAGTGTGAGCTGATCACTAGATGAATTTACCCCCACCCTCTTACATGTTTCTCCATAATTTCTAGATCTCCCACAATATCTCACCCTAGTGGATTTTTATAGACCACTTTACATGGTCAAGATGAAATTTCCCTTGATTTCAACCCCAGATGAACACTCTTTCCACATTGATATTTTATTATTATCCCATTATATTATGATATACATATGAATTAAGATCCAAATCAACCAACCTTATCACCTATTTACAAAATCACCACCTTAAATCATTAGTACGAGTGTATCCATTTCCTAGAATTCTTTCCTTACACCCCATCTGTGAATCACCTTGAAAAGGTTTCCTTTTCCCAAAACCCCATTAATATTGAATGTATTTATATTTTTTACTCATATCTTAGTGTATAATTTAGTTATCAAGACTTCCATGCATTCCAACCATGCTTCTAAAAACTTACAATCATCCTAATTTCCTTATGAGTAAAATAATTATGCTAACATGAAATCCCTATCTCAAATGAATGATAAGTATATTATCAAAGGTCACTTTTTCCTAGATTAACTAACCTTTATAAGGATTATTATTGATAACTATCCAATTATTATTTCACCTGGATGAATCATTTTTCCACATTATCCAAATCATCCCAAGACTAGGCTGAATATGATATTACCTTGCAACCCCAAATCAATATCCCTATTTTTCAACATCTGAGAATAAATACATATTGAATAAAACCCAAGTCAAGTACCAAATCCCTTAAAAATCCTGTAAAAATAAAAAACACAAATCATCCTAGACATATCATAAGTCCTCACCCCTATCATAGAACTAACCTTCAATGATAATAACACCCTCACCATAGGTTTCACCAGATGGCCGGGTCTATGGGTACGATTCATGGATCATAAACTTGGTCATTATATCTAGTAAAACCTATAATACAACTTGAAATACATTTAACTTTTATATAAAAATCACAATCAGTCACCCCCATCAATATAAAATAATACCACAAGGATAGTCACACTTATATACATCGCATATCTAGTATATTATGAAGTAAAAATCTTAGATCTTGGCCAACTAAGATATCAATGATCAACCTCTTAATTCATAATCAAGTGATCATTGGTGATGTTTAATCCAAATAACATAACCCTAATCTATAATTTACCCTAGTCTATTAATTAACTTTACACCAATTAATCATTTAATTCCAATTTAATTACTAACCAATAACTTTTAATTAATACAAGACTGTTCTCATTTTCATTTAAAAACACTATCGTATCATCATAAAAATAATGCATCAACATTGTATCCACACAAATAATTTTCTCATTATGAAATTTTATATGGTTCATGAATAATCACATGAGTATGTCAAGCAGTAGACATAGAGAAAACTCACTTTGGGGCCGAGGTCTAAGTGAGAAAGGTCGTCGGGAGAAGGGGGTCGCGGGTTGACGGTTGCAGGCACCGCCGGAGGAGGTCGCGGGGTCGTCGGAGGAGGTCGCGGGGTCGCCGGAGGAGGTCGCGGGATCGCCGGGGGGTCACGGGGGGCTGCGGGCGAGGGTTGCAGGGAAGGGTCGCGGGGGGCTGCGAGCGAGGGTTGCAGGGAAACGGGGGTCGGGGTAGGGAAGGGTCGGGGTTTTTTTAAAAAAACAAAGGTTTAGCGGCGGTTTATTAAAAACCGCCGCGAAACATATTTCGGAAAACGTTTAGCGGCGGTTTTGTGAACCGCCGCCACAAAACTGCCGCTAAACACTGTTTATTTTGTAGTGACACCTTGGAAAAATGATATAATATGGGTGATTTTTGATCAACTAATGAAGGTATCCCACTTCCTGCCAATTATGGAGACCATCTCTATCAATGATCTAGGTAAAATATGTGTGTGGGATATGGTTTGATTATAAGGTATTATAATAAGTATCATTTTTTAATGATAATACTTCTTTACATAATGGTTATGGAAGGTCCTTCAGAAGGAACATGGATCATAGGTTCTTATAAGTATATCCTACCATCCTAAAACTAAAAACTAGTCTGAATAGATTGTTCAAATTCTAGAGGACATGTTACGAGCCTATGTTTTGGAATTGGTTGGTTCTCAGTAGTAGCATCTATCACTTTTTGAGTTCACTTAAAATAATATATTTCAGGAATAGATCCAAATGAGTCTTTTGAAGTATTTATATGGAAGGTTGTTTCATTCTCCTTTAGTTTGGTTAGAGGCTGGAGAGTGAGTTCTCATTTGACCTAGTCTAATGTAGGAGACATCATAATGGGTTTAGTTGATCATAAATTAGTTGTTAACCATGTATAGTTGGAATAAATATTATATTTACCATCAAATATGACCTAAGGAGTTTGAGATCAAACACCTGGTTCTTATTCAGGTGTTTCTTAGGCTGGGGAAACATTGTATCCTGAATCAAGGAAAGCTAGCACTTAGGTTCATTAGTCCCTTTGAGGTAGTGGAGATAATTTTTTTATTTTAATACCATTTGGATATTCCATGGCACTAAAATTCCATTCATGATTTGTTTCATGTATCATAGTTTTAGAGATATCACTCAAATCCTTCTCATAAGATAGATATTGATATTCTTGATATTGTTGTTGATCTGTACATTATGAAGCATCTAATACATATCATAGACCATAGTAAGAAAAATCTATAAGGAATTTTCATTCCACTTGTCTTAGTGTAGTGGAGTTATGGTTTTTTTCAATAGGAGACCTAGGAGAGGGAGTCAGATATGTTGGCTTAGTGGCCTGAGTTGTTCACTGATACCACTTTGGGATTCTTGGGAGCACATCTTGAGGATAAGATATTATATGGTGGTGAGGTTGTAAGATCCATTATTTTTCTTAGGTATATTTATCTTTATGTTTTTGTTTGAATATCTATAATTTTTTAATTGAACATCATTCATGGATTAAAGAAATTTTTTATAAAATTTTGAGCGCTTAGTGGGGCTAATCTATATGAAGGATAGAGGTCGAATACATCATTTGAGATGATGTAGTGTTACTAGCTATCTAGTGGGTTTCCCAAGAGATCATTAAATCTATAGGAGGATCACCAGCTTGTAGGTGAGATCCACCGGCTAGTCGGTGGAGCCTAGGAAAAAAGGATTCTCTTACAAGAGACCCACCATCCAGACGATGGAGCCTAGAAATAATGGCTACCCTAAAAGAGGCATGTTAGTCGGCCAGTGGGATTCTCATACCTCTATCCAACTAGTGGCGTCAGGCTAAGTCAAGGTAAAATAGGGTAGAATGGTATTTTCTACCCTTGTAACCCCCCTTTTAACTCATAATTATCACATGTTCGACACTAATTCATGATTTAATAATTTGAATAAATCTCTAAGGATAATAGTTATTCTTCAACATCTTTTATTGGTTCTTTGATCTATGGTTTGATCTGTATTACTTGAATCTATAAGTAACACTCATTTTTTTTAATTCCTCTTGCATTCTCCTTGAATCCTCTTCTTCTAACATTGACATAATGGTTCAAACACTATCTATAGGGGATCATGGTGGAATTAATTAAACTAGATGTTTGATCCTTGTAGTTTCTTCTTATTTTCTTTAGTTGTGTGTTCTAAAACAAATACCTTAAGGTATTTTTGGTTTTTATAGTATTTTCTACATATGTTATCACACCAACATACTGTATTTGAAACATTTCTTAATTGAAATTGTTTAATTCTTTATGCTTAGAATTCTCATTGATCTTATTGGGCCTATTGTTGTTGAGACAAGGTCCTTTGGCCACTCAAGAGTTGTTCTTTCCCTTAACCCTAGGTTGGAACTAGAAACATATGAGCAAAGATCCATTTGTTGAATTGAGAATTATTTATGTAATATTTAATGTAATAGATTAACTTTTCAATTGTATAATCATGTTAAATAGTGTTATTGGATTGTTAAATTATCAGTTGGAATGTGATTTTTTAAATGGTATGGAATTGGAATTGGAATAACGACAAGATGGTTTAAAGGAATAATTGATATGTTAAATTGTAATTGGGGATTAAATGGAATATAAAATTGTATTGTTACAATTATTTTGATAATTGGTAAATCAAAATGAAAATAGAAAATTAGATTAAATGGTATAATGTAATTAAAATGGGAAATTTAATTAGTAATTAGCATGAATTAATCAATTTAGCATACATTAACGTGTTTGGTGTGTTTGGTATTTTGTGAGCATGGATCTTGTTTTCATTAATGTTTGAATTGTAAAATCAGTATTTGAATGGGAATTCATTTAATATCTAGTGTCCTCTCATCATGTAAGTGGATCTATCATGGTAATTCACACTAGATCATGTGAAATTTTTACCCTTGGTATGGTATTCTACTTTGGTAACATGTAAGTTAATCTAGCATGGGAATTTTCATAGAGTCCAGTAAGTCTAGAATTTAAAACTAGCCCTTGGATCTTATTTTAATTGATGTTTGAATTGTAAAATTGGTATTTTCATGGGAATTCATATAATATCTAATGTACTCTCACTGGGTTATATTATGTTATATATTTATTTATGAATTAATTACCTTGTTTATCATATTTTATAATGAACTAATATTTCATACAATATTTTTTTGGACATTATGGGTGTTATCCTATAGAGTTTTACTTTCACATTGTTTATGTTGTAGTTTAGTACCCAGTAAGATTTTATGGATAAAGGTAAGGCCAAGGGAAAGGGGACTTTTTCTTGTTTTATTACTTTTCTATCTAGTATTGGAGCTTAGAATTGGGACCAAGTATGTGATTTGATACTGGTTTTGGGAGTCCTTATTTTTTGTGTCTTCTTTTATTTGGATGATTGAATTACATTTAGTTGACATTCAGTATGGCATGACATGGTTTATTATATTTTTATTTATTTGGTTTTTTTATTATATATATTTTTGATTTTATATGTTTTTATTAGTTTATCTTATTTACATTATGATTTTTACACAGTCCCAAAGGGTATAGTCTTCCCACTATATTCCTTAGACCCTAAATTCTATTCGGCAACCTCTGGAATATAGGGAGGAACACTTGAGGTAATATAGTGGACCTCTTAGTCATGTGATGGAGAACCATTCTTGGTATGTTACCATCATCATCTATATCTATCTCTTATGAAAATTTTTCCCATACCAACTCTTCTACACCCGGAGAAACATCTTCATCAAAGAAAATCTTACTCCCACTATTTCCATTGGAACTACATTCTCTTTATATAAATATGGAATGTATTTCCATAATCAATTTTCTATATAAACAGGTTATTTAGGTAATATTTTATAGTTTCTTTAGTATAACCAATAAAAATTTACATAATGGTATGGGAAGATAATTTGTCACTAGGTGTAATCATGAAAAAAGATTTGTATCCTTACACATGTATATGAGAAAAATTGGGTTTCTTTCCATGACATAACTCATATGGAATCTCATATTCTACCTTAGTTGGTAATTGGTTCTATGTTTAATCCAATGTATGTAGTGTATATCCCAAAATGATAATTTAAGATTTTCATGACTCATCATTGACCGGGACATGTCAAGAAATGTTCAATTCCTCCTTTCACTAACTCTAATCCACATAGGTGTATAAGGAGGGGTGATTTGGTATATTATCCCATACTTCTTTATGTAATCATTGAAATTTTGGATGAGGTAATCCATGCCTCAGTATGAGAAGAGTTACTTAATTTTTTTAGAAATATATTGTTATATTTCATACTAGTATTCCTTAAAAATCTTAAATAAATATGAATTATGTCTTATTAAATTGATATATCCATGGATACTAAAGTTATCGAGAAAATTCATGAATTACAAAAACTATTACCTTGAATCTATTATAATTAGTCTATACACATAAATGTGAATCAATTATAGTAGTTTTATGGCCTTTAATCCTCTCCTAGTAAATCATGCTTTGGTCATTTTTACTTATAAACAAGAATGAAATACATTTAAGGGTTTTAACTTAGTAGATTCTAAAAACCCTACTTGATGTAATTTATGTAAACACTTCTAATTTACATGACTAATATTAAATTTCTTTAGGTGGGTTTTATATGAGTCATTTCTTCATACTTTTTATTGATTTACAATATATGGTTTTCATGTTCAACTAGATATAATACATTGTTAATATGTGTCACACCATAACATATGTTATCATTTTAAAAGTGACAAATTTTATTTCTAAATGTGAAATAAAATCCAAGTATTTCCAAACTCAGCACTAAGATTATGTTTCTGGTTAATAAAGGTACATAATAAAAGTTTTTTAACCCAAGAACCAAACTAATAGTAAAAGTCATAAGATAATATATCACTAAAAAAGCTACTAGTTGCACACAATTTTCAACACAAAGATCCATTGTTCCATTTTTTATATTTTAGAATATACTTGGTTCCTATATGTCAACAAAAATGGGTAATCTATATGTTTTATCTAATACCCAACTTGTAGATAAATACATATTTCATTCAGTGATAAATATACTTGATGTAAGAGCATAGTATTGCTTCTTCCAACTATCCATGAAACTTTTCATCCATTTTCATTATCCAAATTAGATATCCTTCAGCACATATTTCCACATTTTTTCATTATATTCTTGGAAGGGTGGTGTATCGATGTTTTTGTCTTGGGTATATCCTTTAATTACTTAGTCTTTCACTTCCTCCTCTTATTCTCCATAGGGATTGAATAGTTGGTATTCTTCATATCCTTATTATTTTGGAAAACTAAATAAAATAGATCTAGGAGTTACTTTATCATGATATTCATGTTATAATTGAAAGTAAAAGTCAATAATCTAGGCAGTAAATAGGAAATAATGAGATCAGCCGCTAGTTATTGGTTTAACTAGAACCTATGAGACACTAGTCTTTCAATGTACACAATAATTTTAAATACTTGAGGTATTTCATGATTCTTTTATCCTAACCTACACATATATGGTGGACTTGATATCTCATATATTTCTTGTTAATCTATCTCTTGATATAAATCTTAGAAATGAGATAGCATCTTGTAGGCATCATTATCCTATGAATTTTCTATAGTTCATTAGACATCACTGATAACATGATACATTGTACATCTAGTGAATCATATATATGATTCTTATAATTATCTTTATATTTTTCTTACTCCCATAGGGGGGATTAGTAGGAATTTCATATTCCATCACATAGAGATTTCTCTCTTGGTGTAATACAATGCATAAGCATCTGTACCATTCTTGGAAGTTATAGTTAGTCCGGATAATATGTTTATCAAGTATTGATCATAGTGATATTGGAATTATGGTGGTGTTCTGCATTTTATCTACAAAAAATAATATTAGTAGTTAGTACTTTATCTTGATTACCTATGGATATTACTAGTGGAGTAATCATTAAATATCTCCCACTATTTTATAGAATCAAAGTAACCCTCTCTACTAGAGTCAAAAAAACCAGTTACTTGAGAATTCTAGTGTCAAGGATTCTTGAAACCTCTCCTCATAGTTCTAGCTATAGATACTCTACTACTCAGATAGTTTCAACGAGGGATTCTTTCTAGACAATCACATTGAATCTTGAATACTTGAACTATTGAGTGGATTCCTAGATTCTAGGAATTATAACCTTAATTTACTCAATAATTTACCTCTAATGATGCAATAATCTATCTATCACAATTTATTTTTTCAAAATTTAGTTATGTTAACCCATCGCTTTCATAAAAATTCCCTAGCAGTATGAGGTGCACTCAACTATGGTTGTTGAGAACCCTGTACATCTAGTTTTAATCAACTTTAATTAATGGAATGTGTCACAACATAAAATTTATTTTAGTAATTTTCTTATTACTTTAAAAATGAAATTATATTCTATTCAATGTGCTTGTACTATGTGATCAAGCTCACAGCTTAACAATGCATTAAATAAAATACATTCATCACATCTCAATTTCTTTTATTTATGAATTCCCAATTATTATTCAATGCGATCATATAAAAATAAAAATTGAAAAATAATAAAAAAAAACATGCATAAATAAATATATAACACAATTTATCTTTAGGATTTACTATTATTTTATCCATTGGAGTCGTCACTCGGATCTCAGCATGGCATCAGAGTGGTCCATTGATGTTTCAGGTTCACGGTATTTGGTGTGGTCTGGATCTCAGCATGGCATTTTTTGGTGGTCTGGATCTCGGAGTCATCTTCTAGCAGGTTTCGAGTCGGTGTCAACGCAACTATGCTTTCCAACTTTGGGGTCTCATCTTGGCTTCAGTGCGCGTCAGCAGGCGATGGCTTCTGGACTCCAGATCTGATATTGGCTTCCTCCGGCTTTGGGTGTGGTTCAGCTGCTGCTCCGATGCATTTTGGAGGGGGGGGTTTGTTTGCAATTTGGTTGTTTTTAATTCTAGTGAACTGTTGGAGTTATTACCGTGGTGTCGATGTCGGAGGGGCCCTCATCTTTTCACTAGTTCCTTCTTCCTCTTACTCCTACGATTCTTCTAAATTGGAAGTTGGTGTGGGTTCTTCCACGGCTTGGTCTTGTTTGGCTCCAGCCCAGAGTGGCATTGTCTGTTCATACCTGCTCGAATCCCCTCAACGGTGATGCTCCATGGACATGGAGTTGGATCTTCCAGTCCAAGGTGATGAAGATGTGGCTTCATACTCATTGGTTTGTCCTTCTGTTTGGGTTGGTGCGGATGTGTTTGAAGGGTGATGTGGTCAAAATGAGGCTCTTCATGTTTCGGTTCCAACGGCAATTGATGTGGGAGAGTTCGAATTTTCTCTACACATTAGCTTGTTTTCTATATCTAATAGAAATTTTTCTTGCAGGTGGAATTTTATGTGTTTGGTGGAACTATTTTGTTTTATCTTGGAGGCGGGAAGGGCTAGGTGGAACTTTTGAGTTGTCTGTGGATCAGGGTGCTAACGACGTCAGGATCTGGTCATCTTCATTTTAGTTTCTTTGATGTCCTTTGTGAATGGATTCTTTCTAGAGGTCCATTTAATTTCACTTGAAGGCTGGGTGAATTCCACTAGAGTTTGCTGATGTGAGGATTTGGGCTGATGTCGATGGTCGCACCGGGGGACGTTCAAGGTAACCCTTTCTGAGGTTTGGCCAGCATTTCTGATGTTCGTGTGCCATGGTTCATGGTTTCTTGGACATTTCCATTGTTTTATGATGTTTTAGTATAATTGTGAAAGTGGTTGTATTGGACTCATGTAGTGGGGTACTGGGAACCCATAAACCGTCTTTTGAAAATGGAAAAAAATGATTAGCAATTAATTAAAAAATACAATGAAAAACCCATAAATTTTAATTAATTATTTCAAACATCCCACGCATTGACATAATTAAATTAAATTAATTAATATCCAAACAAATGTGGGTTGGTTAATTCTCAAGATCAGTCATCATGCAACATAAATACATAATAAAATTAAATTTGAAATAAATTTACTGAGGGTAATTAAAATTAACTAAAATAAAACATTTTAATTTTCTTCCACATAATATAACTCACATAGTCCCTGTAAATATTTTAAACCATTCCAAAAATCTGTTAAAATGTTTTTATTTTTTAAAAAAATGGGCCCTTATATGGACCAAAAACCTCTAAATAGGGGTTCTGAACTATTTATGGTCCCAGATGGGGTCCGTCAAGGCCCGACCCCAATCGACCAGATAAAGTTCCCCATGTGGTTTTTACAGGGCTAGATGGTGGAGGAGGAAAGGGGGTGCCATGTCCACCCCAAGTAATTTATAAAAATATTTTTTTAAAAATGTTTCACCCACCAAATGGGAAGCTATGTCAACAACCCCTACCCCACCCACACACACACACATTTTGGTGGGGTATGGAATACATGTGTTTATCAATCAAATCCCTTAAATCAATTTTTTTTCTTTATCACGTTGCACATTCAACCCCTATATATTTTTTTATTTCTTTTTTTTAAAACATATACCTTTAGGGTTTTATTTTTTTCTATTCCACACTTTTCTAGAATGAAATCCTGGCTAGAAAAATTATTCTAACCAAAATAAAAATATCATAATCTATTTTTGTCACCACCTTATGAAACTATAAACAAACACACATTAAGATATATCTATCTCTTACATGGTGGGGTTCTACAATTTTAACCTACAAAAATCAATAGTATTAATATACTTTATAAAAATTGGATGGTTGTAAGTTGGTCATTCGAGATTGAATCAAGGTTCTTTTTGATGTGATGGTATTATTATGAATCCCTCTTAAAAATTTAATGAAAATTTAATTTATCCTAGGATTAAACAATTATGAATTCTCTTTGATAGAAATTTTTGGTACTAGGACGTGCAAAAAAAGTAGATAGAATGGGTTTTAAAACTTTTATCATCAGAATAATATAACAACATTTTTTCCACTAATGTGTAGCTAGGTAAATATCCTGAGGATCCTGTATAAAATAATTTAACCACAAAAAATAAATCTAAAAATTTCTTTATTTGATTTGGAGACATTGGTCAATATTGATTGTTTTCATTAACTATTTATAAAATTGATTGACATCGAATACCTCTATAATTTTCACACATGCTTCTAGAGTTTGTGCGTATTTTGATCGTCTATATATAGGTTCTAGTATGGATAAATGATGAAGACTCTGAAGTCATGATGGTCATTATGACATCTATCCTTCGATCCGAATGGGGGAACTTGGTTTGATTCATGTAACATGTTTCTTATCTCTCTAAGATGATGGATAGATGATAGAGGAAATCTAAAATTCAAGTGGATGAATATTCCCTTGAATTAAAGTTCCCTCTTACTTAAATAGTGGAGTAAAAAAAACCAAAAATGGATTTATGGCCCACAAATATATATTACCAACTAAATAATTCATAAATGACATATTATTACCTATTGACTATGTAATTATCATCATTTATATATTAATCACCTACTTATAATATAATAAATAAATTACATGATATAAGTGATCCATTAAATTGACTCATTATTCTCATAAATACTAAAAGAACATTTGATATTAAAATAGTATTTGTTCGTTTAAAATTTTCCCATGTTTTTACATTAATACTGGTAAATAGATTAAATAAATAAATTCAAATCCAATTATTCTATACTCAAATAATAATTAGTTCATTTATTTATTAGTGAACATTTATACTTAGACATCTCCTGGATCCTGTTGTGGGACCCACAATATCTTATACTCATGCTGATTAGAGTATTTCAGACTTTTAAATATACTATGTGTGTGAACCTCTAGTCCATCATCTAGATAGTAGTTATTTTTACTCACAAACCAAGAGTAGAGACTAGAAACTCATCAAGGACCCTAAAAATATAATTTATAGTTATATCAATGAAAATCATTCCTACAAAAAATGAATTGTGTAATATATTCTATTTTCCTCATGATATCTCATAAATTAGGATATACACTTTGTTTTGTAATCCTTTATTACTTTATTATTCCTTGAACTTACTAGATAAACTAAACTTATTCTACCATTGTAGTGTATTTATTGAAGGTACTACTATCCTGATCAACTAGGTGTGAGATATCACTTCCTTTCAGAAGAGACAAATTTTATCTTGATAATCAAATCAATGTCATTCCACCAATGGAGTACTCAATGCAATATATCTCTCTATGAAATAGATATCATGGTTTTCCTATAACATAAAATTAAATATTCAAATGTTACACACTAATAATAATCTCATATCAGGATATCAATACATGTGTTTTCAGATAGGAACTACCAATGACTCCAGAAACATGTGGTGTTCCTCTTAGAAGGATAGTTCTTGTGATATCAAATACTCAAGATCACATGGTGTTAAATTCATGAGAAAAATTCTCAATTATTATAATCCCCCATCACCTAATAGTAAAACATCATATTTTTATGTTCATTATGATATTTCTAGACCATAGGACATGTATTTATAATTTTTATCTTGGTATCTTAAGATTGTCATTATAAATTATGAATTATATATCCTTTTCATACGACATTTAATATAAGGACATTACCATGAATATAGTTTATTTAGAAGTATGAACACTGTTATGATAAGATAACCCCATGTATAAATCAAACTATATGCATGTAAGGTAATAAAAGAATGTAAAGGAGTTGGTTCTAGGGAACTCACCCACAACATAGATGTGTTGGTAAGTGATAATGTAAATAGTTTTATTATTTATAAATATATTTCAAGGGAAATTTTTATAGAAAATTGGTCCAAGTTTGATGATTCCAAATATAGAAATATTCTAACTATAAAATAAAATTTGATATCATAACATTTTAGGTTTTTAAGTTAAGGATTTTTAATAGGCTCAAGGAGTTGATGATTATGAATATTATTCTAAAATATCACCATTATACTTACTTTATTTCATCATAGTTGTTACACTATAAAGAATTTAGTGTGAGGGGTTTATCAGATAGTCATACATATATGTTTCATGAATTACATATAGATACAATGAGTTAACAAAACCCCAGAAAGTAAATCAAACATAAGGATTATCAGGCAGTCTATCATATATATTTTTATAGATAGGTTATAAGAATTTTAATAATATAAAATGTATCATATAAATGGAAATATTTATTTTTTTCATTATTTGATATTGGATTCATATATATATATATATATATTGTGAAATGTAATGAAAATTTACCTCTAAAAGTATAACATTGATTTATCTCTAACTGATGTTCATCCGGAATTATTATGGGTTGTGTTAAAATGTTAATTTTAGTATAATAAGGATTATTTTATAAGATATATAATATTATCATGATAAAAAACAATTTTATTGTATATAATGACATATTAAGTATACCACATGGAGTGTAATACACTATCTTTGGTATACTAGGGGTACATGAATCATATAGAAATCCCCATTACCTGAGGTTTGTAAAATACCTATCATTATAACCTTAATACTTTGATATATTTCTTATAAATTCATTGAGTATTTTATAATTAATGCTTGGTTGGTTATGTTCTTGATTATATCATCGGTTAGAGATTAACAAAAATAGTATTTGTTCTCTCAATGAAGAGTATGGAATTTGAGCCATTGATTGAGATAGACTCGAAAGTATGCAACCATAGTAGATAGTAAATATTACATGCTTATCTATCTTCATGAGGGGAATGTGATTTGATCATCCATTAAGGTGAATGGCATGTGATGTATTCATAATATTGATCATAAAATTCTCATAGATTTAATGACATTTTAGTATGATATATGGTATTGGAATACTATGTGTACCATGGTCACTCAATGTCTTAGATAAGGGAATGTATGAGAATCCATTATAACATTAGATAAGTCTTGTAGATACAGGTATATATTTTCCTATATTAGATAGAGATCATGAAATTTCCCTTTGAAACTTGAGTAGTAGTGATGCTTTTATAGAGGTAATTCTTTTCTCACATTTATTGATCTAAAAATTGATATTTTTTTCAATCATCTAAATTATTATGGGGTCATACTTTTTTGTTAACTGAATGGGGATTTATTTTGACTCATATTGTATCTCTAAAAGGATTTTTTAGATTAAATATAAAATAATTTTAGATGGGTATTCACAGGGCATTTAATATGATTTGATACAAGGTTAAATTGAGAATAGACTCCCAAAAATGTTTTGGAAGATATCAAAAATAATTTTGGGATATTATTCCATAAGTTATTTTATATAATATAGTACAATTTAAAATATTATTAAGACTTTGGACTTTAGTGAAAGTGTGATATTGAAGGAGATATATTCCCTAAGTCTTATTTTTTATATGATGTAAGGTATGGTTATATTTTACAATTGAAGGAAATATTAAACAAATATTTCATGTGATTCATGGATATGTGATATCCAATGATTGAGTGATTTCATAAAGGTGCATGAAATGTGATTTCATGACACTGCATCCAAAAATTGTATTCTATGATTGGGATAATCATAAAGTTGTGAAATTATTATAATAAAATGTAATTTTATTTCCCATGAAATAATAGAGTATCAATACTTATATCATATTTCATATATTATTCCACTATATTTGATTAATTTGTGTCCAAACAATTAAGAGTTATCATTTGATTATCAAACTTCCACCTACTCTATCATTATGGGAATGTTACATAAGATGTAACGTTAGGTAGATAGATTAATATGTTCATGAAATGGATGTGTTAGTGAAATAATTAAATCATGAATTATAAAAACATGACTTAATGTATGAATTATTGTACATCATCCTTGTT
The DNA here is from genome assembly GCA_963277665.1 of Viscum album. Taxonomy (NCBI): domain Eukaryota; kingdom Viridiplantae; phylum Streptophyta; class Magnoliopsida; order Santalales; family Viscaceae; genus Viscum; species Viscum album. The sequence goes on from OY728137.1 coordinate 216,869,016, forward strand.
GGTATATAAATCCCACTATCATGTGATGGAAGTGTGTGGTTGTTAGCTTCATATTCAGTGGGTGATCTCTGATTCACGCTGATCTATTTACTCTTCTACCTTTTCACTAAGAGTTATTATCACTCCATCGAATGAAGTGAAGTTATATGAAAACTTTGGATGATTCATTAGACCATAGATACACTCTATAGAATGGATGATTTTTCCTCTACTATGATTCTCATCAAGCATGCGGTTGAACATGGTTGTCAAAGAGGATCTTCAGTGCAAGTTACACCACTATACTTCATTTATAGTATGTGTGATTTAATTTTATAGTCATGGTAATATTATTTTCATATTTTAATCATTTTTCATGATATAATATGTTTTATTAAATCCCCATGAATCCCAACAAAATTTAAGTAAACTTCCATCTCACACTATCTATATTAAGATGTTTCGTGTATAGAAGATCAACATAGTATTTCATCGCCACAGATATGAATCTGTCATAGGCTACATCACATCTTGGTGAGTACACATAATAATAACCTTAATCATGATCAAATATCCTACTATCAGTCACAAAATATATATTTATAGTAATTTAGAGTTACAACATCATCCTTGATGGATTCCTTCTATTCATTCTCGTATAAAGATAATGATAATTCAATAATAATTTTATATTAACTATTTAATTATTTATCAAGCCACGACATAGATAAGTTGACATTAGTTTCCTCATTATCATCAAAGGAAATCATAACATCCTCAATGGGTTTCCACATTCTAATAGCATTGTCAAATACTAATAATAATTTTATAATGATAAAATTAGTAATTGAATTATTCATTTGGGAACAATTTAAATAGGTTGATACCTCTTTATACACTTGTATTAAAATCCAAAATATCTAACTAAAAAAATTTACTCCATTGTATTTCCTAGCCAATTCACATAGTTAACCTAAATCTTTATCAGATAGATTCCACTACCTTAGTCCCAAAAGTTCAAGTAACCATTTCAACATTATCCTTCTATTAATTATATATCATTCCATTAGTAATTTTTGTTCCTTCATGGTTATGTTTTATCAATAGGGGTAATATTTTTTCCAAGAAATGGACATCATCTCATTACTTTAATTTCTTCTAAAATTATTCATCATAACTAGCCTTTAACATTAAACTCATTTATCAATATTTTTTCTACAATAAATATCATGATATAAATGAGAAAATTTATATCATCCAATTAATTATTTTAATATTTATTCCTAACAACATATATAATATAATAACTATTTATTTTATGTATTACTTTTCATTCCATTGATTAACTTACATCATTTATCTTTATTAATCATTATCTTAATATTTTTCCATATTTATTAATTCGAATAACCCATTTTTACTTCAATGAATTATTCTTATCCATTCCCATAACATATGATCATCACTAAATATTCATTTGATTTTAATAAATTTTATAGCCCATTTGGTTTTTCTAACAAAAGGAAGGATCATTTTACGGTTCAATGATTCTCTCACCTTTTCTAAAATATATTATCTAAACCACTAGGTTGTCAACATAGACTAATCACAACCAAAATTAGTAAATTTACTCATCTAATTGATTTGTTTAATTTTCTCATTAATTTTTCAAATCATCTCAATGATATTATTATTATCGAGTAATAATAATATTTTATACAATCAATCTCAAAGAGGTATTGGTATACCTTTTGTGAAATTTATATTCCTTTGATTTTATTCCTTTTATAACCCAATTATTAGTATTTAGTGGTAATTTCTCACTTATACACTTGTTTAAATCAAGATAAAATATTAATATTCAATAATTATAATTTTTAATATTCAATTAATCATTTTTAGATTAATTGTTACATCAAATAATTTTAAAATACCCTAAACATGGTTCAGTTGAGTTTGAGACATCGAGAGGGGTCCAAAAATTACTATCTAATTTGGAGGCTTTACATGACCCCAATCCCCCTAAATACTCATGGATAATATGCGTGTACTATGTGGCACCTCTATAAACTACCCACACACATGGATCAACTTCCCACACCCTGCTCACCTCACATCCATCCAATCTATGTGATCTTTCAAATTAAATGGTCCTTGTTGCATCACATTGACCCTACAATAAATATTGACCATGGTCTACTATAATCTATCTGATTTAAGGATCTGATGGTTTGAATTCATGTGTTTTTCACAATGTTAGGGTATTATCCCTTGATCTACTAGATCTATATAACTTGTTGATGGTCATTTTATCTAAGGATCATATAACTATGAGCTTCCATGTAACACCCTAACTCCAGTACCCCAGATTCGATGGTTATTATATTACAATGGTATATAAAACATAGATCAAAATATATAAAATGAAACATTTTAATATTTTCAAGAAACTATATACACATATGGATATTAAATTACATTTAAAACATAACATATGTCAACTAAGTAGATGAAAAAATTATATCTCCTTGAAAATCCACAGGTCACACTCAGTAATCTTTATGGTTTCCTATGAAAATGGGAAATAATATAAATGTTTGATATTAATTGATTAATAACATATAGTGTACCATAGAATCTATAATATATAAGCATGGAATAAATAATGTAATATAAATAATTAAAGTCCATTACAAATAAAATATACATGGACAATAAACAAATGCATGGATAAGAATAGTTGATCTCACAGTGATGAAATTCATAATGTCAGACATCATAAACATACAATAAAGGACACATACTGAGACATCATATAGAAATGGGTGGGGATTATACCAAAAACTCAACTATTTTGTCTCATGGAACCTACCAATTCATCAAGGGGCCACATAATTTCATACTCCACCTATCACATAAAAATTCTAATGCATCCATTATATGAAGAGAATAGATAAAAACATTTCATAATGTTTCTTAAGAAAACTCAAAAATAATAATGGATAATTATTCGATAGTTTTCCATATAGAAATATATATATATTTAATATCAATATTTACCCCTTAAATGGAACAGTATGTATATTTACATGAATATCCTTTAATAAACATAGAAACAATAGGATACTCACACTGTAACGGAAAGTAACCTTATCAAAGGAATGATAACAAGGTAGTAGGGATGAGTAATTTCATGGGTTAGGGATATAAATAAGTAAAAAATAATTCATTATGGTTCATAAAGATCTTGGGAATCATCTAAATCATATCCCTTGTGAGTGTCAAACAAGGTATTCAGTTATTCCCATTACTTGTTCATTGAGTGAAAATTGAGTTAATAAAAATCCAAAAAAATTTAGATTTATTAATCCAAACTAAATCTAACCTAGATAATACATCCATTTTTTATATCTAGAGAGGGATTTCATTTCTAGAAAACTATATACTCTTTACCAAAATTATAGGAATGTTTTATAGCTATGGGAGTGTTTGATCATTATAACAATATATGAAGGTAGTATAATGAGATGAAATGTTGATCAGTCCTTGATATTGTAATAAATAATTCATAAAAATGAAGAAAATAAAACTTTATTATTGGATATAAAAGTAAATAAAAGTATTGTAAAACTAAATCTAGGGAAGATACTTGGAACCCTTACTATCCAAATTAGCTTCTTAAGAATTTATAGAGATACATTAGAAACTTATAAACTCCTTGGAGAGACACTTGAGAGGTAAAATGAGAGGGAATATATGATCAATGTATTTGAAATGGAGAGGAATGGGAGAATGGTAGGGTATTTACAGAAAATGAGGGGGGTTTTATAATTTCTAATCATGGTCCTTGGGCACTATGTTATAAAAAAATAGAAAACCATTATCCCTCCCATAGTTTAAGACCACTTTATTTGAGAAAATAGGCTTTAATTTGGGTTTTAAATGTTTAATAGTTAATCCCTATTTAAAATATATTATATTGTTTGTATAAAAGATTCAGTTTTAGGAATAATTAATTTAAAAATGTTTAAAATATACTTTAGGTTTTGAAATATTCCTTATATGTTTGTAAAATTAATTTTATTACTTAAAAATAAATTGTTTTATCAAATAAACCCATTTTTAGTCAAGAAATATTTTTTATTACTCAATAAATTATTTTAAGTCATCATGAAATCATAATACTTACCATATATTAATATAGTATTTTAATTTTTACAAAAAAATTGACTATCTAAAAATATTATAAAAAAAAATTGGGAATGTATTGTCTCAACAATACTCTATGATATATGTTGATTTTTATGCTCACAAATACCCTTGTTTATTTTCTAATAAACTTGCGTTAAGTATTTTTCATTAATATATATATCATGACTATATGTATCTTTTTGGAAGAATACAAAGCTATGTGATGTGTTCAGCAACACTGTTCATAACCTACGTTCAATGAATGAACATATGGATAAATATATCTTTGCTAAAAGTAAATGTATGGATCAAAAATCGTACATTTGAATAAATGTATAGAACAAAAATCCAACATTGAAGACTAGAATCATTGTTCATACCCTCTTTTCATAGAATGAACGTGTGGATAATCAACCTTATGTTTGGAATCAACCATACACTGAAAGATGAACATATGGATTTTAATCCCTATGTAAATTTTAATACATACTATATGCAAAGAAACCCTATTCTACGTAAAGTAACCATATGCGACATTGTTGAACCCTAAGTTTTACTATTCAATTATAGAGATTTAAATATATGATTTTATCTGATATTTTTGCAGCAGTCCTCAAAGAATTAAATATCCATTCAAATCTATTCTATGATCGATTCAAAGGATCATTGTGATCGATTCAAAGAATCATATTCAATGGAGTAAATCATTCTTACTCCTAAGGAAAGTCATGACTCTCCAAAATGATTTAAATTTTGATATCAGTGGTCTATCAGGAAACTTTATTAGATCTTCTCAATCAAAATAAATCTATATATATAATCATAATTTTTTCAATATAGAAACACAACATACATATGATATAAAACTAAATTTTTCTTGTAAATATATTCTCTATAGAACTTATGTAAAGAATGAAGGACTTTCTAATTTTTCTAAAGAGGATACTCTTTGAAGATATACATTTCAATCATGTATCATTACAAATACTTCTAATTGTTTTAATTTATTCATATTAAAGATCATTTTCAATTAGGATCTCTTCAGATATGTTATTTATTGAAGAACATTAATCTTTGAATAAAAATATCCATTTTCTGTCAGTTGATTCTAAAAATGTGAAGTTCAACCTGAACCATCAATAAATCAAACCCTTATGATTTATTAGCGTTTCAACTGCTTGTACTTAGTTGTTGTTAAGTGTCAACTTCTTTCGCTAATATGTGGATAATTGGTTCCCTGTAAAAGAACTAGATGGCGTTGTTTAGCCTTGTTGTAAAGGTTTCAAATTCCTATACTAATTTGTGAATTCTAAAGCCCTGTTATTAGAAGGCCTCTTCTGGTGGAAATCACCAAGCTCGTAGAGAGAGAATTGGTGGAGTGGACTATGGGATCTATGTGCCCCAAACCACTATAAAAATTATTGTTTTATTATTTAATTTTTATCTGCTACTCAATTACATACAATATTGAATTTGTAATATCTTTATTAATCACAAAGTGAGTTAAATGATTCAATCTATCAATATTATCAAAAAGACATAATTCACCCCATACAATAAAAAAATAGGCTTTATAAAATCCTTTATGAATGGTGAAAAAACAAATAAAGTAAGATGTTATTAATGAAAAAATATAGGTCACATGAAACCTAATTACCCCAAATTGAAAGATGAAAGAATAAGGATGGAAAAGAAATATCAGAGGAAATATGATTATGATAAGAGAAAAAAAATATCTATGAAAGATACTTGGAGCATTTTAGAAGGCTCTACCAGTACCTCCAAATCTAATTCATAAAAAGGGCCACAAAATCTAAAATAAAATATGAGCTTTATGTCCAAGGAAGAAAATGAGTTAAAATACCATAGGGGAAAAATTCTATTTGGTATATGGATAGTGGTTTTTTTAGACACATGGGTGGAGACTCATCCAATTTCAATACACTGACACAAATAAATGGAAGTCTGGTCACCTTTGTTGATAATGAAAAAGGAATGATTGTTGGAGTTAAAACTGTTGGAGATCCAAAAAGAATTTCAATCAACAAAGTACTATATGTATAAGGTCTAAATCACAACCAGATAAGTATTTATCAACATTGTGATGATGGATTTTAAGTTTATTTCTCTAATAATTAATGATCAGTTTTTAAAGATAAACTGCTTAAATTTAGAGCACCTAGAACTAAAAATATTTATACTTTGGATATAAATTACTTCTGTATAAAAAAATGAATTGTTTAAATACTAAGACAAATTATTCGTGGATCTTTCATAGAAGACTTTTACATTGAAATATATATTATTTATATAAACTATCTAAGAAACAATTAATTCCTGATTTACCTCATCTTAAATTTGACAATGATAGATTCTGTGATGCATTTAAAATTTCCAAAAAACACAAATCATCATTCAAATAAATTAAAAAAATTACTACATATAAACTATTATAACTTATCCACATAGATCTGTTTGGACCATCTTGGGTAGAAAATTTTTCTGGAAAATTATATGTTTATATTTTAGTTGATGATTTTTCAGGATTTATATGGTTTTATTTTCTAAAACTCAAAATTGAGGTATCAGCCGTTTTTTAAAGATTTTCCAAAAATTGTTCAAAATAAAAATAATTTTTAAATAATTTCATTTAGAAGTGATCATGGTGGAAATTTTAAGAATCAATAATTGAATTCTTTTTTCTCAATTTTAGGTATTAAACACACCTTCTCTACACTAAGAACATGTCAAAAAAATGGAATTGTTGAAACAAGAAATGGAATTATTCAAGAAATGGAAAGGACTATACTGAATGAATACATTCTTCCTATTTATTTTTTAGTATAATTAGTAAACACATCTCGCTACATTATGAATAGAGTTTTTATAAGAATTATATTAAAAAGGAACCCTATAAAATTTAGAATAATATAAAACCTAAAGTAAAGTACTTTAATGATTTGGATGCAAGGTGTATATCTTAAATACTAATGAAAACCTTGGTAAATTTGATCCAAAATGTAATGAAAGAGTTTTATTATAATATTATTCTACTTCTAAATCCTATAAAATTTTAATCAAAATTCAATTATTGTTGAAGAATCAATTCATGTGAAGTTTTATGAAACTAACCCTTTCATTAAAGATAATTATCAAACAATTGAAAATAATGACTCTTTTTGACAACATTAGACTTGATTCACCTCTGACAGATTTTAAAAATAAAATTAATGAAATTCAGTTCAGTTCAGAAGAACATAAAATATAACAACCCAAAATTGTCTTATCAAGATAGATTATAATCTCAAAGAATCATCCTTTAGAAACAATTATAGGAAATATGGAAAGAGAAGTTATAACTAGAAGAAATTAATGAAACTTAGTTAAATTATCTACCTTTATATCTTATTTATAACCTAATTCTATTGAAGAAGATTTATAATATGATATTTGGTTGTCATCCATGCAATAAGAACTAAACCTATTCAGAAGAAATGAAGTTTGGGAATTAGTATAAAGATTATACAATTATCCAGTAATAGGAACTAAATTGATCTTTAGAAATAAAACTGATGATAAAGGATCATAAACAGAAACAAGGATACATTAGTATTAAATGTATATAATCATAAAGAATGAATATATTATGATGAAACCTTATATACTATTTCGAGATTAGAGGCAATTATAATCCTAGTAGCTTATGCATCTCATATGAATTTTAAATTATTTCAGATAAATGTTAAATCTTCCTTTTTAAATGGATATTTAATGGAGGAAGTTTATGTTGAAAAAACAATAGGTTTTTAGAACCCTAAAAACCCAAATAATGTTTGTAAATGTACTAAAGCTCTTTATGGCCTTAAATAAGAACCCAGAGCTTGGTATGAAAGATTAAGCTCCCTTTTTTAGAAAATGGATTTTCTGTGGGATTAGAAGATCCTACTCTTTTTAATAAAACTGTTTTTGATAATATTTTATTAGTATAAATTTATGTGGACTATATTATTTTCAGTTAATAAAATAAAAATATTTTTAATTATTTTTCAAATATTATGAAAAAAATTGAAGTGAGTATGGTGGGAGAATTAAATTTATTTTTAGAACTCTTGATTTATCAAAAATCTTTTGGAAAATATTTTAAATGAGAGTAAATATATTATTGGTTTATTAAAAAGGATTAGTCTAGAAAACATTTATAATTATAAAAATCCCATGAATACCAATATAAAGCTTGATTTGGATGAATATGGAAAACGATTTGACAAAAACTTATATAGAGGTATGACTGGCAGTTTATGGTATCTTACTAGTAACATACCAAACATAATATTTATTGTGTTTTTATATACCATATTTTAGTAAAATCTAAAATAATATCGTCTTACTGTTTTCAAAAAAAATTAGATATTTAAAAGGAACTATTTTTCAATCTAATCTTTATCCAAAAACCGCTAATTTTAATTTGATTTCATATTCAGATGCTGACTTAGGAGGATGTAGATTATATAGAAAAAGAACATCAGGAACATGTAACTTTTTAGGGAAATATTTAATATCATGATTGAGTAAGAAAAAAAATTTAGTTGCCTTGTTAGTAGCTGAGGTAGAATATATATATATATATATATATATATATATATTCTTCTTATTTATATGCACATGTTTTTTGAATGAAACACACCTTACTGAACCTTAGACTAAATTTTAATAATATTCCAATTTTATTTGATAATAGTTGTGCAATAAATATTTCAAAAAAATCTTATAAGTCAATCTAGGACTAAGAATATTGATATAAGGTATCATTTTATAAGATATAATGTTCTTAAAAGGGATATATATTTAGAATTTGTAAATACTGAATATAAATTAGCTAATATTTTTATTAAACCACTTCCCACTGTATGTTTTGAATTAATTAAGGGAGAGTTAGGGATATTTAATTTTAAATAAATATTTATTTATTTATTTTTTAATTATTCTTGTTAATTTATCTATCAATTATTTGTATTCAGTAATTTTTCATTTATTTATTTAAGTAAAATATTTTTTTGACTTTGTTTTTCAACCGCATATTTTCAAAATTAAAAATTTCAATGATTACCTGAAATAATTGAAATGTTAAACCAAACCATTTCACAAAACTATCATACTTATCCTGCTCTCATTCTTACTACTTTATGAACCTTCGAATTATAGAGTGTCTCTCATTCCATTTTTTTTTGAAACCTTAACCTTCAAGCCTTCAATCCTCAAGTCTTCGGCAATAGAAACTTTATGCAGAGTTAACATAGTTAGTATGAGTGAGCCTATCTTCTAGCATGTGAAGTATCAAAAATCAATTCAAGGAAAGGTAATATATTTTGATTGGTTAAATAAAAAAAAGTATTTCTGAATAATTAAATTAGATTTCAAGGGATTGTGTTTATTTTTTGGGATAGTAATACACCATTTTTGTTTGAAGTTAAAATAAATGATTTTTATATAAATGCTTTATTCAGTTTCATAGATGATAGAAATATTGTTATCTCTAAGATTTATAATGGTGAATTTTCTATTTATTTATTTCAAATAGCCAAACAGTTAGTTTGTCTCCATGAGGGGGAATCTCATTTCGATTTAAGAAATATAAGAGATGAAAAATATAAGTCATAGGATATAATTTCATCTATGTTTGGAACAAAAACTATCAATAAGATGATGACAAAATACCTTAATCCTGATCAAAAGGTCTTAATGAGATTTATTTAATCAGAAATTATTTCGAGAACTAATGAGTTGAAAAAAGTTTTGTATCATGATATTTATATTATATTTTGGTTTCTGAATAATATCAAGGTGAATTTTAGTCAGTATATGTTGAGATACATGCATCATTGCTCTCATAAATAATAAAAAATGTATTTCTATCCCTATGGAAGGATTATTTATCTATTTTTACTCATATCAAGAAAATTACAGGACATCTCATTAGGTAAAAGATGCTATCAAAGTAATATTTTGAATGCTATAACAGTAAGTAAATTAGGATATTTCTAAATCAATTATTTTGGTGGTCTGTTACCCATTGGAATAGTACTAATGGATGATGGATGCAACTCTGGGGAAGCAGAGACTATTACCATCTATGGGTTCTATTAGATCCAGACCAGAGGAAGAAGATGAATCAATAATTAAAGAGGCTATTCTTCCTCAAATTAAAAGAATATGAGTTAAAATTTCTGAGTCTATGAATGATCCTGAAGAAGAGAAAGAAAATGGAGTTGATTGTGTGGCTCAAGTGGCTAAGGATGTTGAGAAAGAGGCTCAAGGGGAAGATCAACTTAGGTAATTTTTTCCAATTTCTAGTGAATCCACCCTTGTTAATATATCTCTTATTATTGCTGATTTTGTGGATATAGAGTTATATTAATTAAGAAGAAGGAAAAAAGGGCTTGAAACTATAGTTTCTGAGTGAGAGCCAAGGATAGTGTTAGTAGAGGTTTCACAACCTTCCAGATCACTTTCTATTGAGTCTTTAGGCTCCTTGAATAGAAATAATGAAGCTTTGATCCATAAAAACAATCAATTAAATTAACATAACTTGTCATTGAGACAAGAATTAGAATCTGAAAATAAAGAATGTGGAAGATCTTAGAAGTTCAAATTTTCCTCGAGCTGAGTTTTAGGCACTTCATACTCAACTCAGGGATTTCCAAGAAAACTTTGTTTCTATGGGTGATACTAAAGATTTTATCATAACTTTAGGTGGTGAGTTCATAAAGTTAAATGAATAATCTATTAATAAATTTTATTTTGATGAGTTGAAGCAATTATTTGAGAGTGGGTTTTAGTCTCTCATAAAAAGTCATAATGCATCAAATTCTACTCAACAAAATTCTCTGGATATTATTAGAATATTTGAGGTAATAAATTTTTTTTATCTGATTTAAATGAAAAACTACACACTATACAGTGTGACAGTATTCCCCTAAATGTTCTTTTGGATAATCAATGTAGTCTGATCAGTCCACTGACCTCTAGTGAATCTTAGTTAGGTCTATTTCTTCATCAATTAAAAGATCAATTTAATATATTCATTTAGACTAAAGAATTGGTTAATGAATTTGTAATGATAAATTTGGTTGAAACTTTGAGGATAGATCAAGACTCAAGGAAGATTCTATATTAATGGATAAAAGTATTTAACCATCACTTTCAGATATTTTTGGTGAAGTTACATGATAAACATGGTGTTTTCCTATCAAATAATAATCTTGTTTCACCCTATCCCGACAAAGAATTAGATCCAATGAACCTATTTAACCAAAGCCCATATTTTTAAAAATATTTATTATGTTTATATAGGAATTTAATTCCTTTAAATACATTTTATCGGAAATTTACTTAACTTTTCATTATCTTTATATCTATGAGTTTTATATTTTTTTATAATTTTATTATTTTATTATTTATGTGTGATTTTAAAATATCAATTCTAAATTTATTTTTCATTTAATAGTTTTAATAACTATTCATTTATAGTTTACTTCAATATTAACTATGTTTTGTATCATTTTTCTTCCAAATTTCATTTTGATATCAAAAAAAGGGGAAGAAAATTTGAGAACCCCAACATTACATATTTGTAAAAAAATGAGAAATTTTGAGAACTTATAATTTTTAAAATTTTCAGAAATGATTTTGGGAAAACATTTACTATCAAAATTTAAAATTACAAATTCTATTATATTCTCCTTGATAATAATATCTTGGTATAAAACATTATTTAATTCTTTTTACATTATATATATTATGTAAGTTATGTGTATGGGTTTGGTGATCATCAAAAGGGGGAGATTATTGGGAATGTATTGTCTCAAAAATAACTTGTGATATATATTGATTTCGATGCTCAAAAATACCTTTTTTCTAATAAAGTTTAGTATTTTTCAGGAATATATATTTCCTGACTATATGTATCTTTTTGATAGAATACAAATCTATAGGATGTGTTCTAGAAACATTATCTATAACCTATGTTCGTTGAATGAATGTATGGATCAACAATATTACGTTGAATATTAAATGTATGCATCAAAAACCCTATATTTGAATAAACATATGGTACAATAATACAATTTTGGAGACTGGAATCATTGTTCATACCCTACATTCAAAGAATTAAGGCATGGATAATCAACCCTACATTTGGAATCAACCTTATACTGGAAGAAAGAACATATAGATTCTCATCACTATGTTAGTTTTAATCCCTACACTATGAAAATGAACTCAATGATATGAAATGGAAACATACGCACTATAGTTGAACCTTATGTTTGACTATTCAATGACGGAGATTTAAATCCACAATTTTATTCGAGATTTCTGTAATAGTCTTGATAGAAGTAAATATCTATCCAAAGCTATTATATGACTAATTAAAGGGCTCTTTATGATTTATTAAAAGAATTTTATTCAATGGAGTAAATCAAACCTACTCCAAAAGAATGTTACAACTCTCTATAATAATATAAATTTGAATATTATCAGTCTTTCAGATGACCTTCTTGGATCTACTCAATCGAAAGAAAGTTATTTATATGATAAGAATATTTTGTTATCAAAACACACAATACAAATTATATATAACTACATTTTTCTTTTAAATATATTCTCTACATAACTACTTCAAATAATGTAGGACTCTATTATTTTTCTAAAGAGGATATGCTTTGAAGATATATATTTCAATCTAGTACCATTGTAACTACAACAGATTATTTGTTTCTATTTATGTTGAAGATTATTTGCAACCAGGATCTCTTCATATCTATTTTATCTTGAAGAACATCCATATTTGAATAATAAGATCCATATTCTATCAGTTTCTTCTACAAATATGAAGTTTAACCCGAATCATCAAAAAATAAAACTCTTTTTATTTATTAGAGTTTCAACTTATCATACTCAGTTGTTGTTAAGTGTCTACTTCTTGCACTAACCTTCAGATAACCATTTCTCTATAAAATAACCAAGAGGCTCTATTTATCATTATTCTAAAGGTGAAAACTACCTTTACTTAGTTTTGGATTTCAAGGTCTTGTGATAAGAGGACCTTTTCTAGTGAAAATCACAAAGCTCGTAGAGAGAGCATTGGTGGAGTGGAATATGGGATCTTTGTGCCCTGAACCACTATAAAAATTATTTTTTTTTATTCTTTAATATTTATTTGTTGTTAAATTACTTATAGTACAGAATTCAACATATCTTTATTAATATCAAAGTGAGTTAAATGCCAAAATCTATCAATATTATCAAAAAGACACAATTCATCCTCATCTTGTTTATCTTTGCATTATTCTCACCTGAAAATTTTTATTATTGGATAATTTTTATTTTTTGATTCAAAATTTAAAGTCATTTTATGAAAATTATTCTCTATCTTTATGAAATTTAAATATTAAAAAAACATTTTCATTTCCAAAACACACATTTGATACATAAAATTCAATAACTCATCCCATTTTTATTATGGATAAATGTGTGTAATTATATTATTTTTTATTGATCATAATAAATTTTTCATAATTGTTAATTAAATTATTTAATTCATTTTATTGGATTCATGAATAATTAATTATTACATTACTATAGTTGAATATTGTGTCTTACACCTCCCATTAAATAATTTCTTCCTTAAAATTTGGGGTGTGAATCAATATAGGAACAAATGAGTTTAATTCTTCCTCATTGCTTCCTGAGGATCCCATGTTTCTTCTTCTAACTTGTGATTACTCCAAATAAATTACACTATTTAAGTAGTATTATTCTATAACACTTATTATCTTATATCAAGAATATTGATAGGAACTTCACTATATTAAATTTTAGTATCAAACTCTATTTCCATAGTTGTTAGTACATGTGTAGGTTATGGAATATACTTTCCTAACATTGATATAAGAAATACTCCATGGAAGTTAGAAAGGATGGGTGGAAAATCCTAATGATGATCCATATCTCTAATTCTCTCTAAAATTTAAAAGGTTCCAATATACCTTTGTCTTATCTTTCATTTCTTACCAAACATTATAATGCCCTCCTATGATGGTACTTTCAAGAAAACATGATCTCCTACTTGGAATACCAAGTCCTTTATTTGATAATCAGTATAACATTTCTATCTTCTATAATCTATTTTGATATGATTCTTGATATCTATCATATACTTTGTTGTTTCCTCAGTGATTTTTGGACAAACTAACCTCATTTCCCCAACTTCATCCCGATAGTTTGGAGTATGATATCTTTTACCTTACAAGGACTCATATGTTTCCATTTGTATGGTTGATTAGAATCTATTTTTTATGAAAATTCAACCATAGGTAGTTCCTGGTCCAGTATTCCTTGGAATTCAAGTGAGTATGATCTTATAATATCCTCTAAATTTTGGATGGTCCTTTCATATTTTCCATTTATTTTAGGATGATATGTGGTTCTCAAATATACCTTGGTGTTCAAATCCATTTTAAGAATCCTCCAAAATTTGGATAAGAAATGAGGGTCACAGTTATATATAATTGATAATGGTGTGCCATGAAATCTCATAACTTCATTAATATAAAGTCATGAAATGAATTCAAGGGATGTCTCTTATTGGTGGGAATTGTGAAAACTTGGAAATTCAATTCACAATGAACCATTTAGAATAATTCATATTATATGTATTAGTTATTTCAATAAAAAATTTCATTGTTCTGTTTCCCAACATTCATATTATTATAGGTATAGGTTTCATTACACCCTTTAGGAGTAGTATCTCATCCTTTAATTTTAGTTGTACCAAAAACATAGACACATATTCAGAAATTTTGGAATTCATGTTTTCCCACCATAAGTGATATTTTATATCCCTATATTTCTTGGTACTATCAGGGTGTATATAGAAGTTTGATCTCTAATATTAATCTAGTAATTCCATCTTCATATCGGTTAAATATGGTACACATATTCTGTTTCAAACTTCAACACACCACCTTTATATATGAAGTATGACAATCTCCCATATTCCATTACTTTAATGTTATTTTATAAAAACTTTTCATATTATTGAGACCTCTTTATCTTCTTTATTAAATATGGTTGTAAAATTTATAATAAAATTTATAATTTTTTCCATTCCTCAATAACTTACACATCATCATTATTATTATATTTATTAAAAATAAACGAGTACAAAGGAATAATTCATCATTACTAAATCCATTAATATTGGATTCTTTTCCATCTTAATCATAAATAGGACTCCATGAACCATCATACTAAATGTTTCAACAACCTTTTCTCCTTTCTTATGGTGGTAGTGTATTTCATAGTCTTAGTACTTTATTAATTTCATACAGATTATCTCTCTCATGTTGAGCTCTTTCTATATGAAAATATACTTTAACTTTTTGATGTGTATATATGTCATATATCTCCCTATAAAGGTATTTCATCCATATTTTCAACACAAATATTAAAAATTCTATCATTATATCATGAGTCAAATAGTTTTTCCATGGGTCTTCAATTACCTCAATTCATAAGCAATAACTCTATCATTTTGTATAATATAACACCCCAGTCATTTCTTCAATATGTCACTATATTTAATAAATACTTCATTTTTCTTATGGTAAGGTCAATATAGGTTCATTGATCAATATTTTATTTAATTCCTAAAATGTTTATTCATAATCCTTTGATCATATGAATTTGACCCCTTTACACGTCAAATTGGTTAACGAATTAGCTAATCAGGAAAAAAATTTAAAAATTTACTTTAGTAACCAGTTATTCTAAGGAAAATATATATCTCGGTTATATTCATTGGTGTGGTTCATTATTTAAAGACCATTTTCATTGTGGGTTTAATTTATATTCAATACTTAGAGATAATATTCCCAAGAAATAGGCTTTTGAATCCAAAATTAACACTTATTTAATTTTCCATATAGCTCTTTTTCCCTTAGAGTTTCAAGGACAATATGTAAATGGTATCCATGATCTTTATAAAACATAGATTATATTAGGATATCATTAATAAAACCCAAAAAAATTACCCTGATAATCCTTGAGTACTCTATTAATTATATACATAAACACATATGGTTAATTTTTTAACCCAAATGGAAATTAATGTAAACTCATAATGCTCATACCTTATAAAAAATTCATCTTTGTTATATCATAATTCTTTATTTTTAATTGGTGGTTACCATAATCAAGATAAATCTTTGAGAAGTTTTAATTCCCTTGAATATGATCAAAAAACATCAATTTTAGAGAAATGATACTTTTTCTTTATAGTAATGTAATAGAATTTATATGTAATTGATACATAACCATTAAGTCCCAAATATATTATTCACAAATAAGATAGATTCTCTATAAAGTGAAAAAATATGTCATATGAATCCATTATTATATAAATCATGTAGTTTTTTCTTTAATTCCACTAATTATACTAGAGTTATTATATAAGAAGTATTAAATATGTTTTTTTCATTATAGAAGAAGTTAATAGATAATTAAACTTTATAGTTAGTTTTATATCCAGGTATCTCCTTAGAAAGTAAATCAATATAATCCCTTAAAATAAATGAGTCTTTTTTTATAAATATATTATTATCATTCATTGATTCATATCCTCCTATAATGTTTTAAAGATGATCCAATGGTGGTGGTTCCAAAAAAGGATCAGGCAATGAAGTTTCTTCTCTTAAAATAAGAAATTATATTTCATCCTTAAAGATTATAATATCCTTCCCTAAATAATAAATTATTTCATTATACTTTGAGATCCAATATATAATAATGATTATCTTAAATTAAACCATTGGGTTTTTATCTAGGTTTGTATTTAAGAAACATCTAGGAATTTTAATAGAGACAAAGTAATATACTTTCGTTTCTATATGATTTTCATAATACTTTTTAACTGGAAGCTGCTTACTTAATGAAGCAGGGGATGATTCAATGTTCTTATAAAACATGGTTGATATTAATTAATACATATATCCATAATCAAATCTTTCATTTTATAAATAATTTTTATTATCAAATTTCCTAATATAACATAATTTGGGACCTTATTTTATACTATTTTAATGACATAATCTCATCCTTTCTCCCTTGGACTCTTCTAGGGTAGATTGCCTTAAAACCTGGGGTATTGATTTGAATATTTTCTCAAATTATTACAATTAAAAATTTTGTATCATTTATTTACCTTTCACTGATGATCTTGAGGTCCCTTATCTCCACTCTTGTAACAGACTCACATCCCCTTAAATCAATCCCAAGGGTGTTTTTTCCAACCATTATTTCATGTAGGAAATTATATACTTCCCTTGTTATCCTTTTCTAAATTATTTCCAACATATTTATCAACCACCCTCTTCTTATCTTGAATCAATTTCAAAGTTAAAGACCTAGAGAACTCTTTATCAGTATTGATGGAACTAGTCATTATCTCCTCATATAGGGAAAATATTTGATAGACTATTTTCCTTAGAAATATTGGGTTTAATCCATTAATGAAGTGATAAATATTTATTTTTATATTATGTATATAGTCCATAGTATGTCTTGTTAACCTTTTAAATTTATCACCGTACTCAGTAATATTTTCTACTTCCTTTTGAAATAGATTTATTAATTTTTATTCAATATCATCTCATTGCTCATAATGAAAGTATTTCTCCAAGTATAGAACCTTAAAATAACTTCATTATATATTATATATCTCATCTTCCTTATTAGTATTTTGAATCAAATAAAATAATTGATCATCATCTCCCTATAGATGATATAGTCATGGTAACCTTCTCCCTTTCACTGTATCCCAAAGTAAGGAATTAATTCTCAAGGGATTTGATAAATTATTTAGATACTAAAAGATTCATGGTTTGGTTGAAGGAAGGAAGTTTCTACCACATGATGTTCCCCAACATTGTCAAAAAATGTTGTGTAGAAAAATGTTATTCCACATAGGAAATGTTATTTGTCATAATCTAAGTCCACTTCCCAAATAAAGTTATAATCTATATTTCTCTAACACTATCCTCATTGAAATTCTCAATATTTTAATCCCTATATTGAGTACAATTGTTGACATGGTTTCTATTCTTTCCATTAGACACCATTTCTAAATAATGGAATATACTTGATTATTACATAAATAAAACTGTGAATTATAAATCACAGTATATAATTTATATATATTTATTGTAAATTCAGGTCATGTAATCTAGAAATATTTCTAGAATATCTTAAGGGTTTTTTATATACTTGTGTTCTATAACTATGATCTTGTAAATCTAGTTCCTATGGATTAAACTAAACTTTCTTTGATACCAATTATAACACCCTCACTCTACTACCCTAGAGTTTGTGATTATTTTATTATAATAGTACAGAATAAATAATCACAATAAAAAGGATCTAGTGGTTTATTAGTCTCAAGATACTAGATACATAGACGAACATTAAATTATATTTATAACTAAAGATACATCAATAAATTCATGATAAATATATGAATTTTCCTTGAAAATACATATGTAATTTTTAATAATCTTCATGGTTTCCTAGGGAAATAGGAAATAGTATTAAGGGTTGAGCTCATATGCTTAGTAAGGGGTAGTATATAGAAAAATCTATCATACATAAACATGGAATAAATAATATTAAAGGAATAAATAATTTCCAAAATAAATAATATATCAATGAATTTCATAAAAATAAATACATAAATAGATAAGAATAATTGGCCTCATAGTGATGGAATTCATAATGTTGGATCTCATGTACATACTGTCAAGGCCACTTAACAAGACATCATACATAAATGGGTAAAAATTATAACAAATACTCAACTAGTTAGTCTCATGAGACACATCAATGCATTAAGGGGCTATATAATTCAGTGCATCACCCATCACATAAAAATTCCAATGC
Source organism: Viscum album (assembly GCA_963277665.1). Taxonomy (NCBI): domain Eukaryota; kingdom Viridiplantae; phylum Streptophyta; class Magnoliopsida; order Santalales; family Viscaceae; genus Viscum; species Viscum album. Next base: position 216,888,177 of record OY728137.1, read on the forward strand.
ATCCATTATATGAAGATAATGGATAAAAAATAAATATCATAATGTTTCTTAATAAACCTCTTACATAATTGTATCTGGGTAATGAATAGTTTTTCATATATTAAAATCGATATATAAAACATTCATATTTTCCCATTTAATAGAAAAATATGGTTATCTAGGTGAATACCCCCACAATAAAATTAGAAACAAAAGGATATTCCCAATGTAAATGAAAGTAACCATATAAATGGAATGATAAAAAGGTAGCAGTGAAGATAACTTTCATGGTGTAGGGATATAAATAGAAAATAATCATTTATTATGGTTCATAAAGAGCTCATGAATGTTACAAATGATATCCCCTGGGAGTTCCAAACATTTTGTGCATTTAGGCCCATTAGTTATGAACCAAGTGAAGATAAAGTTAACATCAAGACAAAAAATTTAGTGTTATTACCCATTGGTTCATCTGATCTAGATTTTTCATCCATTTATTTGTATATAGATAGGGATTTCATTGATAGGAAACTAAACACTCTATAATTTACTAATATTTTAGTAATTTTTATGGATATGGGAGTGTGAGAGAAATATAATGACTTGTAAAGGTAATATATTGAGAGGTAAAGGCGATCTATCATTGATAATATAATAATATGTTGATAAAATGAAGAATAATAACATTTAGTATTATAAATATAATGTAATTGAAGTATTGAAAAACAAAAGGTATAGGAGAGGTTAGGATTTCTTACCATGCAAAGTAGCTTCTTAATGATTGATAGGAATACCTAAGAAACTTAGAAGTTCCTTGTAGAGACTCTTTATTGGGAAAACAAGAGGTAATTTGTGATCCATGTCTTTAGAGTGTAGTGGGATGTTATAATGGGTGGGTATTTATTGGAAATGAGGGGAATTTCTTATTAATTTCCAAACATGGTACTTCGACCCTATATTATAAAAAAATATATAACCATGGGCTCTCCCAAAGTTTTATACCATTGTATTTAAAATGTGGGGGATAATTTTTTATTTTAAAATTTTATGATCCAATCCCCCTTTAAAATATATAATATTAGATGTGTAAAAGATTCTTGTTCACAAATAATTACTTCAAAAATAATCAAAATATATTTTAGGTTTTTGGAGATTATTCATATGTTGGGGAAATTATTTTATTACTTTAAAATAAATTATTTCAATGAATAAAAAAATTGTTAATAAATTATTTATATTACTCATTACAGCATTCTTAAGTCATCATGATGTCATAATACTTACCATGTATTTATATAGTATTTTACTTTTCACCAAAAAAATCAATTGTTTCAAAAAATTGTGAGAAGTAAATTGTTGACAAATTTATATATGATGATTAAAATTTTAAATTAATTTTTATGAAAATAGTTCTCTATCTATGTGAAATTTAATTATTAAATAAAAACACATTTTATTTTAAATTCATGTATTTAGTGCCTAAAATTCAAAAACTCTTCTCATTTTTACTCTGAATTGCATGTGTATACTTTTATTACTATCCATTGATTACTATACATTTACAATAATTATAAATTAAATTATTTGATGAATTTTATTAAATACTTAAATAAATAATGGTTGTATTAATATATTTGAATATAAAGTCTTACATAGCCCATGATGCACATCATTTGAAACCCCAAAGGACCATGTGGCCTCAGATCTATCATCTAATCCATTAATCATATAAACCCTTACTTTTTTATTCCTCCATTATTTACTTCCTCATCATATTCATTGTTTTTTACCCATGGGGATTTTAATAGGTTTAACTGTCATATTTATTCCCCAAAATTCATGGGCTAATAGAAAATAACTTTATAATTTAAGATCTATCCTTAATTTACCAAAATTCATACTCCAAGTGCCTCAAATTTTATAGAGAATATAGAATTTAAAAAACAATATCTCTAAATTTTCCCTCAAAATATAACACTGCTTGAGGGTATTTCAAACATGTTAGATTCATCTCATCGAGATATTTCCCATGATATATGATAGTATCAGAGAATTGTTCATATGAAGGAGTTATTAATAGATTATCAAAATCATCCCAAAAAATTATTTCTAGATTTTCTTGAAATTTTTATATCACATTTTTATGAATACATGGGAATTGTATTTTATTCATCTAATAGAATATGGATCTAAAAGGTCTTGTTAGAATTCTGACAATAAGTCCTATGAATCAACTAGAGAAGTTTTTCACTCTAAAACATCTCTCTATGATTTCTAAAAAACCTTTTATGAAAATTTTTAAATTTTTGTGAAATTAGAGAGGTAATAATAAGATGAAAAACATATTTAATTTTTATAACTAGGTTCAAATGCTACAAAAAAATTATTTTTACCAATAGAAGTTTAATGTTAGATATATCCATTGGTAAAAATAAGCAATTAAAATATATGTTAAGTTTTATCGATATTAATTTTAAGTACCAATATTTCTTTTCACCAACATTTATATCTATTAAATCCGTTTCATTGTTATATTAGTACCAAAAACTTTTTTACAAATATAAGAATATGTTATTAATAATAATTATTACCAATACAGCTTTTTCCATCAATAGATATTTCTACAATAAAACATCTAATAAAATTAAATATTTTATCAATATCCAATTAAGTATGACCAATTTTTCTATATTGTTATTTTTTCAACCAAATAAAATAAAAAAAATGGGTTTCTTAAAATATTTAATTTTTTTTAATCTTCAATTTTCTCAAAATATCAATAGTGTTTATATTTTTAACTTTTATTATTTAATAATCATTTAAATACTTCTGGTAAAAAACAATTTAAATTTTGATTTTTTATATATGCATACATATACACGATACTCTCTATTTACAAGATAATTTGATTTTATATTTAAATTTTTTAAATAATACTTACAACCAATAAGAAAAAATTAATAAATTTATTATTTAAATTTGGTGAATAAAACATAATAATACATTGAGTAATATTATTTTATTAATAATTTATATTCACATATTGAAATTTTATTTTATATCATAAAAAATTATTTTTTTTTTATAAAATTTTATACAAATGAAAATTACATCCACAAAATTTATATGAATTTTTTTGAATAAAATTTACCTCTCAATTGATTTATCAATTTATGAACATAATTTCTTAGTTTATTAATTTATTAATTTATAAACATCATTTATTTTTAAAAATTACATTATTAATTAGGTGACAATGGTAAATTCAAAACCATAAAATAATAAATTGGAGTTAATAGAGCCCTAATTCTATCACCACTCCCCAATTGGTTTTTACACCCATGAAATCTCCCAATGTCCCCTTATTTTTACTATGAATGTTCCCACACTATAAAATACAACCTATTTATTCATGTTATAAAGTACCACCAAAAACTTTAATTTAATTGGAATATGGCCTCGCTTGTTTGTATATATTCTTCTAATCATTGTTACACATTCTCTGATACCTATTCAACCCTGCATCATTCATCATCACCTAGTATTTATTTCATATCCTTCACATTCATTTGTTTTAATATCCCCTTATTCATATTAGTTGGTCTTTATTCTATGTAGACCTATCTCATCATCTTTTATTGAAAGAGGGGTATTTTTAATTCCAATTATCAGTTTCTTATAATGCGCTCAAAAAACTGATGAAACAATTAAAAAAATTATATTTAATTTTAGTTTATTATCTTCAATAATTTATAATTTTTAGTTTCGTTTTCCATGTTAGATAATTATATAATATTTATTAAATTGTAATAATATTTTTTCATATCATGTTTTTTTACTATGTTTAGTGGCTTGAAATTGAATAATGTACAAGAACTTCCATAATGAATATATTTAATGATAATAGGTGGGTAAGGTTAAAGAGAACTACCAAATATTACTTAAGTTAAATGGATATATTACTTGGTCTTTCTTTTACAACCCTGTAAAGGGATAATAACATTCATTTTCTGTGTTGAAGCTATACTAATCAACATTATTTACATCAAGATATTGTGTGATCCCATCTCATCGTGAATGGAATTGATACAAATTTTCAAAATTGTATTTGGAGTTTTTATAGGTAATTTATAGTCAAATATGGTAACAAAATTTCGAGTGTTGAACATGATAATTATTCTAAAGATGATATAATTGATATATTTGGGGATTCCTTTAAATTACATAAAAAAACCACACCATCACGCCTTTTTGATGAATCACAAACATTTTATTAAATTGGATAAAGATTTTCAGAAACCTATATACCCTAGATGTTAAAATTTTAGTAAATTATCATTCATGGTTGAAATGTATTATCATAAATGTTCTCATGGGATTAGTAAATTATCTTTTATTACTTTAAATGAACCCATGGTTTTATGTTTTAAAGTAGCTTATTTTATCCCACTTTTGACACCGTGAAATGTGTTCCATGAAATTCTCCACAAAATTGAAAATTTGAACCTCACTTAGACACTAAATGCTGATTTTAAGAAGAAATATGTCTTTTACTCCAAAAGAATGAGCAAATTGGATTTCCATGCATCGTTATAGAAAACATCCTAGACTAGGCTCAAAATGTTTTTAGTGTGACTATCCATTTTTTATGGGAGTCAGTGACGGTAGTGAAGGGACCAGCCCAAAGGGTCAGGACCACATCCCAGCACTGATCCTGAGTAGGGGTGTGGGGGTGTAGCCTCAAAGGTATGAAGAATTAGATTCACCAAGGTGGTTTTACTAGCCCCCATGCATGGTACACCTATGCTGGGAAGCTACGCCTACCACAAGAATGACCCAAAAAAATTCCACCTCTTACATGGGACACCTGTATTGTGGACCTGCGTTGTGGACCTCTGTGGTAATCCAATGCCAGGCACCTAAGACAAGGACCTACATTGTTGTATTATTCCTAAACCCCTACACGAGAGTGTTTCACTATGGACCTATTCCAACAACTTCCTTTGATGGGGTCCCCACCTTTCCTAAAAATAGGACACTTGGGATCCTCATTTCACTAATTGAAAATTTTTAAGAACTCACGAAGCTTTCATTGCACAGCTCCCTCACCTAGGTCCCCGGAATTTTCTCAGGTATCTTTCTAAAACATGAGAGAATAGATAATTAAAGGATATAATCAAGATCAAAGTCCCTTCAGGGTATAAAATACAAGTTACTTGTTTGAGGACACTCATTCCATAAAAGGAAGTTTCCTACACAAGGTCCATTCCTTAAGAAAAGACCTATGTGGGATTCTTACAAGGACATCAAGGTACACCCAGAGTGCTTAAGATGAAACCTAAACCAAGTGTTTTTGTCCTAGTATTCCATTGAACAAGTAATATCAATACTTCATAGACTTATCCTCCCTAGGTTAAGAGTTTTTAAGGTCCTCATAGGACTAGCGCGGGATACCTACATGGAATACCTACGCGGCATACCTGCATGGACCACCTATTCTCAGGACCTGCATGAGATATCATTTAAGACCTCTTTTAATCCACTCATAGTAGGGATTATCTTTTTTGGGATCTCTTGTATGAAAGGGGCCAAGTTGAAACCCCCTCCAAGACCTCCCGATTTATCATACCTTTGGGAAGGGCACATCTGTGTGTCTCACATTTGGATTTAGATATCTATACTCATAGTTTTCCCACACTTGTCCTACCACAGGGTAAGGATCTTAAAGGTGTCCATATATTTTTGATATCTATGGTCAAATATACCCTTATTTTAGAGATGGTGTTGTGGAGTTCCCAATTTTTAAGGGTTAGGGTCTCGACCATGTCCTCCCCTTCTCATCTCTAAGATCTGGAGCCTCTGGTCCAAGGTAGGGAGGGTACGGTTCACACCTATATTTATTTTTTATAAAGGAAAAGTTCCCCTCCCCACTATGAAACCCCTTTTGGGGTATCCATTTAGGTGTAAACCCCTAGAATTTAGTGTATGAGGTTTTAGTCTCACTATTATCTACACCCTTCACCTCCATATGTTACTTACCTTGGACCCTCGTCCAATGTAAATAGAACAGAGGGAAGTGTCGTAGATCTGGCATCTTCCACTATTTCCCCTACCTCTTCCATCATTGGAGGAAGTAAAGTGTGTGGTTTATTGAATCTTTTACATCCTCTTGTTTCTCATACTGAGAATGAATCACATGGGCTTATAGTTTTTTAATGATCATAACAGACACACAACCCACCTGAAGGAATGAACTATAAGAACTCTGATTCCCACCATAACTGGGATATGTAGGATGCCTTCACCTAGGTTCTAATATCACTAGAGATCCTACTCAAGATTCCAAACTTAATTACCTTAGTCCAGAAATCCTTCTTAGGAGTAAGCCTCAAATTAATCCCCATCCTAAAACTCCATGATTTAATACATCTCTCATGGAGCCTGTTATAAGGGCATCCTCTTCAGGAGTAAGCCCAAACGTATTTCTCACAAAGGGTCATACTCAACTATGAGACTTACTGAACTACATAGGCTTTGATTCCCATATAAATGGGATATGTATAAATCCTCCCTGAGGTTCAAAACCAACATTCCCAATCAACCATGTTCTCTTTGTGTCATATCCCTAGTATGGTCTAATTCAACTTGGAAATTTATATCCCTTCCAAGTCCCTTGGGCTATTTTGATATAAGTCTGACACTAAACTTTGACTAGGTACCTTCTGCCTAAATATCTTAACCACATGACATTAAATTGTATGGTTGGGTCCTTATCACATGACTTTAAAAAGTACCTACTTTTTTAAAAAAGATCCCTTTGAATACAGAAGAATTTGGTGTTTCTGGTTCCACAAACAAATTTGTTTGAAACTATTCAAAAATAGTGATTCCTAACTAGAACACATGTGCAAAGGGAAATAAAAAAAGGTGAACTCAACATGAATCCTTAACCAATATGATAGTATTACCCATCTGTAAGGTCCCTATCAACTGATAAAATAGGTCCAAAAAAGGCAATTAATCATGCATGCGTTCATCCAAAAGATTCTACTTTACTGAAGTTCATTGTTTGTATTTGTCATATATACAGGTACTTCCTTCAAAGAACTCCCTTCATTCCAAATGGATTCCTTATAATTTTAACCAATGAAAATATTAGCTACTTCTCAAGTTGGATCCACTTCCACTTGAAGGATGCCATTTTCGACTCAACACCTTCAATGCTGGGTCTCTAATGCATTGGTTCAATAGTATCATCAACACAGCACCATTTCAACCTTGGAGGCTGCCCGACAGGCCCTTCAGATCAAGAATAACCCCTAATAATCCAATCAGAAATGAACAGTTGTCCAAAAGTAGACAGTCCCAACCACCATATTCAACTGTTTTGGGAGATTATCCCCAAAACTCAAACACCAATTCCTCACCTATTTTAGGGAAGTTGATCAAGAGGCCACCTACGAGCTCATCCTAAAGACATAGGGGTACTTCCCAATGCATCCTTCTAACAATCATTTCTTTAAAAACTACATGGAAATAAACCCTCAACATGATGAGTTTGTTGACTTTAGTTGTCCATCCCACGTCCCCTATACCTAAGCACTCAAGATGAACTTCCAAAAAAAACAGTCGGATAACAGGGAGAAGGTTCCTACCTTTTCCCCTTATGGAGAATCCCACAAACCTAGATTGGTGGAAAATAATGAGTGGGTACATACACATATCCTCCTTCATTCTATCAGCTATAAGACTCATCTAGTGGCACCCAACCAATCCCATCATTGAAATCCGGTGGAGTACCATGAGAAAGAACTTACACTTTCTAAAAATAATCAATCCTAACATCATAATCATCTGGAAACATTCAAATAATCCCACCAACCCAATTTGGTGGAAACCCTCGAGTAGAAACATACACTTGTTTACACTCATCATGTATTCCAATAGACTCGTTTGGCAGCACCCAGAGAATTCATATGGAAATCTCTGATGATAAGAAGAGGGAAAACACAACTTTCTTCTCCAACACATGATTATTTCTAGTATTCACTAACATTAAATGGAGGATGGGAAAAGTTTCATACACCTACTCTATATATGTAATCGATGTATATTCTGGTTCTTGTCACTGAAGACACCAAGAAAATCTTAGAAATGGTGAAAGGGCCGACGTAAATTCCTACCCATATCCTAGAAACATTCCAAAATATCATAACGGTGACAATAGTAGTACCTGAGAGACAGAAACATAACTTAGTCCCCACAAGTATGGTGGATCATCAACATGTTACCTCATAGTAGATACATACCTACGTTATATTACAAGAGGGTTATGGGGCATACTCCCCCATATCATACGAACAACCGGATCAGGAACATACACCCATTCTAATTAGAGATAATCGATCTATTCTGACAGCCACTCCAAATTAGGCACATACATTTTCCCATGATAACTACTTTTCCTTGGAAGTGGCCCCAACTACTTATAAGAAGGAATCCCAAAATAATTCTTATCAAACACATTTATAAAATCAACATCTAGTTTTTGATTTGGACCTTCTCAATGATAGAGTTTTTTAACCCCTAAAACATTTATTTGTTGCATATCAATATCCTACCCTCCCATTACCAAATTATGGGAGTATTAGAAGTAACTTTTAAGGTCCTAATCAGACACTTCCTCATGAAGTCCTACTTCATGAAAATTCAGTCAATCTCAAGATATTATCTCTTGATAAGTGACACAGAAACCCTCCATGTGTCTAAAAGACCAAGGACCAAGAGGGTCTACCCCTTTCTATAATTCACCTTTATGGTCCTCCCCATGATATCATTCACTATGAATGTCCTCTCCATATTAGTGATTCACATTGTCAATAGAATTATCTAACTGAAAATGTGGTGATAAGAAATCTCTCTTATCTTGAGGCACTTGAAAACATAATTCTATTCATGTTTGATACCTTGTTACTGGTAGGTAAAATAATTTCTCAACTAGAAGACGGCCCAAGGTGATGGTCATACTCCAAACCTCCCTTGGGTCATTTTCCTTCTAATATAGTAGAGTAAACACTAATTGATTCCATTTCTTGTGGTAAAATAATTAGTAAGCATCCAATATAGTCTAACCAAGTTGAGAAACCTCTAGAAAAAGATGAATAGGATATATTGAACGTGATGAAACAACTAGATAAGGGTAAAATACCATTCATGTTCTAGACTTTTTCCACCTCTAAATACATCATTTCAGAGATGTTGGAAGAAGATTGTATTCATAATACCCGCCTCAATGTGTGGAAGACTCTTCATCATCTAAAAGACAAAGTATTACCATATGATGAATATCAAAGTCATGTAAAGGTAATAGAAGGGTTTCAACACCATATTGACTTAGAATCTCTCTAGGTTTCCCAAAATCCAAAGATCTAAAATAAACATGGATCCATTAAATTTTCATTCATTCATGCATTAATGAGTTTGTGAAGACTCATCATAGATATCCCATCTAGTGTTCATATCATAGGATGGGGTGCACATGGAGAATTGCATTTCACTATGATCCAAAGTTAGAAAAACCCACCAAAAGTGTTCTAATGAAATTTTATTTCCCTAAGCCAGATACAAAAATAAAATACTATTCATGGATAAAGAGATGATCAGCAAGAACAGGCCTCGACCAACTTCAACCATAGTCTGTCCCAAAGAGAGAAATCTATAGAGATAATTTTGCCTCATGTTTCTAGAAACATTGATCAGGCCTCCTATTTAGAGGATTATAGCCATAAATGTGTGAAAATGTTAGAAATAGCACAATGGACTTCCGAATCAGGCATTTTAAGTGAGTGTTTAATGATGTACCTAGCCAACATTTGGACAAAAATTTGTAAAATCAGAAGATCAAATGCACTAATATCATCCATAGAAGTTCAAGAGCCACCCCAGAATATAGGGTTGGAGGATTTTTTAACCTAACCCTTGGAGATAGAAAATAGAGCCTAAATGGTTGAGAAAAAAGATTAAAAACATCACCATCCCACAGGGATGAGGTATTTTTCACATTCTCAATCCCCTCCTCAATGAGAGTCATTTTTCTACCGATTATGGAATAATCTGAAAAATGAATTAACAAATGAATTATCCAAGTATTCCCTTCATATTAAAATCTTCCAAACAGTTCCTAGGTAACCATAAAATAAGAGTCCAAGGTCTCGTGGAGGGAACAGAAGAAGGTGATCTTAAAAAGATACCAACAGAATGCCAGCAATACATTATGCATTAGTGAATGTCATTAATTCCATCATGGAATATCATCTAAAAAATTATTCCAATTCAAGGAATTTATAGGATTAATTTCTTATTCATAATGTGTTCCACACTGAATCAAATAAAGAAGGTGTATGAACCAAAAATCGTAGGCTTTCCCAAAATTTAGGTACCCCCTGGAATAATCAACTTCCACCAGTTCAAAAGAAACCTAATAAGAGAAATGGTAAAGGTAAAATTGTGTCTTTCTTTTCTCCTAGATAAGTTTAATCCCTTTCACTTGAGGAAATGTTTTCTCAGCAAGAGTAGGAGGTAAAGGAGTTGAGAAGACTCAATGTAGAGTTACTTCAAAGCAACACTCCTTCTAGACATGCTCCACAAGAAGATCCTCAGCTTTCACTTCTAGAAGAAGAAACTCAGAAAAGAGGGTTTGTTGAAACTAATGATGTTGATAATGAATTTCCTCCATTTTAATTACAGCCATAGTAGGGTCAAGCACATTCTTATAGTCATTCCCTTATTGTTTACCCATAGAAGATACCAATAGTGCCACCACTGGTGGTCTTTCCAGTCTTTGCACTTGTTCTGTCTCCATCCACCACACCTATTTAGGTCCTAGCTCAGCCAGATATTACTTGAATTCTCATGAACACCATTAAGTCACTAATGAATCTATTAGAAGCTATGGATGGACAGAACACACCAATACAACCAGAAAAGAAGTTTTATCATGAATGGTTGGATCTAACCCTTCCTCCGTAAAACTTTGGGAATCCCACATTTTCAATATTCAATGGCTCTGGAGATTCAAAGAATTACTTGATGCATTTCATCTCTCGCTGTGATCCTATGATGGGGACCCCTGACCAATAGGAATTATTGAAACTCAGATTCTTTTTAAAATCATTATAGGGACTAGCCTATGTATGGTACATAAGTTTGTAGTCTTGATGGATCATTGGATGGGAAGTTCTCTATCAGAAGTTCCTTTTCCATTTCATCTCAATGTTGTAGAATAAAACAGTCTTCGATCTCACAAACTAAAAGAAAAGGAATAATTAAATAGTTTTATATTTCATTACTCGGTGGAAAGGGTTAATAAACTATTTGAATATACAACTCCCTCAAGTTGAATTGTTTCCAATTTTTGTAGAAAATATATATGATGAGTTGTGTACACCATTAATCCCTTTGAAATACATAGAATGGATTCAGGATCTGAATTTGATTTCTCAATAGGTGGAAAACTCCATAATAGAGACTAGATCCAAATCCTAATTAATCCCATCAACTCTAGGAAGAAGGGAAGGAAAAGAAGAGGCCTCTAAAGTCACACTTAATCAGGCCACTATACCCACTACTACTTCAAAACCCTCATCATACCATAAGGATCCACCTCCCAAACATCATTAGCAATGACCACCTCATAAACATGATCAAAAAATTCAAAGGCAGAGACAGTTTTAGGAGTTCAAAATCAAGTTATATTCTTTTTTAAATGACCAAGTCCCTAGTTACTTCATCTCATCTTTGGAAAACAACTTATTTTAGTTTAAAAGGATAAAGAAAACTAACAAATAATGATATGAAGACCTCACAAACTATTTCCCCTTCTATCAAATGTTTTGACACCCCATCCAGGAGTGTTTTGTATTTAAGGACCTCCTGCAAAACATGGTGGACTTCGGGCAAGTGAAGCTGAAAAATTCAACAACCTAGTTGGCATGTGTTACTGTTATCGATCTAGATGAGGAAGGCCAATGGTAAGAAGTACAAAAGTAATAATGATATGAATTTCTATGATTGGATGGTTAGGAAAATAACCAACCAAAATCAAGACATTCTATTAACATAAATAAACAACCAATTGTGTCCCATATAGCTTCTGTTACAGCAAATTTTTCTTCATAAGAATCCCATTCCTCTGAAGGATAGTCCTCAAAGAAGTAGCACGGTCCAAAGAATAAGGAGTAAATAGAAAAAGATGAGTTTTTTTCAAGGAAAAATTTGTCCTTGACCTTATTGGATTTCATGCCAACTATCTCAAATGTCTCGGCACCACCCCACCAAACGACACAATAAAAATAAACCTATCATATAGAATCTTCATCATATGAGGAGTTGATCTTTGGTTCTATTAACGTTATTATCTTAATGGATCTTTATGAAAATTATGATTTTGATTATGAACCAGATTTCTATGAACTTGATTAGGGAACTGGGGGAAGATTTTATTAAGGTTGAGGATACAGGGGAAGATGTGGGTACTCCAGAAACCACTACTCCAACTACATCCATGTTCAAACTTTTTATGCAGTAGAAACTCATAGGAGATCCCTCCAATGGTCTTAGAAGGAATAAGGTAATTTTCCCAAACATGACATGGTATTCCCTGACATGATCATCTTGGAAGATTGATTAGAGGATATATCACCACCATCTCAATGAGTGGTCAGACCTAGTCAGTCTAATCCTCTAAGAGAAGGAGTATTTCTAGCTTCTACCCTATCAAATGGTCTATACACATAAGGAGCATAATTTTCCAAGTCACCAACAATATAGAATCAAAATATTGAAAAAAACATGCCTATGGATAAAAATTATGATGTTTTGAAGAAACTAGCCCAAGTACTATCCAAGCTATCAATCCTGGATTCTCTGAATCTATCAAAAGATCTCCAAGAAGCATTTATTGAGGCATTTTTAAGCCCTCAAGAGTTTGAAACTGAATTTGTTGCCACATGAATATATCTTATAGAAAATGAACCAGAATAATTTCATGTAGTCATATCTTCAACAGACTTGGATGAAGATGATGTTGTACATGGACACATTAATCCCTTATATCTATGTGGAAAGATTAATTATATTAACATCGGATGATCCTTCATTGGTAATGGTTCATGAGTCAACCTCATTAACATCTGAAATCTTCACAAATTAGGGCTCACTGAATCCAATTTATCTCCCTTCACTTTAATTTTATAAGGATATGACAAGAATGTGAAATAACCTCTTGGTGAGATTATGCTCCAAACTCAATTTGGGGATCACATATCTGATTCAGAGTTCATGGTTGTCTATAAGGATACAACTTTCAACATTCTATTGGGGATACCTTGGCTACATCATCATGTGTTCATTCCTTCATCATAATATCAATGTCTCAAATATTGTTTCAATGGTAAAATTGGGACATCTCATGGTGATAAGGCCCTATTCAACACTTGTGAATCTTAGTACATTGAGGCAGAGTTCTATCACACAAAGGGAAAATAGTACATGGAAAATGATGTTACTAGAATCAATGCCCCTAATGGTTTGGAAAATTTCCAATCTAATCCATTCAAGCATCTCAATGCAGATAATATGTTACTCATTAATAAAATTGAAAGGCTTGGACCAAATATAAGAACCCGTTCAGTGGATTCCACATATAATTTGTGGAAACTAAACCTGATAGCATAGAAGAAATCATTGATTCATTAAGTAGTGATGAAAGCCTAAACAGAGATGTCTTCATTCCATCCACTGATATTCATCAAGTCTCAACTACATCATCCATTCTAGAAGAATTTTTTGCACTCATGTAAAGAGATAGGGATGTCGATTAACATCCAATTATTTTCCCTTCAGAGCTTCAAAAATACCCTTTATTATTATTTGGGTTAGAAATGGTTGTCTCCTCTTTAAAATTTCCAAATACCGACTTCTCCCCTAGATATGAAAATATTACTTCATCTCCTACCTTCTAAGAAGAGCAAGATAAAATAACACATGAATAAGAGGGATAAGAGGAAGAAGACCTTATAGACACCCCTAAAGCATTTGAGGAAGGTGTCTCCACCACTACAGATGAACAAAGAGAAATAAATTTGGTTATAGAGGAAGACCTATGCCCCACTCTGATTAGTGCGGCCATGAATTAATAAGAGAAAGAGGTGTATACTTCCTTTTTGAAGTAATTACAGTATGTGTTTTCTTGGAATTATATACAAATGTTAGGTCTTGAACCTGAGGTGGCCACCCATCATTTGGGTTTTCCAAAATAGCATCAGGGATAAAAGAAGGCAGCAAGAAGAATGCACCTGACACATGCCTCGAAAATTGAGGATGAAGTCGACAAGATTATCAAAATCGAATTCATCCGAGAGGTGAAATATCCAAAGTAGTTATCCAATATTTTCTTGATGAAAAATATTAATGGAAAAATCATAATTTTCATTGATTTTAAATATATCTACTAGAATTTTCCCAAATATGAATTCTTGTCCTAATCACAGAACTCTTGATTGATGCAACATGTATCTATGAAGATATCTCCTTCATGGATAGATACTCTCAGTATAACTAAATCTGGATGTCCTTAGAAGAAAATGAATCTAAATCCTTCATATCCCCTCTAGGAATATTTTTTTATTAGGTAATTCCCTTTAGCTTGAAGAATGATGGTGAGACATATTAACATGAAATGCACCACATCTTCAAACCCTTCTTGGGAAATTTTATTGAATTATGTGTTGATGATTTAGTGGTCAAATCTAGACAACGTTCTAATCACCTGACTAACTTGGAGACCATATTTAGCAATATTCGACAATGTAATCTGAAGTTAAACCCCTTGAAATGTGATTTTGTGGTAATGTCAAGAAAATTTATTAGTTTTTTTGTATTCCATCATGGAATTGAAGTCAATCCCAAGAAGACTAAATATATACTTGGAATGTCACCTCCTCAAAACATGAAATGGTTGAGTGTACTTAAAGGACACTTGGCATATATCTAGAACTTCATATCTAATTTTGCAGGCAAGTGTTTTCCCTTCACAAAACTAATAAATAATGGGGTCACTTATCAGTGGACCAAGGACTACCAAGAGGAATTTGATACCCTTAAAAAATACCTCTTGAGTCCACTAATATTGATGCCACATATTGAAGGAAACATTATCATTATGTAAGGGATATCCTTGGGGAAATCATTGGGTTCCTTCCTTGCATGAAATAATGATGTTGGGAATGAAAACAGCCTTTATTATCTCAGTCAAACTATGCTTGATGTAGAGACATGATATTCAGATATTTAGAAGAGATTCCTATAATTAAACTTTTTTGTTAAAAAGTTAAGGTACTAATTGCATTATCATGAGGTCCACTTGGTCTCTTGCAATAACCCACTCAAATTTATCCTTAGTCATCATATGTTGATAGGACTTCTAGCATGATGGGAAGTTAATCTGCAGTATTTTGATATATAGTTCATGACTTAGAAAATAGTAAAAGGACAAGCCTTCATATAATTTCTTATTGAACAACCATCTATAGAACAAGCATCATTGAATACTGAACTACTTGATGAATAAATATTCTATATTCCTGATAGACCCCAAACATGGGATATTTATTGTGTTGGTTCTTACATAAGTCCAACATGGAAGAGAATGGAATATCCTAAACTCAATAATGTTGGGTTAGGAATTTTACTTATCTCCCCAGAAAAGGTTGTTTTTCCACACTCTTTCCTATTATCAGAAGTTGGTACCAACATTGAGGTTGAATATCAGACTCTCATTGTAGGTCTGGAATTGGAACTCCAAGTATCAGTGAATCACCTAGAAGTGAAGGGTGATTTAGAATTGGTAATCAAACATATCGATGGGTATTACACCATCAGAAAAGAATAACTAACCCCCCCTATGTGATTATGTCTGGGGGTTAATGGAAAAATTACCCTCTAATCCCTAATTATATTATCTCCTGTGGCCACAAAATACTCTAGATGATGCATTGGAAAATGAATCTACATCCCAAGAAGATCCAAATCCAGACGAAATAATCATTATCATTACTCATCGTCATGTGGTTTCACCTTTTGTTCAAATAAGGACAGAGGAAATCAATGAAATTAGTCCCATTATCAAATCATTTGGTCCTAACATGGGATGGATGACACCCATCATGGAATATCTCCAATATGGAGTACTTCCATCAGATAGAGATGGAAAAGACCAATTCTGATGACAATCAGTTAATTTCACTCTTTATGATGGCCCAAATCAATATAAGATTTTCTATAAATAAGTCTTCAATGGAATTCTCTTAAGATGCATTGATGGGGATGAAATTGTAGTTTTCATGAAAGAAGTGCATGTAGGATCCTGTGGTTCCCACTAGTTTGGGCATAGACTTTCTAATCAAATCTGAAGGCTTGGATGCTTTTTCCCTTCAATGACATAGGATTAAACATATTTCACTAAGAAGTGTCATCCCTGCCAGGTTCATGTCAAATTAATTCATCAACCCTGAGAGTTTCTACATACAGAAAAGTACTCCTAGCCATTTTCTATATGGGGAATGCATATAGTACCTTATTATCAAGCTACATCCAAGAAGTTCAAGTAAATCCTTATTGTTACTGATTTCTTATCTAAATGGGTTGAGTTCATGCCTCTCAAATAATTCAAGGATAAAAGCATTGTTAGATTTCTCAAAGCTAATATCAACACTAGATTTAGTGTCCCTCATACCATATTGAAAAAAAATGGCACCAATTTCTATTCTTATGAGGTAGGGAAGTTATATCAGGAATACAATATCAAATCCAACCATTAATCCTACAATCATGTAGCAACAAATGGAAAGATAGAGGATTTCAACAAAACCTTGTCCAACATACTCCAAAAATGGTGGATAAAGATAAAAATTCTTTCCCTGATAAACTCTTGCATTCCTTATGGGATTATAGTAATACTACCCATACTAAAACACAATCAACTCTATACTCATTTGTATATAGAACAGAAGCAATCTTTCCCATTAAAGTTCAATTTCTTTCACTCTGAATTTTTGTTTGTGATCAGCTTTCTACAGATGAGTAGTCCCATAATTGAATAGATGAGATGGGGTGATTGCATAAAAAGAGATTTTATACCTTGAATCACTTATAAGTCTATCAGAATATAATATCATGAGCTTTCAACAATAAAGTTTTCCTTCGTTCATTTCTCCAAGGAGAATTAATATTAGTCCTTAGGACTCCAATGATACCTAGAAAGAAACCTCCAAAGATTGATCCAAAGTAGAAAGGACCTTACTCTATACATAAGGTCTACTCTAATGGAAATTATTACTTAATATCAATGGATGGAGAACTCACTACAACTCTAACCAATTCAAGGTTCCAAAAGAAATACATTATGTAATCACAAAGAGTACATCCTAGTTGCATGACATTAAACTCTGTAACAACAAACGTCCTAGTTTCATGACATTAAACTACATAGTACCATATATGTCCATGTTGTATGATGTTAAACTACATATAATATTCTTCCTTTTTGCATGATGTTAAAATTCCTGGTATGAGGTCCTAGTCACATGACTTGAAATATATAAACATTATTTGTCCTCACCACATGACATTAAACTATATGGCTGACGTATCCTTCATTTGAATTTAATAAATCTCCCAAGAAACCAAAAATTTAAATTCTTTATGATCCTTTAAAATATGATTATATTTCATGATTAAACATTACTCACATCATTTCCACTCTCTAGTGGAACATAAACCCAATTTCTCCCTATGTTTGAATCAGATCTGCATAGGGACCCCTTTTTCAAGAACTATGTGTGTCTTGATTTACATTCCAATGAGATACATAGTGACACCTAGATCTCTTATATTGGTCCCATCCACAAACAAAAAATAAAAAATTTCCCCTTTCCTTGTATAAGAGTTAATTATATACTAGGAACCCTTCCAGAAAATATGTCTTGATTCTTATACTATCTTGTATTTTGGGCCCGACCATTATTCTAGAAAGTATTAAAACCCCTATTCTCGCATAAATATTCAATTAGTGTGGGGAACCATCCTTAAGAACTAATTGTGGATTTATTATCATTCCAATGATATCTGTAGTGACACCTGGGTCCTATCCCCTAGTCCAGCTGCAATATTTTCATAGTTTCATATCGGTTCATCTTTGTCCATACCGCATGACGTTAAATTGTATGGAACATTTCAATAACCATGTGTGTCTTGATTCTTTCCCCTAAAAGATACTTAGTGACACCTAGATCTCTTATCTTGGGTCCAGCAACAATGATGAAAAATTCCCTTCACCCCTGTGTGTATGAATCAAAACTTCATAGAGAGCACCTTCAATAACTACATGTGGCTTGATTCTTTCCTTATAAAGATACGTAGTAATAATTGGATCTCCAATCATGAGTCCAATTACTATTAATCTTTAAAAACCTTTACTTTATGTGTATGAATCATATATACACAATGAACCTGTCAAGAACTACATGTGGCTTGATTCTTTCCCCTATAAAAATACATAATGATGCATGGTTCTTATCCCCTGGTCCAACCATAATGTTTCTTTCAGGTCAGGTCACCCACGTCCATACCTCCTGATGATAAACTATATGGAAAGAACTATATATAGATTGATTATAATTCCAATGAGATATATAGATATATCTAGATCTCTAATCTCAAGCTTATCCATGAATACAAAAACCCCTTCCTCACATCAAAATAAAGTTGTTATGGGGAATCATATTCTGAGAACTACGTGTGGATTTATTATCATCCCATTTGAGATATGTAGTGAACACTATGCCTCAGATCCTAGTCCCAGCCATGGGATAAATGAAAAGTTTTCCTCTCCTACATATGATAAAAATCTATATAGGATATTTTATTTTGGACCATCTCCTTAGAGAAAACCTCAAGGAAAAAAATATTTAACTTTTATAAATATGAATAAGATCTATGTAAGGGACTCTAAACTCATGGACAATATTAGTCCAAATACTTCCCTTATCCATTGGAAATTATAAATTTCACATTTCATTATCCTACTCTTGATTACTTTTAGATCTTCATAATATTCCTTCAGTTTTTTTTGATAGAACGTCTAATACATGAGAGCACTTTTCCTGACCATGCAGTACATTCCCTAGTTGACTTTCCATTAAATCTGCCTACATAACTGGCATTTCATCCAAAGGATTCCACTTTTTGTCTATGCATCACATTTTCAAGTGGGTCCTACATAATATAGCTCCCATAATGGGTTTTTAAAATAGTGGTAACTTCGTTCTTAGGAGAAGCCACTTCTATCCATTTAAGCTTTAATAGTGGTACGCAGGAACCCACAATTTAAAGTGGTCAACCTTTGTGTATTTATCTCATATCTTTTATCCCAACCTGAAAGTCTCCAAGACCATGGTTTACATTTTCCCTCTCCATATTTTCAAATCATAATGAAATGACCTTAGGCTATTCGACCATATATCCTCCATTGTTTCTATAATATTATGGTCCTAGTCATATGATTTAAAACTAGAAGCACCATACTTCCTATATTTTGGTCAAAAAATCATAGAGGTTCTATTCCTACAATTCTTTAGAAATAATGACAAGAAATATCCCTTCTGTATTTAGGTACTTTTCTTCATAAAACAAAACTTTGTGCTTAAGGAATCTCAAATCTCTATAAACATTCATCAGATTTTAGAAAATAGAATGTCAAAAATCTTAAGAGATCCTTTACCTAATTATACAGCATATTCCCCCCAGTTGGCCTGGAATAATGTAGCCTACATAATGGTTCTATCTACCTAAGGATGATACTATTTGGATATGCATCATATTCCCTAGCTAGACCTGGATAATATAGCCCCATAACAGGTTTTTCAAATAGTGGTAACTTCATTCTTGGAAGATAACTCCCCTAAGTTCCATTATCCCTTTTCCTATGTCATTATTCAGATTTATAAATCCCCAAATCATAGATTATAATTCTCCCTTTCCATACATAAATATGGTAGTACATTTCCAGACAAATTTCCAAGAATTGGAACACCATCAAATATTTGGTCAAAGCTAAATAACTTAAATCAAAGCCCATAATGACTTTAATGCATGACTTCAAAATAAAAAGCATAATATCCTTACTGAATGACATTAAAATACGAAAAAAAATGTCTTTGCTACGTGAATTTAAACTACACAGTATAATGTCCTTGTTGTACAACTTTAAACTGCATATCATAATGTTTCCTCCTTTAAAAATTGTGTTTGTGTATAAGTGGTTTCTCATTAATGGATTGTGCTAGCATAGATGTCCCCTTTTATTCTTAAACATCTTTCCATGTAAAATCCACCCATTGTGGTCTTGAGACATCCAAATTTTTACCTTCTTTTGTCTATAATTAATAGAATGTCAAAAATCTAGAGAGCTCCTTTACCTGACTATACAGTACGTACCCTAGTTAGTCTTGCATAATGCATCCTATATAATGGGTATGTTAGCCTAAGCATGCTACTATTTGGTTATTCATTATATTCCCTAGTTGGACATGCATAATATGACAACCATACAAGTTTTTCAAATAGCAGTAATTTCTTTCTTGTAAGATACCTCCTCAATTATTATATTTAAAAATTTAGTTTTGGGGATCATGAAAATTATGAATCAAGAATCCCCTTGGAAGTATCTAAAATAAAAGGTATCAGTACATTCCTAGCCATAAATCCTTGTTTGGATTCTAATTTCAAAATTCATGGTCAAATTTGTTCAACCTTAAACACTAGAATTATTAGTCCAATATGCATGAATTTAAACTACCTATAAAAAGAGACATAGTACCCACCAAGCTGAAAACTAATAAAGGGAATTCTGGGTAAAAGTTGAGTGTCATCTCGCTATACCTACACTATGTATGGTTTATAAAATATTGATCAATAAAAATTAAAATGATACAATGTTTTTAGGGTTTTCCATATGTTCCAAGTAACAAAAAAACTATACTCTCTAGGCCCCAAGTCTTAGGAAAAAATTATACCATCATTCCAAACATGACGTAGCTCCAAAACACACAAAATGATGTTAGAATGCATCAAAGTTCCCTAGAGTTACCTTAGAGCCATATTATTTTCATTCTTAATGAATCTAATCCTAAGGGGGGATTTTTTTTGACACCATGAAATGTGTTCCACGTAATTCTCCACAAAATTGAAGATGTGAACCTCACATAGACACCAAATGCTGAGTTTAAGTAGAAATATGCATTTTACACTAGAAGGAGCTGAGTGGATTTCTATGTGTCATGACATAAAATGTCCTCGATTGGGCTTGAAAATTTCATATTGTGACTATCCATTTTTCATGGGGGTCAATGATGATAGTGAAGGGACCGACCCGAAGGGCCAGGACCACATCTTGATACATATCTCGATCAGGTGTGCGAAGGAACATCCCATATGGTATGGAGAAGTAGGTTCTCTAATGTGGTTCTACCTACCCCTTTCATGGTACACCAATGTCGAGAAGTTGCGCCTACCACCTACATGGCCCAAATTTTTTTCCACCTCCGGTGCGAGACACCTATGTCGTGGACCTGCGCGGTAATCCAAAACCAGGCATCTACGCCAAGGACCTACATGGTTGTATTATTCACACACACCAACATGATAATGTTTCACCATGAACCTACATGATGGACCTACACCAACAAATTACTTAAATGATGTCCCCTCCTTTCCTATAAATAAAAACCCTTGGGATCCTCATTTCGCTAACTGAAAAGTTTTAAGAACTCACGAACGTCTCATTTCACAGTTCCTTCACCCAGGTCCCCTAAATTTTATCTAGTATCTCTCTAAAACATGAGAGAAGAGATAATTTAAAGGTATAAGTAAGATCAAAGTCTCTTCAAGTTCTAAAATACAAGATAATTTTTTGAGGACCCTCCTTATATTAAAATAATTAACCTACACAGGGTCATTTTCTTAAGAAAATACTTATGTAGGATTCTTTAAAGGACATAAATGAACACCCAAGGTGCTTAAGTTAAAATCTCTCCCATGTGTTTTTTTCCTATTAGTCCTTTTCCCAAGGCATATCAATATTTCATAGACTTATCCTCCCTATGTTAAGAATTTTTCAGTTCCTCCTAAGACCTACGCAATATACCTATGCAGCATACCTACGTGGGCCACCTATACTCGAGACCTACATGATATATCCTTTAAGTACTATTCTAATCCACTCATGGTAGGGTTTCTCATTATTTATATCCCTTGTCCGTAAGGGACCAAGTTGAAACCTCCACCAAGACCTCCTAATTTATCATACTTTTAGGAAAGTCACGTTAGTGTGTCTCCCATTTGGATTTGAATATATATGGTGATAGGTTTCCAACACTTGTCCTATTATAGGGTAAGGATATTTAGGGTGTCCATAGAATTATATATCTATGATCACATATACCCTTACCCCAAAGAAAGTGTTGTGGATTTCCCGGTTTTTGAAGATTAGTGTCCATATCATGTCCAGCCCTTCTCATCTCTAATATTTAGAGCCTCCAATCCCTAGTAGGGAATGTATAGTTCACGACTACTTTTCCTTTTGAAAAGGTAAAATTTACCCTCCCCACTATGGGGCCCATTTTAGGGTATCCATCCTGGTGTAATCCCCAATCCCTTCACGTAGGAGGTTGCAGTCTTACTTCTATCTGCACCCTTCACCTTCATCCCTTCCTTAACATGGACCCTCATCCAATGTAAAGATAACAGTGGGAAGTGTTATATCTCTAGCTTCCTCCATTGTATCCCCTTCCTCTTCCATCATCAAAGGAAGTAAAGTGTGTGGTTTTTTGAATTTTTGGAATCCTCTTTTTTCTCACATTGGCCATGACTCGTGTGGGATTAGATATGTGTAATGATAAAAAAATATACACAACCCACCCAAAGGAATGAAGTATGAGAACCCTGATTCCCACCATAACTGGGATACGTAGGAAGCCATCACTTAGAGAATGAGCTCACTGTACATCCTCCTCGGGAGTACAACATTAAATCCCTTAATCTGGGCATCCTCCTTAAGAGTAAGCCTCAAATTAATTCCCCTCCAAAATCTCCATGAGTTAAGACATATCTCACGGGCCCTGTTATAAGGGAATCCTCTTCAAGAGTAAACCTGAACTTATTTCTCTCAAAGGAACATACTCTCCTGCAAGACTTACCAAACTATGTGGGCTTTGATTTCTATATAAATGGGATACATAAGAAGCCTCATTGAGGTTAAAACCCATCATTCCAAATCAACCCTTTTCTATTTGGTTCATATCCTCAATAGGGCCTAATTCAACTTTGAAATTTATATCTTTTCCAAGTCCCTCGGGCTGTTTCAACATAATTCCCACACTAAACTTTGACTAGGTACCATCCACATAAATTTCCTAACCAAATGAAGTTAAACTATATGGTTGGGTTCTAATCACAGGACCTAAAAAATGTATGATTCCTCCCATTAAGCAGCACCGAACTACATGGGTTCTGATTCCTTTCACAAGGATACATAGGATGCCCATCTTTAGGTTTGATCTCAATATCAAAAAAACTTCTGTCTCCATAGATGATGATAAAATCTAGAGTAACTTTTGTCTACCTGGATGATAATAAACTCGAGAGTAAACTTACATCTCCCTTGATGATGATAAATTCCATAGTGACATTCATTAACCTGGATGATCATAATCTCAAGAGTGCCCCACTGAGTGGCTTAAAAATCATCATTGTTGTAACAATGAATAAAGAATATCTAAGTATCATATAAGAGGATTCCATAGATAGAGAACCTCAAATACATAAAGATGTCTCCATTTATGAAGAACCTCAAATATATATAGATGATTTTGAATTCCACACATGCTAATAATTGATCACAAATTTCAAGGAAAACCTACATTAC
Source organism: Viscum album (assembly GCA_963277665.1). Taxonomy (NCBI): domain Eukaryota; kingdom Viridiplantae; phylum Streptophyta; class Magnoliopsida; order Santalales; family Viscaceae; genus Viscum; species Viscum album. Next base: position 216,912,196 of record OY728137.1, read on the forward strand.
ACTTAGTAAATTAATAAGGATTCATGAATATATCAAAAATTTATAAGAGTACAAAAGTAGAAAATAATTCCCCTCAAAAGGGTGTGATGATCCAACCTTCTATCCTCTCAACCAATGTCAGTTATTAAGAATCATAGTTCAATATCTTTAACGAGTTCCTGAATTTGGAAAGCAGGTCCCTTTATATATAGAACTGTTGGGTGTCTCTATTTCCATAAACAAATATGTTGTAAACCATTAAAAAATAGTGATTCCTAACCAGAAAATTTGTTATGTGGGAAACACCTAGAAACATACATAGTGAACCTTGGGAATGTCTTTGTAGTGGAGATATTGGATTAGAATGTAAAATTTCTTTGAAGTTATTTAGGGGATAAAATACTAAAGTCTTACTAAGTCATTGTTTTCATTTCTATATTTTATCTATCACATTTTTTTTGTTCTTCTTGATTTATTTTGTCTTTTGTATCCATTATTTTTCAACTTTTATATAGTTGTTTATTAATATTATCATGGCTCACAAAGATCAAATACACTCCTAGTTTTAGGCAATTTCCTTAAATATTTTCTCAACCCATCATTTTTATACTTTCTAGAATATTTTTATCTATCATTAGATAATCTCTTGGTTTTTAGTGTTTTTTTTATGTATGGAATAATCTTAATTAGCATTAATATTTCTAACACAATCCACTCATGAATAATTATTTACTTCCCATTATTATTTTACATGAAAAATTTTATGTTTTCTAATCTATAAAACTATTTTTAATTTCTTTTTAAATAATAATTTAATAATGATAAATAAATCCCTTAGTATAGGATTTAGATAAATTTTGATGTATATAATCTATATAATGCACAAACAAATTTTGAAGTTGAATCATGAAGAGTTACATTTTTTAGTATGTTTACATGGGATTTTCATAATGGTAATTTGAAATGTGAATTCATAAGACATGAATATCATAAAATAATTATTATAGTGTATTATTCAAGTTGCAATCAAGAATTTATTTTTTATTAAAAAATATTTGTGTTATAGTGATACAACTAGTTATATAAATTGGTTGGTTAATTTTGGGTTTTTGGGGATGATGATACATAGTCATGATAAAAGTTTCAACATGATCAGTAAATTAATGCAATCTTAGGATCTAAAACCCCACACTAGACTTGTCTCTAATTGATTAAAACCTAGAATTTCTCTTCTATCCCATTCTTATATTAGGCATTATCTTTTAAATTTTCTTCATTTTCCTGCTCGTGGATTGGATTTTAATTGTAATGCTTATCATTAAATTCATTGGTACACTTACTGTCTATAATATATCAATGAAAACTACCATGTTTAGTAAATGGTTGATTTTATTTTGTAATAAATATATATATATGGATGAAACTAGGTCAACTAAAGAATTTCTAAAATACATTTAGATTGATGTAGGAAAACATGATGATGAAGATGAATCAATAAGCCAATATCTAGTTGATTAAGGATGTTCTGGTATCCATGAGTTCATGCAATCAATCGCATGCAAGATTTAAATTCCTATCCATTCCCCTATTTTAGTTCCTCTTCTAATTCTTTAGCGTTTACTTGGGTGGGTGTGGGGTTGAGACCACTGTGGACCAAGATTTTAGACCTACAGGTCATCTACAGGATTTTAATTAGATTATTCTTAGTATAGAATATCTAGGAAATTTATGTTTTAATACCTCTGATTATAATCCGATGTCACTTATATTAAATACACATTGAATTATTAAGATATAAACACTATAAGGTGATTCTTAGTAGTTTCACCCATATACATGATGATGAGGTCTATGGGATGACAAAAAATTTTCTTTTTGTCCTTTAGTTTTTAATGTCTTATCACCATTACAATACATAGTATCCTATATTGTAAAATATTAAGTGTAAAGAGTTAGGATTTCTTCAGTTTATATAGGTGTCTCTCCTCATTATTAAAATAATAAAGGTAGTGCAGTCATATGATATGATTTCAATTTATTTTTTTTCAATTATTACTATGATTATATATTTATTTTTTGTGGTTCTGTTGTAGTACTTATTTAGTTTTAGTTTCTATGATTGTTTCTATGGAGGGTCAGCACATGGTGATTTATGTGGGTTAATCCTACTATGGACGTAACAAAAAGAATATTTCCTATGGAAGTCATATAAAATTGGAATATAACTAGTGGATAAAATTTATTATTTTTTCTTTGTTCTTTTATGATATCATGTTCTTATTAATTTTTCATTTTTGTAGTTGAGAACTAGAATTGATGATATTTTCATAATAGTAGAGGGTTTATAAAATGTGGTCTATACATGTGTGGCATTCTCTCTCAATAATCTTATTAAGATATAAACACTATAAGTATGATTATTCAACTGTAATTATTCTCCCCCATGGATATCTATTATTTCACATTATTTTTCTTCTAATGTATATTTTAGTCTTTCAAATAACTTAAACAAAATTAGCAATAAATATTGGAGACCTATATCAAGGGGTTTTTTTCAAAAAATTAATTATATAATTTCTTTCATTTTATCATTGATTTATGGAGTCATCATTTTTAAAGAGATAATTTTTTTAGTAAAGGTATTACCTTAACAATGGTAACATTCTTATATATTCTGTAATAAATGTCATTGGGGATGATTTATTGACAGTATATGGCCACTCAGTTGCTTATAATTATCTTGTTATTTTAATTTGGCATGATGAATGTGTTTGAAAATCCATATCTAAAAGTATAAATAAATACATTGCAAGTAATATTCCTTAAGAACCATCAAAAGTGGTGGATAGTGATCTAAGTTGTGAAAACTTGACTACAATTCAAACATATTTTTTTACTAGTAATGAAATAGATTACATCCTTTAAATTTTGAGATCATTGATATGTTTTTAATCAAAAGAGTATTCATTTATTATTTTAGTGTTATCATTTGGAAAGGTCTTAAAATTTTTAAATTTATCCAAGATGAAAGTTTCTAAATTAATGAATGATAATAAATTTATAAATTTAGTAAACTTGATTTTAAGGAATAACACACAATATTATATAATTATTTTCTCCTTTGGGGGTTATTTTCTTTTCTTCAAAAAAACAAAACCCTCTTCATGAAAATTATAGTATCTAGAGTGAAAATTATACTATTATTTAATCAAAATATACATTAATAATACCTTATTTATACATTTGAAGATCATAAAAAATACAATCTACTAGAACTATATTAATTAGTTTATAGAAGTGATTTCTAGCGGTGAACTTTTTGAAGAAAATGATATTGATTTCCCAGTTAAAAATATTAATCTAGAACACAGTGGATCTATAATTTTTAAATTCATAAGATAAAAATATTTGATAAGATAGAGTAATTTTGATGATAAATTGGACTAGTATTTCAATTTAGATGTTTTTTAAGACATAGTAAAAACATATTACATCCTATCCAAAGAATCCATTGAAGATGATTGTCATGTTGTATATACTAGAATGCATAGATTTTCAGGCTTTCTATATTAGAATGTCATGGGGTTCAAAATGACCAAAGGTTTCTATATTTTATTGAATTTTCTTATAGATTGTTTCAAAGGAAGAATAATACTGCAAGTATAATTATTCACCTATAAAAAACATTAATTTATTTTTTTAATATAATAGTTAAAACCATGGTTTTCCATTTAATAATAAATAATAATTTTTTTCATTTTAAATAAATTCTCTTATGTTATTGAATTCCCTAACCTTTAATGAGTTTCCCTTCTATATTTTTTTGAGATCAAATATATCTTTCCCATATAATCATTTTTCATCTCTTGAACATTTTTTTCATATATGTCAGTGTGTGTGTGTGCAGACAGAAACAAAAATCAAAGAAAATTTATTATTTTTTTCTTTTTGTTTTTGGCATACAATGACCACATTAATTCCACTGGTATTATAATTATTCAGAGTGATATTTTTTTTAAATAACCACAATAAATTAAACATAAAAAAAACATAATAATAAAGTCTTTTAAATTAAATAAACATACCTAATCTCATACAATTAATCTTGTGTCTATTATTTTATATACGTTAAATTTTAAACTTTGGTGATTCTTTCTTATCTGATTCTATACTTAGATCTTACATCATGGGTAATTTTAAAATGGACTTTGAAAGAGTATCCAAACACTATAAAATAAAATAATTATTTAATTCAATGAGTTATAAATTTAGGACATGTTGATCAACCATTTTTTAAAATAGAAAATATCAATTTTTTAGGATTTTTCATTACCAGAGAAACCTCTACCATCGTTAAAAAATGTACCAACCAATTTCTAACACAAGATTTTCAATCACCAATTTCGTATATTTCTATCTCTCAACAAAGCATAAGTGAAGCCCATTAATTGTAACTTCTAGTCATACATCTCATATGAGATTATTTTTTAAGTGATTGATTGAATATATATTAAACTCATTTTAATTTATATTATTCTTGTTGATTTTTTACCAATTCATTATATAGATTAAATTAACTAGCATAAATTTTTTAATGTAAAAAATTAATATATGTGAAATTGGTGAGTATAAAAGAATAATTGTTTTTTTTAATTTATTAGTGATAGATGGGTGAATAATTTTATTTTTATTTATAATTTTATTATAAAATAATAAGGCTTTTCCAATTGAATTATGAGTTTTTATCTTTAATAAATGGTCTTTGTATTTTTTTAGTAGATGGTGGTGATTAATTTCTTATAGTAGTTTCTTCTAGACATTTTTTAGTAAAAATAAAAAATATGTGATAATGATATTTCTTATGATATAATAAATCCATTAGTATTGACTATATATTTTAGAGTCTCTTTTCATGTGTATCAAGTTCTGTGACTTTTCATTTTTCAGATGGTTACTGTTAAAATTTATCAACAAACCAAAATTGTTAAGTTGTGATTTATAGCTATTGTTTTTTCATATTGATAAATAATATTATGATTGGTATTTTAGAGAATATGTTAATTACTTTATAAATTTGATTTCCCCTCCTGATTGTTATGCATTATTATCAACATCACTTACTTTACAACTTGATAGAATGGAATATGTTGTGGGAAAATATGAGGTTTGGTACCTCTATGATATAATTTACATCTAATTCTTTTCTATTTTTTAGTTTAATGGAAATCTTGTATTTATTATGATAACTATTATAAAATTAACTTACTAATTTATATTTACATATATCTAGTGAAAATTGAGCTCCTGAAGCTTAGTGTTTTTGTTTTTTCAGAGATTTTTCCCAGATGTTTATCTTAGTAGTATCTTCCATAGAAAAAAAATATGTGGATAGAATCATGTTTTCATCCTTTAATCCAACTCCAAGTTATAGGATTTATATTAAGATTTTTTTAATGTAATTAATTTTGGTTTCATAATTATATGTTGGTTTTATTTAATTATTGGTTTGATATTTTAAGAAATATATTAGACTTTGTAATAGAACATTGTTCAAAAAACATTTTGATTTATTTATAAATATATATAAAAACTACTATTTATTCCAATTATAGATTGAAACTTTAGTATTTTTGGTTATTTAATTTATCAATATGTTTTCTTGTTGGAGTGTAATAACCATTTCATAATGGGAACTAATATTATTTATTCCTCTTATTTAATCTCATGTTTCTTATATTTAACTTTTTTATATCCATTTCTATCTCTAACTAAATAAAAAATATGGAAAAAATTACTTTGGATTCCTAATGTAATCAAAAGTGTGATATTATATTGTGATCCTGAAAATCATGTATCAGAAATATAATTTAATTTTATTATATTCTATTTGAAGATATTATTTGGTGTAGTAGACTGATTTTTGAAACATACTTGGAAATTACCCTTTACTTACAAAACATTTAAATTAACCTTGGTTTGGAATATTTTATGTTTTATTAAAGAAATAAAAAAGAAATTATATTATTTAAACAATTTCATCCAAGCTTGAAGTTTCCAAGTTATCAATGTGGCTACTCCTTTACTACATTACTTGAAAACACTTCAAATTTTAATTCTTTTTCATCTTCTAACCTTTTATATATTTACAACACTTTTAAAAACATACATTTGATATCATATATCTATTAGAATAATATAATTGATTTATATAACCAATTATGTTCAAGTAAATATTTTTTAAATACCCAAACTTCTCATACATAAATATTACATTTAAATAGATTAATATTCATTACATAACATAATCCCCCATGCAATAATCATTTTGGTTTAGTGTATTTGGAAACACATAAACATAAACAACTGGTTTTAGGTTAACTACAAAGTGTCCCAAAAATTTCTCCATATATAGATCTATTATTAGACTTATCATACATAAAACCTTTATTCATAACCTGGGGAAGAAAACATAATAAAGGGTGATCTTATATTCTCATTATGGTTAAACAAAGAAGACATCAATAATCACATAAGAATAACATGATCATAAGTGTATAAGAACCTGAGTTTAACATTTGAAAACCATAATCTATATATCATAGATCATAAAATCAAGTCATGGAATAAATCTTGGTAGTTAATAAGACATGAATCACAAGGTAATAAAATTACATAATCCATGAGAGCATAACCTTGGCATAAGACATAGATTTTTGGCATACACATAAACTTATAACATTTTCAACATGTATAAATAGAAATAATTTCACTCATTTCATTAAGGAAATGAAATCAGGCCCTCACCTATCCCAATGGACATGAAATAAATTCTACACATAAACTTTTGAACATGAAATTAGGTTCACATATAACACATCATTACCCAATGCATTTAAGGGATATATAGTTCTCACCAATCCTTGGTTATAATGTGACCACCATCATTGGTTATAATGTAACCACTATCCTTGGTTATAATGTAACCACTTAACCAATTGAAAATCCTAAATATATGTTCCACAAGATCATAAAACATTCATCATATGAGAACCCATGAAAATACATGGGTTTCATAAACATTTCATCAGAGAAAAACCCATCGAAACGGAATGGGTTTTATGGAAATATTATCATCATAATCATAAACCACCCAAAGAAAAAAATAAATATGGTATTAAGGGATCATACCCCTATTAAATACTATGTGACATCCAAATATGTCATCTTAGATAGAAAATGATTTTTAAATATCATTGGAATATTTATTCAGGAAAATAACCTTTTCGCATTGAAAATCACCTTATTAAAACTAAAAGTTAACAAATATTTTGAATATAATTTTATTTGAAAATAAAATTAAAAAAATATAGTGGAAGATTTTAAACATTTATTAGTTATGATGGTGGTAAAAAAAATTCATTCCGTACACATTAAAAAATATTCCCTTCACATTTTGGGCAAAATCCAAATATGCCTTGTTCAGAAAACAACATGAAGATTAATTTTAAAACATTTGTAGAACTTTTAAAAAAGGGTATAAATTACTTTAAAAATAATAAATTAACATTAAATAATTTTTAAAAATATTTTTAGAAATCATGGATATGGAATAGAAAGGGTTTTCAACCGAAGAGAAAGATAAATCCAGTTTTTTTTAAAAAAATCTTTTGGAATCTTCAGTACAAAAAGAGAGTAAAATGAAGAGAAAATTTTATTATAAATAAGTAAATATAGGATAATAAAATTCATGATTTTTTTATAAATTTATCATAATATTTCATCATCAAAATCATAATCATAAAATCAATCCTGATAAACAATGAGATTGTAACATCAAACTCTTACCACTTTGGCAACTTCTGAAATATAAGGCCCATTAAATAATAACATAAATTAAAAATTTAAATATTATGGATATAATTATATTAATTATATAACATGTAAAACGGGTATTATATACACCTCATACCAAAATATAGGTTCATAACATAACGTATGTCACAAAGAAGACAAATTGAGAAAAAATCTCTTACCTTAAGTCTTGAATTCCTTCACACACATTCAAACCTCCTATATAATAAATATTTTTTTATTATAAATCTATTAAAGTACTATAATAATATTTATCATACCATATTTGGTTTACTTATAACCTATTATCACTCTTTTATTAAAAATTCCTTTTTAAAATCACATTTCGAGTAATAACTGCTTCATTTTTTATGTATGTTTTGGTTTAGTATCATTGGTCCTTTAATTTTGATCATAATTACATCATATTTAAGGTTTTAAACATTATATATATATATATATATATATATATAATTTTTTCATTACAAAATTATTTACAGATATCCTTTAAAGTTAGAGATAGAAAATTTATTACACCGTTCATAGAGACGTTAGGTCGTACAAACGCATGAATGTTGTTTTCATTTTCTCAAAGGATGAAATAAAATAATGATAAATAACATATTAACTTTAAATAATAAGTTTTTATTTCATATAAATCACATATATTCATTGAATTTTCCATTATTACCTTCCATTTGAATTGTTAGAAAAAAAATGAATCGCGTCACTTTATGTGGCAGTAGCCCTCCATACACACGAACAACGTTATTGTATCCCCAATGGAATGGAAAGTAAGAATTTATATGTGATATAATAATTATAAAAGTATATATATGTTAAATATACCATATATATTCATTTAAAATATCATTATTACCATCCAAGTAAAATATATTTGAAAAACATATCGCATCGGTTCTTTAGGTGGTAGTCCGTTGTATATATAAGTGTCATTATTTTTTTCAAATGGATTGATTAGTAAGAATTTATATGTGGTATTATAATTAAATATGTGTAATAATATCATAAATATCATATATAAATATTAAATCTATAATTATATCCATCCGTGAAAGGTGGTGATGGAAAACAAATAACATTGGTTCGCAAGGCGTAGTTCGTCGTACACACTGTCAATAGTTTTGTTTCTCATTTTATGAAATAGGATATGTATATAGGTTATTAAAATACCATAATAAAATAACATTATATTGGATATATTGGTGTTATTATATCATTATAATTAAATAATATTTTAAGGAGGTGGATGAATAAATAAAAAAACACAAAGTTAATAATTTTACCTCCTCTTTAGAGAACCTCTTCAGGTTTATACCTAAATCCTTATTAGGAGGGATTAATAATAAACCTAAGGAATACAGTAGGTGGATATGTAATTATGGAATAAATTTGGTCCATTAATTTCTGAACTAAATGGTTTTGGAAGTGTGAAGAGAATAGAGGATTGGGCGGCCTTTTATAAGTGGAAGAGAGGACACACATGGAATTTTTGAAAAATAATAAATTGTACCCACTTTTTTCACATTCCTCATGGCTCAAAATGGGTAATTTTAGAATTTTATAGATTATAAGGTCTAAATATGTCTGTAAAATGGATTTTGGAAAAGTTTCTAGGTCATTTTTCGCCTTTTCTTTTTAGTTTAAGCTCGTGATAAACCCATTTTAAACTTAACCAAGGTAATTAATTTTTACTATTTTTACTATTAATTTTGAAAAAAAAAATAGTTGAACTTATTAAATAGTATTAATTATTATTATTAAAAATATTTAATCTATTTTTATAAATTCTATTCACATGATTATAAAGTTTTAATTTAAAATCAAACCTACAGACGTGACAAAAAATGGTTTTCCAAAGAGATAGTTTTAAAAGTTTAAAAGGTTTCATATCAACATTAAAAATGAATTTGATTCCAAAAAAAAACTATATTAGATTAATTAAAATATTGTTGATCTTATTTTAATTTTTAAAACAATTTAAAAAAACTAACCTAATAAATTCTTTAAATGAAACTGTAGTTTCCAATAAAAACTAATATTTTTCACTCTTCATTAAAAATTACTCTTTTCAGAAAAAAACCAAAAATTTTCCTTAATATAATTTTGAGATATAGATTTTGAAAATAAAGTGATTTTTTTCTAAAAAAATTTATTAAAGGGTCAAAAAGTAATTTTATGGTTTTTCACAAAAATTAATGCAAAATATTTTTTAGAAGAAAAGTATTTTTAAAAGTATATAAAAACTACACAAAAAATTAAGTACTTTTTATCAATATAATTTATTTATATAAAAAAATTATACTTAATTTTTTGAAAAAATATTCCTATTTATTTCTCCAATTTTAATGGATAGGTAACAACTATAATGTTTAAATAATAATATTAACAGTTTTCCATGATTCATTATGACTCAGTGTTGCATGTAACGCAAGATATCAAAGGAATTAAATTTATTCAAAAATATATATCTCTTAAAATCTTGGGGTGTTTCATATTTATTGTCACTATTTAATTTAGTATATTCAATCATATTTAATATCATTTTATGTACCCAATAATTTTTAGTATGTAAGATTAAAATAATTTGATTATTTAGTATCAATGCTTCCAAAAGCATAAATATTCACTTATTTAACAACTTCAACAATTTTTTACTAAGTAATTGATTATTATAACATGTAGAATAATTCTAAATAAATTTTTCTAAATTATCAATATTTATTAAGAACTTTTCTTATGTTATCATTCTAATGAGTATCTTACATTAAGCTTCTCATTATCAAGGATGATGATGATAATAATGATATTATCTAAAAGAGAAGATTTTATAATATGAGTATTAGGTATTATTAACCATTTAATAATAACTTTTATTAAATAGGGTCCCACTAAAATTGTGACCCCTTTATTACATCATATTTATTAGTATTATAAGATCTATATTTCATTAAGAAATGAGTCTTCTATGGAGTTCCTATCATTACTTAATTATTTAGGAAGAGAATAATCTCAATCATATCATATTTTATTCTTGGATAGTTTAGTGGGAAACCCTTTATACAATCTATCATATATATATAATAAAATTCATTCCTCTATTATTCTTCCTAAGTTTTTCCCATCTAAGTGTAACCCAAATAAAATGTGAAAAATATATTAACAAAGGACAACCCATGGGAACCCTACAAAGGAAGAACCTACCCAATTGGATGATTGAGGTCTTGAAAAGTGAAACTTTGGAAAGAATATCACACTTAGTAGTTGAAGGGGATTTTAATCTCATCATATTATCTCTTATTATTCAATTTAATGTATTCAAAATTCTATTAATTTAGTTTGGAATCTAATTCCCTTCCCCAAATAAATATATTCAAACTATATTGATGTGTAAATATTTACACAACCCACAAGTTTGTGTTATTCACATAAAAAAATAATTCAAACATGTTCATACATATCCAAATTCATCATATGCATAATTCAAATGAATCTTTCATGCAATTATTTATAATTATATGATATTTAAAATCTTTACATGAGTAAGATAGGATAGATAGATATCCAACCCCATTCACCAACCTAGATAATGCATAATATTATAGGTAGGTAGGTGTTCTACCCATAACTCCCTCAACATGAGGATAATTTACTCATGATATAATCCAATTCATCATATATTTAAAACCTAATATGCAAAAAAATATATTCAATAACTAAATTTAATATAATAAATTCAATTAAAAACTAAGTTAAAGGTATATTTAAAACTAAATTCATTATATATTCAGTCCTAACATGTAATTTAATGATCTTTCCTAGGTTAGTTTAACATTTTAAACTAAAAATTACACAATATTTATATTTCTTAAACAATTTAATAAACATGAATATAGCATAGAATGGCCTTTAAATAAATGAACAAATAAAATATTTAAACATAAGATAAATATTTATGAACAATTCATAAATAAAATATAATTATAAACCCTTTTATAATTTTTAGCTTTAACATAATATACATCCTATAATTTTGAATATAAACCCTTTATATTCATTTAAATATGAACTGTTTCATATTTATGATTATATGGAATTTATATTTCAAATATTTTATTTTTTATGAATTATAAACAATTTATAATTCAATTTCTATTATGTTAACATTTTAAATAATATAAATATCATATTCTTAAACATTATTTAATGCTCAATCATATCAATCATCAAAACACTTTGGATGTTTCTTAAATAATATCCAAATAAATCCCCTTTAATTTAAACAATTTAAATTACTAAATTTCTTAATTTAGATATAAATATTTTATATTTTTTCCTTATTTTATAATTTATAACCCTTTATAAATTATTTCTTATGATTTTGAAATAAATAATTTTATTTATATATCATAATAATTTCCACGTAATTTGTTAAAAGGTATTTTAAATATTAACATTTTATATTTGGTGATACAAATTTTCATAAACACTTGAATAATTAAAAAATATATAATTAATTAATCTATAAACCTTTGATAAATTAAAATATCCAAAAATACCATTGATAATGACTTATAAACAATTTACAAGCCATTAAGATCATTTAAAATGTTAAAAACAATTTTTAAAATTTTTTCTCATTAACCTTATGTGGAAACACATTCTTTTGTAATGGTATCATCTATTTACCCTTATGGAAACACTATGTGTAAGGGTAAATCGGTTTTGGAGCCCTTTTGTAAGGGTAGAACCCCATGACCCATACACAGTGTCGTTGTGCAAAGGTAATCTTTCCTATACCCTTATGTAAATGCTCTATATAAGGGTGGCTACATGTGGCCCTTATGCTACATAAGGGTAAAAATCATATTACCCTTATGTGAACACTTTATTTAAGGGTAGGGTTCAATTAACCTTTACATGGCCTCTAGGTACTACCATGTAAGGGTAATACCTTCATAAAAACTATTTGCATAAAGGTGATAGAGAGGCTACCCTTACACAGAACTTCTATATAAGGGTATGACCTTTATGTATCCCAATTTTATGAAAGGTTAAGTTTATAGTTACCTTTATTTGGCTTTGATAATAACTCACTAACCCTTACACAACCCTTTTAAAAACTCAATTACCCTTACATACCAACATTTCACATAAGGGTAAACACAGGTGACCCTTACATAAGCCGCTCTATATAATGGTAGGGCATGATGACCCTTGTGCAGACCAATCTGCTAAAGGGTAAAGACCTAGTTACCCTTTTTCATCTCATTTATGTAATGTTAATGTATTTAGTACCTATACATCACCATATATGTAAGGGAACCCCATTTTAATGAAATTGAAACTCTATAAACCCGAAACTACTCTGTTTTTACGATCTCTTCTTCATTTCATAACTAGTTTCATAAAACATAAACAAAGATCACTCTAACAACACAGAAAGGTTTTATTAGATTCTAATAATATTTATCATAATTAGGGGAAGTAATTAAAACCCTTGTATGAGGGTTTCCATGCAATATAATATGAAACTATGATAAAAACTATAATGAAGAACACTAAAAATAGAATACATTACACCATATGGATTCTAATGCACATTCAAAAATCATTAAATATTTTGATAAAAAATACATAACTATAAAACATAGGCATCCCACCTTCACGGTGTATCTATGGGTTGTCCCAAAATCACTCGACATTCAAGTGGGAACCACCAACCTCCACAGTATGCTAGTACATCTGATGCAAAATAGGAAGATAAAATATATCTTTTGGGTGTCTAGGAGTTCATAAAGTCAAAAATAAATCACACTATAACACCCTAAGTTTTTTTGAAAAAAAAATTCTAATTAATTTAATTTGTTTGATATTTTTCATTTCACAAAACACTAAATATAGCTTTTGTTATATGAACTCACTAAGTGTGGCTTGTATTATACTCAACAAAAAATCAAGATAGTGATACATGAAGCACTTATATTAGCTTTAGACACATAAAAAATATGTTTGTATTATATTACAAATAATGCATAGTCTCTTTGATAGCTTGAGTTACATGCAAGGTCATTTTTTTACCGAACTATAATATACTATTAATATTATTATTCAAATATTATTATAGATACTACCTAGCCATTGGAATGGGAGTTATGAATAATATTAAATAAATTGTGAAAATATGATCTAAAAATGTATATAAAATGAATTCTTTAGTTTTAAATTAGTTATACATGAAAGTAAGAAATATTTGAGAAAGAAGAAATTTTTTTCTAAGAAAACTATTTTTCTATGTACAAACATAGTTTTATCTCAATAAATTAAAAAAATAACTTTTTATTAATATTTTAAATAAAATTTATATATTATATATTCAATCAATAATTTTTATATTCATATAATCTATTTTATAGGTATAAGATAAAAATAAATCCAATTTTATGAATAAAAATAAGTATTTTCTAAAAAGTAATTTTATCGCATTTTAAAAAAGAACCTATTTTAAATATTATTTTTGACACTTATAATTTTTATATGAAAAAATATAATTCATAATTTTAATCGTAATACCAAATTTTACCTTGGGTGAATTTTTTGTAATTTTCTGAGAAGTTCTATTTTTTATGAATAGTGAAAAACACTAAATTTTAATTCAAAATATCTTTTTCATATAATTTATTTATATATTTAAAATATATTTTAGTTTGGTTTTAAATTTTAATTAGATAAATATTAAATCAATTAATCCAATTTATTTCATTTTAATCAATTTCACATTGAAATTGGAAATAAAAATATTTCAAACATTGAAAAACTTTTACATTAAAAACCCACTTTGTCGTCACATCTGTGGTATTAAATTTAAATTAATTTATGCCAATTCTATGATTATAATTTTTAAAAATGGATTCAATATTTTTAAAAATAATAATTTATAATTTATAGTATTTTTATCTTTTTTTTTACCAAAAATATTAGTGAAAGTAATAAAAATTAATTATAGCGATTAGGAGAAAAATTGGCTTAACAAAGGACTAAACCTTAAACTTAAGAGAAAAAATGAACTATTAAATTGTCAAAAATTTAGTTTATGGACATATTTATACCTTATCCTGACTTTTATAAAATTTCTACCATTATTAGAGACACTTTTCATGGTAAAAACATGGGTGGAATTCCCTTTTCAACAATTTACAAGAATGTCACTCCTCCTCCACTATAAAAAGGAACTCACCCTTCCCACTTTATTCACAATTATAAATACATTTTAATTGACCAAACTATGCTCAAATAATCTCCCGAAATCCAAAAATTCATCTTATAATCCTTAATTTCGTCATAAATTCAACCAAGGAATCAATTTGGTGCGAACCAAGAGGTGTTACCCAAAGAAGAGGTAACATCCTTCCTCAAACTCCTTTGTTTTATTTTCATTATCCACCACCTATAATATTATTATTAAATTATTATTTAATAAAACATGTATCCCAAATATACTTATATTTTTTATTATAATTTTTCTACCTAAACTTACACACACTTCAGTGTAATGGGTAATGAACTTACCATTATTGTCTACAGTGAACTACTGTCTCACAGAACATTGTTGTTTGTTTTTAATTTACCACCGCTCATGGTTGGTAATTATGATGGAAAATATATTTTTATATGATATATATGATATTTATTATGTCTTTATGATTCTATAATTACTGTATAAAATATACCATCTTGTTTTCCTTTTTGTGTAAATATGATAACTTTGGTTATGGACAGGTGGACTACCGCCTCTTTAAAGCGATGTGATTTGTTCAAAATTATACATGGATTATATTAAGGATTGTGTTAGTGAAATTATATGATATATATGAAATAATAATTCTAATTTAATGATATTATATATATATATATATTTCATTTACTTTATTTCTTCAATATGACAATAAAATGAAAACAGTTTTCATGCGTACGTACGGCCTACCGTCTCCATGAATGGTGTATTCCATTTCATATTTATATAATTTATAGATTATTATAAAGAAATATATACTGGATATGTATAATATCTATATCGTTATTTACATTCTATAAATAAGTAAATGATGTTCTAAGTAAGAGGATCAAGAAATACAAGCCAAAACATATATGAAAAACAAAGCAGATATTACCCAAAACATAACATTAACATGGGTTTGTTAATAAACTGGTGATATAAAGTCATAAAAAATAATATATGGTATGATATATATTAATATGGTTCTGTGGTATATGTATAATAAACTTATATTTATTATACTGGAGGTTTAAACATGTATAAAGAAATTCATGACTTAATGAAAGGGAATGTCCTCTCACTTAATATTTTCATGAGATACATTCCATATTCACCATTAACTTATTGTGTGTTGTGTATATACTTCCATATAAAATTTTATATCATGAATTTAATTATATTAAAATCTTTAATTTATTTTATTCTTTCATGTGGATCACGATTCCAAAGTTTCTCAAGTAGTAAGGATTTTCTCGTCTCACTTTTATTTCTATGAGACTTATGCCTTATTCATCACTCATGTATTTTGTGTGGTGTATATACTACCTATGAATTTATTCTATGATTTTTATAATAATTAATTGGTATTTAAATATCCATTTTATTATCTTTATTTCATGGGGTTTATGTTTCAAAATTTTCCAAATCAGTAAGGTAATTTTTTGTCTTAATTTTCCTTCTTCGAGATACATACCATTTTATACACATATATTTTTATATGGAATGTATATACTAAATATTGAAATTTTATATCATGAATATCATTATTTTATGATATTTTAATCTTCATGTAATGATATTTTCTCATGTGTATTATGATTCAATGTTACCAAAGTGGTAATAGTTTATTGCTACAATCTCATTATTTATTAGGATTGTTTACGATTATGCTTCCAATGATGAAATATTATGATCCATATCTTAAGAACACTCATGAATTTTCTTATATTATGGTTATTAATGATATATTCATTTATTGGTACTATTTTTCCACTCTTTGTTACTTAAGATAATAAATAAATTATTTTTAATAAAATATGACTTTATCTCTCTCTTTGGTTAGAAATTTTTATTCTTTAAAAACGATATTTAATAAAAAAAAATAAAAGGGGTATATGTTTAAAATTGTTTCAAATGTTTGCAATATTATTTTATAATTTATATGGTAAAATAATTAAATGTTTTCAAACTTTTTTTATAAGTTTTCGAGGATTTTTTTTTCAAACATGTTTTCAAGATTATTTTATAATATTTATAGAAAAATGTTTATATAATTATTTCAAGCATTATTTATAAGTTTTAAAGTTATTTTCAATGAAAATAGTTTTCAAAATATCTTCAATATTCTTTTAAATGTTTTAAAATCTATTTTAAAATAAAAAGTTTTTCAAAATGCTTGATTTTTTCAAAGGGTAAAAAATATTTTCCTCAAGAAATGTTTTTAAATGATATTTCAAAATTATTTTACATCTAGGATAACATATATTGGTGTTACTCATTACTTTATATGGAAATGATCCAAATTTTCCATTTATATTCTTTCTCTGATTAGTTTATGTTTTGATGCCATGATGTTTATGAAACTCATTTCTCTTTCATGAGTTGTATGTTTATGAAATCCATTTCAATTTCATGGGTTATATTCTTATGAAATCTGATTGTTTTCATGGGTTATGCTTTGATGAAATGATTATGAAACCTAGATTTTTTCATAGGTTAAGATATGATTACATGTTTATGACACCCATTTCATTTCATGGGTTATGATATGATTGTTTATGATTTTGTGGAATATGTATGTATGATTTTATTATGAGATTGTTGGGACCTATATATTCCTCTAGTGAATTGGGTAAATATTTATATCTCATGAGATAATGTTGGTATTCAAGTTCATGGGCTTAATTCTCTATAGTAAAATGGGGAAACATGATCCCTTATAAGGAAAGGACAATGATTAGTGATGGTGGTGTGTCCCTCTCAGTAGGTGTAGTCCCCATAAAATGACATTTTTTAAAGTTTTGGAAATGTTCCTTGACTTATAGGGAATGATATTACATGTTTATGTGTCTTTAAAAACTAATTTCTCATTCCTATTTTATGATTTCATGGATTTTGATCTTGATTCTCTTACGATTCATGTCTTATCAACTTCAAATATTTGTGCCATGATTCAATTTTATGATCTTTTATATGTAGGTTATGATCTTATAATGTCAAGATCACATTCTAATACCCTTATGATAATTTTTACACTTACATATCTCCCTTGTTTATGCTTACTGAGAATTTGAGCTCACCCATTTTTATGTTTTCATTCCCCATGTTATGAAGATATGTATTATGTATGATGTGTCTAATAATAGTGATAGTTATAAAGAAACTAATGAGAGATAATATAGCTCACTTATGTATCATTGTTTATATTTCCATGTTTCCAAAGGCACTAAACTAATATGGTCTTTGGGAATCTGTTTGGGTAATGTTTTAACTAGTCTAAAAAATGATGTAATATTAATGTATGAAAATAAAGGGTAATAGTAGTTGGTATCAGAGAAATAGTTTTGTTAACCTTTTGAAACTAGGATGAGAAAAGCTTATTTAGAAACCTAAAGAAATGTCAAAGGATATGTCTAAGGATGAAGAAAAGTATAGGAAAATGTCCTAGAATTTTGTTAAAGGATAGAGTGATTGGTCTCCTAGAAATAAATCCTTATCTAGATACTGAAAGTGGATGTGGATCTAGTATATATATAAATATGGGTAACATCCTTGAAAACACTATATTGAGATGGACTCAATCAGGAACCGGTGCACAACAATTAGCCTTACTATACACCTGGTTTGACACTCTTAGGGGATATTCTTTGGGAATTAAAAAAAATATTTATGAAAAATCTTGAAGGATTTAATTATAATATGACTATAAATAACCTAGTATAAACTAATGGTTTAATATATTAAAGAAGTAGGTTCCATTATTTATACATCCTATAAGAAAGTTTTCATATTTATATGGTTTCCTAATATGATAAGTGTTACTCACCCTATCCTTTCTGGTTTTAGTCAAAAGAAGGAACTAGAAGGAACTGGGTTAACATTTAATATTTGATATTTGAAAAGTATGGCCATGATTAAAATATATTTTCTAAGTGTAAATCTCAAAAATAGAATCAGGAAGGTCCATGAGTATTGGTTATACTGTTGAAGATAGAGATAGAAAATGACATGTGAAAAGTATGGTATGAGATATATTAATATGGTTTTGTGGTATATTTACAATAAACTTATATTTATTATATATGAGGTTTTAACGTGTACGAAGAAATTCAACCCTTAAGGTAAGGGAATGTTATTTCACTTTTTATTTTTATGATATACATGCTATATTTACCACTCTATTATTTATTGTGGTTTATATACTACCCTATGAATTTTTATATCATTAATTTAAGTATATTCAAAGATTTTATTTATTTTATTCATTCATGGGAATCACGATTCTAAAGTTACTCAAGTATTAAGGGTCTTCTCATCTCACATTTATTTCTGTGAGACTTATGCCTTATTCACCAATAAAATATTTTGTGTAGTGTATATACATTACATGAATATATTATATTATTATTATAATTAAATTTATGGGTATTTACATATAGATTTTATAATATTTATTTCTTGGGAGTTTGTGGTTAAAATGTTACAAAATCGGTAAAGTGATTTTTGTCTCAATTTTCCTTCTTTGAGATACATGCCATGTTATGAACATATATTTTTATATGGGGTGTATATACAACCCATAAAAATGTTATATCATAAATATACTTAGTTCATGATATTTTAAGATTATTTAATTTTATTCTCTCATGTGTACTATGAGACAAAGTTACCAAACTGTTCATAGTTTATTGATATAATCTCATCATTTATCAGGATTGTTTATAATTATGTTTCCTTATTGAAATATTATGATTCATCTCTCAAGAAAACTCATTAATTTTCTTCTATTCTGGTTATTAATTATATATTCATTTATTAGTACCATTTTTCCACTCTTTTTTATTTTAGATAATAAAGAAAGTATTTTGAAGAAAATATGACGTTATCTCTCTCTTCAGTCAGAAATTTGTGTTCTTTCAAAACTATTATTTCTAAAAAAATATTTCAAAATTGTTTTATGTTTAAAAATTATTTAAAATTTTTTAATATTATTTTATAAGTTTTCAAGTAAAATGGTTTTTAAAATTTTATAAAGCTTATTTTTTAATTTTTCAAGAAAAAGGTTTTCAAAAATGTTTCCAAGCTTATTTTATAAGTTTTCAAGAACAATATTTTCAAAATGATTTCAAGCCTTATTTCTAAGTTTTAAATGTATTTTAAATGAAAATGGTTTTCAAAATATCTTTAATATTATATTATAAGTTTTCAAATATATTTTAAAATAAAAAGGTTTTCAAAATTCTTGATGTTTTATAAAGTTTTTTTCAAAGTGGAAAAAATATTTTCCTTAATAAATGTTTTTAAAATATATTTAAAAATTATTTTATATATAAGATGACGTTATTTGGTGTTTTTATTTACATTCTAGGTAAATAGTCCAAATTTTCCATTCAAATTAATTCTATGAATGGTTTATGTTTTGGTGGAATGATGTTTATAACACTCATTTCTCTTTCATGGGTTATATTTTTATGAAACCCATTTCACTTTCATGGGTTATTTTCTAATGAAAACCACTTCTTTTCACTGGTTATGATTTGATGAAATGATCATGATTCCTATATTTTTCATATGTTAAAATATAATTACATGTATATAACACCCATTCATTTCATGGGTTTTGATATGATTATTTATGATTTTGTGGTACATATATGTATGAATAAATTATGAGATGGGTGGGACTATTATCTCCCCCCAATTAATTGGGTAAATATTTATATCTTGTGAGATAATGATGGGATTTAAGTCAAAGGTATTAATTCACTATGGGAAGATCAGGAAACCTGATACCTTATAAGTAAAGAACTACAACTGAGGATGGAGGTTTGTCCCACCCAGTAGGCTTAGTCCCCATGAAGTGACCTATTAATTTTTGGAAATGTTCCTTGGCTTATAGGGAATGATATTACATGTTTATGTGTCTTCCACAATTAAATGTCTTATTCCTATTTTATAATTTCATGGATTATGCTCTTGATTCCCTTATGATTCATGTCTTATGAACTATCAATCTTTATGCAATGATTCATTTTTATGATCTTTGATGTGATGGGTATGATCTTCTAATGTCATGATCACATTATAATACCCATATGTTCATGTTTATTCTTACATATCTCTCTTATTTACCATTATTGAACGTTTGAGCTCATCAATTTTTATGCTTCCATTCTATAAGTTTTTAAGATATGTATTATGTATGATGTGTATAAGAAGGGTTATATTCATGAAGAATCTAGTAGGATATATTGTGTATCACTTATATACCATTGTTTATATTTCCATGTTTCTAGAGGCACTAAAATAATACAGTCCCTGGGTGTCTGTTTGTGTAATGTTTTTAGTATTTTTTTTAAAAATGATGTAATTTTAGTGTATGAAAATCAAGGGTCTCTATACACACACCCACCATCATTACATGTAAGTAATATATATAAATCACCCAAATCATTTCTTAGGATTTTTTATTTATTAATGTGTTTATAACACATGAATAAATATTGATTCTTCCAACTCATGCATCCAATGATTATATAACTCCCATACATTTTATCTCCTTAAATAGTTTCTTTAAATGATAACTTTAGTGGAGAATAGAGTGAGGGTCCAACACACATAGAATAATATTCCTAACACATGAAAGTCATAATTTACATGAAAACTGATACGCAAGTTAAATATATTATATATCATATATATATATAAACATTAGCTTATATATATCACATAAATATAAATCTTTAGGGAATATTTCTATCACTTCTAACATTATAAGTTCAAACTCTTCACTTGGGATTAGTGTTGAAGTTTTGGTCTGGGTGGGGTTATTACATCCTTTATTTTATTCCATATATTACTCCCTTATCATGGGATCAGTGTTTTTGTTTTTAGTCTAAAGGATGGGGCACTGTATGTTTATTTATTTTTGAACTAGTTAGATTAAGTTATTACTTTTTTTTACAATTATTTAACTTAAATTTATATATTTCCTTAATTTATATTTCTACTTTAGTATAATATTTTATATCATGATATTCTAAAAATTTTGAAACTATTTAATAGAATATACAATCATGATAATGAAATAAAATTGAAAATGTGATCATGAAGATTATCCCCCTATCTATTCCATTTTAGTATGTTGATTTTGGTAATTTATATTTATATATATGATACTTCATTTGTATTAAAAAAAAATTGGGATGTGTGTGGATAAAGGAAATGAAGGTGGGCATGTAATATGTAACCATAAATAATGTGATAAAAAGTAATTAGAGAATGGGCCTATGAATAAGAAGGTTATCTGGGATTAAAATTAATAGATATGAGTCCTGATTAATGTAATGTAATCTGGGTGCTTATAAATTTGGGGTTTCACTGAGTTTGATCGAGTTCTTTTACCCTTTGTATGTTTTTTTTCTTGTGGTAGAGTTTGGGGTTAGATTAAGAGTTGAATTATAGTTCATTCATTTCATCTTTGGTAGGTTATCTAGGATTGGTCATAATCTTTAGTTGAGGTAGGTTATGTCATTGTTCATATATTTGGGTGAGTAATATAAATTTAAGACTTTCATTTCCCTAGAATAATGTCTTTAACCTTAGGTTATATAGTGAGAATATATATAAAGGAGGTGGTCAAGTGTTTCTACTGGGGTGGTGCTTATGGTTATGGTTAGAATATATGTTGAGTGATCATCTATAATAAAGAGGTAAAGGTGTATGAGTTTTTTTATAGATCTAGGTAAGTTTAGGTGTTATGGATTAAAAGGTTTATAAGTAAGGTATGAGTGTACCATCTTCTTGGTACTGATCAGGTTATGTGTGTTTGAAGAGTTTTAAAAAAATAGGTATAGTTTGGAGTTATCATAGGAATAGTGTTATGATTCAAAGGGGTGTCGATTTTAGTCACATGAAGTTGTGGTTTTATGTTTAAAATTAACTAAATGAATATGTTAATATAATAATTAAATGAATTAACTACTTAAAATTATGTTACACCAACGTAATTAAATTAATTGGTAACTTAAATGTGAATTAAGATATTGATAATATGTTTTATAGTTTAATAATTAAAATGATATTATAAATTAAATAGATTAAATGATAATCCAATCTTGGAGTTAAATTATGAATGAAATAAATTTTTAAGCTATTAAGTGGTTTGTATTAAAAGATATGAATATTAATGAGATTATTTAATAATAATGGGATGAATCATGTTATATAAATAAGTAATGTTAGGTGTAAAAAAAGTAATTTGTAATCTGATAATATTAATGGTGGTTGTGATTGTTACATTAGTAGTGATATCTTTTATGATGTGGTAAAGATTTATATTTTACTTTTACCACCATGTTGCTTGGTTATTAAATATTTTTTATCCATGGTTATTATGATAGTATCATGTGTGAATTCATATTTTATATATGATATGATTTTTGGATTGTATGATTTAATTTTATGTGGATATAGGTTGTAATGGATCAAGGATTACATTTTATAAGGACATATATGATGCAAAAAAGAGATAATGTGGATAAGGTTAAATTTTTATGACTATGGTGATATAGATTTGTGATTATGATAATATTGTTAGTTGAATAATATGTTGGTATGATTTATATTTCATTATTATATTCCTAGTTTATTATTGAGGGATCCTCCTATCGGCTCATTAATGTTTTGAGTGGGAAGAGCCTCTAAACTAATAGGTCAGAGTGTGGGTAGATTTTCTAGTCCCCTTTCTATTACTATATTATCAGTGATATTTCCCTCAATGATGGATGGTTTTGACTTATTATAATAAAGGTATAGTTGTAGGGAATGTGATTTTGGAAGAGATCATGATATTCTAAGATGTTATATATTCATTTTATAGAGTAGTTTCCTGAATCATTCTTGATTCCATATTTACTATACTTAGTTGTTTTCAAACATATTTGTCCAAGAACATTGAATTCACGTGGATTATTTCTTCAAAATATGATTCTAGTGAGTACTCCAAAGTTATCACCCATATACAATTTCTTGAGTTGTTTTATAGGATAGCTTGGGGATGTTATTGTTTGGAAAACTGGAGTGGAGTTTTAGGTGGATAGTATTCTATTTCCCCTAATTATATTTTGTATGTTTAAATGTTTTGGAATTTTTGGGTTGGGTATTTTTAAATTATTTGGTTTATATATGGAGTTGATTAGTGGATTAACTTTATTTTTCTAGGAATTATGATGGGAATTCCTCCCATTCATGTGATTGATACCCTTGGTGCTAATAATCAACTTATGGCATATTGTAATCATGTTTTGGGGGTTATTAACATTTTCACTACTGACCCAAGAGGGCCTTTGGTGGGGGTGGGTCATGAAAAAATGATATCGTAGATTTTGGTTAAGAGTTAGGGTGAAGTTTGAAGTTAGGAACAAGTAAGGATTATATGGGTCTAATAGGGAAATAGTGTCATATAAACTCAACATGTGATGTAGACAAAGGATATTGACTATGAATTATGTTTTTATGGCCCTCTGTGATCCGATAAAAGGTCCTTTTTAGTCTAATAATCATTCTTTGGTGTAAATTCACTTATTAAAGGGTATAAAATTTAGTAAAGGATCATGAATCATTATCGTAAATTGTATTTAAGTTTGGATTTTGATTCATAATCATGTTTAGTATGTTTATACTGACACGAAGTAGTCTTTATAGTCATACTAAATTCATTTTTAATAATTTAATTCATACTAGGTCAAACATTGTTTCATATAAACTCATTTTATAATGTGATGCTTAATTTCATTAATAGTCCATGTTTAGTTTTTTAACTTAATTTTTAATTCATGTAAATTAAAACCACTATAAGATAATGATAGGATATAAAAGTTTTGTTTAAAATTTATATTATTAGTATGATAATAATTTCTAATTAATGATGAATCATGTTTAAAAGATCATTATTTACATGAATAACTTTTTAAAGATCCTTATTGATTAAGCTTTCCCTTGGTAATAAAATAATTTTTTAAAATAAAATACTTTATATACATTTTTTAGATTCTAAAGTTTCTTTAATATGAAATGATCATCATAAGTTAATTTAAACAAATAATATAGGAATATTTTTTGGATTAAATGTGAGTTATAGGTGAGAGTTAATTTAATTAAAAAACATGATGGAGTGATAAATTCTTGTTAATTAACATGTTATCCTTAATGAAATGTTTTTTTTAATTCTATACATAGAAGGAATTAATGATGCATGGATTAAATAGATAAGTATTGTGAAATACATAAACTTATTGTTTTGTAAAACATGTCCTAGATTGTCAAATTCTATAATCAATTTTATATATAGGAATGCTAAGATGTATAATACATTGAACATTATTTATTCCATGTTAAGAATGATGTGATCAAGATATTATTTTTATTTTATTATATAATTTAAAAAATAATTCCATCTTTAATTTATGTATAAAGATAAGCATGTGTTAATCCTACGGGAATTAAAAGAATCTTGTTAAGATGTTATTAGAAAATTATTATGTTTCAAGTGTTCTAATTCTTCTAATATGTGGGAAATAAATATAATTTTATGATGATTTCTCATGTATTAATGCAAATAATTTTAATTTAATATTACATGTTGTATTTATAATCATTATCTTGATTAGTTATCTTTTGATAATATTTTTTTCTTAAAGTTACATGTTTGGATAACCTGGTAAATGATTAACTATACATTGGTAAAGTTGTGTGAAATGAAATATTTTAATTTTTTAAAATCCCTGATGTGATTTAAATATAAAGATATTTAATGAATGTGGCTAATGGGGAGGAATGTATATTATGTGGTAATATTATGTAGTGAAATTTTTGGGGGGTGAAAATGTAATAATGATGTGTAAAGGGGGTATTGGAATAATGGGTATGTCTATCTAGTGGGTGAGTTTTTCTACATGATATAATTTTCTTTGTGGTGTTGTTATGATTTATGTGATATGTGTTAACCTAGTTGATTGATTTTAAACTAAAATTAATCCATTAAAATAGCATAAAATATTTGAGAGAATAATAAAGAAAATTTTCAGAATAAATTATTACTGAAGTTTTAACAAATTTAAAGTATCAAAGTTCCTTAGTGGATTATATAACGAAGGGTACAAGGAATGGTTATAATAGATTGATTTTTATTTTGATTTAGTGAGGAATATAGATTTTTCTCAAGACACTATGGAAGCTTCCATATTTTTGAAGGTGTCTCAAAGATGGTGGTAAATGAAGTGTGGTGACCTAGATAAAATGTCTTGTGTATATTTTCTTGAAATATTAAATAATTTATTTATTTTATAAGTTCCTATGCATATTCATATAAAAAAGATTAATTATTTATAGTGAGAGATATAATGTGGATAATTTTAGTAATTATTTTATGGACCTGATTAATCATTTTATGTTTTTCCTGTCTAGTGAATAAGATCGAGTATAACATTTTGAGTCCTCCTTGAGGCCACAAATTCAATAAACCCTTACAACTTTTTAGTTAGAGTCCTGGGAATAAGTAAGAGATTAAGAAATTATCATGGATAAAATCCTATTTATGATAATGGGTTTTGTTAAATATCATTCTCAAGTTTCTAAATATGTTTAGATGAACATTATAAGTTATGGGTATTAAGTTCCAAAGAATAGGGGAGTAGGGATATCATCTAGAGTTAGAGCATGGATTTGAACATAATTTTTTAGTAGCTTGAGGTTTCCTTTGATTGGTAGGTTGATCTTCTTCTGTTTTAATGTTTTATATCATAGTCAATATAATTTTCCTAAGTATCAATGTGTGTCTCAATATTTAAAAAGTATTTAATTATTACTTGTGAAGTGAGTCATGTTCTAGGATATTTTTGGTAGTGTTTCCCTCATGTTTGACTGGTATCTACCAAAGATATTATGTTTTCAGGTTTTCTTATTTTGGGTTTCTTTAGGATTCTTGAGGATTAGAATCATTTATGAGATATTTAATGTGGAGGTATGGATATATAAATCTCTTTCTTGGCTTGGTTTATCCTTTTTTGGGTTTTATTCTGATTCTTTAGGATGAAATGTTTTTGATAAGAATCTAATGTACAAACCCAAAATTTTTTGGACCACTATTTTATCATTTTTGGGTGTCATAGGTATTAGAGAAGGTTGGTGTAATGGAGGTGTTTAAAAATATGATATTTCAAATATAATGGGTACATATGTTCTTGATGTTATGCATCATGGAATGGTTGGTTTATTCATGGTATGAAGTTTTAACATGGATTAGGGTATAGGTTATGGGATTTTTTTTGTTCCTCTTTTTTATTAGGACTTTATTGGTTGTGGCATGTTTTTTCTAGTTGTGATGTGAGGTGTCTTTACCATGACATGTCCATGAGTATTTCACCATGAAGAGTTGTATTTCATATGTTTACTTGGAAAATGTTATAGAAATCCCTATATAAGTAACCCATGTGTATCAGTGGACCTTATGTAAACTATGTTCATGCTATGATTATAAGAATTGTGTCATGAATTCATGGTTATCAAATTCTTTGGTTCTATCTTCTTGTAGGTCTTCATGTTTTGTAATTCTTATTTCATCATGTCTTGGTTAATATTCAATTCATTCTTATTTGGGTATTGAATAGTGTAGAATGGTTATCGTTACCATGAAATGACTTAACTCAATTTTTTAAAATTTCATATAATTATCATGTTTTAAAAGAGGGAGCACCTAAAATAACTATTCCTTGATATTTGGAACTATTTTTAAAGAAACATATAACATTTTTTATATTAAACCCTAATTTATCTAGGGTATTCCTTTAGTTAACATTAAATTATCTTTTCATGGTTCTTAAATACATAGCTTTGAATTTTTTTTTCTCCTTCAATTTTAGGTTCCCTTATCTATTTTCCTAATTTATTTCTTATTTCCTCTTGAAGGAATAGTGGAAGTAGTGTTAATGCTTAGTTTTAATGGATTTTAGTTTATGTATTAGTGATGAATGTGATGCTACATGTTTGAGAAATATTCTCATAGATATTTTATAATTCATCTTTTTTTCTCTTGATGTGGGATTTCTCAACTTCATTGAGGTGGGATTAATCTTTTCTTCTATATTCTAAAATATATATTGCTTGATATACTATGAGACCTTATAATTTTTCCTTACTAATCTTAATTCCCTTGGATTTTTTATCCCATTAAAATCTAGTTATCCTATATACTATTAATTAATTATCACCTTCAAAATGGATTATTGGAATTACCATCATTACCCTTGATCAAAATCCTTCCATCTATCCCTATAAGTCATGACTCCTTATAGCACTTTTTTTAACTCCCTGTACCACGTCAACCTTAGAAAACCTACCCCCTTGAAAATATCTAGATATGTCTTCTGACATTGTATGTTAATAATTTTTCCTTAGTCTTGGTGTTGTTGTTTTTGTTCTAGGTGAGGAATTATTACATGCCTTGATTTATTATATATATTACTCACTTTTCTCAGGTTCAGTGTTGTGGGTTTTGGTCTTGGGATGGGAATGGTGTATATTTCTTCTTTTTACACTACTTAAATTAAATTATTTTTTATTTTTTATAATTCCTTATATTAAATTTATATTTTTCCTTGTTTAAAATTTCTCTATTATTATAAAATTATTATTCTATGATATTTTAAATATTATCCAACTATTTAATAGAATATGTGGTATTGATTATGATCTGGAAGTGTAAAGTTGATCATGATGACTATCCTCCCCTCTATTTTATGTTAGTATGATTATTTTTATAATTTTTATTTATATATATACTAATACATTGATATTAAGAAAATTTATTAGGGAAATGTGTGGAAGATTTAAATAAGTGTAATAATGTAATATATAATTATAATTAATGTGATATATATTACTTAGATAATAGTATTGTGAATAGTAAAGTAATATTGAATTAATATTAATGGATACAGATTGGGATTAAAATAATGAAATTTGGGTTATTATAAAGTTTAGGCGTCATAAAGGTTGACCTATTTCTTGTCTCCCTTATAAGATGATGTCTTGTGGTAGAGTTTGGTGTTGGTTTATTATTAAAATGGTAGTTTTTCCCTTTCATCTTGGGAAGATTAGCTAGGACCGGTCACTGTATTTAGGTGAGATAGGGTGTGATTTTATTCTTCTATTTGGGTGAGTTTGTTGTCCTATAAGTATTTTCCTTCCATATAATGATGTCTTAAACCTTGGGTGATATAGTAATAATCTATAGGACCTTTAGGGTAAAAGATTTAGCGTCTCTTATAGGATGGTTATATTTTTTATGGTGACAATATGAGTTGATTGAATGGATAAAGTAAATAAAAATAGAGATAGAGGTGTAAGAGTGATGTTAGGAGGTATGGTTAATTTTATGTGTTGGTGGTTGGATGGTTTAGAAGTAAGTTCTATTTGAAGATACTTCTTGGTATTGATCACATTAGGTGGTCCTGGATAGTTTCATAGTTTTAGGTATAATCTATAGTTTTCATAGGAATAGTGTGATGAGTCGGGGGTATAGATTGTATCCATTTGAATATGTGAATTGAGGTTTAAAATTAACTAAATGAATATGGTAATATAATAATTAAATGAATTAACTACTTAACATTAAGTTATGCCTAAGTAAATAAATTAAATGGTAACTAAAATATGGATTGAAATATTGGTAATGTGTTTAATAATTGAATTACTGAATGGATATACAAAATTAAATAATTGAAATTATAATCCAAGCTTAAGGTTAAATTAAAAATTTGATAAATGTTGAAGATATTAAATGGTTTTGGTTAAATTATATGAATATTAATGAGAAAATTAAATGATAATAGGATGAATTATATTATATGAATAACTAATGAAAATATTAAATGAATTAATTGTTAAGTTTATCATGTCCATGGTGGTTGTGATTATTATGTTGGTTGCGATATCTTGTATGATGTAGTGAAACTTTATCTGTTACTTTTACCACAATTTTTATATTATTAAATGTTTCTTATTAATGTTTATAATTATATTATCATGGTTTTATTTATATTTGATATATGATATGATTTTTGGATCATATGATTTGGTTTTATGTGGAAACAAGTTGTAATGGCTCAAGGGTTACATTCTATGAGGAAAAAAATTATGTGGAGAAGGTGAAATGGTTTTGGATATAGTGATTTGGTTTGGTGATGATGATATGATGGTGGGATGAATGATGTGTTGGTAGGATTGAAGTTTAATTCACATCTTCTTAATCAGTTGGTGAGGGGTTCTCCTATTGGATCACTACTAGTTTGAGTGGGAAGGGCCTCTAAACTGACAGGTAAGAGGGGTGGTATATTTTCTATG
The DNA here is from genome assembly GCA_963277665.1 of Viscum album. Classification (NCBI taxonomy): domain Eukaryota; kingdom Viridiplantae; phylum Streptophyta; class Magnoliopsida; order Santalales; family Viscaceae; genus Viscum; species Viscum album. Next base: position 216,942,725 of record OY728137.1, read on the forward strand.
ACCCTTTATATTATTATATTATGAATGATAATTTCCTTGATTATTAATGGATATGAATTTTTGACATAAAGGGATGGTTTTAGGAAAAGAAATTTTAGTGTAGATTTTGATATCCTGAGATGTTATACATCCCTTTAATTAATTGGTTTCTTAAAGATCATTCTTGATTCCATCTTTTTTGAATATTGGTATATATAGGTAGTTTGGGTGTGTAGATTGTTAATTTTGTGGTATATATATGGAATTTATTATTGTATTAACTTCATTTTCTTCGTAATAATGAGTTTGGTACCTTCAATACATGTGCTAGATACCCTCAATACTAGTCACCTACTTGTATACTATTAGAGGTGGATTTTGGGGGTCATTCTCATCTTCACTACTGACATAGAAGTGGTTTCAGTGGGGGAAGGTTGTCATACCCCCAGTGATTATTTAAACATGTTCCATGGACCATCAATTGGTATCATATAAATCAAGTAAACGATATAAATTACTTATTTATAAGGATTTTATTTCATTTTAATTGGTATTTTATATGATTTAGTTCATATGGAAATCATTGAATTCATCGATGATAAATGAATTTGTATATTATATTGAAATGGGTTTTATCTATGGAAAGAATATATTCTTTCTGAGCCACATTCCCTTGGTTGATATTTTCTTAAAATCCCAATGAATAAATTTAATCTCATAGAATAAGACAAAAATAAAATTAATACTGATGGAAAGGTACATAATTCTCTACTTTAATCCCTCCTGGGGAATAACCTAACAAGTATCATGGAATGAAAAACGAATCACAATGTTTAGAGGAACCTCTATGATTTTCATGAAGGGGATAAAAAATGAAGGATAAATGTATTCAAACATTTTTTGATCAATTTGAATATATATATATATATATGGTAAAAAAATATGGGATGGTAAAAATCTTCTTTATTCATCCAAATCAAATTGGATCTATAATATGTCATTATGGTGTGGAACTACAAATTAAACTATTTTAAATAAAATAAATAGATTTTGATATCAAAGCCTCATCACTAAAATAGAAACATATAGATTATTTTTTAATTGAAAAACACAATAATATTTTTCTAACACATGATATGAGAAGAGTGACGTGAACTAGCCCACTAGGCCACTCTTGGGTAGTGATGGGATGAGTGTGCCACCTTAATCTTGACTCCAATAAGTTAGGGTCTAGTGACGAGAACCGAGTATGCATAAAATTAAAATGGTAGGCCTTATCCTAAAGTATATGTACATAGTATATGCCTATAAACATACCATAACAATGTAGAGTGATAAATGAACTAACTAAAAAATGAGATAAATGCATACAACAAACTCTAGGATACAAAAGTGAACAATAATACATAAAGAATGAGGTAAATGGGACAAATATATGCCCAACAAAAAGGTAAACCCCACTTAATAACAAACACAAGTAAATTAGCTTCTCATGTTCCCAAATCCAAATGTTTCTAGCTGACACCACCACCAAGCACCGTTAAGATCCTCTAATGTCTAACCCACCAAGATCCCCATCAAACTATCTATCATTTTTATAATACATAACACATATTAAAAAGAGTATCATCTAGGAATGAGTATATACATACCCAGTATGACACCCATAAACCCACAAATAAATATCAAAATATTAGTCATCTAATAAACACAAATCTTGAGAAAATAATAAAGAAAAGCCTAGATATTCTTAAAGGTGAATAACCCAAAATAATGGGAGTGATATCATTATTTATAGCCATCCATAAATTAAAAAATATGAATTTTTCTCCATGAATATAAACAAATTATGATATAAATTCATGTAACCTATATAGAATTGCAAAACAGGGGAACCAAACCTTACTAGAAGACGCCTCGGTCAAAGGAATTCAACATGCGAATAGGGGATCATTCTCCAAGCACAGGGGTATAACTAAATCTATCTGTAAAATACCATAGATATGCGATAAATTTTTTGGGTAATGAGGTGGGATATTTAACCCAACTCATGGGTTGGTATAGATGATATTTACTGATTCCCATAGGGGGATGCCTAACTCTATCCATAAATGACAAGAGGGTAGGGGGTTACACACCCAAGTAATGATGTGGGATACTTAACCCTATCTGGGGGATAAGTACACTCCCACCTCTATACTCACATTTTTTTTCATTTTATACCCACACCAGTGCAGAAAACATTTTTTACGTCGGTTATTTTTCATTTTTTACGTCGGTTTCTAGCCGACGTTAATACGTGCGACGTTATAAATAAGGTTTTTGACGTCGGTTATTTAAAAACCGACGTCAAAAACATAAAATCGCGATTTTTATCACGTCGGTTATTTTAGAACCGACGTGATAAAGAAAATGGGAAGGGTTTATCACGTCGGTTATTTAATAACCGACGTGATAAAAGGCCTAGAAAATGGTTTATCACGTTGGTTATTAAACAACCGACGTGATAAACAGGGGCGAGGGGGGTTTATCACGTCGGTTCATATAGAACTGATGTGATAAACTGGGGTGAGGGGGGTTTATCACGTCGGTTCTATAAGAACCGACGTGATAAACTGGGGTGAGCGTGGTTTATCACGTCGGTTCATATAAAACTGACGTGAAAAACCAGGGGAGGGGGGTTTATCACATCGGTTATTATATAACCGCCGTGATAAACCGGTGGGCGGTGGTTTATCACGTCGGTTATTCAATAACCGACGTGATAAACCATTTTCCAGGCCGTTTATCACGTTGGTTATTCAATAACCGATGTGATAAACCATTCTCCAGGCCATTTATCATGTCGGTTATTAAATAACCGATGTGATAAACCATTCTCCAGGCCTTTTATCAGGTCGGTTATTAAATAACCGACGTGATAAACCATTCTCCAGGCCTTTTATCACGTAGGTTATTAAATAACCTACGTGATAAACTATTTTCCAGGCATTTTATCACGTCGGTTATTAAATAACTGACATGATAAACCCAATTTTTTTTTAAACAGAATGCAGTCATCTTCTCTCCACCAGAATCAACCAGAAAACAAATCAAGAAATTGTACCACAAAAACAGAAGTAGATCAAAATTAAGCATGTACATAGATAACATATAAAACTTACCCCCTAGACAGCCCCCACCCTCATTTATACCCCGTGGACATCCCTCCCCCACCCCGTTGGAGCCCACACCCTCATGTATACCCCCTGGACAGCCCTCCCCCACCCTATTGGAGATCCCACCCTCATGTATACCCCTTGGACAACCCTCCCCCACCCCATTGGAGCCCCCACCACACTCCTGGACTGCCCCCTACCCCCAAACACCCCCAAACACCCCTCGAAAACCCCCCACCCGCCTGAACAGCACCCCCTCACCCCCTCACCCCACTTGGCAGCCCCCACCACACCCCTCGACAGCCCCAAACACCACCTGGAAACCCCCCCCCCCCCACCCCTGGACAGCACTCCCACACCCCTGGACCGCCTTCCCACACCCCTGGACATCCCTGCCACCCCCCAGGACTGTCCCCCCACCCCACCGGACAGCCCTCCCAAACCGCTGGACACCCCCCAACCCCACTAAACACACCCCCACACCCTTGGAACCCCTCCCCCACATACCCAAATCCATACCAGAAAAACCATCAAAAGTAGACCAAAAGAAGAAGTATAGCAAAATTAAACATTCACTTATATAACATTCAAAACTTACACTGTCAACTTCAAAAAAAACTAAATCCAACCTAAACAACTACCAAATACAAAATTAAAATGACAATATTCAAAATTAAATTTTACATTACAAACAACTAAAATTCAATCAAACCTGTAAAATAATTTGACCACTCCACTTGTACGTGTTTGATGTCTTCAGCAGTATAGGGTTGAGGGTCATCAAAAAGCTACAAATGAAAAAGAAGATAGTTAACGTGTATAATGAATAAATCAAATTGAAATATTATGGCAAAGTTTAAGAGGAAATCGTACCAGCTCAAAATTCACAACTGTCCCAGTTGTTATTATTTCATACATAAATCTTAACATATAATATCTGAATTCAATGATGCCTTGTTGTTCATGACAATTCTGTTTGAATGAGTGTAAATGCAATATATTATTTTTATGTAATAAATCAAAAAGTACAAATTATAGATGGAAATTTACCCTCGCATTTACATATTTGATCTTTGCATTTCTTTTCTTTGTGTTTTTTCGAAAGTAAACCCATGCACTGTTAGAAAATAATACAAATGGGGTAAATTTAAAATTCATTATAATATATAAAACTATTGAGAAATTGAAAGTTACTTTTCCAACATATTCTTAAAACTTTCCCACACATCACCATGAATTGAGCATATCCAATAAAGAGCTTTCTCCCTTGGACAAAAAATCCCTAACATCCAATGATCACTGATAAAAGAAAATTTAATGTTAGTGGTTTTTTATGTTAAAAGATAATTAACTCTTTGATAAAAATGTGTTTCATACCTCTCACAAAAAGGCATCATCCAACATTGTGTGATTATATTCTTTTCAAATCTTTCAGCAATATAAACCATTCTTTGTTCCTCATTCAATGCACATGCTTCAGGGGAAATCAATTGCGGGTCCATGAATCCATATACTTCTGTCAGCTCATTCCTCTCACAAATTTTATAAAGATACCTAATACAAAACATACATAAGTATACATTTTTAATAAATATAACGCAGGGAAAAGGTGTTAAGACTTACATGGAAAAAATTTGTACCACGTTGATGCCCAACTTATCTTCAGTAACAAGCTCCATGATATCAGTTTTTGTAATCCCCACACTTATTTCACATCCACAAACATGAGATTCCATTGGAAACTCATAAAAACCCAACAACAAATGTGAATATCTTGACAATCTGTCAAGACCACTGGAATCTGTATCTGATGTCATAGCCTATTGTCTTTGTTGTTGTCTATATAGTATTTCTTTACCTTTGAAGTATTCCTGTTAAAAAAAATTGAAAAATATAGTAGTTTTCAAATGATAAAACAACTTTAATAAAAAAATAAAATAAAAGATATAACATTCATACCTCTATGGTAATGAGTCGAAGAAGTCTGGATGGCCAAACTAAAAAATGGTCGATACTTTGTCCAACTGTCGCCACCTCATCTGTAGGTATTGGTACCCTAGCTGATCTATCTATAATATCCTGTACAGTGACTCTCTGATTCTCTTCCTCTAATTGTTGATGATGAACTGTATCTCCTATACAATATACCAACCCGTATGCTACTATATGATGTTGAGAATCATCAACATTCAACTCGCAATATGTAGGAAGCTGCGGCGGAGGCGTGGGATAAAAAATGGGGTCCGCAGGCTAAGGTGGGGGAGTGGGAGCTACTGGCGGAGGTGGAGGATAAATAATGGGGTCTGCAGGGGGAGGTGGAGGAGTGGGAGCTGCAGTCTGAAATTGTCTTTGCATTTCTGCAAACATAGACTGCACCGACTCTCTAATCTTGTCCTCCATCGTTGCATTAATATTTTGAACATCAGCCTCCAAGGATTCTATTTTTTTTTATAAACCCCCTCAATGTTAGAAGTTGAAGAACGTGGAAACACTTTTCTTACCGATACACCTGCCGGATATCCTCTTACACGACCAGGATGTTTGGGCCTTCCCAATGCTTCAAATAAAATATCTTCCCTCCCAGTAGCTATAAATGTCCCCTCTAAACTCTGCTCCTCAAGAGAGTCTTGTATTAATTAATTGAACATTTCTGTAATGATTGAAACTTATATGAAGAAAAAAGTTAACTTAAATAAATTAAATAGATATCTTACAATCCTCTCATCTACGATTCTCTATTCTTCCGAAAGATATTGCCCTTTTTTCCCTTCCTAGATCTCTTCCATTTTTCATATCTAGATGGAGGGGATGGAGGGGCCACCTCTCCAGAGCTTGAAGACTCAGCTCTTAGTTGTTGAAATTTTCCTGCCATCATTTGTTCTTCCAATAATACATACCCTCCCCGAGATAAACTATGAGGGTATAAATTTTTAGATTGGATCTCCTGATGAGCTTTCCTTGTTTGCTGTAATTTAAGAATAAGAAATCATTAAAAAAACATTAATAAAATCATTTATATAAGAAAGTTTATAAAAGTTTACATTTCCCTTACTAGAAATGACTCTTTTTTTCTACTTTCAAAAAACTGTCTCTATGTGTCTTCATCTATAAAAGGATATATACGACATGGATTTTCGTGACTCCAATGCCCATAAATGAAATCAGATGAGAGGGTTGATTTGAAATCCCTCCATCTCCTGGTAGCCAATGATAAGCATTTCTTCCTGACTCCTCCAGTGTCAGGAATATCAAATTTCATCTGATAAAGAAGAGGTTAAACATATTATATATACTAGAAACATTAAAATAATGGTCAAACAATGACAAAAGATATTACCAAAATCGTCTCCCACAACTGAGAGATAATCGCTTTATCCACACCTCTCAAATCATCATACAGAATGCTTACTTTGGTCTTAGCCTGAGTTGCAACAAAACTCTTAAAATCTTTGGCATTTGGACCTCTAGGAATATCATCATCATCAAACTCAACGACTATCCTCTAATCCTGCGTACGGGCAAGTGATAATTTTGGTAAACGTGTGCACCCACGTTTACCAACCTTTGAACTCTTTGTCGTAATAGGAGCATGTGAATGTTCATCCCCAGAGGTATGACCAACAATATGCTCCTCTCCAGAATCATGTGGTTGATCATCTGAATGATCTGTCATTATCCTTCAAATCAAAAAAACAAATGTCAGTTCACAAATATAAAAATTCAAATATTTTAATACTACTATAATCATAAAATAGAAAAGTGTACTAAGTTACATAATAGTAAACATTGGTAATATGGTAAGCATGTTAAACAATGGTAAAGATGGCAAAGATGGTCAAGATGGTCAAGATAGTAAAAATGGTAAAAATGGTAAACCTGGTAAACATTGTAAACATGGTAAAGTAATTGTCAGTGAACAAAAATAAGCATTTTAAAATTAATGTAATGGTTATAAACATGATAAAGTAAACTAAAAAAACTTAAAACAAACAAAAACATATAATTATTTTATTTTAAAACATGTTTTAATAAATAAAAAGCTTACAATATCTAACATTTATGGAAAAAATAAATGTAAACAAGAAATAAAAATATGTTACATTTAATTTTAGGAATGTACAAATGAATTGTTTTCCCAAATTCCTTCGTCGTGATCGTTCCTTATGGCACAAACTATGTCTTCAACATGATCATCATTATGTTCTGTTAATATTTCCATGGAAGTATGGATCTCACATAAATCAGCATATTCATCAAGTTCATCCTCACCAACATATTGTTTTTTCCCATGTAAAACAACAGCCCACTGCATATCTGATTGATCTACAACATAGAAAATTTGTTTTGCATGTGTTTCCATTATAAAAGAATCAGCTGTGTCTTCCAATCTATTCATATTAACAAGTGTCATTCCAAATTCATCGTGTCTGACACTGTTGTTACCGTTAAACCATTTACAGTTAAAAATGGGAACTTTAATTTTAAAGTAATCAACCTCCCATATGTATTCAATCACTCCATAATATACACTTGATGCAGAAATTGGGTTTTTGTCCTTAGCACTCAAAAAATGCATTGCTTCTGCAAACACCAATACACCACTATTCTGAACTGCACTTCTGTTGTCCTGAGCTTTTGTATGAAATGTATAACCATTAATGTCATAACCGGACCATGTTATCACATTTAAACATGGACCACCCACTATTAATTTTAATGTCTCTGATACATCTGATCTACCAAGCAAAGTCTTTTTAATCCATGACAAAAAAGTTTTGTTGTGCTCATTCAAAATCCACATTTCTTTCTTCTTTGGATGACATTGTTTCAACTCATTAATATGCAATGTGATATACGGTTGAGCATCAGCTATGTTATTCAAGATGTATGATTCTAACTTCTTCATCTGTTCAGCTGACAATGATTTGACTTTCAAGCCGCGAATCCCCTTTCCCTCATTATTAACTCGTTCATGGTGAGATGGAAGAAAACCTATGTGTTGCGCCGCATCCAAGTATCTCATAAAAACTCTGCTACCTCCTCAGAAATATACTTTTCAATAATGGAGGCTTCAGGTCGATATAGATTTTTAACATACCCCTTTAATATTTTCATATACCTTTCAAAAGGATACATCCAACGAAGATATACAGGTCCACAAAGCTTTATTTCTCGAACCAGATGAATCATTAAATGCACCATTATATCAAAAAAAGTTGGAGGAAAATACATTTCCAATTGATAAAGTATAAAAATTTCATCCTTTTCCAAAATGTTCAAAGCATTCACATCAATCACCTTGTTACAAATTGAATTGAAAAAATAACACAACTTCATTATAGTCTTTTTGACACGAATGGGAAATATTCCACGCAATGCAACTGGTAGAATTTGTTGCATCATGACATGACAATCATGTGATTTCATACCTATCAACTTCAAGTCCTTCAATGAGACAAAAATTTTTACATTAGAAGAATAACCTTGAGGCACTTTGGTATCATGAAGACACTGACAAAAGCTAATTTTCTCCCTCTTCAATAATGTATGACAAGCCGGGGGAAGAAATGTTCGTCTTTCTTTAGGATTGGGAGCTAACTCCAAACGTATTCCCATTGATAGTAAGTCTAATCTTGCATTCAACCCATCTTTAGTCTTTCCTTTAATATCTAACAATGTTCCAATAAAAGAATCACAGATATTCTTCTCCACGTGCATGACTTCAATATTATGTTTAACTTCATGATACCTCCAATATGGTAGCTCAAAAAAAATTGACCTTTTCTTCCAAATTTGTCTATCATTACCAGATTTTTGTGTCTTTCCCAATGTCACGTCAAGGTTTTTCACCCTCTCAAAATACAGATCAGGGGATAAAGGTTTTGGAGTAGTATCAAATTCTTGTGAGCCATTGAATGCCTTTTTTAGTCTTCTATAAGGGTGTTCCATAGGCAAAAACTTTCGATGACCCATGTACACTGTTTTCCTCCCATGATGCAATTGACAATATGACGTCTGTTGTTCACAAATTGGACATGCTTTATGCCCTTTAACACTGTATCCAGACAAATTTCCATACGCTGGGAAGTCATTTATAGTGAACAGAAGCACTGCATGCAGTTGAAAATATTCCATTTTATAAGAATCATACACCCTAATACCATCAGCCCATAATAGTTTCAAATCATCAATCAACAGTGACAAGTAAACATCAATATCATTACCGGGTTGCTTTGGACCACAGATCATTGTACTCAACATGACATATTTGCGCTTCATACAAACATCAGAGGAGAGGTTGTAAATTACCAATAAAACAGGCCATGAACTATGTGTGCTGCTGAGTGTTCGGTATGGATTCATTCCATCTATGCACAACCCTAGTCTGAGATTTCTAATTTCATTTCCAAATGTAGAATATTGCGCATCAATTTTCTTCCATTGTGGACAATCAGCTGGATGACGTATTTTTCAATCACATACCCGCTCTTCAGCATGCCATCTTAACCTTTTTTTCATCATGTGAATTAGCAAATAAACGTTTGAAACGATTAATTATAGGAAGATACCAAAATACCTTTTAAGGGAGCTTTGTAATCTCTACATCAGCCTGTGATTTTTCTTTCACCTTATACTGTGATGTCCCACATTTAGGACACTCTGACAAAAATTCATATTCCTTCCTATATATAATGCAGTCATTCGGACAGGCATGTATTTTCTTGTATCCCAATCCCATCGGGCATAATATTTTCTTGGCTTTGTAATGTGAATCTGGAAGATCGTTATCTTTTGGAAGAATGTCTTTCATCAATTGTAGCAGCTCTGTAAAACTTCTGTCACTCCATCCATGCTTCGCCTTCAGGTTAATCAATCTTAACACCACCGACAAAACCGTAAAATCTGTACAACCAGGATATAATGGTTTTTCAGCATCACCATATAGACGTGCAACTGTCGGTTCTATCTCAATTTGTTCTGCTACAATATCGCGAATCATTTCTTCAATTCCATCAGAGTTACCATCTTGCGAATCATCATCATCAGTGACATTCCATCCAGTTTCACCATGCCAAATCCAAGGGTTGTAACTCGGATTAAAACCCTGACAAATCAGATGATCTTTTATCTCTCTACTTTTCAACTTTTTCATATTCAAAAATTTCAGGCATGGATAGAAAAAAATGTCACTACTTGGAACATTTCGTTTTGCAAATTCCAAAAAAGAATCAACGCCTTCCTCAAATTCATTGCTCATTCTATGTGCCGTAATCCAACTTCGACTCATTATTACCTATAACAAATTTCAAAAAAATATATATATTTTTAAGATAATACAAATATATGTTTATATGAAAAAAATCATAATTTGAATGTAAAACAATTTAAAATATAAAAAAAATCTATAGGTATTTAAAAAATATGCTTGAATATTATTTTTAAAACAAAATATAGTTAGATATAATAGTTTTAAATTTCATTGTATCAAAGAAAACCATGACGCCTACATAGTTTAATATTGATTGCGATTTTTATGTTTTAATATATTAGATAAACTACCTATTTAACATGTTATTAATGGTTTCTATAGACCCTAAATCTATTGGGTAAATATTTTCACACAATTATAAAAATCAATAGAAGTGTTTTTGGGAGGAATATGTTCAATCATTTGATTTTGATGTCCCGTGTTCTATAACAAAAGGAAATGTGGATACCAAAGCCCTTATTTTGGTTTTTTATTATCAAAGGGTTTGTGGTGAAAAAGAAGAGTATAAGTTGATGTATATGATAAATAAAATAAAACTATATTTTATTTTTGGTTATGATAAAATGAATTCATACCATATCCTTTAGGATCTTATCCCACCAAAAGTAACCCTCCTCAGTTCGAAATGAATAAATTTAGATAATTATGCATGAATTCATACATGTATTATTGTACATAAACCAAAAAGAATATTATTAGTACTAAAAGTAAAACTAGGAAGAAACAATAAACTCTATATACTCATGAAAGCTACTCCACAACACTTCTATGCTACTAACATCTATAAAAAACTACAAACTGCTTTTAAAAACCAAAAAAATTGTTTATATTTATGTATGGTGAGAAAAACATGTATACATAGTAAGATCCTACCTAAAACATCTCATGAAAATGTTGAGGAAGCACACTAAATCCCTATGAAAAAATGAATCTAAATCATCACCTAAACAAGGAAAAATAGTTTCATATACTCACTATGGATCACTCACAAAATAATTCATATAAATAAACCTTTTCGTATAAAAAATTATATATATATATATATATTAAAATTAAGGTTCTCGGATACCACTTCTCCACTAGTTTTCCTCTCACACCCCAATGCGCTACTCCACAACACTTCCATGCTACTAACATTTATAAAAAACTACAAATTGCTTTTAAAAACCAAAAAAATTGTTTATATTTTTGTATGGTGGGAATAACATGTATACATAGTAAGATCCTCCCTAAACATCTCATGAAAATGTTGAGGAAGCACACTAAAGCCCTATGAAAAAAGGAAGCTAAATCATCACCTAAACAAGGAAAAATAGTTTCATATACTCACTATGGATCACTCACAAAATAATTCATATAAATAAACCTTTTCGTATAAAAAATTATATATATATATATATATATATTAAAATTAAGGTTCTAGGATACCACTTCTCCACTAGTTTTCCTCTCACACCCCAATGCTAATGTCATGGTCTCACCCCGCCCATAAATCATCCTACACCATGTGAAATTGTATCACTTCCATAAATGAATCATATGTATCTTAGATTATATCATCACCATCTTATCAAAATAGTAATGAGGTGCATACTTGGAAACCACTACATCTTGTTTACATTAAATGTACAAAAATCGCAAAACATAATTATAGAATATCCGTGAAAAAAAAAGAACGAAATTCATGGAAGGCTTACTTGAATGTTGCGAGTTGAGATGATAGATCCGAGAGGAGTGAAGAAGATAAACAATGAAGCCAAAATGAGTTTAACACAGGTCAATCGACGAGCCGATTAGGGTTTACCGTGCAAGAGAGACGAGCCAGCGGACTGTCAATTGAAAAATCGTAAATGACCGTCCACAGGGCTTTAATTTCTTTAAAAGTTTTATAACGTCGGTTATATAATAACCGAAGTTATAAACTATTTTTTAAATTTATAATGTTGGTTATTTTAAAACCGACGTAAAAAAGCTCCCACGCTTTGGTTATTTACGTTGGTTATTTTATAACCGACGTAAAAAATGCGTAGATATCTCGTTTTTTATGTCGGTTATAAGATAACCGACGTAAAAAACCAATGCGCGGGGGGGTTTTTTACGTCGGTTATTTGGAAACCGACATAAAAAACCCGATATCTATGCGTTTTTTATGTCGGTTATCAAATAACCGACATAAAAAACCAAAGCAAGGGGGGGTTTTAGGTCGGTTATTTGATAACCGACGTAAAAAATGTGTAGATATCGGGTTTTTTATGTCGGTTTCCAAATAACCGACGTAAAAAACCCCCCGCGCATTGGTTTTTTTACATCGGTTATAAGATAACCGACGTAAAAACCGAACAGGCACGATTTTTAACGTCGGTTATTAAAATAACCGATGTTAAAAATCTACTCGCCGAATTTTTACGTCGGTTATATATAACCGACGTAAAAAACGTTTTCTGCACTAGTGACGTTATTCCATCATGAACCATCTCACACCATATCTTTCATATTAAATATAATACCACTACTATGTACTATACAAAAAGACACTCAAATGAGTTATTTACTTGACCAAGATTGAGTCTCAATGGGGTGATACCATAATTCACTAGATTTGGAAGGAGTAAATGACATGTGTTATGGGGTACATAACTTTTTCCCCTAATAAATAGGAAATTCATGTATTAGAACATTATATGAAGTGTAAAGACCATATACATGGCATGTAGGATAGAATAAATGGTGTTTCAATCTAGGGAGGAAACTCAGTGTGTTCCACCACAACCTAAATCATACAAAACCAAGGTATATTGTGTGAGATTATAATTAACATGGTGTGTAAGGAAAAATGAACACCTAGATGTGTACTATTTTTGTATTCCATTAAAGTCATCCTAGGTCACATGAAATGTGTGTAACAACCCAAAATTTTATTAATGAAAATTCCTCTTGATCTAATTAAATGTATTATTATGTAAAATGGTTATATAAAACAAATTCACTTACTTGATTTTATGTTTTTGGATTTTAAAATACCGTTAAGAATTGTTATTGTTTCTAATATATCCATTGAACAGTGATCACATTATTAGTATAAATATAGGGCTTTAACAAATCCAATTTACTCAGAAAAAGGAAGTGATGGCCTCATCCAGTAAAATTGCTCCATAAAAATCCCATTTGTTGCATATTTTAATGGAGGTAGCATCACTAGGCTTCTATCTTGACCAATCCCAAGCCGAGCTTCAACACGTTAATCTTGAACAGAATTTCCTACGGTAGAAGTGGAATTTAATAGATATTACCACTCGGGCGATGTTATCTGAGCCGCCCCAAGAGTTTATCACCATCACACACCTTACCCTTAGGTCTTATGCAGTTGTTATAAGATTTTATATAAAAAGAACCTAGAATTATGATTATGTTTATTATTTTTGTATAAATAATATAAATTCATTTTATTATTGTTACTTTGTAAATAGTTTTCAAATCATAAATAGTATTTTTAGTTAATATTTAAATTCAATTAAGAAATATATTTTGATGACTTAATGGATATTTGAATTAAATAATATTTTAATAAAATATTATTACTAAATTAATTTTTATTAAATATAAATGATCATATAATTTTTATAAATACAATTGTAATTTTTATTAAGGTTTGAAAGTTGTTTTTGTCAAAATCCATGAATTTTCAATAAATGTCAGTTTTTATTTTAAAAGTAAAAATTCGAATATTTAGAAAATTATTTAGATTAAATTAATATTATTTTTGAAATCAGGATGTCAAAATTATCCAATGATGAATTTTTCATAATTTTCTAAGATGATCAAATTTTTGGGTAAAAATTAAATAACATTTAAATATATAATGTTTTTATGACATCATAATGACCCAATAGTGATGTAATAAAATACTATAAAATGTATATTTTGACAATATATTTTTTAGCTTTAAAATAATATGATTTTATATTTTGTTGATTTATTTTACAATACCTTAGTGGACCTTCCAAGACATATAAAACATTTTAACATTTTAAAATGATTTCCTTGAGAGTGTGACTCACCTTAAAAAAAGAAAGCCTACTATTTTAATAATTTAGGTCATTGGACTTATAAAATAATTTTTTCTGGTCCACTTTTTTAAAAACCATGTGAAAAAACTATGGGATGGTTTGTGGTTTTTATTAGTTTAATGTGTAGTGTAAAAAACCTAAATAATAAATAATTCTCTCTCCTTTCCTATATAAACCCACTAAATCTCTCATTCCTCTTCACTCAAACCATTTGTATATTGACCAAACCATTACCTACTCTCTCTATAATTTTTCCAAGGTACCCCAAGATCCTAATAATCCTATCTTAAGCCTCTCCCAAGCCTTTGGGATCACACTTCCAAGTAAGGGATCCTCACTTTCCTTCCTTATTTATTTATGTCCAAGTTTCATTACATTGTTATGCCATTTTATTTTAAATTTAAAATATTTGGGTATAATTTTTAACATCTCCAAAACTTCTCTACTTATGTTTTAATTATGAGAGATCCATTTACCTCTCATTAATTCCTCCCATGTACACCTGTTACCATGCTAAAATTCCATAAGGGATTTCTCTCTCCTCATTTACATTCAAGAAATTATTTTATATTATGCATCTTAATTACATTACATATATTGGTATATTATATTCCATGACCCCATTAATGTCCATTTAATTTATAAATGATGATATATCCCTTTATCTCTCATCAACCCATTTTAATATTTCTATTTAAGGTCGTTATGTTGTCGAAGTTACACCAAAATTTCCATGCCAAAATCCTTAAGTAAGTGAATACCATACCCATTTCTATATCAAGGGTATTCAACTTTTTTCACATGTACTTGTTTATTGAGTAATTATGGTTATGTATTTCACATCTCTTATTCATATAATAAATTATGATGTTTAATGAATCTATGTTTTATGATCTATGTGGAACACTTATGCTTGAAATGAAGTGATTAGAAGGGTGTGCCCTGATAGCGTTCCAATGAATTGGGTAAAGAATAGTATCATGATACACCATATTAAATGAGGGTTTAATCATGATAATTCAAGTGAAATTATGTTTTACTCATGATTCATGTGAAATTATCCTTGGCTCATGCTAATATCATGTTGTATGTCATTACCACATTTCCATGTTTGATAATCGTGTTATATCGTGCCTTTATGTTCATGTTTCTCTTGTGCTCCATTGATATGACTATTTCCTTGCATGTACTATATTATTTATGTTATTCCTTATTTACTCCTTTACTGGGATTTAGATATCACCCTTTTCTTATGCATTTCCTCAAATTATCCCACGCAATGCTAAGTACGATGGAATGTTGTGGTCATGTAAAAGAAGTTTTAAATTAAGATGTTATATTTTATATTCTATGTTGTTATGTAATTTTACTAATTTCCCAAGACACTATACCTATAGATCCTCAGAGTTGTCTTAATTTAAATTTTATGTAATAAATCATGTTTAAGTGTGTAATAAAGAGTAGGGTTGTTATAGTTTGTATCATAGGCTTTTTGAGATCCTTGATCGTATTGGAGTAGTGGCCCATCGACTAGTACTTCCACCGAACCTATCTCAAGTACATTATTTATTCAATGTATCGCTCATAAGGAAGTACAAACCTGACCCATCACATGTACTCAATTCAGATGTGGTACCATTATAGAATGATCTCACCTATGAAGAGAAGTCGGTGAAGATATTAGATCATAGGGAAAAAGTTCTAGGAAATAAGACAATGCTCTTCATAAAGGTGTTGTGGTGAAACCATAAGTTTGAAAAATAAATGTGGTAATCAGAGTAAGTTATGAAGCAAAGTTACCCTCATCTATTTTAGTGTGGGAAAAGGAAATTTTGTGGGAAGAATTCCCTAAGGGGGGAAGATTGTAACGAACCAAACTTTTATTAATGAAAATTTTTATTGATATAATTAAATGTATTTTTATGTAAAATGGTTATATAAAACATATGAACTTCCTTGGTTTTATAATTTTTTATTTTAAAATACCATTAAGAATTGTTACCATTTCTAATATAGTCATTGAACAGTGATCACAAGACTAGTATAAATATAGGAATTTAACAAGTCTAATTTACTAAGACAAAGGAAGTGATGGCCTCATCCAGTAGAATTTCTCTATACAAAGCACATTTTTCAGAGCTTGGAAAGGGGGTAGCATAACTAGGATTTTCTCTTGACCAATCCCAAGCTGAGCTTCAACATGTTAAGCTTTAAAGGTATCACCTACGGTATAAGTGACAGTTAATAGAGATTACCACCCGAGCGATGTTATCTAAGATGCCCCAAGATTTTGCAACCATCACACACCTTACCCTTAGGTCTTATGTGGGTGTTATAAGGGGTTATCTAACAAGACCCTAGAATTATGATTATTTACATTACTTTTTTATAAATAAGATACATTCATTTTATTATTGTTACTTTGAAAATGATTTTTAAGCACAAATAGCATTTTTAGTTAATATTTAAAATCAATTAAGAAAACTATTTTTCTGAATTAATTTATTTTTGAATTAAATAATATTTTAATAAAATATTATTAATAAATTACTTTTTATTAAATATAAATGATCATATTATTTTTATGAATACAATTGTAATTTTTATTAAGGTTTGAAAGTTGTTTCTGTCAAAACATATGAATTTTTTATAATTGTCGGTTTTTATTTTAAAAGTAAAAATTCACCTATTTAGAAATTTATTTAGATAAATTTAATATTATTTTTGGAATCATGAAATCGAAATTATATAACAATGAATTTTTCTTAATTTTCTGAGAGAGTCGAATTTTTGGTTAAAAATTAAATACCGTTAAAATATATAATGTGTTTTGTGACATCATAATGACCCAATAGTGATGTAATAAAATACTATAAAAGGAATATTTGGCCAATATATGTTTTAAATTTAAAATAATTTGATTTTAGATTTGTTTTATTTATTTTACAATGCCTTAGTGGACCCTCCAAGACTTATGAAACATTTTAACATTTTAAAATGATTTCCTTGAGAGTGTGACTCACCTCCACATAAGAAAGCCTCATATTTTAATAAGTTAGTCCATTGGACTTATAAAATATTTTTTACACTCCAATTTTTCAAAAACCATGTGCAAAAACCATGGGATGGTTTGTGGTTTTGATCGGTTTAATGTGTAGTGTCCAAAACCAAAATAATAAAGAATTCCCTTTTCTTTCCTATATAAACCCACTCAGTCTCTCATTACTCTTGACTCAAACCATTTGGATCTTGATAGAACCTTATACTAATCTCTCTATAATCTTCCCAAGGCGCCCTAAGATCCCAATAATCCTCTCTCAATCCTCTCTCAATCCTTTGGGATCACACTTCCAAGTAAGGGATCCCTATATTCCTTCATTCCTTATTTATTTCCATGTTTCCTTATTTTGTTATGCCCTTTTATTTTCAAATAAAAATGTTGGGGTATAATTTTTCACCTTCCCTACACTTCCCTATTTATTTTTCAATGATTATATTCCCCTTTATCTCTCATTAATGCCTCCCATGTACACCTGTTTCCATGCTGAAATTCCTTAAGGGATTTCTCTCTCTGTATTTACATTCAAGAAATTCTTTTATATTATGCATCTAAATTACATTAAATATGTTGGGATATTATATTACATGAACCCATTACTTTCTATTTCATGTATAAATGATTATATACCCCTTTCTCTTTCATTAACTCATTTTACAATTTCTATTTGATGTCATTATGTTGTCGATGTTACACCAAAATGTTCATGCCAAAATCATTATGTAAGTGAATAAAATACTCATTTCTCTATCAAAGGTCTTAACCTTTATTCACATGTACTTGTTTATTGAGGACTTAAATTTATGTATTCCACATCTCTTATTCATTTAATAAATTATTATGTTTAATTAATCCATGTTTAATGATCTATGTGGCACACTTATGCATGAAATGAAATTATTAAGAAGGGTGTGCCCTGATAGTGCTCCAATGCATTGGTTAAAGAATAGTATCATGGTAAACCATTTGCAATGAGGGATTACTCATGATAATTTAATTGTAATTATGGTTTACTCATGATCTATGTGTAATTATCCTTGTCTCATGCTAATATCATGTTGTATGTCGTTTCCACATTTCCATGTTATGATAATCATGTTATATCGTGTGTTTATGTTCATGTCTCTCTTGTGCTCCATTGATATGACTATTTCCTAACATGTACTGTATTCTTCATGTTATGCCTTGTTTGCTTCCTTATTGGGATTTAGAGATCACCCTTTTCTTATTTATGTCCTCGGGTTATCCCATGTAATGTTAAGTATGAAGGAATGTTGTGGTCATGTAAAAGAAGTTTTCAATAAAAATATTGTATTTTATGTTCTATTTTTTTATGTAATGTTCTGAATTCCCCAAGATATTATACCTCTCAATCCTTATAGTTTCCTTAAGTTCATGTTTATGTAATAAATCATGTTTAAGTGTGTAATAAATAGTAGGGTTGTTATAATGTGGGTTATGTTACATGGTGTGTGATATTTTACTTCATTTTAAACCCTATATATACCTCACCCACGTAATATATGGAATGTTTTCTTCTAAACTACACACCATGTAGTTGGTTATTTCAAGCCATATTAAAATCATAGTCTAAATATTTTCTATTTCCACTACTATATCCTTTAATACCACTTATATCTTCATTAACTTCATCATCCATGTAAACACCACCATTAATGATCAATTTCCACCCACCGATTACCATTAATTGAATCCCACATTAGAGAATTATCTCTTGTGAATGTGACCACTCGGGAAGAAACCTATGCTATCCACCTTCCACATTTCTTCTATCATCTATTAACCTCCCTTGAACCATTCTCATAATGTTATTACCATATCAACAATCATATACTGATAGTTAGTCATAAATAAAAGTGGTCCATTAATGTTTTAAACGCTAACTAAATCAAATACCAATAATGAACATATGAAAAATGGTTAGAGAAATCTGTGAAACCAAAAAAAAACTAATAATAAAAGTTCATGATAGAATATTCCAAATAATAATTTTGAAAATTAATAAATTGATAGAGTCATTTTCAGATTCAAGAATTATATAATAGCACCAATCATGCTTGAGTAATAATAAAGAATAGAGAGAATCCTAAATAACAATATCCTACCTAGAGAATGGTTTGATTACTAAAGAAGAATGTATATTTGTTGGTGTTGTTGGATATTCCCATAAAGTTTCATTGAAGATCATATTCTCTATGATCCCCACACTAAGATAATTATCTTGTAGTGTATGCTCTCAAATATCTCAAGGTTGTGTAGCTAACCCAAGATATTTTATTAAGAGTGGTTTAAATAGATTTTTTCTAAGTGAAAATATTATTTATAAAATTTAATTAAATATTTAACTAGTATTCTTATAAATCTAAGCATGACTAAAAACCATTGAAGAACCTGATGATAATGGAATATACATCTCCCCTATGGTAAAAATAAAATTCTGGATTCAATTGTGCTATCAATTTTCCCATACAAGATTACATGCAAGATGAAAATCATAATCCTTGAATATACACATGTGATGGAAAAATAATAATATATTGTTTTCGATATAATAAAACAAAGGATTCATGGTCCTCAAAAATCCATGTTGGTTTTGTGACTAAACTTAGAAACATTATTACAAATATTCTAAGAGTCTAGTATAAAGAAAACAGATTCATTATATCCTCCACAACTTCAATAATTTTAACCTTTAAAAAACTACTCAAAGAGGTGAGGGTATAGGGCCCAAATCACGATCCCATACACCCATGTGATCTCTTGGATGTTCCCATGATACCAAAGGATGTATAAAAAAGTAATTTCTCATCAATTAAGGGTCATATCCTTCTGATCCTCAATCACCATCGAGTACTTCGAAAAGGTGGCTTCTTCCTCGAGGTTTAGCTCGATTTAGTTAATAACATGTGATGGATCATGCGTGTACCTTCTCAAATATGACACATGGTATATGTTTTGTATCTGATCCAACTATGAGGAAATTATAGGCATTAAGAAACCTCACCCTCCCTGCATAGTATTTGGAACGGACAAATTAATCTCAAGGATATATTACCACCCCCCACAAAATCTCTATAAACAACACTGAGGTGAGACCTTCAAGAATACATTTTCACACTATTAAAACTTCAAATTCCTTGATAGAAGATATTTGTAATACTTATAGAAACTTTAATTAGTAATTTTCCACTCTTGAACCACCAAAACCGTCTCTATCATCACCCACACTAGCTCTGGCCCTATGAGTGATAACTCGGACAACTCTTTCTAGAAAAGGGGTACCCTAAAAGATCTCTCATATAGGTCCTTTAATGGATCCTTGTGGATAGTAGAGTGATTTCTATTGTTGAAGGTAAACTCCACCAAGGTAAAATATCCTTAAAACATTTATTTAATTCTAAAACATAATCCCTTGGTATTTTCTCAAGAACTTGAATGGTTTGATCGATCCAGACATATTTCTAAAGATGGAACATTCTCATCTACAAATAGGTCCCAAATTCCTCATTTAATCCTATCCACAACTATAATGTTAATTTTATTTATTGATTATATGTGATCATCATTTTTATCAAAATAATTCATATATTCTCCTCTATGTATAGGCACCATAATCTCTCCACTTAACTCTACTCTTGGATTGCTAATAAGTGGTTCAACTTGGTCAATCAACCAATAATCACCCAGATAACATCGTAACCTCACAGTGATCATGGAATACACATAAACTAATCTATCAATATACCATCCCACCTCTACTATGGAACCTCAAGGGGTTGTGAAAATACCACTTATTCATGGTCCTCTACTTTAACCAACTTATAGATGAGACATAGGAAAAAAGATTTAGCAATATTATGCTTCAGTTCTACTCAAAAAAATGGGTGTCCAAGTTCCCAATAAATCTTCGCTACTCTAGGATTCATTGATATGGTGTATGGAACTCTCTTAGTACCTCTTGTTGTAGTGTGATTGGTACTATTTACATCCTCTTAAGAGACCTACATGCTCCTCCACCTTCATAAAATTTATCTAGTGCATCACTTGAGTGAATATGGTCATGCATCACCTCAAAATATATGTAAGAAGAAGGGGATGAGGGGTCACTACCATAGATCAGAGGTAAGATGGGCCTCTCTTATTAAAAAGTACAACTTCAATGAGGCCAACTACTCTTCTTCCTATCTTAACAAATGATAATGTGATTTCCTTATAAGTTTATCTGTTACCAAATTTATCTTTCCTGATGTATAGACTATCTCGAAGTCATAATCATGAAGTAACTCTAGTCATCATATCTATTTTATATTGAGATATATCTAGAAAAAGATATACCTGAGACTCTTGTGGTTTAATTAGACTAGAAAACAGTCATAAAGAAGATAGTATCACTGTGTTTTTAGGGAAAACACTACTACTTAAAACTCCAATTCTTTGGTCATATAATTATTCTCATAGGGTATAACATAACTAACCCATAATTAATCATTGCATGAATATATATCAATACACATCCAAGCCTATATTATGAGACATTATAGAACACCATATACTCAACTACCTCCTCTAGAAGTATCTATGTGAGAGTACTAGTAAATATTTTCCTTAACTCCTCAAAGAACTTTTAACACTGCTCAAATCAAATAAAAGGATTCCCCCATTCAGTTTAGGATAGTCAACGTGCTTCAATTATATAAAATTACATAATGAACCTTTGGTAATACCAAGTCAACCCAATGAAATTCCTAACCTTATACATGCTATTGGGTGGATATATAATATGGTTTATTCCAAATGGTATCACCAAGAACTCTTAATTCCCATAGCAACATTATAATTTTGTATTCTTGATATCCTCTACACAAACCTGCAGCTAATGACAACCATAGATGAGATAAATATTCAAAAACCATTTTGATCACTTTAGTTGGTCTAAGAGATCATATATACTTATAAAATGATATTTTTTTAACTTTCACCTATTTTGGATGAGTATAGTTAATATAAAACCTCAATCCCCCATATACCTTCTTGGAAAAAATACCAGCACTGCCTAGGGTGACACACTAGATTAGATAAATTATATCTTTTGAAGGTCCCCAAATTTTCTCCTTGGATATTAAAAATATGTGGGGTCTATATGATAATATACATAAGATATCATTATGTCCCTGGGTTGTATCTCAATATAAGATTCACCCTCTTACTGAGGGGGTAATCATAGTACACCCTCAGGGAATATGTCCTGGTATTTCTCAACCACTACTAGAAGATGAGTGTATGAAACTTCAGCTACACCCATTGTAAAACTCTATAACTATTGATTGATTTGTTGTATCTTCTAACATAAATTCCATGATCAGATTATTAGAAAATCCCTCTTTATCAGGAAGTAAAACCCCAATTTATTTTATTATATAAACCTCTCCATTAGATAGAAATATTCAATCTTGGAATGAACTGTAGTGAGTCAGCTCATACCAAGAAATACATCATATAGATTCATAGTAGACATAAAATTATCCCATGTGAACCTCTCTATATTGATCATGATTTTTCACTAACAATATATGTGTGTGATCATTGGATCACTCCCAATAGGAGTCTTAAGCCACATGGGTTAGGCTAGAGGCTATAATAGAATCATAAACTCCCAAACAAGGGATATAGAAATGAAATAATTGATCATTACTGAGTATATAAATATTTATTCCAAGTTATATATTAAAAATAATAGTTTTCTATTGTATTTTTTGATACTTTGGTTGAAGTGGGTATGGACATTGAAGACCTGATGTTATTAGGATGATTCATTGATGATCTAAAGAATAGGTTCGCATGTTAAAATTGATGAATAAAAAAATTATATCTTTATATATCAAGGACCTGGTCTATAACATGATGATAATTAATTGTATAATTTTTTATACATATTGATCATTTGAAAAAAAAAATGTTCAAGAAAATTTTAATTTTTCCACCACCCTGATTCACCCCCACTCTCAAGGTGTCTCATATCACAGAAAGTGGTATTGAATACTAATGGTAATTTATTTCTGTTCAAACTCAAAAATATATTTTTAGATTTTTTATATTATATATTTTATGATTAAGCCTCCAATTTTCATAGGAACTTAATTTTTTGGATAGAATAAAGAAATGTTTATGTTCTTATAATCTTGCAGAAAGGATGTTATATAGTATATTTATTAAGATTAAAATATGACTACGCATAGTAAAATAATTGGAAATATGGATACAAAAAAATATATTGACAATGTCATTATATGATGACGTTTATAATAATAATTTACAGTGCACCAAAACCTTTGATATTTGGAATACTATATATGATGTCTCTAGAAAATCTTCAGTGTAAAATGAAGTTGTGATATCTACCTCTAGATAATGTTTCAAAATTGTTCAAGATAACAAACCAGTTAAGAATATTTCTAAATAATGTCTTATAACTAAATTCAATAAGAAGATTAAGAATAAGAAGAGTACTCCCAAGAAGGAGACTCCCACTTAGGTTAATGGGATTGATATCCAAAATAAATATGATGCTAACATTGCTTTGGATAATACTTTTACATCTATGAATACATATTTATCTTCATGGAAAGAAAAAGGTAAAATTCCAAGGAAGAAAGTTTAATGTCATTTGGCCAAAATTTTATAGAAATTTCATGAAGAGACCAACAAAATGTCCAAACCCTTCAATAAAGTATGGATAAATAGGAGATCATGAAATAGGTGGGCTATGAAATCATTGAATAGTTGTTCATAAAGAACAAAAATTATAAATATAGTATAGAGGGATTTGAATTTTTAAATAAATAATATGGGTGCTAAGATGAATGTATAAAGTGACTTACATGAAGAACATTCCCAAGAAAACTAAACAATAAATTACCAAGGAGAAATATTTGAAGGGATTTGTTATCCATCTCAATACTTAGATAGAATATATGAAAAAAATTTGATAATGAAGTTGGATATAGAATTAATGTGATGGTTTTTTCAATTAAAGGAATAAATATCAGAAGATAAAATAGCTAGATTTAAAAATAAATTCTCTAAAGGGAAAATATAATATGCAGATTACCTATATAGAATCCTCAATAAGTGCAAGTAAAGGACGTTAAATTTATAATATTTATCTAAATAAGAGTCTCCTGAATAATATGGAACTAAATTCTCTCAAATGAAATTATTTATAAAATATTACTAGTTTGGATGACTTAGGCACATCATGAGTATGTGCTTTGAATCCCAAATGATAAAATGTGAAATAAAGTTCATTGGATCAACATATCTTATAAGAAATAACTACATAGTGTATAAATTTAAAAGGATATGTTTTATTTTTTCTAAACCCACTCACACGCATGACACTACAGCCGGAAAGAAGAAAATTAAGACACAAGTATGGCCTCCACCCATGTGACTTACAAGGAAATATTTTATATTGAAATAAAATATACTAATATAGAAAATTGGTTCACAATTTTATAGGTAAAACATGTATAATAATGTAGGTAGAAACAAGATCCTATTATGTTACACCCATAGCATCTCTCTTAGAAAGAACAAATAAAAATCTAGAAAATTTGCATAAGATACTCCAACTGTGAGTAAGAAATCTATGTGATTAAATAAAGACTCATCACATCAAAAAAAATCAAGGTGGTTGTTATAGATATTAAAAGGTAGGGTTGTTTCTAAAAGTTGATAAGTGAAGGAAATATAATGTTCCCTCTAGTAGAGGAGGAAGATTAAAAATAAGATTAGTTGTGAGACACGTGCTTGGAGAAAGAAGTCTGAAAAAAGGTATAAAGATTGTTTATTAATGAATTAAACCTGAAAAAGAGGGTTTTGTCCCACAACCATAAATAAGACTAAATATAATTAAGTGACACATGAAAATAAGATTGATAATGTGTATAAATATTTTTTGATCATATGTCTAACCCTAATAGAATTATCTTGGAATATGGAAAAAACAAAAAAATAATGAAATTACTTTTCTTATGTTTGTGAAGAATCCTAATAAAAAGAAATAATATTTAAAATAATTAATCTATAAAGAAGGTTTTTTAATTGGTTCCATACAAATAAGAACCACTATGAAGGCTAGGAAGAAAGTTCTAATTAAGGGGTTAGTCCATGACCAACCATAATCTTCAGTTTAATGATTCTATATTTATCCCACTCCTCAAGGGATAAATGTTTCTTATATCTATTTTTAGTGGTAAAGGATTATTGGGGATATATGATACATTATGTGTACATGATCAGAAGGAAGAGATATAGGATATTGAAGGTGTGGATGTGTTGGAAAATGCACATGTGATTAAGTTGAAAGTAGATCTATTCAAATAGAGGAGTAAGAAATATTGTCAGTATTATTTGGTATTAGTAATTTAATAAAATAAATAATTGGTATCAAAGATGAGAAAGTGGTTTCGTAATTTAATATGAAATAAAATCTAGTGTTGAACAACCATTTTATTTTATAAATCCAAATATCAAATTAATATATTGAAAGGAATAAGTTCAAATGATGTAGAGCCTGATATGAAGTAAAATAGTATCAAAGACTCAACAAAAGAAACTGATGGGATCATTTTTAATTTGTTAGTAAATAAGTTATAGAAGCTCATTTCACAAGTGGTACATCACTACATGAATATGGATAAGAAAATTTTGTGAAGAACTATAAACTGTTATGATTTAATGTTTATTTATTATTCTATAATAATATGGTATCAATTTACCATATTCATAATACCTATAAGCTTCTAGAATAAAATGGTATTTCCATCAAATGAATCATCATACTAAAAAATTATCTAAAAATGTGGTGATAATAGTTGAAGACACTCAAGGGGGGTTGGTGTTTATTTCTAAAAGGTTTTTCAGCCTTATCTAAATGAAAAAGAGTTTCCCTCTAAATAAGATACATATTCATCATATGGTGTCTTGTGTTTATCAAAAATGAGTTATATCAATTGATCTTACATATGGTATGTCTCACAATATTATTCTTTATTTATTATTCATTGATAGTTCGATGTTAGTGTGATTGATTTCACATGTTGAAATGGAGAATAAAAAAAATTCAAGATGTTAACATCAATGTAAGTAAGTGAGTGAAATATAGAACTTTGAGATTGTTAAATTTGACTCTTGTTTCCTACACCAATTTTTGACTCTTTTGTCATAGAATATATATTGACGAATCAAATTACAAGTGGTAAACCCACTCATTTAAAATATATAAATGAAGGAAAAATGCAACTACAATGATTGAATGTCTTAGAGAATAGAATTATCGATTAACAAGTTTTTGGGAGAACCTAAATGCTTAGTGGTGGAAAATCAAATCAATTGTTTAGGTTTTGAGGATATTTAAGTGTTGGGTGGAAATTAAGTGTTGAAAAATGGGAAGAGTGAATAGGTGAAATTAAATAACCAATATATGGGTGGTAAAATTAAATGCCACCTAGGAATGAAAATTCTATGTTTCCCTACAAGTGGTGTTTATACCAAGATCTCTCATCAAGGAGGAGTAAATATAAGATGGGTTTCCCTAGGTGATTCTATGTGAAATAGGGATAATTATATTATCATTTATATATTAATGAATCCAATGAATTTAAAAATTATTGGTTGTATAATGTAATGAAATTAATGAAAAAGAGAGAGATATGGTAGAATGGGAAAACCCCTTTAGGGGGAGACAGCTTGAAGGTAAGTTCTAGATACAAGGAAACCTTTATATTTTATTATAAAAGGGGGAGAGAGATGAATGCACCATAAATATGTTCAATGTTTTGGATATTTTTTAATCAAATAGTGGAGCATAATTTATTATAGTACTGTTAAAAAATGAAAATGGGGTATATTGAAACCAAGAGGTTGTGTGTTAGATTTTTTGACAATGTGGTTGAATTAGATATGGAAATTAAAGACTAGATTATGTGATGGTGATTCATTGATGATATGAAGAAGAGGAATTCATGTTAGACTGGTGGAGAAAATGAAAATATATGAATTGATATATCTATATATCAAGGACCAGGTTTCTGTGAAGAGGATAATTCATAGTAGATATATATATATATATATATATTCAGAACATTGGAAAATCTAATTGGAGTACAATATGTGGAGCTAACTGACTTTGAGAAGTTGTGAAGTTTCAAATGATGATAATCAGATGATGTGAATCACTTAATTCCAGTTATAGAAGAAGCACATTGAATGAACTAGATGGAATACATGAGTTTTGTATGATAAGTTGAAGGTTTAGATTATTTATAATCTAGAATACTAAAATTAAATATGCTTGTAAATGGTATTTTATTACAATGTTTTCCAAAAAATAGGCAATAAAATCTGAAGGTTTTGGAGAAGGTTTTTCAAACTATCTTAGGAAAAGTAAAGTAGTTTGGGTAGTATATACATGGCTCGTGTGTTCAAGTATGTAGCAATCATGGTCAAGTATGCAGCCTATTATGTGAGATCAAGAAATATTAACAGCATTGTGAGTCTACGATCAGGATAACACAACACAATCTCAGAACAGAGATTTTTGGTTAACTGTGAAGGAAAGTTTGTAGTTTGCAAGTAAACTTCATGATTTCATAGTGGATATTTATTTTACAACCATAAAGGTAGTGTATGGTTTTCAAGGGTGTTTTGTGAAGTTCATTCCATGATGGAGGATCATAGTGATCATACCATGATGGGATTATAGGAAGGGGAAGTGGTCAAAGAAGAAATTATATGAATGTAGTTCATAGGTATTATTTTTAAAAGTTCACTTGAAAATAACATTACCATGAAAATATTTCACGAAAGAATCTTTTAGTCAATTAGGAGAGTACGCGATTAGAAAGAAAAGTTTTTTTGAAAAATAAAAAATTCATTACATGGTTCTAATGTGGAGTATATGAAGGGTATTTGGAAAAGGGTTAAATAGAAATTTCAAGGATTAGTGAAATATATGGTGAAATTTGCTAATAAATGGATCACTAATCCATTGATTAATCATTAATTAGAACATAAATAATATTTAGTGTTTAATTGTAATATCGAAGAATGAAATTATTTTCCATGAAATAGGATATGTGAAGTGGATTACATGCTCAATGAAGAGGAGTATGTAGTATGAACTGTTATCATGTGGTGAGAAGGAAGGTAGGTCTCTAGGGAGATCCATGAAGTGGAGTAAGTGGTTTATGAATTGTAGTATATAGTTCACAAGGTGATTATGTGGTGAGTTTTTAACCATGAGGTTACTTCAAATAAAGAAAATTCAATCAAATATTTTCACAATGAGTTATCGTGTGAGAATTATTGTGATTAAAAAATATAGTAGTGAATCTTGAATAAATATATTTTTAGAGGAAGAGAAGGATATTCAAAAGAAAAATTTGAGTGAACATCTGGTAGTTTAATAGGAGAAAAGAGTCATGGTAATCTCAGTATGAAATTATCTAAAGAAAGAAGTGTTACTATAGAGATATAATGGAAGACACATACTTAACTCTATAATTGAGTATTTTATCTCATCTAGAATAAAAGAAGGAGAACATAGTATAAATAAGTGCAATGGAGTATCAAATTAGGAGTTATGATGTAAGAAGAGTCTCATGCTAGATATAGATATAATATCATGTCCTTTATTTATTAAAGATACCTACCAGTTTATAAACTCTAAAATATCCTTCACCAAATCAGTGATAAAAGGATAATAATATTTGGTACACCTTGGGTATGGAGTGAATAAACCTAGAAAATTTGTAAAGGTAGTGATCTGGGAATACATTGACCACAAGAGAAACATTTTATCCATAAAACTATTGAATCTTAGTGTAATATAGTACACTAAAACAACACCATGTGTGTAATCCTTGTACTATACCTTAGTGATGAACCTTGTAAAATCTATGTCTTTTTTATTGTGTTACTTTCCTACATATTTTTGTTTGTTTTGATGAATTTGGAATTGAGAGTGATAGGTTGAACATAATTCCCACCAATGTGGGAATAATATCTTAAATAAATCTAAATAGATAAAGGATAAATGTTTAATTTTTCCAACACCCTTATTTTCCCCCTTCCTCAGGGTGTCTTGGGTTAAAATAGTAGAAAAGAAATATCTAAAACCCTAAAACATGTTGAGTGCCTCAAGTTCATATCCCTCAATGGCTTGAAACTTGTGGCGCCCCTATCCACCATACCTTTAATCCTAGTATAGGCCACCTGGTGGTGGAGGAGGAGGAAGTGGGTTATAACATCGACCCCCACTAGCTCCTCCTCTTAGATAAGGGACAAATCCTCTATTGAAACAGATTTCATGGGGATTCTCTATCCACATCTAGGAGTTCCCTAATTATATTGTTTCCTATGATGTAGGGGTTATTCAACTCTCTTTCCACCCATTGTTATATGATGGTTCGATCAGTCATGTGCAATGAGACCCTACCCCCATTGTTAATTACCCACTTGTCTCTCGACTAACCGTATATCCTTTGTAATCCCTAAGATATAGATCCTATGGTCTGAGTCTATAATTTAAAATGTCTGAGACATCCTGATCTCAACTCCTATCAGTATTCCCCTGCTATTGAGGTCCTTGATCCTAGATAAACACTTCTAGTAGATGTTATCTACTGCTAATCATCCAAGAAACTCTCCATCACCAAAGCTCATTCTAGAATGAGAGAATATGTGGGTATGTATATAGGAACCATTAAAACTCAAATATCTCTTCTCAATCCTATTTTAAAATTTCATGCTCAAAATAACCCATTACATATCATATCAATGGAGTATTATGTGAGATTTTTGAGTATTTATGTGTACTTAGTAGTGGTTATACTTCTATATTGTGGCTTCAGAAGATCCTAAATATACACAAACCTCATAGATTCCATATAATACTCATCCTCAAAGAGGTGCTCGAACTGGATCCCAGGGAGTGACACCTCATCATGATTATAATTGACTAAGATCCAATAGAGTCTCTCTAATCCATAAATAAGAATAGTTACAAGAACAAAAATATATTCAAGTGGGTTTTGAATTATATGGGACACTTTGAAAATTTACTCGATCCAACCCTCATCCACCTATGGTTTAGGATCACTGCAGAACATATTCGACCCCTACCTCTTAAACTCATTTAGTGCTCTAAACCTATACATATCCTCATTATGAGAAGTAGGTATAATTAGAAAATTTAAATAGAGATAAATGTTCACCTAAATTTTGGTAGGTGGGTCTACTTATCTCTCAACATGCAGTAGAACCACTCTCTACCCACTTGAAAGAAACACCTCATGAACCATCCCCTCGATAGAATCTTCATTACTCATTCAGTCATCATCATGAACTTACCTAGAAATCATGGTTGGTTATCTATATGGTGGAAGCCTATAACATAATAAGATGAAACATGGTAAAAGGTGCATATCTATGGATCTAACTTAATAAAGAAGTAGGAAAACAATAACTCATTCCTATATGATTCATGTACCTTTGTTTTCACCATAATCAGTATCTTAGTGAACCAATTCAATAAGTAGGTTATCATAGTCCCAGTGAATAGATATGTTGGTCATCACATAATAACTAGGTTCTCTATCTAAAAATAAAATCTAGATACACCTTATATTAGCTACCTGGAATCCACAAACCAATCCTCACAACACATTTGTCTTTGAACTTCATCCCTAGGACAACTCACTCGGATACCACTCTGACATGACATGGCCCACCAGTTCTCTCCTGGGAAGTGATAGGCTAATTGGGCCACCACATTCCCACATATAAAAGGTTAGGGGATAGTGACTAGCACCAATTAAGCATAACACTCCAATGGGATACCTTATCCTAAAGTACTTGTACATAACACATGCTTCAAAAAACCACAATAAGGAAAAGAGATAACTGAAATGACTAATAAATGAGATAAATGTATAAAATTACTTCTAAGAACCAAAATTAAGAAACAATACATAAATTTTAATGTAAAGGTGGAAAATAAATTCCCATCAAAAAGGGAAACCCCACCTAACAAATGAAGGAAGTAAATTCCCTGCTCGTAATCCCAAGTCCAAATGTCGCCAGCTAAGACCACCTCCAAGCATCATTAAGATCCACCAACTCTAAGCCTACTGAGATCCCTAAAAACTTTATTTCATATATATAAGACATGAAATGTGCAATAAAGAGGAATATACATGGGTGATTATATACATACCTTATAAGATTCCTTAAAATCCATAAAGAGATGTCAAATGATCCGTCAACTCATAAATGAAAGTTAGTATAGAAAGATAAATAAGAAATTGGATATACTTAAAGGGAGAAAAATCATGATACAACAACAGACATCTTGTTCTTCATAGTAGTCTACAAGGTAAAAACCTATAAGAATCTACATGAATCTGAACTACCCATTATAAAAATCCATGTAACCTCTCTATAATTGAAAAATGGTGGTAACCATACCTCACTAGAATAAACCTCAGTAAAAGGAATTAAAATAATTAAAATGAGATAAAACTTCAAGACATAGGGGTTACTTGGACCTATATCTATCGACCCAAATGTTGGGGACTATGCACTCAAGTAATGAGATGGGATACCTGACCATAACCAGAGGATAGGATATAGGATCTCTCACTAGGACTGTAGATGGATACATAATTCTATCCACAACTAACCCATAGGTGGCAGATCACATGCTTAAGTAATGAGGTGGGATACCTAACCCTATCTTGACGAAAATAATTATATTATCACTAAACTCAAATTCTTTGTCACTATCTATCCACTAAAGATTTCTTCCTGCATGCACCACCTCATGTCACATCCTAGATATCAAAGATAAGACCCCCATCATGTTCTATGTGGAAATATACTTAGAATAGGATATTTATGTTTCCAATACCAAATATCAGTGTGGAGATAGCATAATTCATTGGATCTGGAAGGAGTACATGGTGTGTTTTATGGGGTACATGGTGTGTAGCCCTTAACAATATCTAGGTCATGTACCAGTATAATACATGGTATGTAAAGATCCAAAAAACAGTATATATGATAAAATACATAGTGTTTCACATCATGAAGGAACTTTATGTGTACCACTATAATCTGAGTCATGCATAACCAAGGTACACAATGTGTGATCCTGATCCACATGCATATAAGGCCAAATGGACACTCGGGCGTGTACTCCGTGTGCATTCAATGAAGGTCAGAAATGGGAACATGTAATGTGGGTTAATTCACATGATGTGTGATATTTAACTTCATCTAAAATTATATACACTACACCTACATAATATAGAGTGTGTGTTCTTCCAAACTACACATAGTGCAGTCAAGTATTTTGAACTAGATTCAATGCATAGCCTTAATCTTTTTTATTTTTTCTGTTCTCATCCCTAATATTACCCAAATTTTCATTTAATGTGTATTCTATGTAAAAACCATCATAATTGATTGATTTATAGACACCAATAACTAGAAATGGAATCCCACATCAAATCCCCATCACCCACGCATGTCACCACTAAAGAAGAAACTTGATCCATCTGCCTTTCATATTTCCATTATCACCCATGATCCTCCCTATCACCATTATTTTTATGTATTATCTATATCAATGATAATGTAATTTATAGTTAATTTCACATTTAATCGGTCTTTGAAGGTTCAAACCACCTGCCTAATCGATGGTTGATGGTAAACTTGTGAAGAAATGTGGGAGAAATCCATGAGACCATAAAAGTGAATAATCTAGATGGAAAGAATGAATTCATCCATTGGTTATGGGTTTATAATTAATTTAAATAAATATAACAACATTGGTTAAAGATAAAATAATCCAAATAATAATATAGGAAATTAAAAAATTGATAGGTTCTTACTCAAATGGAATAATCAGAGAATAATTCCAACCATGATTGAGGAATCATAAAAAATAAAAAACTCAAAATAAAATATCCTAACTAATGAATGGTTTAATCACTAAAAAATGAGTCTACATTGTTTTAATTGGTTATTTCCATCATCTATCATTAGAGATCAAGTTATCCATGATTCGATCACCAAGAGAATTCTCTTGTGCAGGATCCTCTAAAATCACTTCGGGTTATACGATTAACCCAATAGATTTCCCTAAGAAGGTTTTAAATAGAGTTTTCTAGGTTAAAATATTAATTAAACAATTTAATTAATTATTTAATTAATATTCCTCTAAATATTCCCATGACTATGAACCATTTTGGAACCCAATTCAATCAGAACATACATTAACCCTAGAGTAAAACACGCATTTTTGGATTTAACCATGGTCTCGATTTTCCCATCTGAGACTCTATTTAAAAGAAAAATAATAATTACCAAATATGTTTGTGTTCAGGAAACGTAATATTATATTATTTTAAATATACTAATATCAAGTATTTGTGATTCTTTAAACTCCTTTTTAGCTCTATGACTAAACTTGGAAATGTTATTGTATGTAAGAACCTGGATTTTTAAAATGGGTCAAAATCCCAAACCTATTTAAATTTTTGACTAGTTTCTAAGAAAACTGGAGAAACTGGGAAGTTTCTGGAAAATTCCATATTACACAACATGTTCATTTAGTACATGTTGTATACTCTTGACCATGTGTGAAGGACATACATGGCATGTAGGCCTTTTGGTGGGGTAGAATGTTTTTAGCTAGTACACACCATGTACTATTTGTACACATCGTGTAGAGGGGTTATGTATGGGGATATACATGGTGTGTTGGGGATGTCATCCTGGTAGAGAGGTACATGTTGTGTACCATAAGTACACGACGTGTAGTCATTCGGCAAGTCCTCGGCAAAATATTAGTCGTCATATGAATAGTAAAATGATACACACAGCTTGTAGTCCCAAGTACACGTCGTGTATTTTCTTTTTTTCACTAAAATGGGAAGTAGCCTCTTTTTGAGGTAGAAACTCAAACCCTCAATGGGTTTGAGTAGGGAGAGCCGTTCGGAGCTCGTTCTTTATACTGATTGTCCATCCAAACTCCGTTTTGATCGCCTTCAGATGCGTTAGAACCCCCTTGGTAATGCCTTGATTCTTATTGAGTTTTTATTCTTGATTTATGTTCTAAACCAAGTTATAAGGGTTTGAGAATTTTTTATTCTTTTTTAGATCTACCTTGTTTTAGATCTAATTGGAGGTTGTTATCAGAAGAGTATCATCTTACTAGTACAAGGTAGGTGGTGCATACCTTGTTTTGTGTTTTTGTGGACATTTTTGTGGCACGGCCTTTGGTGCGTCTTTGGGTATTTTTGAGCAGGACCCATTTTATCTACTATGGCATATTAAACTAATTGTTAAACCCATGAGATGTTGTTGGGTATTCCCTTACCATGTTTTTCTTGAGAGAGGCCAAGCGAGGGGTCGTTTCTCAAATGGGGCATTTTGGCCGAGTATTCCAAAATGGTTTTAAAATGAATTGTGATGATTAAACTGCATAGTTTAGATTTTCTAAGCATGAATAAATGTATCAGAGGAATTCAAGACCTCAGTTTTGTTGTGTGATAGACGTTGGGCTAGTACAATTCAACTGTTTAGTTTTTTTTCATGTTTTAAATTTATTATTTGATTATATATGTAATTGTTGAATTGCATATGCTAGAACCCTTTGGGTTGTGTTGGTCTTGGCTAAAATTACTTTGGGGGGTTTTGACCACAGGACTAGGCATCATGGACGTTGGAATTGAGGAAGTGAGACTGTCAGGTTGGGAAAGTCCCAAGTTACTTAGATGGAAAGTCCATTAGATACTGAGCAACATGGTCATAGGGGCATGAGGTGACATAGATTTTTTGGCTTGGGTACTATTTTTGGTGATTAACGCTCACCCAGAAACTTTGAGTAGTGTGCACAAACAGAGACTCTGTGATGTGGTGGTTTTACCACTCATGTGGGTAGAGGCTCTTGTTAGTTGCAGTTTAGGTACTATTTGTTTGGGGTGATTTCCATAGGAAGCCACGTGGAAGGTGAGTATCCTTAATGGGATAGCATCGAGGTTATCAGGTTGGGGGCATAGGATCGTCGAGATTTGAGAGCAGACATTGTTGTCCCTCCAGTTGCTTTATTTGAGGGCAGACATCACTGTCCCTTGAGTTACCTATTTGAGGAAAAACATCATTGTTCCTCTAGGAGACAACTATTTGGGCGTTCCTTCGGGACGTCGGTACTTGAGACACGATGTGTTAAGTGGCACATGGTGTTGGGTTAAATGATAGAGATTCTGGCGTTGGCCGAAGCAGGTGACACTTCATGGTGGCTACTGAGCACCAGTGAATTTAATGTTTATTTGTGCATCGTACTATTTTACTATTTTCCTTACAAATATATGCCTGCTTAAACACTTATATTAGGTATTAACCATTTTTTGGTATCCTACTGAGATTCATCTCACACCCTGCATGGGCCCTTCAGGATGCTTGTAGACTTTATGGATTTATGTGTAGGAAAGAGATCAGCTTTAGGAGATGGACTATTTTAGCTGTTGGCGTGGAGATTAGTATGGAACTTGTGGTCATGCCTAGTTGGAGTTTACTTTGTTTTGTTTTCTTTGTGGTATCAGCATGTTACCTTGTTTATTGTAGCTATTGTCGGTTATCCATTGGTGCCCCTTTTTGTATACTAACCTGCTATGGATGCATACTTGGTTTGTTTAGTACTTTCAATTGGTGTTCATCATGTTGTTCTATTTAATTTATTCTACAATTATTTATATATTATTTCCATTGTTTATTGATATTGGATGTGTTTCCGCTATTTAGGCATGGTTTGAGTCTGCTGAGTCGTTTATTTCCACTGCATGCTATACGTATTATTACTCAGACCAGTATCAATATAATCCTTCGAGAGAGTATAGCCTCCCCACTATACCTATTCATACCCTCTCTGCTAGTCGACAACCTTTGTTGTTAGAGGAGGTTCACCTAAGGTAGTGACACCCGACCCGTTTAGCATTGTTCGGTGGTTGTTCGGGTCTAGGTCATTACAAAGTGGTATTAAAGGAGTTCTTGATAGGGATTTAGTAGAAGTGTTTTTCTAGATACTAATGAGATTGAGACTTCTCTTTTTATTTTTATTGGTTTACTATTTGGGATATGGTAGACTGGAGATAGGTTGTTATTGGAATTGTTTTTCTAGCTTGTTCTTGGGTGCCTGTATCCCCAGGTACGAGGGATGGACCAAGTTTCTATGGGTGGGAATTGTTGTTTTCTTTTTTCTCAGATTACAGTTTATATTATTTCCACCATGGTGGCTCACTTTGTGTATGATGTAATTGATTGTGATATGTAACCCAGACCCAGTGTGGTAAGGGAGAATTGGACCTTGTCTCGGTATGGCAAGCCATGATTGTTTTTCTTTTAATAGGAAAATTTTTTAGGGTATTTTAATTTCATAACTGCGCGTATGCTTTGTGAAGTGGTAGTTCTACGTTAATAATATGATTTTATATTCCTTGTATGCTTTAAAATGTGAATAGGTGAAATTATTAATAGAATTTCTTGTTTATTGCAATGTGTAATGCCATGATTTATATTTTTTAGAATTTCATGTGGTAGGGTATTTTGGTATAGGTCTTATAAGAGCATGTAGGTACTATGGTTGAGGTGATTTTGATCATCAGGATTGGGTGACTCAGTCGTCGGTTTGAGGCAATGTCGGTTGTCAGCACAAGTGTGGCCCGAGATACTTTTGATAATTGGCTCTGTTGAGGGCAGGTAAGGAGTCCATGAGGTTGGGATGTCGTGGGCATGGGTTGTGGTGGGGGAGAGTAAGGTTAGTAGTTATGTGTTTCCTTGTACTACTTTTCCTATCTGTATAAATATATATATATATATATATGGTATGTATGACCATTTTTGGTATTCAGTAGGTTCCTTTTAGATGACTCATATAGAGCATCAGGCGGGAGATGGTACAGTGTCGTAGGAGTAGGATCAGATTCAGGATCTGGTGCAAGCAGTGCATGAGCTGTAGGTACAGGATCAGGGACATGATAAGGTTTAGGATCTATTGTAGGTAGGAGACATATGGGTTTGGCAGCATTCGGACCATGGCTCGACGAGCAGCTCCAAGCTAGCCTGGTACGTGTCTTGTAGGGGATCGATAGAGGTGTGTAGGGTACAGATCCATCTATGTCATATCTGACGCGGGATTTCCAGTCACAGCACCTACCACTTTTCCAGGGTGAGGGTGGTCCACAAGAGGATGAGAACTAGATAGAGAGCATGAAAATGATCTTTGATCAGCTCAAGACACCTCCAGGGCGGAGGGTTAAGCTGGAGATGTATATACTGCGAGGACCGGCGAAGCGTTGGTGGGATGTGCAGGTTCAGCCTCACAAGCATGAAGAACTAGCATGGAAGTACTTCAAGTATAGGTTTTTAGAGCACTTTTACCCAAAGACACTGAGGTCTGAGAGAGATCAGGAGTTCTTGAGCCTTTAGTATGGAGACATGTCCATCATGGACTATGCAACTACTTTCAATGAGCTATCTCGCTTTTCACATGGTATAGTAAGCGATGAATCGGCAAGGTTGAGGCACTTTGAGGATGGATTAATACACGCCATTAGGATCCAGGTAAATATCTTCTGGCTGGGTTCATTCTCGGAGGCGGTGAATCAGGTGCTCATAGTAGAGGGAAACCTGAGTGGTAGGCCCTAGGTTTTCCAGGCGGTAGCTACAGGTGATGGTTCGGACAGCAGGAAGTAAGGAAGGGATGAGTTCCAGCAGGGTAGTCATGCCAAGGACTCAGTTAGGACACATTGTATTAGTTCTTCAATGGTTTTCTTTCAGTTTGGACAGCCAAGGCATGTCTGAATTCAGTGCAATAGGCCTCCAAAGGAGTTTCGGGCATGTGTACATGTTGGGAATCTCAAGAGGTTCTGTAGGAAACCTTCTCAGATGGCTGGTAATCAT
Organism: Viscum album; assembly: GCA_963277665.1. Classification (NCBI taxonomy): domain Eukaryota; kingdom Viridiplantae; phylum Streptophyta; class Magnoliopsida; order Santalales; family Viscaceae; genus Viscum; species Viscum album. The sequence continues at coordinate 216,981,305 of OY728137.1, forward strand.
GGACTAGGATAGATTATGGCACCTGGAGTTGGTTCAGGTTTGGTTCCAGAAGAGGGTAGCTGAGTTTCAACTACACATGGGGGACACGTCAGAGGTAGTGGCACCCAGCTGAGGGGTCAGTGGCCGGTGACTGGAGTAGCACCATAGGGAGGTCGGGCATTAGGCAGTCCTACTTCAGGCCAGGTGCATGTCGTGGAGATACTATATTCTAAGCAAGCTGGTGATCCAACAATGGTTAGAGGTACACCACGGTTGTGGCCGTGATCTATTTTTTTACTTGTTTTGGTATAGAATTTTGGGACATGTCCACTTTAAGTGAACGAGGTACATAGGATTTATGTGGACTAACTAGATATTGGTCCATGGGATTGGCACCATATCGGGTGCATGATATATATATATATATGATATGTGTAGCATCATGAGCATAAAGTATGTGGGTTACTTTAGGTTCCTTGGGAATCAGGGCATCGAGGATGTGGGTTACCTAAGGTGCTAGGCACCATGTTTGTTTTGAGCATCCAAGGAATGCAGGACCTCGTGGAGGCGGACACCGATGTGGTTCAGGATACATTTGGGTGTCGGAAATGACACTGAAGCACCAATGAGGCACAGGGGTGATGATGCGTCATGAGAGGACCATAAGTCTAGAAAACAGGTTAGTGAACCTTTGCTTGATTTGAGTTTTTTCAGGTTGAGACTAAGTTAGGAAAATCCTAAGGTGGGGATCCCCTTGAAGAATTTATCCAGAACCTTTAATACCGGGGTAGTCTGGATTACTTTTATTAGGGTGTTATGTTCGTTTCCATCTCCGAGTTTCTTTTGATATCTCGGGGACGATCTATGTTAAGGTGGGGGGATTATAAGACCTTGTGTTTTTGGAACGGGTCAAAATCCCGAACCTGCTTGAATTTTTTAATGGTTTCTAAGAAAACTGGAGAAACTGGGTAGTTTTAGGAAAATTCCAGATTACACATCGTGTACCTTATGTACACGTTGTGCACTCCTAACCATGTGTGAAGGCCATACATGGTGTGTAGGCCGATTGGTGGGGTAGAATGTTTTTAGAAAGTACATGTCGTGTACTATTTGTAAACGTTGTGTATAGGGGTTGTGTGTGGGGATATACATGGTGTGTTGGGGATGTTGATTGGGTAGATAGGTACACGTCGTGTACCATAAGTACACTCTGTGTAGTTAGTCGGCAAGTCCTCGGTGAAATATCAATTGTCATATGAATAGTAAAATAATACACATGGCGTGTAGTCCTAAGTACACACCGTGTATTTTCTTTTTCTTTTTTTTCTTAAATGAGCAGTAGCCTTGTTTTGAGGCAGAAACCCAAATCCTTGACAGGTTTGAGTGGGGAGAGCAAGCCAGAGCTTGTTTTTGCTCCCTATTGTCCGTCTGAACTCTGTTTCGATCATCGTTAGATGCAATATAACCCCTCAGTAATGCCTTGATTCCTTTTGATCAGTTCTTCTTGATATCTTTTCTAAACCATGTTATAGGGGTTTGAGCGTTTTTTATTCTTTTATAGATCTACCTTGTTTTAGACCAAATTGGAGGCTATTATCAGAAGAGTATCGTCGTACTAGTATGAGGTAGGTGTTGCATACCTTGTTTTGTGTTTTTTTGGAAATTTGGGTGGCGTGGCCTTTGGCACGTCTTCCGGTATTTTTGAGAGGGACCTGTTTTATCTACTATTGCATATTGAACTAATTGTTAGACCTGTGGTATTTCATTGGGTATTCCCTTACCATGTTTTGATTGAGTGAGGTCGAGCGAGGGGTCGTTTCTCAAATGGGGCATTTTGCCCGGGTAGGCCAAAATGGTTTTAAAATGAATTGTGATGATTAGACTAGTGAGTTTAGATTTTTTAATCATGATTAAATGTATCATAGGAATTCAAGACCTTGGTACTGATGTGTGATAGTCATTAGGCTAGGGAAATTCAACTGTTTAGTTTGTTTTTTTATTTTAAAGTGATTATTTGGTTATATATGTAATTTCTGAATTGCATATACTAGAACCCTTTGGGTTGTTTTGGGATTGGCCTGGATTACTTTGGGTGGTTTTGACCATGGGATTGGGTGTCATGGACATCAATATTGAGGCAGTGAGACTGTTAGGTTGGGCATGGCCCAGGTTACTTGGATAGCAAGGCCATCGTATACTAAGCAACATAGTCTTAGGGGCACAAGTTGCCAGAGATGTGGTGGCTTGGGTACTATTTTGGTGATTATCACTCACTCGAAAACTTTGAGTAGTGTGTACAAAGAGAGACTTTGTGATGAGGTGGTTTGACTACTCGGGTGGGTAGAGGCCCCCATTAGTTGCGGTTTAGGTACAATTGGTTTTGTGGTGATTACCATAAGAAGCCACATGGAAGTTGAGGATCATTCAGGGGATAGCATTGAGACTATCGGGTTGGGGGTAGAGACTCGCCGGGAATTGAGGGCAGACATCGTTGTCCCTCTGGTAACTTTATTTGAGGGCAGACATTGTTGTCCCTCCAGTTACCTATTTGAGGATAGACATCGTTGTTCCTCCGGACGACCACTGTTTGGGCGTGCCTTAGGGACATCGGTACTTGAGACATGAGGTGTCAGGTGGCACATGGTGTCGGGTTACATGACAGAGATTTCAGCATTGGCCGAAGTATGTGGAACTTCATAGTGGCTGTTAAGCACCAGTGAAGTTTATTTTTATTTGTTCATTGTACTGTTTTACTGTTTTACTATTTTCCTTATAAATACATGCCTGCTTAAACACTTATATAAGGTATGCGCCATTGTTTGGTATCCTACTGAGATTCGTCTCACACCCTACACAGGCCCTTTAGGACACGTGTCGACTTTATGGATTTACGTACATGAAAGAGGTCAGATTTAGGAGTTGTATTTTTTTAGATGTTGGCATGGAGATTGGTATAGACCTTGAGGTTATGCCTGACTAGAGTTTACTTTGTTTTTTTTTATTTCTGGAATCATCATGTTACCTTGTTTTTTGTAGCTATTTTTGGTTAGCCATTGGGACCCCTTTTTGTATACTAACCTGCAATGGATGCATGCTTGGTTTGTTTAGTAGTTGCAAGTGGTGTTCATCATGTTGTTCTGTTTACTTTCCACTGCACTTGTTTATATATTGTTTTCACTATTTATTGATATTAGATGTGTTTCCACTATGTGTGTCGGGTTCGAGTCTATTGATTCATTTATTTCCGCTACATGTTATACATATTATTACTCGTACTAGTACCATTATTATCCTCTGAGAGGGTATAGCCTCCCCACTATACCTATTCAGACCCTCGCTATTAGTCGGCAGCCTTTGGCATTCGGGGAGGTGCGCCTAAGGTAGTGACACCCAACCCTTTTATCATTATTCAGGTGGTTTTTCGGGTCTGGGTCATTACATTGTAAATATTATAAGGGTTCAAAAACAAGAAACTGAAGTTTTTACAAAGAGGGATGACTCTGAATAACAAATGAAAAACTTAGAAGGATATTTCTTTTAATTCCACTAAGAGTTCTTTGAAATCAAGTTCCAAGAAACCTATTAAAGAGGAATCAGAAGATGATGAAACTAGATTGAATTTCAATAAATCCATTTCATTCATTTAAAATGGAATGAAATGTGTAAAAGGTTGGTGAAAGGGAAAACTACCTCTTTAGTACTTTAATTATAGTAATATTTTTCATTTTTATCCAATTACCCTTAGATTCATGAAGATAGTGAAGAATATGATCAATCTAAATGATCATCTAGGAAGAATAAGGTGAAAAGTACTCAATTTGGAGAGAAGTTCATAAATAGAAAGGCTAACTTCAATGAATAAAAGAAGAAAACCCATCTCTCTAAACATGATGAGTTATAACATGATGATGAGAGTAATGTTAAAGATGGTAAATTGGTTTTTGAAGAGTATAAAGTATTTTTGGATAAATCTATATAGGATAAAGATTAATTTAGTGAATTAGAATCATATGGTGAGGAGATAAATGAAGAAGAAACACTTAAGGATCTCTATTTAATGACAGATATCATGGTATTCTAGAAGGATAATTGGAAATTCAAGAGGGAGAAGTCAAATTTGGAAAAGGGGAATGGTTTTTCAAAGAATGATCATGATGAATCAAAGGAAGAATGTTCAAAAATCTATGTTATCACAATTATCTTATTTAATACCACACTAAAACCTTAGATACTACTATAGAAAATCTCTTTTTCAAAAAATGATTAATTCATGACATGTTAGAGAGGTTATCTCAAGTATAACTATCCTTGAGAAATTATAAAGTACTTTTTCAAAATTCAATCAGGGATATCTAAGAATACTCAAAATTTTCAAGGAGGTTGTTTCACTCAAAAAACCCTATAAATTTTACATTTATCAATTTTACAGTTTCCCTAGTCACACTAGCTTATAATTAAATGGTGTTGGAAATGATAATAAAGGAAATAATACATTTATTAGACTAAAGAAGAGTAACATGTCAATTTTAATTCCATGTTGGGGGATGAAAAATACAAAAACAATAAGGTATATATGAAGAAGAAGGAAGAAGAAAAAGATAAGGAAAAGGGATAGAAAATAATTAATGAGAATAATTCTAAATGTAATGAATTTTTGAAAAATTAGAAAAGTCTTCATTAAAGAACATTTACACATACCGAATCTATAGAAATTTTTTTTTCCAATAATATTTTGATTTAATGTTAGGTTATGGTGTTATAGATTATATAGACATAAATCCTATGTGTAATGGTAAACTTTATCACTCACATAATCAAGGAGAAGTTAATAATTAAGGGAGATAGCTACTAAATAAAGATAATTTTAGAAAATGTGACATCCCATAGAAAGGGTAAAGCTTCAAAATTACTTTAATTCTCTTAAGGATACATTTAGTAAGTGTGATAAACATGGAAACACTACCAATAAATGTATTAAATTGATTCTAGAGAGTGGAAAATTATGATAATTCTAAATCATTAAAGACAAGGAGTAAATAAGAGAAAGCCATGGTGGTTGAGATTTCCTATAAAGTAGTAAAAGTAGAAAATCCTTGGATTTTAGATAGTGGTTTCTTGTCTCATATGACCAATGAAAAACAAGTATTGAAAGACATCCAAATTCATCACAATAAGAAAAATAGTATTTAGCAGTGGTTTTAAAACCCGATTCTAAATTTATCATTTTTTATTTATTAATTTTACAGTAAATTTTAAAAAAAACACCATGAATTAATGTCAGGACCCGTCCTCAGGACCCGTGTCATGACTACCCCAACCCGCCTCTCATAGGCCAGGGGCTGGCGACTAGCACCAAGGTGTAAATCCCAATAAAAAGGGGAAGTCATTGCCTTCATAAAGTAAACAAACACCACGGGGTAAGCCAGCAGAAGTAAACACTAAGTAAAACTGTGTACAAAAGTAAGTGCGGAAAGTAAATGGGCCAGAATACAAACCCAAACTGAAAGTAAAGTACAACTGGAAAGAAAGTACAACAGCTGAAAGTAAAGTAGCAATGTTGAGCCGTCCACTGGAAATCCCACCAGAAGGGTGGGTACAGATAGCCACCTCATCTCCATGGGTCCATTCGTCCACTCTATGTACGTCCCGCCTAGTGGTCCACCTCTAGGTACCTACTGCTCCACAAGCCTTAACCACGATCAGCGATGTCTTTCGTCTGCATCCAACACAACATAGTGCAGGCATAACCCGTGCAGGGGTGAGTATAAGCTACTCAGTAGGGACCCCGAGACCCCCGAAGGTCTCCCAGAATCCACAAAGGAAAATCCACAAAGGAAAGATACAATCACAAAGTAACGTCCACCACTACTTAGGTATATGCCCATACATATACCTAAGTCATCAATTCCAGTTTGGCTCCAACATCCGAGCCCAAGTTCGATCACGTCCACACAGGATAGTACAACCCAATCCACACAGGAAAGCACAACACAATCCACATAGGAAATCAAGTCAATCATATCGAAGATAATGATTGAAAGTTAAGACTCATCTCACACAGGTATACTTCTCCGTAAGGTGATAGAGATGATCAGATGTAGCCACTGATTCATCTAAGCTGTGACCCATGTAGGATACTAAACCAGCTAATCTGTCGGACCCACATATGATACAGACAAGCTACTCTACCAAACCCATGTAGGATAGCAAGAACAGAGTCATCGTCATCGAACCCACGGAGGATTTCAGTACGGTCTTCATTGCCGCCGAACCCACGGAGGATTTCAGTGTAGTCTTCATCACCGTCAAACCCACGGAGGATTTCAGTACGGACTTCATCACTGCCTAACCCACATAGGATTTCAGTGCAGTCTTCATTGTTGTCGAACCCACGGAGGATTTCAGTACGGTCTTCATCACTGCCGAACCCACATAGGATTTCAGTGCAATCTTCATTGCCATCGAACCCACGGAGGATTTCAGTACGGTCTTCATCACTGCCGAACCCACATAGGATTTCAGTGCAATCTTCATTGTCGTCAAACCCACGGAGGATTTTAGTACGGTCTTCATCGCTGCCGAACCCACATAGGATTTTAGTGCAGTCATCACAATCGCAGTCGCAGCCAGCTCTAGGGTTCCCGCACACAGCATGCTCTTTTCCGGGAGGGTCCGCTCCATGAGCCAAAGGGGGTCGATACATCAACTGAAACATAGTCTATAGTTGATGTATCCCAAAGTTTCGTCTTGAAAAGATCAACTCAACGTGACAGATGGCGCGTCAATCGGACGTCCGGTCTGAGTGTTATTGGCTTTTTCGCTTCAGGGGCCCGGTTGGTTTTTAAGTCAAAACCAACCCGACCACACTCCAATTGTGTCCAAACCTCGAGCGGAATAATACAAAAGGTCTGTCTCCCTACGAGGAATACAACAAAGTCGACGACACGTCAATCGGACGTCCGGAGCTCAAGTTATAAGCATTTCCGCTCCGAGGGCCCAGTTGGTTTCGTGTTCGAACCAACCCAGTCGTACACAAAGTTCTCCGAAACCTTGAGTGTAATATACCGAAACGACCGTCTCGTTCCAAGGATCTCCACGCAACTAACATTGGGTCAATCAGAATTATGTAGCCCAGGATATGGGCAAAAGAACGAACCTATCCGGTTTAGGGGGTTTTGGGCCCGGCCCGAGACCCCCTGGGTCGGCCCGAACCGGGTCAACCCGAAACAGGTCCAGATCCGGCCCATTAGGGCGCGGCCCAGCCCGGTGTGGCTGGTGCGCATGGCCAACTCGGTGCTGGTCGTGCCGTTACGGAAAGGGGGGGCAGCTTCCCCCCTTGATTGAAGTCGCGGCCCCACACGGGGGCCGCTCCCTTCTGCCAGCAGATGCGGTGCTGGGCGCCGTGGCTTCAGCCACGGTAGTCCATCCTGGTGACGCGCTGGGACGCCGCCGCCTCCGGCCACCGGTGAAGTCCGAGGGCCACCGAAGCTGCTTCAGTGGTCCATTCTTTCTCCCGTCTACGCCTGGGGTCTTCTCGGGACCCGTAGATTACTGCGACGGCCTTCAATCGCTCAACGGTCCCGTTTCATCATCGCCCAACGTTCCGTGCATCAAGAACAGAGATTCGGTGGGTTTGGACTTGTTCGTTGGTCTGCACCCACCGCGTTAGTGGTTCAGATGACTTTCAACAATTTAATCATATGCCGAGGATAGAATCCATATAAATTAAATTAAACCAAACCCCCTACCTCGATGAAGTCTTCGAACGAGGTTTGTCACGGGAAAGGGATGTCGCAGAAAATGGCATCGCGGAAGGAGGATTGTCAGCGTCGCGGTACACGACGTCGCGAAGAAGAGGAACATCGGTGTCACAGTACACGGCGTCACGTCGTCGATCTCTGAGGAATCAGCGTTAATCGTCGTCCTTCATCTGAGGTCGGCATTCTTCGTCGGTGACGGTGTGTTCTTCATGTTCTTCAAGGAGGAAGATGAGGATTATAAGGCTTGAGCAATTCCTCTCCAATCCTTCTCGCACAACGAAACAACAATAATAAAATAAGGCATTGTCTTATTTTATTACTCATGCCATCCCTTATTTGAAATTCAAAAATAAAACATGATTTAATTAATGTGTGCTGACCAATTAATGAGGCGTTTAATAATCCAATTAAACGCGAGAGTTGACTTGGCATTTAAAAAGGGTGTGCGAATGAGTTACCAAAATAAATGCTCGTGGGAGGTGAAAAGGAAATAAAGTGGGTGGGGCTCGTGTGGGACCCACCTCACTAATATCATACCTAGGATTTAGGGTATTAGTGGGTCCCACTCCAACCACCATGCCTAGGTTATCATTACATAGAATAAAAATAAAATTGTAGCACAATATTTTATTTTTTATTCTTTAGTTAACCCAATTAATTAATAACCTCACCCGAGCAAACGCAACTCCGGAAAAGGTTTTCTTAAGAAATCTATGGCACTGCGGTTCCATCGGTGCCCTCGGATTTTGATTCCGAGCACCGGTTCAAAAGTTAGGAAAACCCGCTCATTCGTTCATTTAACGTACCCGAGCTAAACTTCAGAACATGATTCCGGGCACACCGGGCCTCGGAATCAGGTGCTCTCAGAAACTGTGTTCTTGTAAAATCCCAAAGAAAATTAAAAAAAAATTCATGTGAATTTTACGGGTCTTTACATTACTCCCACATCAAGTCTTTACGTCCCCGTAAAGATACATCATAAACTAGGGGAACAAATTTGGGTACTGAGCACGCATCTGAGTCTCCCGCTCCAAAGTGCTCTCCTAGAGGTTCTCATGCTGCCATCTGATGTGCACTAGAGGAATCGACCGCCCACGTAGGACCCACTCTTGTCGATCCTCGATCTCTACTGGGAACTCCACAAAGGTCTCCCCATCGTCAAGTTCCAGCTCCCCATGGTCGATGATATGCGTTGGGTCGTGCACGTATCTCCTCAGCTGAGATACGTGGAAGACGTCGTGCACCCGGTGCAACTAAGGTGGTAGAGCCAGGCGATAAGCTACCTTGCCTATCCTGCTGAGGACCTGGAATGGTCCGATGAAGTGTGGAGATAACTTGCTGCCCCAGCCAAATCTCCGTAATCCATGTCGAGGTGAGACCCACAAGAAGACGTGGTCTCTATCCTCAAACTCTAGTGGTCTCTGCCTCCTATCAGCATAAGACTTCTGCCGGCTCTGAGCTGTCCTCATCCGCTCCTGGATGACCTGGACCTTCTCTGTCATGGCCTGGACCATCTCTGGTCTCACAAGTGTTGACTCCCCAGGGTCTGTCCAGCACAGAGGTGATCTGCAAGGTCGGTCATACAATGCCTCGTATGGTGCCATCCCGATGGTGGAGTGGTAGCTGTTGTTGTACGCGGACTCCACCAAGGGTAGGTGGTCCTCCCAGCTATGACCAAAGTTGAGGACACATGCACGGAGCATGTCCTTGAGAGTCTGAATGGTCCTCTCCGTCTGACCATCCATCTGAGGGTGAAAGGTGGTGCTCAGACGTAGCTGCGTCCCGAATGCCTCCTGCAACCCCTTCCAAAGCCAGGAAGTAAAGCGAGCATCTCGATCGGAGACGATATATGATGGCACACCATGAAGTCGTACGATATCTTGAATTTAGAGGCGTCCCAAGATCTCCACTGAGCCCTGCTCTCTGATGGGTAAGAAGTGAGCCGACTTGGTGAGTCGGTCGACAATCACCCAAATGGAGTCGTGACCTCTGGAAGTACTTGGAAGTCCAGTCACGAAATCCATAGATATCCCGTCCCACTTACACTCCGGGACCTCCAAGGGCTGTACCAAGCCTGTTGGTACCTGGTGAACTACTTTCATCTGCTGACAGTTGAGGAATCGAGAAACGAACTCAGCTACAGCCTTATTCATACCCGGCCACCAGTGCTGTCGTCTGAGATCCTGGTACATCTTCACCATTCCTGGATGTACCGCTAAAGGGGAAGTGTGAAACTCCATCAGCACCTCCTCCTGTAAAGTAGCCGGTACCATGGTACGTCCTCCGAAAAGGACGACGTGCTCTCCCCCCACAGAGAATCCATCAAGTTCCTATCCTAAGGATATTTGTACACACCACGTCTCACAATCAACGTCCCCACGTTGTGCCTCTCTGACCCATTAAAGTGGTGTAGGAGTGACCGTGAGTGACTGAAGAAAGGTTTCTCCATCTCTATCCATGAAGGATATCTGCAAAGCGGCTAGCTGCTCTGTCACCTCCTCGAGTATCTGAATTCCCGTCCTCCTGCTGAGGGCATCGGCTACTACGTTCCCCTTTACAGGAGTATAGACTATCTCAAAGTCATAGTCCGGGAGGAACTCAAGCCATCGACGTTGTCTCAGATTCAGGTCCCTCTGCGAGAAGATGTACTTGAGACTCTGGTGGTCAGAGTAGACTGTAAAGCGCTCGCCCATCAGATAGTGTCGTCACATCTTCAGATCGAAGACCACTACTGCTAACTCCAGGTCATGGGTAGCATAGTTCTGCTCATGCTGCCTCAACTGACATGATCCATAGGCAATCACTTCTCGCTCCTGCATCAGGACACATCTGAGTCTGGTCCCTGATGCATCGCAGTAGACTACGTACCCTACTCCCTCCTCTGGTATCCTCAAGATAGGTGCGCTGGTCAATCTCTGTCTCAGCTCCTGGAAGCTCTACTGACATCTGTCTAACCACACAAAGGGTTTCCCCTTCTTCGTTAAAGATTAAAGTGGTTCCGAAACTCTAGATAAGCCTGGAACAAACATTCAGTAGTACCCAGCTATCCCCAAGAAAATCTGCACCTCCGTCACGCTCCTGGGTGGCTCCCAAGCTAGCACTGCCTCGATCTTCATAGGATCCACCGCAACTCCCGCCTCAGAAGTGATGTGTCCCAAGAAGTGGACCTCACATATCCAGAACTAACACTTTGAGAGATTTCCATAAAGCTAGTGCTCTTGGAGTGTGTCCAGTACAACCCGCAAGTGGTAGGCGTGCTCCTCCTCAGTGGTCGAGTATATCAAAATGTTGTCGATGAAGACCATGACAAATCGATCGAGGTATGGATGAAAGATCCTTTTCATGAGACCCATGAACACTGCTGGAGCATTGGTTATGCCGAAAGTCATAACCAAGAACTCATAGTGTCCATACCGACATCTGAAGGTCGTCTTCTGCACGTCCTCGTCCCGAACTCTGAGCTGATTATAGCTTTATCTAAGGTCTATCTTTGAGAACCACCGTGCTCCCTTGAGCTGATCGAAGAGGTCGTCAATCCTTGGTAGCAGATACTTTTTCCTCATGGTCACCTAGTTCAGGAGATGATAATCGACACACAGTCGCAAGCTCCCGTCCGCCTTCTTGGCGAACAATATCGGGGAAGCCCAGGGTGAAACACTAGGTCAAATGAATCCCTTGCCCTGCAAGTCCTCAAACTGTACCCATAGCTCTCGAAGCTTAGTGGGAGCCATCCGATATGCTGGAGTGGATATCAGGGCTGTCCCAGGGTACATGTCAATATAGAAGTCTACCTCTCTACGAGGAGGTAGTCCTGGGATTTCATCGGGGAAAACGTCCGCATAATGATCCACCACTACAGGAAAACTCGGACTTCACATGCCAACTGCTCCTAGGATGAGGCTAGCCAGCTGATGAGTGATTGGTTGTCCAATCCTTTACATGAGTCCATCCAGCGCTGCTAAGGCTCCCTTCTCACCGGTGAAGGTGAACCTGCTCCCATCGGTGCGAACACATCACACCTTGTGCCTAATACAGTCAATCTGATCATGGACTGTAGATAACCAATCCATGCCCAAGATGACGTCGTAAGGCCACGACGCCACTACAAGAAGATCCCAGCCGAATATCTCACATCCTAGAGTAATCTAACACTGCTGGAACTAGTGCGTAATCGTCGAGTATGCTCCCGTAGGAGTCTCTAGCCGCAAGGATCGAGCCAACGGCTCCGTCGGAATCTCCGAGCTCCGAACAAGGGGAGCGGTAATGAATGAATGACTCGCTCCTGTGTCTATAAGAACTGCAGAAAGGGTGGAGTAGACACAGATAGTACCTCGAATCATCTCTATCGCACCGTGTTCATAGGCCTCCACTGCCTGAAGTTGAGCCTGTCTCTGCCTGCCAGCTCCCTGTGGTCGGGGTGGACCTCCTCGTGGTGGTGGTGGTAAAGCCTCAAAGCGTCGCCCACCACCTGCTGCTCATCCAACTCCTCTACCTCATCCGCCTGCACCCTGCAGACCACCACGGTCAACCCTATGCCTCTTCCTGGGTGTCCCCTCAACCGTCTTCTACTCCTCCGCACGGCGGGTCGGGCAGTCACGAGCCATGTGACCCTGCCCGCCGCATGCGTAGCACTGTCTGCTCCTCGGAAGGCTGGCTCTGCGCCGTGTGCCCCGCACCTCTGAGCCAGTGTCCTGAGGTCGTCCTCCTGATGGTCTAGTCTGCCTGGACCCCTGTGATGTTCATCAACTACCAGCTGCAGACGACTCTGCTACATGCCGCCCTACGGTAGGTCTCGTTGCGGGTGTAGGCTCAGCAAGAAGGCTCTCTATGAGAAGGGATCACTCCAGTACTCCTGCCTATGTTGGAATGCTGAGGGAGATCATCGATGCCCTGATCTCATTCCTCGGTCCCTGCTCGAAGGTCTGGGCCTGGAAGAATGGGTCTTGTACCATGTCTGTCGAATAGCGCGAGAGATCAGTAAATCTCGCCGAGTACTGGGTGACCATCATGTTTCCCTGTCGCAGTTGTAGAAGCTCCTGAATGTGCACCACACTGAGGGTGGATGGGACGAACTCCGAGCGGAAGAGGCTCTCGAAGTCCGTCCAGAGGAGAGATGCCTCATCGTGCACATGGAGCATCAAGCTCTACCATCTGCCTGTTGCCGCGTGTAGGAGGCTCGCTGCGAGGATCACCATCAGGTCAGTTGGTGTCTGCACTAACCTGAAAACTCGCACAACCGCCTCCAGCCAATCCTCGGTTGCCTGAGGGTCCGTCTCCCCGTGGAACCTGGGCAGTCTCTGATGCTGAAACTTGTGCAGTTCACTAAGGCGACGTGTACTCTCAACAGCTGGGGCTGGTAGCATCGGTGGCTCGGTGGGTAGTGGTACCACCGGTGCCTCCGCTGAAAAAGGGCCCTACACCGAGGCCTTGTCGCTCGGTGGGCTGTCGTCTCGCACAAAGCTCGGAACCCTAGCTGGCTACCATCATGGGGCCATCCTGAAAGGAAACAGGTGTGCCACGGTCAAAACAATATACCTGGTGAGCTGACACAAAGTAATCACAAAGAAAACTTTTGAAACACACATGCAATCAATGTTTTTGTGCATTGAGTCGGAAATCAGAAGTCAGGATCCTAGTGTATGGATACGTAGGCCGCCGCAACAACACTGGACTCCCTGGACTGATAATCACACTCAATACCCTTAACACTACTGCTTCACGCAGAAGAAATATCAGAGTCCTACGTTCTGCGGTAGAATCGAACTCCTTTGATACCAATTTGTCATGACCCATCCTCGGGACTCGTGACGTGACTACCCCAAGTCTGCCTCCCATAGGCCAGGGGCTGGCGACTAGCACCAAGGCGTAAATCCTGACAAAAAGGGGAAGGCGTTGCCTTTATAAAGTAAAAAAACACCACAGAGTAAGCCAGCAGAAGTAAACACTAAGTAAAACTGGGTACAAAAGTATGTGCGGAAAGTAAATGGGCCAGAATACAAACCCAAACTGAAAGTAAAGTAAAAATGGAAAGAAAGTATAGCAACTTAAAGTAGAGCAGCAATGTCGAGTCATCCACTGTAAATCCCACCTGAAGGGTGGGTACAGATAGCCACATCAGCTCCACGGTTCCAGTCGTCTGCTCCGTGTACATCCCGCCCAGTGGTCCACCTCCAGGTACCGACTGCTCCACAAGCCTCAACCACGATCAGTGATGTCCGTCGTCTGCACCCAACACAACGTAGTGCGGGCATAGCCCGTGTAGGGGTGAGTATACGCTACTCAGTAGGGACCCCGAGACCCCTGAAGGTCTCCCAGAATCCACAAAGGAAAGATACAATCACGAAGTAACATCCACCACTACTTAGGTATATTACCATACATATACCTAAGTCATCAATTCCAGTTCGGCTCCAACATCCGAGCCCAAGTTCGATCACGTCTACACAGGATAGTACAACCCAATCCATACAGGAAAGCACAACACAATTCACATAGGAAATCAAGTCAATCATATCGAAGATAATGATTGAAAGTCAAGACTCAGCTCACACAGGTATACTTCTTCGTAAGGTGATAAAGATGATCAGATGTAGCCACTGATTCATCTAAGATGGGACCCACATAGGATACTAAATGAGCTAAGCTGTCAGACCCACATAGGATACATACTAGCTACTCTGCCAGACCCACGTAGGATAGCAATAATAGAGTCATCGCCATCGAACCCACGAAGGATTTCAGTACGGTCTTCATTGCTACTGAACCCACAGAGGATTTCAGTGCAGTCTTCATCGCCGTCGAACCCACAGAGGATTTCAGTACGGTGTTCATCGCTGCCGAACCCACATAGGATTTCAGTGCCGTCTTCATTTCCGTCGAACCCACGGAGGATTTCAGTACGGTCTTCATCACTGCCGAACCCACATAGGATTTCAGTGCAGTATTCATTGCCGTCGAACCCACGGATGATTTCAGTACGGTCTTCATCACTGTTGAACCCACATAGGATTTTAGTGCAGTCTTCATTGTCGTCGAACCCACGAAAGATTTCAGTACGGTCTTCATCGCTGCCAAACCCACATAGGATTTCAGTGTAGTCGTCACAGTCGCAGCCGCAACCAGCTCTAGGGTTCCCGCACACAGCATGCTCTTTTCCGGGAGGGTCCGCTCCACGAGCCAAAGGGGGTCGATACATCAACTGACACGTAGTCCGGAGTTTATGTATCCCAAGGTTCCATCTTGACAAGAGGAACTCAACGTGACAGACGGCACGTCAATCGGACGCCCGGTCTGAGAGTTATTGGCTTTTTTGTTACAGGGGCCTGGTTGGTTTTTAAGTCAAAACCAACCCGACCACACTCCAACTGCATCCAAACCTCAAGCATAGTAATCCAAAAGTTCCGTCTCACTAAGAGGAATCCAAAAAAGTTGACGGCACATCAATCGGACGTCCGGAGCTCAAGTTATAAGTGTTTCTGTTCCGAGGGCCCAGTTGGTTTCGTGTTCGAACCAACCCGGTTGTACCCGACGTTCTTTTAAACCTTGAGTGTAATATACTGAAACGACCGTCTCGTTCCAAGGATTTCCACGCAACTGACGGTGCGTCGATCGGAGGTCCGTATCCCAAGATATGGGAAAAAGAACGAATCTGTCCGGTTTAGGGGGTTTGGGGCCCGGACCGACCCGGCCCGAGACCCCCTGGGTCAGCCCGAACCGGGTCGACCCACCCCGGGTCCGGTTCTGGCCCCTTAGGGCGCGGCCCGGCCCCACCGGTGTGGGCGCGCCCCGCACGGCCAGCTCGGTGTTGGCCGTGCTGTTGCAGAAAGGGGGGGCGGCTGCCCCCCTTGATTGAAGCCATGGCCCCACGTGGGGTGTTGCTCCCTTCTGCCAGCGGACGCGGCGTTGGGAACCACGTCTCCCCCAGGTCCGGCGCGGCCGCGGGACCGGTCGCCTGCCACCATGGCGGTCCATTCTGGCGGCGCGCCAGGACGCCGCCGCCTCCGAGCGGCCAGCCGGTGCGGGTCGCCGCCTCCGGCCGCCGCGTCAGTGACCCGCACCGCCGGTGAAGTCCGCGGGCCACCGGAGCCGCTCCGGTGGTCCATTCGTGCTCCTGTCTACGCCTGAGGTCGTCTTGGGACCCGTAGATTACTGCGACGGCCTCCAATCACTCAACGGTCCCGTTTCATCATCGCCCAACATTCCACGCATCAAGAACAGAGATTCGGTGGGTTCGGACTTGTTCGTTGGTCCACACCCACCACATTAGTGGTTCAGACGACTTTCAACAATTTAATCATATGCCGAGGATATAATCCAAATAAATTAAATTAATCCAAACCCCCTACCTCGATGAAGTCATTGAACAAGGTTTTTCGCGGGAAAGGGAAGTCGTGGAAAACGGCGTCGCGGAAGAAGGATCGTCGGCTTCGTGGTACACGGCGTCGTGGAGAAGAGGACCGTCGGCGTCGTGGTACACGGCGTCGCATCGTCGATCTCCAAGGAATTAGCGTTAATCGTCGTCCTTCGTCGGAGGTCGGCTTTCTTCATCGGTGACGGTGTGTTCTTCGTGTTCTTCACGGAGGAAGATGAGGATTCCAAGGCTTGAGCAATTCCTCTCCAATCCTTCTTGCACAATGAAACAATAATAATAAAATAAGTCGTTGCCTTATTTTATTACTCATACCATCCCTTATTTGAAATTCAAAAATAAAACATGATTTAATTAACGTGCGTTGACCAATTAATGAGGCGTTTAATAATCCAATTAAACGTGAGAGTTGACTTGGCATTTAAAAATGGTGTGCGGGTGAGTTACCAAAATAAATGCTCGTGGGAGGTGAAAAGGAAATAAAGGGGGTGGGGCTCGTGTGGGGCCCACCTCACTAATATCCTACCTAGGAGTTAGGGTATTAGTCGGTCTCACTCCAACCACCATGCCTAGGTTATCATTACTTAGAATAAAAATAAAATTGTAGCACAATATTTTATTTTTTATTCTTTAGTTAACCCAATTAATTAATAACCTCACCCGAGAAAACGCAACTCCGGAAAAGGTGTTCTGAAGCAATTACCGGCGTTGCGGTTCTATCGGTGCCCTCGGATTTCAATTCCGAGCGCCGGTTCAAAAGTTAGGAAAACCCGCTCATTCGTTCACTGAACGTACCCAAGCTAAACTTCGGAACATGATTCCGGGCACACTGCGCCTCAGAATCAGGTGCCGTCAGAAACTGCATTCTTCTAAAATCCCAAAGAAAATTTAAAAAAAATTCCCTTGAATTTTATGGGTCTTTACAATTAATGTTTAGTTTATAAAAACTATTTCTAAATCTAAGATTTTATTTTTATTTTTATTTTCCTTATTTTTAGTAGTGGTTTTTAAAAAATCAACTTAAAATTAATAATAGTTAATTTTTATTATTATTATTAAGTATAATTTTAATTACTTGTTAATGATTAATAATTGTAAACTATTATTATTTTATTATTATTTAATAATTAATAATTCTTGTTTATAATTATGTATTATTTATTATTTAAAATTTAAAAAAAATATGAATTCTTACTTTTTAATTATTAATTATTAATTATTAATTATTTTTATATGTATATATTTACATATAAATGCACAGATATATACCTATATATATTTTTTTTATATAATTCTATTTAATTATATATGTGAGGGTGTGTGTGTGTGTTTATATATTTATGTAAATGTATATGTGTGTGTTGTTTGGTTTCTTGTAATCCCCTCTAATTATAATAAAAAAATAAATAAACATTTATATTTATATATATTTGGAGATATTTATATTTATGTATATATATTTATGTATATTTATATATATTTATCTATATTTATATATATTATGTAGGTATATAGATATAGATATAGATAATTATATGCATATATATATATTTATCTATATTTATATGTATTTATAAATTTATTTACTTACTTATTTTATTTATGTATGTATTTATATATAATTATATTTAATTGTATGTGTGTGTCTTTATTTTTATATATTTATGTAAATTTATTTATGATTATATATATTTATAGATATTTATATATATTTGTGTTTATTTATATATATTAGGTGGGAATATGTGTATGTGTGTGTTTATGTATCTTTATATGTGTTTATATATATTTATATGTATTTATGTATATTTTTATATATATATATATTTATATCTAAATTTATATTTATATTTATATTTATATTTATATTTATATTTATATTTATATTTATATTTATATTTATATTTATATTTATATTTATATTTATATTTATATTTATATTTATATTTATATTTATATTTATATTTATATTTATATTTATATTTATATTTATATTTATATTTATATTTATATTTATTATTTATATTTATATTTATATTTATATTTATATTTATATTTATATTTATTTTATATTTATATTTATATTTATATTTATATCTATATTTATATTTATATTTATATTTATATTTATTTTATATTTATATTTATATTTATATTTATATTTATTTATAGATTTTTATAAATTATTTATCATAAAGGTTGAACATGAAGCTAAGAAGTCTTGTATTTTTTCCCTTTTATTAAAGAAAAAGAAAATAGGTACAAAATAGGGTGGAGACTTACAAGGTAGGATCATCCACCCAAAAGATTTCAGAAATAATATAGAATCCATCACAATATTACTCGGAACATGAACAAAACAACCATCCCTGTAAAAGAACATAGACTAACATGAAGACTCAACAACATGTTATTGCATGCCAATATTCTAGAGAGCACCTATTCCATGCCGCCTTCTTCCTCTTCAATATTGTTAAACTTGTTTCCATTGATTTCCATTATCATCATAATATGACTCCATACTAGGAACTTCTATTTTTTCCAATGATTCTTTTTTTTTCAAGATGAACCTTATCTTGTTGATCCTAACTTAAAGAATCTTCATAATATTCAATCAAAGAAAAAGACTTAGATGTTTCGAACTAACTTTTTACCATGTCAGTTGCAAACATTCTAAATATAGTAGATTCCATAGTGTTAGGTGAAACATTGTTTCTAATGGGTGGTTGCATAATTTTTTAAGCTATTTGACACTAAGAAAAACATGTTGTTATTTATGGTGTTCCCAATACATTAACTTTCAGCGCTTTCAGATAATTAGATCTAGAATCAAAAGAAATTGAATAACCTATGTCATGCTTCTTGGATCTTTTAGAATTTGTTCCCTTGACCAAAGCCCCTTTTCTATCATCATAACTAGATACCGCTTCCAATTATTGGGTTCTAGTCATTTCCCATTTAACCAGGACATGTTGGCCTATAACATCTGAAACATTCCCCTAAAAATCATTATGATTAACTTCAATGGACTTGAATTGATCCTCCTTAGGAGTAGGAATTGAGATTTTCTTGGTAAGGGCTTCATCTTGAACTATATCCCTCCTATTCTGATCTAAAACTTTAGTTAATCGAACCTATGAAGGTCTAGAGGAAGTTAATCCATTCACTAGAAAAAAAAATCTAATTGGCAATGTTTTTTTGTGTTAGCGATATTTTAAAATGTTGATAATTCATTTATCGATGTTTCTCCAAAACGTCTCTAAATGAGGTGTCACTAAATTAGATACATTTTAAAGCATAACTAATTTAGAAATATTTTAAAGTGTCATTAATTTAGTGACCTTTTAAAACATCACCAATTAGTGACACTTATAAATTTCACTAAATTCATGATGTTTTATAGTGATGCCTCGTTTGTTAATGTTTTCTAGAAACGTCAGTAAATAAACATCGCTAAATTGGAAACATTTTAAGGTCTCTCTATTTAGTGCACCGTATTTGATGATGTTTTCTTGAAATGTTGGTAAATAAATGTTTCTAAATGAGCAATGTTTACTGAAATTTCCAAACATCAGTAATTTTTTTTATTTTGTTTTTGAAATGTATAAATAGGTGTGTGTGTGTGTGTGTGTGTGTGTGTGTGTGTGTTTGAAGTGGGTGTTTTTACCCTCCTGTGCTCCCTCTCCACTTCACCCACATCCCCCACCCTACCCTCTCCCCCTCCAGTACCTGCCATCTCGCCCTTACCCAACAGCCTCACCTCACCCCTCCCGTGCCCCTACCTCATTTGTCTCATCCTACGCTACATACCTCACCCTATGTCCAGTACTATCCCATCCTACCTTACATCCATTTCCCCCATATCCCTCATGTCTAGTATTGGGCCTCACCCCTCTTGCGTCTAATTACCTACTTTGTCACCCGTCCCATACTGTCCTTCTCCCAACATGGAAAAAACGAACCCCCTAGGAGTCAAACATGTGACATGTTGGCTATCAGGTAATGACTCTGCCAACTCACCCATTTGAGTTATTATTAGATAACTATATTTTATTATATATATATATATAATTATTTATATTAATATATGTGTGTGTGTGTGTTTATTATGTGTGTGTGTGTGTGTGTTTATATATATATATTATGTTTATATTAATATATATATGTTTATATGTTTGTGTGTGTGTGTGTGTAATTAGCCACTTTTTAAAACGCTGGTAAAAATATCACTAAAATAATCATGTTTTCTTAAAAATGACTAAATTTAAAATATTTAATTGTATTATGTTATATTTATATATTTATATATATAAATACATTTCAATATTTAAAATCTAATATTATATATATAAAATATGATATATATATGTTTATATTTTATATTTTATGTCTATATATATATATATGTTTATATTATATTATATTTATATTTATATTTATATTTTATATTATATATGTGTGTGTTTTTATTTTATGTATGTGTGTGTGTGTGTTTATATTATATTATGTATATATATATATATATGTTTGTGTTTTATATGATAAAATGTTTATATTTTATGTTTATATTATATATATGTGTGCGTGTGTGTGTGTTTATGTTTTATGTTTATTTAAATATTTATATTATATATATTTGTGTGTGTGTGTTTATATTATATGTGTGTGTGTGTTTATATTATATATATGTGTTTTCATATATATATATATATATATATTTATGTGTCCATGTGTGTGTGAATATATATGTGCATGATTACATATATATAATTATCCATGTTTTAAAACACTGGTAAAAATGTCACTAAAATATCCACATTTTCTTAAAAATATGACTAAATTTAAAATATATATGTTTTTTATATATAAATATATGTATGTGTGTGTGTGTGCATATATATATATATTTATATATATTTATTTATTTATTTATTTATTTATATATATATATATGTTTATATACATGTTTCAGTGTTTATATATATATATATATATATGATGTTGCTAAATTTAATAATTAGCAACATTTTTTTAAAAAAATTGCTAAATTACAGTTTTTTATAGTGATTATTGGACTACTTTATATTTAAAGAAGAAATAACTAGCTTAATTGTCCCTTTACTTCCTTTAGAATCTATCATTTTATGCTCCTATCATAAGTCCTAATCCACTTCTATTTATACAGCTAACTCACTATCAGTTTGGTTATCTTCATATTCACCATTAATTTGATTCACTATTGTACCTTTATATAAGGAATATTTAAATGTAACTCCCTCATGTAACAATAATCTATCATTCTCAACATCATCCCACGTACAGGCTTATTCATATTAAGATGGTAACTAGAAGGGTCCTTCCCCTTTTTATCTATGTCTAGGGAGGAAGGACTCTCATTCCACATAGAACCTAATGTGGGTATATATATATGTGTGTGTGTGTGTATGTATATATATACATATAAATATAAATTTTCGTATGTGTGTATGTATATATACTTACATGTATATTTATATGTATATTTATATGTCTTTATATATTTATATGTATATTTGTATGTGTGTATGTATATATACTTATGTGGGTATATATATATATGTGTGTGTGTGTGTGTGTGTATACATATAAATATAAATTTGTGTATGTGTGTATGTATATATACTTACATGTATATTTCTATGTATATTTCTATGTATATTTATATGTCTTTATATACAAAATTTTATTTAATTTTATATATATGTCTATATATATTTATATAAATTTATTTATATTTATAGATATTTATATATATTTATTTATATTTAAAAATATTAATATAAATTTATGTGTATCTATATTTATTTATATTTATTTATATTTATTTATATTTATTTATATTTATTTATATTTGTTTTCATTTATAAGTTTATATATTTATATATATTATGTGGGTATATATATATACAATTATATTTAATTATATATATGTGTATTTATATATAATTATATATATTTATGTAAATTTTTTACATTTATATTTATTTATAGATATTTATATCTATTTATTTGTATTTATATAAATTTATATATACTATGTTGGTGTGTGTGTGTGTGTATTTATATGTAATTACATTTTTATGTATATATTTATAAATTATGAATAATTGTGCGTACACATATATATGTATTATATAAATTTATCTATATATGTAAGTATATTAAAGTTTTTTTAGTCACCACATAAAGGGTTTGGTGAAGTGATAAAGGTTATGTAGATTAACCGAGAGGTAAAATGTTCAAATTTGACCCTACACATATATATGCTTGATTTTACTGGGCAGATCAGGTTGGTCCAAGGTGTGGTGGGCCTAGGCATGGTGGGCCTGGGTTAGGGTGGGTTCGGGATAGTAAAAAATAAATAATGAATAATGAATGGATGAAAAAAAATAAACATCACCATGAAAAAATCCCCTACCCATGAATTCGTGGTGGTTTACAGAAAGCATTGTGAACCATTTAGCAATAATTTAAACCACCATTAAATATCATTTTTATTATAGTGTATGATAGTGGAGACATTAGCTTCAAAAATGATGGATCACTAAATTTTAATGTTTTTAAAAGTGCTAAAATCGGTGGAAATGAGGTTGAATCTAGCGATGCTCTCTTAGTCAATGGGTTGAGACTCAATCTCTTTAGTGTATCCCAAATTTTCAATTATTTTAATGTGGTGATATTTCAAAATAATGGATATGTTATCAAAATATTAAAATATGGCACTATTTTCATGGAAGTATAACAGAACAATGGTAACCTTTTCCAGTTTTCAAAATCAACCTAATACTTGGTGTCTAACCGTGAAGGTGAATTGTAAAACTGGTGAGTTGGTCATTAGGGACAAAAGAATATGGAAAATTTTATCAAATATCAATTAATTAAGAATATTCCAAATCTTCTGCATAAAATAAACATCACCGATGAATTTTTACATAAAGGTAAGATGGTGAATAAATCCCAAAAAAGAGTGGAGATCAGTGCAAAGAAACCTTTGGAGCATGTGAATTTAGATGTCTTTGGTCTTATGAATTTGAAATCAAAAAATGGTGACAAGTACTTCATTACCTTTTTTGATTATTTTAATAATTTTAAATGTGTTTACTATATAATGAGAAAATAAAAATCACTCTATATGTTAAATAATTTTAGAAAGTATGCAGAAAAGAATATTAGATGTTCCCTTAACATATTTTATTCAAATAATGGATATGAATATTAAAATAAATATTTTGAAGAAAAAAAACTTGGCGTTGTACATGAATATTGTACTCCTTACACTCCTTGATAAAATGGAGAGTCAAAAATAAAAAATATTTGATCTTGGTGGATGTGGGAAGAATGATGCCCGTAGAGAATGGCATGTCTAACCATTTTTGAAGACACGTTGTTTCAACCAATTTACATCAATAATTTTTTCTTACTTCATCCAAAATATATAGATGCAACATATAAGATGTGGTTTATAAATATGGCTAACTTAAAGGTCCTAAAGGGTTTTATAAATCCAAGTTACATCAAGGTCAAAGAAAGATATTTGGGAAGATTTGATGAACCTATCGAGGAAGGTATCTTTCTTAGATACACTCCTGGTAGTAAATGATATCACTAATTCAATGAAAATTTGAAAAATATTGTGGATATATTTAATGTGATCATTTTTTAGGATCGTTATGGATCAAAATTATCACTTCATATTGATAGAGAGTTTGGAGAAGTGAAGAAAGAACAAGGAAAGTAACACGAGGAATTCATAAATCCACAAATAGGTTATCATAATTCTCAAATAGATTCTGGAATTTCTAGTTATAATAAATTTATTAATCTATGTAGAGGAAAATTATTAAGACTCAAAAGTCATATGGAAACTGAGAATATTATTGGTGATGTCAGCAAGTAATAATTGTAATTTGTGCATGTTTTTTAGTGTGTTTATTAGTGATTCTTGACACTAATTGTGTGTAATTTGGTAATGTTTGGATGAGTTTGTGAAATTTTTGAGGTTCTATAGATCTAATGAGTCCTTAGAAGAGAATTGAAGAAACTTCAGGCAATTCACACCACAGTGGGAATGGTCACGGTGAAAGTTAATTTAGACTAATTGAAGACCGAGGACAATAGGGAGTTATGGTAGCAATATATGGCTTCACACCATGAAGACATTGAAGTAGAGATAAATATGTAAAGTAATGTGATATTTTCACCATGAAATTTCCTTCACATTATGACCTAATAAATTAGAATACAAAAATGAATCCAATCCTTAATCCACCACCTAGAGGAGATTTTTCCAACATGAGGTAGTTTTCCACTCAACCATAAGCACCAATGAGGGTTACATTAATTAAAGAGGAGCAGTTTTTAAGGCCATTGTGGGTTGAAGTTAGTTAGTAAGAAGCTAAGAACTGATGTAGAGCAGTACATTGACCCTCCAATAAGGGAGGCCCTAAGGGATTTGTTAGAAATATGGATGTTTTATTACAATTAATAAGGAAGATACCTATTGATCATATTTTTGATGCGGGATACATGAAATTATGGAACTATTAAATTATTGATATCTCTTCTATGACACATAAGTTCATTCTACTACATCATATTTGTAAGGTTTATTTTAGTATTTCTTTTTGAATTCATCTTTACAAAGTTTTTTTTTCAAGTTCTCATAAAGTTTGGATTGCATTGTAACCAATACCTTTACATCATGATGTGTTTATTCAAGATTAAAAGGAGGAAACCCCACTGATTTCACATAGATCTCATGCTTTAATATATGGGGAAAATTTTGAATAGAGGAAAATATTTTCCATTCCATGAAGCCCTTAGTAACACCATGATATATTCTAGGGAATATTTAAAGATGAAATACCATGTTTATTCATGTCATGATAACTCTATCTACATTTTGATGGATGCTTATTGTATATAGAAAAATATATCAAGGGAGAGGTGATTTAAGTTTTTTTAGTCATTTTTTTCATTTTTTTTCTTTTATAAATAATTTTTTGTTTTCTTCTAATCATATACTTCATTTTTTTATTTTAATTATTAATTAAAGTAAGTAATTTTTAGTATTCATTGTTTTTCTTATTGATTTCAATTATTCTTTTCTAAAACTCATTCTTTAAGATTATTTCTTCTCATTCAATGGAGATAACATATTTCATTCATGGAAATATTTATTAAGGGATAAGGGACCAATAGTATATTGATGAGTGCATCAATGAATTAACCAATCTAAGTCAGGGAATTCATTTTGGTTGGTAATTATTTTTTGTACTTATTTTGATCATATTACTCTAGATGAATCTGACCAAGAGGGGTGTAAAAGTATTAAACCAAAACTAATTTAGAAAATAAATTTAGGATGAATGGATCATATTTTTATTCCAGTTTAAGAGAAGGGTATAATGAATTTAATTTAGTAAATTTCTCAAGACTAATAGATTTTCATTATCTTAGGTGGAATGAGATAATTTTACCATAAGAGGTTGGTAAATTTAGGATTATTTGTGGATAAATTAATTTAAAAAATCCATGAATGAGAGATGTGATATTTTTTTAAAAATACTTTCAAATTGATCCCCAACACCTGTTTTCATAATTTTTTTCTTTTTCATTAATCAAAACATAACTATTAGTTTTAGAAATTTAATCCCATAATATTTGAGTCAACAATTAGGTAAAACAAAATTTATAGTTCACAAATCCTCTTTATCATGGGTTCAACCTTGGGACTTATAGATCCTATACTACTTGGTCATAGTATTAATGATTTAATATCTCATGTTATAAATTTTGAAATCAGTCTAACCCATGGGAAACTAATGATGATCCATGGTTAACTAATTTTTTTGCTCCATTTCTAGGGAGGAATAGTGATCTTTAATATTTGTTCAGACTTGTTGATTGATTCACCAACTTTCTTTTTCATTTCTATTTTTCTCTTTTATTCTTGGTATATGCATGATTGAGTTGTATTTATTTTATAGGAAATCTGAGGCATGCAGAGGACTCCCAACACTCATTCAAGGATCTTGGATTCTTAAGATCCACTCAAGTATAATCCTGATATTGAGCTATCTAGGTTCACATGATGTAAAATATCCATGGAATAGAGGCACAATATTATTTACTGGGAAGTTTTCAATGCTCATTTTATAAATCATGAATAGTAGTCGGGGGTACAATTGATTCCTCGTAAGGATACCCTATTTGATTATAGATTACCCTCAATCGATGGTTCTTCAATGAGAATTGTTTTCACTTTGATCTAGCTGAAAACTTTTTAGATTAATCCCAACCTTATTTAGATGATGAAGAATATGAATCAGTTTAGTATACTTTAGAGGGAAGACCCACACGGACATCACTCAAACTTATTATAGATTTGTGACACCTTCTTAAACAATGGGGTGTCATAAAACATTATTTTTTTGAAAATTTTCCCTTTTTCTTTGTGGGTTTAGGAAAAATATTGGTTAAAAATCCATCTATAGGGATCTATTACTATATTCAATGAGTTAACTATAATGTTTTTAGAAAAGTATTTTCCACCCACATGGACATGGAAGGTGATAAGATATATATAAAGTTTCAATCATATTGATAATGAATCTAATTGGGAGGCTTATTAAAGATTCAATAAGTTCTTAAGGAAGTGAATACACCATAGGCTCGATATTTGGATTCAAATCCAGAATTCTTATGATGGTTTGAAACTCATGGATTGATCAGTGGTTGATGCCTCAGTAGATGTAGGCCTTAGGATGAACAAACCAGAGGTTGGACTATATATTCTTAATGAGATAACCCGAAATACTAGCCTTTGGTGGAGTGATATTGGTACCCTAAAAATATTAATGAAAAAATTGGAAAAAAATAATCATTTAGAAACCCAATTAGAGTCTCTCACAGAGAATATAGTTACATTCCAGTTTTTAGGCTAGAGGTTACCACCATCGGCACTAATTGTGGAGAAATAGTATTATGAGATGTGTGGTGGTCCACACATGTATCAAGAGTATCAAGATGGAGCAAAGGATATCCATACCCTTTAATATAAATATCAAGACCATTAATATAATCAAAACCCATATACACAATCTAGACTGTTCCAACCCTAATAATTGTAAAATTATAGGAGGAATGAAGCATTAGAAGGCTAGAACTAATCTAGATATAAATTAACTCTAGGGATTCCACTCCCATCCATAGGATAAAACGTCATTTCAATCATTTACACTTCTTAGATCTCAAGAAAATATATTAAAAATAATTAAAATATAAAAATAATACAATAAGATATAAAACCAAGTATCTTCCTTCCCTTACCTTGAGAACTAGGTGGGTTAGATTTCCCAAACATTATCGAACCAATTATCGGGAATAATGCCGGATAACATGAAAACACACACTCGATGGGAGGATAAAGTTATCATTTTGAGAAGAGGGTAAGAGTTGTAAGAATGATATTTATTTGATGATGAGAAGAAGGTGAAGGAGAAACCACAAAAAAAGGTATTATTGAGTAAAGGGAGAAGTAGTAAAAAGATAATAAAGTGGAAGAAAGGATGGAAAAGAAGAAAGACAGATTCAGGAGAAGGAATCTTATGAGAAACAAGGAGTAAAAGATACACCTTAGGTTGAAGAAACAAAGGAGTAATAATTATACATAGCACTATTACCATATTAACCCCCTTTCCCATTCCCAAAGAGGATAAGATAAGGGAAGGTGGAATCTCAATACAATAAGTTTTCAGATATTTTAAAATAGATTCATATTAACATCCCTTTCACGGAAGCTATTTCTAAAATGTTATCCTATACTAAGTTATTAAATGAGTTGTTATATAACAAAAGGAATCTAGAATATTTGGGATTAATCTCCATTAGATAATAGTGTTAGGTGAAAATTCAATGGAAGATCCCATTGAAGATGAGAGACCCTGATGGTTTCTCTATTTCATGTTGCATCTGATCATGTAATTTTGGGAAAGAACTATATGATTTGGGAGAAATCATAAATTTAATACCTATTAATTCATTTTATAAGATAGTATTGGATGAAAAAATACAATAATATAATCTTTGTAACTTTATAATAGATCAGTGAAGTACACCCATGGTATCTTGAAAGATGTTCTTATAAAGGTTGGGAAATTCATTTTGCCAGGAGATTTTCTAATTCTTGATATAAAAGAAAAAATAAACATGCCTATCATATGAGTAATACTCATTCCCAAAACTATGATTTTTTTTATTTATGTGGACCAAGAATGAATCATTTTTATACTCAATGAATAACAAGTTTTTTTTATTTGGAGAAGGCAGTGAAACAATGGACAAATTATGTCAATTTAAAATCCATCTTCATTACTGAAAAATAATATATACTAAAAGATTTATCACTATAAATATTCTAGAAATTAGAGTAGTAAAATATGAATAGTTTATAGTTGATATGGTGGTTGAGAAATAAGTGAAATTAGAAGTATAAGACAACAATATATTTGAAGTTTTCTCGTAGACAGGACCACTAAAAAGGTACTCCTACTTAGAGTTCATTCCCTTAATCATCAAGACGCTAACACTATATTTAAATAAAACACCAAGTAAACTTAGGTGTTTATTTTTTTAACTAAACATACACTCCTAGTGATCATAAAATTTGATTTGTCCATAAATAAAGAGGAAAATTTTATTTTTTTGAGGATGAAAAAACACTCCACTTCTAGGAGAATTTTTAATATCAAAGGCATCAGTCCCATGGTGTGTACCCACAGGTTTTACTTTAAGATGAAATAAATAAAAGATACCAAACAAAAATGAGACTCACTCCACAAATGAATGAAGTTTTCAAAAATAGGTATTTAAATTATTAAAGTATATCTATTTCAGATAGATATTCAGTGAGTCCTCTTCAAGTGATGCCAAATAATAAAGATACAACAGTGATGAAGAATTAAGATAATGATTTGGTCCCTAAAATAATTATTGTAAATTAGTTATTATGTGTTAATTACAGAAAAATAATTGTATCTGCCTTAAAATATCACTACCCGTTACTGTTCTTGGATCAAATTTTTGAAAGTTATTCGTACATTAGTTTTATTATTTTCTTGATAGATACTCTGGATATAACTATATCTTAGTGGAATTTTATGACCAATATAAGATGACACTCATTTATTGTTATGGTGTATTTTACTACCACAAAATTTCCTTTGGCACAAGTAATACACTAACCATTTTTCAATGGTACATTACACACATATTTCATGTAAGGAAGAGGAATTATTAGATATTTTCATGGATAAGATTTTAGTGAATGGAAGATATTTTGATGTCTTCTTAATAAATATTAACATAGTGTTGAAGTGATGTGAATTAAAATGGTTGGTTTTAAATTTGGAAAAATTTCAATTTCGGGTACAAGGTGGAATTGTTCTAAGACATAAAATTTTGAATCAAGGAATTTAAGTATATCCAGTGAAGATAAAGGTGATTAAGGAGATTCTAGAACAAAATAAATTTAAGGGGATTCAAAGATTTCTTGGGCTTGTAGGATTTTACTTTCATTTCTTCAAAGACTTTTCAAATATTATTTGGCCACTTAAACTTTTTTTTGAATTAGAAACATTATGAATTTGATTAATCTTTTTGATATGTCTTTTTTATTTGAATAGTAATCTAGTGGATTCGTTGAAAATTATGGATCTAGATTAGTAAAAAAATAGAAATTTTGTGCAATGTAAGAAACTTTATTTTTGGAGATATTTTAGGACAGCGGGTCAATCATATTTTCAAAACCATATATTATTCAAGCTTCACTCTCAGTGTTAATAAATTTAATTACACAAACATAGATAAAAATATTCTCATTGTTATTTTTTCTTTTGAAAAATTCAATTCCAATCTTATGTTGTTTGTGGTTATCATTTATACTGACCATGAAACTTTGTACCATCTGTTAAACAACAAGGATTCAAATACTAGTATTATTTGGTGGATCTTCCTACTTCAAGAGTTTCACATCATCATCAATGATAATAAAGGATCAGATAATATAGTATTTTATCACCTATCATGATTAAAACTACCACATGTTGAACAAAAATATGTGCTCAACATTCTGGATGAGTTTCCATGAAACAATATTTGATGTTGATTTAAAAAAAGTTCATGGTTAGATGATATAGTGAATTATTTATCAACTAGGAATTTATAACTTAAATTCTATTTCTAAAAAAATAATAAGTTTTTTTCTAAATGAGCATAATAATTTTGAGATGATCCACTTCTTTTTAGATAGGGAGGAAATAGCCTAATATAATGATGTGTAACTGAAGAATAAGTGCCAATTGTGCTTGAGTGTTTTCATTCATCCCCTATGTAAGGATGTCATATAAATTTCTACACATTGAACAATATTATTAATAGAAGTTTCTTTTGTCCTAAACATCACCAGGATTATAGAGAGTTTATGTAAAGATGTGATGGATTTCATAGGATTGGTAATATTGGAAATATAAATGAGATGTCACAGTACCCAATTCTTGAGATCGATATGTTCTAAATACGGGGAATATACTTATTAGGTACCTTTCCAAACCCCTTCAGCAACATATACGTCCAGGTATATATAGATTACATGTCAAAATGGGTGGAGGTGGAAGCAACATCTCTCAATACTTCCAAGGTGGTGATGTAATTCCTAAAGAAGAAAAAATCTTGGTTCAAAATTCCTTAATTACTCATCACTGATCAGGGTACCCACTTCATCTAACACTAGATTAGGGGAATAATAAAGAATTATGGGGTATAATAAAATACCATCAGCCCATATCACCCCCAAAATAGTGGTATAGTGGAATTATCCACCTAATATATAAAGTAAATTTTTAAAGAGAAGGTAAACTATAGTAGAAAATATTAGAGAAAGAAGATTGATGATGAACTATAGGAATAAAGGATATCTTGTAAAATAATAATTGGTATAAAACTACTAATAATTTTGTAAGGAAAGACTTATTATATACTTATAGATATCAAACACCACTCTTATTGGATTTTAAAGAAGTTGAATATTGATGTGCACCAAGAAAGAGCAAGGAGATTGATACAAATTGATGATTTAGAATAGATGAGACTGGATGATTATTAGAATGTTGGTATCTATAAGTAAAGAACTAAATAATGAAATTACTGATGTATCACTCAGAAAACATTTTAACCCGTTATAAGGTACTTTTATTTAACTAGAATTTTGAGTTTTTTCTAGGTAAACTAAAGTTGTTATGGTCAAGACCATGTGTGGTGATTAAATTATTTCTACATGAAGCAGTTGAAATCCAAAACTAGAATAAAGATACCTTCAAGATTAATTTTAAAAGGATAAAGTTATATATGGAACCCTTCCAGGAATTATGTGTGCTGAAACAATATTTTTAGTAAATAAGTTGAAGGTATGTCTAGCTCTCAACGTTAAATGAAGCACTGATTAGGTGGTAACCCAAGTATGCATTATCATATTTTTATGAAATATTATAGTTTATGATTGGAATTTTCAAGGATTAGAGACTTTATGATACCTCCCCATACTCCCTTTTTGGATCCTCAAAGGTAGAATATTCAAAGAGAACAAACATTTAAAATGACCATGCCAAGTCTTGAGGTAATTAAGATATAAAAATCTTGATATATTTCAAGAAAATTAAGTTATTGGTGTGAATAATGGATATAGTCTATAATGGAATAAGGGTAGTACCTCATGTAGGAGATGAATTTTCATAGGATATCCCTATGTCGCAACACAGGGCAGTAAAATGGATGCATAGAAATACAGAATTTAGACAAATTGTAGTAAGTTGGGATTATACCATGACATTTTCTAGGTAAAATCAAGAAAATGTATCTAAAATTGAAACCTTACCCTCATGAAACAAATTCCTTATACCATTGTGTGACATTTTTTAGTTATACCTTAAAATTCTAGGGGTTTACATTCATTTCTCAGAGTGTGAAGAAGGTTCTTCACACTGTGAAGTATTCAAGGGATTTAAATTTTATGGTTCAACCTAATCCTATATCACATCCCTTCACCTTCTCCCTTGACTAGAGATCATATGCTCCTATACCCTATGAATCACCATTTGATTTCCATGACCACTAAATCCCTGGTAAATCCAACTATTAGTTTTATTGTGTGTAGTATCCTCCCTTCATTGCCTTTTTTCCTAACTATCACCTTCTTTATATCTTCTACCTTTCCCATTCCATTTTATTTTT
Source organism: Viscum album (assembly GCA_963277665.1). Classification (NCBI taxonomy): domain Eukaryota; kingdom Viridiplantae; phylum Streptophyta; class Magnoliopsida; order Santalales; family Viscaceae; genus Viscum; species Viscum album. The sequence continues at coordinate 217,013,738 of OY728137.1, forward strand.
TCCCAATCAATGCAAACTTTATTAACCTTGTTTATTTGTCCGTAAAATCACCTTTACCCTCATCTATTTCCTTCATAATCACTCCAATGTACCTCCTTAAGTAATCCACTATAAAACCACTGATGAAAACCCCTATGGTTAAAGCCAACCCCAAACCTCCAATAAAAGAAAGAATCAATCATATTGCCCTTTAATTGACCCCTCTATTAGGACTTCATCTTTGTCACATTTTTTTCTCATTATTCTTATAGATATGATTCTCCACAATAAATCACCCATCCCCAACTATAATTTAGTGAGCAAAATCATAGGGATATTTTATCCAAACTAAAAATAAATCCTATAAGGACCAACAAAATGGAAAATGTAGATATCATGCAGTAGATAAATGTATAGAATGAGCTTATAGAGGCCCTACCGATAATTCATATAGAGAATATTTTTCATATTCATGAGGAGACATTTTGGGGGATATTTTTGTAGTTCCTCTCTACTTAAGATATTTCCCTATTCCATATTACTTTTCAGATGGGAAGGCAGTAGTGGTGCTTGTCATTGAAAGATTCTAGGATCAAATTATGTGTTTATGATCCAAATTTTATATAAATAAAGGAATATATGAAATTTATTCTTGATCCCAACAAGGGAAACACCCAAAAATTTTGGTTTGAGATAGTTGTTGATCCGAAAAGTAAGCATAGTCCAAAAAACTATTAGGAGTATGAATCTAAGAATTTCTTTACTTTAGAGCATCCATCGGTCCTTGGACCATTCTTGGTTATACAAAAAATATTCCCAATAAATGGTGAACTATCTTAAGTTACTTATCTTATCCACCATGATCTATGATCTGTACATTGACATGATTCACTAGTATGTTATTTAATATGATTGTTGGTCCAAGATGGCTTGAGTAATAGTGATGGGTGGCAGCTTCATCACCGACATGGACAAACATATTTGGATTTTTTTAGTCTTATAAAACCCTTTTATATTTGGGTGTCCTTCATCTAATATACATGAATTTACTATTTAGGATGGGTATATTGAAGAAAATTAAAAAAAATGAGTAGGTGGATGAGTATACCTTTGTAGGGGGGTAATATCAGTCTTGGGGTACCTCAGCCTCTAGGACCACCCATGAATAGGTTATTAAGGGGAAACTATTGAACAATCCCATAAATCATTAACCACCCCCACTTTAGAGGTGTTATTTCATTACCTTGGTGAATCTTTCTAGTTTGTTATGGAGAACCTCTAGGTTATATTTTAAGAGAAGGGGTTGTAATTCCCTAATCCAATAACACATCCACTTTTCCATCCTTAGTAGTCATCCCCTGTTCTCCAGCAATCGAACGACTAGAATCCTACTCTTGACACTACTTATATAATTCCTCCTCTACTAACCTCTACCCTTATTCTGACATACATTAGTGACCCAAAAAGTTAGGGATTTGTACAAAATATGGATGATATTACTAACTTGAAGTCCCAGCAAGAAATTTTAATTTCACACCACTAGAAGACCAAGGTAAAGGATTTAGAGACTATACGGGTGGTTCCCTTAATTGACTCAGCTTCCATGCACATGGAACCATTTTAGATTCAGTATTCTTCTGATGAGCCATTATTTATGTAGACCATTCCCTTTATGAAAATCATACCCACTATCCCAGACCAGACTCCTCCTACCTTGGACTAGAACACTTCCAATAAAAATACAACTAAATCATTATTTTCCCCTACTTTGACTCCAAATACCATTTAGACTATTGATACTACTAGCCATATTTAGTATTCCACTCATGAGTAGGAGACAAATCAAGAGTTTGGGATGAGTTATTAGAGTCTTAGAATAGGTATCACCCTCTCATTTTGTGTCTTGAATATTTTTTATGCCTCCATGCAATTTTTTTATATTGATATCATTATATATGTATATATACACACTCAGTTCTTTTATTTGGTATATGGAAAAAATTGAACTTCCCTCTATCATTTTCACAAATATTATATTTTTTTAACTCACAACTTCCCAAGTGTAGGAGTTTTCTTTTTTTCATTACTCACTATTTATATATCTAAATGCACCAAATACCATAAATTTTCTCATGAGAGATTTATTTTCCTCATACTTTTGTTTTTCCCTCACTATATCATTTTCCTTTTTTATTCTCATGCATTGATCTCAAACCATGGGGACATTGTTTGAAATTAAGTGTGGGGGGGATTCTTGATATCACCTTGTACCTCACTTAACTTTTTTCTTTTCTTCATTTTTCTAAGATATATTTTCCATTGTATTCATTAATTAACTTGAGAATTTTTGAACCATGGAATTATAAGTAAAAAAATTGGAGGAATTCATTTGAAAATAAATTTCTTAATTATTATTAAGTATAATATAATATAATTATTGAATTGAACTTTTATCTCTAGTTTTAATTTTTCAAAGTTATTGTCAATTAACTCATTACTTTCATTCATATCTTGAGATATTTTTTTTAATTTTTTAATTTATATTACTGGGAGTATCTCTAAGACACTTTTTTATATTATTTCATACACCCTCTTTATTAAGATAACTCAACACACACACCATTACTAGAACTTGATTTATGTCTTGTAAAAACATGATTATTTTTAACCTCGTGTAAATGACTAAGGGCATGGATTGATTTATTATAAGCCCATGTGATATTGAGACCTACCTTAAATTGATCCATTCGGAAACCTATATAGACCATGGAATATCTTATATAAAGACACATTCTAAGACAAATAATACTTCAATCCATTATTCTTATGAAATCATTGCATGAATTTTATTTTGGATATTTAAATGAGGAATTTGGGTGTTATGTGATGAAATTATGTGATAATTCCATGAATAATTATTGGGGGATTTATTGATCACCTAGAAATAATTATTTCATTGTTTAATTTTTGCAAAATTGATCCATATAGTAAAAAATGATAAATAAGTGAGGAAGTGGTTACCTTATATTTAAAAATGACCATAACCACCTCCCATACTCTTATACAAACTATTAAAAATATTATAGATAGGAGATTGATGTGATGAATGAAGTTTTTACCTAGTTTGACTTCTAAGTGTGTGGGGCATTTCCATACATTTTTTCACTAGTGAAAATCAGAGAGAAAATAAAAAAAAGGTAAATAGAGGACCAATTATTTTCTACCTTGAATGAAAATTAAGAACTAATCAATTATAGGGAAAATTATTTTTTGGTTTTTCTTGTTAGAGGAGGGAATAAGAGGAAAGTTGTTTTTACATGATCTCTATATAGAATATTATGATTTTTGACTTTATTTTAGCCTCTTTTTCAGTATATATATTGATTACTTACATTTTTATCCACCTACCTTAAGACTTGTAGTCATTATAAATTAAATTCCAAAGACCTTATGATATTTATGGTTTAATTTCTAAGTGGAAGTATAGGTTTCTTGAAAGCCTATTCATGGCATGTGTGTTCTTGAAATTAATTATAACTTTGTATAATATAATCTTGAATGATGACTAAAAATTTTCTATAAAGTAAATCACATCATGGAAATGGGTGTCTAAGTAAAGGTAAATAAATTATTATGTAGGGAAAGAGTAATTAGAATAGAAGTCTAATGATAAAGCATGACTATCTGCCTATGAGGAGTAACTGATTGAGACTTAATGATTTATAGTTAATTCTTTGTTTTATTAACCTTTTTCATTTGGTTTATCTCTTTTTTATGACCAATAACCTTTTAAATTTTTATTGATACGGTTATTTCTAGAGGATAGTTAATTATTCAAGTGTGGGGGGATTTGATAATTTTAATCTATGCATGTATTTTTAGTATTTTTCTCAGTGATTCTTGAGACTAATTGTGAATAATGTGGTGATGTTTTGATGAGTTTTTAAGGTTTTGAGGTTATGAATAGTTTCTGAGGCATTAGAAGAGAACTAAATAAATTTTAGGTGATTTACACCACAACAATATTGGAAATGTTGTGAGTTGTTTTAGACAGACTAAAGACTAAGGATAGTGGGGATTCACATCCTGGAGCTATATCTTCATGAAAAAAAGATATAAAAGAAGAGATAAATAAGTGGAGTAATTTGATCTTCACACCATGAAATTTTCTTCATGAAACAACCCAATAAATCAAAAGAAATATTAAAAATCCCTTAATCTAGCACCCATAAAATAGATAATCATGAGGCAGGTAGACACTTGTCCATAGGTTCTGGTGAAGGTGATGGTAACGAGAGAGGATTAGTGTGTGGGGCCAATGTAGATCATCACTATAAATTAAGGATCTAAGCATTGGGGTACAGAGGCGTGGTGACTTTCTAGTAAGGGAGGCCCTAAGGGATTTGTTTAGACAATGGATTTTACATCTCGAATAAAAATGGAGATACCCATTGAGATGATTTTTAAGGCGGGGGACACTAAATGTGGGCATTATTCAAATATACATCTTCATACCACAAAAAAATCCACACCATAATTTCAAATTTATAATATTTCTTTATAGGTTTTATTTTCAAAGGTAACTTCATAAGTTTGATGTTCAAGTGATCATAAATTTTGAAATTCTCCGTGACTAAGATCATCACACCATCATATGTTTAGTAAATATTCAAAGTAATAAAACCTCACTTATTCCATAGATAACTTTTTTTTATCCATGGGGGCATTCAAGTTATAATAGAGGAAAGTATTTTCCATGTTTTTAATCCCTTTTTCACATTACAACACATTCAATGGAATATTTATAATGGAGGTTTCATGTTCATTTACATTTCAAAAAATTAATTCACATTGTGACTGGTGTTTATTATATATAGAAAAAAAAATTCAAGTTTTAATGGAGTTAAGAAATTTTCTAAGGCCTTTTTTCATTTTTCTTTCCTTTAGAATCTCTTCGATGTTTTCTTTTATTCTTGTACTTTGTTTTGTATTTTTTTATTAATTCAAGTAAGTCATTTTGATTCTTAATTTTTTTGATTTTTTATTTAAATTATACTTTTCTAAAACTGATTCCCAACTATTTTTTCTTTATGTATGATGGATATTTCTTCTATCATGCATAGATATACTAATTAAGGGGTTGGAGATTAAGAGTAGAAGGTTTAGTGTGTCAATTAATTAACTAATCTCAATCATGTAAGTTTTTTTGATTAGGAATTAGTTTTTTTAACTTATTATAATCTTATTCATATATATAATTCTAACCAATGTGATTTTAGGGGGAGGAAACCCAAACTAATTGATAAAATCAAGTTAGGACTAATGAATCATATTTTTATTTTACTTTAAGAGTTAAACGTGATTCATTTAACTCGTTGAATTTTTCAAGACCAAGGGATTTTCATTGGCTTAGGTAGAATCAGATAATTTGGCCATAATAGGATGGTAAATTAAGGATTAATTTATGGAAAACATAGTTTTACCAATCCATTAATGAGATAAGTCATATATTTTTATAAAAACATTTTAAATTTATCCCCAACCCCTATTTTCATTAATTATTTATTTTTCATTAATCAAAATATATTTTTTAGATTACCAGTTTAAAACCAAAATATTTGAGTCAAAAATTGGGCAACACAACTATAAAGGTTCACAATTCATCCTTATTATGTGTTTATCCTTGGGAATTTAAGATCCAATATTACTTAGTTATGTCTTAGTGTTTTGATATCTCATTTTATAAATTTCTAAGCTGGTTTAACCCATAGGGTCTAATGAAACTCTATGGTCGACCATCAAGGGTAATAAAACCTAAATAATCTTTATAAATACTCAATATAAATTCCTTATTTTATATTTTGATATTAGTGATGTTATATAATCTTTAAGTATTGATCATTATGTCCTAGTGATGGGGGAAGATCTGATCCAAATTAAAAAAATAATACTTAGGAATTGGAAACTTGTCCAAAAGATAAGAATGTTATTGGGACTAAATGGGTGGATCATATAAAGATAAATGAGAATGTTAAAGTTTCATGGAAAAGGGCTCATATTAAATTAAAAAATACTATGACTTTTAGGGTATTGATTTTGATGAGAAATTTTCCCCACTTATAAGGCTTAAAACTGTTCAAAAGTTCCTTACAATATATTCCCATCTAAATTACAAAGTTTTCCATATAGATGTAAAATATGGTTATTGAAAGGAGATATTGAATAGGAAGTATATATTAAACAAAAATAAGGTTTTTTCTTAATGGTGATGATTATCATTTTTTTGGTTCTAAGAATTCCTTATATGTTTTGAAACAATCCCTAAAAGCAGGGTATTCCAAGATAGAAAACAACCTAAGAAATATGGAATAAAAAAAAATAAAAATTGGATTCTAACTTATATTTCATGGGAGATAACACAAAATCCCTTATTTTTATTGTTTACATTGATAAAATTATTTTTTAGGTGATGATGTGAAGTCATGAGATAAGTTTTTTGTCCAAATTAAATAACACTTTGAAATGTCAATTCTTTGTGAGATTACTTTTTTCTTGAATTTTAAAATAACAAATAAAATAGGTTAAATATTTTTGTCATAAGAAAAATATGAATTATAGTAGCTAAACTTGTTTGAAATATAAGACTTAAGTGAGTTATTCACTTCTATTTATATAGGTACTAGTTTTCCCTTAGATGAAGATAACAAAGTAGTTTATCAAAATAATTTTTTTGAGACTTATTGAAAGTATATTATACTTGATGGAATTCAGACCTAATATTATTTTTGTTTGTACACTTTTTGTAATATTTAAAATATCTCCCATGGAGTAATAATTTATGATTGCAAAACATATCTTACACTATTTCAAAGTCATAATTACTTATGTCTTGGGTTATGAAAAATATTGTATCATGTATTTGTAAGTTTTCTCATATGCTTATTAGGTTGGTGATGATGAAGACTGAAAATATTCTTTGTGTGGTATTTACTTTATTGAAGGATGGTATGTTACATGGAACTATTATAAGTAGAATTTAGGAAATTTAAGAACAACTAAATGTGTATTTATTATGGCTTCACAATCCATAGCTCAAATGATTTGGATGAAGTCTTAACTTGAAGTCTTGATGGTTCATCTTCTATATCCATTGGTAATTTTTTTGATAACCAAAGAAAAATTAATTTGTAGATGAAAATTTCCCAATATTCAAGGTTAAAATACATTGACATAAAATATCACTTCATCCTGGAGTAGTTAGAGAATGTGGAGTTCACATTGGAGTATGTTTCAATAAATGATCAAGTGGATGATATCTTAAAAAATCCACTACTGAAGGATGATTTTCAAAATTTGAGAAAGTCCTTGGGAGTAAATTATTTCCCACATTATCTATAATTATTTGGTTACTTTCCCTATTAATGTTACTTTTAATTTGTTTATAAATGAGGAGAGAAGATATTCTAGAAAAGGGGGAATATAATCTAACTTTTTTTAGGTGAAGTTGAAGGGAGAGAGGTTTGGAGAATTTGTTTCTTACATGAGACATGAGGATTTGGCATCTATCGCTATCTTATTTGGGAAAATAACTTGTTTCATATGTTTTAAGAAAATACAAATGGGGGATTAAAATTAACTTGGTATTTATTGATAAAGGTTGAGTTTTGAAGAAGGCCTTAATTAATATAGTTCTACATGGTATAATGATTTACACCAATGTTTGGAGAAATCTCAAAAAAAAAATAATCCAATGATGAGGTATTTGGTTTCTCTCACACTTGGAGAACATATCATGACTTTATCTTGAGATGACCATTCTTCGGTGTGTGTAGATTTCATGTTGTATTTTGTGAAAACATATTCCTGATTTCATATGATAATGGTCGAAGTTGTATGAAGATGCACTGGAATGAAATTTTTTTAATAAGTGATGTATCATGGGGTAAAGGATTTTTGTCATATCATAAATGTTAATTTCAATAGAACAAATTGATCTTATATCATAAAGTCTCACCACATAATTAAATAATTCACCATGAATCATAATTCTAGAAAAATTATGGATAATAAATTGCACATGAAGGGAAGCTATAGAAATTTAGTGCCACACTAATTATCAATGGATAAAAATAATCACACTGTAATGATTATATCATATCACAACTATGAAAGAGCTAGAAATATTTCATTGAAATATAATTTTTTGTGTCTATTGGAGTGTATTTTAAATATATATTCAAGAAATCTTGGTTATATAAGGCTGATGGCATTTCACCATAAAGAAGATCATCACTCTGTATTGAAGATAAGATTGTGAAGATAATAAATATCACACCATGATTTTAGGGGTGTTTTAAATGATATTATACCCAGATATTATGGAACTAGGATTGAATTTTATATCACACCACAAAAATGGATGTCACACTAAAATACTCTTCAAATATCTCTTGAAAATTTTAAGACAGATATTATGGATTTGTATATCATGACACAATTAAAGGAAACATGACACAATTCCAATAAAGTTTATAAATATAAGAAGTTATTCTAATATAAAGTGTGAAAGACCATTTTTTTATCTCGATCCACAAACCATAGAGAATTACTATGTGAATGTGGTGAATCTTGGGTGGGAGAAAAAAGGCATGCACAACATAATCACTTTAGAGGAGTAGTAAAGATCTCTATTATTATTATTGATTGATTATTGATCTTGTAATTTAATTCAAATATTATATCCTTTCTACAATATTTTTTCTTTTATAATAATAAATAATGATGAATGGAAAAATCACATTTTTTTTACACCTAAGAGTACCCATTTTATGAAAAGGATGATGGAAACCTTATAAAAATATATTGCTCTTGTGTTAAATTGTTTATTTTTTATTTTTGTTCATAATAATAAGTTTAAATTCAATACTATTCACTAAATTACATTGTAATATCAATGAAAAAATTTGTGGAGAGTGTTTTTGTCACCACTAATTAACCCCCACCCCCCCCCCCCCAGTATCAATTGTTCTTTCCACACATTCTATAGATTTTCAAGCTGCATCGACATTCTCAAACAACAAACTAAAAGAATCCACTCAAAAAAATACCCATTCATTAAAAAATTGTATATTCAAAGTATAATTTATAAAATGTGTGAGGATTTATCAACACATTATTTTATATCCCATAAAAACTCATCATTCATCCCAAAAATATCATCAAGTTCCCTTGTTTTAAAGAATATTTCAACATTTTCATAAAAAATATATCTGATTTACAATAAAACTCCTTGTTAACCAATTCCCATGAGTTAACAATATAACTCAAGGATCATAAACAATCAATGGATACTAAATCAATGTAGATATATAATCCATACCACACAAAGGATCGTAGGCTGATCGAAAATCTAATGTAAAAAATCATCCTTTAGTGGTCAAGCTACCACTAATTGAAATTGAACAAGACCTAAATAATCATTCAGAACTATCTTGGTCTACCTTTAAAGCATAATTTTACTTTCATCCACTTTTAAATATCAACTCTAAGGATACCCAAGGTGTCTCCAAGGATCAAACTAGGAAGAAAACAAGCATATTTCATAATTTTCATGATGGAACCAATGATCAAAGGTATAACAAAACCATAGAATAATTTAATTTTAGGTAGTGATGATCAATAAAATAATCACAGACATTCACTTTATCTATTCATCATTACCTCTTTACCGTAATTAAATAGTTTCTCATCCCATGGATCATCACTCAATACAATTTTAACATTACACAAATTCACTCAAATCTGTGATACACCACCTAACTATACAGAAAATCCCATCACACTAGGATTTTCATCTCCCTGGAAATCACTTCCATCTACTGATAATCACCCAAGTCCATAATAAAAATTAATTACACTTAAAAGACAATTTACCTTTTTGATACTCATATACATATTCCAACTTGGAAAGATGATTTCACAAATCCCTGAATTTCAACCCAAGAGAACATTGACAACCATTTTTCTTCGCCATATTCACATTAACACTTGGGGTATCCAATCCTACTACTACTTCATATATTATATACCTATTTTGAATTTATTTACCATCTAATTTAGATATACATGGTTCCTCGATACTAAAAGAATGGTTTGGGTCATCCTCACTCTAATATGAAATAAACTATTGAAGGAACCACACATCTGTACCCTACTCCCTCCAACCATCTCATACAATGGTTGATAGTTCATTGGGACCCATTACACCACATATAAAACACATGGTCTTGTCCACATATAAATTATCATAAATGGTCTAGTCTATACTCTAGAAAAACACCTAACTAATGTAGAGTGACACTAATGTTTCTATAAAAATATTCAATATCAATCTTTTTATGATCCTTATACTAATCCTAATATTATATTCCCAATCATTATACAAAACCCAAACCAATAGATAGTCTTATCTTGAATGTGATGAAATGAACTACATTCCTATGTATGGTCCCCTCACCTTGAAACTGAGAATAAATATGTATTTTTCTTCCCTTCATAGAATTATACAAGTCTATTAAAAGAAATAAATTATTTCATGAAATGTATTTCTCTCAAGCGCATGCATCTCCACTAGAAATCTACCAGATCCCACCATGCTTCCATTGTATTACTCTAATCATAAAGAACTTATGCATCAAAAAACCCCACTACTAGATCTCTAATTTGTGAAAACTCGATGGTAAGGTTATTGAATTCATATATAAGTACATAGAGTCAAAAATATCATGCATGAATGAATTTAAAGTTCCACTCAATTCATATAAAAATAGATAAATCTAGAAAAAACTGATGAATTTCTTTATCATTCCATAAGGAATCAACATTTTCACATAGAAAGACTACCAAATGAGTCTAATTAGGTCTTATAAAATTATTTATCTAGAGTTATTTCATATCATACCACCATATATCTTCATCTCATATCTTTATAACATCTATATATATACAATACAACATCCCAAACTCATTAATATTTTCCCCCTTTATCTAAGACAAACATATCAATATCAATCTCATTTCAAATAATGTGGATGTCAATAAATACCATGCATGTTTGGCCAATCCATAATATCTTCAAATATAATAAAACCAATCATGAAATATCAAAATCATAAAATATAACTACATGATACATGTTCAAATAATTTAATTAATACATCAAGGCCTTAATCATGTGTCATCAATAAGAGTCATACTAAGGAATACATTGGTCATCTCAACATTTTCATGGTCCTCTATTATAACTACATATACTAAATTCCCTCAATAAACTTGACTCTAAACATACCTAAAAATACTATCATGTTCTTAACTTTAAACAACATCCTATTTCTCTAATACCAATCAGTCATGTCCTAGAATAATAGTAAGTTAAATCTGCAAGCTCACCTCTAATAAACTATGGGCTAATGACCATGATTGAGGTATTCACACAAACACGGGAGGAATTAACTCTAAATGAAACTTATCACCTAATATCATACATCATCATCCACCATGATATATAATAAAACATAAAAAAAATGTGGTATAACACATGTATATATAACAACATATCCATAAAAAAGTGAAATAATGAAATTTAATTCACTGGATACAACCATCACATCTTGAAAAGATGAAATCTGGAACACTGATGACATGAGGGTGGTCGTCACAAGGTGATAAACACTCCATTATTTATCCATCATCCATCTATCTTAAGACTCCATGATTATCAGTAATTCTCATTTAATGATCTTCATAGACACAGTGTGAACAATTTGAAGGTGTGCATATAGGGATGAGTGAAATAATACTCAATATGATCATCCCAAGTAGTGATCCAACCCCATAAAAATCTAGTGTCTGCATTCATCATCAATAGGTAAAGAGTGGAAAAACCAACATCACTTGGAATTATCATTATACTTAACAATAATAATGATCAATCCAAATCAAACTACATATGTATCACTTTTATCACATTAACCAAATAATGATGTTTATTTGGGAAAGAATATCATTTTTATCACATATTCTTTCATAGGTTTCTTACCAAATAGTTCTCTATAGATGCACCTATCCATGAGATATCAAAGTAAATACCCATATCTTCCTATCTATAAAGTGATACAAGAAATACACATATCTAAAGCAATTAATTTTATACATGTTTTATTACTAGATGAAATACATATCTTCATGTATAAAACCATATACCATGGTTATTTAAGAAATATACATCTTCTGGGATATAGTTGTATACCTAGGAACTGGATGAAATACACATCTCTAGGGATACAGCTATATATGTGGTCCTCTAAAATATCAAGTTTATGGGTAAGAGAAAAGATAATATATGGTGTATCATCATCCACCTCAATCCAAGAGTTGTGGAAGAGTAAGAGTGTCACCACTCGGATGAATTAACAACCACTTTATTCCTATTTTGTAAATACTAGTGGAATTACCTATCTCCATCTAATTCGTACCATATATATTATAAGAATCACGCATCTCATCCTATAACCTAGTGGATATCTAGTCAATATCAACCTAGATCTCTGAGTGAGTAGAGGCATATATAAGTCATATACAATATCTATCTAGATTAGTGGGTAATAAATATAATGAAATGTCTATCTCACTCTATCTCTAGTTAGAGTCTAAATATAAAGGAGATCATTATAGCATTGTTTCGCCATCAATATCCATTGGTTACAGGATGCACCACATCTCAATATAGGTGAGTGTGTAAATCAATCACCCCAATAATAATCAAATATCCTCATATAAATAATATAATACTTACTATATAGAAATATAGATCTGATACAACATTTTAAATGGATTACCATTATCCTAGATCAAATAAAACTAATGATAATTGAATAATAGTTAAATTTTAGTTATTAAATTATTTAGAAAGACACATTATAACTTGGTCAATATTACTTTACCCATGATCATATTGGGATGTCATAACATCCACAAAAGGTTTCTACATTCTTATATCATTGCATGATTTTAATAATAATTTAGTAATGATAATTTTTGTTATTAAATTATTCAACCATGAATAATAGAACTAGACCAATTACTCTTTCGAAAATTAGAGTTGCATCCATGAAATATAAGAAACAAATGTAACTCTAGTATATATCCCTCCCAATTTATATAGTTCACCTGAATATTTATTAGAAATAATCCACTACCTTATTCCCTAAATTTTAGGTCACCATTCCCCATTATCCCTCCATTAATTATAAATATTTTATTTAGTAATTATAATTCTTTCATGATTTTGTTGAATCATTAGGGAAAATTATTTATAAAATATGTTCTCATAATCTCATTTCCTTTAATTTATTCCTATATTACTAAATATAATGAGCCTTTACTATTTAACTCCTTTATCCATATTTATTAGTTATAATAAATTTTGTGTATCGATATAAATGGACATGTTTATATCATCTATCTAACTCTATTTCATTTAATTATTAATAACATATATAATGTAATCACAATTTTTTTAACCACTATATTTCATAGAATTAGTTTACATTCATCATTCATATTTTATTAATAATAATTTAATCCACTTCTATCTCCATTAATTCACATAACCTTTTTAAATTTGATGTGATATTCTTATATATTAAAATTGTATATGATCATCGCATAAAACTTATTTAATTTAAATAGATGTTATAACCTATTTTATGTTTTCAATGTAAAAAATAATCACTATATGTTTAAATTAATATTTCTCCTCTAAAACATATTTTCTCAACCACTAGTTTATCAACATAGACTAATCACCATATCTCATGTTTAAGTCACTCAATGAATTAATTAATTCAAGTTTAAAAATTCCTTATTAATATTATTATTATCAAGTAATAATAATGTAATTACCTACACCTATGGGTGTTGGTGGATTTAGAGAAAATATATGTTCTAATGATCATGGATTTGGGGTAAATTTGGATTGAGAATTTGAATTATTAAATTCATTTTTAATGTTTAGAGGGAAGTTACTAAGGTGGTATATTAAGTAGAGAAGGATTTAAATAACTTTTGGGGGTTTATGAGTCATAAAAAATTAATTTTATGAATGAAAAAGGACCATCGGGTACCTGATCTAGGTGCATTGGGTACCTAATAAAGGCACCATGGGTGAATACCCCATGGCTGGGGCCACTAGTTGGTTATAACTTTGCATCAGGTACTCAGTGGAGCATTACTGTCCATTTCTAGTGGATCAAGTTCCTGATGTATCCTAAGCCTAATTTTTCTTAATAGGGGTAGAATAAATAATTACCCTTTTTAAATGAGTAACCCACTCAAGGTTCCCCATTTTTTGGATGTCTAATATAGGAGAGTTTAAGCCCCTGTTCTTCTCCCCTTGTTCTCCCTTGATCTAAGGAGGTTGGATATTGACTCTCTATTGATTAAGGTGAGTTCATCCATATTTATACCTTCTATAGTTATACTATTTATAGTCCTATAAGTTAGTGTGAATGGTGTTAGGGATTTGATGATGATTCCATTATATCATAGTGTAATTGCATTGATTAGAGAGGTCTTACACTTGTGGTTGTTACAGTAGGCTCTAAGATGATGTATGCACATGGGTACATATTATTTCTCTAGTGACAATTCATTTCCTTGATTATTATTTGGATTTAATCCAAATTGGAATTTAATTGGTTTGTGATTTGGTGTTGGATTTTGTGACTTTAGTTGGAAGTGAACTTAGGGGTGTGTCATGAGTGATCTTCACCTCATTGCTCAAGGTTTTGATGAGGATACATCATCCAATGAGGTATCTCTTGATTATTCCTAAATTTATTAATTTTGGATTATTTTTTTAATTAATAATAATATTTTTATAATTAATTAAAGTGATAATTTATATAGTTAGGGCCTTATGGATATATTTTATGGTCTATGTGGGATTGAATGAGCTTGAGTAATAGTGGATGAGTATTTATTAAAGGGGTAACTCAATGTTTATGGTGGGTTATGTCAAATATTACCAAGTTATATGGTATGCATATATTGTATGAATTATAAGTGACTGTGTGACCTAGCTAGGAGTCATGAGTGGTTCCCCTATGAGGGGAAAGGCTAGGGAGGTATGTTGTGCTCAAAAAATGTCCTCTAGTTTCATGTATAAAGTATGTAGATTTCAATGGCTATGTCGCCCAATTATTGGCTTGAATAAAGTTAAATTATAACTCTAAGAGGGTTTCCATTATAGAGTCAATACTTGAGTGACCTATGGATGTCTTGTTTGGTTGGGTGATTCTCACCTAGGGTGATAGTTAAGGGTGATCCTATGGGATTATGTGAGAACATTCATATAGGGTACAACCATAGATGGTCATGTGTGAGTGACCCAATATAGATTCAAATTTGGTTCTTTCACTTAATGTGTGATGAGAATGGATTATATAAATTTTGATAGGTCCTATGAACTTTATATGTTGTGCACATGGTCTTCGGTGGTCATAATGCCCTGCGGAAAGGGTGAGAAACATATGGAATGGAACCATGAGGGGTTTTTTGTGTTACTAACTTAAGTTATGAGACTTTTATGGAATATTTTAGTGTTAATTAGTGATGTAAACTCATTTATTTTTTAATCTAATATATCCTTTATAATAGAACTTTATAATGGTTATTTCTCACTATACACGGCCCTTGTGATATGGGTAGTGGTATGGGTTCTTAAACAATGTTAAGGAAGGTCGAGGCATGACTTATATGTTTTAGGTGTAGAACATTAAGGGAAGGGATATCCTAGTGAGTACCTTGGGTTCATTTGAAGCAATTCATAGGGTTATAACACATTCACCATTATTATGTTGATATTATGATTATGATTATATTGATATTTCATTCACCCCAGTCATTATATGGTGATATATTATTCACACTATTTTTATTTATATGGTGGCAAATAATTAACCATTATTATGTTATTATTGGTAGATTGTTCACCTTGTATATTAATGTTGTTTATATATCATTCACCATAGTGATTCATTGTTCACCTTGGTTGGTATATTAGTGGTAGATAACCCACCTTGGATGGTAATTTTGATGATGTATTATTCACATTGGGTAATGAGAATCTATTTTATCATTCACTATGTCACTAAATAGGGTGATATATCATTAAAATAGAGTTATGTAAATAATGACTTCTATTTTTTAGGTCATCATTTTTACCCTTATCTTAGGACTATGGGGTGATTTATTGATAAAAATTGAGTTCAATAAGGGTTAGAGGAAATTTGAGTGGAGTTAAAAGAAAGGAGAGAAGGGGGTGTGTAAAGAAATTAGTACCTAGTGATCATATACCAGATACCTAGTGAGGATATCTAGGTATAAGTGGTTCTGTTAGAGCCAAAAGGCACCCGATGGTCTTAAATTGGGTACATGGTAGACACCTAATAAAAATCTCTTAGAAAAAGTCTAATTTTTTAATTTAATATACTAAATTATATCCATAATCACCCATGGAGCTATATATTTTCTTAATTTCACTTTTTTATTCTTTCCTATAAGTTCTATCAAGCTCCTCTCTTCCTATTCAATGATTCCTCTCGCTAATATTGGTCTAGATCATTTTTAGGATACCACAAAAGCTCATCTATGGATAGTAGTTAGTTTCTAAATTCTATAATCTCTTAAAAATTATTTTTTCTATATGTTAGTGGCTCAAAATTTTCTCTTCCCATTCTAGGTAATCATATACCCTCTCAATATTTTGGTTTTCACCAAACCTAGATATTACAAGAGTTCAGCCTTGGTAAATTGAAGGTATTTTCATTGTTTCATTTTTTGAATATATTTTCCTTGGTTGGTAGTGATATCAACCCTATTAAGGCATGTGGGTGGGCCCTAGGTATGATACCACATGTATGTGGAGAAACTAGTGGTTATATATAGTCTAGGAACTAACAACCATGTTATTGTGGGGTATTTGTGTTGTCAGTGGGGTCTAGTTGTTACATCGGTGTTAGAGGATGAACCTAACCAGACATGTGGGGGCATTTCCTCGATTGAGATATAGGTTATAAAATTAACATAGTAAAATATTACTATATTTAATACACAATTTTCGTTCTATAATAATGGTTTAACAATAATTTAAAGAGGAAGATGAAATAAAATAAAAATACTCGATGAAGAATGTTGCCTCTTTTTCAGGTAACTTAATTTGGTTTGAAGCAAAGGTCTTACATAGTTATATTTATAACAAAAATAAGGTTTTTGTTATGAGAGGGGTAATTTTAGATGTTATTTGGGTTTTATTTTCTAACCAATGGGATTTTAAGGGTGAAGAGAGTAGAAGTGGGTGTGGCCTTTTTATAAGTGAGGTGATAAGCACACTTGTAATTTTTGAAAAGAATCATTTGAACCCACATTTGTTTCATGTTATAAGGATACAATAATGAAACATTATCTAGAATATAATTTATAATGTCTATATATTTCCATATAATATATTTTAAGAAATTTTTTAGGTAATTTGAATTCTTATATTGTTAGTTTAACCTCTGATAAACCCATTTTACCATAACCATAGTCATTAAATTTTTGTTTTGATTGTACAATGTATTATGGTATAATATTAAGTATAAATTATTATATAATATAAATTATTATGATTGCAAATATTTAATCCATTTTTTTCAAAATCAATTCATTGAAGTATAGAATCATTATTTAAAATTAATCCCAAAAATGCAATGAGAATGTGGCGTTTCAAAGAGAAAATGTTCAAAAGTTTACAAAGATTTCATATCATTTTAAAAAAATTAATTGATCAAAATGAAATAAGTTTTATAAATTTTTCTATAATTTAGAGAGCTTTCACTTTTTATCCAAGGTACTGAGATAGCTCATGGGAGTTGGTCTTGGGGAAAGACCATGGTCGCTTCCACTTGTTTAACTGGATAGAAAACTATATTTTAGATACACCCACATTATGTCCTTATGGTTAGGTTCCTTAGTGTACATTACTCATTTCAGGTTTATTTACATTCTTTTATGCTTTGTGTTAGTGCCTTGATAGATTTGATATCATGTTTTGTTCCTATTTCCATTCATTTTTTATATGATGATGATGTTCATGATTAACTTTGTTTATGAATTATTTGGGTATATTGATCATGTTATGTTGTATGAACTTATTTATTTACATGATACATGTGGATAAATTTTTTAGAGAACATGTTTTTTTAATAATACCAAATGGATTTCAAGTGGTTAATTTCAAGTGATATGTTTTTAAAGTGAATTAGTTTTAGAAAATGAGTTTTAAAACTAGTTTAATGTTTTGACATGGTTTAAAATACTTAAATAGATTCATGGTGGTATACTATTAGGCTTTATACCTCGCATACTTCATAGTCATGTGTGCATATGTAGACTTTTTTTATTGGACATAGGTAAATGAATGAGAACTATGCATGTTGGTGGATCATCTTGATTAATGTTGTCCGTGTTTTTTATTTAGGAGATGTGGTCTCATAGGTTTATCTCATGAGGATATATCTTGGAGTTTTGTACTTTTGGGATGTATGTATTGGCCATGTATTTTATCTTTCCCTATTTTTGGGTTTTGAGCTTTTGAATTGAGATGCCATGTTTTTTTCTTGTATGGAATGTTAGATATGGGATGTTGTTTATGGTATCTACTTTTGTTCATTGTTTTTTGACTTTGGTTATATTGGTTTGGCTATCCCATTTCAAGAATGGTTCATTCCAGTTTACCATGGGAGAAAATGTTCCTAATAGGTTGTCCAATATACCTAGTGCTTATCGCTAACCTATTGAGATCAAGAACATGCTTCAGACTGTGTGGTATGCCAACTTTTGTGATGGTTGAGGTCAACCCAAGTTAATTCACTATAATCTATTTGAGGTTTGGTGCTAACTTCCATGTGGTATTTCATATTTACATCCTATATGTGTTCCTTTGGAACACATGTAAACCCTATTTTTCATTACCCAAGTAAATACATAGTGAATGAACATGAGGGTGGAGGATACCAAATCATGGTTGGTATGTGCAATCGGTGTCTAATTCAATATGAAAACTTTTAGAGTTTTTGGTGTGCATGTGGATTGGATGCAGTGGGGTTGTACATAGTTGTTCACATGGGGGATTTCACCTTGGGTGTTCATATCTTAAACACTTAGGGCATGTTCGGCTGATACAATTTCTGTTAAGTGATTTTTGGTTTTATATGAACACTTTTTATGTGATTCATGTATTTTTTAAACTATGGGGTGATGAAAATGAATGATCATACGGTTACTAAATTATTTTTTTATTGTGTACTTATCAAAAAGGTATTCCACTAGAATATTTCTATGTTAGTGTTTCACAATTCCAACTTTCCCAAGGTTCATGTCATCATTTATCTTAACTCTTTATTATTATTTTCACCATTGGATGTATTTTAAAAGTGGTTGAATCATTTAACACTTTTTTAAAATTTATCCCTTAATTTTTATTCTATCTAATATAGATTTAGTGATGTGTATGAGTCATATGTTGAACCATCTCATATCTATACAGATATATGGGTCTGGTCATTTCAAAGGATATGATGACATGTTTTTTGCTCATGTTATGGTGTAGTGATTCATTATTCACCTAATGATACATCTCTCAAACTTATAGTTATTAAGGTGATATAGTGTTCACCTAGATATACCTTGTTCACCCGGTTGTCATGTGTACATACATCATTCACCTAAAGATACCTCATTATCTCTATTTTTGGGTGGTTATATATCATTCAACAGGTGATACATCATCCAGGCATATAGTTATTGAGGTGATATATCATTAACCTGATGTTCACCATAGGTTTTATTAATATGGTGATAATTCATTAACCTTGTGATACATCATTCACTCATGAAGTTTATGTGGTGATATATCATTCATCAAGAGATACCTTGTTTTCCAATGTTATTAAAAGGGTGACATCTTGTTCACTAGGTTTATTATTATTATTATTATGAGAGGTGATATATTTCTCAATCTTGTGTGTGATCAAACCATGGGAGTAATCATCCCATTCTAGTACTGGAAAAATAATATATGATTCAACCTTCATAGTGACTTATTGAATATAAAATGGTGTGCAAGTTGTATGCATTTTAGGTTTATAGATTACTTTTTATTCATTATATTCATGCACAAATATATTGGTTTTTATTAGGGACACCATTGGTGGATACCTATTAAGTGTTATTGTCACAACCTATGGTAACTTTTGGTGAACATTAAGACCTTATGTTTTTTATACATGTTGGATGATAACTTGAGTGTAGGTTGATGAGCTGGTAGGGATCAATGAGCTTATGGAGATAGGATTGAGATAATTTCAAGGATTGTAGTAGGGTATCTATGTCTTTTATTTTCAATTTATCTTAAATTATTTATAGTTGTTTTTTGGGTGATATTTATTATATTTTTTTACTATATTACATGCATGAGTTACATCCAGTTATAACATGTATATTTTATTGATATGATTGTCTTTCCATTGTAATTCCATATTTTTCATTCTGATTTTTTTTTGTTATGTAGGTTTCTATTATTAATTTTTATTGCTCACAATGATACTATATGGTATAATATCACAATGTAGTTCATTATACCCCCTCTACTATTTAGCAACCTCGGGTATAAGGGGATGAACACCTGATCTCATGTGGCTCCCTTCATCCTGAATCCATTCGGACTGACTAGGATAGGGATATTATAAAGTGGTATTAGAGTTTTATTTTATTTGTCTTACTATTTTTGGATACGGTATATGGAGTTAATAATATTCATAACTTGTGATGGAAGTTATGCTTGTTACTATCCATCACATTTCTAATTATAGGTCTAAGTTTCCAGGGGTTTTATTTATGTTATTGATTTCCATTGTTACGATTGAGTTTATTTTTTTCAAGTATGATTTTTTTGTTTATTAATTTATATTTTTTCTATTATATCTGGGTGAAAAGAGGCACGTGTCCATGAATTATATTTAGAATAAAGGATTCACATTATTTTTTTTTGTGTTTAATCTATCTTTGAGGAAGGGTTTAGTTGTTTAAAGTTTCAATAGAAAGTTATATAGTGTTTTTACTATATAAGTTATTAATATAATTATAATCAACTAAAACATGTTTTTTTGTTATTTTAACATGTATGATGGATGGTTATGTGGATCTATATATGTTGGAAACTATGTCTAAGAGTTGGTAGGTTGGGATAGATTCATGTTTGGGTGATTTGATACCCTTATGTCATTGGGTGCATGGAGAGTGGTGAAATGTATTGATTAGGGGTAACATAATTGAAGATTGTATAGATATGGAAATGACCTTGGAGTGGATAATATGGATATAGGTATACCTAATATTAATAATAACCCTAGTATTGGAAAATGATTTATGATTTTCCTTGAGATATTTGAGATCAAAGCATGGGATTTTTCTCGAGGGATGTGACCTATGTGAGATATGGTCCATATACTAATAGAAGGAGACTAATGATGATTATATACATCATATGGAATTGGTAAGTCATATATGTTAGTGTAATAATAGGGTTTCTTGCATGTTATTTCTCTAGATGGGTTATGGCATATGAGGGTAACCCAGGAGAGAGGGGTGAGCCTGAGCACATGGATCCCTTATATATAGTAAGCATGGGTAGATGATTCATATGATAGGAATGAAACATGAGAAATGTGTGATCATGTTCTAGTTTATTCATGAAAGATTCATTATGTATATAGGTATTAGGGAAGTATTATTAATTATTTGTGCAAGAGGTGATTGACATGCTCGAGATGCATGGTTAGTTGATTAGGCTTGTGATCCTAGGATTTATGGGATGTGACTCATGGTAGCATGATTTTATTAGTATATTGGGGAAGCAATGTGTAAAGAACCAGATTTTTTCATGTAATTTTTTTTATTATATGGAATTATTACGATTCTATGAAAATTGATGGCACATGATTCCAATGCCCAGTGTTCCCAGAATGAATTTCTGGATTTTTTTTAAGGTACGTTCAGTAAAAAAGCGAGTGGAGTTTTCTAACTTTTGAACCGGTTCTCAGATTAAAAATGTGAGGGCACTATTGAATCTGCAGTGTCGCGATTCTCTTAAGGGAGGCTTCACTTTGACCGTAGTAGGTCTGGAGAAAAAGTTAAGTTTTGGGACTCTTAAAAGAATAATAAAAATAACTTAGTTATTTTTATGTCTTTCTATCTTTTCCTTCAACAGACAAGTGAAAACGTGGGACCAGTGATATGTCGATCTAATAAATGGCTTGACCTTTCAATCCTAAGTAATTGCACCATTGGGGAACTAGGAAGGTTCCAAAATAATGAGCCCCATTAATTCCCAGCGTTGTTACTTACCCTCCCCCTCTCTATTTATATGGAGCTTGGGGAGAGGTGTTATAATTGCTTCACCAAGCAACGAAGTGATGAAAAAGTGCCAAGACACCAAAACCTTGGAGAATGGAGCCGGTTCCGGTGAGCGGTGATGAGTGACACTGAAACCCTGAATTGAAGATCAATGATCAAGAGACGTCATTGGAGGCTAGTTGTGTGGGATGGAGAACAGTGACCCACTTCCTTAATTGTGGGTATTCTACATCATTTTTTAGGTAGGGGTTTGTTTTTTTGTTTAATTCAAGTGATTTTATTGAACCCTTTAATCCTCCATCATGATTACAAGCTAACACAGAGGGTGCGGGCCTAACGAACCCAGCATGAACCCTTTCCTACCTTTCTACCCTTACGCCTCCATGGAAGACCTTCAGCACGGCAGCAAAAAACGGCTACGATGGAGGCATCACGTCGTCACACGCCGCAAGAGGAGGCCACGACACTAAGCTGCGGTGGTCAGCGGAGTGGTTGGCACTAGCCGGCTGCAGAGAAGGTGTGGTGCACTGTCACGCACCACCGGTGAGAAAGGGGCCATGGCTCATCAGCCACAAAATTTGGTGTAGGAGGCCAGCACATAGGCCATCGCGGAAGGTAAGGGAGGTGCGACCAGTGTTCCACCGGTGAATAGGAGGTTGCGACCAAAGCCACAGAGGAGGGGGAACCCCTGCCTCCGGAAGGTTCTGTGGAAACTGAGTATCACCCACATGGTGCCACCATTTCACAAGAAGAATGGACTCTGGGACATTCGGGAGACTGAGGGACTCACCCCACCCCACCCCTCGCACTGGCTAGGGTGGACCCCACATCGGGTCGGACCGGCGGGTCGGGCCGCCCTTTGTGGTCTGCCCCCTTGAGGGTCGGGCCGCCCTTTGCGGGCCTCCCCTTGCAGGTCGCCCCCTTGCGGGCTGGGCTGAGATCGTCGTGGCCTAGCTCATCTAGGTCAGACCCAGACCGGGTCTGGTCAACCCAAACCGGGTCAGTCCGACAGGGTCAGATCGGACCTGGGCCTAACCGGACCTAGAAACACTTAAAGGGCCATAACTTGAAATCCAAGCGTCTGTTTGATGAACCGTCTATGGAGCTAGGACCCTTGAAGCAATACGGTCCTTTTGGTATACTCAAATTGAGTTTTGGAGAGAATTTGGACTATGGCCGGATTGGATTGAACTCGAATCCAACCAAGCCCTCGACACTAAAATGCTAATAACTCACAGACCGGGCGTCTGATTGACGCACCGCCTATCACATTAGAACCCTTATGACATGGTGATCCTTTGGGTTACTCCTTTTTGGATCTTATTGGTGTTCAAGTTATGACCGATATCTCGGTGGACGGATTCTTTGGAACTCGGGCACACCGGGTGCAGGGAATCCTATGGCAGGTTGTAACGTAAAGAAAGAATATTGATCCTGTGTGGGTCCACATCTATTGATCCTATGTGGGTCATATTCTATCATATCCTATGTGGGTCAGCGCTCAGCGATCCTGTGTGGGTTAGCGCATACCAATCCTGTGTGGGTTAGATATTGTGTGGGTCAGCGGGGGTTAGTACCTATCGATCCTGTGTGGGTCAGCCGCAGTGCTTATTAACAGAATAAGATGATATAGCTTATAACTAATCATTTGTACCTTTATACTTAAGTTATACCTAATTGTGAGTTGAGTATTTTCACCTTCATGGTGTTATCTTTGTGGTGTTACATGTGTGGTACTTCTATATTCGTGGTGTTACCTATGTGGTACTACTATCTTCGTGGTGTTACCTATGTGGTAATTCTATCTTCGTGGTGTTACCTGTGTGGTACTTCTATCTTCTTGGCGTTACCTATGTGATACTTCTACCTTTGTGGTGTTTTATTAGTGGTGTTACCTATGTAGTACTTCTACCTTTGTGGTGATGTCTTCGTGGTGTTACATGTGTGGTACTTCTATCTCATTGGTGTTACCTGTGTGGTATGTCTACCTTCATGGTGTTACCTTTGTGGTATTCTTTCATCATGTATGAGATGAGTATATCTTGATAACTTAGGTATATTTATGGGTATATACCTAAGTAGATTTGATGTCTATTTCTTCGTGCTTTGAGATTGAGGTCTTACTTTATGGTATTTCCTTTGTGGAACTTTGGGAGACCTACTGGGGTCTCGGGGTCCCTACTGGGTATCGTTATACTCACCCCTTCACGGGCTATTCCTGCACCTTGTTGTGTCGTGTGCAGATGACAGAAAACATTGATCGAACCTGAGGGAGCTAGGACTCGACGATACTCAGATCTGTACTATTTGGTGTGACGTGATGCAGGGACTACTATTCGTGAGTTGTACCTACCCTTCAGGTATGATCCTCGGTGGAATATCCATGAGTTGTTTCTCACTTTTCAGTTTTATTTTTACTTTTCAATTATACTTGTACTTTTCAGTTGGGCTTGTATTCCAACCCCTTTACTTTCAATACACTTTTACTACAGAAGTTTACTTTTTGGTTGCTTTTATTGTGTTCTTGGAATATGTTTCTGTATAGGTTAAAAGACAATGACTTCCCGTTTTAGGGATATGCCTTTCTGGTGCTAGTCATTAACCCCTAGCCTATAGAAGGCAGGCTTGGGGTAGTCATGGAACGGGCCCCGAGGGATGGGTCGTGACACACTAGGGTATACATATGATTGGGTATGAGTTTTAATAAACAATGGTGTTTTTTGTGTATTGTTGTGAGAGTTTTTCATTAGAAACTCTCTTTATATGGGAGAAATATAGTGTGTTCGATACTATACACATAGTAGGTGTAATATTATGGTCTAATATCAACCTTATGTAGTGATTTGTGTGATTGGATAGGCCTAATCATACTTTGATAGAATATGGGATATACAAATTGAGAATATTTGTAAAAAAATTGAGAGAGTTAGATTTGGATGTTGGAGTCACATGGATTTATGGGATAAGTTATGACAATGCTTTTTGATACATGATGGTTTCAAGAGAGATTTCCTAGTATGTAATTTTGGAAAATCTAGGATGTGGGTTTGGTTACCTTGATATATGTATGGTATATAAGACCTTGTGAGGAACCTATACATTGTGATGGGGTCTACAACTCCTTAATCCCACAACTAATCAAATCTAGTTCATATGATTCTAGTGTGACATAGTGGATGATCACACTTAAGATATGATCAGGGATGAGATGAACCTTGTAAAGGAGGGGAACACCTTGATTAGGTTCAAAGTGGCTAAGTAATTTTTCCATTATATCACTAGGTCATGTATGAGTGAGGTAGAAAATGCGTCTTTGGGAATTCTCAGGTATGGATTGACTAATGATAACCAGTGGAAAGAGGTGGGATTAGTGGTAGAGGTGGGTACCTTCGTAGTATGGTTGTGTATTTACTAATTAGACATGATGATCATGGGGAACTGAGGTGGTCAACTCATATGAGGAATGGGCGATGACTTGTGAATGAATATGTGATGTAGTGGTTCAATTATCACTTGATATTATGATACTTTAAGAAGTCTAGTAGATTTATGGGATTATTTGGGTATTGAGGGAATTCCTTGACCATGGGAGTTGGTCATCAATAATTCATAAATATGTTATTAAGATGAAATGATTCCCATAGTGGGATAGAATTTGAGAGTCATGTGGTAGAGATTTAGGTCAGAAATATTAGGTTATATCCATTATAACTAGGTACCATGAAGAAGGATCATTAATTATGTTGGATCAACCAGGTTAAGTACCCCAAGAGGGGTGTGAATCTGGGTGTGATAGATTAAAACCCTCACCTTTTTGGATATTATTTCATCATTAAAAAACACTCTTCTCTCCCCTTCCCATAGAAATCTATGAGCAGAAATGAAAACATGCGTAAGACATAGAAATTTTAATTGGTTAACTCTTAACTAGAGTAGTACAAGGAGAATACAAATGAAATTTATTAATGTAGAAAATCTACTAAATTTCACTATTATTATAATGTTTAGAGTAGACTCACTATCCCTCTTGGTTTACTACCAGTCACAATTTGAAAGCTCACTACTCTATCAACTGAAGTGTGTTCACTAATACTTCAAAATATTATTCTATTGATTACTTGATTCAATATTGTTTACACCTCATTTGGCGTTTCATTAATGTCATCTTTCATCCACTTGATTAATAACACCTTACCATAGAAATTTTGGTAAATTCCTTCTTGTTCATGTAAGATTCACATTCATGAAACCCTTGCTAAACATTCATGAAAATTTACAATTTTTAGAGAAAATTTTATCTTTCGTTAAACTGTAAACCTTTCATGAATATCTATAAAATTTATTAAAACTAATTTTTCAGATTTACACAAGTTTTTTCTTCATGGAACTAATGTTCTTATAAATGATTCACATGATAATATCCATTGCAAAACTATTTCATAAATTTAGATTCCATGGATATTTGTCAAGGATTCCTCTCTAAAAAGGAGGAGGTATCCACCTATATATAGATGTTTTCTGCCCTTCACTAAACTTCCACACTCACCATTTAATTTTTTTGGCACTCTGTACTTTGTTCATTCAGCTTCCATCTTCATAAAACTTCTTGAAGAAAACTTCCATTAGCATATTCTTTTAAAAAACATGGTGCTTTTATATAAGTCACCACCTTTGTGAAACTTACTGCCTTCATGAAAATTAATTCAAAAAATAATAAAAAAATTCAAAATTTTCATTCATTTTCTATAATTTCATGAGGTATCCTTGGAACTCCTTTTTTTAAACTTTTCCCTTCCTCTAAATTTTGTACCTCAAAAAAATTACAAACACTGGGAAACTATACCACCTTGTATGTGAAACTTTTTAAACCACTTATAGAGCTTAAATACTTCTATCTTGGAGATTCATAAACATACCATGTCAAAAATAGCCCTATAACTTCACCACTGACCTTTTCAACCTACTTTTGCAACAAACAAACCCAACCCAAGAATACTGGGAAGCCACTTGGATGTATTTTTTCCCAACAATACCTCCCTTTGGATTTGTTGAAAAAAAATCACCCTTATAAACACAAATAACATCCTATAACTCCAAATAATGAACCAATATTTACTAAACACGTACTATAATCCCACATGATCCATACTCAGTGTGAGAAACAATAGTAGTATGAAACTTTTATCAGTGAATCACTTCATTCACTTCCTCATCCCTATTGGGTAACTGTTGTCATCACAAACCCCATAAGTTAACTTTTGTGATATATTAACTTTTAATGAACATCTTAAACATCATTATATTTAAAAATCCACCAATTTTATAGCTTCCCCTATTTTTATAATCCCCCTGCTTAATTTATCCTCTTTTTATAAACACAATTTATCCCCCTTTGTCAGTGAACCCAAAGTTCACTCTTTTAAGATCTATAATAAGGTAAATAAAAAATATCACCACATAGGGAAAAACAAACCATACCTCAATGAGTGGGGGTTCCACATCCACATATTTTAAATGTTGAGAGTCAACTGAACTCCAATAGCTAGCCAATATCATTCAAATACTACTTTGGGTAATTCCTTTTTCATAATTTCTATAACCTGAAGTTTTTTAGGAATATACTCCTCTCTTTGAAACATGAAACAAATTTATTTTTATGCTCAATAATAATACACTTTAGATTTATTTTTGGATACCATAAATTTAATTCTTCAATATGTGATTAACTTCAATAACCCATGATCCACATTCTCCTTGAAAAAACTATATTCATTTTAATGTGATTTGTATATGAGTGATGGAATGGATTTTTTTTATTAGATTTATAGAACCTAAATTATCTTAATTGATTCCAATAAGATACTTCAATTCGAATCCTATATATTGAAGTCATTACTTCATCCAAAATAACTGCATACAAGATTGAGTAGTTGCAATATATTCAACTTTTACAATGCTCAAAGAAATTAAATCTTACTTCTTTCTTATCCAAGAAATACAAAATCTTCTAAGATAGAATGCACCACCTGACATTGATTTTATTTCATCTTCTGAACTAGACCAGTATGCATCTGTATAACTCAATAAATCTTGTTGATATTTTTCATTTTATATAAAACTGAAATCCAACATTCAATTGATATTTCTAAGTATTATTTTCACCTCAAGTAAGTGAATTTAATTAGGATTGATTTTATATTTTACCACTTAGAATGTGGAAAAAAATATCAGGTTGTTTCACTATTAAGTACAATAGACTTCCAATGATTTACCTATATTATATGGAATTCATCACTTTTCCTTCATTATCTCATAAAAGCTTCATCCATGTTGTGACTATAATTATCATCTTCTTGTAATTTTACATTAAAAATTATATTATAACCTCATTAGATTATTTTTATTAAGATATAAATGTGTCATGATTTACTTTCATCATTTTTAAACCAAGGAAAAATTCCAACTTAGCAATCATTGACATTTCAAACTTTCCTTTTATGAATTATGTGAACTATTTTCACTATGATTCATTTGAACCAAAAAATATTATATCATCAACATAAACTAGTACCATAATATTTTTATTACTCTCATTTTTGGTATAGAGATTGTAATTAATTCCACCATGTTATAAACCAAGCTTCTTCAAATATTAATCAAATCTTGAATACCACACTCTTAGTGCCTACTTCAATCTATATAAATCCTTCTTTATCTAAATTCTTTTCTCATATTCATGTAAAATAAAATAATCTAGTTGTTCTATATACACCTCTTCCTCTAGAACCCCATTTATAAATAAAATTTTTACATCCATCTAGATTCTTTGAATTTAATTTTCACTAATTAGGACAAGAATAATCGAATTTTATCCAATATTACAACAAGTAAAAATGTATCATCTACATTGATTACCTAAATTTAGGAGTATATCTTTAAAACCAATCATGTATTATTTTGAATTACCATACTATCTTTATTAAATTTGTTTTGAAATACCCATTTCTCCCCAATAAACTTTTTATCTATCGATCTTGAAATGATCTCCCATATCTGATTATTTTTTATTTGATCGATCTTTTCATTCAATCCTAGACCTAATTTTTATCTCTAGATACTTTATAAGGACATTTCATCTCTACATGATATAGTAAGGATGATTTTTGTATAGACTTCATTATCCTTGTTTGAACTAGCACTTCCTAACCACTAGTGATGTTATTATTAGAAATTCAGCTCAAATATTTAGCTTATGTTCATATACAAGTCTAAAACAATCCTTCTCATCATTATTATCTTATTCTGTATCATAATTTTTTACTTCTTATCCCCCTAATTTTCTTACATTCTCATCACTATCATCTGGGAACAATTCACTATTTTGTTGAAGATTATGTTCATTTTTTACTATAGTGATATCATTGATTTCAATCACTTTTCCCAGCCTCTTATTGAAGATATAATATTATTTGATTTTTCCTAAGTTTACAAGTAATATACCCTCATATTCATAGGATTAAAACTTTCTATGTTTCTCTTTATTGAGAACAAAAAACTTAATTCTAAAGATTTGAAATTATTTAAATGTTTTCTCTTTTCTGTACCATAGGTTTTATAGAGTGGTTTCTTATTTTAGACACAAAAAAGATATATCTGATATGTAGATCGATTTCAAGACTACGCCATTCCATAATTTATTTGGTAGGTCCTCTTTAATAATAATTTTTCTGGATATGTTTTTATGATATGATTTCTTCTCTCAACAACTCCATTTTTATAAGGAGTTCTCACTACTGAAACTTGGTGTATTATCCCATGTTTATCAAGATAATACTTTACTTACATGTTTATGGATTTTGTACCATTGTTGGTTCAAAACATCGAAATCTTATATCCCATCATTCTTTATGATTCCCTCCAATATTGTTTTATGAAACTGAACACCTTGGTCATGTGGTAAATGAAAAATATCCCTGAAATCCTATATAAATAATAAATGAAAAGAACATATTACTTATTCCCGTCAATGTGTCTTGGTGAGATAGGTGAATACATATCTTAATGAACCAATTTAGGCACTCTTTTATTTTTTTTCTTCTAACTTGTACATATTTCAAATGATCTTCCCATATTGGAAAGTATTGTACATGTGAGTATGATCACGTGATAGCTTGGGGAGTTCTTGAGCTATGTCACATTTCACAAGACCTTTTGAGGATGGTTGGCACAGATGGCGAAGCAGTTTATTCCATAACCTATTTTCTAACTATTTGGGTAAAAGTTATATATCTTATTCTCCGCTCACAATAAAGATATTCTCTTATGTGCACTTTACCTTCAAAATAATAGTATCATCTTTTCCCTTAAAGATACACAACTTCTTGGTATAGCTTATAGCATGCCCCAGGTCACATAGTTGACTAGAACTTAGAAAGTTGTGACTAATATATTCAATAACAAAGAAATATACACACCTTATATCTATTATCCCATATTATGATTTTCTTAATCTAATAATCTTTAGGCCTTCATCATTACCAATTTTGTAAACACCTTCATTGTCTTGATTGATGCCTATGACAATATCCTTATTTCATATCATATAGGAAGTGAACCATTATCAAGGATCCATACACCAGCATGGTTTTATACTTAAGATAAATATATACAACCACTACCTACTCATATCTTTCCTTTTTGATCCATGTATTTTACTTTATACTTGTTGTGGGATAATATTATTTATCTTCATTAAAGTATGATGGACCAACTTCATATTGCAAAGATGCAAATCGATTTTTTTCAATTCATTCAGATTATACTTACAACCACTTTGGGTTTACTTTAGTTCATTCCTATATATTATTGATGAGAAATATCTGGTCATGTTTCTAAATCCTTCTCACTAGAAATAGTGACCATCAAATGTATTCTTGGAATATTGAACTTTGTGTGTATACATTTTTTGATCTTGTTCCCTTTAGTACCTCTTGGTAATGGAATAGAAATTTTGGGAATATCTTCTATTTTTATAATAATAACACCTGATACAAGGTTCATTCTTGTGTGTTGTTATTTTAGGAATGGTTATTCCTTGGGTTCTCTAAACATTCAAATTCTAATTCATACCCAAATAAATTTTCAACCTTAGAGTGGGTATTTTTGGTCTAGTCTCCATCATCACTAATTTCTATTTACAATTAATCACCATACCATATGTTTCATTATTATGTGTTATTTTCTTCTCCTAAAAGATTTTTGACTATTTTTCCAGTCCACCATATTCTAACTTCCTTTTTTTATCATCATTGTGACCTTATTTCCCGATATCATACTAGGATTCAATAGTCTCTCCTAATCTTCAATTTTTAATCATAGGTCAAAAAATTATTCCTCTATTTTTTCAATACATTTGACCCTATATTTCATTGTCTTAGTTAAACCATCAATCACCCGGATATTTTCATAAAACTTGAGCTTATTTATAAGTATTGTATCTAAGTTTTATATATTTTTTAGATTTGATCTTTTTAATTTCTTCCTTCAGTTCATAATTATCTTATTTTTACTACTACATATAGATTTTTTCATCATAAACCACTTTGTTGGATTTATTTCTTTTATTGTATCTCTAATTATATATCTTTTCAAGAGCCTCTTAAAATATAACTTAAAGATTGACTCTTCCTTACACATATACTTCATCATTATCACTCTCTTACCTTGTCTAATAATTTCCTACAACTTCTAATATAGTATTTTATTTGTGGTCTTTTTAGTATTCAATTTATTCTACATCAGTTTATTTAGTTTTTTTATTCTCTTGTGAAATCAAATTCTTTTTCTTGAATAAATTTCTCTTAGTGATTTTTCTACCTATCACATTGGATGAATACTTATTCATGGGAATTTCATTGTCATCCTTATCATCATGTTGAAACTTCTTGGGATACCTTGCTACAAGATTTCAAAAAAAATCACATGAAAACCATCTGAGTGGAAGTTTCCCTTTAAACATTCCTTTTCCCCTTTTCATATTTGAGGAAATAAATGACATGAATTCATCCTATTATTCTTCTACTTGTTCATCCTATATGTTAATATTATTCATGGCCTTCAATTCCACCTCTTTAGATTTCTCTTTTTCTATACACTAAACCAAAATCAGTGTTTACCGGCGATTTTGTAGAGTTAGTTTATTAAACCACCGCTAATTTTTTTTAATTGATTTAGCGGTAGTATATTAAAAACTACTAATAAAACTTTTATTTTTTCCACAAACTTGACACTTATACCCCAACCCCCCTACTCCCCTAACCCCTATGACCCCCTAACCCCCCAAAGACCTACCCTCACCACCGATCCTAAGCCTCATCGCCCCTCATCGTGCCTCTCCACCAATCCTGAGCCTCACAGCCCCTCACTGGGCCTCGCCACCCCTCTCCACCAGTCCCTACTCTCTCCCTCCACCCCCAACCCTTGTTTTCACTCTTTTTCAATCATAAACTAGTAGTGAAGGTAGAGGGAATACCTTATTTTGAATTCATTTCTCTTATTCTTTCCCAAGGTGGAGGATAGTTATTTTCAGTACTGTTTCTTTGGAAGATGATTCTGATATATTTTCTTTTTGGGTATTTTTGAAAAGGGGAGAAAATAAAGGAATTATTAGAGTGAATTTTTTAGGTCATTAGTTTTTAATCCTTTTAGATAATTTTTTAGTGTTGTTCATATATTTTTATTCTTTTTTTTTTGTTGTTCTTGGTTTATGGTGATTTTTTAATTTGGTATTATTAGTGATGAAATTTTTATGGTTGTTCTTAGGCACTTATTGGAGTTTGATAATAATTAGTAAATATCAACATTTATATTGGTAGGTGGTCTCAACCCTTTGAGTGGTTCTCTAATAATACTTTCGACATGACTACCCTTTGTTTTTTAATTTTTTTAAAAGTTCCTTTCTATTTTGGAAATATAAATTGATGAATTTAAAAAATGATAATTTTTTGGTAAAGTATCAAATGATATTAAGTAATATTGGTTATTCCCAGCCTACTATTTTATGGAACTTTCTATCACTAATTTTTAAGGTGTTTTCATTATAATAATTATATTAATATTTTAGGTTAATTTTGAAATGTGAATTTCGTAGTCCATGATGGAGTTTTTATAGGTGACCATAATCAGACCATGTTTCATGCACTTTACCCTTAGTTAAATGATTGGTGTGGAGGAAATGCGGTGTTTGGGTCTTTTAAGTGAGAGGAATTGATTTTACTTGAAAGGTTTAATGGTTTGGTTTTAATATAAATCTTTGGTATTTGGTAAAAAATGGTTTTTTTAAGAGTCAAAATGAGAGGTGTTTTATATAAAAACCCATTGTTTTGTGAATTGTTCTATTAGAGAAATTTCTTAGTTAAAATTATTTCTCATTTAAAAATGTTTTATCAATTCATGTTTTTTAAGGAACACAAAACTTTCTATTTTAACTTATTTATTATAAATAATTTTTCCATAAATATGTGTTATAATAGTGTCAATAAAATAGTGGTTAAGTATTTGGGTTTCCAAACCATCATCTTCAGCCATGTGTGTTTATTTTTTAATCGAATTCTTACATGTGTACTCAATATGAAGTTAATTTATCCTTAAAATATAGAAATAAATTAAATCAAGTGATTATTTTAAATCCTATAATAATGATTGACATTAAAGAAGGACCTTCTACTGACCTAGTGGTGTTAAGTGATCCTTTAGAAACATATACTTTAGATTATTGCACTACTGGAAATTTAGGCTATAGCCATGGACCTATAGCCACAGTTTTATAGGTTAGTGAATATAGCTTTTTTATAGCCATGGTTAAATTTTGATTTGTGGCTATACATTTGTGTCCCCTTTTTTTATTACCATCGGGCTCCTCCTCCTTCCCTGATACATGACCCTCTCATTGAAGCCCCCCCCCCCGACAACCTCTCCTCCTTCCCGAAGACCTCTCTCATCATCCCCTCCTCTCTTCCCTCATGGATTTACTCTCTTGTCCTTGCTGATATCCTCTCTCATTCATCCTCGTCAACTTTGGTTCCTCCATCCCTCATCACGATTCCTTTATTCACGATGCAGATTCTACAATCGCGGCTCAGATTCTCTATTCGGGGTTGCTCCATACCTCGTGTGGTACTCACCTATTCCATACCCTTCTTTGGGAACTCCTCCTCCATTCTGTGTGTTGGAAGAAGGGTTCCTCCCTCCATACCCTTCTTCAGGCCTTCCTCCTCCATAAGGTGTGTTGGCCTAACTAATTTACTTAATTATGTTATGTGGGTGCTATTTTCATTTTTGTTGACCTGTTTTGTGGCTCCCTTGTGTTTGCAGAACGATTTTGTAGTATTCATTCTATTTTCATTTGTAGGAGGAGTGTGTGTTCTTTGGATCCTAGTTTAAAGTATTAATTTTGTTTTTGTTTCGGTGCATTTTCTATTTTGTGGATCTGATTTTATGGCTTCTTTGAATATTGTTTGCAGTATTCATTCTGTTTCAAAAGTTTTCAGTTTGCAGGAGGAGTTCAAGGAGGGGTTTGAGTTTATTGTTAACTATTTTATGTCTCCTGTGTGTTGATTGGTATTTTTTTATTGTTATTCACTGGTATTTCATGGTTTATGTTTAATTATGATTCTCATAATTAATCTGGTATTCTAGTATTCATGGTTTAATCTATTTACTATTTTGTCATCTATTTACTATTATGTAATTATTATTTTTATATTTAATATTTTGGAATTATTAATCTATTTCTAAGTGTTTTGTATAATAGACTTTGTATTTCTGAAATTTATAGAATTTAAAAGTTGGATATTTTAGTCATAAATTCCAAAAGTTGGGATTTTTACTATGTAAATAGCCTTACTCATCCAATTGTTTCCTTTTTATATTAACCATATTCATAGAATAACCTTGTATATTATTATGATCATGCTATAAAGGGTATGTTTATATTTTTCCTTTTTATTATATATTGTTAAGCATGTTTTCTATCCATTTATGTAGATGTTAATTACATGGGATATGTTTTTGAGTTATAAATGAGTATACCCATTTAATTATTCCATGGGATGGGATGAGTCATCAACTTTGTATAATCCTTCCCCATTCTATGGGATGGGATTAGGACCTGACTCCATAAGTTCACCTGGGTGGGATGGTCTATAATATTTCCCTACACCTAACCTAGGTAAGATGTCTTACAATATTTCTATATCTCTAGATTGACATCAATAATGATACCCATTTAAGAAGATAAACTCATTTAAGTTCCAATATGCATTTTACTAGATGTAATATATACATTTTTTACTCACCTACAACATTTATTATAGTCATGGGATCCTAGGTGTTGTAGTGAGAGTTGAGTGATTTAGTGGCAATGTAGTGGTTGGATCGATTAAGTGAGGATTTTAATTGGCATAAAAATCCTAATGGTTTTGGTTTTAACCTTATGTATTGTTTTTCGATAATTAAAATGGTTTTTATAATGTTTAAAGTGAGTGAAGTTTCAATTAAAAAACATGTTTTGTTATTGAATCCTTTTAAAAACATTTTCCTGGTTAAACTCATTTCTTCCTTTAGATGTTTTATCAAAATGTATTTGTCAATGAACTCACCCCTTTTCCCTTTTTATCTTTTATTTTTTATCTTATAAACCAATGTTTTCTAAAATATGAGTTGTAACACTATTAAAATATTGATTAAGGAAGTTGGTTTACAAACATTATTTTAGGTCATGAACACTTATATCTTAAAAAAGAATTTGCTTATGTGTTCTATAGGAGATACATTTTTTCATCAAAAGGTTAAGTCTTAAATTAATCAAGTGGTGATTTAAAATATATTAGTCTAGATTAAAATTTGTGGAAGACCTTTAATGAACCCATTTATGATAAATAATACCTTACAACCTTGTACTTGTGATTATTGTCATTGTTTTGATACTTTATTCCAAACACCATAGCTGGTCTCTAGTTTATACCTCATTTGTGTTGTCTATACCAAGTGTGATATTGTTGTGCATGACATGATTATAACTTCATTTGAAATCTCCCTAGTATGTTTTAAAGATTTAAAATGGCATACTCGTTCTTCATTTTGATTGAGATTATTATGTTTGATTGTAGTATTATTATATTTTATTTATGGATAGTTTAATATATTTTTCATGTTTACACATCATGGTTATTATTATCATACTAGCATGGTGTTATAATAGAGCATAGTGATCATGTGTGATATCATTTACTTTTAGTGCATGTTTATTTACTTTAGTGTGGACCCAGTCTACTATTTTCCAATAGGGTATGTTTACAAATTTGACATAGAACATTTATATTGATATAATGTGAAGCATTTTTATTGTTTTATATAGTGCATGTTTATTACTATGATGTAGAGCATGTTTAGTGTTATGATATTGAAACTATATATTGTGTTATCATTTTTGGATATTGATATAAAAAT
This sequence comes from Viscum album, assembly GCA_963277665.1. NCBI lineage: Eukaryota > Viridiplantae > Streptophyta > Magnoliopsida > Santalales > Viscaceae > Viscum > Viscum album. The sequence continues at coordinate 217,050,740 of OY728137.1, forward strand.
TATGCTTCAAGGTTTACCTCCATAGTATTAAATATGTATATCTTTAGTTTTTATATATATTTTATAGGTGGTTATACCTTGGATTTTATATTTTTATATATGTTTTCTGGATCTTAAACCATATAAAACCTCTATATGGTACCTCAAATGGTATTTGGAAGAGTTTTTTAGAGAGTCTCCTCCCTCTAAAATAGAACAGAGCATCTACACACATGTAAATTTTCTTGATAATATCTAACTTGCAAAACTCAAGGATATCATGAGATTCATGTCTATACATTTGAGAAACTGATTGGAGACCATTGTTTAGGATTCCTTTAAAAGATTCAATCAAACCAGAAGTTAAACTTTGAAGAGCACTAAACAATGGTATAGGTTGAGTACTACATGAATTATCTGGAAGGTATAGATACAAATTCTGTAGAATCTATTAGACTAATCCTTGGATGCTAACCAATCTTCCATTCATTGATTTTAATTTACTTTCCATTTTAGTAATCAACTCTACCTGCAATTGAGCTACCTCTTAAAGATCATTGGAAGATTTTTGAGAAATTGTATCACTAGTAGTGGAAATATAAGACTTACATATAATTCGATCAAATATAGTAACCGGAGTCATAGAAGGGATAATCTTGAGATACTTGTAAACAAAAATCACTTTCTATGTAGTAAAAACTGGAACTGGTGGAGTTTCTTCATATTCTAAGGAACTATAATCCTCTTCAAAGTAAAACCCTTAAACTTCTTCAAAGACCTTAACTAGTAGGTTTATTATTCTCTAATGATTTTTTTTCATAGGACCAATATACCTAGATATCATTCCCTGAATATTTTGAGACACTTCTAAAATATATTTCATAATATCCTTTTGTGAATTCATATTACTGAGGTCAAATCCCCAGCATCTTATTAAGATGTTTTGACTAATAATCATTCAATATATCACTTTTATACTGACACATTACTCCTTGATTTTTATATAGGTTTATAATGAATTTATTGAATATATTAAATATTTTTTAAGGGGTAATTGATATTATTTACATAGTTTATTTTATTAAATTCTTTTATTTAACATTATTTGATTAATCCATCATGTATACAGTGCTACTTGATGATTTCTTTGTGATTATATTAAAATCATTACTTGATGAGGACTACGGGAATAATTTAAACATAACATCCATATTCCTAATATGAAAAATATATAATGATTTTTTCTTTTCAAATATAAGATTTTATGTCACTGTTATGTTATCTTCATTATTGGATAAAATTTGTGCTATTAATATAAAAGTTTTATATTACTATAACAATATATATAATTTAAGATATATAATAATGAATGCATGATTAACTTCTCACAAAAATTATTGTTAATAAAAATCTTCTATTACACTTATATATCAATATGAATATTCTTTGTTCATTGTTAGTTATAGATTCATGTATCAGTTATCATGTACAATTGACACACTAATCACATATATATAATAAGTAATTATATCTCACTTTTTTCCTATTATTTACTTCTAGGTGGTTTCTTATGATGAGGTTGGTTCTATCTACCACCATCGAAGGCAGTGAGTTCGACATCAGATTCTGGTAAGGTTTATTCTATTTTCTAATGATGATGCATGTTGATGCTGCCATCATCATCACCTATCCTATTATTTCCTTTCTCACTAATCATGTCCATCCCACTTTAATTTTTAGGTTCTATTAGTGGTGATTAATCAGATCACTAGAATTTTGTTAAAGTCTCCCGGGACCCGTTCAGGTGTGTTGCGACAACCAGAGTCAAACGCGACTCACCATGTATGCATAGGTAAGCATATATATAATAAGTTCTCTCGTTATATGTATATTCATCTATGGAAGTTCGATTACATATAATGGTCTAGGTTTTCTTATGTATATATATGAAAAATGCATATGTTTGTGGGTGATAACGGTCTTATGTATGTGAGCATATATATAAGGGTCCTCTTCTGTGGGTCAAGGCCATGAAAACACGTACATAGGGGTTAGGGAATCCTTATGTATATGAAAAGGTGCATATTTATAGAGGATGGATGGAGCAGCTTAGAGTTTTTGCTGATAAAAGTGTTAGTTGTCGAGTGTGGCTTGGCTCTTTTGAGGTAGGGTCCCTCTCTTAGCCACTTTAATTCAAGAATGTTTTAAATTGCATTTAGGCACCTTCTTAATTCTTCTTGTCTATCCACCACCATCGAAGATGGTGAGTTCAACATTGGATTTGGTTAAGGTTTATTTTGTTTTTATTCTTTGGACCAATTTTAATTAGGGATTTTTTTATTTTTTGGATCCTTATATTTTTGTAGCGCATTTTGAATTTAGTTGAGGTGGATTCAAGTCACTGTTGATGAAGGCTTACATGTGTATGAATAGGTAGGAATATACATATATAAGTTCCCCCTTTATATATATTCACTCATGGTATAATGAATATATATATTGGGGATGGGTGTGCTTATATATAGATATGAAAAATGAATACATGTGTAAGTGTAAAGGGGTATATGAAATTATAAACATATATCTAAGGACCCCCTTGTGCATATATGGATATGAAAATATGTACATAGGGGATAGGTTTTTTTATATATATGTGAAGTTTCATATGTGTTCAAGTAGAAAAAAAAATAAAATTAGAGTTATCGTCGTCAAAATAAACGTGTCTTGAGGTTGAGGTAGATTCCCTCTGCCTAAACCTTTAATTTGAATTCTATAATTTCCTAATTTTTTCAAAAACTTGTTTCCAAAATTTCTTTATTGTTTTAAAAAATGATCTTTGTCAAGGAAGAATATGAATATATCCCTTGAACTTATTTATAGACCTTGTTCAAAGAGGTTAACAAATGCTAGTAGTTTCTAGATACTAGAACAAGAGATCTACAAACCATACATTGATCATCCTTAGATACATTCATGATCTCATTCAACTTCCAATTAAATTTATCATAAAAAACCAATGATTAATTTAAGTATCTATTAGTTCCAATACCAATATTCCTTATATCTTCTCTGGTATCATGTAACTCACCCATAATATTCCTCTTGAAATCATGCATAAGGAATGGTGTAAACATATCACACTATAGGGACTGAATTTGTAAGGATACATAATTAAATTTTGATCCACTCCTTCCCAAATAACTATCTTAAAGTAATTTGAGTTGGTATCCTAAAAGTACCCAATGTTCTTCAAAAGAATTACAAATAGGGCATTACTCATATGGAATCTCACTGCCCCTCCCTCATTCAAATCAATTTCCATATTCATTAAAATTAGTGAGATCAGACTACCATAAGGGGGGCCCAAGAACTTCTAATCCCTAGTTAGACTATGGTTAGTATGGTATATGGGGTTGGTGTTTCATCCATTATGTAGGTCCTCAATTCCACCTTGTTATATTATTTTTTATGTTTTAAAGAATAAATATAATACCCATTCATGAATTGTATATTGATGTGAGGTCAACAACATTTTTTATGGTGACATTTCTAGAGGATTTAAAAACAATCTATATAAGGGTGTTAATACATCCCAAGATATATTGGTGTCTAAAGCACATATACAAGAAAAAATCTACTTCCATATCTTCAATTTGTTCTAGGTGTTGTAGGGATGGTTATCCATGCATTTTAATACATAAAAATTACAAAAATCCTTTCATGATTCCTCGATGTAGGCTTATATTGTATATTTAATTTATTTTTCTGGGATCCAACATCTTCCAAAGAAATAAGTACAAATAATCAAGGATATAGGGATATATTAATAGTTTAATTTATTCTCATATCAAGAGGTCCTAAATAGAATGAATATCAGTGAATACTCTATAGATTACAACGTTATTTCATATATTATAGATTTAGGGGATTGAATCCTCTATGAGACCAATTTTCATGAGGTTTTATGGACTATGGGACCCATATCTAACTAATTTTAGACTACTCATGCAAACTCTATACACTTGAACAGAATTATTGTATCTCAAATTTGATTCCTTTGTATTAAATAAGGGAAATACAAATCAACGTACATGCCCCACATGTATCCTTATAATTTTCATGAATATTCTTGGCATCCTTTTTGGTGTAATAAGAAACCATGTACTAATTGAGTGTTATATACCTTATACAATTGATGATCCATACCTCCAAGTGGGCGTCATACTAGTTGTACACCCCACAATCTTCCTACACCTGATCCATAGACCACGTTGAACCAAACTTGGAAACACTAATGTGTATCCCTAATACATCACATATTGTCACTTATTTCACAACAAAAACATATTTACCACATGATGTTAAATGATATAGATGATCCTATCATATGAACATAAATTATGTAAATTAGAATATGAGGGTTTTGATTCCAGTTCAAATAGGATACATAGTAAAACTCTTCAAGGTTCATTCACAACATCCCAATATCATCACCATCACATCAACCACTTTTGAGACAATATATCTGATTACTAATCATCTTCCAAGAGTACTCTAAACCTCATAGTAGTATCCAATAGTCATTAAAACATTACTTGTATTATGTGAGGAGTATAAGAGGATTATTCCCCACTAGAATTTAAATCGTGACCAGAATTATGCGATGAGCATAAGGGGACTAGTCCCCACTAGGCCTAAAATCATGACTAAAATTATTTGATGAGCATAAGAGTACCCTGCCTTTTCATATATGAAAAGTTTAATATTTTTTATGTGATAATAATATGATGATTCACCTTTACTAATGTATCATAATCCAATCATTCCTCATGTGATAAGCATGGAATTCCTTAGGTGATGATCCTAGAGTTCATTAGGTGATGAGCCTAAACTACCACAGGTGACTAGCCTATGATGAATTTGGTGATGAATGTAGAATTATATAGGTGATGAGAATGGTATTCCTTAGATTATTAGCCTAAGATGTCTATATGTATTAACTTAAGAATATATAATAGCCTTCCTGCCCAGATCATAACTGAAGATCCATCCTTTACTTATATGTGGAAAGCATAAGATTCCCTCACTTCCAGAAATGAGAAAGATATTTATGAGATTTTATAAATATACAATTTAATTGAAATTCTAGTCAACTTTGATCATTAGGTTGTCACCTTGATAAGTAATAAAGTGAAATTATTAATTGATGTCTACATGGATATGGAACCAAGAACAAGATTCATGGGAATGTGTTAATTATATAAGAGAAATATGGACTGGGAAATGAAAACTATAAAGATATGTTTTAAGATTCCATCCTCCCATTTCAATGAAAGGTTCCATCATCATAACTCTTTTGGTGACATGCTAATTGCCTTAAAAATTAGTCATGTGAGACAAGGATCATGACCATCCTAGTGTAGTCTAACACAATGGTCTTGAAGTAAAGTTTCAGAAAAAAAATTAATGAAACTGAGATGAATTAATTATCCTTCAACATATAGAGGATGAGTATCATTATGAATCCACTTTAGGGATTGGTGAACCCATTAATAATTCGGTATCCTTAAAAATGATATAATGAGTATCATAGGGCATATTAGTCATCATAATCATAAAAAAATACTCAAATTTTGATTCAAATTATATTATGGAATTCCAAGCAATAGATCTGATCGGTGAGGTTCTCCAACCATTTCTAATAGGTATAGGGGTAGAATAAGTTCCCATGATTCTACTAAAACCCATTATCACCCAAAAATGGAAATTACATACCCCTATTCTGATGAAATGATTGATATCTCCCTCACCCGCTTTCCCTTATGAAGATCATGTAGTGGAGGGTTATCAATACACCGATGAACCACTATGAGTAGAAAGAAATGATAACCACCTGGAAATTGTCCATGGAAGATCTATAATCCATGTTTTCACATTTAAACAACCAATATAATAACCCTACATGGGGGCTGGAAGGGGTGTCTAGGAGGGTCTGTAGGGGGTTGTCAAGGGGTGGGGGATAGTAGTGGGTGGGGGGATGGCAGGGGTGGGGTGTCCTGGAGGGTCTACAGGGGGTGGGGGGTGCTGGCAGGGGCGATTAGTATGTGGGGTGGCTAGTAGTGGGAGGGGTGTCCAGGAGGGTCTGTAGGGGGCTGGCAGGGGGTGGAGGTTGGAAGGTGGGGGGGAGGGGGATGTCTGGGAGGGTTATGCTTATATCCATTTTGATTTATGATGAACTTTCATAACCACATACCATGATGAAGGTTCCTATTTTTTACCTTCATTCGTGACTATTAATTAATTACAGCCTATGGCTATGTCCTCCCCAAGAGATTCATTTTATATTGATCACTTCTAATTGATGGATTTTAACTCTTTTTTGGTGAAACCATAGCTCACCATAATGATATATACTTCTTGTGAGATCATTACTATCCTTTATTCCTCCTTTTCTACTCCTATTACACTATTAATTGTGGAGTGTTGATGATATACCTTCATAAATAATAAGTTTGGTTTTATATTTTATCCAAAAGGTCCCAAAGAACTATGAACAATCATATCTAGAGGTGTTTCTAAATTATGAATGGATCAGAACTATTTTAGAGGCACCCTCTTTGGATTGTAAGAACCCTTATTCTTCTTTTTTAGTGATTGAAAATAGAATATTTTTACCATTTCTATTTTTTTATTTTTCATATTACTGGTTTGTTACTTGTAACATTTTGTTTGATCATAATAAAATGGGTTCTTTTAGGGGATATTTTTTTGGAACCAATTGCAGGGGAGGGGCAGGGGGGAGGGGGGAAGGGGGTAGGGGGCAGGGGGAGGGGGTAGGGGAGGGGGAGGTATGCAGGTCAGGGGGTAGGGGGAGGTCTGTAGGGTAGGGGGAGGGGGAGGGGGGAGGGATGGGGTGGGTGGAGGGGGAAGTGAGAAGGGGGGAGGGGGGAGGTTTGTAGGCCAAGGGTAGGGGGAGGTCTGCAGGGCGGGGGGTAGGGGGCAGGGGTCAGGGGGAGGGGTGGGTGTAGGGGGCAGGGGGAAGGGGGAGTGGGGAGGTCTATAGGGCAAGGGGAAGGGGGTGGTCTGTAGGGGGTTTCCAGGGCAAGGGTAGGGGAGGGTGTAGGTGGGATTAACGGGGGAGAGGATGGTGGTATATAGGGGGGTCTACAGGGAAGGGGGTTCAAGGGGGTGGGGCAGTGGGGTAGGGGTGCAAGAGGGCAGTGGGGGGAGGGAAAACTGGCAGTGGGGACGGTGCAGGGGAGAGGGGGCAGGGGATCTGCAGGGGGTCTACAGGGAAGTGGGGAGGGGGGAAAGGGGGTCTTTCTAGGTGTAACACCCCAAGCATCCACTGTAATATTCTCTTTGAATAATATAATATCTTGCGATGTACACAACTTTGAGTTATAGCACACCACAACAAATCAAACTAGCCATTTTAAAAAGTAGTTGTGAATAGTAATACCCACTTTTTAAAATTTTGTAGATTTTATTTTTCAGAATGGACTTCATTTTTGGATTTGAAATATCAAAATTATCTTAGGGTGAATTTTTTGTATTTTTCTGAAAACATTCAATTTTTTATTAATAGTGAAAAACACTATTATTATTTAAAACTGACTTTTATTTAAATAATTAATATTTTTATTTAAATTTATTTTAAAGTCAAAATAGATAAATAATACCTATATTAGTCCAATTTAATTAATTGGATTCATTTTATAATAATATTAGATATATAAAATTTTACTGAACTTTTTAACGTCTTTTACCCACCTTCTAGGCACATTTGCATATTTGCATAAAACATAATTTTACCGCTTCTATGAATTGAATTTCAAAAATCTGAGAGACAAAATTGACATCAGTAAGTAAAATATGGTTTAATAAGATGAAAATAATTTTTGGTGAATAGTATCTTTTGAATTTTATTTACCACGATTAAAAGTAAATAGGGTAATTAAAGGTAAAAATGATATTATAATTACCCTAACACGTGTCCTAATTCTATTGGATAAGTTTATTTTAACCAAAATAAACCTTAGGAATGAAATATGATCTTTTTTATCCACTTGGATTAGATTAGGACATTTATTATATTTTATTTAAAGAAGAGTTAAAAGTTTTAAATTCAAATTTTAATAAAAAAAACATTTTTAATATAGGGTTATACATAAGATAAATTAGAATATAAATATTCATTAGAAATATAAAAAGGTTTCCTACATCATGGTATTTTATTTATAATTTTTAATCACTAAATAATTAAATTTATTTATGACACAATGATGATGCAGTAACTACCTTATTAATGAAATATTAAAATAATTGATATTATAAATATTAAAATAAATATAAATTGAAACTTTTTATTAATTAAACGAATTTTCTAGGTTAATATTATATTTTATGATAGATTAAATATATATATTTTTGAAGAAATCATATTTTTATGACTTTCACAAAAACCAAATACTAAATAGTGTCAAAATTGACATAAATGAGTTTTTAAAACAAATACTATTTTATTAAATGATATAATATTTATAAAAATATAAGGTTCAGAAAAAGGACTTATATAATGATATAAATATCATTAATGAACCACTTTAAGTTCTCTTGACATTTTATAGTAAGTTTATTAACCATGTAATATAAAAATAAAAGATGACATGGTAAAAGTTAAATTATTTAACTAAGAGTTAAATATAAAATATAAGGTTAATATGGTGACATAAATTTGTATAAAACCTATTGTTTGAGATGTTTTTGACCCATCCTTACCTTATACTTGAAATAAACTCATTTGGAGACATTAGAAACCGAAAATTATTTTATAATAAAATAATATTTCAAGCTTTTCCTAAAGTGACACTCACCTCTCTTATAAAAGGATACTTCCCATTATCTTAATTTCACACCTACAAAGCCATTTTTCTCAGCCAAAACCAGATCAAATATCCTCCCAACTACCCCCCACTTCAATCTAGAGGCCTTAATATTATCATAAATCCAACATAAGTAGCCCTTTTGTTCAAATCAAAAGCAAGAACCTTAAGAAGAGGTAATTATTTCATCACCTCTTTCAAAGTTATTTTCTTCTTCCACTTCCTCTTTCTTTGTTGCTTATATAAAAAATAATAAATCCATTACATTTTATATACTGAGTTGTTATTATAAATATGGTATAACCATATTCATTATTCTATCCATCCTATGAATGAAAAATTTACCATATGTGCGTACGTACGTCTTACCGTCTCCACATCGTGGTGTAGTTTGTTATTCAACACTTCATTATTCAGATTGGTATAATAATAAGTATAATTGAGGTAAATAATAAATATAACATTTTAATTATTCTGTATATATAATATACTATCCAACTATATACGATTTAACCATCAATAGAATGATATTGTCACTTGTGCGTACGTACAACTTACCATCTCCACAACGCGACGAGATCTTTTTCCCCATCATAACCATTAAAGAATAATTTTCATTTGATGATTAAAAATAATGTTTAAGAACTTAATATAATTCTCGATATGAATAAAATACATCCTATCTATAACAAACATGACTTACGTAAAAAAAATATAAAGGAAAATGAATCAGTTAACACTCGAAATAATGATACTACTGAAATATTATTAAAAGAGTAATATTAGAAGATCATATATGGTATCATATTTATGTATGTGGATTCTTGTATAATTTAATAAAAATTATTTAACCATTATACAGGAGGTTAACATACCCTCAACTAAGGAATAATATAAGGTAAGGGTTAATTTTACAATCTCTTTATTATCTGAGGTGATTTATACGTGAGTATCTACTAGGACGTCTTTATCATCCACATTTGTGTTTCTTAAAAATTTATTTCAAAACATTTTTACTATTTACTAGACTATGGGTTAAATTCATTTATACCCTTGTTTTACTTTTTATAAAATGGTTTTATGGGAATCTTTCAATCTTTTTCCAAACAAGGTACTTTATAACCTTTTCAACAAATTAAGGAAAGAATGTTTTCAACTTATACAGTGGGTGTGGCTATATTCTGTTGTACATCTCGTTCCCCTCGTTGTTTGATTTTCATGATCACAATCACCCTTCTTATTTGTCTAACCTTGTTTCAAGTGTTTTTGTTGATAGGCGAAATATTGCCAAAGGATTGGCCCAAGAAAGCTGGAAAATGGACTGAAATTCAGTCCACCGGCCAACCGGTGTGATAGCACCGGCCAGCCGGTGGACCTGGCAGAGGCATTGCCCACTGCCAGGTTCCACCGGTCAGCCGGTGGATCTGTCACCGGCTAGCCGGTGGCACCCAGACTCAAGGGGTAGCTACTGCCTCCCCACCGGCCAACCGGTGGCCTCAGCACCGGCCAGCCGGTGGCATCCAGCCCCAACAGTGATGGCTACTGCCTCACCACCGGCTAGCCGGTGGCTCCTCCACCGGTCAGCCGGTAGAGCCTGGATCAATATGCTTCTCCTCTGCCAAGGCACCGGCCAGCCGGTGGAGCTGTACCGGCCAGCCGGTAGCCCAGTCAAACTAGTCGTTGGGTTTGACCAGTCAACCTTCTTTTGGCTCCCAACGGCTCTTTAAGCCTCTCCAACGGCTCCGAAGCCTCCCCAAGGGTTCCATGCCTATAAATAAAGGCCAAGGAAGCCCCGGACACTAACCGGATCATATATGAAGCCAACGGACATATTTTGCATCATTTGGCGTACCTCCGGCGGACTTCCTTCAAGGAACCCACCTTGCTCCAACAACTTTCACATCCAAGGAGCTCCTTCAAAGAAGCTTGGAAGCGGCCTTCAACATCTCCAATCAATCAAAGGCGTCCAAGGCTTCTCCAATTACGGGTTTTTCTTGTTTATCCTTTTTGAGCTTAAAATTGGGTTTGTGCCTACAAACCCCAAACTCTTTCTTCATCCCTCTTTCTTTTGGGTTTCACATCACCACTAAGGTGTGAGAAGGTTGTCAAGCTTTCCTTTAAATATCTTGAGACATAGGTGAGCTATCCTTCACCTGTAAGAAGGATAGTGGGTTCTTGCTAAACCATTGAAAGCAAGTGGGTTCTTGCTTAACCACCAAAAGCAAGCTGTAATAGGTCCTAGTGCTACCTCAAAGACTAGTGGGTTTCTTGCTAAAACCATTGAAAAGCAAGCAGTAGGAATCTCTCAACGGTTGAGTTGGGAGCGGAGACGTAGGCCGGGTTTTGGCCGAACTCTGTTATCAATTTCTTGTGTGATTGCCTCTTTATTTCCGCTGCATTCTTTACTTTGATTTTAATTAGTTAATCATTTTTTTAAAAGGCAATTCACCCCCCCTCTTGCCATCCTTCCCGTATTTCTCCGACCCAACAATTGGTATCAGAGGGAAATTTGAGTAATACCCTAACCCGGTTTCAAATTTAAGATCCATTAAGATGGCATCAACCTCTTTCGCCCCCGAGGGCCTCTCATTGGGTCGGGCTCCATTTTTTGATGGGACCGACTATAATTATTGGAAAACCCGCATGACTACCTTTCTTAGAAGCATAGGATATCCCATTTATAAAATTGTCATGCAAGGTTACACTTTGTCTACCCCCGACGAATCCAAATGGACCCAAGCCGACATTAGAAATTTTGAGCTTGATGGCAAAGCCATGAATGCTCTTCATTGCGGCCTTGACCGAAACGAGTTCAATCGAGTTTCCACATGCACCTCCGCTCATGAAATTTGGAAGCTTTTAGAAGTGACCCATGAAGGCACTAATAAAGTCAAGGATACTCGATTGGACATGTACCGTCAGGATTTTGAGTCTTTTTTCATGCACCCAAATGAATCAATTTCTGAAATGTTTACTCGATTTACTGACGTGTGCAATGGTAGAAAGTCTCTTGGAGATAATATTTCTGCAGAAACTATGGTGAAGAAGATCCTATGGATCCTACCGAGCTCATGGGCACCTAAAGTGACGGCGATCCAAGAATCTAAGGACGTCAAAAATATGCCGGTAGAGGAGCTCATCGGATCTCTCATGACTTATGAGATCACGATGAGGAGGCAAGCTCAAAAGGAGGGCACACCAATCAAGACACCAAAGAACATTGCCCTCAAGGTACAAAAAGAAGTAAGCTCCTCCTCCTCATCCTCTTCCTCCTCATCCTCTTCGTCTTCAAGTGGCGACTCGGAAATGGAGGATCTCGCCCGCCAAATGCACAAGTTTATGAAGAAGCACAAGAAGAAGAAATCCCGCAAGCATCGAAAGCAAGAACCCACCGCAAGATCCGAGCCCAAGGTAAAATGCTACGGGTGCGGCGAAAAGGGCCATTACAAGCCCGATTGCCCACTCAACAAGAAACGGGCCAAGGAAAAAGGAAAGAAGAAGGTCCTCAAGGCGACATGGAGTGACACCTCCTCATCCTCCTCCTCCTCCTCCTCGAGCGACCAAGGTACAAAATGCCTAATGGCATTCCATGAGGTAACATCTTCCGACTCCTCCTATTGTTCTTCAAATTCCAATTCTTTAAATCATTTATCATATGAAGAACTCCAACATGCTAGAGACCAATTAGAAAATGGTTTTCATGAACTCTCTTCAAAATTTGTTTCTTTGAAAAAGAATTTCAAAAAACTTTCCTCCGAAAAAGAACAACTTATCAAAGAGAAGGAGGAACTCTCCCTAAAAATCCAAAATTTCCCAAATGTTGATTCTTTGGAATCAACCATTAAGGACCTTAGAGAATCCTTAGCCATGTTCACCCAAGGTTAACAAAATTTGACCAAATTATTGGGTTCTCAAAGGGTTTCTAGAACCACCAATGGACTTGGCTATACCAACCAAGCCTCCTCCTCCCATGCACCCACTGTTTTTGTAAGGGGGAGCTCTAGTTATAAATTTTGCAATTATTGTAAAAAACTCGGGCACCTTATTTATGAATGTAATTGCAAAAACGCCCGGTATGGTAGGCCCAAATCGATTTTTTATTCGGATGAATTCTATAGGAGAAGACCCGCTATGAGACAAGTTTGGATTGAAAAATCCCTTCTAGCGAGTCTCTCCGGGCCTAAAATCATCTCTTTTCAAAATCCCTCTCCCCGGTGATTGATTGTTTTTATTTAGGGGGAGTTAGGTTCTTTTAAGCCTTTTTGTGAATTAAAAATTTTTCATTCAAAATTCTCATTTCAAATTTTTTATTCAAAACTTTCGATTCAATATTTCATTTTCAACTCTTGGTTTCAATTGGTTTTTGATTCAAAACTTTCAATTCAAACTGTTATTCAAATTTTCAATCTTTCAAATTCCAAAATTTCAATTGATTTTCAAATCTCAAATCTTGTTTTTCAAACCCTTATTCCCTCAATCAAGTTTTATGCCCCATTCTATTTTGATAATCACAAAGGGGGAGAATTTCTTGATTGATTGGGGGAGAATCCTTTTGATCGTTCTTAGCATTTACTTTCTTTAAGCATGTTTCTCATTTATGTTTTTACTTTAATTGTTTTGGTGATTGTGATCATCAAAATAGGGGGAGATTGTTGTACATCTTGTTCCCCTCGTTGTTTGATTTTCATGATCACAATCACCCTTCTTATTTGTCTAACCTTGTTTCAAGTGTTTTTGTTGATAGGAGAAATATTTCCAAAGGATTGGCCCAAGAAAGCTGGCAAATGGACTGAAATTCAGTCCACCGGCCAACCGGTGTGATAGCACCGGCCAGCCGGTGGACCTGGCAGAGGCATTGCCCACTGCCAGGTTCCATCGGTCAGCCGGTGGCTCTGTCACCGGCTAGCCGGTGGCACCCAGACTCAAGGGGTAGCTACTGCCTCCCCACCGGCCAACCGGTGGCCTCAGCACCGGCCAGCCGGTGGCATCCAGCCCCAATAGTGATGGCTACTGCCTCACCACCGGCCAGCCGGTGGCTCCTCCACCGGTCAGCCGGTAGAGCCTGGATCAATATGCTTCTCCTCTGCCAAGGCACCGGCCAGCCGGTGGAGCTGTACCGGCCAGCTGGTAGCCCAGTCAAACTAGCCGTTGGGTTTGACCAGTCAACCTTCTTTTGGCTCCCAACGGCTCTTTAAGCCTCTCCAACGGCTCCGAAGCCTCCCCAAGGGTTCCATGCCTATAAATAAAGGCCAAGGAAGCCCCGGACACTAACCGGATCATATACGAAGCCAACGGACATATTTTGCATCATTTGGCGTACCTCCGGCGGACTTCCTTCAAGGAACCCACCTTGCTCCAACAACTTCCACATCCAAGGAGCTCCTTCAAAGAAGCTTGGAAGCGACCTTCAACATCTCCAATAAATCAAAGGCGTCCAAGGCTTCTCCAATTACGGGTTTTTCTTGTTTATCCTTTTTGAGCTTAAAATTGGGTTTGTGCCTACAAACCCCAAACTCTTTCTTCATCCCTCTTTCTTTTGGGTTTCACATCACCACTAAGGTGTGAGAAGGTTGTCAAGCTTTACTTTAAATAGCTTGAGACATAGGTGAGCTATCCTTCACCTGTAAGAAGGATAGTGGGTTCTTGCTAAACCATTGAAAGCAAGTGGGTTCTTGCTTAACCACCAAAAGCAAGTTGTAATAGGTCCTAATGCTACCTCAAAGCCTAGTGGGTTTCTTGCTAAAACCATTGAAAAGCAAGCAGTAGGAATCTCTCAACGGTTGAGTTGGGAGCGGAGACGTAGGCCGGGTTTTGGCCGAACTCCGTTATCAATTTCTTGTGTGATTGCCTCTTTATTTCTGCTGCATTCTTTACTTTGATTTTAATTAGTTAATCATTTTTTTAAAAGGCAATTCACCCCCCCTCTTGCCATCCTTCCCGTATTTCTCCGACCCAACATTTTCTACTCTTATAACACCTTCTAAGCTTCCCTTATAATCTTATTATAATATTTTCAAAATAAATGTTTTCTTTAATTTTTAATGACTTCAATGTAGAAAGAAATATTTCACTCAATTATTTTTTTTATTGATTTCATCTATGTCAACATTCTTCGTTGGATTTTACGTTTGTTTGAAGTTAATTTATTATGATAAAATATTCTATATTATATTGAAGATTTTGTGATATGTTTGGCTATGAATGTGATATTTTTATACCATTCATGGTTTATGGGTTAAATTATTGACATTCAGTATTCTAGTTTTAATATGAACATTTATATTATGTTTCAACCTTTTTATATAAGGAATGCATTGGACTTAGTAAGTGATGGGTGGATCCCACTATAACTCCTCGATGCATCGGTAGGTATTAAGAGACAAACTAGTGTCTTGGCACAAGTCCTTGACAAAATTTTATTTGTAGTCTTGGCATAAGGCCTTGAATATGTGGTTATGATGTCCAGCATTATGCATTCCATCGTTATAAAATTAGCTATTAATATTAGATGTGATTATTATACTAGTAGAATATCCATGTGAATAAGTAAATAGAATTATTTGATTTATCTTTTCCATATTATGCTGAATTTTATGTTTAAAATGCATGTTTTTTAGTCTTATACATTTCCTTAAATTTTTATACTTATTTATGATAGTTTCTGCCATATTGTTATCCTTACTGAGCATCTGAGCTCACCCCTTTCTATGTTTTATTTTTCCCAGGATGTGAAGAAGTATATTATGACTGACCTATGGGAATATTCTAAGGGATATAAATGTGTTCAAAGGAGACACAATTTTTTTGTTTTTCATTTCATAATGTAATGTAAAACGTATTTATTTATCTAGTACTTTCAAGTTTACTAAATTGATCGGTATTTCAGGATTTTATCCCTTGTAATCATGATAATGTTAGGTAATAATGCACTGACTTTAGGTAACTAGGGTTAGGTAATTACAATAGGTATTAGAGGAAGTTTAGTATAAACCTTGGAAGCTAGATTTAGAAAAACTCTGATTAGAGAACATTACCCTAAGATAGACTTTGAGGATTAGTATAGAATAACTTCCTAGAATTTTGGTAATGTAGAGATTTTGTGAATTTTCCAAGCAATACATCTTTGTCTAGATATGAGTAGGTAGAGGTGACTCTGGCATAGATTTACCTAGGAGTAAAAACTCTAAAAAGGAGTTTTGGTCTTGACTTGGGGTTTCCTGGTACACGACAACAGGCATTGCTGCACTCTTGGTTATGACACTCCTGAGGGATATGATTAGGATAATTCACATTTTCTTTACAAACCATTATGAAGGATTTATGAGTAAATAATTCCTCAAATAAAATTTTTTTATGATTATGTATTATATGTATAAATTATTCAATTTATGTTAGGTATTTTACTAGTTTAGAATTATGCATTTTGATTCATAAACTAATCTAGTCTATACCATTGTTTAGAAATGGAGCCTAATGGAAGGAATGGAAATAGTATCAATGCACTTAATACATATAGGGATTTCCCTCCTACTATGGATAATTATAGTGGAGATGGTGATGTAACTGGTGCTGATCAGCTTATAACCATACTGGGAAAACTCACTCAGGTTATGAATAATAACCTTGCCTGTATGGAGCACCCTGATCCACAATGCGGAGAATCAATGTTAGATCGCTTCATGAGGAAACAACCACCAATATTAAATGGGACTACAAATCCATTTGTATCAGATCAATTAATAAGTTCCTTATAGAAAATATTTCATGCTTTGGGGAGTAGCAAAAGGGAAAAAGTTGTCATGGCAGTTTATCACCTCATGGGAGATGCAGATCAATGGTGGTCATTAATTAAAAACACAAAGTAGGATTAATAAGTATCAAATATGTAATTGATAGATTTTAAAGAGATTTTTTTAGAAAAATACTTTTCTCGTGACCATCGAGTGGATATGGAAAGGCAATTTCTGAGTCAGAGGCAAAAGGAGGATGAGAATGTTGCAAAGTATGAGGCTAACTTTACAAGGTTAGTAAGGCATGCAGTAAATTATATATGTAACCCAAGTAGTAAGATTGATAGATTCTTTTATGGGTTAAAACCATTTCTCCATTGAGAATTAGTCTCACAATCCTTCTCATCGTATAAATATATAGTCTCATGTGCTATCAAAACAAAAAAGGAATTATTTAAGTCTTACGACTTGAAAGAAAAGAAAGAGAAGAAGATATCTTTTTAACACTCTGGAAATGGAAATAAGGGGAAAAAGGGAAAAGGTTAAATTTCCATCCTGTAGTAAATGTGGGAAGAAACACCTCAGTACTTTCCTGAAGGGAATGGGAGTCTGTTATAAGTGTGGTGAAAAAGTCCACCAAGCTGGTGATTATAAGGGAATTAAAGAGGTTGTCGATGTTGAATTCTATAATTGTAGAGAAATGGGGCATTATGCAAATGAATTTCTTAAGCGCCAAGGAAACTTACCTCAGAAATGTACAAGGGAGAAATTCCAAGCTTATTCAAGCATAAATGAAGTGTTTGAAGTTCCAAATGATGTGGTGGTAGGTATATTAATCATTTCCTAAAATTTAGACAATGCTTTATTTGATTCTGGATCATCATATTCTTTCATATCTTCCCACTTTTTCAAGAAAATTAGATATTTTCAATTTTATTTAACATGGTAGTTTTCAGTAAAAACTTCTAAGGGAATTATCATTGCAATAAAGTTTTGTGAATCAGTTACCATTATGGCATATAAATGTGCTTTATCTACTCATATCATCGTCATACCCATGATTGAATTTGATATAATCCTTGGTATGGATTGGATTTCAGACTATGATTCAAAAATTTATTGTAAGAAGAAGGAGGTTATAATTTTTAATGATGATAAGGAATACCTTATATTTAGAGCATAAATGTCACCATACGATTCTTATCTAGATCCACCCCCAGTAGATCTACTAAATTCAATTATTAGGGGGGAAGGGAGTGAAATAAATATGGGTTAGGAAAAGAATTTTCAAATATAGGATGTACCAATAGTTCAAGAATATGTTTATGTGTTTCCAGAGGATTTACCTGGACATCCTCTAGAATGAGAAATTGATTTTTCCATTAATTTAATTCCTGGTTCTAGGCCGATATCGAATAACCCTCATAGAATGGCCACTTTGGAATTAGTGGAACTAAATAAACAACTAGATTAATTGAGTAATAAAGGATTTATTCACCCTAATGTTTCTCCATGGGGAGCCCCTATTCTTTCTCTTAAGAAGAAAGATAAATCTATGAGGTTGTGCATTGACTCCAGGGAGATAAATACAATAACAATAAAGAACAAGTATCCCCTACCTCACAATGATGATTTATTTGATCAAATTCATGGAGCCCAATATTTTTCAAAGATTGACCTTCGATCTGAATACCATAAGTTTTGATTAAAAAAGGAATACATTCCAAAGATAGCATTTCGAACCAGGTACGGGCATTACAAGTTTACAGTAATGCCTTTTGGACTGACTAATGCACCCTCTATTTTCCTGGATCTAATGAATAAAGTTTTAAAGGAATATCTTGATGACTTTATAGTGGTATTTATTGATGATATCTTGGTATACTCTAAAAGCTACGAAGATCATGAAAATCACTTGCGCACTATTCTAAAGACTCTTAGAAGAAATGAATTATATAGGAAGTTTAGCAAGTGAGAATTATGGATTTAGGAGATTTATTTTCTTGTCCATATTGTCTCTAATGATAGAATCTTTGTTGATTCTTCAAAGACAAATGAAATCAAAGAATGGCCAGCACCAACGATTATAAATGAGGTACATCGTTTTATTGGTTTAGAAGGTTACTATAGGCGTTTCATCCAGAATTTTTCCTGATTGGATAACCCATTAACCAAGCTCATATATAAAGGGGTTAATTTTTTTTGGATAAATGGGTGTGAAGAATGTTTTGAAGAATTGAAAAAAATATTAGTCAATGATACTATCTTGACTCTACCATCAGGCAATGATGGGATTGTTATTTATAGTGATGCATCAAAGAAAGGACTTGGTTGTGTCCTAATACAGAATGATAGAGTTATTTCATATGCATCACAGCAGCTAATAATTCATGAACAAAACTATCTCACTAATGATCTTGAGTCAGAAGATGTAATATTTTCTTTGAATATATGGAGACACTATCTCTATGGTGAAAAATTTGAGATATATACCAATAAAAAGAGTTATATTTTCTCACATAAAGAACTCAACATGAGGAAAATGCGATGGCCTGAACTACTCAAAGATTATGATTTCACTATACACTGCCACATGGGGAAGGAAAATAAAGTGGAAGATGCTTTGAGCAGAAAGGATCATGGAGTTTTGAACAAGATAAGAGTTGAAAGGGATCATATGTTCATGGATCTAGTAAATATGGATATGGAAATAATTATGGAAGGTGAAACATCAATACTTTTTCAAATGGTTGCCAAAAAATCTTTAATAGAAAGGATAAAAAGTTCTCATACTAATGATGAGGAGTTTCAAAAGAAAATTAAAACTATGAATGATGGGAGATTGATCGACTTCGTATATGAAGATGAAATTTTGAAATTTTGTAAAAGGCTTTGTGTTCCCGATATACCAAATCTAAAAAGATAATTTTTGGATGATGCTCATAGCTCTAATTTATCTATACACCCTGGTAGCACTAATATGTATAGAGATTTGAAGGAGAATTTTTTGTGGGAAAACATGAAGAGGGAGATTGATAATTATGTGTCAAGATGTATGGTTTTTCAATAGGTGAAAGCTGGAAGAGAGAATCCTGGAGGATTCATTCAACCTCTTCCCATACCTGAGTGGAAATGGGATGATATTATGATGGAATTTTTCATGGGACTACCAAAGACTCCAAGAAGGAATGATTCAATATGGGTCATTGTTGATCGTCTTATAAATTCAACATATTTTCTTTCTATAAGAGAAGATTTACCACTTGAATGATTAGAAATACTATATATTAATGAAGTTTTAAGACTTCATGGTTTACCCATATCGATTTTTTTTTATTGTGATCCTCATTTTTCATCAATATTCTGAAAAATTCTTCAAAAATCCCTAGATATTGAACTTAGTTTGAGTACTGCCTACCACCCTCAAACTAACAGACAATCATAACAAACTATTCAAACCTTAGAAGAAATGTTAAGATCTTGCTCACTTGAATTTCAAGGTATGTGGGATTAGTATTTAACTCTTTTATAATCTTTCTATAATAATAGCTTCCATCCAAGTATTCATATGGCACCATATAAAGAGTTATATGGAAAGAGATTTCATACACCAACTTGTTGGGATGATGTTGGTGAAAAAAACTCATAGGCCTAGAACTTGTTGAGGAAACAATAGAAAAGGTGAATATCATCCAAACCCACATAAAAGTAGCTCAAAGTAAGAAAAATATCTATGCCGATAAATGAATTAAGGATTTAGAATTTCAAGTAGGAGATCATGTTTTATTGAAGTTATCTCCATGGAAGGGTGTTATACGATTCGGTAAGAAGGGTAAATTGAGTCCCAAGTACATTGGACTTTCGAAATTCTAGAATGAATTGGAGTTGTAGCTTATCATTTGGCAATGCCGCCAAGTCTCTCTATAGTTCATGATGTGTTCCACGTATCACGGTTGACAAAATACAAGTCTGGCCCAATGCATCTACTCACCTATGAAGATTTAGAACTGGAACCCGATCTATCTTATTGTGAAGATCCTATCAGAATTCTTGATACCAGAGAACAAGTGTTGAGAAACCGGACGACTCGTCTGGTAAAAGTTCATTTGAGAAACCATAAAATGGAAGAGGCAACGTGGGAACCTGTGGAACTTATGATGAAGAACCACCCAAATCTTTTTATGCAGTAGTATTCTAGAAATTTTGAGGACAAAATTTTTTGAAGGAGGGGAGAATGTAACACCCCAAGCTTCCATAGTACATTTTTCTTTGAATAATACAATATCTTTCATTGTACGTAATTTTTAGTTCTAGCACACCATGACAAATCAAACTAACCATTTTAAAAAGAATTTATGATTAGTCATACCCACTTTTTGAAATTTTATAAATTTTATTTTTCAGAATGGACTTTATTTTTGGATTTAGAATATAAAAATTAGCTTAGGGTGAATTTTTGGTATTTTTCTAAAAACATTCAATTTTTGATGAATAGTGAAAAACAATATGTTATTGTTTAAAACTGACTTTTATTTAAATAATTATTATTTTTATTTAAATTTTTTTTTAAAGTAAAAATAGATACATAATACCTATATTAGTCCAATTTAATTCATGGGATTCATTTTATAATAATATTAGATATATAAAATTTTGTTGAACTTTTTAACATCTTTTACCCACCTTCTAGGCACATTTGCAAATTTGCATAAAACATAATTTTAACGCTTCTGTGAATTAAATTTCAAAAATCCAAGAGATATGGTTGACATTAGTAAGTAAAATATGGTTCAATAAGATGAAAATAATTTTTTGTGAATAGTAACTTTTGAATTTTATTTACCACGGTTAAAAGTAAATAGGGTAATTAAAGGTAAAAATGATATTATAATTACCTTAACACATTTCCTAATTCTATTGGATAAGTGTATTTCGACCAAAATCAACCTTAGGAATAAAATATGATCCTTTTTGATCCACTTCGATTAGATTAGTACATTTATTATATTTTATTTAAAGAATAGTTAAAAGTGTTAAATTCAAATTTTAATAACTAAAACATTTTTAATATAGGTTTATACATAAGATAAATTCAACTATAAATATTAATTGTAAATCTAAAAAAATTTCATACATCATGGTATTTTATTTATAATTTTTAGACATTAAATAATTAAATTTATTTATGACACAATGATGATGTAGTAATTAGATTATTAATAAAAGATTAAAATAATTGATATTATAAATATTAAAATAAATGTAAATTGAGACTTTTTATGCATTACACGAATTTTTTAGGTGAATATGACATGTTATAATTGATTCAATATATTTTTTTCAAAGAAATTATATTTTTATTACTTTCACAAAAACCAAATACTAAATAGTGTCAAAATTGACATAAAAGAGTTTTTAAAACAAATACTATTTTATTAAATGATATAATATTCCTAAAAATCTAAGTTTCATCCAAAGGACTTATATAATTATATAAATATCATTAATTAACCAAATTAGGTTCTCTTGTCATTTTATAGTAATTTTATTAACCATGTAATATAAAAATACAAGAAGACATGGTAAAAGTTAAACTATTTAACTAAGAGTTGAATCTAAAAGATAAGGTTGATATGGTGATATAAACTTGTCTAAAACCTATTGGTTGAGAGGTGTTTTACCCATACCTACCTTATCCTAGAAATAAATCCATTTTGATCCATTAGAAACAGAAAATTATTTTATAATAAAATAATATTTCAAGCTTTTCCTAAAGTGACCCTCACCTCTCTTATAAAAGGGTACTTCCCCTTCTCTTAATTTCACACCTCCAAATCCATTTGGATCGGTCAAAACCTGCTAAAATATACTCCCAACTACCCTTAATTCAACCTAGAGTCCATGATTTTATCAAAAATCCAACCTAAGGATCCTTTTTGTTCAAATCAAAACGAAGAACCCGAAGAAGAGGTAATTATGTCATCACATCTTTCAAAGTTCTTTTCTTATTCCACTTCCTCTTTATTTGTTGTTTCCATACCAAAAATAATAACTCAAATAAATTATACATACTGAGATGTTATTATAAATATGTTACAACTATATTCATTATTCTATCCATCCTATGAATGACAAAGTCACTATACGTGCGTACGTACGGCTTACCATCTCTACGTCATGGTGTAGTTTGTTATTCAACACTTCATTATTTGGATGGGTATAATAATGAGTATAATTGATTTAAATAATAAATATAACATTTTAATCATTATTTATATATAATATACCATCCAACTACATACGATTTCACCATCAATAGAATGATATTGTCGCTCGTGCGTACGTACGGCTTACCGTCTCCACAACGCGATGAGATTTCATTCCCCATCATAACCATTCAAGAATAATTTTAAATTTATGATTAAAAATAATGTTTAATAACTTAATATAATTATGGATATGAATAAAATACATCCTATACATAACAAACATGACTTACATAACAAAACATATAAAGTAAAATGAATCAGTTAACACTTGAAACAATGATACTACTGAAATATTATTAACAAAGTAATATTAAAAGATCATATATGATATCATATTTATTTATGTGGATTATTGTATAATTTAATAACAATTATTTAACCATTATACATGAGGTTAAAATACCCTTCACTAATTAATAATACAAGGTAAGGGTTAATTTTACAATCTCTTTATTATCCGAGGTTGTTTATACGTGAGTATATACTGGGACCTCTTTATCATCCACATCTGTGTTTCTTAAAAATGTATTTAAAAACATTTTTACTATTTACTATACTGTGATTTAAACTAATTTATACCCTTTTTTTACTTTTTATAAAATGGTTTGAAAGGAATCTTTCAGTCATTTTCCAAACAAGGTATTTTATGACCTTTTTGAAAAATTAAGGAAAGAATGTTTTTTTAAATTATACAGCAGGTACGGCTATTTTCTGATGTTATAAAAACTTCAAATATTCCCTTAAAATCTTATAATAATATTTTCAAAATTAATGTTTTCTTTAATTTTGAATGATTTTAATGTAGAAATAAATATTTCACTCAAATAGTTTTTGGATTGATTTCATATATGTCAACATCCTTCATTGGATTTTACATTTTTTTTTTGAAGTTGATTTATTATGATACAATCTTCCATATTGTATTAAAGTTTTTGTTATATGTTTGACTATAGGTGTTCTATTTTTATACCATTCATGGTTTATGTATTAAATTATTAACATTTTGTATGCTATTTTTAATAAGAATGTTTATATTATGTTTCAAACTTTTCATATGAGGAATGAATTGGACATAGTATGTGATGAGTAGAGCCTGTTATGGCTCCTTGATGCATCGGTAGGTCACATGAGACAAACTATTGTCTTGAAACAAGACCTTTACAAAATATTATTTTTAGTCTTGGCACAAGACCTTGAATATGTGGTTATGAGGTCCGAAATTATGCATTCCATCATTATAAAATTAGCTATTGATATTACATGTGATTATTCAACTAGTATAATATCCATGTGAATAAGTAAATGGCATTATTTGATTTGTCTTTTCAATATTATATTGAAGTTTATGTTTAAAAGGATTGTGTTTTAGTCTTATACATTTCCTTAAATGTTTATTCTTATTTATAATATTTTCCACTATATTGTTATCCTTACTGAGCATCTGATCTCACCCCTTTCTATGTTTTATTTTTCCCAGGATGAGAAGAAGTATATTATGACTGACCTACAGGGATTGTATAAGGGATATGAATGTGTTAAAAGGATACACAATGTTGTTGTTTTTTATTTCATAATTTAATGTAAAACTTATGTATGTATCTAGTACTTCCAAGACTACTAAACTGGTCACTCTTTTGAGATTTGATCCCTTGTGATCATGCCAATGTTATGTAATAATGCACTGACTCTGAGTAACTAGGATCAGGGCATTACACCATGGGTGCAAGGGGGTCTACAGGGGTGCAATTGGGGTATGTCCAGGGTGCAAGGGGGGTTTGTCAAGGGGTGTAGGGGATCTGTCCTGGGTACAGGGGGAGTGCAAGGGGGGGCAGGGGTCTGTCTAGGGAGGGGGTTTGAAGGGGTGCAAGGGGGTTTGTCCAGGGGTGCTAGGGGTCTGTCCAAGGGTGCAAGGGAGTTCTGCAGGGGTGCAAGGGGTCTGTCCAAGGTGCAAGGGGGTCTGTCTAGGGGTGTAAGGGGGTATGTCTAGGGGTGCAGGGGGGTCTATCCTGGGTGCAGGGGATGTGAAGGAAGAGAGGGGTAGGGGGTCTGTCCAAGGGTGGGGGGTCTATCCAGGGTGCAAGGGGGTATGTCCCGTGGTGCACGTGGGGTCTGTAGGGGGGAGGGTTCTATAGAGGGAGGGGTAGGTAGTTTATCCAGGAGGGGGGTCTGTCCAGGGGGGGCTGGGTTTTTTTATGAAATGGAAAGGTCTACAGCCACTGTTCATTGAACTATGGCTATTATTGGCATGGCTATAGGGAAAACTCTATATCCACAGTTTGAACTATGGCTATATCCCTATAGCCATGCCAATACTAGCCACGGTTCAATGAACTATGGATATAACCTATAGCCATAGTTTTTGGGATTATAGCCACAGTTCTAAACTATGGATATAGCCTAAATTTATAGTAGTGTTTACCTATGTATTTCACACATTATTTTGAGTAGTATTACTAGTGATCTCTACCTAGTTTCATGTTCAACTTTTCCATATGGTGTTTGAAACTATTACATGTACCTAGACTCTTTTCCTATCTAGAATATTTTGGATTTTTCTTAAGAATCGAGTGTTCCATAACCTATATATTATTTGGAATGATATTTTTATGATTGACTACCACATTAATATATTTTATTTATGAAAATATGAAAGTATTTTAAATGATTGTACAAAATATCAGTTTCTATCATACTATTGTAGTATTACGACAGTGTAGAGTGAGAAGGTTCATTATGTTTTCCTCTAGAGCATGTTAATTTTTTTATATGAATAAATTATAATAATATATTGTTTTGATATTAAACATGTCAAATCATTTAATATAGGTAATTTTTATTTTTTTTATATGAAGCATGTCTATGGTTATGTTGTAGATAATGTTTAGTGTTTAAATATTGAAAAATTTGTGTTTCTCTATCATTAATTGATTTCATTATGATTACTTTAGGTTTACTTATTTTAAATTTCACATGTATAACCTTGATTTTGTTATGCATATCATATGAAACATTTGGGAATTATTTTATAGGTTTTATCTTGAAACTTTTCTACTAGATACATAAAGAGGTATATATATTTTTATATCAAGTCCTGCCTATGAAAAGTCATGACCTTCTATAGAGGAATGATTACATATATGTATAATATTATTGATATATATTTTTTATACATAAATATTTTCTCTCATATGTGATTATGAGGCCTCCTAAGTAAGGACTATAAACATACAGTTCCTTCATATGAGAATATGAGGCCAGCTATATAAAAATTCTATTCAAAAAAATTCCATCACATGGTAAGATGCAGTATCTTAGCTAGGATGATTATAGACACACACACACGCATATTGATATGTATATATATATACACATCTTCCTATAGAGGATGTGTTTTGACATAAATCCTTGATGAAAAGGTCCATCATGGTATAAAAGTACACTATATGGATTCTGAGTACATATAAAAGATATTTTGGATGACATTGATGAAAAATTTTAGTGCCCTAATAAAGTATATTATTTATTAAATATATATTATTAGTATTATTATGTTATTAAGTTTCCATATGTCATTAACTAAGAATAAGAGGTGGTTGGATGACTAATCTCTACTCTTATGGGTTATGCGGTTCTGTATATTTAAATGTATATTGGAGGAGAGAAATTGGTTTTACCTAACAATTATACTCAATAAGAATATATCTAATTATTCATTCAACATTGATCCTCCTAAATTACAATAGTTTAGTTTTGTATTGTTTGAATATATCTTTGTGAAATATTTTCAATTTCCTTAAGTAGTGAGTGAGAAATAGATGGAGTCAAATATTTTTATTTCACTTTGTCTAAGAAACATTATGTTGGTGGTACCTAGTACCTCATTATAGTTACTATATTATTATAATTACTTTGATTTCATGAACTCATGTCATCCTCTTTAGAGCAGTTCATATCTCATCTGAATGCCTCATTAGCATGTCCCATAAATTCATGATCATTCTAAACATAATTTTCAATTTTTTAATCATGCTTGTACTCTAATAAATTATTGAAATTGGATTGTGATACTTTTTTCAATGATTTATTAAAAGAATAATTTTATTAAAAATGGATTTAAACATGTATTTTTCCTCTTGGGTTTCTTAATGGTTTGTAAATGAAAAATGTAACTCTTTTACACATCATTTTCCTCATAAATAGACTTTAAAGAATTAAATTATCCTTTTAAAAATGCTTCATTATTTACCATATGTATTTATATAGGAAATAATTATTTAACATATTCATATTTTTTTCAACTAGTATATATGAATCTATTTTCCTATTTAGTAATATTTATGTGTTTTAATTTTTTTAATAATGTGTAGGCACATTATGATATATATAGATAAAATCTGGACCACATTACTGAGGAACACACCTCAGTATGCAACAGGTTTGGATGAGTTTTCATATTTTTTAATTTCCAATCAATTTGTTTATGGGAGAATAAGATGTCCATATCCTAAATGTAAATTTAGAACATGGTTGAAGAGAGATAAAGTTTATGAACACTTGATATTGAATCAATTCCTTACTCAATATTTGTGTTAGATTTGGCATGGAGAATAAAACATTACAGAAAGGTTGAGAACTAATTTCAATCCATAGAATGATCTCCCAACTTTGTCGACAATGGAAAATAAAATGAAAAACCTTATAAATGATGAATTTGGCATTGCAAGACACCAACATCAACATGAAAACATATCAGAACAACCAGTTAAGGGTGCTACAAATACCAATGTGACATGTGATGTATTTTAGACTGTAGGACAACCAGATCAAGATTGTAACATATCATTATATACTCCTCTTTATTCTATAGAGACTGATGTAAGAGAGAACTTCACTAAGCAGACAGATGTGTTTCATGGTTTAGTTGACAGTGGAAACTAAGAGTTGTATAGTGGATGTCTAAAATATTTAAAACTTTCTTTTCTACTGAATTTTTACCATATCAAATTCCTATTTGTAATTACATATAAGATGATGTCCATGATATTAGAATTGTTTCATGATGCATTTCCTAAAGCAAATATCCCTGATTCTTTTTATGATATGAAAAAGGTTGTCAACAATTTTGGTCTGAATTATACAAAAATACATGTGTGTCCTAATGATTGTTTTCTTTATTGGGGAGAGGATTCAAGCAGACAGGATTGCAAAAAATATTCTTCTTCTAGATGGTGGTTAATGGGTGATGTTGGAAGCCCAAATCAATATAATACCATGAAGAACAAGAAAATAAATAGACCTTCAAAGGTTTTGCATTAATTTCCTTTAAATACTCGATTACAAAGATTATTCATGTTATCGAAAAATATTGGACACATAAAGTGGAATTTTGTAGATAATAACAATGATGAGTTAATGTGACATCCAAGAGATTCATAATCATGGAATACATTGGATTCATTACATCCAGATTTCTCATCTGATTTTAGGAATGTTCGATTGGGATTGGATTCTGATGGACTAAATCCATTTTGGGACTTTCAGTACCAGTTATAGAATTTTGATGATTGTTTTGATCCCTTACAATCTTCCTCTGTGTATGTGTATGGAACAAAAATATTGTATCATTTCAATGATTATTCCTAGAAAAAAATTCATGGAAATGATATTGATGTATACTTTCAGCCTTTAATTGAATAATTACAGGAGTTATGGAGAAACGATGTTGATACATATGATGCATCTTCTAGAACAATGTTCAAAATGAAATCTGTAGGGCGGAGAAGAAAAGAAGTGATGGCAAGAGGGGGGGTGAATTGCCTTTTAAAAAATAATTAACAATTTAAAATCAAAGAGAAAGTGCAGCGGAAATAAAAGAGGCAAAACACACAACTTGATAACGGAGTTTGGCTTAAACCCAAGCCTACGTCTCCGCTCCCAACTCAACCATTGATAGATTTACTACCGCTTGCTTTTTAATGGTTTTAGCAAGAAACCCACTAGACTTTAAGGTTAGTCTAGAACCTATTACAGCTTGCTTTTGTTGGTTATGCAAGAACCCACTTGCTTTCAATGGTTGAGCAAGAACCCACTAGCCTTCTTACAGGTGAAGGCTAGCTCACCTATGTCTCAAGCCTTTTAAAGGAAAGGATTGACCAACCTCTTCACACCTTGAAGGTGGTGTGAGAACCCAAAAGAGGAGATGAGAGAAAGAGATGGGGTTTGTAGGCACAAACCCAAAATGATTCTCAAAATGATAAAACAATAAAAACCGTAATGGGAGAATCCTTGGGCGCCAAAGGATTGATGAAGTTGATGAAGTGCTCTCCCAAGATTCTATGGTGGTGCTCCTTGGATGTGGAAGTGGGTTGGAGCAAGTTGAGGTTCCTTGAAGGAATCCACCGGAGGTTTTCCAAATGATGGAAAATGTTCCCGTGGGCTTCCGTATAGTTCCGACAATGTTCTGGGGCTTCATAGTCCTTTATTTATAGAGGGGGAACCCTCATATGGCCTTTGGAGGTCTTCAGAGCCGTTGGAAAAGGCTTCAGAGCCGTTGGGAGGCAAGTGGACAAGTCTGGTCAAAGGCCCAACGGCTAGTTTGACTGGCTCTACAGGCTGACCGGTGCAAGGTCACCGGTTGGCCGGTGCTTGCAAAATGGAGGAGGGTTTCTGTCCAGGCGCCACCGGCTGGCCGGTGAGGAGGCCACCGGTTGGCCGGTGAGGAGGCAGTAGCTACCCCTTCTGTCTGGGTGCCACCGGCTGGCCGGTGCTGAGGCCACCGGTTAGCCGGTGGTATGGACAGAGGGATGCCTTCTGTCCAGGCCTCCATTGGCTGGCCGGTGGTCTTCCACCGGTTGGTCGGTGGACTGAAAATCAGTCCACTTTGGCTTCTTTCTTTCTTGTCCCAATTCCTTGGCCACCTGAAATCATGCCTATCATCCAAAAACACTTAAAACAAGATTAGATAAAAAAGAGAGTGATTGTGATCATGAAAATTAAACCACGAGGGGTACGAGAGGTAGAACAATCTCCCCCTATTTTGATGATCACAATCACCAAAACAAGTAATGTAAAAAGACTGAAATGAGAGGCATGCTTTAAAAGATTTTTCCCCCAATCAACCAAGAATTTCTCCCCCTTTGTGATTATCAAAATAGCACGGGGCATAAAACTTGATTGAGGGAGACGGGTTGAAAAACAAAATAGAGATTTTAAACCAATTGAAATTTTTGAAATTTGAATTGAAAGTTTTTGAATCGAAATTTGAATTGAAAGTTTTTGAAAGAAAATTTTGAAATGAGAATTTTGAATTGAAAGTTTTGAATCGAAAATTTTGAATTGAAATCAAAAAGGCTTAAACGATCCTAACTCCCCCTAAATAAAAACAACAAATCACCGGGGAGTGGATTTTGAAACCGAGACGAATTTTGGTCCGGTGAGACTCGCTAAAAGGGATTTTTCAATCCACACTTGTCTAGTGGCGGGTCTTCTCCTATAAAATTCATCATTAAGGAAAATGGTTTTGGGCCTACCATACCGGGCATTTTTGCAATTGCACTCATAAATTAAGTGCCCGGGTTTTTTGAAATAATTACAAAATTTATTTTGAGAGATCCCCCTTACAAAAATGGTAGGTGCATGGGAAGAGGAAGCTTGCTTGGAATAGCCAAGCCCTTCGGTGGTTCTAGATATGCGTTGGGAACCTAGCAATTTTGTCAAATTTTGTTCCCCTTGGGTGAACTTAGCTAGGGATTTCCTTAAATCCTTGATTGTTGATTCCATGGAATCAACATCGGGAAGGTTTTGGATTTTGAGGGACAACTCCTCCTTTTCTTTGAGAAGTTGTTCCTTTTCGGAAGAAAGTTTTTTGAAATTCTTTTTTAAAGCAACAAATTTGGAAGAAAGTTCGTGAAAACCTTCCTCCAATTGATCTCTAGCATGTTGGAGATCCTCGTAGGATAAATGATTGAAAGAATTAGAAGAACGGGAGGATGAGGAGTCGGAAGATGTTACCTCATGAAATGCCATTAGGCATTTGTTACCGTTGTCGCTTGAGGAGGAGGAGGAGGATGTGGAGCTATCACTCCATGTGGCCTTGAAAGCCTTCTTCTTTTCCTTTTGATTGGCCTTTTTCTTGCGGGATGGGCAATCGGGCTTGTAATGGCCTTTTTCGCCGCACTCGTAACATGTTACCTTGGGCTCGGATTTTTCGTTGGTTTGAGCCTTGCGGGATTTCTTCTTCTTGTGCTTCTTCATGAATTTGTGCATCTTGCGGGCAAGGTTCTCCATTTTGGAATCGCCGCTTGAAGAGGAAGACGATGAGGAGGAGGAGATTTCTTCTTGTTGAACCTTGAAGGCGATGTTCTTTGGAACTTTGATAGGTTTTCCTTCTTTTTCAGCTTGCCTCCTCATGGTGATCTCGTAGGTCATGAGGGATCCGATGAGCTCTTCGACCGGCATGTTCTTGATGTCCTTTGCTTCTTGGATTGCCATTACCTTTGGAGCCCATGAGCTTGGTAGGATCCATAGGATCTTCTTGACCATTGTTTCTGCAGACACATCATCACCAAGAGACTTTCTACCATTGCAAACGTCAGTAAAGTGTGTAAACATTTCAGTAATATTTTCAGATGGATGCATGGTAAAAGACTCAAAATCTTGACGGTACATGTCCAATCGAGTATCCTTAACTTTGTTGGTCCCCTCTTGGGTAACCTCCAATAGTTTCCAGATTTCATGATATGAGGTGCATGTGGAAACTTGATTGAATTCATTACGATCAAGGCCGCAATGAAGAGCATTCATGGCTTTGCCATCAAGCTCAAAATTTCTAATATCGGCTTGGGTCCATTTGGATTCATCGGGAGAGGAGAGAGAATAACCATGCATGATAATTTTATAAATGGGATAACCTATACTTCTAAGAAAAGTGGTCATGCGGGTTTTCCAATAATTATAGTCGGTTCCATCAAAAAATGGAGCACGACCCAAAGAATAGCCTTCGGGGGCGAAAGAGGTTGATGCCATCACAATGGATATTGAATTTGAAACCGGTTAGGGTATTACTCAAATTTTCCCTCTGATACCAATTGTAGGGAGGAGAAGAAAAGAAGTGATGGCAAGAGGGGGGGTGAATTGCCTTTTAAAAAATAATTAACAATTTAAAATCAAAGAGAAAGTGCAGCGGAAATAAAAGAGTAAAAACACACAACTTGATAACGGAGTTCGGCTTAAACCCAAGCCTATGTCTCCGCTCCCAACTCAACCGTTGAGAGATTTACTACCTCTTGATTTTTAATGGTTTTAGCAAGAAATCCACTAGACTTTAAGGTTAGTCTAGAACCTATTACAGCTTGCTTTTGTTGGTTATGCAAGAACCCACTTGCTTTCAATGGTTGAGCAAGAACCCACTAGCCTTCTT
This sequence comes from Viscum album, assembly GCA_963277665.1. Lineage (NCBI taxonomy): Eukaryota > Viridiplantae > Streptophyta > Magnoliopsida > Santalales > Viscaceae > Viscum > Viscum album. Next base: position 217,083,021 of record OY728137.1, read on the forward strand.
ACAGGTGAAGGCTAGCTCACCTATGTCTCAAGCCTTTTAAAGGAAAGGCTTGACCAACCTCTTCACACCTTGAAGGTGGTGTGAGAACCCAAAAGAGGAGATGAGAGAAAGAGGTGGGGTTTGTAGGCACAAACCCAAAATGATGCTCAAAATGATAAAACAATAAAAACCGTAATGGGAGAAGCCTTGGGCGCCAAAGGATTGATGAAGTTGATGAAGTGATCTCCCAAGATTCTATGGTGGTGCTCCTTGGATGTGGAAGTGGGTTGGAGCAAGTTGAGGTTCCTTGAAGGAATCCGCCGGAGGTTTTCCAAATGATGGAAAATGTTCTCGTGGGCTTCTGTATAGTTCCGACAATGTTCCGGGGCTTCATATTCCTTTATTTATAGAGGGGGAACCCTCATATGGCCTTTGGAGGTCTTCGGAGCCGTTGGAAAAGGCTTCGGAGCCGTTGGGAGGCAAGTGGACAAGTCTGGTCAAAGGCCCAACGGCTAGTTTGACTGGCTCTACCGGCTGACCGGTGCAAGGCCACTGGTTGGCCGGTGCTTGCAAAATGGAGGAGGGTTTCTGTCCAGGCGCCACCGGCTGGCCGGTGAGGAGGCCACCGGTTGGCCGGTGAGGAGGCAGTAGCTACCCCTTCTGTCTGGGTGCCACCGGCTGGCCGGTGCTGAGGCCACCGGTTAGCCGGTGGTCTGGACAGAGGGATGCCTTCTGTCCAGGCCTCCATCGGCTGGCCGGTGGTCTTCCACCGGTTGGCCGGTGGACTGAAAATCAGTCCACTTTGGCTTCTTGCTTTCTTGTCCCAATTCCTTGGCCACCTGAAATCATGCCTATCATCCAAAAACACTTAAAACAAGATTAGATAAAAAAGAGAGTGATTGTGATCATGAAAATTAAACCACGAGGGGTACGAGAGGTACAACAAAAGCTACCCTAATGTGGACCATTAGTGACTTCCCTGGACTTGGGAATTTAGCTGGTTAGAACACTTACACGAGTTTGTATTTTCTTGTTTGTAACTTTGATTTTGAGCCCGAACATCTACCTCATAGTAGAAAATGGTGCTTTTTGAGTCATCAAAGATTTCTCAATGCATCTCATAGATTTCTACTGAACAAGTCAAAATTCAATGGTTTCATTGATCATAGATCACCTTCAAAGTTATTAACAGGTTCTGAAATATTGTCAAAACTTGGAAATGTTGAAACAAAATTTGGGAAGGTGCGTCATTTTAATGATAGTGGGAAACGAGTTTGAAGTGCATCATCAAGTGAAATCAGAACGCAACAATGGAAGAAAAAAATTATATTCTTAAAACTTCCATATTAGGAATTTTATTTATTATGGAATAATATTGATGTGATGTGTATTGAGAATAATGTTTTTAAAAATTTTATCTTCACATTTCTTAATGAGTGTGGAAATTTGAAGGATTGTCTCAATGCTCATAAAGTCTTACAAGTAATGAACATAAATCGTGATCTCTGGCTAAATGAGAATGGAAAGTATGCCCCAAAAATTATTTCAATGAAAAATAGGGATAAAGATACATTCCTTTGAATTTTAAAACATATAAAGGTATATGATGGGTATTCAAGTAACATCTCAAGGTGTTTTAACATAAATCATTGTAGGTTACATAGATTGAAAATCCATGATTCACATATTTTCTTATAGTAGTTACTACCATTGGCATTGTGTATATTATTACCTGAAAAGGTTACTGCTGTTGTACTCTAATTATGTACATTTTTCAGAAAACTATGTGAGAAAACTATACATTTATTTCAACTTTAAAACCTTTAGGAGATATTTTTATTTACACTTTTTGTATCGAAGATGATATTTTCTCCATCTTTTTTTACTATCATGATGCATTTAACTATGAATTTGGTTGAGCAAGATAAATTAGGAGGCCCTATACATTATTGATGGATGTATCCAATTGAGAGATAATTTATTTATAATTTTTCATTTCAATAAACAATTCTTAACACTTCATTAAATACATAATTATGTTTTTTTATTTTATTTCACAGATATCTTGGGAATTTGAAATCATGTGTGAAAAATAAAGCTCATCTTGAAGGCTCTATTTCTAAAGACTATTTAGAAAAGAAGTGTCTTACATTTTGTTCTAGATACTTAGATGATATTGAGACAAGATAAAATCGAGTTGGACGTGTTGACAACACATCGACTCAGTCTCAAATACATGGAAAATCAAAAATATTTCCTACTATTGGCCAATCAATTGGGATAAGCTCAAATGTTACACTAAAAGAAATGGAATTATTACAAGCACATAGATATGTGAAAATAAATAGTGAAATTTTAGATCCATTTATTGAAGAGTTTAGGAAACAAAAAATGACGAATGAGAATATGAACAATAAATGAGAAAGATATAACAAAATTTGTAGAATGGTTTTCACAACATGTAAGTTCATAAATATTGCAATTAATATGGATATTAGGTTGATACATATATTTTTTAAGTCTAATAATGTATATTTCTTTTTTTAGATTATGAATATTGATACTCGATTAGATTTGTCATAATATTTGAAGTTTCTTGCTTGAGGTCCTCTAAAACAAGCTAGAAAGTTCAACGCTTACAACGTGAATGGATTTATATTCTGTATAGTCGATTGGGAAGAGGGTTTAAAAACATATAATAGTGGAATATTTACATTTTTTAAAGTGTTATACTATGTAAAGTTGAATGATATTATCGAATTAAACTACCATGGGAATTTTTCAGTTGTTTTATTCAAATACAGTTGGGTGGATATTATTAGGGGTGTTAAAAGAGATTCCTTGAAATTTACATCTGTGAACTTCTCTTGCTTGATGGATTTTGGTGACCATGAAATACATGATTTTTATATCTTATCATCACAAGTTAAAATGGTATATTATGTGAAATATTTATTAGATGAAGGGTGGAGTTTAGTTTCTCGTGTAAAACAAAGAGACTTGTATGATATGGGCGATGAAGTGGGAGATTTTACCTCTGACATTGAATCCCATCAACATCAAGAATCAGACTTATTTTTACATCATGATATTGAAAATATTAGTCTTATAAGGGTGAATTAAGTAGATGAAGTAATTATGGAGTAGAAAATCAACATTATTGAAGGAGAAAATGATTGTATTTGTAGTTATCCATTCATTTATCAACCACTAATGTCATTTATGCAGTCATTTATTATCATTGTTATATATATTTTGTTTGTTAGTATTGTTCATCTATTATCATTTAAATTCTTTTGCCTGAATTTTTTGAAATATATATTCTAAACTTAATTTTATTTGATTAAATTATAGTAATGTCAAGGAGGAAGTGGTATATTGCCAGTCAACTCTCAGTCGGCGTTCCATCGACCACACCGAAGGATAGTGGTCCATTTTTCTCCCTCCTTAAAGCATATAAGAAACCATCCACTTTCCCCCTATACCATCTCTCACACCCTCTGTCAGCATCCCATTAGTAGCTCATTCGGCATGTTCCCATTCAGTAACCTCAGCAGCGAGGGAGCAGGGTGCCACTCCTAGTTCTTCAGGGGGATATTGGAGGGTGATTGTTATAAGTAAAAATTTTAATATGAATAAATTTATTTATCTTTTTTATACTAATAACTATTTTTTCATAAAATATGGATACAATTATACTACGTAGAAAAATATAAAAAGTTTAGATGTATGGAATCCGACTGGACTAAATATAGTTGTCCCATTTGATTCCTATGGGGTCCCTACTGGTGGTGAGTAGGTAAATCACAAAATTTTAAAATCATTTAGTCCACAGAAATTTATTGGTTTTAAGTTTAAATATAAATATAAAACATTATTTAATTTTCAATATAATTTTCTTACAGGTGTCATTACTAGGAAGTATAGATGGAGATAGAGAGGGTCACAAGAAGTGTTCATCATCAAGTAGTGATTAGTGGTGTTTTTTATGTTTCAGAAAAATATGGAAAGATAGAGTTTATTCATGTATCATGTGTGATAAAGAGTATTCACCTAATATTTTCATGACCTAAAATTTTAAGCCAAATATGGTTTTAATAGCGGGTTTACCTTTTTGTGTGTTTTCCTTGTTTTAGAGGCGTGGTGTGGTTTTATAATGTGAAATATAATTTATCTTGACATATTTAGTTATGATTATATTTGATGTGTGTACAACTTGGGTTATATGTTCTCTACATATGTCTTTTTTTCAAGGTACTAGGGATTTAGAATCTGTAGCCGGATTTTATTTGCAAATCAATATATAGCAGTGGTTTAAACAGCCGCTAAATATGGTACATTTATTAGCAGTGATTTAAATTGCCACTAAATTTTGATAATTTTCCATCGGATTCTATTTAAACTGCCACTAATAAATGGAGAATTATTATTTAGTAGCAGTTTTATTGGTTTTAACGGCAGTTTTTCTCCAAAAAAAAAGGAAAGTATTTAGTGGCGGTTTTAACAGCCACTAAAGCCTCACCATATTTTCCCACTAAAAACCACCGCTAAAACCAATAAAACTGACACTAAAACCAATAAAACCACTGCTAAATATGTTGTTTATGACACTTACCAGAAACTACTTCTAAATAGAAGAAACCTCTACCTATTGGATACTGACACCAGTTTTAGAAACGGTTTTATGAAACCATTACAGAACCATATAGTGGCAGTTTAAACCACCTCCATATTAAAAAATGCGGAAATTTTGTGATTTTCTTATAGTGATAACTTCATTATTATCATTTATCATCTCTTGTACAACAAGAGTGTTTTGTAAACTATATAATGATATCTCCTTTGGATATTTTCCCTCTATTAAAAAGACTTTCAAGTTGAACTAATATGGAATTCATCTCAGTATGTGCTTTATGATCCTTAAATCATCAATGATTTCTCTAGGACCACACATGTCCTCCATAACAACATTCACCCAGTCAAATAATGCATCAAATAACTCATTAGGGTGCATTATTAGGTCCCCATATTTGTTCTATAGAACCTAAAACTTTTCTTCTTAGATTTTTGAATATACCACATAGATATTTAGAAAATTTTCCCAAATTGAATGTGAAGGCTTCCATGATTTCACCATCATATAGATTGTGTTTGATAAGGCTCTCCCTAAAGCATTGATTCCTCTAGCATCAGAATCCAATTCTCTTTGGTCTTCTTCTGATAAAGATCCACTATCCATACTAACTAAAATATCAGGCATCGCAGCTATAAAAAAATCCATTCCTAATGATCATGGGTAGTTTTTCATCCTATTATTCCATAATTGAAAATTTTTTCCATTAAATATTGAAATCTCTTTGTGATTAACTATCTCAATTTCTTCCATTGAGAGTGAAACGTTGATTTAAACCCTTCCTTTTGATACCAATTATTGGATCTAGTAGGTTAAATACCTTAAGGGGTTAATCAAGGTTTGATAGATTAAAACCCTCCCCTATTTGGATTTTTTTGTTAAAAAAACATTCTTCTCTCCCCTTACCATGGAAATGTATGAGAAGAAATGAAAACATGCATGAGACAAAACAATTTTACTTAGTCCAAACTTAATTGGGCTAGTCCAGGGGGTATATAAATGCAATGTTTTGATGTACCAAATTCACTAAATCATACTATTGTTTCAATTTTTTGATAGAATCATTATGCCTCTTGGTTCACTACCAATCACAATTTGAAAGATCACTAGTCTCTAATTGAAGTGTTATCACTACTCATTCAGAATATTCTTTTGTTGATCACTTGAATCAATATTTTTTACACCTAATTTGGTTTATCATGAATATAAACTTTTATCCACTTAATTAATACCACTTTACCAAAAAAATTCTAATCAACTCCTATTTTTCATAAGATTCAATTTCACACAACCCTTGCTCAAATTTCATGAAACTTTAAAATTATTTATGATATTTTTCTATTTTCTAAAACTCCCAACCTTTCATGAAGCACTTTAAAAATCATTAAAATACCTTGGTCAGATTGACATAAGTTTTTTCTTTACAGAACTGATGTTCTTTTAAATTATTTATAGAATAAAATCATTTACAAAACTCTTTAGTGAATTCATAGACTTTGGATCTTTGTTAAGGATTTTACTCTAAAAAGGAGGGGGTAAATGCCTATTTATATACATTGTTTTTCCTTCAAGAAAATTCCACTCTTTCCACCAATTTTTCATGAAACTCTACACTTTTTTCATGAAACTTTCCATCTTCTTAAAACCTCTTGGGAAAATATATGTTTGTGTGCGCTTTCAAAAATCATGGCGCCTTCATGAAAGTCACCACATTTATGAAACTTACCAACTTTGTGAAACATAATTTTTTGAATCAGATAATATTTTTATAATTTCATGTATTATCCATAATATCATGAGATGGCCTTTAAACTCAATTTTCATGAAACTTTTCCATTCCTCCAAATTCTGGACCCCAAAAAATTGGAAAACACTGGGAAACGCTTCCACCTTGTACACATGACTTTCTAAAACATTTTAAAATCCAAAATACCTCTTTATTAGAGATTTTTCAACATAACTTATCAATAATCATGCTTGAACTTCATAACTGGCCTTTTCAACATGCTTTTCCAATAAAAAAACAACCCAAAAATATTGTGAAGTCACTTGAAGGGATTTTTTTACAACAAATAGTTTTTGGATTGTGTTTGTGTTGATAAACACAATTTCATAGACCCTAGAGTGGAGTGCATGGGATGATCCTATTGAGATATAATGAGTGGGGATCATGAGTGACAGCATGTGACTAAGGGTTGGTGTCAAGTAGGATCGATCTCATCAATCAGGTAAAAGGGAAATATTATGGTGGGGATCACACCATAGGTGGTTTGATCATGAATTACTTTGAAAAGGTTTTTGATTAATATCATAGTGGTGTGTTGGTAGACCTAACCTAGGGATGTTTATGGTTTTTATTTGGTTCTTGGATGAAAACAGTTAGTTTATGTTCAGTAAATTAGAAATACCTAGATATGGGTACCAGTATATGATGGTTATATTAGGTTAATATTTTTTTTAATTGGTAGTGGGTTATGGTTTATCGTCTAGTGTAATGATCAAGTATGAGTTTTGGGAAGCAAACTGGTAACGTGACCAAGTATATGGAATATTGGTACTCATGGGAAGTACACCAATGTGTTTAAAAAATTAAGGCTTTATGATATGGATGAGTCTCAAGTGTGTGGTTTTGGGTTGGAGGTTCCGATGCTTTCGGGATGCATGGGTGTACATCCAAGAAATTTATGGTTTGGTTTAGATCAATGATGCTAACCACTAGTGTCTGATGTTGATGAATTGGAAATTCATGATTATCATTAGGATTGGGGAATCTTCATGAAGTCGGTGGCTTGAGTTATCATAGAATTTCATGATCCATCAGGTATTCAAAGGCATTTGGAAAAATGGTTTATCGACTACCACATTACACATACCATCAATTTCAATAACTTGGGAGTTAATGGAACCACATAATTCATGGAATGATTAGCATGTCTGATAAACTGGAGCATCGGGTGTTTGGTGTTTAAGAAGTTTCACTAATTTATGTGTAGTGGGGTATGTTATAACCAATGATATAGTAAGGATTTGGAGTATGAACACGATGTCGGTGGCTGATGTTGTTCACTAGAGATACATGTGTATATTTATTAGGGATGAGAAATGTTATGGTGGATAGGTTGTAACAACCCATTCCTATAGGTGTTAGTGGATTTGAATATTTAAAATTAGTGTGGAGTCAGGGTTGATTTTAATTTTTGAATTTGGATAGATAAATAGTGTTTGTATCTGTATTTTAAATGTTTAAAAGTAAGTTACTAAAGTGGTATCTTGGGTAGAGGAGGTCATAAATTAGTTTCATAGGTCAAAGAGTTGAAAAAATATAAGATGGTGGCTATAGAGGGTCATTAGATACCCATTCTAGGTGCATTGGGTACCCAGTGGAGGTATCGGGGATATAAACCTCTTAGATAGGACCACTAGGTGACTTGTACTAGTGAACCAAATAACCGATACTTCCTAAACCATTTTTTAACAGACTGAAAAATAGGCATTTTTCCTTTTAAAATGAGGAACCTACTCAAGGTTCTCTATTTGTGGGTTGTCAAATGGAGGGGAGGTTGATCCCCTATTCCCCTATCCTTTTCTCATTATTATCCCTTGATCTACAGAGGTTAAGGCATGATTCTATATCGATTAAGGTGAGTTACTCCCTCTTTCTCCCTTCTCTAGTCCACCTCACTCTATTTCTATAATTTGGTGTGAATGGGATTAGATATTTGATTTTTATTCCACTAAATCATGGTGTAATCACGTTTATTTGAGAGATATTTCACTAGTAAAAATTAGAGGAGGCTTTGGGAGTGATATTTACCCCATTTCATGAGGTTTCAGTGAGGATACATCACCCGGTGAGGTATCTCTTAATTATGATAGATTAGATTAATTATGAATTAATTTTTAAAATTTATTTTAATTTTTAAAAAAATAATTAAAGTGTTAATTGATTTAGTTAGGTCCTCATGGATGTGGTCGATGGATGATATCAGCTAAAACAAGATTGGACGATGGTGGATGAGCTTTTTTTAAGAGGATAACTCTATGTTTGAGGTAGGTGGTGTTTAATATGAAGGGTTTCTAAGGATTGAATAACATTTATTCAAAATAGTGGGAAAAAATAGAAACCATAATTCCCAAGATCATAATTCTATAAAAACCAATCCATTTATAAAAAAAATGAATAACATATACCTTTCACTATAGATAGTCAATACTCCTTATTTAGTCAAGTTATTGATGGAGATCACTAGGAATTGACAAAGGAATCTTCCCTCCAAGGTGTATCTAGGGGCCTATTTAATCACCTGACACTTAGGAAGGACCCTTATTATAGTAATTATATTTTAGTATCTCTTGAGGTAAAGTATGAAGGAGGAAGATTGATTCTTTAGATTTGGAAGGAATAACTTGGGAAAGGAAAGCACACACCATTATCATGGCTATTGGATCCTTTATATAGGCCTCAGGGATACTCTTTGAGACACTAAAAAATTTACTCATGTGTTCTTAACATAATATTAGATGGAATTTGGTTTCAACACTTATAACCTTTTTTACATTACAACTCTCAAACATTTCATCATATAAAATGTTATAATCAATTATTTTCATGGAAGATTTATGAAAATTTCACACTTAACATTAAAGTATCTTAATCAATCCTAAGATTACTTATATATAATATTATATAATTAAATTCATTTTGATATGTACATTTTATACACTTATATTTTAAAAGGAAAAAAGTTCCTTACAATATCTCATGTTGGCTTAAATCTATCAAGGTGGCTTTTAGAAGTAGTTGGGTTGTGTCCATGGAAAAATCATGTTGATAACATTCCAAATAAGTGAAGAACTGGGATTATTTATTAAGGAAAGTCTATAGAAAATTTTAAAGTTTGTTTAATAAGATTTCACAACTTTTAAAATCAAATAAATGGTTCTCAAACAAGTAAGTCAGACTCTTGAAAGTGGTGAAATTTGCACATGAAAATTTAGAAAATGAATTATTTTCATACAATTCAAGAATAATCTCATAGAAGTGGAGTTGTGAAAATTATTCTTAAGTGGAGTTTCAATAAATTTGAGATAAAGTAGGCAATATTTTTTGTAGGTGTTGATAAATTGTGTGAATCATTGAGGCACACTTATAAATAGGCTACTAATCTGTCATTGAGTGTGTGGAAGATTAAATAAAGCATTAAGTTCTTTGTTTTCATATAATAATTACATGAAAATATTTCTTGCATGAATAAATGCTATGAAACCACTAGTTGTGCATAGAAAAGAGATTTTTCTTGGTAGACTAGAGTTTTGAAGGTTTGATTTATGAAAAAAAATGTTAACAATAATGGAGTTATGTGAAACTTAAGTAAATTACTCAGAATTTATATGGTAAAGTGTAATTCATCTTGTGAATGAAAGAAGAGATTTATTACACACTAATTATGGTGTAATTAAAGTTGATTAATCATATCAACAAAATATTGGGAAGGAATATTGATTACACTTTAGTTGAGAGAGAAATGAGTTCTCAAAATAGTGAATGGTTTGAAACTAGGAGGGGTATAGATACTTATCCCAATATTGTAATAGTAGTGAATTTTAGTAATTCCAGTACATTGATACATTTTCATTTCATTCTCCTTGGATTATCCCAGTTTGGGTGAACAAAGTAAAATTTTTATGTCTTGTGAATGAATTTCTATTAATCATATATTTATGTGATATAAAGATATGGGAGTTTTTTGTTTAATGATGAAACAAGATCACAAAGGGGGGTTTATTTTAATCTATCATACCCTGATTCACTCCCCACCCCCCTCTTAGGGTATTTAACCTAGTTTGTCTGACAAGTGATGTCAAATATAAAGGTTAAATTTATTATAATTATCTCTAAGTGGGATCCATACCTATAACACACCAAGAATTTATGATTTATTTCCTTTAAAATAAATAAAATCTCTTTGATAGCTTGTAATGCATGTAACACTAGGTTTAAATGAAATGTGATACTCTATTAAAAAATTAATTCAAACAAGATCATTATAACATAACAGTTAAATTAGAGGGTATGAATAGGAATAAATAAATTATTAAAAATATATATATATTACACACATTCATTTCTTACCTATTTATTTGAAATAAAAATAATAATCATTTTAAAATAAAAGAAATCTTTTTTGAAAAAGAGTATTTTTTCAAAGAAAACGGATTCGTCACTTTTTACGCACTTATGATCAAATTATTTTTTATAAATTTTAGAAAATTTATTTTATAAAATTAACTTAATTTTGAAATTAAGGTATAAAAATTTTATTAGGGTTAATTTTTGGGATTTTTTTGAAACTTTTCATTTTTCGATGAATAGTGAAAAATATATATTTTTATTGAGAACTGCCTTTTTGTTTAAATTATTTACAAAGTTAAATTAAATTTTAAATTGATTTTAAAGTAAAATTAAATAAAATATATTAAAATTTAACTAATATAGGTCATTGGGGTCAATTTTAAGTTTAATTTCAATATAAAAACTTTTTATACTTATGAGAATTTTCTCTTTGGAAACCTTTTTTTTATCGCGTCTACGGGTATAATTTTAAATTGCATTCTACTAATTATGTGAATTGAATTTTGAAAAATGTATTTGATATTTTTAATTAGTATAATTTATTTTATCTAATAAGTTTAACTTAATTTTTTACCATTATAAAAAGTAAATGAAGTAAAAATTGATTACTACAGGTATGGTAAAAACTAATTTACCAAGGGTTAAAATAAGAATATTAGGGTTAAAATGACGTATAAACTTATCCAAAACCTATTTTATGGACATATTTAGACCATATAACCTATAATGGTCAATAATAACTTTTCTTTTAGGTTTTTTCATGATTAAAAACATGGGTGTAATTGTTTCTTTTCAAAAATTCCATGTGTGTCTTCTCCCCCACTTATAAAAAGCCACCCCCTCTACTCCCCTATTCAAACTTCCAAAAGAATTTTTTTTTCCAAGACCTACCAAAATAAATTCCCTAATTCACTAACTCATACTATAATCCTTTTTTTACTATAAATTCATCCTAGGAAGGATTTTATATTAAACCTAAGGATGTCATCTAAAGAAGAGGTAACATTACTAAATGAGAATTTTTATTTTACTTCTTCTTCCAAATCCTTAAAATATTATTAAATAATTATAGTATAATAACCCAAGTATCTAAAATATACTAAGATTTTATTATTTTTATGGTTTTAACTATATCCATATCATCTTCCATCAAATGGTAAATGAAACTATCGATCGTGTGTACGGTGGACTATGGTCTCGCAAATTGATTTAATTCATTTTTCATCACCACATTTCAAGGATAGATATAATTATAGATTTAATAAATTTATATGATATTTATGATATTATTATACTTTTTTATTTTTAATATCGTGTATACCTTTTTACATTCCATTCCTTTTAAAATACGATAAGTTCTCTCATGTGTACAGCGGACTACCGCCTCGCAAAGAAAAGTGATTTGTTTTTTACTTAAGATTTACATGGAGTGTAATAATTATAAAATTAATTAATATGTGTGATATATATTAGATGATATTTATTATTTAAAATAAATATATCACCCACTTCCATACCCTTTCACTCATTAATGGAATGATATCGTTGCTCGTGCATGCGTACAACCTACCATCTCCACAAAGCGATGTGATTCATTTTCCATGTCAAAATTTCATAAATGGTTATAAAAATGTATATAATGAGTAAATATTATGTTTATAAAATTAATATAATTATTTATATTGTGAATATATATCATATTCACAAGAACCACAACATTCATGAAAAATATGCATGAGAAAACAAGGCAATTAACACGCGAAACAATAAAAATAATGAAATATTATTAACAAATAGGTGGTAGAATGTAATAATAGGATCATATATGATATTATAAGTATGAATATGTTTATTTATAAATTAATAACATGATTAAAATCATTAAACATGAGGTTAAATAATTTCAACTAAAATAAATCATGAGGTAAGGGACTTTGTCTCGGTTTCCCTTCATTGAGGTGTATTCTGTTATCATGCACATAATTCCTTTTATATAGTATAAATATTGTCCCTTTTAAATATAATATCATGAATAATTAATACTTCATGTTATTTTATGTTTTAATTTTAATTATTTCATCTAAGGGTATTTTACTTGAAAATTACCAAATGATAAATAATTTCATAAATAAATTTATTTTCATTAAGTTATATTACATCTTCATTATCTTTGACATTCTAAGATTATGTGTGTAAAGACTTTTGATTATATTATGATTTATTTACACTTTTTCTATGTGTATTTACATTTTATACACATTATATATATATATATATATATTGATTAGTTCTCACTTCAATGTTATGACCATTGTAAGGTATTTTTTCTCAATTTTCATTTCATTGAGACATATTTGTTAATATGCACCTATTCACTTTCATGTGGTGTATATACTACCCTTTATGTATTTAAAATGATACCTATTTATTCATGATGGTTAATATTTCAATTTAATTTTATCTATATTATTTTTATCATGGATATTAATATTTCATAAACCATATACCATTCTTACATATGATATTTACTTTGAAAGTTATTTGATTTACTGGGGAAATATTGATAAATATATTTTATTTACACAATATGAATATTTATTGATAAGTCACATTATTCATGAACTAAATAGATTATTTGATATATAAGTAATGATTTGTACATGCAATGATGGGTGGAGCCTGAAATTATATAGCCCCCTGATACATCAATGGGTCTCATGAGACAAATCAATTAGACAAATTAGCAGGTTTCTACCTGCAATTTTAAATTGTCTTGTGAAAGGTGTTGATGGTAGAGGTATCATGATGCCTGAGATCATGAAATAAAATAAGTAAGAATTTCCTTTATTGATAATTTATTTATTATTATTATCCATGATATTTTCACAATGATATTATCTTTGGATGCATTTCATTCTCAGTTTATTGATTAAATGGAAAGTGTGTTTGGTTATATACCTTTCTATATTTATTATGCCTTATCTAATTATGATATCTAGGTTATTGATTAAATTACATGTGTGTTCATTTATTTACCTTACCATATTGATTATTATTTATTTATTAATCATATCTTCTGTTGTATGTAACCCTTACTGAGCATTTGAGCTCAGCCTTATTATTTTTCCCTTCCCTGGGATATGAAGAAGAAATCATTGAATGATTTTAAAGGATGCAGTTCATTTTAATTTTTTATGTATTATGTTTTATTTTATATTCCCAATATAAAATGGTTATAATGTATATCATGTTCTACAAAACTTATAAACTAATTGTTCCATTGGAATTTTATCCCCTTATATATATGCCAATGTAATAAAATAGGAACTAACTCATAGTTACAGGAGTATAGGTTTTTACAGTTGGAATCAAAGTAATTTTGGTAGAAACATTGGAAACTAGATTAAGGAAAGCATGGATTAGGGTACATAACCCTTAATATAATTTGATTATAAGTATATAATAACATCCTAAAGTTTTGTTAAGGAAGAGATTATGCAGTTTTTCTTAGAAATACATCTCTTTATGGATATTACAAGTAGACGTGGTTCTAGAAAAAATGTACCTAGGGGTAATAAATCTAAAAAGGGCACATTGGGCGTGACCTAATAATCACTTAGTGCATGACAACGGGCCTTACTATACACCTAGTTTGACCCTCCCATGGGATATGATTAGGATAATTCACATTTTTTTACAAACCATTATGAAAGATTTAAGAATAAAGATATCCTCAAAGAAATGAATTTTATTATTCTGAGATTAACAATGTATAAATTTTAAATTTATGTTAAGTGTTTCATTATATTTGGAATTATACATTATGATTTAAAATTCATACTTTTATGAGCTAATATAGAATATTACATTCTTTAGAAATGATGCCTGTAAGGAATAAGGGTATCAATACTCATGGACAATGTAGAGATTACCTATCATGACCCTCCTTCATCCAGATGAGGGAAGGGATGGAAAAGTTTCATGACCTTCCTTCTTCAATATGAAAAGGAGATAATGACCCTCGAGTCCCACCTTTAGTAGGCCCTGGGTTGGTGACCATCACCAAGGGTATACAAATCTCACAAAATGGGAGGTATTACCCTTTTTATAGTAACCAAGATTGGGAGATAAGATATATCAACCTCAAAAAAAATACAAGACATATATATATATAACGAATCCCAAATCCATACCACATGAATGTTTATAGTAAAACTTCTAGAAATACAATGAAAAACTCCAAATTAAATACCAAAAGAATAAATCTAAGTAGAGACACATTAATTATCCTAACGCTCGAGCTAGTAGGGTCTATCACGGTACATGTAATCTTCCTATTAACTTGAAAATAATTTTATACATGTATGGTGATCATACAAGTATAATCATTAGGGAAAATAAAATTCTCTCGTTCACAAGTGGGGAAGCATACTAATTCCCCCGTGAGAAATTAGCAAAACCCAAAAACACATTACAAGGTATACTATCCATCTCAAATTCTCACCAAGGTACACTCACTAAATAACGCAAGTCAAGTAAAGTAATATAATAATCACATCGATGATAGGGTACCTCGTACCACTTCCCACTGGTTAAATTCTCATCCCTAATGGTGAATGTCCTAATACTACCACACTCTTCCACAAGCCCCACTACCACAACATTCCCTCACACACCTGGGTCGCATACCACATCCCGCCCACAAACACCTAGTATGTAGCCACATCACATCTTACCCACAAACACATAGTCTACAAAACCAAAACCCCATCCCAAAGAAACCTGGTAAATCACAACACATCTCATCCCAAAGACACCTAGGAAACACACCTATCTCATAAACACTTGTGCCTCAAAACTGCACCATAACCTACCTAAAGAGTCTTGGGATACCAATGCCTAGAAGAGGGAGTAGAGAAGTGACAATAACCAGCCATCCATCCTCCCATCAGGATGCTAGGAAAAACACCCTCCCCCATGAAATGGGGGTGTTCAGAACATAGTGATCAACTAGGGTAGGCTGTTTATAGAAATCACAAATAACTACAAGTATATATATAGGTACCAACCAATCATCCCAGCCTATGGGTTCTAAACAAACAAAATTCCTACACAAAACTACCCTTTTTGTCACCTCTAATGCATAACCACACAACCATCCACTGACTTAATTCATAACCCCAACCAATTCATTTAAGCAATCATCACTCTTTACTAAAAAATTCATGTAACACCCCAGGTAAATAAAGAATATGACATTTTTATATTTATCCATATTTGTGAATAAAATATTAATATTACTTTAAAGGGGACTCTATGTTCGATGGCGTACCCAATACGCAACAACGAGTTTCTTGGGAATCTTACGTTGCACTCTAATGATAAAATAATATTATTTTAAATGGTAGTTAACGCCTAACCGTTGTAATGGCGGGAATGAACAGAACTAACTAAAAAATGATTATATATGTTTGTCAAATATTTTTACTTTTTACAATAAATGTTAGAGGATTAAAAATGTGAATGAATTCAATTTTTAAGCGTAAACATTCTAATGTTCTTTAGAAGGTCGATTAACCGCCTTTTGATGGAGAACCTCTTTTAAATCCACTTTTTGACAATTTTATGTGTTATATTTGACAAAATAAAATTATTCTTTAGAATAGAGACATCAAAATTTACTTTGTGTAAATTTTTTGTATCTTTCCGATAAAGTTCATTTTTAATGAATAGTGAAAATGTTGTATTTTAATTCAAAACCTCTTTTTAATCTAATTTATTTATATGATTAGATTATCTTTTGAATTGTTTTTAAAGTAAAATTAGAATATATTTTTACCATTTAATCCAATAGTGTTCATTAGAATTAATTTCACTTTGAAATTGGACTTAAACTAGTGTCAATCTTTTAATAGATATTGTTTCATAAAAACACGCTATTTGTTTTGACAGCGGGAATTAATTATTAAATTAATTAATGAAACTTATATGTTTTGAATTTTGTAAAATAGACATCATTTTTGAGTTTGGAATATCAAATATAGCTTAGGGTGAATTTTTGGTATTTTTCTAAAAAACTTCAATTTTTGATGAATAGTGAAACCACTAAGTGGTAGTTAAAGAAACTGATTTTTCGTTTAAATAAAACTTTGACACCTCTTTGTTTTGAATTTCAAAAATCCAACATACATGGTTGTAATTAGGAATTAAAATGTGGTTAAATGGGATTAAAATAATTTTTTGGTGAATAGTAACTTTTATGTTCTTAATCGCGATTAGAGGTAATTAGTGTAATTTAAGGTAAAAATATTGTTTTAATAATGTTAAATGACCTAGACACATGTCCTACCCTCATTGGATGTGTCATTGCCGACCAAGACAATCCATGGTTCAACTTGGGGACCCCATGGAGCCACTTTGGTTGGAAAATGACATAAATAGCTTTTTATTTAAAGTTAAAATAAAAATGTCACAAGCATGACATGTTTCACTAAAACAATTTTTAAATGGGGTTATACAAGTCATATTTTTGACTATAAATATTCATTATAAATATAAAAATATTTCCTACATCATGATATTCTTTTTATAATTTTTAGACATTAAATAAATTAAATTATTTATGACATCATGATGATGCAGCGATTACCTCATTAATAAAGGATTTAAATAAAATGAAAAGATAATGTTAAAACTATAACTTACACTTATCAAAAACCTATTGTATGAGTATATTTCGAACCCTTACCACTTTATACTTGAAATACATTAATGTGGGACCTTTAAAATCTGAAACTCATTTGAAAATAAAGTAACATTTTGTAACTTTACAAGAGTGCCCCTCCTCTCCTCTTATAAAAGGCTCCCACCTCTACCACCTTACCCACACCTCTCAAGCCTTTTTCTCGGCCAAACCCTGATCATTTTGCCTCTCCACATCTCTCTCTTACTCCTAGAAGCCTCACTTTGGGCATAATTCTTTCCAAGTAATCCTTTGAGCTCAAATCAAAAAGAGTTACCCGATTTTAAGGTAATGTCTTCACTTGTGTTCTTTTGTTTTATTTTGCTTCTACAACCCCCTAAACTCTTTTTATTCATTTCTTTTGTAACAAATCCAGTATCTTCAATATATTAGTATGTTTTTATAAGAATAATTCGAGCTAAACTTACACACACCTACATCAAATGGTTAAAGAACATACTGTTTATGTGGATGGCAAATTTCTGCCTCATGAAATGATGATTGTTCAACACTCATATAACACCTTAAAAGGTGTCCATTAAGATGTCACTATATTTATATATGATATATAATATGTTTATATTTTATTTAATCTTATGTATTTTTCTTTTGTGGTATACCTTTATGGTTTCCATTGTGGGTAAACACGATAATTTCATTTTAGGAAGTGCGGACTACCGCCCCCTCAAAGTGATTTGATTCGTTAATGCCATATGTGGGATGTATAAAGGATGTATTTAAAGTTATTATATATGATATATGTTACATATAAATGATGAATATAATTATGTAATTAAAATATAAATACCTCTCATTTAGTTTTAATTTCATTAATATGACATAGAAATGAAAGTAGCGTTCATGCGTACGTACGGCTTACCGTCTCCATGAACGGTGCATTTCATTTCTTACCTCTAAATGATTATGTAATATTATAAATACATATATATTATGGATATATATGATATATATGATATCCAAATCATGAATATCATTCTGTATATAATGAACCTTTGACCACATGAACAACATGTAATTGTAAGAAGTCCACTTTCGACTTAAGAACCAAATATCGACAAAACAAGCATTATTAACTTAAATGATTACATAATGTTTATAACATGGAAATAAGTGATATAAAAGGAATAATGAACTTGAAAAATGTTCTTAAGAAAGTATAAATTAACTCAAGTTTAT
This sequence comes from Viscum album, assembly GCA_963277665.1. NCBI lineage: Eukaryota > Viridiplantae > Streptophyta > Magnoliopsida > Santalales > Viscaceae > Viscum > Viscum album. The sequence continues at coordinate 217,101,705 of OY728137.1, forward strand.
TATTCAGGATGTTAAAGAACGATCGAGTCAAGTCGGACCCGAGGTAAGGGATCCTACTCCTCTCTTTCTTTTTAAGTACACTCTTTTATGTCATTCCTTTTAAGATCATCTTTCTTGTGATTGGGATGTTATTTTATATTAATATTACTGTAATTTTTATGTTCATATGAATAGAGACCCTATTCTCTCTCATCAATCCATTTTGGAAGTTTTGAGTGGTGACGTTAGGCTGCCGAATTTTCGTAAGAGATCTAACCTCTCTCTTTCTTTTTAAGTACTCTCCTTTATGTCACTTCTTTTAAGCTCCTATTTTTTATGATAGGGGATGTTCTTTTATATTCCTCTTTATTTACATTTTATTTTAATATGATGAGATACCCTATTTGATCTCATCAATCCATTTTTGGAAGTTTTAAGTGGCGCCGTTAGGCTGCCGAGTTTTCGTAAGGGATTTTTCATCTCACTTTTATTACCGTGAGATTTATGATACATTTTCCACAATTTCCTTTTAGTGGTGTATGTACTACCCATTATTTTACTCATTGTGTAATATAATTTCATTTATGATTATTTACATCAATGTTGTATTTTCCTTCTTTCACGGGGTGTATGTTTCGAAAGATACTCATGTCGGTAAGGGAACCTTTCACCCTCCACTTTTTAAAAGACTTCTTTTGTTATGTCTTTTAATTCGCATAACATTATGTTGGTATATGTTCTTATATATCCTTAGTGATTTAAATTTTATGTCCAAGTGATGAGATACCCTTTTTATCTCTCATCAACTCATTTTCTGAATTTTGTAGTGACGCCGTTAGGCTGTCAAATTTTTGCAAGGGAACTTCTTAACCTAATTTTGATTCTTTGGGATAAGCTTGTACTCCTTGAATATGTCGTTCTATGAATATGTGTGAATAACCCCTGATTGTTTTACACTTAATATCCACTTATATTTGGTGTATTATTTTTTCACACATAATTATGTAATTGATTTATCCTTAATCTAAGGATACCATCTTTGTATGGGACTTCGTCTCAATCTCCTTTCATTGAGGCATATTTTGTTTTATACACAACCTTCTTTTATACGGTGTATAAACCCCTTTTACTTTTACGTTTATCCGAAAGGAATATTTTTTATACAAATCATTTTACTAAATGACAAAAGGGAATGTTTTTGTCATACGTATGCGGCGACAACGACTTCTCCGCCGTCGTGACCATTTTTTTGAGTTTCGACTTCCTCTACAAGTCATACCGTTTTTTTAAAAGAAAAATAAATACCATGTTTTACTTTTCTTTTATTTTGGTATTGAAAATTGTTTTCATAATGTTTTTATATCAATGTGTTGTATTTATATCTTGTGATTGAAAAGTGGAAATGTTATGTTTCCTTTATGCATGTTTTATGTGATACGATTATGTTATGGTTCTTGGGAATTATTATGAAGACGGGTGGTTCCGTGATAAACTAAGGGTGGGTGAGCTCGATATAGCCCTACAATGCATTGGGTAACGCGAAGGGGTTAAACATTAAGGTTTCTCCGAAGAGATTTAGGGAATATACTGTGATGGGTATTCCAAACGTAACCAAGAGGGTTACTCCCTACGTAAGAATTTTATGAATGCCTCAAGTTACCTTTATGTCTTATGATTTCTATGATTTATTCATGATTTTATGAGGTATGTTAAAGTGCTTATGTTTTATGGGTAAAGTATGATTTCATTCTTATGTATACATGTACTCATGTTTCCTTTCCATATTTTTATATCCCTTACTGAGTTTTTTATGCTCATCCCAAGTTTTTGAACTGTTTTTCACAGGTCAAGGGAAGGGTACATGATATGATGATATTGTCAAGGAAGTGTCAAGAAAGAATACATGTTTTATTTTAAATATTTTTCTGTTGATGGGAAAAATGAATATTATCTTTTATGTGACCACTTTGTTTAAATGTGGAATGTAATGCAAGTTTTATGATCTAATTATCTAAAACTCTAAACCTAAAAAGATCCTCAATGTGTAATCTTTTAATAACTCAAGATTAAGTAAGGTTTAAGGCTGGGGCCTTATAATTCATTTATTTATTTATTTTATCCCTACCCAGGAAACTACCAAACACAACACGCCACAGGTAACATCATAACCCACAAACACTTCACAAAAGTCTCTAGAAACTCTGGGAGAAATGCACATGCAAGGTAACACTATCCTTCTTCAAAATTATCCCTTTCAAACCATCCTCGACACCCCTACTACACGAAAAACATCACATCTCAGAGTAATAAAAAAACTCAACCAGGTTATATTCCCACTTCACGAACAGACCAAGCCCAACAACCATAACACAACCCATATGCATTCCCACTGAACAAAAAGTTCTTCTATTCCACAATAAACTAATCTATCAACCTAAGATACCATTTCACCATCTTCACCACCTCATATACACAGCCACACTAAAAAGGGAAAAGTGTATTAAGATTTAACACACACATTATTTAATTCTTCTTTGTTAGATCAGGGTTTATCACAGAACAAGTTTGATCTTGGGGAATCCATTTAATTAAACAAATATATGTGATTAATCAAGATTTCATGTTCACAAACATTCAATATAATATTAACAACAAGAATTCATAAGCCTGATGTGAAAACAGAGACCACCAACAGTCATGATTTTTAGAAGTCATATAGCCATCACAAATCATGGCATGGATCAAAGATAATAGATAAAACAACACAATCATCATCATAATCTTCCCCTCCCCTTATTTATTACTAAGGTAGCAAAAACCATTATTGTAAAAAGACCAATTATCTTTATAAAATTTTATATTATCTTCGTAATAATGGGATTCAACCGTAAACACAAATAGACATTAGATTACCCACCCTACATGATACACAAATAAAGAAAGAATAAGGAATATTTACCTCAAAAAACAAATGATTAGCAGCTTCTCCTTTCACCAAAAATAGAGGGTCGTGCAAGAAGCAGGAGACTCTAAGGGAAACTGAATCTGAAGTCCACAGTATAACACATGACTCCATAGGGAACAAAGGCTCTAGGTGAACCAATATAAAAAAAGAAACACATGGGGAATAGGATCTCATCTTATAAGATCCAAATACTATATCAAAATAAATAAATGGTTTCAAGGTTCATTAAATTCGGATCGTGTCCAAGATTATGTGGTTTGAATATTTCAAAGTCCTAGGAGAATTGGGATATTAAAGATATAATTAATATCCTTTGAAATGCCTTTAGAAATTCTCAAACAAGATTTTAAACTCGATTTATGTCAAATAAAATTTAAGAGGGGTGAAACTAGAAAAATTGGAAAAAGGTGGAAATGACTCAATGATGGGTGAGTCATCGATGCGAGTCACTGATAGTGACTCACCGATAGCGAGTCATCGATACGACCCACCGACAGCGAGTCACCGATGTGACCCATTGATGCCCAACTCACTAACACAAGTCACTGATTCCTGGCCTACTGAAGTGAGCTACTGATGATGGGATACTAACATGAGAAACCAACATGAGCTATTGGTACCACCTACTAATACTGATTCCCTGATGGAAAAACTTGAATTTTGGAAAACTCTTGAAATGAGCTACCCTTGCCTCCTAGAACACCCCAAACACTATATTTTGACAAAGTAATGGACCAGGAAGTTCTAGGACATTACATTAACTTATAAGTAATCAAATACATATGGTATTGGAACTGAGAAAAATATGTCTATATTAGGGTATCTTAATCAAGTTATGAAAAATAACCTTTTCTGAATGGATCAACCTATTCCACATAATGATTCTCCTATATTGGTTCACTTCATGAGATAAAATCCCCTGTAATTTGGTGGGACTACTAATCCAATGGCAGTCAAGAAATTGATAAAGTATCTATAAAAGATATGTATGGCCTTGGGATGTAATTAAAAGGAAAAGGTTTCACTTTCAATGTGTTGTCTCAAAGGTGATACTGGTCAATGATGATTTTTGATCCATAATACTAGGGAGGAAAATAAAATAGAACTCATGGAATGGAAAGCTTTTAAGGATAAATTCTTTGATAAATATTTCCCTCATGGAAACAAACTCAAATTATTAGAAAGTTCCTCATCATAAATAAAAAGGAAGAAGAAATTATTGTTGAGTATGTGGATACCATTACAAGGATATCTAGATATACAACGGATTACATACACAATATGGAGTGCAATATTTACCATTTATTTTAAGGTTGTGATCTAAGTATCTGAAGGTCACTAGTCTCTCATCATGTGATGAAATAATTTTATGTGCCATCAAAACATAGAATAAATTCTATAGATCTTACATATTCAAGAGAAATCAATATAAGAATATTTCATATGAACACCATGAAAAATGGAATGTTTAAAATAAGAATAAGATAATACAAATAAATTTACCTTTTGAAAACCATGGAAATAATCACCCTAGGAAATGATTTAAGTGATTGGGAGTTTTTTATAAGTGAAAAGATAAGGGTCACTAGGATGAATAATGAAAAGGTGAGAAAGAAAACACTGATATTTATTGTTTTAACTATAGAGATATGGCCCCCTACACAAATGAGTTTCCCAAGAATTAAGGGATTACACCATAGAAGAGTCCAAGGGGAGAAGGCCAAGCTTATGTGATCACTACAACTAAGGTGGAAGTACCCAATGATGTGGTGGTAGGTACTTTAATCCTATCTTAAAATTTAGATAATTCTTTATTTGATTCTGGATATGTGCACTCTTTTATATCTACCTAGTTTTACAAGAAAATTAGGCATTTCCCTTTTACTTTAAGAAGGTCTTTGTCAGTAAAAAATCCTAATAAAAGCCTCATTACAAAAAGGATGTGTCAGGAAGTCCCCATTATGACAAATAAACGTTCTTTATTTGCTGACCTTATTATTATACCAATGGTTTCCTTTGATATAATTCTTTGTATAGACTGGATTTAAAAATATGATGAAAATTTTTATTTTAAGAATAAATAAATTATGATTCTTGATGAAGATGTATAATTCCTTTTCTTTAAAGTAGAGCCTTCATCATTTGAGTCATGTACAAATCCACTCTCATTATCTCTACTAAATGATATTCTTGAGGAAGAAGAGAAAAAAATATTTTTATAGAGAAGGTAATATTTAAATTTAGGATGTACCTATTTTACAGAAAGACATTGATGTATTTCTTAAATAATTACCAGGACATCCATCAAAGAATGAAGTCAAGTTTTCCATAAATTCAGTCCCTGATGCAAGACCAATATCAAATTCCCCCTATAGAATTCCCATTGTGGAGTTAGTGGATTTGAAGAAACAACTAGGGGGTTATTTTATAAGGGATTTATACTCCCAATTATTTCACCATTGGGAGCCCCTATTCTCTTCTTTAAGAAGAAATATGGATCCATGAGGCTGTACATTGATTATAGGTAAATCAATGCTATTATGATAAATAACAAGTATTATATACCTCGCATTGATGACTTATTTGATCATCTTAATGGAGATAAATATTTTTCAAAGATTTACCTCTGATATGGGTATCAAAATTTTTGATTAAATAAGTAATACATTTCTAATATAGCTTTATGAATTGGATATAAACATTACAAGTTTACATTAATTCCATTTGGATTGACTAATTCACCCTCTATATTTATGGATCTAATGAATAGAGTGTTCAAGGAATATCTTGATGATTTTTTTTCATTATTCATTGATGATATCTTGGTGTATTCTAAAATATATGAGGACCGTGAGAATAAATTTTAGATCATTATTGAGAATTTTATAGGAAAAGGGTTATATGGTAGATTTAGTAAGTGTGATTTTTGGCTTTAAGAAGTTTATTTTCTTGGACATATTGACTCTAAATATGGAATCTCAGTTTATCCTTCAAATACAAAGTAATTAAGAGAATGTATTATACCAATGAACATAATTGTGGTACATAGTTTTACTGGTTTAGAAGGTTATTATCAGCATTTTTTTAGACTTTTTATTGATTGGAGAACCCATTAACCAAGCTTACATGTAAAGGGGTTAAGTTTTTTTAGAAAAAGGAATAAAACTAATGTTTTGATGAACTAAATAAGATATTAGTCAATCCTCTAATTTTTACATTACCATCAGGAAATGATGGGTATTTTATATATATTGATGCATCGAATAAAGTGTTGGGTTGTTTCTTTATATATAATGATAAAGTTATTATATGTTCATTAAGGAAGTTTAATAATCATGAATAGAACTATACAACTCATTATCTTATGTTGGCAGCTATAATCTTTGCTCTGAAGATATTGATACATTATCTCTATAGTAAAATATATGAGATATACATAGACCATAAAATCATAAAATATATATTTTCATAAAAATATATTAATATGAGACAAAGGCGATGGATCAAGCTACTCAAGGATTTTGATTTCTCAATACACTACCACCCAAGGAAAGAAAATAAGGTAGAGGATTCATTGAATAGGAAAGATCATGGATTTTAGACAAAAATGAGGATTCAGAGAGATCCTATGTTCATGGATCTAGTAAATATAGATATGGGAATTATTAAGAAAGGTAATACATCACTCAATTTTCAAATTATTGAAAATCATTAGAAAGGATAAAAATTTCTCAATCTTATGATGACAATTTTCATAAGAAAATTAAAGTTGTGAATTAAGGGAAGCTGGTGGAATTTGTTTATGATGATGGAATCATAAAATCTATAAAAGGAATGTGTATTCCATCTATACTTGAGATAAAAAAAAGAAAATTGTTGAATGATGTTAATATCTCTAATTTCTCTATACACCTTGGTATCACCAAGATGTATAGGGATTTGATGGAATATATTTGTTGGGATAACATGAAGTGGGAAATCGCGTACTACATATCAAGATGCTTGATTTTTCAATAGGTCGAGGTTGAGATATAAAATCCTATATGATTTATGCAACCTCTTTCAATTTTGATGTAAAAATGGGATGACATTACTATGTAATTTTTTACAAGACAACCAAAGACTCCTAGAAATAATTGTTCAATAGAGGTTATTATTGATCACCTGACCAAATATGTGCATTTCCTCACTATGAGAGAAGATTTACCTCTTTATCACCTTTCAAGGCTCAATATTAATTATATTTTTCATGATTCACCTATTTATATTTTTTCTGATCATGATCTTCATTTTACTTTAAAATTTTGGAAGATTCTTCAGATGGATCTTGATATTAAGCTTCATTTGACCACCACTTTCCATCCTCAAACTGATGGATAGTCCAAAATGACAATTCAACAAATAGAAGACATGTTGAGGTCAAGATCACTTTATTTTAAAGGTATATGGGGTTATTATTTACCATTGGTATAATTTTACTATAACAATAGTTTCTATTCAAGTATTCAAATGGTACAATATGAGGCCTTATATGGAAAGAGATATCATGCTCAAACTTGTTGGGATGAAGTTGGTGAAAAAAAACTTATAGGATCATAACTTTTTGAAGAGACAAAAACAAAGGTAAGGACTATTTAATATCACATTAAAGAATCTCAAAGTAGGCAAAAGAGTTATTCCAACAATTAAAGGAAGGATTTGGAATTCCAATTAGGAGATTATATTTTCTTGAAAGTATCTCCATTGAAAGGTGTTATCAGGTTTAGTAAGAAATGGAAAATGATCCCCAGGTGCATAGAACCATTTGAAATTTTGGAAATAATTTTAGTTTTGGCTTATAATTTTTTAATTCTACTAAGTCTATCAAAAGTACATAGTTTTTTCTATATATCATTGTTAAGGAAGTACATGCCAGACCCAATGCATGTTCTCACTTCTGATGAAATGGAATTGGAACATGATCTATATTACTATGAAGAACCCTTATAGATTATTGATACTATAGAGAAATTATTTAGTAATTTTATGACTCTCCAAGTTAAGGTACTTTGGATAAATCATCAAATGGAAGAAGTGATGTGGGAACTAGAGGATGTTATAAAGAAGAACTACCCCCATCTATTCATAAGGTAATATCCATGAAATTTCAAGGATGAAATTTTTGTATGAGGGGACAATATAAAACCCCAAGACTTTATTATTTATTTATTTTTAAATAAATTCAATCTATTCTATATCTTGTGATGCATGAAAAACTAGGTTTAAATGAAATATGATACTCTATTAAAAGATTATCTAAACATAACCATTATAATATAGTCTTTAAATTGGAGGGTACAAATAGGGATAAATAAATTAAAATATATATATATATATATTAAACATATTAATTGGTTACATATTTATTATAAATAAAAATAAGATCATTTTAAGGTAAAATAAATGTTTTTTGAAAAACTGTATTTTTTCAAAGAAAATAATTTTTTCGCTTCTTGCAAACTTATGATAAAAATAATTTTTGAAAAAATTTAGAGAATTTATTTGATAAAATTAAATTCGTTTTTTAAATAATCATATAAAAATTATTTTAGGGTTAATTTTTGGTATTTTTTTGAAAAGTGTCATTTTTTGATGAATAGTGAAATACTAATTTTTATTGAAAAATTCTATTTTGTTTAAATTATTTAAAAAGATTAATTAAATTTTAAATTAGTTTTAAATTAAAATTAGATAAATTATAATAAATTTTAACTAATTTAGGTCATTATTATTAATTTTATGTTCAATTTAAATATCAAAACTTTCCATACTTATGAGAATTTTCTCTTTGGAAACCCATTTTTTTGTCACGTTTGTGGGTATAATTTTAAATTGGATTATGCCACTTATATGAATTTTATTTGGAAAAATGGATTCAATATTTAGAATAATAATAATTTATATTAGTTAATATTCTCAACTTAACTTTTTACCATTATGAATAGTAAAATTAGTAAAAATTAATTATTGCGATTAGGGTAAAAACTAATTTACTGAGGGGTTAAACTAAGAACATGGGGGTTAAAATGACCTAAAAACTTATTCAAAATTCATTTTTTGGACATATTTATACCTTATAACACATTAAGGTTGATAATTAATCATTTTTTAGTCTTTTCATGTGATAAAAAACATGGGTGTAATTGTTTCTTTTCAAAAATTTCATGTGTGTCCTCTCCCCACTTATAAAAGGTCACCCCCTCTCCTCTCATATTCACACTTAAAAATCCATTTGGTTCAGCCACTAACAGACCAAAAAAAATACATAATTCCATAACCTCATATTAGAATCCTTTTTTTGATAATAAATACATCCTAGGGAAAATTTTGGTGTAAACCAAAGGAGGTTGTCTGAAGAAGTAGTAATGTTCCTAAATGGGCGTTTTTATTTTATTTCTTCTTCCACCAAATTAAAATATTATTCAATAATTATAGTATATTAAATATAGTTTCAAAAATATACTGATATTTTATTATTCTAATTTCATTACATATATCCATCTCCTCTTCCATCAAATGAGAAACGAAGTTATCGATCGTGTGTACGATGGACTACCGCCGCACAAAATAATTTAATTCATTTTCCATCACCAAATTTCAAGTCTATATATAATTATGGATTTAAAAAATCATATAATATTTATGATATTATTATAATTATTTAATTTTAATATTACATATACCTATTTATGTTCCATTCCATTTAAAATACGATAATGTTGCTCATGTGTACAGAGAACTACCGCATCAAGAAGCGATATGATTTGTTTTCACTTATGATTTACATGGAATGTAATAAGGATAAAATTAATGAATATATGTGATATATATTATATTATATTAATTATATAATATTAATATATCACCCACTTATTTACCCTTTCACTCATTAAGGTAATGATATTGTCGCTTGTGCGTACGTACAACCTACCGTCTCCACGAAGCGATGCAATTCATTTTCCATGTCCAAAATTAATAAATGGTTATAAAAATGTATATAATGAGTAAATATTATATTTATAACATTAATAAAATTATTTATAATTTGGATATATATCTTATACATAATAACTATAAATTTCATGACCAAACACTCATGAGAAAACAAGGAAATTAACACCTGAAATAATGAAAATAATGAAATGTTATTAAAAAAAGGGTGGTAAATGTAATAATAGAATCATATATGATATTATAATTATTAATAAGGTTATTTTATAAATTAAAAACATGATTAAAATCATTATAAAATATCTTAAATCATGTTAAACTAAAGGAAACCATTAGGTAGGGGACTTCGTCTCGATTTCCCTTAATTGAGGCATATTTTATTGTTGTGCACCTAATTTATTTTATATGGTGTGCATACTACCCATTTTACATTTAATATCATGAATAATTACTAATTCATACTATTTTAATTTTTAATTTGAACAATTTTATCTAAGGGTATTTTACTTTAAAAATACCAATTGGTAAAGAATTTCACAACTCAATTTCTTTCCATTAGGTTATATAACATATTAATTGTCTTTGAAATTATAATATTATGTGTGTAAAGAATTTTAATTATATTGTGTTTTAATTACACTTTTTCTAGGTGGATTTTAATTTTATAAACATAATCTATTCATTGATTAATTCTCACTTTAACGTTATGATCATTGTAAGGGATTTTGTCCCAATCTCCATTTTTATGAGACATATTTGTTAATATGAATATATTCACTTTCATGTGGTGTATATACTACTCCATGATGTATTTAACATGAATAACTATTTTTTTATGAATTTAATACTTCAATTCAAGGTTATCTATATTATTTTCATCATTGATATAAATATTTTCTAAATCATATACCATTATTACATATAGTGTTTACATTGAAAGTTATTTGATTAATTGGGAAAATATTGATAAATTTGTGTTATTTAATCAATGGGGGTATTTATTTATAAGGCATATTATTCATGAATTAAATATATTATTTGATATATGAGAAATACTTTGGTAATGCAGTGATGGGTGGGGCCCAAAATTATATAGCCCCTCGATGCATCAACAAGTCTCTTGAAAAAAAATCAATTGGACATATTAAATGGGTTTCTACCTATAGTTTTAAACCATCTTGTGAAAAGTATTGATGATATAGGTATCATGATACCTAGGATAATGAATTCCAATATTTAATCATTTCATTTATTGAGAATTTATTTTCTATTATTATCCATGATATTTTCATGATGATATTGTCTATGGATGCAGTTTATTCTCAGTTTATTGATTATATAGAAAGTGTGTCTAGTTATTTACCTTTCCATATTTTTTATTCCTTATATAATTTTGATATCCAAGTTATTTATTAAATAGAATTTGTTTTCAATTATTTACCTTTCCATATTGATTATTCTTTATTGATTCATGATAGATTCCACTCTATATAACCCTTAATAAGCATTTGATCTCACCCTTATTTTGTTTCCTTTCCCCAATATATGAATAAGAAATATTTGAATGAGTTTTCAAGGATGTAGTTCATTTTATTTTATTATGTATTATGTTTTATTTTCTATTCCAAATGTTAAATGGGTATCATGTATGTATCTTATTCTCCAAAACTACTAAATCGATCGCTCTTTTGGGATTTGACCCCCTTGTATTTATGAAAATGTAATAAAATAGGCATCGGCTTTGGGTTATTGGATTCAGGTTTATAATAATGGAAGTGTTTAATCACAAAGGTATTTTTATATTTGATGGAAATAATTTTTAATTGTGGGAGAGTCGGATGCAAAACTACTTTTGATCATTAGTCATGGATTTTTATATATATATTATTCACATAATTTATATCAGTATAGATAGTGGATATTTATCAAAATAATATCATAAAGGAATATATGTCAACACTAGAGGAATCAATACTTTAGGGGGAGCCTTATCTAACAAAATCTATATAAAGTTGATGTCATGTATATCCACAAACTCCATGTGGAAAAATATACTTAATATCTATGAAGGTGGATCAAAATTTTGAGAATCTAAATTACAGGTTCTAAGGAAAAAATATGAAGAATTTATGATGCAATCAAATGAATATATTGATGTATTCTTTGATTGGGTAAATGTTATAGTGGAGAATATGTGTGGTCTTGGAGAAATAATTGATTATATTAATATTTTTAAGTGCATCTTAAGAATATTTCCACCTTGGTTTAGTCCAAAATACTATGTTATTAAGGATAAATATCCAAAGGAGATCACATTATATAGTTTTCATAGTACTCTTTTTTCATATGAAATGATAAATGGTGATAATGGGGTTTTGGAAAAGGGGAAGTTGAGGGAGGTGTAATTCAAGGCTATGAATAATATCACTATAGAGGATGATCATAATGAAAGATAGTTTGATGAAGTCATGTCATTACTTTCCTCAAATATGAAAAAGGGGGAAAAACTTCATGTTTTCGATGTGGAAAAGTTGTGAATCTTTCAGAAAAGTTTCCAAAAAAATAATATGATAATGAGGATGATGGATCTCCCATTAAGAAAACTTTAGTTAATGTGAAAGGTATGAGAAAATTTATGCACAAATTCTTCAATAAGAAGAATCTACTTTCACAAGAGGATAATGGATTAAAACAAACAAAGTAACAAGATATTGAGTACTTCAAAGACCTAAAATATGATATTTTTATAGTTATTTTAGAAAATTTACAAACTAAGATAGTGATAATAATGAGATGTAAGTATAAGGGAGGATTTATCTCCAATAATAATTGGAAGATTCACTTGAATAAGTATATATTTTTAAATAAAAATGAAGAAATATAATGGATTTGTTCATGACATAAACTCTATATACAACGGAAATAAGAAGAGAAGTTTGAGTTGAGGGTAGAAATTGAAAATCTCAAATCTGAAATGATATAGATCTTGAATAAGTTTGTCAAGTAAAATATCAAGGTTAAAGAGAAAACCCATATCATCAATGGTTTGAAAAACATAGAAAAATATTTATTCAAATGTATTAAATATATTAAAGTATAATTACTTGAAATTTGATAAAAAATAGAAGATCATAAGAGACTATTTAATCCTATTATAATATTGGGAATTCAAATCTCATAGGTTTTAAATAAGGTTAAGGAGCATGGTGGTCCAATGGTATGGCTAGATAATTGAATTTAAAAGAAAAAGACGCATGAGAATGATGAACCTAGTATGGGGATTGGTCACATGCATAATTTTTTTATGATCTATGAAAATCCATAAGTACTCACTTCAAAACTGAAGGTTGATTTGGGTGTGCCTTGAAATCAGAACCCTTAAATAATAAAAAATATCATCAGTGTTGTAGAGAGATCACACAAGAGTGCAAAAAAAATTAGGTGTTATTATTGTAAAAAATAGAATAATCTCATAAAGTGTGTTCCATAGATAAGATGTGTTTAAGGGAATAAGAGAAACGAAAGTGGCCAAGAAGAGTTCAACATTCTAGGTGTGCAGTCAATGTCCATCATTTACAATGTGGGTTATTTTGATATATATTCAATTATTTCCCATTGATGATGTAGAGGAATGATCCTATGAAGACCTAAAGTGTTCGTACACAATAGATCGAATAATTATCAAGTAGACTAAGAATGAAAAACCAATTTTCACATTTGAAATATGAAGTTGGTCCATCATATCCTAAAAGAGATTAATTATTTCAATCATCATAGTTGATGTAATAAAATACATGGATCAAAAGGAAATGGTTGAGATGGAAGTGGTTTTAGATATTCCCTTGAAAGTATCATATCATACTAGTTTTTGGATCCTTGGTAGTGTATGTACATCTCATGTGATGGGAAATAAGGATCATGTTACAAGCATCAAGTATAACGAGGAAGGTTTCATTATATTTGGAAATGATGAATGTTTAAAAATCATTGTCTCTAGGAAATCCAAATTTGGGAAAAATTAATGATACACATAGATGTATTGGTTATTGAAGGTATCAGTTATAAATTGATAATTTTTAATCATCTATGTGACTCAAGGAATGTGAAAACTAAGAATTCATATATCCTCAAGGGAAAGGATGGTGTAGTTGTGATATGAGGGAAGCATACGAAGGGGGATCTATCCCTTATCAGTGGAGAAAAATATATGTGATTTTTATCCAAGAAATAATAAAATAGAGTGTGGAATAAATGGATTTTCCACTTAAGACAATAATCCTTGGAAGGTATGGTATAGAATTATGGAGCTCATGATCTCCTTAAATTGTCATGTGATCATACACACATGTGCAATGTTTTTCAAAAAGGAGAGATTATTTAGAAGGCATACAATTAAAGAGACCATAATTCATCAAGGGTTATTGAGTTGTTATATGTTTATGTGTAAAAACCAATATCACCAAGGGAAATTTATGGTAAGATATATTTTGTGTTTTTTATTAATGATTATAGTGGAATTACATGGTTCATGTTCATCACCTAGAAGTCTAATATATTCATTTTCATTACTCGGTATCTGAGGAATACTAAAAATATTCTCAAACTAGAAATTATGAAATTATGAACCAATAATGACATGAAATTTACTAATATCTATGTGGAGTATTATCTTAAGAATCATGGCATAAGTAACCAAGTCTCAACAATGAGAAATCCTCAACAAAATGGTGTCATTAAGAGGATAAATTGTATCATAAACAATATGTAAAGAATGATGCTTATCGATAAATACCTTACAAATAATTTTTGGAAGGAATCAATCATGATATCAGTCTACATTTATAATAAAGATTTATTTTTTATGGAGAAATAAAATACTCCATATGTTATGTTGTATGGAAATAATCCAACACTGAAAAACTTCTAAATTTTCAAAAGTGATTCATTATAAATAATAAGAAACACATGAAGTTTTAATATTATGGTGATAAAGTGATTTTACTTGGTTATTCATCCAAAATCATGGAATATAAGTGTTTTAATAAAGATATTGGAAAGATAGTTTAAATATAATACATCGCTATAGTATAGAATGAGTAGAATCTTTATAAAAATAATGAAAAGATTATAGAAGACAATGATGAGGAGTTGAGTATATCAGGGGGATCACAAGGATATAATATTGATTATGAATAAGAAATTTATGATAATAAAAATGGTTTTAGACTTTCATCTACATATAATTTAAAAATTAGGGATAAAATTGATTATCAAAATAGCATTAGTGACTAGAAAACACCAGTATATACAAGGAGAATGAAGTCACTATAATAAAAATCACTCTTATATTAGGTAGAGCCAAATTGTTTTAAAGGGGCTAGTAAATATGATAATTAGGTTGAAGATATGCATAAACTGATTGACCAAATTGAAAATAATCATACATGGAAGATTGTTTTAAGATAGGGAGATAACATCATCATCAGGACTAAATGGATTTTTCATAACAAACTCAATGATTATGACATGGTGAATTGGAACAAATCATGTATGGTGTGTAAAGAGTATTCCCAAATTCAAGTAATTGAAGTCAATGAATCTTTTACACCTTTTTCCTGGTTGTAAACTATTATATTTTTCTTGTAAATATCAATTAAAAGAGGATTCAAGGTGTATCGGATGGATGTTAAATCGTCATTCCTTAATGAAGTTCTCATGGTTGAATTTTACATAAAATAACCTAATGAGTTCATTATATATTAAGATGAGAGAAAGATGTGATGAATGGAGAAATATCTGTATGGGATGACGCAAACACCAAGGACCTAGTATTATAAGCTTGATTAATACCTGAGCAAGTTTGGATTCTAAAAATCTAGAGTTAATCACATTATCTACATTAATATAGATAATGGTCAAAGGATATTGGTGCTCATCTATGTGGATGACATAGTTTTTAAAGGATCAAACCATGCACAGTACAATATATTTATAGAATATATGATGTGTGGGTTCAAAATATATATTATTGGGTAGTTAATATTTTTCCTTGGTCTACAGGTAACTCAAGGAAGGGATGACATAAGTATTTCTCAATAAAAATATTCCAAAGATATCCCCAAGGGGTTTGGAATAGAGGATTTGAAGCCAATGAAAACATCAAAATCTGATTGGATGAATTTATGAAAGGATAATAGTAGAAATGAGGTAAATATCATGGAGTATAGGTAAATTATTAGGAGCCTATTGTACTTAACAATAGAACAAATTCACATTGTGTTTATCACATGCCAAGATACAAGGTACCAAAGTTATAACAAGGAAAAAACATGCTAGAAATGAAAAATATAACTTTAATATATAAATAATACAATGGAATTTTGGGATATTCCTTCATCAACCATCATAATAGGTATTATTGGGCTATGACAATATGGATTAGGATAGTTCAGCATATGATAAAAAAAATAACATCAGGAAGTGTATTCTACCTTAGAGAATTGTGTATTTCTTGGATTAATAAGAAAAAAAGACTAAATTTAAATGAGCACTGTAGAAGATAAATATATTATGACCACTCAATATTACACATAGATATTATTAATGATGTATAATATTGATAATGTAGGAGTATAAGTGAAGTATCTGATTAGAATCAATTGTAAAAATTCAAGTGCTATCAATATTAGAAAATATCTTGAACATAATTCTAGGATGAAACACATTAAAATTAAGTAAAAATTCATTAAAAAGAAGGTTGGGAATGGATTGGTACAATTGGATTATGTTCCTTCAAAACTAAAACTCATAGACATTATGATTAAGGAATGACCCAAAGAATCATTTGACAGGCATCAGCTAGTTCTTGGAGTTCAGTTGACCCCTCACACTTAGAAACTGTGGTCATATAATTCGCACTCCCCAAGGTATGTTATAGTTTTTTTCATGTCATGATACTAATTCTCTCACTTTAATACCACAAAGGAGTGACCTTTAGGTTCATTGAAAAATAGGGAGAAATATTTTTTATGAAATGGGGAGATTTTTCACTAACCCTCTGAGGGGATGAGTTAAGTTGATACAAAGGAGGATATCTATGATTTGTTAAATTAGAGGGAGTAATTATTTAAATATGATGATGATTATGAAGTTATTTTGGTATAGAATAAAAATCATAAAGATAAATCATGAAGCAAGTAGGTTTAGGATGAAGATCAAGTGGATCCCATGTGCATAATGAAGTGACTCATTGATGAGTTTTACATGTTAATCTTATTTCTCATTCCAATATTGACTCATGTGGTCTTAGAGTACATGTTAGGTGAGACTTTGATCATTATCTGGAGTTTCAGAGGGTTTATGGTGGTTGAAGCATAAATCATCCAAGTTTTTACAATAGGAAGCTAATGAGTATTGAAGTGTTTTCAACAAAACCAAGGTGGAAATTGTTGATATAAATACCACAAAGTGAATTTTTTTATTAGTTGGTTTGTTTTTGTTTAAAAATCATATTGAACAAGTTCTAGAAAAGTTAAGACCTTGATATATTCTTAAAGGAAAATATATAGAAGAGTTTAAAGGTTGTTTAATAATATTTCATAGTTTTTTTTTGAAGCTAAGGAAGGATTCTCATGAAATTCAAGAAGACTTGTGAAACTAGAGGAATTTGAGTCGAGAAAATCGGAAAAGGAATGATTTTTTCACAAGTTGGGCAGACTCTCATAGAAGTGGTATTACACGAACATCATTTAAGTGGAGTTACATGTAATTAGAGTCAAAGGAAGTGATGCATTTTATGGGTGTGTATAATTTTTTTGAAGTATTGGGGTATGATTATAAATATAATATTGATCCATGATTAATTGTGTGGAATATTAAAGAAAGGGATAAGTGATTTTTTCACTTAAAACTTAAAAAAACATATTTATTATGAAAATATATGTTATGTGACCATTAGATTTGAATAGAAATAAGATTATGATTTGTGGACCAGAGTTGCACAAAGGTTAGTTACATGAACATTTTTCATGAATGAGAAAGGAGTTTGGGGAACCTTAAGTGAATTTCCTAGAATTTCTATAGTAAAGTGAAATTAATCATATAGATGAAATAATTTCTCCATGAAACACCAATTTCAATGCAATCAAAGTTGATTAAGCACATCAATAGAATATTCTAATGGAATTTTGAGTACACTTGAATTTAGACACTACTAGAATTTTAACTATTTATGATGGGGTATTTACGATGGGTAAATTACCCATCATAAATAGTCATTGTAAAACCCCAGTAATTTGTTTTATAATTTTATGAAAAATAATAATTTAAAATTAAGTGTTTTATTAAATAATAAAACTTATAAATAATTATATTTCAAATTTATAGCTTTCAAATTAATTTGAAATTAATGTTTTAAAAACAAATACCATTTTATAGTATTATTTTGTGTAAAATAATATTTTAATATGAATATATGTGTTTGATTATTTTTATTTCAAAATTCATTTTTATCAAAATATTATTAAATTAAATATTTTAAGAACAATATATATGCTGACTATTATAATTATTTTGATAAATACGAAATCATGTTATGAATATATTCACTATTAATATAACACCCCAATATTTTATGGTATGTTTCTTCATAAATAATTTCAATTCATTAGATAGCTTATAATGAATGAAACACTAAGTCTCCATGAAACAAAAAATCATTATTTATAGGAGATAGTTATAACCTAGACGTTAAGATAATTTTTTCTCTTTTGTGTTTTGAATTTCAAAAAACAGACATGCACAATTTTGGTCACTAAGATATTTATAATCTAATAGGGTCAACATAATTTTTGGTGAATAGTAACTTACCCTTATGAATAGTAATGTTACCCTTATGAATAGTAATGTACCCTTATGAATAGTAATATGACCCTTATAAATAGTAACCTCACCCGTGAAAGTATATATAAAATTTAGGCACCTTATAAATGAGAGTTAATATTTTAAAAATTAATAATTAAGTGTTAGTATTTGTATGAGTAATAAATATTTAATTAAAATTTTATATTAAATAAATTAATTTAAAAAATAATTCATTTTAATAAAATGTATTCCTAAATCAATATTTTTTGTCTTATGATTTTAGGATAATCTAATGAGACCTTATATAATTTTTTAGGGTATTATAAAATCAGTTATAATTTTAAAAAACTTATTTTTCAAGAAAATTGTGATTTTAATTAAAATTAAATTTATCATATCTAGAAACCTACTTTCATAAAATGGATTTAATTTTTGGATTCTACACATCAAAAAATCTTTAGGGTGAATTTTTTTGATTTTTCTAAAATACTTGAATTTTTTGTGAATAATGAAGTTCAATATTTTATGAAATATGCTAAATAAATAAATTTTTACATCATGCTTGAGTCATGGATGATTTAAATGGACATTGGATCAAAATTACATGCACATATTACTGTTTTTTTTCACAATAATCAATACTATTGCTTGTCTTGAGCAAAATAATAAAATAATGAATAAAATATTGAGAAATCACTCCTCTTCTTCACTATAAAAACCACCCATCACCCCCTATTATCCTACCTCTTATAAGCCTATAAGATTCTCAAAGTTCTACCCAAATAATCTTCCCTATTCCCTCCCAACATAAATGAGCCCTTGGTCTTAACAAAATACCAAAACCCTTTCCCTTAAGGAGGTTCTCAAGGAGGTTATTTCAAGAGGTAAATCCTCTTCCTTTTTCATTTAATTTCATTTCAATTTATATTATTTTCTTATTATCTCCTCAAATCCTATGTAAAATTTATCTTGATAACTCTAGTATAATATATATACTATAATTATATAATTTTAATTTAATAATCATTACTAATCTTCTTATTCTCTCTCTTTTATTTTATAAATGAAATCATCATCTGGTAGGTGCCAATTTACAACCTTCGTGGACGATGAAGTTTCACTCTTCAATTTATTATTCAAGGATGGTAACGAAACATTTTTATAGTTTAACTAATTCTAAAATATTTATTATATATTATTTAATTATTATATAACCATCATTGATATTTGATACTAAATAATAGGACAAAACTAGTTCATTGTAATCGAAAAACCGCTAAAATCAAGCTAAACGATTATCATTAACATGTTATCTAATTATCTATCCTCAAAAAATATAACCAAATGATATGTATATACATTTAAAATTATTAATTTTCATTAATATCATGTAATTATAATTCTGGATAATTATACCCATGAACTCCATTACTCATATTCAAGCGAATCGATCATGAAAATCAAGTAAACGAACACTCTGGAAAGACTGAATTCAATCTTATAACTTATCAAGAAGGCCATAAATGAACTTAATAAAACAATAAATAATAAAATACATGTATATAATTTTGTGAATTAATTAATTAATGGATTTAATTTTACTATCCAGTATATTAAGATCAAGTGAAGAACACATTCGGGCATAAGGTAAGGGGTTTCTCATCTCACTTTTATTTCCATGATATTTCCATTGTTCACAAATTATTTCTTGTATGTGGTGTATTTATGATGAAATTAGATATTTAATATCATTATTATATTTATATTAATGTTATTCAATGATTTATTTGATGATTATTAAAAAAAATCATGCAATTCGATTGATTTTAATGTGGTAAGAGACATCATCTTAATTTCCATTTCTTTGAGACTTACTTGGTATTATGCACCTAATAATTTTTATGTGGTGTATCTAATACCCCTTTGAGATAATTTTTCATTTTAAATTACATTCCTATTAAATATACATATTCTTTTATAATGGATGTGATTATTTTCTTAGTCGTATACCCTTTTACATACAGTGTTTATTTTGAATGTTGTTTTAACTGTGGAAATATTGATAAATCAGTATCCTCTAATCAATATGAAAATTGATAAGTAATATTGTTATAGAATTAAATATTTTTATAATAATTATTTGTAATTAAATTGATGGTTGGGGCCCTCTATATCCCCTCAATGCATCGTCAGGTCTCATGAGACAAAACAATTGGCGACAGACCCATTGAGTTTGTTTCCAAAACATAATCAGACAGGTTTCTACCCATAGACTTAAACCATATTGATGGTATGATGGTTCACATTCCAGATACATGAAATCCAAATAATAATCATTTTCTTTATTCAGAATTCAATTATTACTTTCCATGAGATTTTCACTATGACAAAACCTATGGATTCACTTTCACTCTCGGTTTATTGATGGTGTGTGTTTTTTAATTATTCAACATGACATATTGATTATGTATAATTTATTATGATTAGATTATTATTGTTTCATGCTTCCACTATATGTAACCCTTATTTAGAATATGATCTCACCCCTTTAATTTTTTTTTCCTTCCCCATGTTATGAAGAAGAGATCTTTTATTGAGTTTTTAAGGATGTGGTTTATTAGCTTTTGTTATGTATTATATTTTGTTTTCTTTTCCCAATGTAAAATGGGTTCCATGTATGTATCTAGTTTCTTTAAGACTACTAAACTGATTAGTCCTTCAGGATTTTATTACTTGTAATCATTCTAATGTAATAAAATAATGCACCAGCTCCGAGTTTCTAAGGTCGGGGCATTACAACTGGTATTAGAGTAAGTTTAGTAGAAACCTTGGGAACTAGATTTAGAAAACATAGATTAGGGAGCACAACCCTAAGATAGACATTGAGGATAAGTATAGAATAACATCTTATAATTTTGGTAAGGTAGAGATTATGTGGGTATTTTTAGAAATATATCCCAGTTTGGATACTACAAGTGGATGTGGTTCTGGAACAGATGTACCTAGAAGTAACAACTCTGAAAAGGTGTTCTAGGATTGACTCGAGGTAACCTAGTACATGACAACAAGCCTTATTTTTCACCTAGTTTGACAATCCCATGGTATATGCTTAGGATAATTCACATTTTTCTTACATACCATTATGAAGGATTTATGCTTCCAAAGTAACCAAAGTATATGGTTCTAGGAATTACGATGCATAAATTTATGTTATGTGTTATACCATGTTTAGAGTTATATAAATTTCATAATTTTATGAGTTAATATAGTATATGTAATTGTTTAAAAATGGATCCTAGAAGAAGGAATGATAACTCCACCAATTCACATGATGAAAGGAGTAAGAAGAATCATATCTTTCATATCCTTAAGCCAAAATTTTGAAGGGAAATAGTCTCCAAGGTATCCTCATTATATGAGGAAATAGTATCATGTGTTAATAAGATAAGTAAAGAATTCTCTAAGTCCTATGGATTTTAAGGGAATCAAAATAAGAAAAGTATGGAAGGTAAAAATATGGATAAAGGGAATGAGGTAATGAAGGTTTTTCCCACATTTGATAATTGTGGAAAGAATCACCCTAGAAAATGATTGAAGGGAATGGGGGTTTGTTATAAGTGTGGAGAAAAAAGATACCAAGTTTGTGATTTAAAGGGTAAGAAAAAGGTTTCCAATGTACAATGCTTAACTATGAGGATATGGAACACTATGTGAATCAATGAACCAAGCATTAAATAAATATACTTCAAATGATGCTATTAGATAATGATCAAGTTATTATACTGCCATTGATGAAGAGGAAGAAATAATATGTATATCCATGAATTATTTCATTTGAATATTTTATCATCAATGTACTAGTTATAATAATTATGGAATATATGAGGATTTTACTGCAGTACTTTTTTATTAAGGATTTGAGACCATATGTTGAATGGTACCAAGAAAATATATTTAATCAAAAGTTAAAATTTTGGAAAACACATGATTAAGGGAAATACAACCCTTAATATACTTTTGATGTTGAGATAATGATAAAGAAATGATTGATTTGGATAAGTACTGGATACCTTGGAACTGATTTTTGACTTTTAGAAAAGTGGTAAATGCTATCATCGATGGAGTTTACAACACTTTTGGACTTAAATAATATATCCAATAACATGTATCTTACTTAAGTAATACTGAAGAATTCATGTTTCTAATAATTTTTTATGGTAATTTGAGTTATTAACATATTTCAAGAGGATACATGATGAATTTATTAACATGTTTGGAATGTGAAAATTTAGAGCTGCTTCATGTTGATTAAGGGATAATGATAAGTTCATATTGTAAATTCAGTGACCTTCTTTCTAAAGTTTTGGATCATTATATTCTGGAAAGTTTAACCATTTATGAATGGTTTAAGTTGATTATTTTATGATTTTTTAGAAGTTAATGTATTACTTCACCAGATGACACAACCTATGCTAAGAGATTGAGTATAGATAGTTCAAGGCGCAATCAAAGGATAAGATTTTTTTATGAAATAGAAACATATATTTATACTCTTATAGAGTATAGTAATTCCTCAACTCAAGGAAAAGAGTCTTAAATAAAATGTTTCCCTATTATCATAATATTTTATAGTATCAATTAAATTTTTTTCATTACAGTAGTTTATAGTTTTTAAGTAATCAACTTTCATCTAAACATGTTCTCTATCACTTTCCATCAGAACTTCATAGTTTTATTTTTTTTCTTCCATGTCCAGGTTTTTTCCAACTAATGTCACCCCATTCGAAACCATAATTTTGTGGCGACCACCTCATTTACCTTAACATATTTTAAGAGGATATTTTATTAACCCAATTTCATTGTGGGTTTCCCAAAAGGTAATTTTCAAGTATCAACCTTTAACTTTCAAAGTGCAATTCCGAATTGTGAGGATGCAATTTTGTTGAGGGGAGAATAATGTAACACCCCAGTAATTTTTTTTATAATTTTAGAAAAAATAATAATTAAAAGTTAAGTGTTTTATTTAATAATAATACTTATAAATAATTATATTTCAAATTTATAGCTTTCAAATTAATTTTAAATTAATTTTCTAAAAAAAATTCCATTTTATAGTATTATTTTGTGTAAAATAATATTTTAATATGAATATATGTATTTGATTATTTTTATTACAAAATTAATTTTTATAAAAATATTATTTAATTAAATATTTTAAGAATAATATATATGTTGAATATTATAATTATTTTGATTAATATTAAATCATGTTCCAAATATATTCAATATTAATATAAAACCCTAAGATTTTATGGTATGTTTTTTCATAAATAATTTCAATTCATTATATAGCTTATAATGCATGAAACATTAAGTCTCTATGAAACAACACTTAGTTATTTATAGGATATATTTATAGCCTATCCATTAAGAATAATTTTGCCACTTCTGTGTTTTGAATTTCGAAAAACAGATATACACGATTGCGTTCAGTAAGATATTTAGAGTCTGATAGGATTAACTTAATTTTTGGTGAATAATAACTTACCCTTATGAATAGTAATGTAACATTATGAATAGTAATATGACCCTTATAAATACTAACCTCACCCATTAAAGTATAAATAAAATTTAGGCACCTTATAAATGAGAGTGAATATTTTGAAAATTAATAATTAAGTGTTGGTATTTTTTTGAGTAATAAATATTTAATTACAATTTTATAATTAATAAATTAATTTAAATGATAATTTATTTTCATGAAAATTATTCCTAAATCAATATTTTTTTGTCCTATGATTTTAGTATAATCTAATGAGAACTTAGATAATTTTTCAGGATATTATAAAATCAGTTATAGTTTTAAAAAACTTATTTTTCGAGCAAATGGTGATTTTAATTAAAAATTAAATTTCTCATATCTAGAAAATTATTTTTATAAAATGGAGTTCATTTTTTTATTCAACACATTTAAAAAAAATTAGGGTTAATTTTTTGGTATTTTTCTGAAATACTTGAATTTTTGGTGAATAGTGAAATTTGAAAATTTTTTAAATATGCTAAATAAATGAATTTATGCATCATTATTGAGTCATGGATGATGTAAATGGTCATTATTTAAAAATCACATGCACATATTACTATTTTTGGTCATAATAATCAATACTATTTCTTTTCTTGATCAAAATAATAAAATATTGAATAAAATATTGAGAAATCACTCCTCTCCTCCAATATAAAAACCACCCCTCACCCCCTCTTATACTCACTCTACTAAGCCTTGAAGCTTCTAAAATTTCTACCCAAATACTCTTCCCTAGTCCCTCCCCGCATCTAGGAACCCTTTTTCTTTCCAAAATACCAAAAACCTTTCCCTTAAGGATATTCTCAATGAGGTTATTTTAAGAGGTAAATCCTATTCCTTTTTCATTTAATTTCATTTAAATTTATCTTATTTTCTTATTATCTCCTTACCTCCTCTATCCAATTAATCCTGATAAATATAGTATCATCTATATACTAGAATTATATTATTTTAATGTAATAACCATTACCAATCTCTTTACTCTCTCTCTCTTTTATTTTATAAATGAAATCATCGTCTGGGATGTGCCAGTTTACAATCTTTGTGGGCGACGAAGTTTCATTATCCAATTTATTCTTCAAGGATGATCATGAAACCATTTTTATGGTTGGACTAGATTCTAAAATATTTATTATATCTTATGTAATTATTCTGGAACCATCATTGATACATGATACTAAATAATAGAACAAAACTAGTTCACTGTAATCGAAAAACCACTAAAATCGAGCTAAATGATTATCATTAACATGTTATCTAATGATTCATCCTCAAAAAATATAACCAAATGATATTTATAACCATTTAAAATTATATATAATAATTAATAACATGTAATTCCAATTCTGGATGCTCGGATCAATGCGGCTCGGCCCTTTCGGCGACGATGCGGCTGCAGTGGATTTGTCTTCCTAGTTCAATCCGGTGCAACCAGGTGAAATCTCCAACGTGACTCTGGTGTGATTAGAAATAGATCTATATTGTATTGGAGGGGGTAGGTTTTTTGTTTCATTGATTCTGTGAGTTTTCTCAGGTTTTTGGTTTGATGGTGTTCGGGTTTGTTCGATTGGCTTGGTTTTTGGAGGCTTTGGGTTTCTTCGCTTTGGTTGGATTCGGTGCTTTTGATGGTTGTTCTGGCTAGGATTTGGTGAATGGTTGTTCTTATAATTGTTCATGATCTATTGTTCCTTCCCCTCCTGCTGGTCTTACCACTAGATTACCGTAGCTAGCTTGTTTCAAAACTGAGTGAGGGTGCATCCGCAGTTCTGTCCTAACCAGATCCATACCCAGAGCGGTGTTTTAGGTTCAGGGCGGCCCATATCCTTGCATTGTTTACTTTCCCTTAGTGTGGTGTTGGGACATATAGTCCTAGGTGATGATGTTTTGGCTTCACATCCCTTGGATCTTCTTCCGAGATTCTATAGTTGCGGTGGCGGTGGGTTGGAACACGACAGGGTTTATCCGGGAAGGCTTTGAAGTCAGAAGGTTAGTCGCCGGTAATGACTTGCGATTGGTGAATTTTGTCATTTTTTGAAATGTTGTGTGGTTGGTTTGTTTCTGATGGTGGGAATTCTGTGCAACCGGATGTGACTACATAGAATGAGCTCCAGAGGAGGATCCATAGCAGGCAGTTCATCTTTGCAGTGCTTTTCAGATTTGGTTGTTTGAGAGGGTATGGCATCACCCATCGGATCAGGCTCATGCTTTGACACTATACACTTGCTTGTCTAAGAGCCTTGTAATGGTGGAGATCTTCATCATGATCAAATACTATGGAGGGGCATATTTATTTTTTCATTATGGTTTTACTCTTTTTTCCTTCATGTGTGTTTTGTCCTTTGTCCATGAATTCTATTTGGGTTTCCCCCTTCTTCCCTTAAAAGGGGGAATAATCATATAATAAAAAATTTGAAGGCCTTCGGGTCATTAGATAGATAGCCATGAACTCCATTACTCATAATCAAGCGAACTGATCATGAAAATCAAGTAAACGAACACTTAGGGATGATGGAATCCAATATTATAACTTATCAAGAAGGTTATAAATGAACATAATAAAACTATAATGAATAAAATACATATAGATAAGTTTCTGAATTAATTAAATAATTGATTTAATTTGACTATCCAGGTCATTAAGATCAATTGAAGAACACATTCAGGCATAAGGTAAGGGGTTTCTCATCTCACTTTTATTTCTGTAATATTTCCACTACTCTCCACTTATTTCTTGTATGTGGTGTACGTATTCTACCATTGGATATATAATATCATGATTCTCTTTATATTTATGTTATTAAATGATTAATTTGATGATTCTTAATTTTTGGTCATCTGATTTGATTGATTACAATGTTGTAAGGGACTTCATCTTAATTTCCATTCCTTTGAGACTTACTTGGTATTGTGCACCTAATAATTTTTATGTGGTTTATCTACTGCCCCTTTGAGATCATTTTTTATTTTAAATAAAATTCCTATTAAATATCCATATTCTTTTATAATGGATATGATTATTTTATTAATCGTATAATTTTTTACATACGGTGTTTATTTTGAATGTTGTTTTAACTGTGGAAATATTTATGAATATATATCCTCTACTTAATACAAAATTTGATAAGAAATATTGTTCTGGAATTAAATATTTGTATAATAATACTTTGGACTTGCAGTGACGGGCGAGGCCCACTATAGCCCCCCGATGCATCGATGGGTCTCATGAGACAAAATAGTTGTTGATAGACCCTTCGATTTTGTTTTCAAAACATAATCATATGGGTTTCCACCCATAGACTTAAATCATATCAATGGTATGATAGTTCATGTGCCAGATACATGACGTTCAAATAATCATCATTCTCTTTATTCAGAATTCGATTATTACTTTCCATGTGGTTTTCACTATGAAAAAACCTATAGATTCACTTTCATTCTCATTTTATTGATGGTGTGTGTTTTCAATTATTCACCATGTCATATTTATTATGTCTAATTGATTATGATTAAATTATTATTGTTTCATACTTTCACTATATGTAATACTTACTGGGAATATGAGCTCACCACTTTCATTTGTTTTCCTTCCCCATGTTATGAAGAAGAGATCATTTATTTAGTTTTCAAGGATACAGTTTATTATCTTTTGTTATGTATTATATTTTGTTTTTTTTTAATGTAAAATGGGTTCCATATATATATCTAGTTTCTTAAATACTACTAAAATGATCGGTCCTTCAGGATTTGATTACATGTAATGTTTCTAATGTAATAAAATAATGCACCGGATCTGGGTTTATGAGTTCGGGGTATTACAGTCATCAGGCATGAACTATTTGTAATGGATATATTATTCCATCACAAATAGTAATTATTTGTGACAAAATGTTTCAACTATCACAAATAGTTTTGGAAGTATTTCACACCGTTCAGCATGAAACGTATTCATGAAGGGAATTTGAGATGGAATTATACTTTCGTTGAAAATTCTCATTAACTTGATAGTATTTATGAAGGGTATTAATGTCCATCGCAAATAATTTTGACAGAATAACTATTTTTAATGGAATTAATTCCACCATAAATATTTTGTCGCAATAAATCTATTGATTTAATAGCCCCCCCCCCCCCCCCCCAATTCCTCTCCTCTCCTTCTCTCTCTCCCAAACCGCTACGATGCGTATCACCTGGTCTCCCTACTCCATGATGCTCCAATGCACTTCATTGCACAAAAATTTTTATAGATCCAGCTTCTATTCTCCCAATTACGAATTTCTCTTGTCTCTATTTTCATTATGTTTAGGTTTTATTAATTTTATTACATAATTTACTTTTGTTAAAACCTAGGTTGATCATTTTATCTAATTTTCATGCTTTATTTGGTATTTAGGATTTTTGTAAATCTTTTATTCCCTATTTGATATTTGTATGTGTGTGTGTGTATTAATATATTCTCTATTTAATATATGTATGTGTGTGCAAACCCTGGGTTTAACAATTTATTCAATTCCAACTTTGATTCACTTTGTTTATTTTTTCCCTATTTATTTTTGATATTTTTATGTGTGTGTGTGTGTGTATAAATTATTATAAATTAGTAAAAAATTAAAAATAAAATAGGTTGTCAATTTTTGGTTAGGAGTAATTACAAATTTGACTGTCATTTGGACATGGTTGACACAAATTGGTTATTTCTCATGACCTAAAGATTGTAAATTCCATTATTTACACCTTTTTAGTAATTTATAATATATTTTATTAATTTATATTAAATTATACTAATTTTTATTAATTTATAAAAAAAACATGATAATTTTCACTAATTAATGGTGAATTTAAACAGATTTATACTAAATTGTAAAAAAATTATAAATTAATAAAAAATTACATTAATAAGCTCAAATCCCAAATATTTTTAATTTTTATTAATTTTTTAAATTATTTATATTTTTTAAATATTTTTAATGATTTTTATTTTATTTTTGTATTTTTTTTAATGTTATTTAATTTTTCTATTTATTTTTTATTTTTTTATTATATTCTAATTTTTTAAAAAATATATAAATATTTTAAATTACATGTACATTTTTTTTTTTTTTTATTTTTTTTTAATTTTTTTAATTTTTTGTATTTTATTTTAAAAAAAATTATTTGTGACGGATCAATTGTCAGTCGCAAATACTATTAATTGTGACGGTCTATCCCAATTGACATTTTTTAGACAAAACAAAAATCATTTTCAATGGGCTCTTTACTCGTTGCAATTATTTTTTATTTATGATGGTGCATCGTAAATACGTTCATTTGCGATGCCATTTTTTTCAAAGGCACATTTGTGACAAACTCCTATCGCAAATGAAATTTTTTGATGAACATCTATAATAAATTTTCCATTGCAAATGAAAAAATTCTAGTAGTGAGAGAGCAACGAGTTCTTAGAAGAGTACATGGTTATAACCCTTGAAAAGTAGAGAGTTTGTTCTCAAGATTATAATTGCAGTGTGGTTTAGTGATTCTGGTGTATCAACACATTTCCATTGTATGTTCCTTAGATTATCCAGGTTTAGGTGAACCAAGTAAAACTTTCATGTCTCTTTCTTGTTTTTTAGTTTATCATATGTTACTATGAGATAAAGATAGAGGGGTGTTTTATTTAAAAATGAAATAAGATCATGAAGGGTGTTATTTTAATCTTTCATACCATGATTCGCCCCCCACCTCCACCCTCGGGTTATTTAACCTAGTGGGGACAACATCTTCATACCATAATAAATGATATACCTAATTAGTATATTATATTCATGGATATCATACCATATGATATCCTCATACCATCACATATGATATGGTGTATATATGATTTAGGGGATATCTCCATCAACCACCCGCTTTCACTAGTCTAATAGACTTTGTGTCATTTTACCTTATATAGTATCAATAAATTATGAAACCATATCCAAAACACCTTTTGTATATCTTCTAACACACTTCTATAATTATATCATCAATTAACTATATAGCACATCATATTTAATACCTTTTGAATATCTATTTAACTCTAAACACTTTTAGAGCATCTCTCTGAGTTTTGTAAAACGAAATCCTCATTAATTTGACCACAAAGCATGACCCCACTAGCATTTAAATCATTGATAAAAAATAAGAATTCTTGAATTCATAAATATAAGCAAAGATCTACCTCTATAAAATCATATGGGCTACTCAATCTATAAAGGAATCCAGTGTGATATTCATTAAACATATATATCTCTATACATATGTGCAATAGTTATATCATATATAAGTATAAATAATCATATAATCCCTTTTTCCAAGACATCAAGTGACCATGGGACATAAAATATGTCAATATCATATATCTAACTCATACATTATCAATTATCTAAGTATCAAATGAACAAGTCGATGAATACATCACATGTCATTCATCTAAGTGGATGATCACATCACATTCACCTCATCTATATAGATAAGTGAATCACATGAACCATGTCTAGGAATGGACATACACTTCCTCAATCTATCTAAATCGAAAGCTTGGATTTCATACTCATCATACAAGAGGAAAAATCTCATCTTTGTTAGGCCTCAACTAATTACATAATCATCTATATACTCAACCACCCCTGATTAGCTAATCCTCGTGTCTTGAATAAGAAAAGTATCAAAATATGAATGTAATAAAGTTAATTATATTTCCATCCTCAGGTACATGGATTTAATATAAAATATTTACCCCTAGAATACCAAATATATAGTGTATGATGCTTCATGTGGTATACTTGGCGGTTATCCAGTGCACAAAACTCCTTATGTACCTCATTATCATATTATATATCTCAATAGGAAATCCTACCCATGCTAACCTTAAAATTTCATCTTAATGTATAATACTCCATGACAAACATCAGTTAGGGAGAACTCAAAGTCATACTTTGATTGGTTAATCATCATTTTACTTCACATAATATATACATCCAATGTGAAATAATGATAAAGTGGAGAGTTACTTTTTTATAACATGATACATTTTAGTTTCTTAAAATCCTTTAATAATATTAACAAACCCATAGATAAGTTCATGTATAATCATATCTCATATGATATAACACTAGAAAGGTCTTAGGTTTGTTTCACTATTAGGATTTTTTTTAACTCATTACATCTCTATGCAATTCATGTCATGTATCTATGTTACCATTTGATAAAACCCTCCAACTAAACTCCTTTAGTGAGTAAAATCTATAAAGAAATCTAGTTTGAATAATGGTGAGACTTAGAAATCATATTCCTAATGTTAAACTATTGGAATATAGTATTCAAACTATTTTACTTCACAACATTAAATGTTGCAATTTTAATAACTTTTTTTGTATACTTCAAACACTTTCTAATTTCATCATTGTCATAATTCTTGGAACTTTTCTATCAAAAAATTTCCTAGAGATCATTTTAATAACAAATGTAACACTTTACATTATTTATTTACCATCATATCCTAAAATCCTTTAGGATATAAATTTATATTCACCTTGTTATGGTAAATAAATATGAAACTTTACATTTCTCTTTCCTAATATATTCAAAACTCTTTTAGGATATAAAGTGAAATTCAATTTGAATTTTAACTGGCCTAATATTTTGTTTATTTTTCTTAAACTCCTTTAAGTCTAAATATACTCAAATTATCCCCTTATAAACTATATTCTCTCTATAATATCATGCTAAGATATACACACTTTTTTATGTATATAAAATAACACTTGTTTCCTATAGTGGTAACATTTAATATATAAACTATTGTATTGATATCTTGTATGGTATTCTATGTGTTTGGAAAATTATTCTAAAAAAAATCATTATTCATTAGAATATTCTATTTATGGGTGGTGGAATCTTGATTCCTCATATTTTAACAAATTTATTGGATAAACTCTTTTACCATAGGTAAAAAATTGTTATCCTTATCTCCTTTTCAAAAAAATTATATAATTTGATCAAACATAACCATGTGTATCACAAAACATCATATCCTTTATTGATAATAAAAAATGTTTATAATAGCACCTCTTATCTCATAATATAAAAAAGGTGATTATTACATAGTATTTATTTTCATCAACTATAGATTTTAAGTAATCCATTCCATATAACTCCTTGATGTAGAAACCTCTTTATCCATCATTTGAATTCAAAATTTATCTCCATCCATAAATCCTTCTTCAGTTTTGAAATCCTATAAATATTTGCAATAGTTTTATAATGTACAATTTCTACCATATACCCTTAAAAATAGAATAATTGAATTCTATAACATTAATACCTAACATAGAATCTTCAAAAAAATTCTTATATCCCTTCAGGTATTCTAGATAGTTCCTCCTATAATTACCACATTTTCTATAATGAAAGTGTTTCCCCTCATTCATTTTGTTTGGTTTAGATAGCGGTGTAAAATATTCATGGCCTCTCTTCTTTTCCTTATGGACAAATCTTTCACCCTTTCCCTTTGGCACCATTATTATGTAACTTGAGCCTGGACAACCCATTTATTTCTCAGTAATCCTCAACATATTAAATATATTAGGTAAACTTTTATTGAACTCATTCATATTGTAATTCATAATGTATTGTTGGAACCTTTTTTATAGTGAATGTAAAATAAAGTCTTTAGTAAGATCAAGACTGAGAGGTAATCTTAGTCACTCTAAGTCATTGACATACCCAATCATATTGAGTACATGATTATATATCTAATTACCTTATGATATCTTAAACTGAAAGATTTTATTCAACACATTGTACCTCTCATTCATTGCTTATTTTTATAAATCCTTTTCAGGTTGTCTATCATCTTGAATACATCTATGTTTTCATGTTTCATTTTCACCTTCGGTTATATGAACACAAGAATGAGTGTAGATACATATATTAAATCATTTAGAGACTTATCATAAGTACCTATGTGATTCTCACTCAAATTTACCCAAAAGATGAAGGTAGAACGGTCCTTGTAGTCTAGCTTGGGTTGTCGAATCCACCGAGACCTAAGAAGTAACCTATAGACACGCACATTCTAAGGACTAATTTTGGCTATGAAGTGGCCAAATTGGGTTGATTTTAGATGGGTTTAAAGGATCACTAATAGATTTAAGTGAATTTAATTTAAAAGAGTGAGTTGATCCTAGGTTATCACTTGGGGTGGATTGGACGTATTTCCTTTTCAATGATTTCAATTTCTTATATTTGAGATGGGTTCATTTAAGAAGATAAAAAAACATCATAACTTACTGGTTTAATACCTACACCATTTAATACTAATCACCTATACACTTTAAGAATAAAAGTTTTAATCACTTCAAGGTAAAGGTTTGTATTAGTACTTGAAGTGTGTGGCCTTAAATTCAACAAGGACGATGGAGTTTAAAAATCATCAAATAAAAATATCAATTAAAAGAAGTGATTAGACATTAATGGGGTGATAAATAACATCCAATCCCGCCCCTTTATACTCCCTTGGATCAACCCATAAGTGGGTTATCCCTCCATTGATTCTATGGTTTCAATGGAAGCGGAAAGTAGACTCATGAGGGAGGAAATGGAGAAGTAAAGAAAACAATAAAAATAAAATGTTCACTCCACCGTTGTGTGAATAATTTCACAAGGTTTAGTGTGAATAAATTCACACCTTAAACCAATGGTATAAAAGTGAGATGTATAACAACATAATAAGAGGAGAAGAAGAACTTTTATTAATAAACTTAAGTGAATTGAACAACTTACATGTGAAAGACAAACTTGAGACAACAAAATCGCAGCATAACATTAGAATTGAACAATGCACCAAAGATCCTTAAATCCTCCAACACCACTACCTTAAATAGTCATTTTTTATCCCTTGGGTCGAGCCTCCAATAGTACAAGTCATCTCACTTGAGTATGGTAGGTCTAGGGTGGTGGAAAGTTTGTGGAAAGAAGACTTTCCACCCTTGACCCGAAATGGCATCCAGCTTGCATCCACCAAACAGAGGCGCATGAAACACCTTCTAGATGGCAGAATTTGGGTGGTCCATAGAATACTTAAATTAATATCCGGATGTCCCCTAACAGAATGTAAAATCTCAGATCAAAAGGAGGTATGGTTTTCTAGATATGGTTTAATTTGTGGGCTGTTTTTCTGGGCCATAGATTCTAGCCCAGATTTTGATATACTATTTTGGACGCCTAAATAACAACCATGGAGGCCGAATTATAATTGGATCCAGAATAATTATTTGTTAATATATATGTCTTATAGCATCCCAAGAATTTAGGGCTTCATTGGGCCTTTATTTTAGGCCCTACATTCTCATCAGTGGGCTGGTGTCCAATCTGACTTCTCTAGAATTGTTTCCTTTCATCGCCAAATATCTCCATCATCCTTTATGAATCATCCATTGATCCCTGAATGAAAAATGTTTAAATTTAAGTGAATATCCATTTGAAAAAATATCAAATTAAAGTATGGATAATTACATTCCTTAGAATCAGATGACTCATTGGGCCTAAATTGGTGTACATTAGGCATGAAGTGCACAAATGATGAGAATGGATTTTTAAAATCAAAATCCACTAACTCGAGCCCATAAGATCAAAAATGAAAATTTAATACCATTAAAATTTAATTAACATATGTGTTTTTATTGGCTAATCACACCCCCAAAATTGAAATTTTCTAGTCCCGAGAAAATAATTCAATGATTTTATTTGAATTCCTTTATTCAAACACATTAAAAAAAACAGTGCTCACAATGTAAACTGCACACAAATATATCTTTATAACCTATCAAAATAATTTAAAACAAGATAAATTTAAAATCAGATCTCAATCCCAAGCCCATTCCTTTGATCAAATTCATCATCATAATTCATCCAACTCAATTAGGTGTAATGATGTGTTGTGAATCACAATAGATATGGGGGTTCATTTTCATTCAAGGGGAAATCATGGAAGTGCTAGGTGGAATCACATTTAATACTAATATGAGTATTCATTCTTTTTTTCTTTTTTTCTTTTTTTCTTTTTTTTCAATGTTGTCATAGTAATTGAGATTGCAGTTAATCAAATTAACCCATGTAGCGAGACTTTGCCGATGACTCCCAAGCTCAAAGGCCTTAGGGCACCAAGTGAATCCCACATACTCGGGAATCATCTCAAGTTAACTTGATCAAAAACAAAATCATATTACCATAAATAGAGATAGAGTGAAAAACTCAGGGTTAGACAACTATGGAGTCACGATCCCCAAGTGTCGAAAGCCTCGCATTTTATCAATCCATTGCTCTACACACAAATTTTATTTTTTTTATTTTTTATTTTTTTGAATACTCATATTATTCATAAAAATAAAACCATCCTATGCTATTTATTATGAGACCCTGAGAATTCAAATTATTACCCCATGATCTAGAGGACGTGCATTGTGGAATTTTGATTTAATAGATTAAAATAAAAATAATTAAAATTCTCATTAGACAAACAAACTTCCAAAATCAATGATTTTAAACTTAATCATGAATTAAATTAAGAGTCAAGGAAATAAAAATTATTTTCTATGTAGTTTTAATGTTAGAAAAGATGTTATTATATGAATGATAAAGGAATTTTACTTCTTTTTTATCATTGTTTTTTTAACAAACATTTTGTTTCCACACCCCCCAACTTAGAATGAAACTGTCCCTAGTTTCGTAAAAAGAAAATTTAGAATGGGGTAGAGGAATAAAAGGGGAGTTCAATAAGGAAATTGAAATATTAGGATCATGGAATGAAGTCACATGGTGTTTGAAGTTTGAAGTTTTTGTCGCTCCAATTTAGTCCTTTGATATATATGTCGCTCGCAGAGTTCCCTAGTGGAAAAAGAAAAACAAACAAACAAAACAAAATAGTATATATATATATAAGTAAAATAAAATAAACTTATGATACATTGTCTTCTTTTTAAATTTCTGGGAAAGTTATTACTCAAGGATCACACCACGTGACACGGATGAATATGGTGCTCCCCTTTCGTACCCTTCCATACTCATAATAGAAGAACAGGTCAAAAGTCTATTTTTTTTACTATTTTTTTTATTTTTTTTATTTTTTTCAAATATCAAAATGATTAATTAATCTTATTTGAAAAATAAAAATGATTCATAAAGATTAGAAACATGAAAACCATGGGTTGCCTCCCGTGTAGCTCTTTTGTTTAACGTCGTTAGCTCGACATGGATCCTAAATATATCATATTTTTTCTGGTTCATAGGTTGGCTCAGTTAACTCAACCTCTATTTCATGTTTATTGAATGATTCAATGAATGGTTTTAACCTATGACCATTGACCTTGAAAATGTGACCACTAGTGGGATCTTGAATCTCTACTTCCCCATGGGGGTACACATGATGCACTATGAAAGGACCTGACCATCTAGACCTTAACTTTCCTAGGTGTAAATGAAGTTTTGAACTATATAAGAGCACAAATTTTCCCAGTTCAAAATGTTTGAATTTGATATTCCTAGATTGGTAGGCTTGAACTCTAGCTTTATTTATCCTTGAATTTTCATAAGCCTCCATCCTAAGTTCCTCAAGTTCATTAAGATCTAATTTTCTCTTTTCTTCGGCTAAGGAAATGTTGAAATTCATTTTTTTGATTTCCCAAAATGCCTTATGCTCAATTTCAATAGGTAAATGACATGCTTTTCCATAAACCAACCTATATGGGGACATTCCTAAAATTGTTTTATATGCAGTTCGATAGGCCCAAAGAGCATCTAAGAGTTTCTAAGACCAATCTTTCCTATAGGGGTTGACAATTTTTTCAAGAATTTACTTAATCTCCCTATTCGCTAACTCAGCTTGACCATTGGTTTGAGGATGGTATGCAGTGGAAAATTTATGATAAATACCATACTTAGACATGAGTGAAGAGAATGGGTGGTTGCAGAAATGGGTTCCTCGATCACTGATTATAGCCCTAGGAATTCCAAATCGATAAAATATGTTCTCTTTTTGAAATCGAATCACAACTTGATGATCATTGGACTTAATGGGAATGGCCTCAACCCATTTTGAGACATAATCAACATCTAAGAGTATATAGAGGTATCCCCTAGAGTTTGGGAAGGTACCCATGAAATCAATTCCCCAACAGTCAAATATTTCAACCACTAAGATGGGAGTGAGTGGCATTTGATTCCTTTTTGTGATGGACCCTACTTTTTGACACCTAGGATAGCTTTGACAAAATGTGTAAGAGTCCATTGAGAGGGTGGGCCAGAAGAGACCACACTGAATAATCTTAGCAGATGTTTTCTTAGAGGAAAAGTGACCTCCACATGCCTCACTATGACAGAATTTAAGGATGGACTCTTGTTCAGATTCTAGGACACACCTCCTAATAACTTGGTCAGGGCAGAACTTATAGAGGTATGGATCATCAAACACATAGTGTCTAACATCAGAAAGAAATTTCCTTTGATCTTGAGTCCCTAATAATTTTGGAATGACTCATGTAACTAAGAAATTGGCTATGTCAGCATACCAAGGGCAGTCACTCACAGAGTATAGGTGTTCATCAGGAAATGAATCAGACACAGAAAGGTTATTTGAGTTGTCTTTGAATTCCATCCTAGACACGTGATCAGCTACAAAATTTTCAAAACCCTTTTTATCCTTGATTGTGAGGTCAAATTCGTATAAGAGAAGGACCCACCTAATCAGTCTAGCCTTATCATCTTGTTTTTGGAAGAGGTATTTTAGTGCAGAATGGTCAGTGAACACAGTGATGGGGGATCCTAAGAGGTAGGACCTAAACTTCTCTATGGAAAACACAATAGCAAGTAACTCCATTTCAGTGGTGTTGTAGTTGATTTGGGAATCATTTAAGGATTTTCTTGCATAAGTAATGACATAAGGATTTTTATCACAACGTTGTCCTAACACAGCTCATACAGCAAAGTCACTGGAATCACACATAAGTTCGAAAGGAAGGTTCCAATTTGGATATTTCATGATGGGGGGAGAGGTGAGAGAGGATTTGAGGGTTGATAATGAACCCTCGCAACTTTCTATCCAAAAAAATGGAGCATCCTTTACTAGTAGAGCACAAAGGGGACGGAAGATTGAACTAAAGTCCTTGATAAATCTTCTATAAAAACCAGCATGTCCTAAGAAATACCTCACTTCCTTGACAGTTTTGGGTGATGGAAGGTGACGAATGATGTCAAACTTGGCTTTATCAACTTCAATCCCCCAACCCGAGACCAGATAGCCTATAACTAGTCCCTCTTTAACCATGAAATGGCATTTTTCCCAGTTTAAGACAAGATTCTTTTCTTCACATCTTGACAAGAATCTCTCTGCATTCTACATACATCCCTCAAAAGTATCCCCAAACACAGAGAAGTCATTCATGAAGACCTCTAGAAAATCCCCTACCATGTCTGAGAAGATTCCCATCACGCATCGCTGGAAGGTTCTAGGGGCATTGCATAACCCGAAGGGAATGCGTTTGAAAGCAAAGGTGCCAAATGGAAATGTGAATGTATTCTTCCCTTGATCCTCTAGGGATACCTCACTCTGATTGTACCCCGAGTACCCATCTAAGAAACAGCAGAAGGCATGACCTACCACTCTCTCAAGGACTTGGTCAATGAATGGTAAGGGGAAATGGTCCTTCTTGTTAAATGAGTTTAGCTTCCTATAGTCGATGCAGACTCTCCATCCACTACTCACCCTTGTTGGAAGAATCTCCCCATCCTCATTGGTTATCATTGTGATTCCAGCCTTTTCTAGAACCACTTGAATTGGGCTCACCCACTCACTCTCAGTAATGGGATAGATGATACCAGCTTTAAACAATTTTAGAAGTTCCTTCCTTACTACCTACATGAGATTAGGATTGAGTCGTCGTTGAGGTTGACGACATGGATTTGAATCAGATTCTAGAATTATCCTGAGTCTCGATAAGTGGGATAATCCCAGGAATATTAGAAAGGGTCCAACCAATGGATTTCTTATGTTTCCTAAGGAAATCTAGAAGCATCCTCTCATGATTGGCTTCAAGAGAAGAAGAAATGACAATAGGATGTGTTTTATTGTCCCCTAGGAAGGCATACTTGAGTGCAGTGGGAAGTTCCTTCAATTCAAGATCAGGTTGGTTCAGAATTTCAGCAGAATATTAGGACATTGGATCAATATCAATTTATTTTTTTAGAGTTTCAGATAGGATTGATTCCCCACATATAGAAGTTTTAGCTACAATATTGGTTTGATCAGATTTAGGCAAGGAATTTTGAAAGGTTTCACTGATTGTTGGACCTAAGACTTCATCATAAGAGCAATTTGAAAATGATTCAAGCCAAGGAGATAAACTTCCTTCATGTGAACAATGTAAATCAATCTCATCATGACTTAAACATCCATCAAATATTCCTTGATATTCTATGGATTCATTATCAATGCTTCCTATCATGTTTACTTCATGAATGTCCTCATCATCCCCTATTTGTGAGCTTACATTATAGATGTTCAAGTCTAGACTCATGTTCCCAAAGGTGATGGTCATGTTCCCATTTCAGACTTGGATAACAAAGTTGATTGTTGCAAGGAAAGGACGACCAAGGATGATTGGGGTTTGTTCCTTATTTCCTAAGTTTGGATGGTTTTCAAGGACAATGAAGTTAGTAGGGTAGATGAAGTTTTCAACCTTTACCAGAATGTCCTTTAAAATCCCCTTTGGAATCCTAATGCTACAATCAGCAAGTTGAAGTGTGACAGATGTGGGTTGGCATTCTTCTAGGCCTAACTGGCAGTACACAGCATATGGGATGATATTGACACTAGCACCTAGGTCACACAAGGCCTTGACAACTTTTCCCTCTCCTAGTTCAACATTGATATAAGGAAAACCTGGGTCTTTCAACTTAGGAGGAATGGTCCCTTGAATGGTGGTACTCACATTAGCAACCAAAAGGACATGGTTTTTATGTGAAAATTTTCTTTTAAAAGTGCATAGGTCCTTAAGGTACTTTGAGTAGGCAGGTATGGTTTGGATTTCATCAAGAAGAGCAATGTTCAACTTGACTTGTGAGAAGATTTCCCTCAATGTTTCACTCAATTCAGGCTTGGTTTCCCCCTCATGCATTGAGGAAATGGTGCATGTTGTGGGGTTATTTGTTGAAGAGTTGTTTCTTTGACAATGTTATCATGTTTTTCAGTTTGATCATTTGGTTCATTTGAATTTTCATCCAAGTTTGAATCTTCAGGTGGGTTTTGAATTAGTTGTTCAGGTTTCTCAATTGATTTCCCACTTCTTAAAATAGTCACAGCCTTTAGTTGTTCATGATTTGTTCGAGTGCAACTTTAATATCCCCTTGAAGTTGAGGATGGCACCGCCTGAGTAGGCATGGGTGCCTTTCCAGTTTTGATGGATTGAAGTTCTTGTTTTAGGGAAGAGACTTCTGAGTTCATCCTCTCCATTTGTTTGCATAGTTGTTCTAGTAGGCTTTATGGAATAGTTTGGGTTGGTTCTTGAGTAGATTGGTTTATACCAGGGGGATATTTTTGAGGTGGGATGGTTTGTTGAAAATGGACCAGTGTCTGTTGGTATTGGATAGGTTGGGTTTGGAACTGGTTATGGGATTGGTAGTTCTGATGGGGGTAAGGATTTTGTCCCTATGGTTGGATAGGTTGTTGGTTATCTTTCCAGCAGAATCCTGGGTGGTCATTATACCTTGGGTTGAAGTTGTTTTGGTATTGAGGATTTTGAAAGTTCAAGGCATTTACTTCCGTTGGGGGTCCTCCTAAAAGAACATCCTTGATGTATGGAATGGTTGGGAAGTTGTCTGTCTTATGGTCATGTTTGTCACAAATTGTGCAATTAGGGTCAACAGTTTGGATTTCATGGACTTTCCTAAGGTCTATCTATTCAACCTTCCTAGATAGTGCTGTGAGTTTAGTCCTGAGGCTTTACTCTTATCTAAGTGTATGAGTTCTAGTATTTCTTTGTGGATTTTCATAATAAGGTGAAGTTCCCCATGTTTGGTTTTGTTCAGAAAGGCTTTCTAGATACTCATA
Organism: Viscum album; assembly: GCA_963277665.1. Taxonomy (NCBI): domain Eukaryota; kingdom Viridiplantae; phylum Streptophyta; class Magnoliopsida; order Santalales; family Viscaceae; genus Viscum; species Viscum album. Next base: position 217,143,207 of record OY728137.1, read on the forward strand.
AGAATCATTTGGGGCTTTGTTTTTAAAGGTTCCATTACACATCATGTCAATGAATTGTTTGTTCCTCGGACCCAACCCTTTATAGAAAATTCTCACTTGTTCAGATATAGAAAAACCATGGTGTGGAACCATGTTTAGAGTGTCTTTGAACCTCTCCTATGTTTCATAGAATGACTCTCCCTCTTTTTCAAAAAAATTTTGGATACTCTTTTTAATTGCAATTGTTTTGTGGTGGGGAAAGTATTTTTTGTATAAGTCTCTTTGTAATTGGTCCCATGAGTGGATTGATGCAGGTCTCAAGTTTTTTAGCCAATTTTTAGCTCGATCCTTCAATGAAAAAGGAAAGATCCTCATTTTATCCGATTCTAGTTGATGTGGGGGACACATGGTTTCTACAATTTCATTGAACTCCTTAACATGAAGGTAGGGCATCTCAGACTCCATCCCGTGAAAAGTTGGAAGGTGGTTTAGAACATGGGGTTTAAATATGTAATTAGCATCTCTTAAGTAATTGTGTCTAATTCATGAGGGGGCATTGGTCCAAGATGGAGTGAGGTAGTCATTCATGGTTTGATCGACTGCATTCCCTAGGTTTCAAGCTTCTTGGTTTTGGTTCCCCATTTGATTTCCCCCAGGATTTACAATTTGATTTCTTGGAAGAACCTCCATTAAAATTGGTTCAATTTTTGATTCTGGAGTATTATGAAGATTATGATCTAATGGATACGATACCTTATGTTCACTTTACTCCCCTATCCTAGGACTTTCCACCCTAACTAGTCTATTTGAATTATCATGGGTGTAGGCAGACATGCGCCAAAAAAAACAAAAAAGGGACAAGACAAGAGATATTGGGTGAGAATAGAAGAATGGAGGTGATAAAAGAAGTTTTTTGGTATATGGTACTTACTTGGTCCCCAGAAACGGTGCCAAAATTTAATTCTCGCTCAAATCTACCCAAGAGATGAAGGTATAATGGTCCTTGTAGTCTAGCTTGGGTTGTCGAATCCACAGAGACCTAAGAAGTAACCTATAGACACGCACATTTTAAGGACTATTTTTGGCTATTAAGTGGACAACTTGGGTTGATTTTAGATGGTTTTAAAGGATAACTAACAGATTTAAGTGATTTTAATTTAAAAGAGTGAGTTGATCCTAGGTTATCACTTGGGGTGGATTGGACGTATTTCCTTTTCAATGATTTCAATTTCTTATATTTGAGATGGGTTCATTTAAGAAGATAAAACAACATCATCACTTACTATTTTAATACCTACAACCTTTAATACTAATCACCTATACACTTGAAGGATCAAAGTTTTGATCACTTCAAGGTAAAGGTTTGTATTAGTACTTTAAGTGTGTAGCCTTAAATTCAACAAGGAAGATGGAGTTTAAAAATCATCAAATAAAAATCTCAATTAAAAGAAGTGATTATACATTAATGGGGTGATAAATAACATCCAATCCAGCCCCTTGCTAATCCCTTGGATCAACCCATAAGTGGGTTATCCCTCCATTGATTCAATGGTTTCAATGGAAGCGGAAAGTAGACTCATGAGGGAGGAAATGGAGAAGTAAAGAAAACAATAAAAAGAAAATGTTCACTCCACTGTTGTGTGAATAATTTTACAAGGTTTGGTGTGAATAAATTCACACCTTGAACCAACGGTATCAAAGTGATATGTAGAACAACATAATAAGAGGATAAGAAGAACTTTCATTAAGAAACTAAAGTGAATTGAACAACTTACATGTGAAAGACAAACTTGAGACAACAAAATCGCAGCATAACATTACAATTGAACAAAGCACCAAATATCCTTAAATCCTCCAACACCACTACCTTAAATAGGCATTTTTGAGCCCTTGGGTCGAGCCTCCAACAGTAAAAGTCATCTCACTTGAGTATGGTAGGTCTAGGGTGGTGGAAATTTTGTGGAAAGAAGACTTTCCACCCTTGACCCGAAAAGGCATCCAGCTTGCATCCACCAAACAGAGGCGCATGAAACACCTTCTATATGGCAGAATTTTGGTGGGATATAGAAGACTTAAATTAATCTCCGGATGTACCCTAACATCCTGTAATATATCAGCCTAAAAGGAGTTATGGTTTTCGAGATATGGTTTAATTGGTGGGCTGTTTTTCTGGGTCGCAGATTCTGGCCCAGATTTTGATATACTATTTGGGATGCCTAAATAACAATCATGGAGGCCAAATTAGAATTGGATCCTGAAGAATTATTTGTTAATATATATTTATTCTAGAATACAAAGAATTTTGGGCTTCATTGGGCCTATATTGTGGGCCCCACATTCTCATCAGTGGGCTGGTGTCCAATCTGACTTCTCCAGAATTGTTTCTTTTCATCGTCAAATATCTCCATCATCCTTTATGAATCATCCATTGATCCCTAAATGAAAAATGTTTAAATTGAATTTAAGATCCATTTCAAAAAATATCAAATTAAAGTATGGATAATTACATTCCTTAGAATCAGATGACTCATTGAGCCTAAATTGGTGTACATTAGGCATGAAGTGCACAAATGATGAGAATGGATGTTCAAAATCAAAATCCACTAACTCAGGCCCATAAGATAAAATATGAACATTTAATACCATTAAAATGTAATTAACATATGTGTTTTTGTTGGCTAATCACTATGTTTGTTTTCTGAATAGCATCACCAGTTGGTTGCTCAGGAAGGGATTTCTTTAACACATAGAACTTTCTTTATTACTTAAAAACTATTCTTAAGTTTCAATAATAGTCTAATAGATTACTTCACTAAATTTTTCCCTATTATATAATAAATCTCAATGTTAATCTTGAAGATGTTTATGATGCCATTATATCTGCAATAGAATATTTTATCAAATGATTATCATGTTTTTCATTCATTTAATAAAAACTTTGAATAAATCATCTCCCACTAAAATGATGATCCATTTTAAAATAATTCATATCCATTAATGGGCCAATATCCATATTTCACTAAGTAATGACCCCAATTTAGAATAAATGTCATCACTTTAGCTATTTTAGTAGAATATCATGTTAATCATAACATATATGAGTCTTGGATTGTTGATAGGATAGTTACTTAACCAATCTATTGTATGAAAAAACTCAATACTATTTCTTGTGTATCCTTTCCAAGGGTTTCCTGGCTAAGTGTAACCCAAATAAAATTACAAAAACTAGGTACCTAACTCTTAGGTTCACCTCATTACTTTTTTACCTTACATAATATAATCCATATACACCCTACTTCAACATGAACCTACCCAGTTGGATGATCGAGTTCTTGGTAAGTGTTTTCTTTGAAATAAATTGGACACAAAGTATTTTTTTAAGGGTATTTAATCTCACCAACTTATCTCATGTTATTCATTTTTATGTATACATGCTTCTAATGGTTTAGTTTGGAGTTTATATTCCTTCTAAAAATTTAATATGTTCAAACCATATTGATGAGTAACTCTTTAAATAGATCATGAGAAAACTATAGTCATTGTAGAAGTAAACTAAATCAATTATCATACCCAACATGTAACTCCTTAAATGCATGTATGATAATTTAAATCAGTTTAAATAATTTTTAACTAAAGCATGCATTAATTCATAATATAACACTTTTATATTCATGAATAATAAAAAAGGGAATAATACTAAATAAATTAATAATTCATATATTTAAAATGAGATAAACATTTATGAAAAATTCATAAACAAATAATAAAATTTTTACAGTTTAGGCTTGGAAAAACATGAACAATTCACTTTTATCCAATGTGAATTTTTCATATTTTCATTTACATGGATTTAATATTAAATCCTTCATATTCCAAAATATGATATATTTTCTGAAAAATTTTATTATCAATGAATAAATATTTCATATTTTATGTAAATATTTTACATAAATTAAATATATCATATTTCATTTTATTTAAACCATTGATCAAACCATCCAAAACTCCATTTTTGAATGGTTCAAATAAATTACCAAATAAGAACTTAATATAAATATTTTATATTTACATTTATGAATAATTCATAAATAAATAAAAACACTTTTATATTTTACCTTATTTTAAATTTATAAACACTTTATAAATTATTCACCATGTAAATCCACTTTAAACCTATATCACATCTACCAAAATATTTTTGGTACGAGTTAAATCCCCCCTGGATTCAATTTAGGCCTTTTAAAAAAATATACTTTTTCTACATGTGTCATATTTAATGATATTGTCCATGTCATAATTCGTGATATGATATCATGTCTTATGATTGGGTATCACGACCTACAATTGATAGTGGAGTTCTACCAATCATATTCTACATTAGATAACCATAGTATATGATCTAAACTTTGTCTCTTGGTGATCACAATTTATGATATCTCCTATATCATAATTATGATATGATACTCTATTTTTTCAACCATCATAAGATAAAACAATGTCATCATGTTCTATAATTACCAATATTGTACACTCTGATATATTTTAAAACTAAAGGATTGCAATTTTTATCAACTATGATATCTTATATCATATGTCATGACTATGTCAATGCTTATGATATCTCATATAGTATGATTTACCTCAATAAAAATTTTACATTGCTGCATATGATATCTCATATCATAAAAGTTGTCATGATCCATCCTAGAGGGGCCCATGTCATTACTAGACCAAACCCACCTCCAATAGGCCAGTGTTTGGTGACTAGCACCGAGTAGGAATATCCCAAAAATGGGAGGCATTTTCCTAAGTACCTGTGCGCATGCACACATCTCCAAACCCCAAATTTTGAAATGTAAAAACATTAAGTAAATAGTGCATGAAAAGTACTACAACCCATAACCAAAGTACAACATTGAAAGTACTTGAAAGTAAACAGGGCCAAAACAAGCCCACCAAAAAGTGTCTGTAAAACAATTCCAACAAAACATGGTGATGTGTATCCCATGTCATCCCTATCTAGAAAATCGAATGCATAAGTTCCTAAAATCATCCATAGAAAAACCTACATGGTCCAACCCAAAGACAATGGTACTGGGACTATTGTATGAATTTGTGGGAGCACGCTATCAGCCTGGCCTTGCTAAGAACCACCTAGTCCTGGTCCACCTAGGAATCTGTCAAAGGGTTGGTCTTCTGCATAAGACGCGGCACATGTGGGAAAATCACATGCAGGGATGAGTAAAACAATACTCAGTAGGACACCCCAAAACCACAAAGGAAAATACCACAAAGTAAAAATAACACAAAGGAAATACGACAAAAGAAATACCAATCATCTCCACATGGGTATATGTCAATAGCACATATACCAATAATATATAGATATATTTATTTCAAGACAAAAATTTTAAAGGTAATCCACAACCAATTTACAGCCACAGGATTCTGATCTAGGCACGCTCGTTCCGGGAGAACTTACTCCTCGATCCATGATATCATCGAAGACACTCACAAAGAGGTCTAGCTCATTTGGTCCATTCTCAAAGAGAATGCATTGTTCAAGGGATATTTATTATGCACAGAGAGGGGATCATTCCCATAGAATACCACTAACCCAATCTGGATCATTCTTCAATGTAGGGGATCCTGCCCATAGAATACCACAAACCCTACCGATGTGGATCGTAATGTAGGGGATCCTACCGAGAGAATACCACTAACCCTACTGATAAGACCCTCTGGATAGAGGACCAATGGATTACTCTCAGAGTTTACGTTGATTCCACAAAAAACTTCACTATGGATGATAGAGGATCACTCCAATCCCAAGGAGGGATAACTTAACTTTATCTTGAACTCAGCCTATAGATGGGACTATAATCCAGTAATGTGGATGTAATTTCATACTGAACCCTCAAGGAAATGACCAAGGGAACGCTTTCACCCTATACTGGTCTGAACTAAAAACTCACCACATTGTGTCAAAAGAACCATCTCATTGTCAGGGTCCCAATGTCATAGATGGATCGTCAAATGGAAGCACCGTTTGAAAGTTATACCTATTTGAATTTTCAGAAGGGGGAGGCCACTAGGCCTATGGACCGACCATATGGCTGGTCTATTGACCATGGTGGTCAACCGCCTAGTCTAGCCACCCCCATGATCGACCATACCATGGAAGCTCGAGCTTCCATGGTGGTCGACTATCCACCAGCTTCTGTGACTGCATGGTAGCTTGGTCAACCATGGATCATGGTCGACTGACACGGTCGACCATGGATCATGGTCGACTGACACGGTCGACCATGGATCATGGTCGACTGACACGGTCGACCATGGACTAGTCTGGTCGCCCTGAGACTGGTCCAGGTCCAAACCAACCTGGTCCGTCTGCACTGGGACCAGCCCATTTTTTATGGGCCCGGTCTGCTCACGCGCGGGCCATTTGTCCCGGGCAACATGGTCATCGGCCACGTCCCAACTGGTTGTCGCTGCATACCATGTCCCAACCACATTCTGTAGTCACTACATCTACGGCCCTTCATTGCCACACATGGCCTCCCGCCTCATCTAACATGGCCTCCCTCTGTGTCCCACATAGCCTATCATCGCCTTCTGTAGCCACCAGATTCGGTTTCTATGCTACTTCGCTGGACCGCCACGCCAGTGGTCCCTTCTAAAGAACATCGAGCCACCATCGATGCTTGAATTTCTGAAACAAAGGTATATTTGTGATGCTCGGGTCCTGATCTACACAGATTCAGCCTCTGTTTCAGTTTGCCTCCAATACGAGGGTCTAACTATGTTCAATGCCTCCCAGAAAGTTGATTTGTGACCATGAGGGTCTGATGGTGAAGAATGCCATGAATGGGGGAGATAAAAGCATGAAGAACACCCTAAGTAATGGACCTTATCCTTTGTTTGTTTTGGACTCAATCCATTCTCGTTAGAACAAAGAACAAAGAAGAATTTAAAACAATCTCTCGTTAATAAACCCCACAATTATCAACCATCACATAAAAATGATTTTTGGATCAATATGTTCATGGATTGACCCATGTTTATCAAGATAATCAAGAATAAGGAAATCACAGAGAAACAACCACCCTACCTGGTAATTGGATTGTTCATTGTTGAAGACCGGTTGTTGCTAGGGAAACCTGCCAAGAACAATCCTCAATCCAAGTCTTTGTCATCATTGTTTGTTGAGAGGGTTCCTCATCATGTCTCAAAGGAATTCCAGGGTTATGTTTATAGCCCTGAATTTCCTAAAAATGATTATTAAAAATAAAAAATCACTTTGTCGAATAAAAATATTTTTATTAAACTATTTTTATTCTCATTACATCCTGTGACAACCTTTTCATAGTTGACCCACGCTGGAAAATGTTAAGTCATGCCTAGGATAAAACCTCTATTCTGAGTTCAATAGTGCCCTTAGATTTCTGATCTGAGCACCCATTTAGGAGTTATTCCACTTTTTCAGGAAAACCATTCATGCTTTCTATTAAAAGTTTAATATTTTTCAAACCGTTTTTTTGGGCACATCGAGTCTCAGAATCACACGTCGTCTTAGCACCTAGTCTCAAAATCAAACCATATAATATCTAAAAATAATACATGGAAAAATAATAGATGTTAAATTCACCCCACCATGGGGATTTATGTCCTTGAAATTCAGAACAAAGGCTACTCAAACAAATGAGGATACTGAGCACAAATGTAATCATCCCGCTCCCATATGCTCTCCTAGAGATTCATGTGCTACCACTGAACATGAACCAAAAGAATATACCACCTATTAAGGATCCTCTCCTACCAATCCTCAATCTCTAGTGGGTACTCATCAAAATTCACCCCATCTTCGATGTCCAGCTCACACCAGTCAATGACGTGCGATGGGTCATGCACGTACCTCCTCAACTATGACATGTGGAAGACATCGTATACCCATTCTAACTATGGAGGTAGATCCAAGATGTATGCCACCTTTCAAACTCTAAATAGAATCTGGAAAGGGTTGATAAACCTTGGAAATAGCTTACCACCCCAGTAAATCTCTGTAATCCGTGTCGAGGTGAGACCTAAATGAACATGTGGTCTCCTTCCTAAAATTACAAAGGCCTCTATTTCCTATCATCATAGGACTTGTGATATCTCTTTTCAATATTCATCCACTCCTGTATGATCTGTACCTTCTCTATGGTATCCCACACCATCTCTGGGCCCATGAGTGTTGACTCTCCTAGGTTAGTCAAACAAAGTGGTGACTTGTAGGGTCTCTCGTACAAGACCTCAAATGGTGTCATACCAATGGTGGATTGGTAGATGTTTTTGTATGCAAAATATACTAGAGATAGGTGATACTCCCAACTATGGCCAAAATATAACATGAAATCCCACAGCATGTCCTTCAAAACCTAAATGGCCCGCTCAGTTTGTTCATCCGTCTATGGGTGAAACATTGTGCTCAAGTGTAACTGAGTCCTAAATGCCTCCTGCAATACCTTCCACAACTGGGATTTAAAGTGAGCATCACGATATGAAACTACCATCTATGGTACTCCATGGAGTAAAAATATCTCTTGCACATAGATCCATCCCAAGATCTCTACTAAACTCTACTCCTGAATATCTAGGAAGTGGGCCAACTTGCTAAGTCGGTCAATGATCACCCAGATTGAATCATGTACCCTGGATTTACATGGTAAACCTATCATTAATTCTATCGATATCCCATCCCACTTACATTCTATAACCTTAAGGGGTTGGGCTAAACCCACTAGAACTTGTTGCTCAGCCTTTTCGTGCTAAAAAGTGAGGTGTGGGAGATGAACTTTGCAACTCCCTTCTTCATCTCTGGCCACAAAAAATGACATCAGAGGTCCCGGTACATCTTCACCACAATAGGATGTACCACCAAAGGGGATGTGTGAAAATCCCTCAAAACATCCTCCTGTTACACCAAGGGTAAAACTGTGTGCCCTTTGAAAAGAACTATGTTCTCCCCACCTTTCGAATATCCATCAAGAGCATGCCATGTAGACAAATGATCACATAGGGTCTCTCATTTGGTATCTATAAGTTATGCCTCTCTTCCTCGCTATAAGAGTGGAGGGGTGAAAACCATAGAATGTAGGTAAGATAATTTATCTCCATCCATAAGTGATATGTGCAATGAGGAAAATTGTTCTGACACCACGATCAACAACTGAAAACTAGATATCCTGGTGAGAGCATCTGCCACCACATTCCCCTTCCCAAGAGTATAGATAATCTTAAAGTCATTGTCATGGAGGAAATCTAGCCATCACCTCATCTCAAGTTCAAATCCTTCTAATAGAAGATATACTTGATACTCTTATGATTAAATTAGATGATAAACTGCTCTCCCATCAGGTAGTGTCGCCACATCTTCAATACAAAGACTACTGCTGCTAACTCAAGATCATGGGTCGCATAGTTCTGCTCATGCAGTCTCAACTAGCATGAACCATAGGCAATCACTACTTGACCCTACATCAAAACGCAACCCATCATGTTCCCTCGTGCATTGAAAAACACTACGTACTCAACTCCCTCTTCTAGAAATCTTAATATAGGAGCACTAGTCAACCTCTACCTCAGCTCCCGGAAGCACTGATTCCACTTCTATATCCACACAAAAGGCTTCACCATCCATGTCAAATATTTCAAGGGTGCTACCACTATGGATAAGTCAAGTAAAAACATATGATATTATCCTATAAATCCAAGTAAACTATGCACCTCGGTAACACTCTTGGGTGGCTCCCAAGCAAGCATCGCCTCAATCTTCATTGGATCCACTACTACTCCAGCCTCTGAAATGACGTGTTCTAGAAAATGGGCCTATTGAATACAAAATTGACACTTCGAGAGATTCCCATAAATCTTGTTCTCTTAAAGTGTGTCCATAACCATCCTCAAGTGTTTCACATACTCCTCCTCTGATATTGAGTACACTAGGATGTCATCAATGAAGACCACCACAAACCGGTCTAAGTGAGGTTGGAAGATTCTATTCATGAGTCCCATGAACACTGTTGAGGCATTCATCACACCAAAAAAATCACTAAGTACTCATATTAGTTTTAACTACATCTAAAGTTTGTATTTGGTATATCCTCATTCTGTACTCATATCTAGTGATAGCCCGATATGAGGTTAATTTTTTAGAACCATTGTGCCCCTTTCAACTGATTGAAGAGTTCATCGATCCTTGGTAGTGGATACTTGTTTTTCAAAGTTAACTAGTTCAGGAACTAAAAGTACACACATAATTTCAAGATCCCATCTACCTTCTTGGCAAACAAAACTAGGGCTAACCATGGTGAAAAACTGGATCTCACAAAGCCCTTCCTCTGTAAGTCCTCCAACTATACTCTCAGCTCACAAATCTCTATAGGAGGCATCCAATATGTAAGTGTAGATATCAGTGTCATATCAGGGTATAGATCAATTCATAAGTCTACCTCCTTGTGGGGAGGTAATCCTGGAACATCCTCAGGAAAGAAATCCTCATACTCTTCCACCACTATAGGAAACTGAGGAATCATGTCATCCATTTCACCAAGGATCGGGCTATCCAACTGATGAGTGATTGCATGCACACTCCTATGTGTGAGGCCATCATGCACTACCCACATTTCCTTCTCAATAATAAAGGAAAACTTGGTTCCATCATTGCGGACACACAGCACTCTTCACCTAAAAATTCTATATGAGCATGAACTGTTGATAACCAATCTATACCAAGAATGACGTCATAAGACTTTGACACCTCTACTAAGAGATCTCAACTGAAACTCTTACCTCTAAGAGTCAGGTCATACTTTCGGCACCAGTGTGTGATCATCAAATATTCTCCCATAGGATTTTATAAGTGTAAGGGTCGAGTCAATGATTCTAATGGAATCTCCAAGCCCTGAACAAGGTCTATAAAAAGAAAATAATGACTAGAACCTATGTCTATCAAAACTGTAGATGAGGTGGAAAAGACACAGATCGTACCTTGAATCATACCTGGATCCCCAGAGTCATAATCCTTCATTACCTGTATCTAGTATTAGACCTTTCCACCAACTCTTTAAGCCTATCATGGACCACCTAGGGGTGGTGGTGGTAATGGGTCGAACCTTTGACCACCTTATGTTGCCATGCCTGCTCCTTTGCTACATCTTCCACCCTACAGACCACCCTACTCCTATCTCTGCCTCTGTTTTAGAATTCCCTCGACCGTCCCTTGATTAGTTGTACAACAGGTTGGGAAATATTGTTCCAAATGTACCTAACCATTGCATGTGTAACACCATCTATCCCTAGGTTGATTTGATCCACCTTGGGAGCCCTGAACCGCTAACCCTGAGTCATGGGGTCATCTTCTGAAGTTTCTAACCCTCTTGGGTCCCTTTGACTGTGATCGGCTACCTGTTATCGAGGTCTCAACTACCTGGTTCCCACTGCTAGCTCCCACTATTAGTGTCTTCTTCACTAGAAAGCTCTCTACTAGAAGACCTCACTCAAGTACCCCAGTATAAGTAGGAATTCTAAGGGATACCATTGATGCCCTGATGTCCCGGTGTAATCCCTACTCAAAGGTCTGATCCCTAAAGAAATTATCTCACACCATATCCATAGAGTAACACAAAATATCAGTAAACCTCGCTGAGTACTATGTTTCCCTATTGTAGATGCAGAATCTCCTGTATGTGTATTGATTGAAATGTGGCCAAATATAACTCCTCTCTAAAGAGATGCTTGAAGTATGTCCAGGAGAGATCCATCTCATCATGAGACTATGAAACCAAGCTCAACGATCACCCCCAGAGCCCTGACGAAGACTTGTGGTGAGGACTTTCATTTGGTCAGCTGGCATCCTCACAAGGTGGAAAACATGGGTGACTTCCTCTAGCCAATCCTTAGCTAACTGGGGTTCTGGATCACCCCAAAACCTAGTAGTTCGCATCCTATGCAACTCGTGTAACACACTCAGCCTACGTGCATCCTCAACTAGTAGTTCTAATAGTAGCTACTGCTCAACAGGTGGTGGTATAGCTGGTAAACCACCCGGAGGTGCCATCTCTAGTACAGGCCCCTATACCAATGCCTCATCATTAGGTGTATTATCCTTGTGATCATGCAGTGGAATCCTATATATTTTTCTATGTAGATTCATCTTGAAATGAAACAATATATACCACGGTCAATAGAGTATATCTAGAGAGCTAACTCGAGAAGGACATGGAAAACACAACCATTAATATATGATGCATGTACCATTGTTTTTTTTTCACCGCAACCAGTTTTTTCATGTACCGAGTCAAAAAGTAGGTATTCGGAGTCTTGGTATATGGATATGTCAACTACCGTACCAACACTGGAGTCCCTGGCCTAAAATCCAAACTCAAAACACTTAACATTGTTTCCTAAAACCAACCTCACAGACTCTCAGTCCTAAAGTAGAACTAACCCCCTTTGATACCACTCTATCAAGAACCGTCCCATAGGGGCCCATGCCATGACTACCCCAAACCCTCCTCCAATAGGTCAGGGGCTAGTGACTAGCACCAAGTAGGCATATCCCACAAATGGGAGGCATTTTCCCAAGTACATGTACGCATGCACACATATCCAAGCCCCAAATTCTGAAATGTAAAAACACTATGTAAATAATGCATGAAAACTAATATAACCCATAACCATAGTATAATGGTGAAAGTACTAGAAAGTAAATAGGGCCAAAACAAGCCCAACAAAAAGAGTCTATAAAACAAGTCCAACAAAACATGGTGATGTGCTGCCCACATCATCCCTGTCTAGAAAATTGAATGCATAAATTCCTGAAACTTATCCACAAAAAACCCTAACTAATCCAACCTAGAGGCAATGGTAATGGGACTACTATATGAAGCCACAGGATCACACCATCTTTCTGGCTTCTCTAAGAACTTCCTGGTCCTGGTCTTCCTAGGACTCTATTAAAGGGTCGGCCTTCTACACAAGACATGACACATGCAGGCAAAGCCCGTGAAGGGGTGAGTAAAACAATACTCAGTAGGACGCCCCAAAACCACAAAGGAAAATACCGCAAAAGTAAAATATCACAAAGTAAATACCACAAATTAAATACCATTCAGCTCCATGTGAGTATATTTCAACAGCACATATACCAAGAATATCTAGATATACTTATTTCAAGACACAAAGTATAAAGGTCAGGCACAACCAATTTCTATCCACAAGATTCTACTTGGGGCACGCTTGTTCTGGGAGAACTTACTCCTCGAGCCATGATATCATCGTAGACACTCGCTAAGAGGTCTATCTTATTTAGCCCCTACCCAAAGAGAACGCAGTGGTCAAGAAATATTTATGATGCACATAGAGAGGATTCTTCCTAGAGAATACCACTAACCCAATCTAGATCATTTCGCAACATAGGGGATCTTTCCCAGAGAATACCACAAACTCTACTGATGTGGTTAATAATATAGGGGATCATTCCCAAATAATACCAATAACCTTATCGATACGGACCGCTAGATAGAGGACCAATGGCCTTCTCTCAAAGATTATTTCAATTCTACAAAAAACTGCACTATGGGTATAGGAAGATCGCTCTAGTCCTAAGGAAGGATACCATAACTCTATCTGGGATTTGACCTCTAGAGGGGACTATAATCTAGTAATGTGGATGTAATGTTGTACTGAACCCTCATGGAAAGGACCAAGGGAATGCTCTCACCCTATACTGGTATGAACTAAACACCCATTACATTGTTTTAAAAGAACTGTCTCATCGTTAGGGTCTCAATGTCGTAGATAGCTCATCAAACAGACACACCGTTTGAAAGTTATGCCTGTTTGAATTTTTAGAAGGGGGAAGGCCACTGGGCCTATAGACCAACTATGGAAGTTGACTGCTAGGTACGGTCTCCCCCATTACCGTATGGTAGTTTGGTTGACCGTGGCCCGATCTGGCCGCCCCGGGTCCGACCCAACCCGATCTGTATCTGCTGGGCCTAGCCCATTTCGCTTGGGCCCATCCCAATCCACTTGGGTCAGCTCACCTCCTCTGGCCTGGACCACTTGTGTGTGGACCATCTGGCATAGTCAATATGGTCTCCATCCGTATCCCACACGGCCACCACCTCTGCACGAGAATGCATGTTGCGTCTACGGCCCGTCGTTGCCACACGCGGCCCAATGTTTCCTTCTACAACTGTCTCCATGGCCGCCACCTCTGGTCACTATGCCGCCTTGACGAACCTGCACCATTGGTCCCTTCCATGGACCACCAAGTCACCTTCGATGTTTTTATTTCTAAAATTAATGCATATCTGTAATGTTCGGGTCCTGATCTACATAGATCCAGCCTTTGTTACAATTTTCCTCCAATATGGGGGTCTCACTATGTTCAGAGCCTCCCAAAAAGTCAATCCATGACCACAAGGGTCCAAAACCAATGAACTCCAAGAACATGGAATAGAAAAGTGCAAAGAACACCCTAAGGAATGGACCTTATACTTTTTTCATGTCGACCTCAATTTTTTCTCATTGGAACGAATAACGAAGAAGAATTTAAAAAAATCTCCTATTAATAAACCCCAAAATTATCAAACATCCCAAAAAGATAGATCTGATAATCAATATGTTCATGGATTGACCCATGTTCTTCGTGAAAATAAATAATGAGTAAATCATAAAGAAACAACTGCCCTACCTCAGAATTGTATTGTTCGTTGTTGAAGACCAGTTTTCACGGGTGAAACCTGTCAAGAACGGTCCTCAATAAAAGTCTTCATTGTCGTCATTTTTCAAGAGGTTTTGTTTATAAATCTCAGAGGAATTCCATGGTTATGGGGAAAACCCTAAATTTTCTGACAAAGGATTATTAAAAAGAAAATGTCGATGCATCGAATAAAAAAATTATTAAAATATTTGTATTCTTGTTACGTCCTGCAACATATTTTTCACAGTTGACCTGCACCGGCTAATGTTAAGTCATTCTTATGTTAAAATTACAATTATGAGTTCAATGGCGCCCTTATATTTTTGATCTGGTCACCCATTTAGGAGTTATTCCACTTTTTCAAGAAAATCATTCGCACGTGCTATTAAAAGTTTAATATTTTTCAAAAAATTATTTCGGGCACACCGGGAATCAGAATCGCATGCCTTCTCAATACCTGGTCTCAAAAACAAACCATATAATATCTAAAAATAATACATAGAAAAATCCGAGATGTTACAAAAGTAACCATATTAAAAAAAGTATATTTTATTTAACGATATTGGTTATGATATCCATTTTTCAATATAAATCTATATCGTGGCCTATGATATCCAATACAAGAAACATTATTTCTTCATTTTAAACATTATTTTAAGAATCAAGAAGTATGGTAAGGATTTTATACCATCAAAGGTTTTATAAGGATTGAATAATTCTTATTAAAAAGATTGGAAGATAATATAAACCACAATTTTTAGGATCATCATGCTATGAAAATTGAAACCATGTATAAAAAATAAAGAACATGTACCTTTGATCATAGATAACTGATCCTATTTCTTCAATCAATTTCTTGATGAATATGTACCTTTCACCATATACAACTAAGCATCCTTTTTCAGGTTCTTAATGAATATCATTGGAAATATTCAAAGAAATATTCCATCTCAGGTGTATCCATGGGATGAGTGTATAACCCGATGCCCAGGTAGGACCCTACTTATAGCCATGATATACTAGTATCACTCTATACAAATAATGAAATAGGGAGAGATAATTGGGATATTTGGAAGGTAGATCTTGGGAAAGGATGGCACGTGTTATTCTCATGGTTATTTCCTCCTTTATATAGTCCTCGGGGACACTCCCTAATCCTACCAATCATTTACTCATACAATTTAAATGTATGAGTAAATAGAATGTGGTTATAGTACTTGTAATCATGCACAGGTGACTTACAATATCACCATATGATATCACCATATCATCACATATGATATGGTTCACATAATATTTAGAGAATATCTCTATAATATTACTATGTGATATGGTTATGCATAAATTGTGTGAATTATAAGCATGGGTAGGTGGGTGTGTGACCTGAATGGGAGTTGTAAATGGTTACCCTATAAGGGGAAAGGTTAGTGAGTCATGTTAGGCTCATAGCATGTCCTCTGATTTCATGTATTGGTTGCATGGATGTTGATAGGTATGTTTCTCAATGAGAGAATTGACTAAACAAAAATTGGAACCCTAATAGGTTCTCTATCATGGAGCTAAGGCCTAATTGACATATGGATTTCTTGTTCAAGTTGGTTATTCTCACTAAGGGTGATGCTTGGGGTGATCCTATGGGATGGAATGTGAATAGTTGTATGGGGTATAGGCATCAGTGGTTATGTGAGAGTGGCCTAATATGGAACCAAATATGGTTCTTACTCTTGATGAGAAATGATAATGGACTATCCAAATCATGATAGGTCCTATGAACCCTATGTGTTGTGAACATGGTCGCTGGTTTCCATAACTCCCTAGGGAAAGCATGAGATTCCTAGGGAATGGAACCATGAGGGGTGTCCTTATTCTCAACTTGAGTTATAAGCCCTGTATAGAATATTTGAGTGTTCCTTAAAAATGAAAACTCATGTATTGGTTAGGTTAAGTGGTGAGTTAGCCTTTGTTATGGTACTTTAGTATGATGGGTGCTCACTACAACATGACCCTTGTGATATGGGTAGTTTAATGGGTTATTAATCCATTAAAAGGGAGATTAGGGATTGATGTATATGCCTTAGGTATACAAGATCAAGGAAAGGGGTATCCTAATGAGTACATTGGGTTCTTTTGAACCAATTCCTAGGGTGTAACTCATTCACTATGGTTATGTTTATGTTATGATTATTCTAATTCTTATGGTGATATTTTATTCACCTCATTCATTATATGGAAATATATCTTTCACCTTGTCTATTTATATGGTGATAAATCATTAACCCGCATTATATTTGTTGTTGGTAGATCATCCACCTTGGATAGTGACATTAGTGATATATTGTTCACCTTGATCTATTAGTGTGGTGATGCTTTGACCTTAGATGGTGATTTTTTGTGATGTATCATTCAACTTGGGTAATGTGGTGGTGATATATCATTCACCAAGTCATTGAAAAGGGTTATATATCATTCACCCATAATTATGTATATGGTGATATATCATTCACTCATGTTTCAGTATGTTCATGCATTATTCTCTTGGTGCTACACTATTCACCCTTATAGTTTTTTAGGTGAAATATCATTTTTCTAGAAAAAAATCATTCACACCATTCTCGTGTGGAGATATATCTTTCACCTAGTGATACTTCATTCACCATATTGTTATGGGGTGATACATTGTTCACCTAGAGATGTATCATTTGTACATGTAGTTGTTGAGTTGATATATCATTCACCCAATAATAAATTATTCACTCTAGTTGTTATTAGTATGGTGATACATCATTCACCTATTGATACACCATTCACTCATGTAGTTGATGTGGTGATATTTCATTCACTAAGCAATTCCCCATTGGCTAGTGTTTTTGTAACAAGGATATATTGTTCATTAGATTTATTATCATTATTATGATAGGTTATAACTCATTCACTCTCATATGTGATTACACCATGGGAGTAATCATACCATTTTGGCACTTATCGAAGAAAGTATTAGTCAATTGTCAGGGTGACTTCTTAAGTACCCAATAGTGTGATGGGTGTATGCATGTGAGGATTATGGTTAACTTTTTATTCAGTAAAATCATGCACATATATATTGGTTTTTATTAGGGAAACCATTGGTGGTGGATTACTGAGTGTCATGCTCACACCCTTCATGGGCACTTTGGAGTGCATGCAGGCCTTATGTTTGGTGTACAGGTTAGGCGATGGCCCGAATACAGGTTAATAATCTAAGAGGGCTCAGTGGGGTTATTGTGATAGAATTGAGGTGATATCGAGGATAGTGGTCAGGTATCCATGTCTTTTATTTTCAGTTTATCATGTATAGTTTATGGTTATATGTTGGGATATCATACTTATGTTGTGTTAATGTATAACATGTATGATTTTCATACTATTATAGCATGGCAATGTTATTGTTATGGTTTTCTTTTTGCTATAATTCCATATTTTCACTTTAATGTTATGTTTATTATAGATGTTTCAGTCATTGGTGGTTATTTCTGATGATGATTCTAGAGGGTATAGTATCCCCACATATTTTATCAAACATTCAATTATAGTTAGAATCCTTAGGTTTATGGGGAGTTACACTTAAGGTCGTGTGGTACCCTTCGACTTGGAGTCGTTCAAGCCGAATGGGTTGAGGTCTTTACAAATAATATTTTACACAATTAATCTCAAAGTAAACTTAACCTCCCTGTAATGACCCATACTTTATAAATGATATTTGTTTCCTAAATAAATGTGTGTTATATTATATATCATTGTACACATACAGCACATAGAGAAACTAATAACGATTTATTTCATTAATGGATATCGTTATATTAGTCGGCAACTAAACCCATGAAAATTAAAAATATTATAGTGGGAAAATATTAAATAGAAAAAGTAGAATGGGAAAACTTAGTTCGTTCTAATCTACTAGAATTATCACCCCCATGAACAACACTATAGAAAATAAACACAATATTAGTAAACCAAACGAAATATTTAAAAAGGAGAATATAAAACCTTGGGAGGAATTGTAATGATTATTGAATTAATAAATTAAGTAGTATTTATATGAGGTAATATGACTATTGTAATAGTAATATGATTGATGGAATAATAACCTAACTATTGTGAATAGTAACTAGACCATTGGGAATAGTAGCTTGACCATTGGAATAGTTATTTCACCTAGAAATAATAAAATGAAACATAAATAATATTTATCATGAATAATTTAATAAAATATAAATATTATAATTCAAAAAAAATTATCATGATTAAAAACTCAAAGAAAATATAAGCACTTCTTTAGTAAACTATATTTTAATATATTTCATAAAAATCATAATTTCTTATATTAAAAATTCAAATTAATTATGTTAGAAAATTATTCAGATAAAATTAATGTAGTTTTTAGAATTAATATATTGAAATTGTTTAAGGTTGATTTTTTTGGTAATTTTCTAAAATTATTCAATTTTTAGGTGAATAGTAAAAATACAGTTTCTTCGTAACTGATGTATTTTAAATTACATCATCTGGGATGTAATAATGACCTAATAAATTCTAGAAATTTCGGATCGACTAAAAACATATTTAATTTAATGAATGATTCATTTAAATACAATAAACATTTTTTCCAAACCTAAAAATTATTTTCCAAAATCTAAAGTATAAATTATTCCATTAAAATAATATTTTGTCATTTTTTCACCTTTCCTTCTTATTAAAATAATAAATTTTGATGATAAAGTGTTTTAAAGTCTTAAAATCATACTATTTAATTAAAAATATATTTTATAATGTCTAAAATATTACTATTGAAAGGTTTACCTTGGATATAATATTTTATTCAATATTATAACTCAAAAATACATCACTCCTCAAGTATAAAAAACTCATCACCCCTCCAATGGAAAACTGCTTCACTTACACTTACCAAAGAAAAGTTCAACCCAAATCCCCTCTCTTAATCCCCTTAGCATCCTTAGGTACATTCTAGAGTAAAAAAACTCCAAGCATCAAAGGATTTTAGTGTCGTGTAAAAGAAGAAACACCGAGAAAAGAGTAAGCCTACAGGCCTTGTAATCTCTGAGCCTACGAGCCTTGTAAGGGTTCCCCCTCATCCCTTGAAAGGGGGGTTATCAAAAATCAATAAAAATGAAGGCCTTAGGTCCATTTGGTATAAGATTAACTAAGCGTTATTTTACATTATATTAATTATTTTTACCTATTTTAATGGTTATATTTATGATGTATTTTTATCTTATACTTCTTTGTCCTCCTGTTTTGACGATGTCCCATCAATGGTCGATTAACCACCCATGAGGACTTTACCAACTCTCTAATTATCATAACCATTATGGATGATCATAATAAATAATTTATTATATATAAATGAATAAATATAATAATTTTTAATCTTATATAGTTAATCTTAATAATGTATAAGTATTAATAAAGCAAGATAGTTAAATTAAAGCAAGATGGGATATTTTAAAGAAAATATAATATCAAAACATTTAACCTTTAACAAAGGGAATTAATAAATAGAATCCAATGATTATAATTTATCAAGAGTGAAAAAAATGAACATAATTCACTTCTGGTTCCATGTTTTTATAAACCTAAGTTTATTATTCAAGAGGTGAGAAAGATATGAAATAAAGTAGGATTTAAGGTAAGGGGATTCTCAAACCCAATTCCTTATTTTTGGGTTCTCTTATCTTTCACATTATTCTCAGTATGGATGTTCCTCTATTGTTCATAAAGTATCCTTTCACAATTATTTACCTTTTCTTTCTGGGGATATACATGTTTTTACCTTGTCAAAAGGACTTTTAATCCAATTAAAAAGATTGTTTTGAAAAGGATATTATTTTCTAAAACATCTCTTTGGATCCTATTTAGTTGTTTCTTCTTCAAATAAAAATGATATTTTATGCCAAAATATGATCTCCCTTATTATTTTGGGAACCCCAAACGTCATTTATTAAAGTATGATTTATGACACCCTTATGAAACTCATTCCTTTACATGGGTTTATTTCATGACTACAATGGTTATATGTTCTCTTTCTATGTGGCAAGCATGATTATGAGCATTTTAAGATGTGATAGGTGGGATAATAATTATATATCCCTCCAATGCATTAGGTAATGTGATGTATTTCATGAGATTATTTTTATTATGCATGAACATTATGATAGCTTCGTTCAAAATTATGATGTTGTTATTTATGATCATATGTTATGTGTAATCATGATGTTAGCTTTGTTAACAACTATGTGTGGTATTTGAACAATACATTGTGATGTTTCATTTTTTATGCAGATGAAACATTACATACCTTTATCAAACATTTTTATCATGCTTATAATGATGATCTAATGCTTATTATATGATGATGATGATTATGCTCACTCATGTACTATTGATTCATGTCTCTTATTCCTCTATGTAATCCCTCCCCTTACAAAGATTTTATCTCACCCTTTTAATTGATGTATATAATTAGTTGATTACATGCACTAAGAATAATGTTGGATCTTTTATGAGGATAAAGAATAAGGGTTTAAATAATTTTTATGTTTTATTATGTATAAGTGATATATAATCCTAATTTTCCCAAGATACTAAACAACTGAATCCTGAATTGTATCACTATTATGTTGTTCATATTAAAAATGATGTGATGGTAATTTAAGATAAATTTGGTTTTTTATAGTCGGTATTTGAGCTATAGTTTAGTTAAATTTGTAATTATGACTAAAAACATTAGTGAAACCCCTAGGGATAAGTTTGAGTTTTAAAGGAAACATCTTGAAGTTTTGGTAAAGTATAAGTGTGTATGGTTTCCAAGAAATGAAATCCCTATTTGGATACTAAAAGATAATGTGGATCTGAAATAGATGTACCTA
Organism: Viscum album; assembly: GCA_963277665.1. Lineage (NCBI taxonomy): Eukaryota > Viridiplantae > Streptophyta > Magnoliopsida > Santalales > Viscaceae > Viscum > Viscum album. Next base: position 217,164,864 of record OY728137.1, read on the forward strand.
GGGGTAATAATCTTGAAAAGGTCGGATTGGGTATTAACTAGATCTTCACCTAGTGTACGATAAAGAAGATTATTGCACACCTGGTTTGACACTCATAGGGGATATGTTTCGGTTAATCAAAAACTTTACACAAACCATTATGAAGGATATATATCTAAATTAATTCATTCTTTTAATATTATAAAGGGATTAAATTACATGATCCTAGAATAATTTTTTGAAAAAAAAATATAAACATAGGGATCCCATAAGATATGATTTTATAATTAATTTTTCACATAAGAATAAATTATTTATTCGTGCTTTATTGAATTATATTTTTTCAAAAAAATTTCTATTTTAGATTATGGTGGGATCCAAGAGATACCAGAACAAAAACTCATGTGATATACATTGCAATTATTTTCTAAACAACATTCCCAATGGAATGGAAGGTGGAGTTCAAAATTTCATGGTGATGCTTACCCAACTATATCAAGCTATGAATAATAACATGAACCATGTGTAACATCCACCTTTACCCAAGAAGGATAAATTGTCCATTGATTCCTTTATATGGCAATGACCACTAATGTTTAGTGGATATTCTGATCCACTTGTCATGGAACAGTGGGTTAACTCAATAGAGAAGATCTTTTTTTTGTGCTCTAGTATTCTGAGAAGGATAAATTTACCTTGGTTTTCTATTATTTATATGGATAGGTCAATCAATGATGGGTGTTGATAAAGAATACAAAGTCAAAAGATGAAATGGGAGGAATATAGTAGAAATACTTTAATAAGTTATTTCTTAATAAGTATTTCCATCAAACACTTCAACCAAATATTGATAGAGAATTCCTATAGCTTAAGAAAAATGAGGGTGAATTTTTCATGACTTGCGAGGAAATTTTTGCAAGATTATAATATATGCCTTAGGTTTTGTTAGAAACAATTATAGAAAAATAGATAGACTATTTAGTGGTTTAAAACCACACCTCTAAAAGGATCTATCCATGTGATACATTGGGAGTTATGAAGAAGTATTTAGATATTCTCACAAAGTAGAAATAGAGTTCTTATAATGGTCACATGGTTATGGAGATAAGGAATGAAAGACAGTGTTTCAACTTGGTGGACCGAATGAAAAAGGAGGAAAGAAGATCCAACCACATACATGTCAAAATGTGGGAGTAAGTATCATGGGAACTACCTCAAAGGGATAGGTAAATGATTTAAGTTCGGGGGATAAGGACATCAAACTCATGAATATCAAATAGACATAAAGAAGCCAGTCAACATGATGGAGGAAAAGAAGGCACCTCCCAATGCACTGCCCATGTGAAATGCTTCAACTATAAGGATAAAGGGAATTATTCAAGTTAGTTTAGTAAACTATGGGTCATCAAGGGTAATCAACATCAGTAACCACAAAATATAAAGAATTAAGGGAAAGATTATTCCATCACTACCACTAAGGTGGAACATGAAAATGAAGTCATACAAGGCACACTTCCTATTCACTCAAGAATGGAAAAGGTTTTATTTGATTCTAGTTCTATGAATTTATATATATCATGTAATTTTTTTAGATATATTTAATCATAACCCTGATTCCTTGAAGTATAGACATATATAACAACACTTAGTTATGTGATCAATGAAACTCAAGTATTGGAATCTTCTCTAGTTTGAATCTGTGGGAATATTCTTCCAGTTAATTTCATAATCCTTCCCCTGGTGGAATTTGTAACGTCCCGGATCTGGGTGCCACTCAATGGGTGCCCCAAACCCGGTTGGTCACATGACCTCAAGTGAATTTCCCCAAATGCCAGAGGCTACTGACTAGCAGTGAGGGACTAGGACTGATAGTGGAGAAACTATGCCCTCATTTTTCAAAGTGTAGCATAGTGGAAATAATATAAACGTACAAAAGCAGAAGTAGTAAACAATACCAAGATGAAAAGGACAAAGGTACTGAAGTAAAAGATGACCAACAGTCATATAAATGATAATGCAATATGTCCCTAATTCTAAGAAATCATCCAAAATAGGATACACTGCAATCTAAAACAATACAACACACGGTACAAGTACAGCATAGAAAAAAAAACAATGCAACAGGAACTCAGCAGCATCGCAAGCCTAAGCTCGGACCCATGATCTACTACTCCTCTACAACAATCAAGTACCTGTATAGGGACTCTTTCCATTATCAACACCTACAACAATATAATCTATTTGGGCCCAAGACATGACCTAAATAGGGTGTGAGAAATAAATCCCAGTAGGCAACCACCAAAGGCCCGTGCCCAACTGTCAGTGAAAAATGTTCAATAGCATTATGCAATAAAGAAATTCAGTAAGCTAGGAAGTACTCAAAAGTAGCTACTCCTACTAGTTCCATTACCATTTAATTATTATTTAATAATTCAATATAATTGAATTATAAGTTCTCGAGAACCAGCCTCAACCGACAATCTCCTATACAGTGCCACAAAAAAACCACAACAGGCTATCTAACAAGTAAAAGGTAAAACAATACCAATCATGTGCTTTATCTTGGCAGGTATAACATGAGAAATCACCACAGTGAATATTCAAAGTAAACTGTGTCCTTAGACATGCAAATCCTTACCCTCGGGTAATCAGAATCGAAACCATCAAGTGATTTCCCTCAGGCATAATGAATATTTCCCTCAGGCATACGAGATATTTCCCTCAGGCACGGAATCTACCGCCCACAGGCATAAGAAAAATTTCCCTCAGGCTAAACAAAACACTGCCCTCAGGATAATAAAAACACTACCCTCAGGCTAAGCAAGTAACCGGGCCGAGCCCAACACATAAGAAATAAATTCATATATATATTCTCGCAATAAAACTCAAATCATTCTATAATCACGGCATACCCATGGGTATCCTGGAAAAATAGCTAAACAAGGGAAACGCACCCACGGGGTGGCCCTAGATCAAAGCAGTGATCCCAAACAACAGTTTATACATAATAAAAATATTACCTATTCAATTATAGGTATTTAATAAGTCAAGGCCTCAGCCATATGACACCCCAACCATGGGATTGTAGCACAATGGTACACAAAAACAACTCGACGGTTGGAAATAAACACCAGACCACCTACCTCGATCTCCCCTGATCGATATACGTGAATGATGCCTTCCGAATCAACCGAGAACTACATAGATATGGGATAAAAATTTACCCGTTCAAAATCAAATAACTTCCCTTATAGAAATAATTGGAAGGATAGGTTCAAGAATAGAGAAGAACTCACTCGTGTGGTTCAAACGAGATCGACGGTGAAGAAATCGGAGTCTCGGTGTGCGGTCAGGAGCTCCTCCAAGTTCTGTACTTCTCTCCTGCAGATCTCATCGAGTTCTAAGCCTCCTCTGCCGAATGAGGAGGCTACTGTCTTCTTTTAATGAAAAAACATAACTACATGGCATGCACTCTCAAGTACACGGTGTGTACTTTCCATTTTTTTAACTGTTACTCTGGTGGCCACTTTCCACCGCCTCACTGTTCATCTTCCGACTTGGTTACACGGCGTGTATTTCTAAGTACACAGTGTGTACTATCAGTGGCTACTCCCATCACCTTATTGTTCACCTTCTGACTGATTACACGGTGTGTATATACTAAGTACATGGCGTGTAGTCAGTTTTTTTACACCCTTCATCGCTGACAGGCCTACACACCCTATATAGTCATCCCACACGGCCAAAGTACCAGAGTGTGGAAAAGTACATGGCGTGTACCCACAAATTTTAGGATTTTTCTCCATTTTCCTTATTTTCTCAAAAACCTTAAAGGAAAAGGAAAATAAGAAACTCATACCTCAAGAATAAGAACCAGGTTCGTACAAACTTCCCCCCTTAAAGCAATTCATCCCCGAATTTCCCTTCCAAGGGTGGTGAAGATAAAGCTGAGAAAAACTCTGGCCACTGGGCACGTACGTCGGTCTCCAGCTCCCAGGTTTTGTCCTGCACTCGTCCATATTGCCATAGAACTCGTATGAGAGGAACTTATCAGCCTCGTAGAACCTTTGTGCTCCTATAAACAATACGAATCAGATGCTCCTCAAAGGATGCATCGGCCTGAAGTTCAACCTCCTCGGGTTGAAAGACGTGAGATGGGTCTGAGTGATAACGGCGCAGCTGAGATACGTGGAAGACATCATGCATGGCCTGGTACCTCTGTGGTAACTGCAACTGATAGGAAACCGGCCCGACTCTCTCTATAATCTCAAATGGCCCCACATACCTCGATGAAAGTTTACCCTATCTCCTGATCCGCCTGTGTCCCAACCTCGGTGAAACACGCAAGAAAACTTGATCCCCGACCACGAACTCCAAGGGCCGTCTGTGGTGATCAGCATAAGATTTCTGACAAGACTGTGCAGTATCCATCCACCTCTGAATCAACTAGACCATCTCTGAAGTCTCCTACATGAGACGTGGTCCCAGTAAAGTTACCTCACCTGCCTCCAACTAGCACAGGGGTGATCGGCATGGCCTACCATATAAATCCTTGTAAGGTGTCATCTCAATAGTTGCCTAAAAACTATTATTGTAGGAAAACTCAACCAAGGGTATGTGCTTCTCCCAAGAGCCCCCAAAGTCCAGGATGCATGCACACAGAATGTCCTCTAGCACCTGTATTGTACGCTCTGACTGGACATCGGTCTGAGGGTGGTAAGTTGTGCTCAGAAGCACCTGTGTACCCAGTGCCCTCTGAAAACTCTACCAGAAACGAGACGTAAAATGGGTGTCCCTATCTAAAACGATAGAATGAGGGACCCCATGAAAACATACTACCTCTCTAATATACAACTTCCTGATCTCGTCAACACCGAAGGTCTCCTTGACTGGCAGAAAGTGAGCTACCTTCGTAAGTCTGTCCACAACAACCCACACGGCATCATTGCATCGAGGTGACCTCGGTAACCCAGTCACGAAGTCCATCGCGACATCATCCCATTTCTACTCCGGAATGGGTAACTGTTGTAACAGTCTGGTTGGCCTCTGATGCTCCGCCTTCACCTGCTAATAGGTGAAACATCTCGTAACAAAACCAGCTACCTCACTTTTCATACCCGGCCACCAATACTGACATCTCAAGTCTTGTTACATTTTGGTAACTCCAGGATGCACTGCCCAAGATGAAGCATGAAACTCCCGCATCAACTCCTCGTGTATATCCCCTGGAACCCACACTCATCCATGGATATGCAGTACCTCATCATCACCAATCGTCCAGCCGGGAGGAGGGTCCTCACTTGCCACTGACTCCCGTAAAACTAGGCCTTATGAATCTGATAGATGTCTCATCCTCACTCTATCCAAGAGGGTAGAAGTCACAGCTAAAGATGAAAGATAGGCTCGCCCTTAACTATCATGAACCTCCAAATGCATCTCATAGAACAAAGACATAAGCTGCCACTCACCACTAACCTCCTGCACTATCTGTATCTGAGTCCTCTTACTCAGTGCATAGGCTACTACATTACCCTTACCAGGTGTATAGGCAAGCTCAAAGTCGAATGACTGAAGGTATTCAACCCACCTTCGCTGTCTCAAATTTAGGTCACGCTGGGTAAAGATATATTTAAGACTTTTGTGGTCCATAAACACCACAAAATATTCTCCCAAGAGATAATGTCTCCAACAGCGTAACGCATGAACAACGGCAGCCAACTCGAGATCATGCGTCGGGTAATTCCTCTCATGTGGCCTCAACTGCTGAGACCCATACGCAACTACTCGATTTCCCTACATCAACACTACTCCCAACCCAATACATGATGCATCATAGTAAACCGTATAGCTCTTCCCTTACTCTAGAAGTATCAGAATTGGTGCTGATGTCAACCTTCCCTTCAGCTCCTGAAAGGCTGTCTCGCAAGCTTCTGACCAAATGAACTTCACACCCTTCATATTCAAACTCGTCAACGACGTTGATAAGTGGGATAGGTCCTGTATAAAGCTCATGTAGTAACTAGCCAGCCCCAAGAAACTCTGTATTTCAAACATGTTATTAGGATTCTCCTAGGAAACTATTGCTCTCACTTTTTCTAGGTCTACCACAACTCCTGCCTCAGATATAATATGACCCAGGAAGTGTATCTGGTCCATCCAAAAGTGGCACTTTGAGAGATTAGCATATAACTAATTCTCTCTCAGTGTACTCAGTATGATCTCAAGATGGGTAACATGGTCGTGTCGAGTGTGAGAGTACACCAAGATATCTTCCACGAAGACTACCACAAAAGAATCCAGATAAGGGTGGAACACATGATTCATCAAATCCATGAAAACTGCTAGTGTGTTTGTGAGTCCGAACGGCATGACCAAGTACTCGTATAGACCATATCTGCTCCAAAAGGCTGTAAGCGGTATGTCTTATGGTCTAACGCGCAACTGATGATATCCGGATCTCAAGTCAATCTTCGATAACACTCATGCTCCTATAAATTGATCAAAAAGATCGGAAGTCCTTGGAAAGAGATATCGGTTCTTGAGAGTCAACTGGTTCAGCTTCCAATAATCCACACAAATTCTGAGGGTACCATCCGCCTTCTTTGCAAATAGGACAGGTGAACCCCAAGGAGAAGTACTGGGTCGGATGAAACCCTTTACCTGCAACTCCTCCAACTACCTATTGAGATCCTATAACTCTGGTATGTAAGGAGGAATGGACACTAGTGCAGCTCCTGGCACAAGCTCAATAGAGAAATCCACCTCTCGCTCTAGAGGTAGACTTGAAAATTCGTCCGGTAAGACATCCCTGAAATGATCAACCACTGTAGGGAAATCCTTATGACAAGTTCCTTGGTCATCTAGATATAAACTCGCAATTTGGGTTGTCACTCCACCTTGCCCACGATGCTTGGGTCTAGCTCGGTTCGCTTGGACATCCCATTCTCCCTTGTATAGAAACTCTCTGCCCTCTGGTAATATGAAACTCACCCTGCGATGATAGAAATATACAAAGGCTTGAAAAGGTACCAACCATTCCATCCTAATAATGACGTCATATCTCGTTATCTCTATGACATATAGGTCCCATAGAAAGTGACACCCACCAACCTCTAGGGGGCACTCCCTGCACTGACGCACACCTGCCGTTCTAATCCCCAACAGAGTGTCTAGCATCATGATATCAGAAGAAGAAGAAACGCAGATCCCAAGGCTCTCCACAATGGTCACAGATATAAATATATGTGTAGCACCAGTATCGAAAAGTATCGAAGATAAAACAGAAGCAACTAAAATAGTACCTTTGACAGTGGAAGGTCCGGGATCCTTTTCTTGTTGGGTCTATTGCACTGCATATGTCTGCCCAGTGTCGCGGCCCTACGACACATCCTGGCTACCCTGAGCTGACCCGCCCTGCTATCTCTGAGATCCTGGTGTCTGACTACCACGACCACGACCACCCCCTCGGCCTGAATGTCCTGACGTATTCCAATTCCCTGACTGGTAAGAAGTTGTTGGCTCTACTCCTTCATGCGGAGTCTTCACAGAACCCCTCTCACTCTCCACTGGTGGAAACGTCCTGCAAAAACGCTGAAGATGGCCCATCTTTCCACAAGCTCGACACTCCATTGGGTCACGGGGACACTGAGGTCTCTTATGCCCCTCTTTACCACATTGGTAACACATCACCTGGCCACCTAAATAATTATTCTGGCTAGTACTACCACCGTGAGAGAATTTCATCTGCCTCTTCCTCTTACCGGTAGAAATAGTACCAGAAACTGGTGTCGAACCACCCTGGCCTACACCACTAGCTTCCCGCAGGTTCCGTTCAGTAATCAATGCCTGGTTCACAATAGCATGCACTGTAGGAAACCTGAAAACATTCACCAACGCGCGGATGTCATATCGAAGATCGTCCTCAAACCTTCTAGCCTTCAACGTCTCATCACCCACTAGAATAGGTGAAAAATGTTGTAGCTCGGTGAAGCGGGCAGAATAGTCCATTACTGACATGGCGCCCTGCTGCAGATTCATTAACTCTCGAGCTCGATCTACCCTTAGCGTCTTCAGAAAGAAAAATTCATAGAAGACTGCTTGAAAATATTCCAACACCATGTCTCGGTGATGCTCAGACTGGGTGGTAACATCCCACCATATCTTGGCGGAATCATGCAACATGTAAGTAGTGAGCTTGACCCTCCTCCTAGGAGGCGTCTCTAGATGCTCGAAGATTGTATGCATAGAACCCAACCATGACTCTGCAGCCTATGGTCCGCCATCCCTTAAGAATGTTGGCGAATGCTGATGCTGGAATACATGTTCCAGCTCTACCATAGATGTGGCAACCGGTGGTGCTCCCTGGAAGGTCTACATGAACCGCATGAAGCCTTCACGGAACTGCGCATCTGCGCCTGTGTCCAGTATAACGGCTGGCGTCACATCTGGCACTGCTAGAAGATCCATCAGTAGCCCATGTTCTACCATCTATGGAGTATAATCGTCACCACTCTCTTGGTGAACAACTTGTGGTCATCTCGGCGGCATGACTCTACAAGGTCAAACACATGCCTTAGATCAAGATCATCAAGGACTAAGAACTGGAAGAGTAAGAAGGGAAAAAGGAAAAGAAAACATTCATGTTGAAAAAACAAGACTACACGGCGTGTTCCCTCAAGTCTTTCACATGGGTGTGTACTTCTGTCAGAACTGTTCGTGTACACCCCAAACACACGACATGTTGTCCACACACACAGCGTGTACTTGAATTTTCTTCCCCTACCCGAGTTCTTCTACACGGCTTAGCCACACAGCTCTCTTTTGAATGAGACTAAACGGTATGTATAAGGTATACACGGTGTGTACTAGACGAGCTTCACTGACCCATGTTGTTTGAGACATGTCCGGATACACGGCTCACACTACATGGTGTGTTCCAGGTGAACATGGCGTGTACTAGAAGGTATAACATTGACCCGTGTTATTAGTTACATAGTTGGATTCTCAGATTACACTACACAGCATGTTCGAAAGTGACATGGTGTGTTTAAGAGAAGATTTCTCCGTCCATGTTGTTAGTCACATGGGTGGGCACAGGGTCAACACAACATGGAATGTATAGCTGGTACACAACGTGTTCCCTCTAGAGTTTTTCCCAATCCCATGTTTCTTCCTACACGGCCTATAACACGGTTAGAAACTACACGGCGTGTACATACGGTACACAACATGTACTTAAAAAAAATCATTTATTCCCAAACATAAGAGTATACGGTGTGTAATCAAAATTACACGGTGTGTATTCTGGGTTTTTTCAGACAGTAAGCCTCAGAAACTACTCCAGAGTCCAGAAAACCACTGAACGAACACCAAAGTGCCAAATTCCGATCTGTGAGGGCTTATACTCCTTACGAACCAAATATTGGCATCTTATACGTATTATAACAAAGTAAAAAAGTTGATGATCCACCAAATTTTAGTTGATGAGGGCCCATACTCCTCAAGAACCAAAGTTTGGCATTCATTCACAAAACCTTACATAACAATACCCTATCAAATATCAGGTATTTTATCAAGTAATCTATCACAACAGCATGCATTTCCTAGCACAACATCTATCACAACAATATTCAATTTCTAATGCACCTACATGGCATGGAAACTATGCATGGAATGTGATTCTAACATGTGCCTAAATGATGAATGAGATGGCATAACCTCATCTCAACGGGTTGCAACTAAATAGAACCTGAGTATAAAAATATAATCAGCACACCACAAGTGCATCACCCTACGGTGAAAATCAAATCAATTGTAACAATCATAAACAGAAAATCATAATTTAACTCGAGGAAGTCCGGCCTTTACCTGTACACGGGGTAGCTACTCCCGGGCACAGTTTATTATTGAATCCCTTAACAATATATCTCTGTCCATTATCGCCAAATAATAAAATAACTCAGAGAAAATAAAATCCCTTTGATTCCACTTTGTAACATCCATGATCTGGGTGCCACTCAACGGGTGCCCCGAACCCGGTTGGTCACATGACCTCAAGCGCATTTCCCTAAACGCCAGAGGCTGCCGACTAGCAGTGAGGGCCTAGGATTGATAGTGGGGAAACTATGTCCTCATTTTTCAAAGTGCAGCACAGTGGGAATAATATAAACGTAAAAAAGCAGAACCAGTAAACAATACCAAGCTGAAAAGGACAATGGTACTAAAGTAAAAGATGACCAACAGTTATATATATGATGATGCAATATGTCCCTAATTCTAAGAAAGTATCCAAAATAGGATAAACTGCAATCTAAATCAAAACAACACACGGTACAAGTACAGCATATCAAAACAAAATAGTGCAACAGGAACTCAACAGCATCGCAAGCCTAAGCTTGGTCCCATGCTCCCCTACTCCTCTGCAAAAATCAAGTACCTGTATAGGGACTCTTTCCCTTATCAACACCTACAAAAATATAATCTGTTTGGACCCAAGACATGACCCAAACAGGATGTGAGAAATAAATCCCAGTAGGCAACCACCAAAGGCCTGTGTCCAACTATCAGTGAAAAATGTGCAACAACAGTATGCAATAAATAAATGCACTAAGCTAGGAAGTACTCAAAAGCAGCTACTCCTACCAGTTCCATTACCATTTAATTATTATTTAATAATTCAATATAATTGAATTATAAGTTCCTGAGACCCAGACTCAACCGAAAATCTCCTATATAGTGCCGCAGAAAAAACCACAACAAGCTATCTAACAAGTCGAAGGTAAAACAATACCAAGCTTGTACTTTAGCTTGGAAGGTATAACATGAGAAATCACCAAAGTGAATATTCAAAGTAAATTGTGTCCTCAAACATGAAAATACTTACCCTCAAGTAATCATAATTGAAACCCTCAGGTGATTTCCCTCAGGAATAAAAAATATTTCCCTCAAGAATATGAGATATTGCCCTCAGGCATAGAAGCTACTACCCACAGGCATAAGAAAAGTTTCCCTCAGGATAAACAAAACACTGCCCTCAGGCTAAGAAAAACACTTCCCTCAGGCTAAGTAAGTAACCGGGCCGAGCCCAACACATAAGCAAGCAATTCATATATATTTTCTCTCAAAAAAACTCAAAGCATGCTATAATCATGGCATACCCACGAGTATCCTAGCCAAATGGTTAAGCAAGGTAAATACACCCACGGGTGGCCCTAGATCAAAGCAGCGATCCTAAACAATAGTTTATACATAATAAAAAGATTACCTATGCAATTCTAGGTGTTTAATCATTCAAGGCCTCATCCATACGACACCCCAACCATGGGCACGTAGCACAACAGTATTAAAAAACAACTCGAAAGTTGGAAATAAACACCAGACCACCTACCTCGATCTCCCCCGATCGATATACGTGAATGACGCCTTCTGAATCAACCGAGAACGATGTAGATCTGGGATAAACATTTACCCATTAAAACTCAAATAACTTCCCTTAGGGAAAGAATTGGAAGGAGAGGTTCAAGAAGAGAGAATAATTCACCCACATGGTTTAAACGAGATCGACGACGAAGAATCAGAGTCCCAGTGTGTGGTCGGGAGCTCCTCCAAGTTCCGGCATTCTCTCCCACAGCTCTCGTCGAGTTCTATGCCTCCTCTGCCAAATAAGGAGGTTGCTGCCAACTTTTAATGAAAAAACATAACTACATGGCGTTTACTTTCAAGTACATGGTGTGTACTTTCCATTTTTTTAACTGTTACTCTGGCAGCCACTTTCCACCACCTCACTATTCATCTGATGACTTGCTTACATGGCGTGTATTTCTAAGTACACGGCATGTACTATCGTTCCACTGGCGGCTACTCCCACTGCCTTATTGTTCACCTGCCGACTGATTACACGGCGTGTATATACTAAGTACACGGCATGTAGTCAGTTTTTTTACACACTTCATCACCGACAGGCCTACATACCCTATATAGTCATCTCACACGGCCAAAGTACACGGTGTGTGGAAAAGTACACGGTGTGTACCCACGAATTTTGGTATTTTTCCCCATTTTCCTTATTTTATCAAAAACCTTAAAGGAAAAGGAAAAGAAGAAACTCGTACCTCAAGAATAAGAACTGGGTTCTTACAGAATTTAATAATATATTGGACGTGAATTGGATATCATTATATATAGATCACATCAACTATTGAGAAAAGGAAATATCTTTCTATATTTTAAACCATTCCCATGTTCTTATAAAAATTAAAGGAGTATCATGGAACTCCTTTGTAAAATCCATCAATGGTGTGGGTGTTGATACCCAGTGAAGAAGCATACCTTCCCCAAATGCTTGGGTCGAAGGAAAATATCAACCTTAAGGAAATTCCCATTGTAAGGGAATATAATTATGTATTTCCTGAAGAGTTACCTAACCTTCCCATGGATTATGAGGTAGAGTTATTGATAGATGTTAAAGAATCAGTTGCAGTAGAATTTGGAAAAAGGTTTCATATGCCCAATTCCATCACCTTGGGATGATCTGGTGCTCTCAATCATGAAAAAAGGATGGATCAATTGGGCTTTGTATCAATTACTGAGATCTCAACAAGTTCAATATAAAGATAAAATATCCCCTTCCAAGGATTAATGACTTTTTTAATCAAATATGAGGATATCAGTACTTCTCAAAGGTGTATATTCATTCTATATATCATCAACTAAAGGTAATGAAGGAATTTATTCAGAATACAGTCTTATGTACAAGGTGTGGACACTATGAGTTCATAGTAATTCCCTTCGGACTTAATAATTCCCCTTCAATATTAATGGATTTGATGAATATGGTCTTTAGATACTACCATGGAAAATTTGTGGTAGTATTTATTGATGATATTCTCATTTACTCCAAGAGTAAGGAGAAATGTGAAGTGCATCTAAGGATTGTGTTAGAAACATTAAGAAAGAAGAAAATGCATGCTAAGTTCAGAAAGTGTGACTTTTGGATGCAACAAGTTGCATTATTGGGGAACATAATCATAAGTGAAGGAAATTCTATAGACCCTTCAAAAACAAAGGCAATTAAGGAATGGAATAGACCCTCAAGTGTCATGGAAATCCATAGTTTTCTTGGGTTAGCTAGGTACAACCGACATTTTGTGAGAAATTTCTCATGATTTTATACCCTACTGACTAAGTTAACATGGAAAGGGGTAAAGTATGTTTGGATGGATGAATGTGAGACAAGTTTTAAGGAGCTTAAGAAGAGTCTAATCACTATGACTAAACTCACATAACCATTAAGTGTATAAGGCTTTGTGATATACAGTGATGCTTCAAGAAAATTCTTGGGTTGTGTACTCATGCAAAATGATAAAGAAATTGCATATGCCTCATGAAAGTTAAAGATACATGATAAAAACTACTCGACACATTATCTTGAGTTATCATATCTAGTCTTCTCTTTAAATATTTGCTAGAACTACCTCTATGGTGAGAAGTGTGATATATATACATATCACAAGATTCTAAAGTATATATTTGCATGGAAAAAGATGAACATAAATCAATGAAGATGGTTATAACTAATAAAGGACTATTTCTCTATTCACTACCATCCTAGAAAGGAAAACAAGGTTGTTTATGCTCTTAACAAAAAGGAACCTACTACTCTATCCATGATACAGATTGAGAAAGACCCTATATTCATGTATATGCAAAGGATGGATCTAGAAATCATAATAGTAGGGAATACATCCTACCTTTCCCAAATGATTTCCCAACCATATATCCAATAGAATATCAAATAGGAATAAAGGGATGATCTGGATCTTCCAAAGAAGATGGAAGAAGTAAAGTATGTGAAGATTCATGAATTTCACATCGATAAAGATGGTGTCATTTAGTTTGGAACTATACTTTGTGTGCCTAAATCACCTGAGATAAAGAAAGAGCTATTGGATAATGCACATAGCTCATATTTCTCTATTTGTCCTGAAAATATCAAGATGTAATGTGACCTTTGAGAGCACTTTTGGTGGAAAAATATGAAGAAGGAGATTTTTTAGTACACCTTTAAGTGCTTGGTATTTCATAAAGTTAAAGCAAAGTGATAGAATTATAAGGGGATGATACAACAATTGCCTATACCCACATCAAAATTGGATAACATCACCATGGACTTTGTCACTAGTCTCCCAAATACATCTAAAGGAAGAAAAGTGATATGGGTTGTAGTGGATCGACTCACTAATACTTCCCACTTCATCGCTATTTAGGAAGATTTATCACTTGAACAACTTGTTAAGATATGTGTAAAGGAAGTGGTGAGGCTGTATGGGGAACTAATTTTGATCATCTCTAATCATGATCTAAGATTCACTTATAAATTCCGGATACACTGCTGAAAATTTCACATATCCCAATGGTTCCAGGAACCATTGGCATGATGGTCATTGCAATAGCTCTATACCAACAGTTCTATGTAAACCGTTGGTATAGACTGTCTAAAGTTAATCTATTCCAATAGTTTCAATTAAACTGTCAGGATATATGTATACCAATGATTCAATCACCATTGGTATACATTCTATCCAACATATAATATATTCCAACGGTTTCATTAAAACCATTGGGATATATGTATATCAGTGATTCAAGAATCGTTGGCATACATTGTCCAGTATATAATCTATTGCAACAATTTTTGAAACCGTTAGAATATATATATACCAATGGTTATTAAACCATTGGTATACATACTACCCTGCCTAATTGTATACCAATAGTTTTGTGAACCATTGGTATATCCTCTTCACCCAGTAACCAGCAGCGTAGGCATCATCCTCTTTTAGACTTCCAGAACCTATAAACATGACTTATAGAACTTGTAAACATGATAGATTCTCATCCAATATTCTATAACCTATAAACATGAATGCACCTGTAAACATGATAGCTTTTGAATCCAAGTGCCTATCATAATTTTATGACATTTAAGGGATAAAAGATGTTTTTTTTGAATAAAATCAACAATTTAAAGGAAAATTCTATACATTACAGGGATGTTCATGAATGATGGTTTTTTTTCATCCATGTATGGAATTCAATAATGAGGATGGGTTATTTAATTTAACCAATGTTCTAGTGTATGTTTAGGATGGGTTCTTGCATTTAACCAGTGTTCTAGTTTATTTTTAGGTGAGGTGAGTTAGAAACCATGTTAGGCATGTCATTAGAACATGGGACAAATGTTTCAATATGAATATTCAAAGGAGTGGGCACTACAACATATGAATTGGTGGTGGTAAGATGAAGCTTATGGTGGGGAGCACCATAAGCCTAAAAGGTGGTGAAAAATGGCACCGTCGATGTTTCTAGATATATGGGCTTAGGTAATCAACATCTTGGTGTTGTAATTATGAAAACAGGCATTGGATATTGTTTTCTAGTCAGAGAACCTTAAATTAATGATTATTCCTTGGATATGTTTTGAGCATTTGGGAGTGGAATGAGGTTGTTCATCCTTAAATTATTGACTGACATTGGTCAGGATATGTGTATGGGTTGGCCACTAAGACTTCTTAGGGATGATAAGAATTATAGTGGGGATATTTTGAAACCTTGTTTTCATACGGGTGTTCAGAATTTGAGGAAAAGATTGAATTTTCAATTACTGGAGGGGTCGGTTTTTCAATAGTTGTTTGAGTTCTATTTATGAGGGTTGGAATCAATATAAAAGTAATTTTGGACATTAGAATGGGGATCAAGATGTAGATCAAGAGCTTGTGGGAGCATTGAGGGGTGGAGGTAGCTCCTGAAAAACTGCAACAGACCACTGGTGGTCTTTTTTAGGGGAAAAGTTATAACATTTCCCCCTTGTGTTTTTAAAGTGGGAGGTCCCCTTTTCCTCGACCATTTGTGAAAATCATGGGCATCCATCCCTCCCTCCTCCCCCTATGGGACCCTTTGATATAGGGGTGGTTTTGTGACTTTTATTTAGAAATTAGAGGTTAGTTCCTCACTCTGATATCCTTTTTCAATATAATGACCAAACTTGTGTCATCGATATTCTCACTTATATGTATTTTGGACATGCTATTTATATCTGGTAATCGAGTATGTATTATATTATATTATAGAAATGTTGTAATAACCATACCCACTAAAACATAGTAATCAGACCTCCCACTCTCACACTTGCTAGGGATTTTATTTGACCATTGGTTCCGTCCCCCACATAGTTTTATTCCTTTCATGAATTTTTCTTCTTTACCACTATTCCCCCATCATTAGTGTACCTGATAGTATTTAACCTTTTCAAGTTTCCTCCCAATCTTTTGCTTACCAATTCCGATTTATCGATTGCATCATCCCTCTATCTCTTCTCTGTTATATTGGTTTGGCTGCCACCACCCCTTGATCAAGACTTTTAACAAGGTCGTCAATGGATTTAGAGGGATTCAGATTTCACAAAATGGTGGAACTAATTGACTCTTAGAAAATTCTCATCAATTTCCTCAAAGATGAAAACATGATTACTTATATGTCTTCTAACCATTGTTTTTCAATTATATGCATTTCTACTATCACAAATGGTCTTCTGACTATCTTTTTATGCGTGATTATCCCTCTCAATGGTTTGGGTAAGTCTTCCTATCCCAACCCTCCCTTTTAAAAAAAAATTATCCATACGATGATTGGAAACATGATTGTGAATTATCTAGGTTTAGACTGTAGAACTAAATATTTATATCATCATATCACCATGTGTGTTTGTATGGAGGTTGACATATTGAAACCCCCGTTGAATTCTACCTCGAATGAAATTGAAGGCCAGTACATGTATAAACAAAAGGTTCACTTCTAATATTCATCATATTAAACCACATCCCCCCTACACAGCCCCCCCCCCACACACACACACACCTACACAGCCTCCCACCCTCCCCACCTGCACAACCCCCCCCCCCCCCTCCCCACCTCACCCCCAGTATCCTCCCCCTTCACATCCCCCCTCCCCCGCTACACACCCCCACATACACCCCCCCCCCCAACCTACACAGCCTCCCACCCTCCCCACCTGTACAGCCCCCCCTCCCCACCTCACCCCCATCATCCTCCCCCTGCACACACCCCTCCCCCACTACACACCCCCCCACATACACACCCCCTCCCCCACCTCACCCCCAGCAGCCTCCCCCTGCACACCCCCCCCCCCCAGCATCCTCCCCATGCATAGCCCCCCTCCCCACCTCACCCCCAGCAACCTCCCCCTGCACAGCCCCCCTCTCCCTTGCACACTCCCCCTCCCCACTTGCACATCCCCCACCTGCACACCCCCCCCCCTCCCCACCTCACCCCCAGCAGCCTCCCCACATGCACACACCCCCTCCCCACCTCACCCCAACAGCCTCCCCCTACACCCCCCCCCCCTCCCCACCTACACACCCCCTTCCCACCTCACCCCCAGCAGCATCCCCCTACACATCCCCCCTCCCCACATGCACACCTCTCCCCTCCCCACCTGCACACCCCCCACCACCCCACCTCACCCCAGAAGCCTCCCCTGCACACCCCCCCCCACCTGCACACCCCCCTCCCCGCCTCACAACCAGCAGCCTCCCCCTGCACACCCCCCCCCCCTCCCCGCCTGCACAACCCCCCCCCCACTGCACGTCCCCCCTCCCCACCTACACACCCCCCCTCCCCAGATAAATCTCAGAAAAAAAAAGTGTTATGTAGAGAAGTAACATAGTACCCTCATATGTTCCATACACCCATTTCATTTGAGGCTTTATCGAATTTATACTCAACTAATAAAAAATTATCTATTGAGGAACAATCACAATTAATTAATCATATTGATTTGAAAGTATTAAATGGTAAGATATTCATTAAATACCACAAAAATTTCATTAGAATAAAATAATATTTTATACTTCAATAGACATAGTAGAAGTATTTTTTCACTATGACGTGGAAAAAGTGATCCCATGAAATCACAGATGCATAGTATTATTGAGGAATAGAAGGAGTGGAATGGAAGATCTATCAAAGAAGGAACATAAGAATTATAGGGATTGAAAGCTCCTATAATGACAAAAAACCTCTTTGTGAGCCACTACATTGAGAAATACAGTGACTTCAAACCTTACATAGAAGAAGAAGATATACTATACATCCACATTACTGCTCATAATTTTCCTAATAAGACAACTAATATTCATAAAATTATTGATGAAGCTTTATTTCATGTACATATAAATGGTCAAGCATGTTATGCGGTACATCACTTCACACATCTCATTCACCATTTATGAAATAATAGATTTCTTTTATACCTTCTTCCTTATAATTTTTTTCTAAGCCATCGTGAAACATTAAGAAAACTATAGGTAAAAGAATATTTTGAATGAAAACACTGGTATAAGGGAGCTCTAGTTTAGGACAAATCAAAACACAAAAAAATAGATGTAGAACATTAAAATTAAGGTAGCACTTGCAAATTTTAAGTTGTGGAACAAAAAAATGGCTTGATTAAAGATGGATCAATCGGTGGAAAGAAGTTTTGTAGGCAGGAATCTTGGAACCTGGAATATATATGCGTGAGTAAAAAACAACAATAATCCACCACCCACTAAGACTACTCCATTTGTTTCTAAATGAAATTAAAAAATGATAGTTAAAAAATGTAACTAAAAAGTATTCTTTCCAAATGTATATAGGTGAAGAAAACTAACAAGTTTACAAACACCTTTCTAAATGTTCCATTGTGTTTACATAAACTAAAAACATGCACTATGAAAAGATTCTCATCAACCTAAGAAATTTGAAAATCACAAATCCATTAACATTTCTAAAAAACCATGTTCTTTTATTTAATGAAAATAGCCATGTTGATAAAATTTTATAGGCTAAAGCCTTCTTTAAATCGAAACATGCATTTTGAAATACAAATATTAATATCACAGAAGAGTCATTAAATTCAAATTTTGACTCCCAAACATCTTTATAAACCATTTTATAATGGAACCAAACCAAACACACATGTGTCAACCATAACAAAGCTGGAACCACTATGTCCTAAAGTATTAAACATAAACACAAAATATAGGTGATCTACAAAAAATAATAAATGGGGGTGATAAAATCCAACAATAGATTAAAATCCCCTATGCTAACCACAAATAAAATAATATAATATTTCATGGGATCTACCATGGGATCCCAAATGAGAGACACGTCTAATTATATAATAGTTTACTCTAATTAATCAATTGTTGGAATATGTTATGCCCAATATGCAAGTCATCCAACTGGCCTACACAAGCCTCATTGTGATGACACACCCCATCATGCCCTAGTTCCTAGCATGATTGGAGCTCCACTAGTGTCAAGTGTGTAGGTTCCGGGAGTAGCGGAAGCATGTTGGGGGGTTTTCCCAACTTTAATTTTAACGTTAAACAATGTTCAATCCGAGATCCGTCACGATGTAAAATTCCGAATCTTCATAATAGAATGAGAAACGAAAAACTTAAGATGGAATCCCGGAACCATATAGATAGGATCATCATATGTTGGTTATAATTAATTTAATTAATTCACAAGAATTACCTTGGTGGAATTCTTTCTTCGTTGATGTCTCCGGTCACGATCCTGTGATTCATCATTGCATCATAGAATCCAAGTGTAGGATTCCTCTAGTGGTGATCCACACGTGTGCCACATATCTCCGGACGTCGCCAAAGGGATCTTTGGGTGCTAGTGCGGAAGAACATTTGCTTGCGATGTCCACCTTCGATCGCCTTGGTCTCTCGGTCTTGAGAGCGTTCTTGGAGGAAGGAGTTCTTTCGGCCTTGAAAGAATTATCCAAATTTGTTGTGAACAACGATTCTCTTGTGTAAAAGTGTTGGGGTTGTGAGGATATTTATAATCGGGTTTGAGGTTATAGAGTTATGATAATAAATAAACACATTATGCATTTTATTTATTTAATTAACTCTTATTGAAAACCCTCATGTTGAATTATTAATTCCTTGACATGTGTCCATGCTGATTATAATAAATATCATTTAATAAAACAATATTATATCCTCAAAATCCTAACTAGAAAAACTACAAGGCATGTAATCATTAATACACAGCGTGTACTTGTTTTCCATAAAACTACACGGCGTGTATATTTAATATACATGGTGTGTACTTTTATTTTCCACTTTCCTTTATTTCCTCCACCACATTTATTAGACCTTGAGTAATGGCTATTTATTTCTTAAATAAATATAACTACATCACTCGCTAATAAATATTATTTCGTCCACAATATATTCTCTCGAATAACTAGTGTCGAAATAAATGCGATCAGGCATCCTTAAATAATTATTAAACCACATTCGGTAATAATATTTATTTAACTTGTTAAATTAATATTTAACTGAGATACATGGACACACTTAGTGTGTGACCCTATAGGCCTCTTTCTCATTATCATTAGGCGGAACCTGCCTAAAGTACAAGGTTACCGTCTAGCAACACACCAAGGCACCCATAGAGAGAGAAGTTAACACCGCAATGACGTGTCACCTCATATGAATGCTTACCGTGTAATATAATCCCTTTGTCACGATATCTCGAATCAAGCGGGTTGCATGCTAGTGCCATCAACCCACGTGCTCAATTATCCTTTCTTTGACTTTTTGGAATAAAACTCGCTCATACCTTACCATGGCCATGGATTTATTTAGGCTATATCAATTCCATCAAAGGGACTAATATATCTACTTCTGTTATGGAACAAAAGGGACAAATCTGTTTCTCACATTATCTATTAATGCAGTATTACTCGTGACGCACCCAACATATCCCACCTCGCTGCAAACAGTGTATCATCACAGTTTTTGTCAATACTTATAAGTGCGCGAGTTGTAATACCCATTAATAATAATCTTAAAGTCTAAGGATCAATACACACATCCGCAGATAGGAACATCCAATAACACTATGAAATGTGGATTTCCTACTGGCGGGTCTCATTCTCATAATATCCTCCTGGATATTACCAAGGGCGCACACCATGAGATGATGCCTCAATGTTTTATGATTCCTCACCCCTAATGGCATGTATTATTTTATTCATTCAAATAATATCATCCGGTCATAGAACATATATTCAAGAACAGTGTTATGGCACTTCCGGGTTCTCATCATATTAGGGATCCGCTATGACCCTTTAATGCAACATCTATCCTTAGGACATTATCACATGCATTGTCACGCCGAAGAACAATCAAGATGTGATAAGGCTTTTATTAATGAATAAAGTACAAAGTAGTTGGTTCTAGGCCACCAACTCCAACAGACTCCCACTTGGACTAGAGCCAACTGATAACAACCTTTAACCTGCTAGCTCTCACATGATATTCATGCTTCTACTGAGATAGGCCTTTAGTCATGGGGTCTGCCACGTTCTCTTCCGTGGACACTCTTCTCACAACAACTTCACCCCTTTGATAGAAATCCCTCAAGAGGTTATACTTTCGGAGTATATGCTTTGTCTGTTGATGTGACCTTGGTTCTTTCGCAAGATCCACCATTATAGTATTATCACAATACAATGTAATGGGATCTTACTAGGCACCACATCAAGCTCTTGGATAAAGTTCTGAATCCAGACGACTTCCTTGGCTATATCGGAAGTCGCTATATATTCGGACTCTGCTGTAGAATCGGAGACAACTGGTTGCTTTGAACTCTTCCAGCTCACAGCTCCTCCATTGAGACAGAAAACATATCCAGATTGTGACTTCAGATCATTCTGATCTGTCTGAAAACCAGCATCAACATACCCTCTGATGACAAGCTCCTCGTCTCCTCCATACACCAGGAGCATATCCTTAGTTCTTCTCAGATACTTAAGGATAATCTTAACAGCAGTCCAATGTTGTTCTCCTGGATCTTCTTGATATCTTCTCACCATGCTCAGTGCATAGGCAACATCAAGCCTAGTACATAACATGGCATACATGATGGATCCTATAGCCGAAGCGTATGGGATCTTACTCATTCTATCTTTCTCTTGTTGTGTCTGAGGACACATTTTCTTAAAAAGATGTAGGCCATGTGGCACTGGAACTAATCCCATCTTGGATTGTTCCATACTAAATATATTTAGTATTTGTTCAATGTATGTACCCTAACTTAGTCCAAGCAGCCTCTTGGATCTATCACGAATGATCTTGATCCCTAGAATGTAGGTTGCTTCACCCAAGTCCTTCATGGAGAAACACTTGTTCAACCAGTCCTTAACTGACTGTAAGACTGGTACATCATTTCCAATAAGCAATATTTCATCAACATATACTACTAGGATAACGATCGCATTCCCATTAAACCGCTTATAAACACATGGCTCACACTCGTTCTTAATGAACCCAAATTCCTTTATGGCTTCATCAAATCGAATGTTCCATGACTTGGATGCTTTCTTTAATCCATAAATGGATTTATGCAACTTATAAACCCGTTTGGATTCACCTAGTGTCACAAACCCTTCTAACTATGTCATATAGACATCTTCCGGAAGGTTCCCGTTAAGGAATGTTGTTTTGAAATCTATCTTCCAAACCTCGTAGTCATGGTAAGCTATTATGGCAAGTATGATTCTTATGGATTTAAACATGGCAACTGGCGAGAAGGTTTCATCATAGTCAATTCTTTGACATTGTCTGAACCCTTTAGCCACTAGCCTTGATTTATAGGTGCTAACTTGACCTTCCATGTCCAGCTTTCTCTTGAATACCCATTTACATCCAACAGGCTTTACATCAACTGGCTCATCGACCAGAACCCAGACTTGGTTCTGATACATGGAATCCATCTCAGAATTCATAGCTTCTATCCATATTGCAGCTTCTGAGCTTTCCACTGCTTCCTTGTAGGAGAGAGGTTCATCATTGTCCAATAATAATGATTCACCATCCTCAGTGACTAGGAAACCAAATCTCTCTGGTTCCCTTACCTCTCTTGAGCTCCTACGTAGTACTTGTGTTTCTGGAACCTCTTCCACGGGGACCTGTGGAACTTGTTCCTATACCAACTCATGTGTATCTTGAGCATCAACTTCGTCGAAGTCAATATTGCTCCCACTATCCTTCTTGAGGATGAGCTCCCTCTCAAGAAAGACGACTTGTCTGGCGACAGTCACTTTCTTGTCTGAAGGGTTATATAGGTAATATCCTTTCGTTTCCTTAGGATATCCTATAAAGATACACCTCGTACCCTGGGGTGCTAGTTTGTTGCCTGAGGAGGCCTTAACAAATGCCTCGCATCCCCATACATGTGTGTGCGACAAAATGGGTTTCTTTCTATTCCATGTCTCGGAGGGAATTTCATTTTCCACCTTAGTTAGTACTCAGTTTAATGTGTATGCTGCAGTTTGTAATGCATATCCCCAAAAGGATAATGGAAGATCCGCATGACTCATCATCGACCTCACCATGTCCAACAAGGTGCGGTTCCTCCTTTCACTAACACCATTCCACTATGGTGTATAAGGAGGAGTGAGCTGAGATAGAATCCCAGACTCCCGTAGAAGATCGATGAACTCTTGGTTCAGATATTCTCCACCTCAATCCGATCAAAGCTTCTTTATCTTCTTACCAAGCTGATTCTCTACTTCATTCTTGAATTCCTTAAATTTCTCTAAGTCCTCTGACTAATACCTCATTAAGTAGACATATCCATATCTACTCAAATTATCAGTAAAAGTAATGAAGTAAGAATATCCACCTCTAGCTTCTACTGGAAATGGTCCACACACATTTGTGTGTACCAATCCTAGAAGTTCTGTGGCCCTTTCACCCTGTCCACCAAAAGACGGCTTGGTCGTTTTTCCTTGTAAACAAGTGTGACATCTATCAAGTGGCTTTAGCTCAGTAGAGTATAAATAGCCATCTTGGCAGAGCTTTGTCAAGCGCTTCTCGTTCACATAACCGAGACGGTGATGCCACAACTGGGTGATGTATGAGTCATGTGAGTTTGTTTTGTTATCGATTGTCAACACTTGGTTTTTGTAATTTAATACATACAAACCATTATTTAAATGTGTCATACCATAACATACGTTGTTCTTATAAAAGAGACAACCCTTGTTTCCAAACTTGAAAATAAATCCATCCATATCCAAACAATATACAGAAATTATGTTCTTGGTAACACTAGGCACATAATAACAGTTATGTAAAACCAAAATCATTCCAGTCGGCAATGAGAGGTGGTAATCTCCAATAGCCAATGCAGCCAGCCTTACGCCATTGGCAGCTCAAAGATCCACGTCTCCTCTGGAAATCTTTCTAAATATACTTGGTTCCTGCATTTGAATACAGATGTGATCCCCACAAGCTATATCTAATACCCAATGTGTAGAAATGGAAAGATTACACTCGATAACGAACGCACCTTTAGCATCCCCATGCTTCTGGGTGCAGTTCCTCTTCCAGTGGCCCTGCTTGCCACATGCAAAACACACCGCCTCCCATTCCTTTTCCTGCCTCTGGATCTTCCCCTTTTTGGAGGGACGGTGCTCGGGGGATTCAGACTGTTTATAAGTCTTTGGCCCCTGTGCCTTGTCCTTCCTTTTCTTGTTCACCATAAGGACTGCGGGTTTGTCACGCCCCATGTCCTTGTCTACCCGGCGAATCAAGGTCAGAAGCTCTGATAGACTCTTCTCATTTCCTCTCATGTTATAATTGACAATGAAGCTAGAGAAGGTCTTGGGTAGTGATGATAGGATGAGATCTGTATGCAACTCATTGGGGAATTTAATCCCTAAGATGTCCAGGCATTCAATGTAGCCAATAAGCTTGACTACATGAGGCCCAGCTGGTGAAGACTCTCCAAGCTTAGTTGTAAACAAAGCATTGGAGATCTCATACCTCTCCTGTCTCTCCTTCTCTTGGTAGATATCCTTAAGATGAGACATAATGTTATACGCGTCCATGTGTTTATGTTGCTTCAAGAGCTCATTGGACAAGGCCGATAGCATGAAACACTGGACATCTATGGCATCATCCATGTGTTTCATATAGAGAGATAATTCCTCACCACTGGCCTCTTTCCCAGGCGCAACTGGAATAGGCTCTTCCAGTACATACAATTTCCTTTCGTGGCGAAGGATGACGTGTAAACGCCTCTGCCACTCTTGGAAATTGGTGTCGGTGAGAAGGTTTTCCTTCTCGAGTATGGTTTGCAATGATATGTTTGAAGTCATTTTCTTGTCGTTTCTACAAATTAAGATGAGCAAAGGTTTAGTACTTTATTACAAAACTGAGACAAATAAATAAATTAATACTTATTAGTCTCCCACTATTTTATCAAAATCCAATAGCCCTCACCATTGACTTCGGAATATTCTGTTGCCTGAATATTCTAGTGGCAAGGATCCATATTACCCTTCACATTACCCCAACTAGGTTTGGTCAAGCAACTTGAAGGGTTTTAGGTAGGCATTCCAAATGACAACTGCATTAACTCGCAGCTCCTTGATCCACTGAGTGGACTCCCCAATCCTGAAATCCTTTTATTTTGGATTTCCTCAACCTTTGCCTCTTGGTCACACCAAGTCCTATTGTGGCAGTCAACCCTTGATACGAACCAAGTCAAGTCAACTCAAAACCTTGAATTAGAATTCCCCGATAATTGAAAGCACCCCAACTAGGGTTGGTCAAGCACTTTGAACTATGGTTCAATTCTAACCAAGATTATGGAAGGCTATACCAACTTAATATTTCTTTTGAGGGATTTTATCCTTATACGTAAATTTCCATTTTATTGTCTTTGATTACATGCTTGTCAATATTAAGTGGGATATACTTAAGTGATTAACCATGTCTAAGATAATAT
Source organism: Viscum album (assembly GCA_963277665.1). NCBI lineage: Eukaryota > Viridiplantae > Streptophyta > Magnoliopsida > Santalales > Viscaceae > Viscum > Viscum album. The sequence continues at coordinate 217,190,730 of OY728137.1, forward strand.
TTACGTATAAGCCAGTTTTATTTTAGTTCCATCTTGCATGCTTGTTTAATTCATTAATTATGTGATTGTGACAACACACCCACAATAAATAAACCATGAAGCTGACAGAAATAAAATAAATGGTATGATCATGAGCTTTTTCTATTGGTTAGTTTATCTAGCGATTGATAAACTAACCCAAGACCTAGGGGAGAAACACCTTGAACCTTTCAGGTTCGTGTTTACAGCTTTCCACCTATCCACCTTTGTATTTCCTTGGATTGGTTTCACCTTAGCTCCTGACTTGAGCCGCCTCCACTAGCTTGGGAGCTCCATCCATTACATATGCATTTATCTCACACACAGGTGAGGGGTAAAAAGGGGGTTTTACATAAAAGAATCATTGGGCGCGCAAGCCCTAAATATTAATGAGGAGATGGCTCGCAGGCCAACAAATTTAATTTAAATAAATAAATTAAAAGAAACCATTCACATACAAAGGTCTCGATCTAGCTCATGATCATCCATACATGCAATTATATTTACGCATAAATAAAACTAGCATTCAATTCTTTAATCGTTCTTGTTTAAGATAAATCACGCTCGAATCAATTAATTATCTTTAATTAATCAATCCTTTTATCTTAAACCCTTTTCTGAACTTCCTTGAGATTCTCATCCATCATAATTTTTAAACAAATAAATTCATTTAAAATTATCCTTGTACGTAACTTGTACCTTGGAGGCAACCCGATGAATTATCGTTCATTACGCAGATGTTAAATTAAACACATATATATAAAACACCTATCATGTGTTGTGCCTCAGCTTTATGCATGCACCATGGTACACGTCTCAAGGGTTTGTATAATATAATAATAAATCTGTGTAATTTGGGTGAGTACACGGCGTGTAGTTCCGACTACACGGCGTGTACTTTTCTTCACCGTCCATCCAAAGTACACGCCCGGGGACAGGGAATGTTAATGTACTTCGGAAATTTTTAGAGTACACAGCGTGTTCTGTGGGACACACGCCGTATAGTTTCCGCATTACACGGTTTCCAGCCAGGAAAGCCGTGTACGGGGTACACGGTCCAACCCGAACCCAAAGGGACTACATGTCGTGTTCAGTTGGACCACATGGCGTGTAATCCTGAAAACATGTGTCACTTGTTCCTGGTCAACACACGGTGTCATAAATGACATAGGTATACTCCAATACAAGGCCTGATTTGGCGGATCAGTCAATGCATTAAACCTAGACTACACGATGTGTACTGCCAAATACACGCCGTGTATTCTGGTGTTGTATGGCCAGAAATGTTTCGCTCCTCCGGATGAGTTCCTCTATTTTATTTTAATCAAAATTAAAAGAAAAATTTGTTTTTGTGAGGTGAACAAGAAACGAGGGAGGACGAACAGATCTCGAGATTCATATTTCCAAAACGATTAAACTTGAATTGAAACAACTAAATTATTAAATGCGTAAAACATCAACGAAAAATTAAATAATTATAATCAATGATATGACCGCTCTTATACCACTTGTAGGTTCCGGGCGCAGCGGAAGCACGTTAGGGGGTTTGCCCAACTTTAATTTTAACGTTAAACAACGTTCAATCCGAGATCTGTCACGATGTAAAACACTGAATCTTTGGAATAGAATGAGGAATGAAAAACTTAAGAGGGAATTCTGGAATCATAGAGATAGGATCATCATATGTTGGTTATAATTAATTTAATTAATTCACAAGAATTACCTTGGTGGAATTCTTTCTTCGTTGATGTCTCCGGTCACAATCTTGTGATCTTTCGTTGTGTCGTAGAATCCAAGTGTAGGATTCCTCTAGAGGTGATCCACACGTGTGTCACGTATCTCTGGACGTCGCCGAAGGGATCTTCGGGTGATAGCGCGGAAGAACCTTCACTTGAGATGTCCGCCTTCGATCGCCTTGGTCTCTCGGTCTTGAGAGCGTTCTTGGATGAAGGAGTTCTTTCAGCCTTGAAAGAATTCTCCAGAGTTATTGTGCACAACGATTCTCTTGTGGAAAAGTGTTGAGGTTGTGAGGATATTTATAATCGGGTTTGAGATTATAGATTTATGAAAATAAATAAATGCATTACGTGTTTTATTTATTTCATTAACTCTTATTGAAAACCCTCATGTCGAATTATTAATTCCTTGACATGCGCCCACACTGATTATAATAAATATCATTTAATAAAACAATATTATATCCTCAAAATCCTGACTGGAAAAACTACACGGTGTGTAATCATTAATACACGGCGTGTACTCGTTTTTCATAAAACTACACGGCGTGTATATTTAATATACACAGCATGTACTTTTATTTTCCACTTTCTTTTATTTCCACCACCACATTTATTAGACCTTGAGTAATGGCTATTTATTTCTTAAATAAATATAACTGCATCACTCGCTAATAAATATTATTTCTTCCACAATATATTCTCTCGAATAACTAGTGTCTAAATAAATGCGATTAGGCATCCTTAAATAATTATTAAACCACAGTCGGGAATAATATTTATTTAACTTGTTAAATTAATATTTAACTGAGATACATGGACACACTTAGTGTGTGACCCTCTAGGCCTCTTTCTCAGTGGCATTAGGCGAAGCCTGCCTAAAGTCCAAGGTTAGCGTCTAACAACACGCCAAGGCACCCATAGAGAGAGAAGATAACGCCTCAATGATGTGTCACATCATACGAACGCTTACCATGTAATATAATCCCTTTGTCACGATATCTTGAATCAAGCAGGTTGCATGCTAGTGTCATCAACCCACGTGCTCGATTATTCTTTCTTTGAATTTCCGGAATCGAACTCGCTCATACCTTACCATGGCCATGGATTTATTTAGGCTATATCAATTCCATCAAAGGGCCTGAGATATCTACTTCTGTTATGGAACAGAATGGACAAATCCTTTTCTCACATTATCTATTAATGCAGTATTACTCGTGACGCACCCAACGTATCCTACCTCACTGCGAACAGTGTTTTGTCTTAGTTTTCGTCAATACATCTAAGTGCACGAGTTGTAATACCCATTAATAATAATCTTAAATTCTAAGGATCAATACACATTTCCGTAGATAGGAACATCCAATGACACTATGAAATGTGGATTTCCTACTGGCGGGTCTCGTTCTCATAATATCCTCCTAGATATTACCAAGAGCGCACACCATGAGATGATGCCTCAATGTTTTATGAGTCCTCACCCCTAATGGCATGTATTATTTGTGTCCTTCAAATAATATCATCCGGCCATAGAACATATATTCAAGAACATTGTTATGGCACTTCCGAGTTCTCATCATAGCAGGGATCTGCTATGACCCTTTAATGCAACATCTATCCTTAGGACATTATCACATGAATTGTCACGCAGAAGAACAATCAAGATGTGACGAGGCTTTATTAATGAATAAAGTACAAAGTAGTTGGTTCTAGGACACCAACTCCAACAAAGTGAACCCTCTAGAGAAATATAAATATAGAACCCCTAGTTAGTACCAAGGTTCCAATGACCAATAAAGAAGTGATGATGATGAATAAGTAAACAAGTATTAACACCAAGACATAATAAATGACTCTCTCTCACTTTTAATACCTTTAAAATGAATAAGCCCGTATATCCTAACCATATATGGTGTAGAGAATCATATTACCACACTAGGTGAGAAACAAGCATCATGTTGTCACAAAAAACCCACACAATGGGTAAACAACCCAATGGGATAATTAACATGTTATTTTACAACCAACCATTTAAAAACAAAGTTCCAAATAGGTATTTAATGCTAAAACGTGGTTCAAAATCCCAAGTGCTTTTACTTTTTATAAAATATGACTTCAAAAATTCTTTACAAACTGATATAAATGTCACATAAAATTTAAAACATTTCAAAGCCACCACAAAAAAACATGAATCTTCATCTTTGAAATCATTAAACTTTCCCAATGAATTAATTTTCCATCAAACTAATTTTCAAATATCAATTAATTCATTATCTCAAGGGTAAAACCACATACTCATTTCAATCAAACTTTTCTAATTCATTAGATTAAAACTTTTTAAACCTTTTCAAGTTCAACACCTCACATTAAATCAATTTCCTCTTTAAAACATAGTTTTCACTCCATGAAAATTTAAATTAGATCAAAATATATCACACACCATTAAATCCATTTCTAAAGGTCTCAATGGTATTTAATAAATTCTTACAAACAAAAATATTCAATATCAAACATGAAAACATGAAATTCAAAAGAGAAACCCTTTCTTCTAATCTCAAAACACATTTAAATGCTTTCAAATAATTATATGGATATTATATATATCCATACATTCAATAAAAATCAATTTATAATGAAATAACAAACATTTAATTCAAAATGAAATAATTTCATTGAAACACGGCCTTAAAGAGGTGTAAATTGACTTAAAACCTTTCAAAACATTTCACCTTCAAGGATGAGAACCCAAAGAAGAATAACAACATCATTTATAAACCATAGGCACCAAAATAACAAACATTAAATCTTCCCAAAATAAGAAAATTAGAAACAAATGTTCTATGGTTCATGGGGGATCCAAATTCAATAGAAAATTTGGTTGATAAACCCTAAATAATGTGTGAAATATCTCTCTATCTCCATGATTGAACCCTCTACATGTGAACCATGTGGTTACTCCAAGCTATGTGGGTAAACCATGAAACACTCAAAAAAACTCCAAAATTATAATATTCCAATCCAAATATCACTAGTTCTTGGAATAGCCCAACATATGATAAAATAAAACAATATAATCACTAAAATTATGTTAACCAAAGGGGAGACTTGAATCATAAGAGATACTTGAATCAAAATTGCAGCGAAACCGAATGAAAAAAAACCAAAATAAATGGAGGAAAAAGATATAACTCAGTTACAACTTACTGATTTGAAGTGGAAGAAAAAATGACTTAAATCAAGGATGTATCTCTAGTTGGGAAGATCCATTCACTGGATAGAAACAAAAGAGGTCTCTCATTTAGGAAAAAATGCAGGCAGATCCCTTATGAAAGCAGGAGGCTCATATTTGGGGTTTTCTATCCCAAAGATTTTTAAAAATCGTTGGGATAAACTATTTCCAATAAACTATCTCAATAGTTTTAAAAAACCGTTGGGAAAACCATGAATAATCCCAACGGTTGAATGTAACCATTGGAAAAATCCTCTATTCATAACCCTACACCAATGGTTCTATAAAACCATAGGTATAGGGAACCTATCCCAACAGTTTTTTGAAACCATTGGGATAGGGGCATTGGTGTAGCTCTAGTTTCTAGTAGTGATAGTCTTCAACATGATCTGAATACTAAATTGAATTTCAATGAGGCATACGCCCCCAAACTGATGGTCAATCTGAAAGGAACATTCAAACACTTGAGGACATGTTGAGAGCCTTCTCAATGGAATTTAAAGGTGTATGGGATCAACATTTCCCATTATTTGAGTTCTCATACAGCAACAACTTCCACTCGAGTATTTAAATGGATCCATATGAATCTCTATATGGGAAGTGATGTAGAACTCTTACTTGTTGGAATGAAGATAGTGAATGAAATCTACTTTGAACTAATCTTGTACAAGAGATGACAGAAAAGGTTCAATCCATACAACAACATATAAAATCTTCTCATAGTCGACAGAAGATCTATATTGAAAACCGTCGAAGGGACTTGGAATTTTAAGTTAGAGTGAAAGTTTTCCTTCGAATATCACTATGGGAGAGAGTCATTTGGTTTGGAAAGAAATGGAAGATTGTCCCTAGATACGTTGTCCCCTTTGAGAACCTTGATCGCATAGGAGTAGTGGCCTATCGGCTAGCACTTCCACCAAACATGACTCAAGTTCATGATGTGTTCCACATATCTCTCTTGAGGAAGTATATTCATGATCACTCATATGTACTAAATCCATAAGTGGTATAACTGGAGTGTGAATTCTCCTATGAAGAGCATCCAGTGAAGATCGTGGACTGTAGAGAAAATTTTCTATGTAACAAGACAACTCACCTCGTCAAAGTGTTGTTACAGAACCATAAATATGAAGAAGCAGCATGGGAACTAAAGGAAATGATGAAACGAAAGTACCCTCATCTATTCTCAATCAAGAATATGAGTTGAAATTTTGGGGATAAAATTTATAAAGAGGGAAGAATGTAACGACCCAAACTTTGTAAATGATATTTCTTTCCTGAATAAATATGTGTTATATTATATAGAATTATACACATACAACATATAGAGAAACTAAAAACACTTTATTTCATTAATGGATATCATTATATTAGTCATAAACTAAACCCATGAAGATTCCAAATATTATAATAGGAAATGTATTAAAAAAGAATTGGAAAACTTAGATCATTCTGATCTGTTAGAATTATCACCCTCACAACAACACTATGGAAAAAAAATACAATATTAGTAAACCAATCAACATCTTAGAAAAGAAAAATATATAACCTTGGAAGGAATCATATAGAATGTTTAATAAAAGAATAAATTAGTATTTATAGGAAATAATATGATCACTAGAATAGTAATTTGACCATTGGAATAGTAACATGACCATTGGGAATAGTAACCTAACCGTTGGGAATGGTAACATGACCGTTGGAATAGTAATTTCACCTAAAAAAATAAAATGTAATGTAAATAATATTTATCATGAGTAATTTAAGAAAATATAAATATTATAATTCCATAAAATAAATATCAAGGTTAAAAACTCAAGGAAAATATAAGCATATTTTTAATAAACTGTATTTTAATGTATTTCATAAAAATCATAATTTTTTATATTAAATTTTTAAAATTTCCTATGTTAGAAAATTATTTTGATAAAATGAATTTCATTTTTAGAATCAGTGCATTGAAATTGTCTAAAGGTGGTTTTTTTAATTTTATGAAATACTTTAATTTTTAAGTAAATAGTAAAAATACAGTTTTTCATAACCGATGTATTTTAAATTGTATCATTCATGATGTAATAATGAACTAATCAATTATAGAAATTTTTTATGGCCAAAAGCATATTTAATTTGATAAATGAGTCATTTAAATGCAATAAACATGTTTTCCAAACCTAAAAAAGTATTTTCCAAAGTCTTAAGTCTAAAGTATTCCATTAAAATAATATTTAGTCATTTTTCCACATTTCCTTTTGATTAAACTAATAAATTTGGATTATAAAGTGTTTTAAAGTCTTAGAATCATGTTATTTAATTAAAATATATTTCATAATTTCAAAAATATTACTATTGAAAGGTTTACCTTGGATATAATATTTTATTCAATATTATAACTCAAAAATACCCCTCTTCAAGTATAAATAACTCGTCACCCCTCCCTTGGAAAACCACTTCACTAGCCAAAGTTTCACCCAAATACCCTCTCTTAAGCCCCTTATCATCCTTAGGTACATTATAGAGTATACCAACTCCAAGCATTAGAGGATTTCAGTGCCATGGAAAAGGAACAACACTGAGAAAATAGCAAGTTTTCATCAACTTCTCTTCTCATTTTTCTCTTCTCTTCCTCTTTTTCTATATTCCTTTCAAACAAAAATCTTATAAGATTATTTAAGTGGTATGTTAACATTATATTTATAATGTAGAACTATTTTAATTGTGATATTTAATATGTATTTATATCTCATACTTCTCTTTCCTCCTCTTTTGATAATGTCTCGTCAATGGTCAATTAACTGCCCATGAGGATATTACCAACTCTCTAATTATCACAACAATTATGGGTTGTCATTTTAAATTATTTTTAATATATAAATGTATAAATATAATTATTTCTAATCATCTGGAGTTAATCTTAATAGTGCATAGGTATCAATAAAGCAAGATCGTTAAATCGAAGCAAAACAATATATTTTAAGGAAAATATGATATCAAGACATTTTACTTTTAACAAAAAGAATTAAGGAATATAATCCAATGATTATAATTGATCAAGAGTGAATAAAATGAATATAATTTACTTTTTGTTCCATGTTTTAATAAACCTAAGTTTATTATTTATGAGGTGAAAAAGAGACAAAATAAAGTGGGATTTAAGGTAAGGAGATTCTCGAACCCAATTCCTTCTTTTTGGGTTACCTTCTCTTTCACGTTATTCTCAATATGGATCTTCTTATACTTAAAGTATCCTTTCACAATTATTTCCCTTTTATTTCTGGAAATATACATGTTTTACCTTGTCAAAAGGACTTCTAATCCAATTGTAAAGATTTTTCTAAAAGGACTTTATTTTTGCAAACATCACTTTGACTCCTATTGAGTTGTTTCTTCTTCAAAGAAAAATGATCTTTTGTGCCAAAATATAATCTCCCTTATTATTTTGGGAACCCCAAATGTTATTCCTTAAAGTATGATTTATGACACCCTTATGAAACTCATTCCTTTCTATGAGTTTATTTCATGACTACGATTGTTATATGTTCTTTTTCCATATGGCATGCATGATTATGAGAATTTTATGATGTGATGGGTGGGCCCAGAATTATATAGTCCTTCAATGCATTAGTTAATGTGATGTATCTCATGAGATTCTATGTATTATGCGTGAACATGATGTTAGTTTTGTTCACAATTATGATGTTACGATTTATGTACATATGTTAAGCGTGAACATGATGTTAGCTTTGTTCACAACTATGTGTGGTATTTGACCACTATGTTAAGATGTTTCATTTTTTATGCATATGGAACATTTCATGCCTTTATCAAATGTTTTTCTCATGCTTTGATGATCTCATTCTTATGATTTGATGATGATGATTATGTTAACTCATGTACTATTGATTCATGGATCTTATTCCTTTTATGTTATCCCCCCCCCCCTATCGGGCTTTTAGCTCACCCATTTTTTTATGTATATTCTCAGGTGATTACATGTACTAAGGAGAATGTGAGAGCTTTTAGAAGGATAAAGAAGAAGGATTTAAATAATGTTTAAGTTGTATTATGTATAATTGATATATAAGCTTAATTTTCTCATGATATTAAACCTTTGGATACTGGATTACATCACTATTATGTTTTTATCTTAAAAATGGTGTAATAGTCATGTAATAAAAACTCAAGTCGCTATACTCCCCTCTTAGATCAAGCTAAATTATTATTATTCAGTAATAATAATTTTTCACATCCAATTAATCATTTGTAAATTCATTCATCAAACATTTTCAAAATACTTCAGGCTTGGTTCTATTTGTCCCAGGACGATGAGAGGGATCTAAAAAAAATCATTATCGAAATGTAAAGGCTCCACGCACCCCTCGTGCACCCCAAATGTTCTCTACTAATTCGGGGGTGCCACGTGACTCCCCACACGCTGCACACATCTGTGCCTTGGCCTCCCTTGTAACGACCTGAAATTTTGAATAAATCTTGTTTCCTAATTTTGTGTGTTGTTTTATTTTATTTTTATACTCAACAAAAATTTTTCATTTGATAACATGAGTATAATTAAAATGAGATCGTTGGGTTTTGACTATTATATGACCATTGGTCAATATGACCGCTGTAAACTAAACGTTTCGATTATTTTCTCTAAATACAAGTAATCTTGGTTAATTAATATAGAAAGAAGATTCGATGGCCTTACCCAGTAGTCTTGGACTGATCGAAGCCCATCTAACAGAACTTGGGAAGGAGGTAGCACCACTGGGCTTTGCTCTGGATCAAACCCAAGTTGAACTTCATCATGTGAATCTAGAACGGGATCGCCTTCGCGAGAAGTTCAAACTGATAGAAATTACTACTCGTGCGATGTTGGCCGAGCCTCCCTCGGATTCTCTCACCTTAGCACACCTCACACTTAGGTCCTATGCTGGTGTGATAAGGGGCTATGTAAAGAGACCGTAACTGCCTTGTGTAATCCTTTGTTTTAAATAAAAATTTTGATTTCTTCTTATGATGAAGTTTATGAATTTCCAAATGTCCGGATAAACATAGTATGCATAATTTTGATGAATTTTAGAAAAAGGATATTTTAAAAATGTTTAGGTAAACCTTAAATAATTAAAAAATTGTAATGATTTTCAAAAAATGATCTTCTACAATTATGTTCAGTACAAAATTTAGAGCCTAATAAGATCAACTTAATTTTTGATGAATAGTAAATTATGAATAGTGATTTTATGCTTAGGATTAGTAATGTGACCAAATGGATTAGTAATCTCACTTAAAGAAAGTATTAAAATAATGTAGGCACTTTGATTAAGTAATGTGGCTCAATAAAATGGTTAAATAACAGTTTCATAAATTATTATTCAAGTATTAGTTTTTTTGGATGAAAAGTGTTTTTTAATTAAAAATTTAATTAAAATATTTAGAAAATTATTTTTATAAAATGAATTTCATTTTTGAAATCAGAGCATTGATATTTGGTTAAGGTGAAATTTTGGGATTATTCTGAGAAAGTTGAATTTTCGATGAATAGTGAAAATACATTTTTTAAGTTACGGGTGTTTAATGACATCATTAAATGATGTATTAAGTATGTAATCAATATGGTCGACTTATGAATAGTAAGATAAGGTATGAGGTGTCCCAAGTGGCCAATACCATGGGCAAATACCATGGGCAAGCCCATGGTTTTTCCAAAACCACTAATGAGGTGTCCCTTGGCCATTAATGCCTTGTCCCCTCACTTTCCCTATAAATACCAAGACAACCTCTCATCCATTCGACTCCCCACTCTCCCCCTACAAAGTTCTGGTCTCATTACCCCCCAAGGAGTCCTCCCAAGGTGCCCCCAAGCCCTCAAGGTCCCAACCTTTGAGTTTTAAGAGTTACGTTTTAAGGTAAGGGATCCGACCTCTCTCTTTCTTTTCAAGTAATCTCTTTTATGTCATTTCTTTCATGCTCCATGCTCTTATGTTGGAGGATGTTCTTTTATATTCCTCTTACTGCCCTTTTCATGTTCATATGATGAAAGGCCCCCTCTTACTCTCACTATTTCATTTTATGAATGTTTAAGTGGTGTCGTTAGGCTGCCGAAATTTTTGTAACAGATTCTTTCTCCCTTCTCATTTTTCAAGATCTATTTTCATGTAAAGTCTTTCAAGTTCCTTTTTATTATGTTGGGGTATGATCTTTATATTTATCATACTGATCTTTTATGATCATATTATGAGAGACCCCATTTTATCTCTTCAATTCAGTATTTTGATGTTTTAAGTGGCGTCGTTAGGCTGCCGAATTTTTAAGTGGTCCTTTCACCTTTCTCCTTTTTCAATGTTCTAATTCCATGTCAAGTCTTTCAAGTTCCTTTTTATTATGTTGGGGTATGATCTCTATATCTATCATACTGATCTTTTATGATCATACGATGAGAGACCTCATTTGATCTCTTCAATTTAGTATTTTGATGTTTTAAGTGGCGCCGTTAGGCTGCCGACTTTTTAAGTGGTTCTTTCACCCTTCTCGTTTTGAAGTTCTACTTTCATGTCAAGTCTTTCAAGTTCCTTTTTATTATGTTTGGGTGTGATCTCTATATCTATCATACTGAACTCTTATGTTCATATTATTAGAGACCCTATTTGATCTCTTCAATTCAGTATTTTGAAGTTTTAAGTGGCGCCGTTAGGCTGCTGAATTTTTAAGGGATTCTTTCACCCTTCTTGTTTTCAAGATCTATTTTCATGTCAGGTCTTTCAAATTCCTTTCTATTATTTTGGGGTATGATCTCTATATCTATCATACTGAACTCTTATGTTCATATGATTAGAGACCCTATTTGATCTTGTCAATTCATTTTTGGTTGAAGTTTAAGTGACGACGTTAGGCTATGGGATTTTTATAAGAGAAACCTAATTTTTGTCTTCCTTCCATATTTTTCCTTTCAAATGGTATGTCCTTCAAATTTAATTACCATGTTCATATATCCTTTATATTCTATCCCTCTACTGTTTTATGGGTCATTTATGATTGTTTGACCCATGTCCCCTCTCTTTTTAATGTTTTCTAAAACCCCAAAACATAGTCGTTATATTGCAGAATTTCCGTCTCAAAATTTCTCTCTCTTTTTCTAAAGTTCTTTTATTTTATTAATTGAATACTCAAAGCTATCTATTCCATAGGTGTATTCACATATATACCAAGTTGTTCTATTTTAAATTCTTGGATTTACATACATGTGACCCGCTCTCCCTTTCGGTGGGTTTAAAGTGACATAAAGATCATGTCTTTAAAGCAGTTTTTAAAACGTTATGATTATGAAATGAAACCCATTTTTTATGCTATATGGGTTGTTTATGAAATTATTGATGATGATATATGTGGCTCACATGATAATAAAGACATGTCAAGGGTGCGCCCAGATAGCACTCCAATGCATTGGGTAAAGACTTAATCTCTAGAGATGACCTTTTATACTGATACCTTGGTGAATAACCTTGGTAATTTTTAATGACACCTTGGGGATGGACCTTGGTGAAACGAAATGATTGTCAATATTAAATGTTGTAGACACATCTTTAAGTTATGAAAAATGTTATTTTTATATGCCTCGTGATTTCATTCTCATTCCTTAAAGTTCTTTTCATGACTTTATTGATGTATCTCAAGTTCACATGTTAAATGTTTCCCTTGTTTCCCTTACTGGGCCTTCTGCTCACCCTTTCTTTTGATGTATGTCCCCAGGTTATGAGATGCAGTAATGAACCTAGGGTGAACATGATGAGAATCCTTTCAAGTGTTTAAGAAGAATGTTTTATGTTTTCATGTTTTAAGTTCCTGGTTTCCAAGACACTAAACCTTAAAGATCCTCGGTTTTGTAAAATGTAATGAAAGTTTATGTGATAAAAATGCGGGATGCTATAGTTGGTATCAACGGATGGTTTAGTTATTTGTGGAAATTAGGATATGAAAACTCTAGGAAGAACCCTATAGAAAAGCTTAAATATAGGAAATCTTCCTGGTATTTTGGTGAGTATTGAGTAAGGGGTTTCCAAGTAAATACATCCCTGTCTGGATACGAGCAGGTAGAGGCGGCTCTGGCACAGATGTATATAGGGGTAAAACCCGAAAACACCGCTTTGAGCTAGACTCAAACGGGAACTGGTACACGACAACGGGCCTTGCTGCACTCTTGGTTACGACACTCCCGGGGGATATGCTTTGGTAAATTCATAAGCTTAGTATGAACCATTGTTAAAGGAACAAAGATAAAGTAAAATAAAGATTCACATAAGAATATATGATCATGGATAACCTAGATGGGAACCTAGGGGATCACAAGTTAGGGTATACTTTTCTTCTACAAGTTATCCTTATATGCTTTAAGTTCCTTTTCATGATTATTGGCTAAGTATTTAAGCCTCTAAATTATACTTTCTATTCTTAGTTAATGGTGGGAAATGGAAGAACCTGTCCCAACAACCAATGTGATAGGAAATACGAAGATTGTCGTATTAATATGACAGAGATGATTAGGGGATTAAAAGATGATTATTATTTTGGAAGACGTTCACTATTTTGGGGACCCTATATGATCGAGGTAAATAGATTACTACAGTATTTTCATTGAGGAGTAAGGTTGACTTATATTTTGAAGAATCGATGAATTTAAGGTGGACTTATAGTAATTTAGGTTACTTATGGGAATGATTAACCTATCTTGAGTAAAATATGTTTAGGTTAGCTACTTTTGTTATAAGATGTTAGGAGTGGTTGATGTTGTTTGGAGATTAACAATGAAGTTTATTTTGGAAGACTATGTTATCAAATCCTTCTTGTATTTGGGTTTCAATCTTAGTTTGGTTTATTTTGAGGAATTTTAAGGACCGTTATTTATGGAATGGTCTATGATGAACTTTGGGTAGTACCATGGAACTTTGAAAATTTAAAAATAGTTTCCATTCCTATGGGATTCTTTCTTTTTGAAGAGTTGTTTTACCTTAACCTTTCTGTTTTTGGGATAATGTTTAAAGATAGAAGAAATAGATAGTTAATCTTTTGTGGATTATGTGATTCTATAGAATATGATTCTTGTGCTTTTTATGAGACCAAGTGTTTTTGAATTCTCATCATTTGGAGAAAATATTAGTGTTGGTAGGGACTTATTAAAGGATGAAACTCTACTTGAAGGTAGGTATATTTTCTTATGTTTTTGTTCTATGTAGTAAATGAATTCCTCAAAATTATGAAAAGGAACGTAAAACAAAAACGTTGTTGGTTTACGTTTCCTACTAGGTAATCAAAAACCGTTTACAGACATCGTAAGTTTGGGATTTTCTTATGGTTAACTTTCTCCTAATCATGTTTTCTATCACTCTCCCTTATAATGTGACCCTTGGTTTTTTCCTCCATGTCCATGTTTTCCTACATGGGATCCTAGTATGGGTTAACTCGGGTGACCTTTGTACTTCCCTTTCTTTCTTTTAAAGTAATAGTTTTACTGACTCCTTTTCCGATGTGGGGCTTTCAATAAAATTTCAAAATCCAATTTTTAAAAATTGCGAGGACGCAATTTCTTAAGGGGGGAAGATTGTAACGACCCGAAATTTTGAATAAATCTTGTTTCCTAATTTTGTGTGTTGTTTTATTTTATTTTTATACTCAACAAAAATGTTTCATTTGATAACATGAGTATAATTAAAATGAGACCATTGGGTTTTGACTATTATATGACCATTGGTCAATATGACCGCTGTAAACTAAACGTTTCGATTATTTTCTCTAAATACAAGTAATCTTGGTTAATTAATATAGAAAGAAGATTCGATGGCCTCACCCAGTAGTCTTGGACCGATCGAAGCTCATCTAACAGAACTTGGAAAGGAGGTAGCACCACTGGGCTTTGCTCTGGACCAAACCCAAGCTGAACTTCATCGTGTGAAGCTAGAACGGGATCGCCTTCGCGAGAAGTTCAAACTGATAGAAATTACTACTCGTGCGATGTTGGCCGAGCCTCCCTCGGATTCTCTCACCTTAGCACACCTCACACTTAGGTCCTATGCTGGTGTGATAAAGGGCTATGTAAGGAGACCGTAACTGCCTTGTGTAATCCTTTGTTTTAAATAAAAAATTTGATTTCTTCTTATGATGAAGTTTATGAATTTCCAAATGTCCGGATAAACATAGTATGCATAATTTTGATGAATTTTAGAAAAATGATATTTTAAAAATGTTTAGGTAAACCTTAAATAATTAAAAATGTGTAATGATTTTCAAAAAATGATCTTCTACAATTATGTTCAGTACAAAATTTAGAGTCTAATAAGATCAACTTAATTTTTGATGAATAGTAAATTATGAATAGTGATTTTATGCTTAGGATTAGTAATGTGACCAAATGGATTAGTAATCTCACTTAAAGAAAGTATTAAAATAAGCTAGGCACTTTGATTAAGTAATGTGATTCAATAAAATGGTTAAATAACGGTTTCATAAATTATTATTCAAGTATTAGTTTTTTCGGATGAATAGTGTATTTTAATTAAAAATTTAATTAAAAATATTTAGAAAATTATTTTTATAAAATGGATTTCATTTTTGAAATCAGAGCATTGATATTTGGTTAAGGTGAAATTTTGGGATTATTCCGAGAAAGTTGAATTTTTGATGAATAGTGAAAATACATTTTTTAAGTTACGGGTGTTTAATGACATCATTAAATGATGTATTAAGTATGTAATCAATATGGTCGACTTATGAATAGTAAGATAAGGTATGAGGTGTCCCAAGTGGCCAATACCATGGGCAAATACCATGGGCAAGCCCATGGTTTTGCCAAAACCACTAATGAGGTGTCCCTTGGCCATTAATGTCTTGTCCCCTCACTTTCCCTATAAATACCAAGCCAACCTCTCATCCATTCGACTCCCCACTCTCCCCCAACGAAGTTCTGGTCTCATTACCCCCCAAGGAGTCCTCCCAAGGTGCCCCCAAGCCCTCAAGGTCCCAACCTTTGAGTTTTAAGAGTTACGTTTTAAGGTAAGGGGTCCGACTTCTCTCTTTCTTTTCAAGTCATTTCCTTCATGCTCCATGCTCTTATGTTGGAGGATGTTCTTTTATATTCCTCTTACTTCCCTTTTCATGTTCATATGATGAAAGGCCCCCTCTTACTCTCATTATTTCATTTTATGAATGTTTAAGTGGTGCCGTTAGGCTACGAAATTTTTGTAACGGATTCTTTCTCCCTTCTCATTTTTCAAGATCTATTTTCATGTAAAGTCTTTCAAGTTCCTTTTTATTATGTTGGGGTATGATCTCTATATTTATCATACTGATCTTTTATGATCATATGATGAGAGACCCCATTTTATCTCTTCAATTCAGTATTTTGATGTTTTAAGTGGCGCCGTTAGGCTGCCGAATTTTTAAGTGGTCCTTTCACCTTTCTCCCTTTTTAATGTTCTAATTCCATGTCAAGTCTTTCAAGTTCCTTTTTATTATGTTGGGGTATGATCTCTATATCTATCATACTGATCTTTTATGATCATACGATGAGATACCCCATTTGATCTCTTCAATTTAGTATTTTGATGTTTTAAGTGGCGCCGTTAGGCTGCCGACTTTTTAAGTGGTTCTTTCACCCTTCTCATTTTGAAGTTCTACTTTCATGTCAAGTCTTTCAAGTTCCTTTTTATTATGTTTGGGTATGATCTCTATATCTATCATACTGAACTCTTATGTTCATATTATTAGAGACTCTATTTGATCTCTTCAATTCAGTATTTTGAAGTTTTAAGTGGCGCCGTTAGGCTGCCGAATTTTTAAGGGATTCTTTCACCCTTCCTGTTTTCAAGATCTATTTTCATGTCAGGTCTTTCAAATTCCTTTCTATTATTTTGGGGTATGATCTCTATATCTATCATACTGAACTCTTATGTTCATATGATGAGAGACCTTATTTGATCTTGTCAATTCATTTTTGGTTGAAGTTTAAGTGACGTCGTTAGGCTGCGGGATTTTCATAAGAGAAGCCTAATTTTTGTCTTCCTTCCATATTTTTCATTTCAAATGGTATGTCCTTCAAATTTCATTACCATGTTCATATATCCTTTATATTCTGTCCCTCTATTGTTTTATGGGTCATTTATGATTGTTTGACCCATGCCCCCTCTCTTTTTAATGTTTTCTAAAACCCCGAAACATAGTCGTTATATTACAGAATTTCCGTCTCAAAATTTCTCTCTTTTTCTGAAGTTCTTTTATTTTATTAAGTGAATACTCAAAGCTATCTATTCCATAGGTGTATTCACATATATACCAATTTGTTCTATTTTAAATTCTGGGATTTACATACATGAGACCCGCTCTCCTTTTCGGTGGGTTTAAAAGTGACATAAAGATCATGTCTTTAAAGCAGTTTTTAAAACGTTATGATTATGAAATAAAACCCATTTTTTATGCTATATGGGTTGTTTATGAAATTATTGATGATGATATATGTGGCTCACATGATAATAAAGACATGTCAAGGGTGCGTCCAAATAGCGCTTCAATGCATTGGGTAAAAACTTAATCTCTAGAGATGACCTTTTAGATTGATACCTTGGTGAATAACCTTGGTAATTTTTAATAACACCTTGGGGATGGACCTTGGTGAAACGAAATGATTGTCAATATTAAATGTTGTAGCCACATCTTTAAGTTATGAAAAATGTTATTTTTATATGCCACATGATTTCATTCTCATTCCTTAAAGTTCTTTTCATAACTTTATTGATGTATCTCAAGTTCACATGTTAAATGTTTCCCTTGTTTCCCTTAGTAATGAACCTAGGGTGAACATGAGGAGAAGCCTTTCAAGTGTTTAAGAAGAATGTTTTATGTTTTCATGTTTTAAGTTCCTGGTTTTCAAGACACTAAACCTTAAAGATCCTCGGTTATGTAAAATGTAATGAAAGTTTATGTGATAAAAAGACGGGATGCTATATCCCTCGCCCCACTCGCTATGCATCCATTTGATCCACGCATTTCTGCGGATTAGATGCTCCACGCACCCCTCGTGCACCCCAAATGCTCTCTACCAATTTGGGGGTGCCACGTGACTCCCCACACGCTGCACACATCTGTGCCTTGGCCTCCCTCGCCCCGCTCGCTATGCATCCATTTGATCCACGCATTTCTGCGGATTAGATGTTCCACAGTGCACCACGTCGCCCCCATCATCTACATCGATCGCAGACTGTTGATAGTCATCTGGTCACCAAATCAGGCAATTAGAATCCATGTGGCTCACCCCTTATGGGGACTGCACCCCGATCCACTAAGGCAATATAGCCCACATACGACTATGAGTCACCCTTGAAATGTGCATCAGTTGTGTACCCAAAGGGCTACGTGGTCTCGTATCTGTCATTTGATCCATTGATTAAACAGCCCTCCGCTCGTCGAAACCTCTTCCATCGGCTTCTTTGACATCATCATTGCCCACGGTGACTTGACCAGGGTTGAGTGTCATCATTCTTCACTAAAATTCACGGGTTGGTAGAATTCAACCCCCTGATTCTAAATCAGGCCTTCGTTTATCGAAAATTAGTGTCTCAAATTTTAGAGTGGAATTCTAGAAATTTTTTCACAGTTTTCTCTCAAAATATAGTTATTAAAAGGATTCAAAAGGGGTTAGATTCATCTTCTCAAAAGCTTTCCAAAGGGGTTTCGATGTATCCAAGGGCAATGAATTCATTTTAATTCATAAAAGATGGATCTAAAATGGCATGGTATCATTCCGACAATAAGTCCTTTGAGAGAACTTTAAGGCATAAAAATGATGCGTTGGATCAAAAAACGTCACAGATCAAAAAATCATACCTTAACCATCTAACCTGATGATCTCTGGATCTAAAAACCATACCTTGACCATCTAATTTGTTCGATCTCTGGTGAACATACTCCCTCTAATGAGTGTCTCCATGGTGCCTTCTTCCCCAAACCCTAGCTCCCCTCTAAAATATGAATATAAAGGGGGAAGTTGGGTCAAAAACTCATTTTTAAAATATATTTTTTATTCTAAAAATGAGTTGTTGTGCTTCAACTTAATATTGCTTGAAAATCACAAAATTATCATTCCAAGGGAAACACCTGATTCAGACTCAATGGTGCAATCCGTTTTCCAATCTGACACTTAGATGAGGAATTTAGCATTTTACACTTTTCGAACAAAAAATAATATTTTCCTTCAAAAATTTATGTGTTGATCAATCAGTAAAGCACATCATTTAATTCAAATGAGTGTTAATAAATTCAATTACACCGAAACGGACATCGAATTCCATGCACAAGCAAAGTCACTATTAGGTAAAAACTTATACTCTTCCAAAGGATGAGCCGGTGGTGATAAGGGTGAGCGGTGTATGGTTGCAGAAGTTTGGGGTAGTAAAAAACCAATATATTTGTTTGGAGTATTAGCGATTATCATTTGACAGTCATTAATAATGCTTAAGCAATGTATTGTTTTTAACAATTAAAATTATATTGACTTCTTGTTTAATTTTATAAATATATTGTTTTATTGTTAATTTAGTTGTATTTGAAAGTTGCTTGTTTTTGAACGCTCATAAAATACAATTCTATTACATTAAAGTGACCCTTTTCATTTTTTCCCCTTGAGAAGGACTAATAGCGCCAAGCAGTTCAATGATATGATTGTCTGCTTGGTTGAAAGAGGCACGGTGCCTGATCGAAGTGAAAGGTTTAAACATTATCAAATATATCTTCCACGCATACTTTAAAAATGCACACTCAAGTGTCATTGACAAATTTTCAATACAGACAATAAAACAATGCGGACATAAAACGGATATGTCAGGCCCATAATATACCTCTGGCCCACCTAAACCCACGGTATCAACCACATCATTGTTTCAAAATATTAAAATTCAACATTATTATTATGTTTTCAGGTATTAATTTGGAAGACTTATTTAAAAATAAATCAACTAAAGTTATTTTTTCTCGTCTGAACAACTTTCCCATTTACTACTCAATATGTACACAGCTTTGCAAGCACACGGAAATGGCATGAACATCATCATGCAAAGGGAACAAGCACGGGCGCTTTTACCTTACGCGGGCATGGTGGACATTGAATTGAACTGACCCCACGCCTCCTGCACGGGAGAAGTGTGTATTTGATGTTAATAATATCATAATATAATTTTAATTTTTTTTTTTTAATTTGATATAATATTATAAGAATAGATTTATAATTATTGCCTGCAATATATCGAAGACCCTCGCTGCGAGGTATTTTCTCTCAGCAGCAGCCCCTTTCTGCTGAAGCTTATCTGGGTGTACACAAAGCAAGGCTTTCTGATACGCTCGCTTCACCGCGGCCGCTTCGATTATGTCTACCAGCGGCACAGGCTTCCACCCACTGTTCGCCCACAGAACCTGCACCGTATAACGATTTTAGTATAGATGGAAAGTATTATTCAGGAAAAAAAAAAGACAAATCAAATAAGATACTGTTTTTTTAATAGAATCCAAAATATGTTTCAACGCATTTTTTAATGCGCTTTTGAAAAATAAAAACAAAAAATATCTATCATAATCGGACGGAACCTTATAAGAAAGGGCCAAATCACTCACAAATTGTAAAGTCGATAGCAGCGACCGTATGTTTCCTTCCTTTCCACTTAACCACTTCTGGATTCTAGCATCTGATAACTGCAAAGAGAACACAGTTTTCTTTTTTTTAGAAAAGAGAATACAGACACAAAAAATAATCTGAAAACTCTTATATAAAATCACTTATCATAAGTGCGAAGGGTTATAAGCAGTTCCCAATAATTGATATCAAATGGAGCCTTAATCAAACAAGCCCAAATAGCTACTCAACTTTGAACTTGAAAATCACTATTTACCCAAGTTTGAGATAAGTATTGAGCCTGAATTCTTTAATCAAACTCAAGCTTGGTTTATCGATTCCATTCAACTCGCCTTCAACTCGATCACACACCTAGTTACAATGGCATGAGTACACACAATTAAAGAAACGTATCACTCGTAGGGGTGTGATTGAATCTAATCATGTCAATACAGTATACGACTCGAACTCCAGCTCGATGCAAAGTTCCAAAACGTGATACTCTTAACTCAATACGAGTACAACTCTGGAAGCTCAAACTCAACTCGATTTTTTAAACAAGCTACTCAGCTCAATCGATTAAGCTCAATTTATGAAACTGGGCCTTCATTCTCAGGTATGAGTTCGAGTTAAGCTCAATTATTACTCGAACTCATAATCACGTAACTTGAGCTCCAGCCCAATTGTTGTCATGGCTCGAGCTCGAGCTCGACTACTTTCATGGCTCGAGTTCAAGCTCAAATATTATTCATATATGAATATTAATTTATACATTAATATATCAATTACTCAATTAAGCTCACAACCTACTCAATTATGTTATTCCAATACTTAGATTTGACTCAACAAACTACTTGAATGGCTCGAGTTCGAGTTCAACTCAACAAAAATCAAATCGAATTCGAGTATTTTTTTAGTCAAGTTCAAATAGCTTGTGAGAACCACCATATCATTTACACCCCAAGTCACTCGTAAGCACAAAATCGCTTGAGTTGGCGCATTGACGCAATAGCTCTTGGATAATTAATTTGTTATGTGGGCATTTAATAGGCAAGCAATTCAACCCATTGGAGACAACAAGCAGTGGCCCAGGGGGTAAAGAGAGGGGAAACGGTCAAGAGAGGGGAAAAGGTTGTATCGGAGAAAGAACATCTGAAGACAAAATAAAACTAACCACTAAATTCTCTTGCAAGGATTCCTCCATGTTGAACATAGACTCGAGGCCATCTGAAACTGACATAAACACAAGAACCCTCAATGACAAGTAAAAAATGCACGAAATCGATAGAGTAAATGAAATTGCGATTGAAATAATTTTCATGACCGTTTATTGGCAGTTGGTTTAAAATATTATACACACAATTCCAAGGTGCATCACTTATGATAAACCCATTAAAAAATAAGTGGTGTTTGTGCTGTTTCAGAATAAATCCACTTATAGAAAAAGTACTTTTATAGTAAGCAGTCTTGAAACCATTATACAGAAGCACTTATTTTTCAATTGACTGCTGTCAAACAGAGCCTAAGTGTAAGCATGTTTTCAGAAACAGAACAAACACCACTTATTTTTCCAAATCACACATCATAAGTGATAATCACTACAGTTAGTTTTCGGTAAATGCTATCAAATGGAGCATAAATCAAAAAGGCTTATTCGGAATTTGTACATGACGCGGCCAATTAAAAAAATGATGATTTTGGTTTAATCCCTAATCAACTCCATACCAGAGTTTTACAGATTGCGAAAAAACAAGGATTATAAAATTAAGGATAGAGATTCAGTACCTGAAGCTGATCCATTCTTTTGTATATTAGTATCACTGAGTTCATATAAGTCACCTTTCACATTAGGGCATGGTTTCTCCTCCTGTTTGAACTTTTCATCCATCTGAAAATAAAGACCAATAAAATTTGATTTGCCTGGATTATTTTTAAAAATGATTTCATTTAGGGCCCGTTCGGTTTGCAGAATCATCTAGAATAGAATAGAACAAGAAAAAAAAATTGTGCTTGGTTGGTAAATCATGTACGTACAAAAAACTAGCAATAAGAATCGGAATAAGAATAAAATAACTATAAAAAAAATTAAATGATGCATACCATGACAGAAGGGTCTGGAAGTACTTTCTTCCCATTCATGGCCTGGCTTCGCTTTTCCTCATCCATCCATTTTGTGCCACAACTTGTCTGCTTCTTTGCTCCAGGGTCCATTTCTCTGTTCTTGCAACCAGAGCTCTGGCTTTGAGGATTTATATGAACTTTTGGTGAAGAAGAGGCTTCCTGGTTGAAAATTTCCACAAATTTTCTGACATTTCCCTTTAATCTGCTTACCCCAACATGTTCTTCAGAAGTTGTTGAGGAACCTTGCATACTGAAATCGTCTGCTTCGCAATTTGAAATAGATTTCACCCCTTCAAGACTGTTTACAGAGGCTTCGTTTTCAATCCCAGCCATAGATTTTGGAGCAGTACAGGATGTGTTTTCCTTTCTCCTCACTTTTAAAGTTTGTTCATCATCGCCTGCAGAAAAGGAAGAATTGCTAGAAATGTCTATCAGAGGCGTTCGATACATTGCATATAAAGTAATTAAGATATAAAGTGACTGTTGGTAAAGTAACATTGCGGAAAATTGATTAAAATCTCCATACCAAACGCCCCCTTTATGTTTTCTGATTCAAGTGTGGAAAGAAATGCTTCCTCAATGCTTTGAGATTGCTCCATCACATTCACATCTCCGGTTCCCGGACTCTCAATTTCCACTTGATGAGACTCAGCAGACAATTTGTTATTTCCATGGTGACCTTCAACCCAGCCATTAGAGCTTGGCCATGTTTCAGTCTTTTCAGTTTCCTTCAATCTCAACCATCCACTTGCCCCGGGCTGCATGTCCAAAGGTATTCCTTTGCTTGCCCATTTGTAAATGGAGAAGTGAAACTGACAGCCATTTACAAAAACTTCAGAGCTGCCAGGATGGAATCCGGAACTGAATTGGGGAACTTCAGTACCTCTCAGTAATTTTGCAGAAAGGCTGGAGATGAAAATTCAGCAGTTAAAAGCACAGAAAATGAAATTTTATTGTAAAATGCCAGTGTTGGGAAAAAATTGTTCTTGTAAATCATAAAATGATTGGATTGGGAAAATACATAATTAAGACCCGTGGTTCAAGGAATCCGGGATGAAAGAAATCTAGATTCCTTCAAAGAATCTAGGTAAAGAAGATTTCAGGAATGAGTTCGGGAGTGTAATATTGGGCCCGGGCCACTGTCACAACCCCCTCCCCCCAAAGGTGCCTCTCCTGAGCCAGCAATGAGAGAAGAAAGATAATGATGCCCGAACCCACCTCCAACAGGTCATGGGTTGACAACAAGCACAGAGGGTATAACATACACACAAATGGGAGACATTACCCTCTAAAATATGAGAGACAAGAGAGAAAAGATAGAAACCACCAAACTTCTGCTAAAAACAAAAGAAGAAGCAATCTCAATACAAGATATGAATGTAATGACATACAACCAAAACAACTGAAAACACTAAAACAAATCTTCACCATCGACAACGAAGCTCCAACAACTCCCGAACAACTCCTCGAACTACTAAAGTCCAGCTCGATCACCAACTAGCTGAAAAACAATTTATGTATACGTAGGGTGAGCATAATATGTATATTCGGTAGGATCCTCCCTGTAACCTCTCGTGCAAAATGTGAAAGAAGAATACTAAAACTCAGTGAGTAAACAAATGAAACTAACTCGTCGCCTAAACAGGTTTGCTATTCATTTCTCATCTTCACCATGCCTACCACTCACCAAATATCGCATACAAGAGGTCATAGAATATAAAAACAAAAGAGGGTACCCCACTACCACTTCTCTACTGGTTTTTCACTCTACCTCAACGCCGCACGTCCCGAGTCGTCTCTCTCCAAAAGTCATCCTGAGAACACCTGGGCTAAAGCAAGCCAACCCGAAGACACCTGAGCTAATATATCATGCGTCTTGTGCATCACATCATCTCATCATCCCAACCACAAAGTAACCAAGTAGTTTCTGGGAGCCACAACAGCCCGTATGTTGAGTTTTTTACCTTAAGTCGTCACAGCTCATACACGACACACCTATAATAATCCGTAAGATACTATATCCGGAGATAAATGTGTGAAAATAACCACAAGTCATTATAGCCCTCTACGCACATATATAGGGAAAGATAATCACCGTACGGGATAATCACCGTACATACCAACGCATAATACTACCAAGAGAAGAGAGCGGGGTCAGAAGAGTCAGTCATTCGTTCCTCGCCAACCTGTATGTTAGGGAAAACGCCCTCCCATAGTCCACTAGGTGTCAGTCGCCCTACCGACATGGGTGGGGTAGCGTATGAAATCACAAAACACACATAGTATATATAAAGCTCACAACCACACTATGAGCAACTACCTAACCTTAGACTCGTCTTGTAAGGACCCGGATCTCGGTAGCCCTTTGTATGTTTTGGGTGTTGGAGGTGCCTAGAGAAGATTGTGAGGGGTTTGGAGGGAAAATGGGAAGGGGGGGAGGGCACTGCCAAAAATTGCATGGCTACAACGTGGCGCCCTAGTCCGTGTCGTAGTGTAGGTGGCTGCAGTGGAGCTAGTGGTTGCGTCGTAGCTCCTTGAGGAGCCACTGCCAAATTTAAAGAGATGCAGTTTCTTGCGGGATAGGTGATCGGAGATTGACGACGTTGATCCGTTCTCATGTGAAGAACGTTGACGCTTTTAAGGTAGGGGATTCGTTGTTTGTCCTATTTATTTACATGCAATCATAAAGTTAGCATGTTTTAACTCTTTGCATGATAGTGGAATTAACCTAATAAAGATTGAACCGATTTAATAAAGAAATTGGATAGTGATCGCATGTCGATGTTTTATACCGTAATAACGGTTTACCTCTTGATTTTCTAGATAGTGTGTTATCTATGTTATGCTTTTTGTAGCATGTTGTCATGCTTAATTTAGCATGTAGAAATTGGTGGAATTAGATAAAAAACGTAAAGCCGGAATTAATTGATTGATTGACTGACTTTGTAATCCGGTGTTCCTTGTAATTTGATGGTAATCAAATTGACACAAGTATGCATGTGTAATTGAATTTGTTATTCCATGTGTTAATGAAATTGATTAAGAACATGAAGCTAGAAAGATTATTAACGCTAGTGATGAAAAGTATGAAAAGACATCTTAATCGAGAATTATTCTTCTCACAATTTGATGAAACTGGTTTAATGTTAAGAGCATGTTGACATAATTGTGATAGCTTGAGATAGTTGATGTCTTAGGTTGCCTGTAGTTGAAACCTATGACTAATGAATCGATTAATTCAAAATGGAATAAAAATCAATTGGTTGATAAAGACAAATGTTTGGGGTCGAGAGTGCCCGTTGATTATAAAGGTTGGATGCCTTGTGTTTAAGGCTGTGAGAGGCCGTATGCATGTGAAGGTTGAATGCTTTGTTTTTAGGGCCCATATTTCCCTGATAACAATTGTAAGAACCCGGACCTTCTCTTCAGGTATGTTTTTCTTTTTTCTGGAGTTTTTGAGAAAAGAGAAGTTTCTGAAAATTTTCTAAGTACACGCCGTGTACTGCCTTGCCGCAAGAGGCCGTGTGTTGGCCGTGTAGTAGCCACAAACACGGCCGTGTGGGAGTGACTTGGAGGCCGCTTAAAGCGGAGTACGGAAAAGGCGAATACACGCCGTGTATTTTGTTTTTTTTTTCATTAAACGCATCGGGGTCCCGTCTGACGGACAGAACACCCTTCTTCTAGGTCTCGTTCGTCCGAGAGAGTCTGTACGGTCGCGGATCTTCGACGAGCCCCCGAGCCTCCGTCCATCCTCCGAATCAAACACCGTCGGTTGCGTTGGAATCACATCGGTGGGTTCTTCCTTCTTCTAGAGTATCGTTTTCCAATTCCTCCTCTTTTCCAAGTTATCGTGGGTTGAACGTTTTAGACATTTTTGTAGATCTTCGACGTTCTAAGGAGATTCAAGCTTCGAGGTTCACATATAGCGATCTCCTAACGTCGAGGTAGGTGGTTTGTGCCTTTTCGTTCAAAGTCTTTGAGTATTATGTGCAAATTCCACCAATACCCTTGAACGAGGTATTGCGTTTTTACCGTTTTACCCCTGTTGTTTTCCTGCCATGCTTGTATGCTTGTGTAGAGGTAATTTGGATATAAATTGGGTTGATTGCTATGCTTTGAATGTTTTTCCCTTGCATGTTCTGTTTACGACCGGTTGGTCATGTTTTAGCCAGTTTGGCTGCCTTGCCTGTTTTCCATGCCTGTTGCTGTAGGATGGAGAGTTTGTATTCTGACATGCTTGTAATGTCGTAGACTGTTTAGCCAAGTAGTTCTGTAGGTTTACTTGGCCATATTACACTGCTATGCTCGTTGACCTACACAGGGCCGTGAGAACCTGGTGTAGTAAACTATAAGGGGAATTGACCGGGTGAGCTTGCTCAGAGAGTCTTTGAGCACTTTTGGCTATAAGGGGAATTGACCGAGTGAGCATCCTCAGAGAGCCTAGAACCACTTGGGTCTATAAGGGGAATTGACCGAGCGAGCTTCCTCAGAGAGTCCTTGATCGCTTTAGACTATAAGGGGATTGACCGCGTGAACTTCCTCAGAGAGTCTTTGTTTTATTCCTGAACAGTTTAGACTAAGGGGAATTGACGGTGAGTGCTTCCTCAGAGAGTCTATGAACGACTTGGGCTATAAGGGGAATTGACCGAGTGAGCTTCCTCAGAGATTCCTTGACCTTGGGGCTATAAGAGGAATTGACCGCGTGAGCTTCCTCAGAGAGTTCCTGACTACCTTAGACTATAAGGGGAATTGACTGTGAGTGCTTCCTCAGAGAGTCTTCATATACTGAACCAGAGAGGATAGGTTGTGTGCACTTCCTAGAGGGTTACTGTGCTTGATTGATTATTTGACTTGTGAAACTGTTTACTGCTGAGCACCTTCCTGTTTACTGTTTTATGTACTTTTACCTGTCATATATTCACTGACTGTTAGGCACAGATCTTTGGGTGGTTGTCTACTGGGATTTAGTCTCACACCCTGTTTGGGTCATGCTTTTGGGCCCAAACAGATTATATTGTTGCAGGTATAGATAAGGGCAAGCGTCTTTCTACTTCAGGTACTTGATTTGTTGTGGAGCTGGAGATCATGGGACCAAGCTATGACTTGCGATGCTGAGAAGTTTATCTGCTTTCTTTTGCACTTTGGTTTAGTACTGTTTGTATTTCCAGCATTGTGACTTGTTTGGCTGTTTTCCTAGA
Organism: Viscum album; assembly: GCA_963277665.1. Lineage (NCBI taxonomy): Eukaryota > Viridiplantae > Streptophyta > Magnoliopsida > Santalales > Viscaceae > Viscum > Viscum album. The sequence continues at coordinate 217,218,675 of OY728137.1, forward strand.
CATATGTATCATGCATCATTTCATATATATGTGTGTGCTCCAGTTGTTTATTATTCCAGTCTTCCGTTGTTTACTGTTGTTGGATATTTACTGCTTCCGCTATTGTATATATTTGTTTACTTCCGCTGTGTACTCTGCCAATGAGGACTTAGTTTTTCCACTATCACACCCAAGGTCATCGCTGCTAGTCGGCAGCCTCTGGCGTTCGGAGAAATGCGCTTGAGGCCATGTGACCAACCGGGTACGGGGCGCCTCTGGGTGGCTTCCGGAACCGGAACGTTACAAAGTGGTATCAGAGGGATTCTTTTCTCTTGATTTACTGTTTGGAGCCTTTAGCCAGGGATAGGAAGAAATAGGTATTTGGTAATAAGTTGTGCCCGGGAGTAGCTAACCCGTGTACAGGGAAAATCCAATCTACCTCGTTTATTGCAATTTTCTGGTTTTGCAAGTTTACGGTTGATCTGATTTTCACCGTTGGGTGACTCAAATGTTTTGTGTTATTACTGTTGACGTTATTGAGGTTTTATTTCTGTCGCAACCCGATGAGATGAGGGTATACCATCTCATGCATCATATAGGCACTTGCTAGAAATCACATGTCATGCATTCTTGTCATGTCATCTAGGATGCATTAGCGATTGCATGTTGTTGTGATAGATGTTGTGTAGAATATGCATGTTGTTGTGTTAGTTGCCTTGATAGAAATACCTGTTGTTTGATAGGGTATTGTTTGTGTAGAGGTTTGCTTGAATGAACGTCAAACTTTAGTTCTTGAGGTGTTATGGGCCCTCATGGACCGGAATTTGGTGGATCATTGCCTTGTTTGCCATGTTATAATGTGTAGAAGATGCCAAACTTTGATTCGCGGGGAGTATGGGCCCTCACGGATCGGAATTTGGCACTTTCTTTGTTCGTTTCAGTGTTTTCTGGGTTCCGGAGTAGTTTTTGAGGCTTACTGTCTGGAAAAACCCAAAATACACGCCGTGTAGTGTTAAGTAAACGTCGTGTGTTCTTCTATTTGGGAAGAAACTGTTTTTCTAAAGTACACGCCGTGTACTTTATGTACACACCGTGTAGTCTCTGACCGTGTCGTAGGCCGTGTGGGCAGAGACACGGGAGGAGGGAAATCTGGTAGGAACACGTCGTGTAGTGTTGACCCGGTGTCCGCCCGTGTAACCAACAACACGGACGGATAAGACCTTAAGCTATACACGTCGTGTCCGCGTCAAACATGTCGTGTAGTATGACCCAGGTACCCGGTCGTGTCGCAAACAACACGAGTAGGTGTAATCCTTTCTCGTACATGTCGTGTCCGTCTGAACACGTCGTGTAGTGTCAGTCGTGTAGTGTCAGCCGTGTAGCCGACCGTGTATCTAACCACACGGTCAATTGAGACTTCTTAGTACACACTGTGTCCGTCTAGAACACGCCGTGTAGTTTTGTCTTAGGAGAGCCGCGTGGCTTAACCGTGTAGAAGGACTCGGGCAGGGGAAGAGGATTCAAGTACACGCCGTGTGTTAAGACAACACGCCATGTGTTTGGGGTGTTACACGACCAGTTTAGGCAGGAGTACACGCCCATGTAAATGGCTTCGGGAAACACGCCGTGTAGTAATTGTACACGTCGTGTAGTCATGTTTTGTAAAACTTGAGTCCTTTCTTCCTTATGTTGCCTTTTTACACTCCTTGTTTTCAGTCCTTGATAATTTTGATTTAAGGTGTGCTTGACCTTGCAGAGTCATGCCACCGAGGCGTCATCCGGTTGTGTGCCAGTTGTCAGACGGTGATCAGACACCGGACATGGTTGATCAGGGACTACTTGCAGATCCTCCAGTTGTGTCAGTCTTGGCACCAGCCGTTGTACCTGACATAGGTGTTGATGCACAGTTCAGGGAGGGCTTTCTGAAGATGATGCAGACCTTTCAGGGAGCGCCGCCTCCTGCCCCGTCGATGGCTGATTTGACGTGGGTCTTCTAGCAGCAGTATCCTCCTACTTTCTCAGGGGATGGAAGACCCCAGGCTGCAGAGTCATGGCTAGAAGCCACGTTGACGATTTTCGAGCATCTAGAGATACCTCCAGAGAAGAGGGTGAAGTTCGCTACCTACATGCTCCGAGACTCCGCCAAGAGGTGGTGGGATGTGATCTCACAGGCGGGCCGCCAGCAGAATATGGCTTGGGATGAGTTTCGGCGCATCTTCTACGATTACTTCTATCCGGAGACTTTGAGGGCCGATCAAGCCCGAGAGTTCATGAGTCTGGAGCAGGGTACTCTTTCCGTTATGGAGTATTCTTCTCGCTTCACAGAGCTACAACGTTTCACGCCTATTCCAGGAGGTGATGAGTTGTTCCTTGCACGAAAGTTTGAGGATGGTCTGAGGCACGACATTCGATCACAGGTGAACATCTTCGGGTTGACTTCGATATCTTCTATTGTCAACCAGGCGCTGATCACAGAGCGCAATCTGAGGGATTCTGGAGCTGTGAGCCAGGGCGGTTCGGCATCCAGAGTTAGTGCTCCGCCAGTTGATAGCAGGAAGCGCCGCAGGGAGCTTTCATGATGAGATCAGAGCAGGTGGGATGCATCTTCCGGTAGTCAGGTGGTGTGCTACCAGTGTGGGAGAAGCGGGCATACGAGGCCACATTGCCCGAGAGACCCAATGGAGTGTCGATCTTGCGGCAAGATGGGTCATCTTCAGCGCATTTGTCAGTTCTTCTCACTAGCAGCTGGGGACAGGGGTTCTTCTATGACTCCGCGTTCAGGAGCAGCGCCACCAGTTTCCCACCAGTCTGGGAACTGGAGTTCTTCCGGCCGTTCAGGCCGAGGTGGAGGTCGTGATCGTGGTAGTCAGTCGCTGGTTCTTCAGCGACATCAGGGTGGATCAGCTCAGAGTGGTCAGGCAGGGTCACAGGGTCGCGGTACAGGCCAGACTTTTGTAGTGGAGCAGACCCAGCAGAAGCAGGATCCCGGACCTTCTACCGTTCGAGGTACGATCTTAGTAGCCTCAGTTTTAGCTTCTGCTCTTTTTGATACAGGGGCTTCCCATAGCTTTATATTTGTTGTTGTCATAGAGAGTCTTGGGCTCTGAATCTTTTCTTCTGCTTATATCTTGATGCTAGACACTCCGTTGGGGACTAGAATGGCTAGTGTACGTCAGTGCAGAGAGTGCCCTCTACAGGTTGGTGGATGTCACTTTCTGTGGGACCTCTATGTCCTAGAGATGACAGGCTATGATGTCATTCTCGGAATGGACTGGCTAGTTCCCTTCCAAGTAGTAATCGATTGTTATCGTCGTAGGGTGAGTTTCGTATCACCAGAGGGTGGATCCTTTCTTCATAGGGGCGAATGGGATGTCCAGACGAGCAGAGCGGGTCCAGAGCATCATGGGTTGGGAGGAGTTACAGCCCAGATTGTTAGTCTATATCTGGATGACCAGGGGACTTCACAGTTAGACTTTCCTCCAGTGGTGGATCATTTCAGAGATGTCTTTCCAGAGGACTTTTCAGATTTGCCTCCGGAGCGTGAGGTAGACTTCTCTATTGAGCTTGTGCCAGGAGCGGCACCGGTGTTCATTTCTCCTTATAGGATGGCTACACCAGAGTTGCAGGAGCTCAAGAAACAGTTGGAGGAGTTGCAGGCAAAGGGTTTCATCTGACCCAGTACTTCTCCTTGGGGTTCGCCTGTCCTGTTTGCGAAGAAGGCAGACGGCACCCTCAGGCTTTGTGTGGATTATCGGAAGTTGAATCAGTTGACGGTCAAGAACAGATATCCCTTGCCTAGGATTGATGATTTCTTTGACCCGGGTGTTCTCAAAAATTGACTTGAGGTCCGATTATCATCAGTTACACGTTAGACCATCTGATATACCTCTTACAGCCTTCCGGAGCAGGTATGGTCTATACGAGTATATAATTATGCCGTTCGGTCTCACGAACGCACCTGCAGTTTTCATAGCACTGATGAACCGAGTGTTCCATCCATACTTGGATTCCTTCGTGGTAGTTTTCATGGACGATATCTTGGTGTACTCTCACACCCGACACGACCATGCTACCCATCTTGTAATGACCCGCTTATCCTTATTGGCTTGAGAGTACAACGAGTCATTACTAGGCCTTAAGCGACATCCCCAAGGCGTCAAAGGCTGGCAATAAATGTCGAAGGGTTTCAAAACAAGTGGGGGACGATTTACCCTTTTAGAACATACCACAGAACCAACAACCATAACCAAACTAATCAACTAAATGATGCATGATAAAAGCTAAGACAACTCAACCATTTATTTTATCATAAACCAACCAAGAGTACCACAGCGGAAACCAACACTAAATCAGAGTAAACAGCGGAAAGACAAACTAAAAGACTACAAGATGGCAACCCAACTCCATGCTCCACAAACTCCAAGCTCCAACATCACGAACCAGCCCAAGTATCACGAAGTAGTGTTATAAACATGCGACACTTTACCTTTGCCAACATCCCGGTATATGACATCTGCAAAAGCACCAACGTGCCAAAGCAGGGGGTGAGTAATGAAACTCAGTAGGTTTTCTCCGATGACTTCCCAACCCATGCCTCTAGGATAAAACATGTTAGCACATTTATATAAAACAATTTATATAAAACAATTCCAAAACAGTTCACAATATAACAAGTTCCATGTCAAAACCATTTTCCAACAAAAACCATCTTTCTCCAGAAAAGCAACCAATCAAAGTTTCCAATCAAATTCTCATTTCCATTTTGGCACATTCATTCCATTTCACAAATCCACACAACCAACCATACATGCAACCTGGACCTCCCTATACTCGCGAGTGGTGAGTTATCCTTCCACTAAGTCGTCACTTAGTGGACTACCTTGACGGGGGTACTTCACGCCCTTATCCGTCCCTTTTGATGGGGGTACTTCTCGCCCTTATCCATCCCAACCTTTTGATTGGGGTACTTCTCGCCCTTATCCATCCCAATGCATATGAACACACACCACAACCCATGCAAATCCATTCCAAAACCAAGTGTGTTCAAAATCTTTCAATAAAGCATCAAACCTTTTATTGAAAACCATTTCTTTCAAGCAGCAAAACCATAACCAGTTTAAAATCACCATTTTAAATTCACTTCAACAAACACTTTCAAAAAACACACAATTTCCATCACCCGTTACTAAAAAGGGGTTTCAACCATTCTTTCACAGCAGATAAACAAACCATTTCAATCAAGGAAAACAATTTGAAATTAAGCCTTCAAGTTCTAAGAAAGAGGAATCGAGAGTGAAGCCACCTACCTCAACAAATTAGGCGAAACCAACCAACGGACGAAGAACGCCAACAAAACCGAGTCAACTACTCCCTGAAACCTCCTTAGATTCCTTCCCCTAGTACCAACAAAACCAAATCCCGACTTAAAAGTCATCCACTACCTTAGATCTACCCACCTAGGGCGTAGATCTAAGGATCCATCAAAAGGGAAGAAGGAGATCTAAGAAAACTAAAGGAAACGAGACTTACCTCGATCAACCGGCCTCTCAACGCCAAGGCAAACCTCCGGATCGCTTCCAAAACGCCTGGTAAGTGTTCTCCCACCTTCACCAGAGAGAAATCCCGAGTTAGGGCTGTCTAGGAGCAAAAACGAGTGGGTTTAAAGATAAAACAGATCAGATCCTTAAAAATAGGATCTAAGTTGACCCCGCGCCGGTTAGTCCGCACGGTTAGTCAAATCGTGCGCTAACCGTGCGGTAGTCACTGCTTGGAAGGGGCGCTCCGCACGGCCTCCTCGCACGGTTTACTCAAACCGTGCGCACACCGTGCGGTCTCCTCTGTCCAAAGTGACCACCACCTGCACAGTTTGGGCAAATCGTGCGAAGCCCGTGCGTCGCCACTTTTTGCCCTTTAACCCTTTAAAAGTCTCCAAACTTTCCCAACCATTTCTCATATGCTTTATGTACTTAAAAAGCATAAAATAAGAGTTACTTACCAGAAATCGGGGGTACTACATTCTCCCCACCATTGGCATTTCCGTCCCCGGAAAGTAGAAAACCATCGCTTGCCTGAAAGAGTTCTGGCCACTGCTCTTTCATTTCTCTCTCGCGTTCCCAAGTCTCTTCCTGAATCTGACCATGTTGCCACAAAACCTGCACTAGACCGATGCTTTTTCCACGCAAGACTTTCTCCTGCCTATCGACAATCCGCACCGGAATATGTACCAACGAAGCATCCGGCTCTAGGTCAACGTGATCTCATATGATCACATGGTCATTGTCGGGCTGATACTTCTTCAACTGAGATACATGGAACACATTATGCACTGCACTGAACCGTCATGGTAATGCCAACCGATACGCCACCTCGCCAACCCGTTCCAGTAAGTCAAAAGGGCCTATATATCGAGGAGATAATTTGCCCTGCTTCCCAAAACGACGATGTCCAAGCCTTGGAGAGATTCTCAAAAAGACATGATCACTCACCGCAAACGACAACGGTCTTCGGCGATGATCCGCATAAGATTTCTAACGACTTTGTGCCGTCTCCATCCTCTTTTTTATCAAATGAATCTTCTCCGTTGTTTCTTGGACAAGGCTCGACCCAACTAGTGAAGTCTCACCTGTTTCCACCCAACAAAGTGGAGAACGACAAGGACGCCCATACAATGCTTCAAATGGAGCCATGTGTATCGAGACCTGATAACTGTTGTTATATGAGAACTCCATTAAAGGCACGAGCTCTTCCCACAAGCCACCAAAATCCATTACACAAGCCCGCAACATGTCTTCCAACATCTGTATTGTCCTTTCGGATTGTTCATCCGTCTGAGGATGATACGCCGTACACATATTCAACTGAGTTCACATGGCTTTCTGTAAGGATCGCCAAAAACGAGATGTGAACCTCGGATCTCTGTCTGACACGATTGAAACTGGTATGCCATGTCTCTTTACCACTTCTCAGATATAGATTTTTGAAAGGTCTTCCACCGTATGAGTTTCACGAATAGGGATGAAATGGACCAACTTGGTTAGCCGATCCACTATTACCCATATGGCATCGTGCTTCAGAACCGTTCTTGGAAGACCTGTAACAAAATCCATAGCTATCTGCTCACATTTCCACACTGGAATTGGTAGAGACTGCAACATACCCGCTGACCGCTGATGTTCTGCTTTAACTTGCTGACAAGTTAAACACCTTGAAACAAATTCAGCTACCTTCCGTTTCATGCCGCTCCACCAAAATTGTGCCTTTATCGCCTTATACATCTTATGTATTCCTGGATGAACAGCCCATCTGGAATGGTGGTAAGCATGAAGGAGTTGTTCCTGAGCAGTTAAAGGTACAACCATCTGATCTCGAAACCGCAAAACTGAACTCTCATCCAGCTTCCATCCCTCAATGGTCTCCCCACCATTGAGTTTTGAACTCATTGCAACACAGTCTATATCGGATGCTTGTGCCTCCTTTATTATCTCCATCAAATCAGGAACAAGCGCAACTGGAAAGAAAACCGCAACATCAGCTCGGTCTTCACATTCCATACGCGTGTCGGCTAGGACCGACATCAACTGCCACTCATCTGAAGCTTCTTGCGCCAACTGAGCATACGACTTTCTGCTTAATGCATCGGCCACCGAATTGCCCTTACCCGGTGTATATATCAAGTCAAAGTCGAACATTTGAAGATACTTCATCCATCTCCTCTGTCGCAGATTCAAATCTCGTTGTGAGAAAATATGCTTCAAACTCTTATGATCCGTAAACATAGTGAATTTCTCACCAAAGAGATAATGACGTCAAGTCTTCAAGGCATGGACAACTGCAGCTAATTCCAAATCATGTGTTGGGTAGTTCTTTTCATGCACTCTCAACTATCTTGAGCCATAAGCAACAACATGGTCTCCTTGCATGAGAACACATCCCAACCCAGATCCTGAAGCGTCACAATACACCACGTACCCCTGTCCTGATTCCGACAAAATCAAGATGGGTGCTGATGTAAAGCGAACTTTCAACTCTTGAAAAGATCTCTGACATTCCTCAGTCCATTGAAATGCAGTGTTCTTCTTTGTCAATGTTGTCATAGGCGAAGCTAGTCGTGAGAAGTCACGCACAAAGCGTCGATAATAACCAGCTAGACCAAGAAAACTTCGTATTTCAAATACATTCTTCGGCGGTTGCCAAGAAAGAACAGCTTCTATCTTTTCTAGATCCACTGAAACACCTTTCTCAGAAACAACATGGCCCAGAAAGCGTACCTCTTGTATCCAAAAATCGCACTTTGATAATTTGGCATGCAACTGATGGTCTCTCAAGATTTCCAACACTATCGTCAAGTGTTGCTCATGCTCAGCCATTGTTCTTGAATGCATCAATATGTCGTCCACAAACACCACAACAAAAGAATCCAGATATCGCTGAAATATCCGATTTATCAATGCCATAAAGACTGTTGGTGCATTCGTAAGACCAAAAGGTATGACTACATATTCGTAGTGACCATATCTGCTTCTGAATGCTGTCTTCGGAATATCCTCCTTCCGAACTCGCAACTGGTGATATCCTGACCGCAAGTCAATCTTAGAGAACTACTGAGCTCCCCTCAATTGATCAAACAGGTCATCAATGCGTGGAAGTGGATATTTATTCTTTATCGTAACTTGGTTAAGTTTACGATAATCCACACATAGCCTCAAAGTTCCATCTGCTTTCTTTACAAACAAAACTGGTGCTGCCCACGGAGACACGCTTGGCCAAATAAAACCTTTGTTTTCCAGTTCTTCCAACTGCACTTTCAATTCTTTTAACTCCGTTGGTGTCATCCTATAAGATGAAAGTGAGATAGGACTGGTCCCCGGAATGAGATCAATCGTAAACTCCACTTCTCTTACAGGTGGTAACCTTGAGAAGTTTTCAGGAAAAACATCAGGAAATTGATCCACGACTACTGGAAAACTGTTTTTCGGGATTTCGTCCATCGATTTCAAGTTTAACGCAGCCAACTGGTAAGAGATCGTTGCCACTACTGGTGCCAACAAGCCCGTTGCACCTGCCTTCACCACTCTTTCTTCTCTAAAGAGATGCTCGACGCCATCCTCAGTCGCGAAACTGACTGTTCTGCTATAACAGTCAATGTGAGCCCTGAACTTTGTCAACCAATCCATACCCAGGATTATATCATAGACATCCATCTCCAGCACAGAGAAATCACATTTCAGCTCAGCTCCATCAACAGTTATAGAACATGCTCTACACACGAAGGCTCTACACTTTCTTTCACCGAGAGGAGTTTGAAGTTTTATCACAGAAGGCATCATTTCAAGTTTTAAGTTCAGCAAATCAGCAATACGAGAAGCAAGAAAAGAATGCGATGCACCAGTGTAGAACAACACTTGCATGAGGGTAGAATTCAAAAGAATCGTACCTCTCACCGTAGACGGTCCAGACTGGTCATCCACAATCACATGTTCCGCTCCATACAATTGCTTTGTTGCTACACTTTGCTCCTTATTGCCTTGTTGAGATTGCCCTGCCTGAGGAGTCATGGTATTCCTGGAATCACCATAGCTAGCTCGGTTCTGCTGGCGAGACTGATTTTGTTGTCCTCGCCCTGTCGAAGCATAAGATGTTTACGACACCTGAGAAGTGTCACGAACACCCGACCGTGGAGCATTGCGACAATATCGCTGAAGATGCCTCATCTTGTTGCAATTGTGGCATGCTCTCGGTGGTGTTGTACATCCTCGTTTCATGTGATCAATCGAGCCACATTGAAAACACCCGGCTTTCATCATGGGTCGTGGAAGAAGATTCACCGATCCAGTCGTCTGATTCTGATTCGCACTCCCACCTTGGAAGTAGGTGTCCCTCTTCCGCTTGTTGCCAGCATTAGAGTTCCCACCCGTTCCCGTGGGTATCATCGTACTTCCTCCTCCCATAACTCCTGAGATGTCTCTTTCAGCTACTGTTGCTCTGTTTACCATCTCCGTATAATCCGTAATACAGAGCACAGCTATCTTCGAGCGAATCTCATGTCGCAACCCTGATTCAAAGATGCGTGCCTTCAGCGACGCACTTGCAGCAACTTCCAGTGCAAAACGCACTAAATTCATGAATTTAGCCGCATACTCCGTGACAGAGAGATTCTCCTGCTTCAGGCTGAAAAAGTCCGTCGTCCTCTGGATCTTGAACGTGTGAGGATAGAATTGTTCATTGAACAATTCCTCAAATTCCTCCCAACCCAGGCCTTGATCCACCTTAGCCTGCACCACTAGCTCTCACCACTGTCGTGCAAGATCCTCCAGCATATACGTCGCTAACTTTACTTTTAGTTCTGCTGGTGTGCCGATGAAATCGAAGATACGATTCATCCTACTCAGCTACACCTCCGCCCTTTCTGGTCCAGAATCACCCCGAAAGATGGGTGGATTCTGCTTCTGGAACTGGACGGAATGGTCTACATGCCTTGATTCATCCCTCCGATTCCCTGCGTCCACAGCCTGAAACGCTTGAACTACACTTTGGACTAGCTACTGGTTCACCTGTGGCTCAGGTGCGACCACATTCTCCGCAGCCTCTTCCGTTTGGTTTCTACGACGCCTAACGGGTGTCATTTTCTATCCAAACAACGCACGTCGTTAGTCTCACTTCCTAGCAACTGAAGGCTTAGCATTTTAATTTCTAGCACATCACTATCACAACATTGATTTCCAACCATCAAGCTTTTCCACATTTACCCATTTCTAAAAAAAAATCTTTTCTTTCTTTTGAAAATCAATCTATTTTCAAAATATATCATCCATTCTCTTTTCAAAATCTTTCATTTGAAAACAAGTTTAAAATTTTCCGAAATCACGCTTTTGCATCAAATCATAATCCATTTCTCAAAATGATATATGCATTCCTAGTGGGAAGTCATTCTTCTAATGCATGTCATGCTCATCTCATTGGCTAAACCCATGACAATGAGATTTGTTATCCTATAAGTGTCTCCAAAACACCTATGTACCCAACTCCCTGATAACTTGAAGTTCAGCATAAAAAGATTAGCTACGTCTTTTTATGCTCTACATTCCAAGTTCCGACAATCCTACTCCTTCCTAAGATGACCACCCAAGAAATAGACACGTAAGAATTCAACGCCAAGACCAACAAAACTGATGACTACTTGTTCCACAAAGAAAGGAACAAGCTGATTGCATTTATACCCCAAGGACCGAAGAAACTGATACCATTTGTAATGACCCGCTTATCCTTATTGGCTTGAGAGTACAACGAGTCATTACTAGGCCTTAAGCGACATCCCCAAGGCGCCAAAGGCTGGCAATAAATGCCGAAGGGTTTCAAAACAAGTGGGGGCGATTTACCCTTTTAAAACATACCACAGAACCAACAACCATAACCAAACTAATCAACTAAATGATGCATGATAAAAGCTAAGACAACTTAACCATTTATTTTATCATAAACCAACCAAGAGTACCACAGCGGAAACCAACACTAAATCAGAGTAAACAGCGGAAAGACAAACTAAAAGACTACAAGACGGCAACCCAACTCCATGCTCCACAAGCTCCAAGCTCCAACATCACGAACCAGCCCAAGTATCACGAAGTAGTGCTATAAACATGCGACACTTTACCTTTGCCAACATCCCGGTATATGACATCTGCAAAAGCACCAACGTGCCAAAGCAGGGGGTGAGTAATGAAACTCAGTAGGTTTTCCCCGATGACTTCCCAACTCATACCTCTAGGATAAAACATGTTAGCACATTTATATAAAACAATTTATATAAAACAATTCCAAAACAGTTCACAATATAACAAGTTCCATGTCAAAACCATTTTCCAACAAAAACCATCTTTCTCGAGAAAAGCAACCAAGCAAAGTTTCCAATCAAATTCTCATTTCCATTTTGGCACATTCATTCCATTTCACAAATCCACACAACCAACCATGCATGCAACCTGGACCTCCCTATACTCGCGAGTGATGAGTTATCCTTCCACTAAGTCGTCACTTAGTGGACTACCTTCACGGGGGTACTTCACGCCCTTATCCGTCCCTTTTGATGGGGGTACTTCTCGCCCTTATCCATCCCAACCTTTTGATGGGGGTACTTCTCGCCCTTATCCGTCCCAATGCATATGAACACACACCACAACCCATGCAAATCCATGCCAAAACCAAGTGTGTTCAAAACCTTTCAATAAAGCATCAAACCTTTTATTGAAAACCATTTCTTTCAAGCAGCAAAACCATAACCAGTTTAAAATCACCATTTTAAATTCACTTCAACAAACACTTTCCAAAAACACACAATTTCCATCACCCGTTACTAAAAAGGGGTTTCAACCATTCTTTCACAACAGATAAACAAACCATTTCAATTAAGGAAAACAATTTGAAACTAACCCTTCAAGTTCTAAGAAAGAGGAATCGAGAGTGAAGCCACCTACCTCAACAAATTAGGCGAAACCAACTAACGGACGAAGAACGCCAACAAAACCGAGTCAACTACTCCACGAAACCTCCTTAGATTCCTTCCCCTAGTACCAACAAAACCAAAACCCGACTTAAAAGTCATCCACTACCTTAGATCTACCCACCTAGGGCGTAGATCTAAGGATCCATCAAGAGGGAAGAAGGAGATCTAAGAAAACTAAAGGAAACGAGACTTACCTCGATCAACCGGCCTCTCAACGCCAAGGCAAACCTCCGGATCGCTTCCAAAACGCCTGGTAAGTGTTCTCCCACCTTCACCAGAGAGAAATCTCGAGTTAGGGCCGTCTAGGAGCAAAAACGAGTGGGTTTAAAGATAAAACGGATTAGATCCTTAAAAATAGGATCTAAGTTGACCCCGCGCACGGTTAGTCCGCACGGTTAGTCAAATCGTGCGCTAACCGTGCGGTAGTCACTGCGTGGAAGGGGCGCTCCGCACGGCCTCCTCGCACGATTTGCCCAAACCGTGCGCACACCGTGCGGTCTCCTCTGTCCAAAGTGACCACCACCTGCACGGCTTCCGCACGGTTTGGGCAAACCGTGCGAAGCCCGTGCGTCGCCACTTTTTGCCCTTTAACCCTTTAAAAGTCTCCAAACTTTCCCAACCATTTCTCATATGCTTCATGTACTTCAAAAGTATAAAACAATGGTTACTTACCAGAAATCGGGAGTACTAAACATCTTGAGATCGTTTTGAGTACACTGAGGGAGCATCAGTTATATGCTAAGCTCTCAAAGTGCCACTTTTGGATGGACCAGATTCACTTCTTTGGTCATGTTATCTCAGAGACAGGAGTGTCAATAAACCCAGAGAAAGTGAGGGTTGTAGTTTCATGGGAGCAGCCGAAGAACGTCTTTGAAGTGCGGAGTTTTCTAGGGCTGGCTGGATACTACAGACGTTTCATACAGGACTTTTCACGTTTGGCAGCAACGCTGACAGGTCTGACTAAGAAGGGTGCGAAATTCTTATGGTCAGATTCTTGTGAGTCAGTTTTTCAGGAGCTGAAAGGGAGGTTGACTTCAGCCCCGATACTAGTCATGCCAGAGCCAGGCAAGAGCTATACTGTTTATTGCGATGCGTCAGGTATCGGGCTAGGAGTTGTGCTTATGCAGGGTGGTGGAGTCGTTGCGTACGGGTCCCGGCAGTTGAGGCCACATGAGAGGAATTACCCGACGCACGATCTGGAGTTGGCAACTGTTGTTCATGCCTTGCGTTGTTGGAGACATTATCTTTTGGGAGAGCACTTTGTGGTTTTCACCGACCACAAGAGTCTCAAGTACATCTTCACTCGGCGTGATCTGAATTTGAGACAGCGAAGATGGATTGAGTACCTTCAGTCCTTTGACTTTGAGCTTGCCTATACGCCTGGGAAGGGCAACGCGGTGGCTGATGCGTTGAGCAGAAAGACTCAGATACAGGCAGTTCAGGAGGCCAGCAGTGAGTGGCAGCTTATGGCTCTGTTCTCTGAGATGCATTTGGAGGTGCACAACAGACAGGGGCAGACCTTTCTATCTTCTGTAGTTGTTACCTCTACTCTTCTTGATCGAGTTCGAATGAGGCAGCTATCAGATTATGAAGGCCTAGTCCTAAGGGAGAGTGTGTCAGGAGAGGACCCTATTCTTGGATGGACCGTAGGCGAAGATGAGATCTTGCGTTTCTAGGGGCGCGTATGGGTGCCAGCAGACATACATGAGGAGCTGATGCGGGATTTTCATTCCTCAGTTTGGGCAGTTCATCCTGACGTCACCAAGATGTATCGTGATCTACACCGTCAGTATTGGTGGCCAGGTATGAAGAGAGACGTTGCTGGTTTTGTCATGAGGTGTTCCACTTGTCAGCAGGTGAAGACGGAGCATCAGCGACCAGCAGGGTTTTTACAGCAATTACTCATTCCCGAGTGGAAGTGGAATGACGTCGCGATGGATTTCGTGACCGGTTTTCCGAGGTCGCCTCGAGGAAATGACGCAGTTTGGGTTGTCATTGACAGACTCACGAAGGTTGTTCACTTCTTGCCGATCAAGGAGACCTTCAGTGTTGATGAGCTGAAACGGTTGTACATCTGAGAGATTGTACGTCTTCATGGAGTTCCACACTCCATTGTTTCAGACAGGGATGCACGTTTTACTTCTCGGGTCTGGCAGGAGCTTCAGAAGGCTTTGGGTACACAGGTACTTATGAGTACAGCTTACCACCCCCAGACAGATGGTCAGTCCAAGCGTACGATTCAGGTGTTTGAGGACATGCTCCGAGCATGCATCCTGGATTTTGGAGGTTCTTGGGAGAAGCATATACCTCTTGTGGAGTTTGACTACAATAATAGTTTTCAAGCGACTATTCATATGACACCTTATGAGACTTTGTACGGTAGGTCATGCCAATCACCCTTATGTTGGCTGGAGGCAGGAGAGGCAGTTTTGCTAGGACCTCGAATTGTTCAGGAGACCACAGAGCAGATAGAGTTGATTCGGAAGAGGATGGCTACTGCGCAGTCTCGACAGAAGTCTTATGCTGATCAGAGGAGACGACCTCTGGAGTTCGAGGTCGGGGATCAGGTTTTCCTGTGTGTCACACCGAGGTTGGGACACAAGAGAATTAGGAGACAGGGTAAGCTTTCACCGAGGTACGTCGGGCCGTTTGAGGTGTTGGAAATAGTTGGGCCGGTTGCCTATCGGTTGCAGTTACCTCAGAGCTACCGGGCTATGCACGACGTCTTCCACGTTTCTCAGCTTCGACGTTACTTCTCAGACCCGTCTCATGTTTTCCAACCCGAGGAGGTTGAGTTGGAAGTGGATGCATCCTTTGAGGAGCATCCTATCCGGATTGTGGATCACAGTACAAAGGTTCTCCGTGGCTGGTCTGTTCCTCTGGTACGAGTGCTATGGCAGCACGGGCAGGTGCAGGACGAGACTTGGGATAGGGAGGCCGATGTACGAGCACAGTGGCCGGAGCTGTTCAGGGTTTCTTCTTCTACGCCGCACTAGGGAAATTCGGGGGCGAATTTCTTTAAGGGGGGAAGTTTGTAAGAACCCGAACCTTCTTTTCAGGTATGCTTTTCTTTTTTCTAGAGTTTTTGAGAAAAGAGGAGTTTCTGGAAATTTTCTAAGTACACGTCATGTACTGCCTTGCCGCAAGAGGTCGTGTGTTGGTCGTGTAGTAGCCACACCCACGGCCGTGTGGGAGTGACTTGGAGGCCGCTTGAAGTGGAGTACGGAAAAGGCGAGTACACGCCGTGTATTTTGTTTTTTTTCATTAAAAGCAACGGGGTCGCGTCTGACGGACAGAACACCCTTCTTCTAGGTCTCGTTCGTCCGAGAGAGTCCGTACGGCCGCGGATCTTCGACGAGCCCCCGAGCCTTCGTCCGTCCTCCGAATCAAACACCGTCGGTTGCGTTGGAATCGCATCAGTGAGTTCTTCCTTCTTCTAGAGCATCGTTTTCCAATTCCTCCTCTTTTCCAAGTTATCGTGGGTTGAACGTTTTAGACGTTTTTGTAGATCTTCGACGTTCTACGAAGATTCAAGCTTCGAGGTTCACATATAGCGATCTTCTAACGTCGAGGTAGGTGCTTTGTGCCTTTTCGTTCAAAGTTTTTGAGTATTATGTGCAAATTCCACCAATACCTTTGAATGAGGTATTGCGTGTTTACCGTTTTACCCCTGTTGTTTTTCTGCCATGCTTGTATGCTTGTGTAGAGGTAATTTGGATATGAATTGGGTTGATTGCTATGCTTTGGATGTTTTGCCCTTGCATGTTCTGTTTACGACCGGTTGGTCCTGTTTTAGCCAGTTTGGTTGCCTTGCCTGTTTTCCATGTCTGTTGCTGTAGGATGGAGAGTTTGTATTCTGACATGCTTGTAATGTTGTAGACTGTTTAGCCAAGTAGTTCTGTAGGTTTACTTGGCCATATTACACTGCTATGCTCGTTGACCTACACAGGGCCGTGAGAACCTGGTGTAGTAGACTATAAGGGGAATTGACCGGGTGAGCTTCCTCAGAGAGTCTTTAAACACTTTTGGCTATAAGGGGGATTGACCGAGTGAGCATCCTCAGAGAGCCTAGAACCACTTGGGGCTATAAGGGGAATTGACCGAGCGAGCTTCCTCAGAGAGTCCTTGATTGCTTTAGACTATAAGGGGATTGACCGCGTGAGCTTCCTCAGAGAGTCTTTGTTTTATTCCTGAACAGTTTAGACTAAGGAGAATTGACGGTGAGTGTTTTCTCAGAGAGTCTATGAACGACCTGGGCTATAAGGGGAATTGACCGAGTGAGCTTCCTTAGAGAGTCTTTGACCTTGGGGCTATAAGAGGAATTGACCGCGTGAGCTTCCTCAGAGAGTTCTTGACTATCTTAGACTATAAGGGGAATTGACTGTGAATGCTTCCTCAGAGAGTCTTCATATACTGAACCAGAGAGGATAGGCTGTGTGCACTTCCTAGAGGGTTACTGTGCTTGATTGATTATTTGACTTGTGGAACTGTTTACTGCTGAGCACCTTCTTGTTTACTGTTTTCTGTACTTTTACCTGTCATATATTCACTGACCGTTAGGCACAGATCTTTGGGTGGTTGCCTACTGGGATTTAGTCTCACACCCTGTTTGGGTCATGCTTTTGGGATCAAACAGATTATATTGTTGCAGGTATAGATAAGGGCAAGCGCCCTTCTACTTCAAGTACTTGATTTGCTGTGGAGCTGGAGAGCATGGGACCAAGCTATGGCTTGCGATGCTGAGAAATTTATCTGCTTTCTTTTGCACTTTGGTTTAGTACTGTTTGTATTTCCAGCATTGTGACTTGTTTGGCTGTTTTCCTAGACATATGTATCATACATCATTTCATATATATATATGTGCTCCAGTTGTTTATTATTCCAGTCTTCCACTGTTTACTGTTGTTGGATATTTACTGTTTCCGCTATTGTATGTATTCATTTACTTCCGTTGTGTACTCTGTCAATGAGAACATAGTTTCCCCACTATC
This sequence comes from Viscum album, assembly GCA_963277665.1. Taxonomy (NCBI): domain Eukaryota; kingdom Viridiplantae; phylum Streptophyta; class Magnoliopsida; order Santalales; family Viscaceae; genus Viscum; species Viscum album. The sequence continues at coordinate 217,236,144 of OY728137.1, forward strand.
ACACCCAAGGCCCTCGCTGCTAGTCGGCAGCCTCTGGCGTTCGGGAAAATGCGGTTGAGGCCATGTGACCAACCGGGTACGGGGCGCCTCTGGGTGGCTTTCGGAACCGGGACGTTACAACAATGTTGTTGCTTGCTGCCTTTTTGTGTGCTCTGGATGTGAGTCTTGTTATGCGGTGTGATATGAGCTTGAGGTGGATAAGTCTGGGATGACTGATGAGATGTGGGCGGGGAGGCCTGAGGTTGTGGCAGCAGTTGACGTTTGTGACGACGAGATGCATGGAGATATGCATGATGGTGTCGCGGATGACACCAGGATGGTTGGAACGGGTTGAAGTCGGGCATACCCGTTGATGTGTTGAGAGCTGGGATGTTTGATTGTGAATGAATCTGCTAAATGGTCAGATGGCCGGATTGTTTTATCTGCATTCATTTCTCCATTGCTTGAGTGGATGTGCTTGGTTGCATCAATTGCGGAAAAACCGGGAGCAACAAAGTGAAAAAACGATTCACAGAAGAGTAAAAGGAAAAAAACAGAAGAAGAAGATCTTGGACACAGAGATTTACGTGGTTCGTGAAATGTTCCCTATGTCCACAGAGAGGCAGAAATATCACTATGAAATCCAAGAACACAATTACAAGAAGATCTCTCAGAGTTTCTAAAAACAAAACTCTAACCCGAAATGGGCTACAAAAGGAGGAAGACGATCCACTGTTCCACCAACCGCACAGGAAGTCTGCATCGCTACAGTGAAGGTTCTGGGCGCAGCAGAAGCGTGGTTGGGACAGCACCCAACTTTAATTTTTACCATGATCAATGATTATTCCGGGATCAATACGACGATGAACGTCAGTCTCCACGGAATAGAATCAAAGATTTAGATAAAGAAGGAAGAGGCCCGAAACCTTTAGAGAGGATCTTGCACATCATGTTTATAATTAATTTAATTAATTTCATAAAGAAAAGAATACCTGAATCTTTGGTATTTTCTTCGTTGATGATGATGATCGTTCGGAATGACCCTTTCGGATTATTTCGTTGCGCTTGCGTGGATCCAAACTAGAATCTCTTTAGCGGTGATCCACACGTACTCCGATGGTCTCCGATCGACATCACTCATTCTCCGAGTGTTAGCGCGGCAAAGTGAGTGTCTTGTGTCGGTCGTTCTTGATCACTTGTTCTTCAACCTTGAAGAACGTCTCTCGTTATTGAAAGGGGCGGGAAGAGGATTCGATAGAGAAATTGTTTAGCTTAACAATTCTCAATTCACCAAACGTGTGGTATGTTCACTATGACACAATAGACGTACTTGCCTATTTATATGCATAGAACTTCAGTTACAATATTTAATTGCATAACAGCAATTAAATACATTCATGAACTTAGAGAAAACTCATGCTCATAATAATAATACCGCCTCATTATTTATGGTGCGCCAACTTGCGCAAAACGGAATTATGAATAAAATTTCGCGTCACAAAATAATAGCAGTGTCATTATTATTTTAACTTGTGCCAACTAATAATTATTTACCCTCTTGCAAATAATTATTTTACTACCGGACTGGTCTTGGTCCGCTCGAATTCCATTTCCATTTATTGATCACTCGAATAAATAAATAAATAATTTATTCTCTTAAATAAATATTTTATTTACAAACTAGTAAATAAATATTTATTAAATGTTCAATAAAATAAATAAATATATTTTATTTAATTTATGCGGTCATCTTAACTTGAATAAAATTATTCCACGGTCTTGAGAATAATATTTATTTCATTAATTAAACTCAAATAGAATTTAACCGAGACCACCAAAAACACTTAGTGTGTGACCCTCTAGGATTCTTTGTCGTTGGCATTAGACGGGCTTGCCTAAAGTCCAAAAATACTGTCTAGCAACAGGTCAAGGCACCTAAGAGAAAGAACATAAATTCGCAACAACGACATCCACATACGAACGCTCACTGTGTAATATAATTCATTTGTCTCAATATCTCATCAAGCAAGTTTCATGATAGTGTCATCAAGCTTTATACTTGATACGTCGTTCTTTGACTACCTGAAAACTAATCGTTACACCATGGCAATGAAATTTCGCGTGACGGTTCTATTTCAATCAAAGGGTTGAGATATCAACTTCTATAAATTAAAGGGACAAATCATTCCTCGACTTATCCATTAATATCATGTCACTCGTGACGCACCCAACATCCTCATCACTCACCTCTTTGGCAGGCAGATCAGGTAATGCTGACTCCAGCACGTAAGACTTCCATTCATGGCGTAGGATAACCTGAAGGCGTTTAAACCATTCCTGGAAGTTACTGCCGGTGAGGATGTTGTCTTTATCCAGAATTGATCGCAGAGATAGTATGGTTGACGAGCTTGTCATTTTTATTCTACAATTAAAAGAGTAGATCATTAGTACTTTCTTGATTACATTTTATGAGAAATAATAAATTTTTATTAAGTCTCCCACTATTTTATCAGGTCTCAATGGCCTTCACCATTGAACTCAGAATGTCTAGTTGACATGACATTCTAGTGGCAAGGATCCATATTCCCCTTCACATAACCCCAATAAGGGTTGGTCAAGCTATTAGAAGGTATTTAGGTAGGCAGGTCTTTGCCAACTGCGGGCTTGCACCTCCTTGATCTGTTGAGTGGACTCCCCAATCCTGAAATCATGACTTTTGGATTTCCTCAACTCTTACCTCCAATATTACACCAAGGCTAGCAAGGGCTACTCCTCTTGATGTAATATGGTTAAATCAACTCGAAACCTTTCATAAGGGATTCCTGTATAAAAGTAAGTGTCCCAATAAGGGTTGGTCAAACACATAGTTTTATTGAGTTTTTCCCTTAATCAAGTAACGGAAGGCTTGGTCTCACTTAATATTTTATTTGAGGGATTTTTATCTCTTATGCGTAAATTGCTTATTATCATTATCACATGTTTGTTAATATTAAGTAGTACTTAAGTGATTAATCATGTCTTGATAATATTTACGCGTAAGTCTGGTTTATTTTAGTTCTATCTTGCATGCTTGTTTAATTCATTAATTATGTGACCGTGACAACACATCCATAATGATAAACCATGCAACTGACATAAATAAAATAAAGAGAATGATCATGAGCTTTTTTTAATGGTTAGTTTATTTAGCGGTTGATAAACTAACCCTAACCTAGGGGAGAAACATCTTGAACCTTTTGGGTTCGTGTTTACAGCTTTCCACCTGTCCACCTCTGTATCTCCTGGGATTGGTTTCGTCTCGGCTCCAGCTTGAACCGTCTCTACTAGGTTGGTAGTTCCATCCATTACATATGCCTTTTTTTAACTCACATGCAGGTGAGGTGTAAAAAGGGGTTTTACATAAAAGAAACTTTGGGCACGGAGACCCTACATATTAATGATGAGAAGGCACGCAGGCCAACAAATTTAATTTAAATAAATTAATTAAAAGAAACCATCCATATACAAGGGTCTTGGTCTAGCTCATGATCATCCATACATTCAACGATATTTACGCATAAATAAAACTAGCATTCAGTTCTTTAATCGTTCTTGTTTAAGATAAATCACGCTCGAATCAATTAATTATCATCTTTAATTAATCAATCCTTTTATTTTAAACCATTTTCTGAATTTTCTTGAGATTCTCATCCATCATAATTTTAAACAAATAAATTCATTTAAAATTATCTTTGTACGTAACTTGTACCTTGGAGGCAACCCGGTGAATTCCTATTCATAACTACCCAATGAGTAGAAATGAACATTACGCAGATGTTAAATTAAACACATATATATAAAACACCTATCACGTATTGTGCCTCAGCTTTACGCATGCACGATGGTACACGTCTAAAGGGTTTGTATAATATAATAATAAATTGTAATAAATCTGCGTAATTTGGATGAGTACACGGCGTGTAATTCCAACTACACGGCGTGTACTATTTTTCACCGTTCATCTGAAGTACACGCCCGGGGAAACAGATGTGAGTGTACTTCGGAAATCTTGGGAGTACATGGCATGTTCAGTAGGTCACACGCCGTGTAGTTCCTCGTTACACGGTTTCCAGTCGGGCAAGCCGTGTACGGGGTACACGGTCCAACCCTAACCGGAGGGACTACACGTCGTGTCCAGTGGGTCACACGACGTGTAATCCGGAAACCGTGTGTCACCTGTTCCTGGTCAATACACCGAGTCATTAAGACTTAGACAAACTCCAATGACACGGCTTGATTTGGCGGACCAGACCCAGTGCATTGAACCTTGGCTACACGGCGTGTACTGCCGAATACACGTCGTGTGTTCTTATGTTGTACGTTCAGGAACCTTTGGCACCTCCGGATGAGATCATCTGTTTTATTTTAATCAAAATTAAAAGAAAAGGTCGTTTCTGTAAGGTGAACAAGAAACGAATGAGGAACAGATCTCGAGATTCAGATTTGCAGAACGATTAACTTGAATTGAAACAACTAAATTATTAAATGCGTAAATCATCAACGAAATATTTAAATAATTATAAACTATGATGTAACCCCTCTAATACCACTTAAAGGTTCCGGGCGCAACGGAAGCGTGATTAGGACGGCACTCGACTTTAATTTTTACCATGATCAATAATTATTCCGGGATCAATACGACGATGAACGTCAATCTCCACGGAATAGAATCAAAGATTTAGATAAAGAAGGAAGAGGCCCGAAACCTTTAGAGAGGATCTTGCACATCATGTTTATAATTAATTTAATTAATTTCATAAAGAAAAGAATACTTGGATCTTCAGTATTTTCTTTGTTGATGATGTTGATCGTTCGGAATGACCCTTCCGGATTATCTCGTTGCGCTTGCGAGGATCCAAACTAGAATCCCTCTAGCGGTGATCCACACGTGCTCCGATGGCCTCCGATCGACACCACTCGTTCTCTGGGTGCTAGCGCGGCAAAGCGAGTGTCTTGTGTCGGTCGTTCTTGATCGCTTGTTCTTCGGCCTTGAAGAACGTCTCTCGTTATTGAGAGGAGCAAGAAGAGGATTCGAGAGAGAAATTGTTTAGCTCAACAATTCTCAATTAACCAAGCGTGCGATGTGTTTGCTATGGCACAATAGACGTACTTGCCTATTTATATGCATGGAACTTCAGTTACAATATTTAATTGCATAACAACAATTAAATACATTCATGAACTTAGAGAAAACTCATGCTCATAATAATAATACCGCGTCATTATTTATAGTGCGCCAACTTGCGCAAAACCGAATTATGAATAAAATTTCACGTCACAAAATAATAGCAGCGTCATTATTATTTTAACTTGTGCCAACTAATAATTATTTACTGTCTTGCAAATAATTATTTTACTACCAGACCGGCCTTGATCCGTTCGAATTTCACTTCCATTTATTGAACACCCGAATAAATAAATAAATAATTTATTCTCTTAAATAAATATTTTATTTACAAACTAATAAATAAATATTTATTAAATGTTTAATAAAGTAAATAAATATATTTTATTTAATTTATGCGATCATCTTAACTTGAATAAAATTATTTCATGTTCTTGAGAATAATATTTATTTCATTGATTAAATTCAAATAAAATTTAACCAAAACCACCAAAAACACTTATTGTGTGACCCTCTAGGATTCTTTATCGTTGGCATTGGGCGAGCTTGCCTAAAGTCCAAGAATACTGTCTAGCAACGGGTCAAGGCACCCAAGAGAAAGAACATAAAGTCGCAACAACGACATCCACATACGAACGCTCGCTGTGTAATATAATCTTTGTGTCTCAATATCTCATCAAGCAGGTTTCATGATAATGTTATCAACCTTTACACTTGATACGTCGTTCTTTGACTACCTGAAATAAACTCGTCATTACACTATGGTCATGGAATTTCGCGTGATGGTTCTATTTCATTCAAAGGACCGAGATATCAACTTCCATAAATGGAAGGGACAAATCCTTACTCGACTTATCCATTAATATCATGTCACTCGTGACGCACCCAACGTACCCTACTTCCCGCCAACTGTCTGCGTGACAGTTTTCGTCAGTAAATCAAAGTGTGTGAGTCGTGACACGTATTAATGATAATCTTAAAGTCTAAGGATCATTACACACGCTCGCAGATAGAAATATCCGATGACACCAAAACATGCGGAATTCCTACTGGCGGGTTTGTTTTCATAATCTCCTGTCTTGGAGATTACCAAGTGAGAACTTCATGAGAGGAAGTCTCATCTACTTGCGAGTACTCGCACCTGATGGTCTGCATGCTATGTGTCCCTTCATAGTATGTCATCCAACCGTAGAACCATATTTAAGAATATTGTTATAGCATTTCAAGGTTCTTATCATAGCGGGGAACTGTCATGACCTTATCAATGCAACAAATACTCTAAAACATTATTACATCATAGTCATGCAAAACAATGAACAATATGTAATAAGATGTTTAATATTTAAATACATTAAATATCCATGTAATCAAAGTACAACCAGTTGGTTCTAGGACACCAACTCTTACATGTTCCACCAACCGCACAGGAAGTCTGCATCGCTACAGTGAAAGGTGGTTGTATATCCGCATTGCAACAGTGTCGCGGCCACACAAGTCTAAAGTGCTACAGTGGCTGACGGTTGGAAGTCCGCATCGCTACAGTATTGTTGACTTCAGAGTCCAACCTGCTACAGTGCCCTGTCGATGTCGGTCGGTCAGCTCTGCTACAATGGTCGGAGTTGCTACAGTGCCCCCAAACAGCATCCAAAACAGATCAGGCTGCACCAATCCAATAATCTCTCACTTGGAACTTGATCCGCTACGCTGACCTACTTCGATGCTACTGACTAAGACAACTTACTTAATCTGAAATCCTCCTCTTCTTCACTTACCATCGGCATGCTTTCCATTCACAACTTCAATTTCAAGCTAACGATTCATGAAATACCAACTGCTTTCCTTTGTGCTCTCATTGTGTCCTCTCTTATTCTTCTTCTCATCCTCCGTTCATCAGTGGAGACCAATAGAGGCACAGCAGTGCCTCAGCTTTTGTATTATCATTGGCTTCTTCAGCATGTCAGATTGTTGGTTCCACAAATCTTCCGCAATGTCAGCAACCCATCCGGTATCAAACCTCTGATGAAATGATACTTCAACTGAATGTGCTTCGTCCGGGCATGAAACACTTGGTTCTTTGCAAGATATATAGCACTCTGACTGTTACAATGCAATACATTCTCCTCTCGCTTTCTTCCCAACTCATCCAATAAGTTCTTCAGCCAAATCATCTTCTTCCTAACGTTTGTTACAGCAATGTATTCTGCCTCTGTGATGGATAAAGGCACCATCATCCAAAAGGACGGAGGGTGGCGTATGTATATTGATTATCGAGCACTAAATAAAATTACAGTGCCTAATAGATATCCTATACCGGTGATTGAGGAGCTAATGGACGAACTGTACGGAGAAACTTATTTCACCAAATTGGATTTAAAGTCCGGATTCCACCAAGTCCGAATGAGGGATGAGGATATTGGTAAAACAGCGTTTAAAACTCATGATGGGCACTATGAGTATGTAGTCATGCCGTTTGGATTGATGAATGCGCCCGCAACCTTCCAAGAAACGATGAACAATATATTTCAGGAAATGTTGAGGAAGAAAGTTTTAGTGTTCTTTGATAATATATTACTTTACAGCAGAGGATGAGAGGAGCACCTAGAAAAGTTACACCAAAAATTACAATTAATGAGAAATAATGCTTTACATGTCAACAGGAAAAAGTGAACTTTTGGAAGACAGAATGTGGAATATTTGGGGCACATTATTTCAGCAGAAGGTGTTTCCATGGATCCTAAGAAGCTAGAAGCGGTGGTGGAATGGCGGGAACCAAAAAATGTCAAGGGGGTTCTGGTACAAGAGGGTCGCCCCTGGCTTACTTTAGCAAAGCACTATCTGAAAACAATCTGGCTAAAATAGTTTATGAAAAAGAGTTGATGGCAATGGTATTATCTATCCAAAATTGGAGACAATATTTGTTAGGAAGACGATTCAAAGTAATAACAGATCATTGAAGTTTAAAACATATGTTAAATCAGCGTGTGATGACATCAAATCAGCAAAGTTGGCAGGAAAAACTGATGGGATATAATTTTGAGATCATTTATCGGCCAGAAAAAATGCATGAAGCAACTGCTGCTTTATCCAGAGTTATACTAGAAGGAGAAATCCGCCGGATAGCAGTTTATGGACCATATTGGGAAGAAATTATTGTAGTCCGGGCAGAAATAATTCAAGATAAAGAGACAGTCTATTATTCAAGCCATACAACAAGGAGACAACAAGAAATCTGGTTTTTCTTTCCGAGAGGGGCTGTTATTTTGCAAGGAAAGATTGGTTATACCTCGGAAGTCTTCTTTGATACCAAAGTTAATGCAGTTTTTCCATTCTTCACCTGTAGGAGGACACTTGAGGTATCTAAAAACCTACAAAAGATTGGCAAATGGGGTGTATTGGCCAGGAATGTCTCATTATGTACAGTGATATGTTCGGGAATGTGCGGTCTGTGAGAAGAGTAAATATGAAGCTCTTAACCCGACAGGTTTGCTACAACCGTTACCAGTTCCAGAATTGATATGGGAAGAAGTATAGCTAGATTTTGTTTCCAATTTACCAAAATCTCAGGGATTTGATGTGGTGCTAGTAGTTGTTGACAGGTTGAGCAAGTATACACACTTCATCCCTCTTAAACACCCATACACAGCTAAAACAGTGGCTGGTGTTTTTATGAAGGAAATTGTGCGGCTTCGTGGCATATCTACTGCAATAATAAGTGATTGAGATCCCCTATTTACAAGTTTATTTTGACGTGAACTATTCAAATTACAGGGAATTGCCTTGAAAATGAGCTCATCATATCATCCTCAAAGCGACGGGCAAACTGAGGTGGTAAATAGATGATTAGAGATTTATCTAAGGTGTTTTACTGCAGACCAACCACAACGATGGGTATCCTGGTTATCATTGGCAGAATATTGTTTTAATACTTCATACCATACTTCAATTGGACAGACTCCATTTGAAGCAGTGTACGGTAGGAAGCCACCACAAATCATTCATTATTCAAGGGGGGGAGTAGCAGTTGAAGCGGTTGCCAATGCACTAGTGGATAGAGATGAAGCTCTCAAACAGCTACAAATAAACTTACATCGTTCGCAGCAGTTGATGGTTAAATTTGTCAACCGCCATCGTCGAAATGTGACCTTTGAAGTGGGGGACCTTGTTTGGGTCAAGTTGAGACCAAATATTCCAGGAGGAAGTCTCAAATTAAGCGGAAAATTAGTTGGCCGATATTTTGGTCTGTTTAAAGTTGCCAAGAGGGTGGGGGGAGTGGCTTATCAGTTGAACCTGCCCGAGACAAGTAGAGTGCATCCAGTTTTCCATGTTTCGCAGTTGAAGGCAGCGGTAAGAGAACAACACGTGGCTAAAGAATTACCGGAGGAATTTTTGACAGCAGAAGAGATTCCTGAAAACATCTTGGCAATAGAAAAACAAGGCGTTACCCAATTGTGGTTAGTACAGTGGCACGGGAGATCAGTGGAGAAGGCTACATGGGAGGACGCCAACTTGCTGAAACATCAGTTCCCTCATTGTGGAGGGGGTAATGATAGGTTTGGAGGGGGTCCAGCTCGGGAGAGGCCACCTGTACGGTACATTTACCAGAGGAAGGGGCGTACAGCTAAGCGGGCAGAGTTGTAATAAAGGGGCAGAGTTGTAAATAGCCATACATTGGTAGTTAGTTAGTTTGTCTGTTAGTCTATTATAAATAGGGGAGAGTACCTAGCAGGAGGGGGTATCGTTTCTGTAGATGGTGAATTCCCCTTACCTCAATGTGAGGTGGGGATACTCTTTTATAGATGAGTAAATCTAATTACAAGGCGGGTAAGTCCGATGTGGGACTCAGAAATACTCATTTAAACTTAAATGGGGTCCAACACTCCCCCTCAAACTGGACATGCCCAGATTGGATAGAGTCCCACAAAGAAAACAAAGATGACAAGACACAAGACATGACCATCTCATACTCCCCCTCAAGCTGGGCCATGGAGGCTGTGAATACCCAGTCTGGTAGTGAGAGACTCAAGGCGAGCTCCTGGGAGACCTTTGGTGAAGAGATCGGCAAGCTGATCTGCCGTCGGGATATGGCCGAAACCGATATGGTGCTGCTCCAGATGGTGTCGGAGAAAGTGACAGTCCACCTCGATATGCTTTGTCTGTTCATGGAAGACGGGATTCGAGGCAATCTTCGTAGCGGCCTGATTGTCACACCAGATATGAGCAGGAGTCGATGCGGGGAAACCGAGCTCATGGAGGAGATGACGAAACCAGAGGATCTCAGTAGTGACTGTGGCCATGGCTCGATACTCGGCCTCGGCACTCGACCGGGAGACGACAGTCTGCTTCTTGCTGCGCCAAGAGATGAGATTGCCGGCGAAGAACACAGCGAAACCCGAAGTAGACTTGTGGGTACCGAGGCAACCGGCATAGTCCGCATCACAGAAGGCCTCAACATTCATGTGAGCATGATGTGAGTACAGAAGGCCACGTGCAGGGTCTTTCTTGATGTATTTGGCAATGCGGAGGACAGCATCCCACTGAGATCTGGTGGGATGCTCCATGAACTGGCTGACTTTGCCAACGGCACAGGCAATGTCGGGACGCGTCATGGTGAGGTAGTTGAGTTTACCGACCAGGCGTCGATAGCTCTCGGGATGAGGAAATGGTTCCGAGTCGGAATGAAGGGAGCGTTCCCCAGGCTCAAGTGGAGTGTCCACTGCGGTGGCGGTGCTCAACCCGGCATCCTGCAAGATATCAAGAGCATACTTGCGCTGGCAGAGAGAGATAGTGTTCGCAGTCCGGGAGACCTCGATGCCAAGTAAGTAAGTGAGGGGACCAAGATCCTTGGTGTGAAAGTGCTGGTGAAGATGCGTCTTGAGGCTGGCGATGCCTCTGGAGTCACTCCCTGTGATGATGATGTCATCAACATAAACCACAAGCAAGATACAGCCGTGCGCCGTCGTACGGAAGAAGACTGTGTGATCTTTCATACTCCGAGAGAGGCCAAAGGCTGTGACGACAGTGCTGAAGCGGCCAAACCATGCTCGAGGAGACTGCTTGAGCCCGTAGAGGGAGCGACGGAGACGGCAGACATGTCGGTCGGCACCAGAGGCAGAAAAACCAGGGGGCTGCTGCAGGTAGACTTCTTCATCAAGAAATCCATGGAGAAAAGCATTTTTAACATCCAGTTGATGAAGCGGTCAGTGATGATGAGCAGCCAGAGAGAGAAAAAGGCGGACAGAGGTCATCTTTGCGACTGGAGAGAAGGTCTCAAAGTAGTCGACGCCATACGTCTGGGCAAATCCCTTTGCGACAAGCCGGGCTTTGAGGCGGCAAAGAGAGTCATCGGGATTGAGACGGATCGTAAAAATCCATTTACAGCCGACCGCTTGTTTGCCTGCCGGAAGTGGAACAAGATATCAGGTATGGTTGTCATCCAGAGCTTGTAATTCATCCCTCATGGCGGCCAGCCACCCAGGGTGAGATTTTGCTTCACCAACCATCCGAGGAATCGACACGGTCTCCAGCGCTGACAGACCCCTGTATGAAGATACAAAGAGAGGAGTAGTCTGACAGGAGCGAGTACCTTTCCGGAGCGCAATCGACACGTCCTCGGGAGCTGTGACAGGAGCATCGGACGAAGCAGGAACAATGTTGTCCTCGGCCGGGATGGGAGGTACAGCGGAAGGACGACGAGAGTAGGTCTGTCCAAAGAGATGACCGGTCGGAGGAGACACCAGAGGCGGGTGAACTGTGAGCGGAAGACAGTCATCGATGGTAGTGTCGGGATAAGGAGAGGGGAGAGTGAAAGGAGAGTTCTCGACAAACGATACGTCGGCAGAGGTGATATACCGGCGGAGGTCTGGAGAGAAGCATCAGTACCTGCGCTGAGTGCGGGAATATCCGAGAAAAAGACATCGAAGGGATTTGGGAGAAAGTTTGGAGAGATTGGGGCGAGTGTCCCGGACATAACAGAGACATCCGAAGACGCGGAGTGGAAGGGAGTGAGGAGGACGATCGGGGAACAGGGTATGAAAAGGAGTCTCCCCCTGAAGGATGGAGGAGGGAAGACGATTGAGAAGGTAAGTAGCAGTGAGGATGGCATCCCCCCAGAAGAGAAGAGGTACCTGGCGGTGGAAGAGGAGGGCACGAGCGGTTTCCAAAATATGCCGGTGTTTCCGCTCGGCCACCCCATTTTGCTGAGGGGTATCAGGACAAGAGGTTTGGTGGATGATGTCGTGGGACCGCAGGAACTGCTGAAAGTGAGTGGATAAGTATTCCCGCCCATTGTCAGATCGGAGACATTTTACAGGGATAGAAAACTGTGTCTGGATCTCATGGAAAAAGGTCTGAAAGGTGGAGAGAACCTTTGTCCGATCTCGAAGAAGGTAAAACCATGTCATCCGGGAATAATCATCAATGAAAGAAATGTAATATTTATACCCAGATTGACTCGAGGTGGCACAGGGACCCCGTACATCGGAATGAACCAAATCAAAGGGTTTGGCGGCCCGGGTGTCAACTCGAGGAGAATAGGATGTGCGATGATGTTTCGCAAAACGACACGACTCAAAAGGAAAAGATAAATGGGGACTAATATCGGGGTAGAGTTGATGAAGAGCTGAGGCGAAGGGGTGGCCCAACCGAGAATGGAGATCTAGGGCACGAGCAGGGATAGACGCGCAGGCGATGGAAGGAGGGCCAGCGAACATGTACACCCCATCCCGAAGCTGGCCTCTACCAAGTTCCCGGTTCGTCGTCCGCTCCTGAAACAAAACAGAAGACGAGGAAAAGATAACATTACAGTTGAGGTCCTTGGTCAGCTTGCTGATGGAAAGCAGGTTAAAAGGACTCCGAGGTACATGAGCCACCGAGGATAGGTGAAGGGAAGAGGTGAAGGAACATGTGCCAAATCCGGCGATGGGGAGAGTAGACCCATCAGCAACAGTGATGGCTGAGGATCCACTATAGGGACGGTAGTTGGAGAGAATACCTGCATCCCCGGTGAGGTGGTCGGACGCACCTGAATCAAGCATCCATGCAGGGGAACGATGACTGACAAGAGCAGTGTAACCACCGGAATGGGCAAGCGAAGCTGATGAAGAACCCGGCACGGAGGTGGTCCGGTAATTGTGAATCAGCTGGATCTCAGCCAGGGATAGATCCAACGACGGGGGAAGAGCAGCAGCAGGTGAGGACGCATCGCGAATCGCAGTCTGGCCCTGGCGGGGGTGCGAATCGGGACGACCATGCAGGACCCAGCAACGGTCGACCAGATGGCCGAGCTTGCCGCAGTGCTGGCAGAGGGGGCGAGGTCGGCCGTCTCCACGGTCGCGCCCTCGAGGGCCAGTAGGGCGACCACCGCCACGTCCGAGGAGCGCAGTGTGATCAGGGATGGGGACGGGTGGTGCAAGGGCCCGATGAGCCTTCTGCAGGCGATGATAGACCTGCGGGATATCCAGCGTAGATGGGTTGACTAGCATCTCAATGGTCGTCGTGGCGTAGTCCGGTGCGAGGCCATTCAGAAGATTGAATAGGCAGAGCTGGTCCCGTTTAGTCTGCGCTTCGGCCGGAGTTTGAGGAATAGGCCAGAGTTCCTGCAGTTCGTCGCGGAGACTCTTCCATTCCATGAAGTAGTTTGGGAAGGTCCGATCCTGCTGGCGGATATGGGAGAGACGCTGTAGAACGTCGGAGACCCGAACCAAGTTATTGGTCTCGGAGAACATGACAATCAAGGAATTCCATAGCTCTTTGACTGTGTTGGCAGTCCTGGTGACATCTTTTACGGAGCGGTCCATGGAGTTGACCAGTAAGGCGAAGATTTTGCTGTCCGCCAGCTGTCAAGAGTCGAACTTGGGGTCAGTGATATCGGGTGGGGGTTTCTCAAGATGAGAATGAAGCCCCATGCCGCGGAGGGACATCAAGGTCGTCTTCCGCCAGACGGAGAAATTAGTGGCATCTAGTCGGTCATCGACAAGCCGGGAGGAGGCCGTGATCAGGGACGGCAGAACGGAGGACGCGTCCATGGAGGGCGGGCGCTGGTCCGGTTCGCCGGGAGTCGCGCGGTGGAAGGGAGGCGGCCCGGAGATGTCGCCGGAGGGAGCAGCGACAGGGGGTTGCGCTCATGATGGTGCGGCTGGGCAAGGGCGCCGCGTGGGCGCGGGCGCCGCCGGTGCTAGGGCGCGGGTGCTGGGCAGGAGCGTCGCGGGGCCGAGGGCAGGGCTGGACCTGGGCGCGCCGGAAGCCGGAAGCCGGGGCCGGGAGCCACGCCGGGAGAGGGCGCCGGTAGGGGAGCCGCTGGGAGAGTGGGCCGCCGGGAGAGAGGGCGGGAGAGGAGGGCCGCCGGGAGGAGGGAGCTGCGACGAGAGGAGCGGCAACTGGGTGGAGGTGCGCCGAGGAGATCGCGCACCAGGGAGGAGGCACGACGGGGAGGGCCCTGTCCGGAGAGGAGGGCCGCGTCAGGGAGATCGCGCGCCGGGAGGGACGGGGAGGGCTGCGTCGGGGCGAGGAGCGCCAAGGGCGAGGCGCCGGGGCGAAGGCGCTGCTGCGCGAAGGGAGCCGCGTCGGGAGAGAGAGAGGGCCGCCGGGAGGGAGGACCGCCGGGAGGGAGGGCCGCTGGGAGGGAGGGTCGGGATGAAGATCCCTCTGATACCATGTAGATGGTGAATTCCCCTTACCTCAATGTGAGGTGGGGATACTCTTTTATAGATGAGTAAATCTAATTACAAGGCGGGTAAGTCCGATGTGGGACTCAGAAATACCCATTTAAACTTAAATGGGGTCCAACAGTTTCATTTGGTTTGGAGCGTCTGGCTAGTTCTAGGGCCTGCGGGAGCTACTTTCTCACAGGAGGTTAGTCTGTAATTTCTTTCTCCCTCTCTAATCTGGTTCGGAATTAATCCCAAGGAAGCAGAATTCAGGTTAGAATTCTCTCTCTATTGATATTCCTATCATGGGAGTTCCCAGGAACTTCCGCCCAAGCCCAAGGCCGATATGTCACTACAAACTCTCCTTGCTCCGTACCCCCTTCCCCTTTTCTCTTATAGCCATAAGGATCCAACGGCAGATGCCCCGGAATACTCCCATGGCCCCACAACATATTCCCCAAACATATTTCTCCCACGGCCCCACAGCATATTTCCCCCGACATATTCCTCCATAACCACTTCTCAACTTCCCATGGCCCACAGCCAGCTACCCCCTTGCACAAAGACTTATTTGCCCCTTCTGGAAAGTGTCTTCCACGCTGGCTGGCTGATTTCTATCACTCGCCACCCCTTAAGAACAGTCTTGTCCTCAAGACTAAAGGAATGAAACTGAACGAGGTTGGAAAGACCGCTTTTTGAATCCAAACTGCTCATATTTGGTTGGCTGATTCCGTGAACAGTTGCAGGAGAAAACGTGAACCCAAGCACTAGGCCCCAATCCAAGGCAAAAATCCATCACCACACCGGACTGCTATACATACCAGAGGCGGCGCTTCGATATTTTCAAGATAGATCTTTGAAGTCGAGCTTGGAGGTACTTTGGAGATCATCTTCAATCATATAAACTATAAAGTCCACGACCGTGAGGTAGTCTTCCATAGATAAATCGTCAGTTTCAAGTTCCAAAATAATAACATCGATGTGTGAGTCAAACCATTGCTTTGTCTCATTGTTGAGGCCATGAGGATGGGTCTCTTTCTGTAGTTTTGTTTTTTCCTCCGGAGTCAAATTTAAAACCCAATGTTGAAGGCTGGTTATTTCTGTAGCGGAAGCCCTGCCAAACATGTCGTAGACAATTTTCATCTTTTCTGAGAAAATCCCGAGAAAGTTAAAATCCCCAGAATTCTGGTCTCGTCAACCCCTTTCCCTAGGGGTTGGACTGCTGGTTTAAAGCCTTGTTGACTTTTATAAAATCCACCTATGAAGGGGTCAAATTCTGACTTTTTGTGGGCACACAGCCTTTGGGTTCTAATATGGAATCTTTTAAACCCACGTCATTGCACGTCCCAATTTTGGGTGAGGTGGAGTAATCCCTACGATGTCTGACTTTCTTTCGTAGGGACATAGAGAAACCCCCCGAGGCAATAATTTCTTTTTTTTCATTGCCTGAACTTATGCAATAGGACTCAGCGGATTTCATGTCTTCATCTTGTTCGCTTGTATTGTGGAAATAGCCCTCCTCCTGAGCAAGTCTATGCAACCCTTCAAAGTTCGCTTCCCTTGATTTTTCGGAGTCTGCTTTCGAACCATCAGAGTGTTCTTTGGCATATCTTTTCTTCCTAGATTCAACTTTCATCCACCCCCAGTCCTCTTTGGAGTCCATTTTATTTTCTATAGAATTGCTTATGCAATTAAACTAGTTTAAAATAGGAAGAGCTACAACGTGTTCCCCTGCCCTGCTCTCCCTATAGGCGCTTACCTGCACACGCATATCCCCCTCCAGCTCGGACCTGTAGAGACTTCAAGGAATGCGCATTGATGCCAAAACGCTGCACACTGGTCGAACCGAGCTCCAACCTCACCGAAGTCCAAGCCTCAATATCTCCTTTTTGCGTAGTTGCACCTTCCGCCTTCGGGAAATTGGAATTGCTTGAAAAGATTGCACAACCTAGAGCAGAGCACGCTGTTAAGGCAACTGCCGCTCCCTCGGATTGCATCTCATTAGCAGTATTCACTTTCGTTGTCGGTGGAAGAACAACTTCCACTCATGATTTCCTACCGCTTTCAGAGGCATGACCAACGACCAAAGAGGAATTAGGATCAGACCAGCATCCACTTGAATCAGGCCCTTCGACATGTGGGAGTTTCTGGATTCTGGAGCCTCTTGAACCAGACCCTCTAAACGATCCTCTGGTAGAGCAGCAACAACTGTTGGGCACTCTTCAAGAAGGTTTTCTGCAACTAATTTCGTATAGTAATTATGTGAAACGCGGCCTTGACAAAGACAATTAATGCAGTAACCAATATGAGGTTCATAGATGATTAGTTGTCTATACCAAAACTCTCCGAAAATAACAATCCATATGAAATCAGGTAAGAATTTGGAAATATCAACCTCGATGCAAATCCGAAAGACTATCGGGTGCTGAAGAGACCGGGTGCGTGAATCAAAACAGAGAAAATGCCCCAACAAATTACCAAAGAGATTTAAAATTGATGGATTCTGGAACGGTAATGGAAGTTGGG
This sequence comes from Viscum album, assembly GCA_963277665.1. Lineage (NCBI taxonomy): Eukaryota > Viridiplantae > Streptophyta > Magnoliopsida > Santalales > Viscaceae > Viscum > Viscum album. Next base: position 217,253,457 of record OY728137.1, read on the forward strand.
GAAACCGGACCCAGACAACGGATGTCAGATGAACTTTGTGCAAAGAGAAATCAAACGTCCACCTCAATGGGATGAAACGTATCGACAGATCAACAGAAATTCTCGAGACACTCAAGACCATGCCAAAGCAAAATCACCTTCATTTGAAAGTTGAATGAGCATGTGTTTAGGATCCAAAAGACCTACCACTACTCGGTTTTTCAAACCCCAATCCGAATTGACATGTCCATCAAAAAGCAACGCTGAAGGCCAGCGACGCTTAAACCTAATGACCAAAGGGAGACCGAAAAGATTTGAAGCTTCAACAAATTTGATTGGGGAAATTTCTTCAGCAGGTTGTCCCTCTATCGAAAGGCAAGTTCGAGTCTCGATTGTAATTTCAGGAAATTCAGAGAACTCTGGGCAATCTAGTTGCCCCTCCCCCAGCGCGCAATGGATGAATTACCCATAGAGGAGTCCTGAGCTCGGGAACCAGCATCCTGTTGACGGCGACCAACACTACCCACCCGCCTGAACATTCCTTCTATGTTGTTGCACACCCCTACGTAGAAATCAAGACCAACAGCGCAAGCCTCATCTGTTCGCGATCCAACAACACGCGTTAGTGTGTTCCGCTGCAATGAAAAAAAGTCAGCAGCACCCACACCTGAGGATCGCAGCCCAAGAGTGCGCGCCTCCCCAGAAGTGAGTCGGCAACAGGTCGGACCAATTGTTAAAGATCCACACCAACAGTAGACGATAACAGGCAATTTGTATATAATATGATAAAAACCAGTAGCAGAATTACAGGCGGAAGAAGAAGAATGGAAGGAGAAAAGTAAGAGGAGAATTACACAGGAGTTCCCCAGAAACTGCCGCCCAAGCCCAAGGCCGATATGTTACTACAACTCTCCCTGTTCCGTACCCCCTTCCCCTTTCCTCTTATAGCCATAAGGATCCTACAGCAGATGCCCTAGAGTATTCTCATGGCCCGACAACATATCCCCCCCCCCCCGACATATTCCTCCCATGGCCCCACAGCATATTTCCCCCTGCATATTCCTCTCTAACCACTTCTCAACTTCCCATGGCCCACAGCTAGCTGCCTCCTTGCACAAAGACTTATTTGCCCCTTCTGGAAAGTGTCTTCCACGCTGGCAAACTGATCTCTATCACAATGTGTTGATGAGCAACCAAATGGAATGATGACTAGAGTAAAGGATATTGTGATTATGCCTAATCAATTATCATAATATATGATTAATAACCAGCACATTCACCAACTCTCAGACTCACCAAAGAAGAGAATGATAGAATTCGCTAAGAGCTCAAATGGAGGAGACAATGAAGAAAAGAAGAATCAGTTACCTATATGTCGAGAATGTGAGAAGAAACACCCAAATGAAAATTTTAAAGGAACCAAAAAATGTTTTGAGTGTATAAAAGAAGGATATAAAGCAAGTAATTTCCAATGAAAAATGTTGGAGTATGTGTAACTTTCTGCCTCACTTCCTTTGTAACTTCCTGCCCCACTTCCTTTGTAACTTCTCTTTGTAACTTCCCTTTCTTTTCTATAAATGAGGGCCCTCTCCTCACCTTGAGAGTGTGGGGGATTTCTGATTTTACATGGTATCAAAGGGAATCTAATCCCAACCCCCCTCCCATTTTTTTTATTCTGCTCTAGGGTCTCCCATCTTTTTTTTTTCCGTGGGGGCGGCGGCCTCCATGGCTTACGAGCCATAGGAATTCTCCGCCGCCCCCTGCCGGCGATCCCTTCCCGGCGGATTTCCCATCCCGACAGCTCTCCAGCGCTGCTCCCCATCACGGCTTCCCCCGGTGCGCCTTCGCTCAACGTCTGGCTGCTCCCTTGCGGCGGCTCCCCTTGCGGCGGCCCTCTCTCCAGGCGGCCCTCCCTCACGGCGGCTGCTTCTCCTGCGCGTGAGCCCCCCTTGCAGCGGCACCTCCCCACAGCGACCCTCCTGTCACCTCGTCCGGCTTCCACCCAAGCGCGCCGCTGCTCCGTCTGGCTCCCGCACACCCTACCTTCCATTCCGGCGCCCGCTCCTCCTGCGCGCAGGCCCTCCCCGCCTCGGCTCGGCTTCGCACCGTCCCTGCGCGCTCCTCCAGCGGCGCCCCTCTCCTGCGCAGGACCTCTCCCGTCGGCTTCGCACCGTTCATGCGCGCTCCTCCAGCGGCGACCCATATTCCTCCGCTCCTGTGCAGGCCGCGCATCCCACGGATTCCCCGGCGGCCCTCCCTTCTGCCTGCGCCGCTTGCACCGGTCCCCCGCATCTCCCGGCGACAGCCCCGGTCCGCAGCACCTCTCCCGCAACTGCTCGAACCGGCTCCCGCATCTCCCGACGACTGAACCGGTCCGCAGCGCCTCTCCCGGCAGTCCTCCTGTGCGCGCAACACCTCCCAGCGGCCTCCTCTGTGCACGACGTGCTCCGCGCCTCCCGCTGCAGCCCGCGACGCCTCCCGTCGCCCCTCGCGGTCCCGCTGCGCGCTCATCCCGGCGCCCGCTCATCCCTGCGGCCTTCCCCCCCCGGCGGCCCTCCTCCTTTGCGAGCCGCGGATCACCCAGCGCCTCCCGCGGATCACCCGCGGCTCACCCGGCAGCTCTCCTGCGGATTTCCCGGCGACCCTTCCGGCTGGCCGGCTGCGCCTTTCCCGCCTTGTTCTTCCCGGCGGACCTCCCTTCCCCGGCTGCTCCCTGCCGGACGACTCCCCGCGCCGGCGGCCTCCCTTCCCCGGCTTGCGGCTCTTTCCGGCAGCCCGCCTCCTGTGCGAGTCTCCCGCCGGCTCTGTTGACGACCGGCCTCCACCCCTGCCTGCCTCCACTCCTGTCGGCTCCTCCAGCAGCTGGCCTCCATTCCTGCCGGCTCCTCCAGCAGTCGGCCAACAGCCCTGCCGGCCTCCCGTGCCACCTCTGCTCAACTGCTCCCTCCATGCCGACCTCCTCCTGCATCATGCGGAATCCCCGCCTCTCTGCCCGGTGCCTCCTGCGGAATCCCCGCCTCTCTGCCCGGCATCTCCTGCAGAATCACCGCATCTCATCGTCGGCCTCCTCCTGCGGATTTCCCGGCGCTTCGACGACCGGCACCCGCCATTGCGGATTTCCTTGGCACTTTGACGACCGGCCCTCCCGAGCAGATTTCTCGGCGCTCTGACGACCGACCCGTAGTGCGGATTTTCCCGACGCTCTGACGACCGGCACCCGCCAGTGTGGATTTCCCGGCGCTCTGTTGTCCGGCCCCGCACTTTTCCGGCGATGACCCATCATTTTCAGCGGCATCACATTACAATCTTGAGGGGGAGCGGCATCATCAACGATTTTATTATTTCTGTTTCTTCTGTTTTCGTCTTGTTTTGTCATCAAGCTGGGTATGTCCAGCTTGAGGGGGAGTGTTTGCAGCTTGTTGCTTGCATTGTTTTTTTTTCATTATGTGTTCAAGCTAGGTACACCTAGCTTGAGGGGGAGTGTTGGAGTATGTGTAACTTCCTGCCCCACTTCCTTTGCAAACTTCCTGCCCCACTTCCTTTGTAACTTCTCTTTGTAACTTCCCTTTCTTTTCTATAAACGAGGGACCTCTCCTCACCTTGAGAGTGTGGGAGATTTCTGATTTTACAAAAAAAAAAATGAAAAGTCGGGAATAATAGTCTCCCTGAGGTATTATCGATGGTTGGATGTTTTAAATATGAAAAATATTTACATTATGCAAAAGAATTAATAATCTTTTAACTGATCACAAGATTTACTGTTTTGTGATGGTTAACTTTCTAATTATCATGTCCTCTATCATTCTTCATCAGAACTTAATGGTTAGATTTCTCTTTCATGCCCCGATTTTCACTTTGCACTAACGTTATCGTATTCGAAATCTTAATTTTGTGGTAACCTTCACATTTCTTTTTCCCTCTTATTAAGGGGATGTTTTATTATCCATATTTACGATGTGGGTTTCCCACGAAGAAATTTTCAAGTATCAACCTTTGATTTTCAAAGTGCAATTTCAAATTGCGAGAACGCATTTTATTGAAAGTGTAGATTGAGAAAACCCCCTCGCCTCCTTACCTCAAAGTGAGGAGGAGGCGTTCTTTTATAATGAATGAGAAACTCCACATCGGACCACAAGTCCGATGTGGGATACAGACTCCAACACTCCCCCGCAGGATGATGGATGGATGATGGTGCGGGCGCAGCAAATGAAACCACTCAGATCGGCTGGTTGACGGAGCGCCAGGAATGCCGCACTGGTGGGGCCGGTCGATGAAACGCCGGGAAATCCAAACTAGCACCGGAAAAACCGCATATGCGGGGCCGACGACGGGAGGCGGGGATTCCGCAGAATTGTTGCGGGGCTGGCGGCGCCAACGGGCCCAAATCCTAGGTGGTCGAGGTGCTGCGCTAGCGAATGGGTGTCGGCGGACAGAGATGCGGCTGCCGGGAGTCGTCGGGAGATGACGGCGAGGCGGGGATGCCGCAGGAGGTGCCGGAGAGCCGAAACTGAAGTTGGGCAGCCGCAGGGAGAAACTGGAGTCGGCTGGCTGCCGGAAGAGAAGCGCAGGAGGAGGCCGGCGAGGGAGCAGAGGGAGGCCGGTTGCTGGAGGCCGGCGAGGGCTGGATGAGCCGGCAGGAATGGAGAGGGCTGGGAGTCTCGTCGAGAGCCAGCGCGAGGGAAGCCGGCGTGAGGGAAGCCGCAGTGAAGGCGGGGCCTGGCGCCGGGAGAGATCCGCCGGAAGAGAGTCGCGGAATCTGGCGTCGGGCCGTCAGCCTTCGCGCGCAACAGGAGGAGACCACCGGGAGGGAGAAGCGGGAGCGGTTGCTGGCTGTTTGCGGGAGCCGGAACGGCCGCCGGGGAAGTCGGGAGCGGTTGCTGGCTGAGATGCGGGAGCCACGCGGAGAGAGGGTCGCCGGACAGGGGGCCGGCTGCTCGGGAGGGAGGGGAGGGGCGACGGCAGATGGGAGTTGCGCGGGTTGATGGGACCGAGCCGACGGGAGGAGACGCCGCCGGGAGGAGACGCCGCCGGGAGGAGACGCCTGGAGGAGACGCGTCGGCAGGGAGAGCTGCCGGGAGAGAGGGTCGGCGGTAGGGAGGGCCGCCGGGAGGCGCTGCTTCCGTCGGGGCAGTGCGCAGCGGGGAGGAAGCCCGCCAGGGAAGGGGGTGGCCACCTAGGGTAGAGGAGGAACCGGACCGGGCAGAAGCGCCGGGAAGAAGCGCCGGGAGGGAAGGCGATCCGCTTAGGGAAGGAGGGCCACGAGGCGGAGGGGCGGCGGCATAAAACCTATGGCCACCGAGGCCGCCGCCCCCCGCGGGGGACTTGACGTCGGAAAACCCTAGATGGGAGGGAGGGATCGGGTTAGAAAACCCTCTGATACCATGTAGAATGGGGAAACCCCTCGCCTCCTTACCTGGAAGTGAGGAGGAGGCGTTCTTTTATAATGAATGAGAAACTCCACATCGGACCACAAGTCCGATGTGGGATACAGACTCCAACAGAAAGATAGAAGATGTAACACCTCAAGATTTTACAGTATGTCTCTTCTTAAATAAATTCAATTTCTTTTATAGCTAACGTTACACAGAACACTGAGCTTAAACAAACGATTAAATATTATTACTTAATTGTGATAGTTATCACCTAGTCGTTGGAATGACGGGAATGAATGAGATTAACTAAATTATGAAAATGTAGTTTGCACATGTTTATAAAATGAATTCATTGGTTACCAATTAATTAGAAATAAAAATAAGAACCAATTGAACATAAAGGATGTATTTTTATAAAAAATATATTATATTCCCACAATGGTATTTTATCTTAATAAATTAAATTAATCACTATTAGTGAAAGATTTTAATGAAACTTATATGTTATATACTCAATAAAATGTTTTTAAATTCATCCAACAAGTTTGATAGACTTAAGATAAAAATAAATCCAATTTTAAGCATAAAAAGTTATATATATCTAAAGGCAGTTTTGCCGCCTTTTGATGGCGCGTCTGTTTTAAATCTAAATTTTGACACTTTTATAAGTTTTATTTGACAAAATAAAGTTTATTTTTTAAAGCAGAATATCAATATTAGTTTAGGGTAAAATTTTGATATTTTTCGGAGAAGTTTCAGTTTTTTTGATGAATAGTAAAAAAATTAAATTTTAATTGAAAACTGATTTTTCGTCTAATTTATTTATATAGTTAAATTATATTTTAAATTTGTTTTAAAGTATAATTAGTTTAATTATACATCAATCAAACCAATTTAGGTTATTGTAATCAATTTCACATTGAAATTGGATATAAAAACATTTCAAACTTTTAAACTTTTCACTTTAAAAACCCGCTTTTTTGTTGTGTTTGCGGGATTAATTTTAAATCTAATTTTTCCAATTCTGTGAATTGAATTTGGCAAAATGAATTCTATATTTGGAATCAGAAGGTCCAAATTAGGTTGTAAGGCCAATTTCATTTTTAGGCATAAAAAAGTTACTATGGTAAAAAAATTATTTACCATGGTATAGGTAAAAAAATGAAACGGGTTAAAGTTAAAAAGATAAAGGCTTAAAATAGCTAAAAACTACAACATTTAATGGTTGGTTGAGGTATTGCTCGACTCTAACCAACCTCTACAATATTAACTGTCACCCAAAGTCGTGGAAATTAATGTCACCTCAATGTGGTTGACTTTAAATATAAAATAATCATTATTTTAATCACTTAAACTCACCTCTCCTCAAATATAAATATCACCCTTCACCACCCCATTTCGACTCACAACCCTTGAAACTCCTCAAATCTCCGTCAAATCATCTCCTCCTCACTCCCCCCACGTCCAAGTGTTGCAGGTCTCATCAAAAGACCAAATCCAAGGTCCTCAAGAGGTCGTCCAAGGATGTGATATTCAAGAGTTAATTTTCTCAAAACACTTCTCTTATTTTATTTTCTTCTTCTACTTTTTCCTCATATCTTTCATTCATCAAGGCATAATAATTCCAAAATCATGTACATACCGGAATGTTATGTTGCTAATGGAATATCTTATATTCATCTCTTTTATTACCATCTCTTATTTAAAGAAACGAAACTATTGTCCAAATTATGTCAGTTAATCGTCTCCGTGAATAATGATTTTGTTCGTTTATCATTATCGCCTTCATGGCTAGTCATAAAACAATTATTCTGGTTAAATAAGATTGTAATAGGTATATTATAACCTATTTCATATTCTGGAACTAACATATACTCATAATAGTAAATAAAACAAAACTAGTTCATGGTGTTCGGAAAAACCGCCAAAATAAATTAAACGTTTATCATTAACATTTTATCAAATGAAACATCCTCATATAGGAAAGAAAAAAGGATTTATGGAACCATTTATACTTTTGGAATTTAATTAATATTATTCCATTCCACTTCTGGAGTTGTAATCTCATTTTACAAGAACATCCATAATTTTACACAAATGAACCGATCATGAAACCATGAAACGAACGCACCCGAAACCATGAAAATAATGAAATATTATTAATGAATGGGTCATAAGATGTTATAAAATCATCACATAAGGTATTATAAATATGAATATAGTTCTGGAATGAGTTAATAACATTCTTTAAACAATTATACAGGATGTTAAAGTACACACCGCTAAAGGGAAGCGTGAGGTAAGGGTTTCCTCCTCTCATTTTTACTTTTGTAAGATATATGTCTTTTTCACCACTTATTCCTTATTTGTGGTGTATATACTACCATTTGATATATCATATGGTGAATCTCATTATCTTCATGATATTCAATGTTTCATTTGATAATTATTACTTTTATGGGGCATACGATTCGACTGATTACAAAGTGGTAAGAGATTTTTTAACTCAATTTTCATTCATTGGGTTAAGCTTCTACTTCATTGATTTTTTTCATGCTACGATTATGGATGAAATGACTTTTGATTGCCTTATATTGTATTTCCAGTAAATACACATAATCGATTCATTTGATTAACAATATAATCATTGTAAGGGATTTTATCTCAATCTCCTTTCGTTGAGGCATATTTTGATGTTATACATCCACCTTCTTTTATGAGGTGTATATACTACTCTTTTGACATGTTATATCATAAATCTCCTTATTCTCATGATATTCTAGGTTTCATTTAATGTTATTCTTTCATGGGGCTTATGATTCAAATGTTTCAAAGTGGTATGAGATACTTTGATTTAAAAATCTCTTTTTAAATCAACTATTCGATATATGAGGAATGATTTGGGCATGAAAGACACGGGTTGGGGACCGGTTAATGGAAGCCCCTCGATGCATCGTTAGTCTCATGGGACGAATTCAGTTGGCGACAAACTCTTCGCGTTTGTTTCCATGCAGTTTAAACTGTCTGAATGATAGATCTTGACAATAGTGTCTTGTGAAATGTCTCGACACAAATCAGACATGTTTCTACCCACATATTTAAACTGTCAAGAGGATTGATCTTGACAGTAACTATCTGGAGGATATATCTTGATAGTTCAGTCATCCGACATTATGCATTTCATCATTATTGTTATTTCATGTGATTAATCAATTAATTAGAATATCCATGATCAAGTTCCAAGCTCATGTGATTATTTATATGGCATTATCTGATCATCTTTTATTCCTCTCATATTATGTTTAAGTTATTGATTAATTGACATGTGTTTTAGTTATTTATCTTATCATGATGATTATTCTTTATTGATTTATAATAGCTTCCGTTATACTTAACATTTACTGAACATTTGAGCTCACCCTTATTTTGTTTCCTTTCCCCAGGATATGAAGATGAATTTTTGGAATGAGTTTTAAGGATGTTGAGCTTTTACTTTTGTTTTGCTTTATTTTTTTTTATTCCCAATGTAAAATGGGTTTCATGTATGCATCTAGTTTTCCAAGACTACGAACTATTCGGTCATTTGGGATGCAATTTCTTGTATCTTATGTCAATGTAATAAAATAAGGTACCGGCTCTAGGCTACCGGGGTCGGGGTCGTTACAGGTTTTTATTAGTCTTTTTGCATAAATAGTCCAAGGCACTGTTTTGAGAACTAGACCGGACGACCTGACCAGTCAGACATGTTTTCGGTTCAGTTAGAGACATTTAAGCAGGATTCTAAATTTTGAACTATTCTAATGATTTTTTTTTGCAAAATCGAGCTTCTACTTATACCCAAGTTTTTGTAAAAAAAATATTTTTTATTTTGTTTTATTATATACAACAAACAAAACAAAATAAAAAATAAGACATGGATGTAGATCTAAAAGGACCCTTAAACAAATAATTCAAGATGATTTTGTTCTAAATGGTTTTAATGAAAATACGATCTTCAATAAAGTTAATTGGCGACGTTTGGTTCATGTAACCGAGTCCATTTAATTGGGTTCAAAACTTGTTTGTTGTTTTGTTTTGTTATATATATATATATATATATATAATATTTTCACTAAAATATATATTTGATGCTTTAAAAGGTATTTTAAAAAATATATATTTTGTAAAGAAGCCACCTCCCAAAACCCATTTTTATAATAGTGTTTTTGAAACTTTTTAAGATTTTTAAATGTGGGATACAATCTCACCTCTCCCCACTTTTTATAGGCTCACCTAAATTTTACTACTACTTTAATTTACAATGTGGAATTATACATTTAGGCTAATTTAGTGAATAAAACATTCAACAATTGAATGATAAAAAAATAAATCAAATTAAAGAAAAGTAAAAATAGGGAACAATATAAAATAATAAAGTGAAATGTATGGTTTATAATAAAAATGTAATTGTTTTAATATAATTAAATTAATAACATTATATTAAAAAAAGTTATGATTGATTAAACTATACGATAGATAATAACAAAATATTTAAATCGGCTCGAGGAGGGGGATAAAGGAAAATCTACACTAAAGGCACCAAGGACTCAAACCCGAGACCGCCCCCACCACCACCAAGAACCACTTGGGCACACCCCGTGGAGCTAACATAATATAAAAAATGAATAAAATAATAAAACTGGTTCAACCATCCAACTTAACTGATTTGACTGGTCTGACTTTGAAATGGTGCCTTTTCCGATCCAACGATCAGTCTGGATCTGAAAACTTTGGTCCAAGAACCCTAACCAGACCGCTCACTTGGCTAGTCCACCAGTTAACTGGATGGATTGGATAGTGCGATCAAGCACTGTACATGGGCGAGGGCTGTTGGGTTCGGGCGGGGAAAAAACTAGAATCGAGCCTTGGAAAAAAACCGATTAAAGACTCGTTTAAAATTGTTGGACTCGTTTATTAATCAGAAGTTAAAATATTGTTAAATTGACTTACATTTATATATAATAATTACTGATTTGAAATAATAAATACATAATATTGTTGTTTTTTCAAAAATATTATTATAATATGGCATAATCTGGTCGGGCGGGTTGTGTACCAAGTCAAGTACTAAACCCGAATCCAGCCCTAATATTAATCAGGATTTAAAAATAGACCAGTTTAATATTCAGGTCAAGAAAATTAGGCCCTACCAATTCAACGATGAATGGTGCAAGTGAAATAGGTTCGGGTATAGAACTGAATTGGGGAAGGAGTCTTCAAGAAAACAGTAAACATAGGTAAAAAAAAAAAAAAAATCAATATTTTTTGCATAGAGAAGGCACAAAAGAAAAACCTGGATTGAGCAGGGACGGGAGGGCTACACGACGGTTCTGCCCCGTGCAGCCATGGGTGAGTACGGCTCATAACCCGAGAATCTGGTGCGGGCTCATCGCCTCTGAAAATGTCGTCGAAGAAGTCCTCGCTCGGAAGGCGCCTGCGACGGCTCGAGCTCCGCTTCAAATCTTCGTCGCCGAACACCGGTTTCTCATCATTCGGCTGCGGCGATCCCCTGCTTTCGATCGAAGAGGACGACTCGGCCGCGGCCTCGCTCGAAGCGTACAGGCGCCGGTGAATCGAATAGCGCCGCGGGGGACCGCCGAAAACGTCACTGAAATCGATTTCCGAGTTCTTCGTCGGAGCCCCTGCGGAAGCGCCCGCGACTTCACTCTCGAAGCTGCGGCATCCCGCCACGCCGTCGCGTCTGCAACCAAACGTCCCCATTCTAAAACCAAAACCGGCGGCGAACGACGGAGTGTGTCAGTGATCGACGAAGTCGTTCCTCCGTCGCCGCCGACGCAATTGAAAAGAGAAAGCTGGGAGAGGTTTGAAATTTGAATCGAAGATCGGCGGGAAGAGGAATGTGATTCCCGTTCATGGAACCCTGGATTTTGAAGCTCCCAATCAAAATGGTAAGGCGCGTCACTGCCGACGGCGAAGACAACCGTATCAGAATTGGGGAGAAGGAAACGGACGCCGAACATGTTGCTGCGGAAGCAGACAAGAACGGGATGGGGCGATTTTGAGGCCAAAATCCGCGCTCGCCAGGCTAGGAGCGGATAAAGAGACGGATACCACACAGGCACAACGGGAGGAGGAACGACGTAATGCAGACGGATCTCCATCTGAGCCGACCATGGAAAAACTCCAAAGTAAAAACGACAACAGAATGGCAACGAAACTGCAGCATATCATATGCGGGAGATCGGGTTTTTTTTTTTAATAATTTTTTAAAAAATAATATTTTTTTAACTCGTTAAAAGTTTTTTTAAAAATACCCCACAAGGCGGCATCCGCATGGGATTCTCGTTCTTCCTTTACTGCGCAAAACATTTTGTATTTCCGATGTGAAATTATGTTTCAATTATGTGACTTTGAAAGACTATAAAATATAAACTATAAGATCAATATAAATTAAACTCAAAACATAGATTAAACATATAAAAAATAGTTGAAAACAAAAAGAATTTCGTAAAAAAATGATGATAAAAAATGATTTATAAGATTTCAAAACCACCTACTTGAAACTTAAAAATGTTTCAAATACGTGAATTTGAAAGCCTATAAAATATAAACTACAAGACCAATATAAAGGAAACTTAATATATGGATTAAACATATAACAAATAGTTGAAAATAAAAAGAATTTCGTAAAAAATGTTGACGAAAAATAATTTATAAGTTTTCAAAAACACTTACATCAAACATAAAAATGTTTCAAGCACGTGACTTTGAAAACCTATAAAATATAAACTATTAGACCGATATAAATAAAACTTAGAACATGGATTAAACATATAACAAATAGTTGAAAATAAAAAGAATTTCGTAAAAAATGTTCATTAAAAATAATTTACAAGCTTACAAAACCACATACATGTTTCAAGTATGTGCCTTTGAAAGCATATAAAATACAAACTATAAGACCGATATAATTTAAAGTTAAAACATGGATTAAACATATAATAAATTATTTACTTATTAAAATAATAATTATTAATTGTTAATTATAATGAATAATTAATAATTAATAATTATAATGAATACTTATAATGAATACTTATAATGAATACTTATGATGAATAATTGTAAGGAATAATTATAATGAATAATTATATTACTAATTAACTAATTAATTATTATATAATAATTTTTTATAATTAGTAATTAATAATTATAATAAATAATTATATTACTAATCAACTAATTAACTATTGTATAATTAACAATTGCATTACCAATTAACTAATTAATTATTATATAATAATTTTTAATAAATACTAATTGATAATTATAATAAATAGTTATAATTTATAATTATATTACTAATTAACTAATTATAAAAAGGGCATCGGCTCTATTTTTCTCAAAAAATTAACTAATTAACTATTATATATTTAAAAATTATATTACTAATTAACTAATTAGTTATTATATAATTAATGATTAATAATTAATAATTAACTAATTAAAATTTATATAATTAATAATTATATTACTAATTAACTAATTCATTATTATATAATTAATAATTATATTACTAAGTAACTAATTAATTATTAAATAATTAATAATTATATTACTAATTAGTAATTATATTATTAACTAACTAATTATATTACTAATTAACTAATTAATTATTATATAATTAATCATTAATAATTACTAATTAACCAACTAATTGTTATACAATTAATAGTTATATAATTAATAATTATATTATAATTAATAATTAATAATTAATAATTATAATGAATAATTATAATGAATAATTATAATGAATAATTATAATGAATAATTATAAAGAATAATTATATTACTAATTAGCTAATTAATTATTATATAATAATTTTTAATAATTACTAATTAATAATTACAATGAATAATTATATTACTAATTAACTAATTAACTATTGTATAATTAATGATTGCATTACCAATTAACTAATTAATTATTATATAATAATTTTTAATAAATACTAATTAATAATTATAATGAATAATTATAATTAATAATTATATTACTAATTAACTAATTGTAAAAAGGGCATCGGCTCTATCTTTCTCAAAAAAATAACTAATTAACTATTATATATTTAATAATTATATTACTAATTAACTAATTAGTTATTATATAATTAATGATAAATAATTAATTAATTAACTAATTAAAATTTTATATAATTAATAGTTATATTACTAATTAACTAATTATATTATTAATCAACTAATTATATTACTAATTAACTAATTAATTATTATATAATTAATCATTAATAATTACTAATTAACTAACTAGTTGTTATAAAATTAATAGTTATATAATTAATAATTATATTAGTAATTAGTAATTAATAATTAATAATTACAATGAATAATTATAACGAATAATTATAATGAATAATTACAATGAATAATTATAATGAATAATTATAAAGAATAATTATATTACTAATTAACTAATTAATTATTGTATAATAATTTTTAATAATTACTAATTAATAATTATAATGAATAATTATATTACTAATTAACTAATTAACTATTATATAATTAATAATTGCATTACCAATTAACTAATTAATTATTATATAATAATTTTTAATAAATACTAATTAATAATTATAATGAATAATTATAATTTATAATTATATTACTAATTAACTAATTATAAAAAGGGCATTGGCTCTATCTTTCTCAAAAAATTAACTAATTAACTATTATATAATAAATAATTATATTACCAATCAACTAATTAGTTACTATATAATTAATGATTAATAATTACTAATTAACTAATTATAAATTATATAATTAATAATTATATTACTAACTAACTAATTAATTATTATATAATTAATAATTATATTACTAAGTAACTAATTAATTATTAAATAATTAATAATTATATTACTAATTAACTAATTAATTATTATATAATTAATTATTAATAATTACTAATTAACTAACTAATTATTATACAATTAATATTTATATAATTAATAATTATAATTAATAATTATAACTTATAATTATATAACTAATTAACTAATTAACTATTATATAAATAATAATTATATTACAAATTAACTAATTAATTATTTTATAATAATTTTGAATAATTACTAATTATTAATTACAATGAATAAATATAATTTATAATTATATTACTAATTTACTAATTAACTATTATATACTGAATAGTTATATTACTAATTAATTGGTTAATTATTATATAATTAATTATTAATAATTTCTAATTAACTAATTAATTATTATATAATTAATTATTAATAATATTAATTTAATAAGTAAATAATTTATTATATGTTTAATCAATGTTTTAACTTTAAATTATATAGGTCTTATAGTTTGTATTTTATAGGCTTTCAAAGGCACATACTTTAAACATTTTTATGTTTCGAGTAGGTGGTTTTGAAAGCGTATAAATTATTTTTCATGAACTTTTTTTACGAAATTCTTTTAATTTTCAACTATTTTTTATATGTTTAATCTTTGTTTTAAGTTTCATTTATATCGGTCTAATAGTTTATATTTTATAGGCTTTCAAAGTCACGTGCTTGAAACATTTTTAAGTTTGATGTAGGTGTCTTTGAAAATTTATAAATTATTTTCTGTCAACATTTTTTATGAAATTCTTTTTCTTTTCAACTATTTGTTATATATTTAATCCATGTATTAAGTTTCATTTATATTGGTCTTATAGTTTATATTTTATAGGCTTTCAAAGTCACGTACTTGAAACATTTTTAAGTTTCAAGTAGGTGGTTTTGAAAGATTATAAATCATTTTTTATCATCATTTTTTACGAAATTCTTTTTTTCTTCAACTATTTTTTCTATGTTTCATCCATGTTTTAAGTTTCATTTATATTGGTCTTATAGTTTATATTTTATAGTCTTTCAAAGTCACATACTTGAAACAGAATCTCACATCGGAAATGCAGAATGTTCTGCGCAGGAAAGGGAGAACCAGAATCCCACATCGGAAATGCAGAATGATTTCCAGGGTAAGCTCTCTTATAAAAGGGAGCCACGAGTGAGAGTTTCTGTCAGAATCCTGACTGCTGTAATGGTAGTACTGCTGGATTTTAAATATCGGATAAATTCTGCTGAAAATTTTATTTTTATTTTTTGTTTTGTTTTGTTTATATATATATATATATATACACACACACAAAACAAAATAAAATAAAAATAATTTTTTTTTAAATATTTTTTTTTGTTTTAGGGGAAAGGTGACATCGCGGATGCCGCCTTTATGGCGTATTTTTAAAAAACTTTTAAACCGTCATGTTTTTAATAAATATTTTTTAAAAAAAACTTATAAAAAAATCCCGCCGGAGATACCCGGCCGATCAACACCCACAAACACATACGTCTGGAGTACAAAGGGATAAAAGTAGAACATAATAAGTTTTGGATTCTTTTATGATGGGGTTCTCGTTTGTTTATATATACAAAAAAATGTAATTAAAAAAACGCAGAATGGTTAATGAGATCAAAAAAAAGTTGTCATAAAGTCAAACTGAGTTGAATAAAAATGTAAATAAAGAAGAGAAATAATGGGGGGAAAGATAACTATTAAAATTAATCACTAACAATATCACCCTCTAATTTGTGTCATCTTTAACCGATCTCAACGACATCAATTTTCGCACGCACTGCCTGAAACTTGGCGTGCTCAAGTGACTTCATAAGTGTTCACGGACGGCTCTCCCAAGTCATTCTCATTGCTCATCGCCAGTTTCTCCATAATGAATGTAGCGTGCGTGTGGGCGACCTTGGTAGCCAAGGCGACCATAGCGGACGTCAGCATACTGTTGGGAGTTCGAAGGAACACATTTTTTCCACCAGCCCCTAGGGATGTGAGCAGTCTTTCTATATTGAACCACACACTCAATACCTTCTCCTTCTCCATCACTACCCCAAATAACGATTTTATCAGCTTCTCCTCAAGCATTGTGTTGCACTAGTATGAGTGTTGTTCTGCTTCACCGAAGGAGGTTGGCACGTCGGTCGTAATGAAGTGCAACACGTCAGAGTCAAGATCACGCAATGCAAACCCAGGTGGTGTTGTTAGCTCGATAATGCTGTCGATGGCACGAAACCAAAGTGGGGCGTCGTCGTGATTTCTATCGAGTGCTTCTGCCATGTTTGATGGCAGTGAGATGAGTTTGTCAAGACCCCATCCTCCAAAAGTATCCCTCATAGGCCGACAATGAAGGAAGAGAGATAATGATCCACAAATTCCACCTCTAGTAGGCTCTGGGTTGAAGACTAGCACCAAGGGTATAAAATTCTCACACATGGAAGACATTATCCTCTATAATATATAATCGGAAGACAGAACAAAAATCACCAGACAACTCCATGACATAATATAAAAGAAAGGAAACCAAAAGTCATCCCACAATGCATGAATAATATAAACAAATACACAAGTCGTCGAATAAATACTCAAAAGAAGGTCCTTGTAACGTCCCGACCCGACTCATCTCAAAGACGGTGGCCGGATCGGTGCGTCACATGACCTCAAGCGCATCTCCCCGAACGGAAGAGGCTGCCGACTAGTAGCGAGGGCCTTTTTCATGTCCGTGGGGGAGACTATGCCCTCATGGGTAATAGGTATTATCACAGTGGAAGTAAACAACAAATAAATAATAAATAGCGGAAGCATATAAATGAGTAAACTACAACAGAAGCAATATGAATAATCAAACTCAATAAGAATCATGTGCGGAAACTGATAAATAAAACCAGGTTCAAAATTATGTTATGTTATGATGTCTATATGAAAGTAAAGGTTCAAAAAACAATAATACAAGTATGTTATCAACACAAATGAAAAGACACAAAGTGCGACAACTGCATCACGAGCAAGACTCGGTCCTCTGCCTCAGTCTCCATCCTAAGCATCAATAATCAATCAAGAATCAAAAGAAGCACACTTCCCTTTTTCAATACCTGCAATCATATAATCTACTCGGGTGTCAACAACGCCCGAGCAGGGTGTGATATAAAATCCCAGTAGGCCAACACCCAAGGTGTCTAAACCTTTCCATTTCGTGCAATGATAAAATGTAGTGTTGTAAAGACCCGTAAATTTCAAGGAAATTTTTTTCTTAATTTTCTTTGGAATTTTACAAGAACTCGGTTTCTGGCGGCACCTGATTCCGAGGCTCGGTGTGCCCGGAATCATTTTCCGAAGTTTGGATCGGGTACGTTCAGTGAACGGACGAGCGGGTTTTTCTAACTTTTGAACCGGTGCTCGGAATCGAATTCTGAGGGCACCGATGGAATCGCAACACCGGTATTTGCTTAGAAACGCCTCTTCCAGAGTTGCGTTTGCTCGGGTGTGGTTTTTAATTTTTGGGCTTTAAGTTAAGAAATAAAATAATGTGGGGCAAACTTTATTTTATTTCACTTAAAGCCGTTTAAAGACACTTTAAGCTGCTTAAGCTGAATTGAAGCGGATAGGGTGGAACCCAAAATATCCTACCCTCTTGGTAGGATATTTGTGAGGTGGGGGCCGCACGAGCCCCACCGTTTCTTTTCCGCTAAATAACGCACCCGCGAAAACCCTTTTTAAATGAAAGTCAACTGACGCATTTTCTAAATTCTTAACGCCCCTATTAAATGGGCGGTTAGTTCGTTGAAATTAATTCTATGAATTAATGGGTCATTACTTAGTTTGTTTTTCGTTTGTTGGCACATAATAAAATAAGACCAACACTTTTCTTCTTGAGTGTTGTTCGTTGAGAGGATTAGACAGAAACTTTAAGTCATTCATCCTCCTTCACGAAGAACGCGAAGAACGCGAAGAACGCGAAGAACGCGAAGAACGTCGGCCTCCAACGAAGGGCGATGAAGAACGTCGAGCCCTCGGAGATCGACGACGCGACGCCAAGTACCGCGATGCTGACGATTCTTCTCCCGCGACGTTCTTCTGCGACGTTCCTTTATCCGCGACAAATCTTCAATAATCCGTTGAGGTAAGAGATTGCAGTCCTTTAATTTCTTTGTGGATTATAACGTCAACATAGACTTAATTGTTATAATTAAATCTGTATGTTCTTGATCCTCGGAGTTTGTCTGCGCAACGCCATATACCGCGACGACGCGACGCCCTTCCGCGACGCGACGATCCTCTTCTTCCGCGACGATCAATTCCGCGTAGAACGCCTGTTCGACGACTTCGACGAAGTAGGGGTTTAATTCTTAAAAATCTTTGTGATTTATACCCACGACGTTTGTTAAAATTTTGATGTGTAATATTTTAAAACCGCTAACGCGGTGGGTGCGGACTAACGAACAAGTCCGAACCCACCGCACTTTTTCGTTCTTGGTGTGCGAAATGACGAACGATGACAAACGGAGCCGCAATGGCGATTTGAGAGCCAGACAGTGAAGTATGGGACCCGGGAGGAGCTACGGCGCAGACGGGAGTGGAATCGGACCACCGGACCAACTCCGGTGGCCCTCGGAATCCACCGGCGGTGCGGCGGCGCCGGCGGCTGGAGGCGGCGACGCCCCGGCGCGCCGCCGGATGGAGCCGCCGCGGCTGAAGATGTGGGGGCAGCGACCGACCAGACCCGCGACCGCGCGGGTCCGACGACACACGGGACGCAGCTTTTCCGCGTCCGCTGACCAAGCGCGGCCCCACACGGGGCCGCGACACCTCATCCCGCGGGGCGCCCCCGCGGTTCCTCCGCTCGGCCGCTCAGCTGAGCCGAGCCGGGCCGACCCGCCGGGACGGGTCGCGCCCAGGCCGGGCCGGGTCACGCCCAACCGGGTCCGACCTGGGGGGGGGGGGTCGGTCCGGTCCGGGCCCAGACCCCCTGTTTCCGGACCCTTTTCGGTCTTTTGCTCATAACTTGAGCTACGGGCCTCCGAACGACACGCCGTCAACGGCGATGCGATCCTTGGATAGAGACGGTCGTTTCGGTATATCACACTCAAGGTTTTGGAATACTTTGGGTTAGGCCGGGTTGGTTCGTACACGAAACCAACCGGGCCCTCGGAGCGGAAACGCTCATATCTTGAGCTTCGGACGTCCGATCGACGTGCCGTCGACTTTGATGGATTCCTCTAAGTGAGACGGGTCTTTTGGTATACTCCGCCTGAGGTTTGGACGCAAGTGGAGTACGGGTGGGTTGGTTTTGCCTTAAAAACCAACCGGGCCCCCAGGACGAAAAAGCCAATAACTCTCTGACCGGGCGTCCGATTGACGCGCCGTCTGCGACGTTGAGTTCCTGTTGACGATACAGAACTTTTGGATACAACAACTTCGGACTTCATGTCAGTTGATGTATCAGCCCCTCAACTCGTGGAGCGGACCCTCCCGAACGAGTTTGCTGTGTGCGGGAACCCTAGAGCTGGCTGCGTTTGCGACGATGAAGACTGCTGGTCTTGTATCCTATGTGGGTCCCAGCTTAGATGATTCAGTGTTGGTCTTGTATCCTATGTGGGTCCCATCTTAGATGATTCAGTGCTGGTCTTGTATCCTATGTGGGTCCCAGCATAGATGAATCAACGAAGACTGCTGGTCTTGTATCCTATGTGGGTCCCAGCTTAGATGATTCAATGCTGGTCTTTTATCCTATGTGGGTCCCAGCATAGATGAATCAACGAAGACTGCTGGTCTTGTATCCTATGTGGGTCCCAACTTAGATGATTCAGTGCTGGTCTTGTATCCTATGTGGGTCCCAACATAGATGAACCAATGAAGACGGCTGGTCTTGTATCCAATGTGGGTCTCAGCTTAGATGATTCAGTATCTATATCTGATCATCTCTTTCACCTTTTCGATGATGTATACCTGTGTGAGCTGAGTCTTGACTTTCAACCCTTATCATCAAGATGATTGGGTTGTGCTTTCCTGTGTGGACTGAGTTGTGCTTTCCTGTGTGGACTGAGTGGTGTTTTCTTTTGTGGATTGGGTATGTTTTTTCTGTGTGGACTGGGTTGCACTTGGGCTCGGATGTTGGAGCTGATGTGGGATTGATAACTTAGGTACATGTATGGGCATATACCTAAGTAGTGTTGGATGTTACTTCATGATTGTATCTTTCCTTTGTGGATTATCCTTTGTGGATTCTGGGAGACCTTCGGGGGTCTCGGGGTCCCTACTGAGTAGCTTATACTCACCCCTGCACGGGCTATGCCCGCACTACGTTGTGTTGGTTGTAGACGACAGACAGCGCTGATCGCGGTCGAGGTTTGCGGAGCAGGACGGTACCTAGAGGTGGACCACTGGGCGGGGTGTACTCGGAGCGGATGGCTGGACCAAGGAGTTGTGGAGGCTATCTGTACTCACCCTTCAGGTGGGACTTCCAGAGGACAGCTTGACGCTGTGGATTTTTCTTTCAGTTGCTGTTTTTTTTCCTTTCAGTTGTACTTTACAGTTGGGCTTGTATTTCCGGCCCCCTTTACTTTCCGCACTTACTGTTGTACCCAGTTTTCTACTAGTGTTTACTTCTTCTGCTTGCTTGCTCTGTGGTGTATGTTTACTTTACAAAGGCAATGCATTCCCTGTTTACCGGGATTTACGCCTTGGTGCTAGTCGCCAGCCCCTGCCCTATGGAAGGTGGGCTTGGGGTAGTCACGGCACGGGCCCCGAGGACGAGTCGTGACAAATTGGTATCAGAGGTGGTCGGTTCTACCGCAGACTCTGATATTTCTTCTATGTGAAGCAATAATGTTAAGCGTATTGAGTGTGGTTATCAGTCCAGGGAGCCCAGTGTTGGTGTGGCGGCCGACGTATCCGTACACCAGGACCCTGACTTCTGATTTCCGACTTAATGCACGAAAACATTGATTGCATGTGTGTTACAAGTTTTCTTTGTGATTACTTTGTATCAGCTCACCAGGTATATTGTTCTGACCGTGGCGCGCCTGTTTCCTTTTCAGGATGGCCCCACGACGGAAGCCAGCTAGGGTTCCGAGAGTTGTACGTGATGACAGCCCACCGAGCGATGAGGCCTCGGTACAGGGCCCTTTGACAGCTGAGGCACCGGCGGTACCCCTACCCGCCGAGCCACCGATGCTTCCAGTCCCAGCCGCTGACGATGCACGTCGCCTTAGTGCACTGCATGAGTTCCAACGCCAGCGACCGCCCAGGTTCCGCGGGGAGACAGACCCCCAGGCGGCCGAGGACTGGCTGGAGGCAGTTGTATGAGTTTTCAGGCTAGTGAGGACACCAGCAGACCTCATGGTGATCCTCGCAGCGAGCCTACTGCACGCAGCAGCGGGCCGATGGTGGAGCTTGATGCTCCAGGTGCACGATGAGACATCTCTCCTCTGGACGGACTTTGAGAGCATCTTCCGCTCCGAGTTCGTCCCAGCCACCCTCCGTGCGGTGCGCATCCAAGAGCTACTACAGCTACGACAGGGCAGGATGACAGTGACCCAGTACTCGGCGAGATTTACTGATCTCTCGCGCTACTCCACAGATATGGTACGGGACCCATTCTTCTGGGCTCGGACCTTCGAGCAGGGACTGAGGCATGAGATCAGGGCTTCGATGATCTCCCTCAACATTCCGACGCAGGCAGAGGTGTTAGAGAGAGCCCTTCTAGTGGAGAGTTTTCTCACCGAGCAGGCTCCAGTGACAGGGCCCTCCGCAAGACGGCCCGTAGCAGGGTCTTCTGTAGCTGGCAGTAGACAGGTGACGCATAGGTCCAAACGGGTCAGACCATCTGATGGGCAGTCTCAGGATGAAGATTCGGTTGTGTGGGGCACACGAAGGAGAGCCAGCAACACGAGGGGCAGGCATTTCTACGCATGCGGCGGGCAAGGTCACATGGCTCGAGACTGCCCGACTCGTCTTACAGATGAGCAGCAGGTGGTAGAGGGACCTCCCAGACAGAGGTTCAACCATGGCGGTCCACAGGGTGCAGGCGGGCGAGGCAGAGGAGCTGGCCAAGCAGCAGGTGGTGGACGACGCTTTGAGGTGTTGCCACCACCACCACCAGGAGGTCCACCCCGACCGCAGGGAGTTGGTGGACATGGGAGAGCTCAGATTCAGGTAGCTGAGGCCTTCGATCATGGAGCTCTGGGAGCAGATGGACATGATCGGAACTAGTGGATACGTCTTTTGTACTTCTAGTTCCTTGTTGCTGTTGTGTAGTGTCTTTGTATTATGAGCTGCAATAATAAAAGACACATACCTTTGTGATGTTTTCATTCCTGTCATCTTTTGTGTTGTTACTAAGAGGTTCCGGTTTAGACTGTTGACTTGACCCTCACTTGTGGGATATCTACTGGAGGAGACCCAGTTACCACACACTGATGCCGACAGTGTGACTCAACCCTTGGAGGCGAGAGTAACGGTTGGATCTCTTGGTAGTAGCGTCGAGGCCTTACGACGTCATCCTTGGTATGGATTAGTATCATCCATGTCGAGATTGACTGTATTAGGCAAAGAAAGTGGTTCATTCAGGGGATGTGACCAGATTCCTCATATCGGCAAAGAAAAAAATCTTAGCAGCTTTTGTAGGACCGGAGATGGTCCAGGCCATGACAGAGAAGGTCCAGGTCATCCAGGAGCGGATGAGGACAGCTCAGAGCCGACAGAAGTCTTATGCTGACAGGAGGCGGAGGCCACTGGGGTTCGAGGATGGCGACCACGTTTCCCTACGGGTCTTACCTCGACATGAGTTACGGAGATTTGGCCGAGGCGGCAAGTTGTCTCCACGCTTTATCGGAACATTCCAGGTCCTCAGTTGGATTGACAAGGTAACTTATCGCCTGACTCTACCACCCCAGTTGCAACGGGTGCACGATGTCTTCCACGTATCTCAGCTGAGCAGATACGTGCACGACCCGATGCACATCATTGACCATGGGGAGCTAGACGTTGATGATGGGGCGACTTTTGCGGAGGTCCCGGTGGAGATCAAGGATCGACGAGAGCAGGTCCTACGTGGACGATCGATTCCTATAGTGCGCATTAGATGGCAGCACGAGAACCTCCAAAAGAGCACTTGGGAGCAGGAGGCTCAGATGCATGGTCAGTACCGCCTTTGTATCCCTAAGTTTGTGGTGAAGCTTTACGAGGACGTAAAGCCCTGTGGTGGGAGTAATGTAAAGACCCGTAAATTTCAAGGAATTTTTTTTCTTAATTTTCTTTGGAATTTTACAAGAACGCAGTTTCTGACGGCACCTGATTCCGAGGCCCGGTGTGCCCGGAATCATTTTCCGAAGTTTGGCTCGGGTACGTTCAGTGAACAGATGAGCGGGTTTTTCTAACTTTTGAACCGTTACTCGGAATCGAATTCTGAGGGCACCGATGGAATCGCAGCGCCGGTATTTGCTTAGAAACGCCTCTTCCAGAGTTGCGTTTGCTCGAGTGTGGTTTTTAATTTCTGCGCTTTAAGTTAAGAAATAAAATAATGTGGGACAAACTTTATTTTATTTCACTTAAAGCTGCTTAAAGTCACTTTAAGCTGCTTAAGCTGAGTTGAAGCGGATAAGGTGGAACCCAAAATATCCTACCCTTTTGGTAGGATATTTGTGAGGTGGGGGCCGCACGAGCCCCACCGTTTCTTTTCCGATAAGTAACGCACCCGTGAAAACCCTTTTTAAATGAAAGTCAACTGACGCATTTTCTAAATTCTTAACGCCCCTATTAAATGGGCGGTTAGTTTGTTGAAATTAATTCTATGAATTAATGGGTCATTACTTAGTTTGTTTTTCGTTTTTTGGCACATAATAAAATAAGACCAACACTTTTCTTCTTGAGTGTTGTTCGTTGAGAGGATTTGACAATAACCTTAAGTCCTTCATCCTCCTTTGCGAAGAACGCGAAGAACATGAAGAACGCGAAGAACGCTGGCCTCCAACGAAGGGCGACGAAGAACGCCGAGCCCTCGGAGATCGACGATGCGACGCCAAGTACCGCGACGCCGACGATTCTTCTCCCGCGACGTTCCTTCATCCGCGACAAATCTTCGATCATCCGTTGAGGTAAGAGATTGCGGTCCTTTAATTTCTTTGTGGATTATAACATCAACATAGATTTAATTGTTATAATTAAATATGTATGTTCTTGATCCTCGAAGTTTGTCTGCGCAATGCCATATACCGCGACGACGCGACGCCCTTTCGCGACGCGACGATCCTCTTCTTCCGCGACGATCAATTCCGCGTAGAATGCTCGTTCGACGACTTCGACGAAGTAGGGGTTTGATTCTTAAAATTTTTTGTGATTTATACCTGTAATGTTTGTTAAACTTTTGATGTGTAATATTTTAAAACCGCTAACGCGGTGGGTGCGGACTAACGAACAAGTCCGAACCCACCGCACTTTTTCGTTCTTGGTGCACGAAACGGCGGACGATGACAAACGGAGCCGCAATGGCGATTTGAGGGCCAGGTAGTGAAGTATGGGACCCGAGAGGAGCTACGGAGCAGACGAAAGTGGAATCGGACCACCGGAGCAACTCCGGTGGCCCGTGGAATCCACCGGCGGCGCGGCGGCGCCGGCGGCCGGATAGAGCCGCCGCAGCTAAAGCCGCGGGGGCGGCGGCCGACCAGACCCACGACCGCGCGGGTCCGGCGAAACACGGGACGCGGCTTTGCCGCATCCGCTGACCAAGCGCGGCCCCACGCGGGGCCGCGACACCTCATCCCGCGGGGCGCCCCCGCGGTTCCTCCGCTCGGCCGAGCCGAGCCGGGCCGACCCGCCGGGTCGGTTCGCGCCCAACTGGGTCCGACTCGGACCCGGGTCGGGCCGACCCACGGGGGGGGGGGGGGGGGGGGGGGGGGGTCGGTCTGGGCCCAGACCCCCTGTTTCCGGACCCTTTTCGGTCTTTTGCTCACAACTTGAGCTACGGGCCTCCGAACGACGCGTCGTCAATGCCGATGCAATCCTTAGATCGAGACGGTCGTTTCGGTATATCACACTCAAGGTTTCGGAATACTTTGGGTTCGGCCGGGTTGGTTCGTACACGAAACCAACCAGGCCCTCGGAGCGGAAACGTTCATATCTTGAGTTTCAGACGTCCGATCGACGTGTTGTCGACTTTGATGGATTCCTCTAAGTGAGATGGATCTTTTGGTATACTCCGCCCGAGGTTTGGACGCAGGTGGAGTACGGTTGGGTTGGTTTTTCCTTAAAAACCAACCGGGCCCCTGAGACGAAAAAGCCAATAACTCTCAGACCGGGCGTCCGATTAACGCGCCGTCTGCGACGTTGAGTTCCTATTGACGATACAGAACTTTTGGATACAACAACTTCGGTCTTCATGTCAGTTGATGTATCAGCCCCTCGGCTCGTGGAGCGGACCCTCCCGAACGAGCTTGCTGTGTGTGGGAACCCTAGAGCTGGCTGCGTTTGCGACGATGAAGACTGCTGGTCTTGTATCCTATGTGGGTCCCAGCTTAGATGATTCAGTGCTGGTCTTGTATCCTATGTGGGTCCCAGCATAGATGAATCAATTAAGACTGTTGGTCTTGTATCCTATGTGGGTCCCAGCTTTGATGATTCAGTGCTGGTCTTGTATCCTATGTGGGTCCCAGCATAGATGAATCAATGAAGACTGCTGGTCTTGTATCCTATGTGGGTCCCAGCTTAGATGATTCAGTAGTGGTCTTGTATCCTATGTGGGTCCCAGCATAGATGAATCAATGAAGACTGTTGGTCTTGTATCCTATGTGGGTCCCAGCTTAGATGATTCAGTGCTGGTCTTGTATCCTATGTGGGTCCCAGCTTAGATGATTCAGTGCTGGTCTTGTATCCTATGTGGGTCCCAGCATAGATGAACCAATGAAGACTGCTGGTCTTGTATCCTATGTGGGTCCCAGCTTAGATGATTCAGTATCTATATCTGATCATCTCTTTCACCTTTTCGATGATGTATACCTGTGTGAGCTGAGTCTTGACTTTCAACCCTTATCATCAAGATGATTGGTTTGTGCTTTCCTGTGTGGACTGAGTTGTGCTTTCCTGTGTGGACTGAGTGGTGTTTTCCTTTGTGGACTGGGTATGTTTTTCCTGTGTGGACTGGGTTGCACTTGGGCTCGGATGTTGGTGCTGATCTGGGATTGATAACTTAGGTACATGTATGGGCATATACCTAAGTAGTGTTGGATGTTACTTCGTGATTGTATCTTTCCTTTGTGGATTATCCTTTGTTGATTCTGGGAGACCTTCGGGGGTCTCGGGGTCCCTACTGAGTAGCTTATACTCACCCCTGCACGGGTTATGCCCGCACTACGTTGTGTTGGTTGCAGATGACAGACAGCGCTGATCGTGGTCGAGGTTTGCGGAGCAGGACGGTACCTGGAGGTGGACCACTGGGCGGGGTGTACTCGGAGCGGACGGTAGGACCAAGGAGCTGTGGAGGCTATCTGTACTCACCCTTCAGGTGGGACTTCCAGAGGACGGCTCGACGCTGCGGCTTTTTCTTTCAGTTGCTGTTTTTTTTTCCTTTCAGTTGTACTTTACAGTTGGGCTTGTATTTACGGCCCACTTTACTTTTCGCACTTACTATTGTACACAGTTTTCTACTAGTGTTTACTTCTTCTGATTGCTTGCTCTGTGGTGTATGTTTACTTTACAAAGGCAATGCCTTCCCTGTTTACCGGGATTTACGCCTTGGTGCTAGTCGCCAGCCCCTGCCCTATGGAAGGCGGGCTTGGGGTAGTCACGGCACGGGCCCCGAGGACGGGTCGTGACAAGTGTGCCATTATATAACAATTTCAGATAATTAATTAAGTGCAATGGAATAAATAAGTCGGCTCGGGTTCCAAACGGCACCCGTTCCTATTCACCTGCTTCAGCCTAAGCCGGAAGTCTGAAAGAAGTACTTGTAAGTAGAATACACATATGCATATATATAAAGCCTAAAAGAGTAAGGTAAAACAAGGAAGAGTGTCACACCCATGACTTTTTTTAAAATTCATTATTCATTTAATTTCCATTCCTGATTTGTTTTGGGGGTTTACCACTCATTTTGGTGAAAATGGTGGGTTTTGAAAATTTGGGCCAAACCGTGAGAACAAATCCAGATTTAAAAACAAATTTTGATTCTTCTATAACTCCTTAAATTTTTACTATTTTATACTCATTCCACTTCCCAATTGGCATACCCTAATATATTAAAATCACCACATCCCTTTTAACCGCATAGAAATCCCAAATCATGATGGATTTGGGTTTTTAATTATGGTAATGGGCCTGCCCGTAAGCCCATTTCCTGCTTTAAATTATTTTTTTAAAATTTCAATATCTCATTCGGTTTTTACTGTTTTTTGGTGATTCAACCTCCCACTCGAAGCCAAAAACCTCATCCTCACCCCCTGTATCACGTTTTCCTCTTTGGAGCTCATATACCCCGCAGAGTTGGATGATATTTCTCAATCTTTCTCAAATCGACCATATTTGATGAGGTAAAATGAATCTTTCATAACTCCTTCAATTTTCATCCTTTTCGCCCCATTTCAGTCCCCACATGACCTAATATGACTCCTTAGGACCTCCATATCAGTTTTGGGTACTTGGAGATTCATATATTGGTGGATTGGGGCTGATTTATTCAAGATATTTCAAGGGAATTCCTTCTTGGTTCTTTCCATCCTCTTTTAGTTTTTATTCCACTTTATTGAATTTCATATTGTCCAGAAGTTGGGGTTAGATCCTAAGGTCTGATTTGGTATCTTTTGGGTCAATTTTTGGTGGTCTAGGTCTGGATTTATTTTCCTTGTGGTGCGGCGGTGGTACGCTTAATGTTTCGCACCATGTTTTGAGGGTTTCGACTCAAAAGGTAGGTGATTCCATGTGTAACCATTTTATGATGAATTAGATTGATTGGTTTATTAATTTAGTATGTTTATAATCTGTTTTGTGTGGTTTGAAAACTTTTTTTGATGAATTTGGTTAAATATTTAATTTTTAGTAGTATTTTAGCTTGAAATTGGGTACTTTTCATGTGTGACTCTTGGGGTAATGTTTGGGTTTAGTTTATAACATATGAAAGTGGTTTATTAGTCTTGAAAAGGGGCTTCCAATTCTGTTTTGTTAATTCCTTATTGTCATGTGGGCCTTGAAAAGAGGTTTTTGAATGAGTTTAAGGTGTAAAAATGTGTTGTACTTTTTGAAGGTGATTTATGAAAACGTGTGTTTTTCATGTGTATCTTTGTGGTATTATTTGATGTATTTTTATAACATTTGGGGGTGGTTTAATAATTGTTTTAGGGCTGAAATTTTTTGTTATGGATTGGTATTGGTATGATTTTGGTTTTGAATGAAGGTTTTGAAATGGGTTTAGTGTGCAAACAATGGTTATACCTCCTGGGTTTGTTTTATAAAAATTGAAAATGTTTTATTTGGTTAAAAAAAGTTGGGAAAGGGTGTATATGTACTGTTTGGGTTATTGTGTTCACCTAATGTGGGTTTTTTAATGGTAAAGTGGTGATTTGAGATGTTAAACATTTTTAGAATTTTTTATAAATTGCCGAAATGTTTTACTAAATTGTGTTTTGTGTGCGAAACACGGGTGTGGGATATTTTGTGTGAGTTTATTTATAAAATGAATTGTGAAGGTGAGAAGGGTATTGTGTGACATGTGTGTGGGATGTTATGTGAGTTTAATATCTTGTAATGGTTTTATAAAATTTTTTAATGGATTTTTGGAAGTGTTAAAGAAATGTGAAAAGTGTTGTAGGCAATTTGGAGTGAGTTTGATTTCAAAATGCATTTGAATGAAAAGTGGAATTTGTGACTTTAGTGATGTACATGGGGCTGTTTGGTTAATGTGTGATGTGGAAGTGATATTTACATGTGAAAACTATATTTCTTGGATTGTGAACTTGTTTGAGCACAATGGGAAAACCCGGGTATCTAGGTGGGTGGACGTGTACTAGTATGCTAGTGAATCCGTGGGGTTTGGCCTCAGTTTCACTTAGCAAGATTGACGCTTACAACTCTAACTAAACTATGATGATGATGATTGGGGATCACTAGGTTATGGGTATGATCCCTTCTAGTGGCTCGTGCACGAGAACAGATATTTTTTTGTGGTTACTCTCACCGAGATACGAGGTACTTGGGACCCACAGCTAGCTAGTGCCTAGGGGTTATTTCCTATTACTTGTGCTCATTAGATCCTTTGTACTTACCGTCGGTATACGGTATTATTAGCTTGAAAATTCAGTATCTTTTTTAGTTATTTTAAAATTGTTGGTCCTTTAAAATTAGCCCACATGAAAACTGTTTTCATTTATTATTGCATCCTTTAGAAAATTGTAACAAGCATTTCTTATTTACAAAACTTGCAATGATTTTTGTCATGAAATGTTTATCACATGGAATATCTTAGCGGTGGTATCCTACTGGGATTTCTCTCACACCCTATTTACACCTTTAGGTGTAAGTATACTTGCTTATTTTATGTCACAGGTTTGGGTACATGTTTTATGCCATTGGTTCTGGTTTTTAGCGGTCCATCATGATGCAGTTTCGTGGAGATGGCTTGAGGGCGGTGCCTATTTCCATGTGGAGGTTCTTGGGATGTCTTTTCTTGGGTTTTTACCTTTGTAATGGTCTTTAAACATTGTTTAAAATTGTGTAATTCAGTTCTAAATTTTTGAAAAAGATTATTTGGTTTGAAAAATCCAGATTTGTTTTATTGGATTCTTTTGTTGTTTTAAGATTATAAACTCAGGTAAATCGTTCCCAATTATCATTTTATGATACCCGGGCACTTGTACCATCCCGTGGGGATCGGGAACACCCTTCAGGAATTGTCACGGTCTGGGTTTGGTGCCGGTTTTGGCGGCGTCCAGATTCGGTTCGTGACAAAATGGTATCAAAGGAGGTTTTCCCCATTTGAGTCATGTTATTCGGGAAATAGTTGGGATAGTCTAGAGTTATGATTTTTGGGACATGGAATTCTAGTTGTGGGTAGTGTAATTGATCACCACACCTCATTTCAGGATTCAAGTTTCCAGGGGATGTTGGGATTTGTCTATGTATTTTGGTTTTCTTGGTTTGATGATGATTAGGGGAAATAAAAAGAGAGTTGGGTTAATGGTCTCAATGAGCTCGCAGGGTCTGGAAAGCCATGTGGAGCCGGGGATATTCCCTAGAACACTCTCTGTGATAGTGAAGTGATTGGAATATGGCCGCCAACCATATGTCCAAGTCACCCACTGAAACTATTTTCCTCTCGCATTGTCTGGTGTTCTTTAGTTTTGAAATCTTGGAACTTTGGTTTTAAAGTGACTTGGTTTTAGGAAGTGTAATGTTTTTGTGAAATGATTTTCAAATAAATATGGAATGGTTTTATTTATGAAATGATGGAACTGAATATTAAGAATTATTTTGAAATGGAAAATTGTGTTCTTACACCTCTTTTGAAAGCAGAAACTATATTGAAGTTGGTTTTGAAAAAGTGTTCCCATTAGAGTTTTCTAAACTATTAAAAGGGTTTTTTATGGGATGAGATGTTTTGAAATTGATGTAAATAACTTGAATGTGAGTTTTCATTGGAACGATTGTGCCTTTCTGAAAAGTTTTTTTTAATGCGGTAATTTGGGTTCGACCTCCTGGTTAGCGGTTTTGATAAGAATGATGTGTTGGTTGACCGTTTTGGTTTTGAAAAGTGGAAAGAATCAGTGCATTAACCTTTGGTATTTCCATGAGTGACCACATGCATGGGGTTATATGGGATGGTATATGGTTGATGGCATGACTGGATGAGTGCCAGGACAGATATGAGGAGGGTGCCCGGTGTGGCACAAAAACATGCATGTGCGAGGCCCATGGGGTACCATTGGTGAATATGCTCACCGCTGAACCGTTTTTTTCCCAGAAATGGTTTTAAAGAAAAACATGTTTTCTTGATGAATAGTTTGGGATGGTTTTTATTATGGGTTTTTGAAAATGTTGATGTTGTGGGATGTTTTGAGTCCAAGAACCCCTCCTGTTCGAACTGTTTTTTTTGGGTTTGTGTTTGGTCGGAAAGCTGGACAAAAGGTCTAGTTAGTAGTCTCCTATGATATATGTTTCAGGACACCTTTAAGATGGTCCCATTAATGAGTTTGGATCTGTTTTGTTGCATGTTTTTACCAATGGACCAGTTTGGTTGGGTCCTTGGGTTCTCTCATTGGATAAGGTGTGCCCCCATTAAGATTTAGTGCACAACTGAAGTGCAACACGGATTGTTTTGCCATTGGAAAATCCTCCAGTTGATCAATGTAAGGAATCTTTTCTTGAGATTTGTAGAATGAGTCTACACCATTTACTTTCTTGGTTTTTTTTCTGGATCCTCTTGTTGCGTAAGAGTGCTCGTGGATGGTTGAAAGAGACCTTAGTTTCTTAAGCTACCTGATTCGTCAAAGGTGAAAGTTGTCTGGGGTTGTCATTATGGATAGTGTCTAAGAGGGCCTCTAAGTCCTTTATAGTCTCTTAATAGAAGGGGTTTATGTTAAACCACCAGTGTGGGAAATCTGGCCACGAGAGGCTGTTATGGACACTTTCTAGAATGCAGTGATATTTGGTGATGTTGTATAAGGCCCCCTCCTTGTATTATTTCTATCAATCGCTTTGGTCATGTTCGGTGACGTGATATGATGTCACGTGCTCGTTTGATTGTAAAGGTTAAGTTGTACAATATTATGTGAGTCTATTTTTTTTCAAAACTGTTTTTCCTTTTGGGAGATCTCGACATCCTCTATTTTAGAGGAAGGTGTTTATATGTGTCCTTTATTTTTGTTGTTTTTCACCCGAAGAAGCAATGTGTGATGTGAGTGCATCCTCTAAACCCTTATTTCAGTGAATTTAAAAGTTAGGGTAAAGTGAGTTATGGAGTGTGTTATGTCTGGGTGAACCCATATGGGATTGCGTGTAGTTGTTTGTAGAATCAGAAGAAGAAATTCTATTCGGGGGTTTCCAAATCCTAACTATGAGGCCAAAGATGCTTCAATCATTCCAGCTTCAGCCATAGGTCCTGGAGAGAAGCTGGCACGTAGTCAGAGGAAATCACAGGGTATTTTTTAACCTTGTACAAAGAACTGTTCTTAGTATGAGAGATGGGAATAGTTTAAACATTTATTGTTGTCATATTGCTTCATTTGTTCACATTCGGTGGAAAGTGGTGGCGGGCCTCATCCCTGTGTTATCTCCCAATGACTTTTCCCCTTTGGTTTCCTTTGGGTTCGGGGGAAAGGTTTTAGATATTTCTAGACATGTTGAGTGAACACTTATTAGTAACCATTACCTAGAAAACCATGTAGGTATAAGGATCCACTTGGTTAGCACACAGTTTCCCAAACTGTGCGGGATAACCGTATTGTCGTCCCAACTCTTTAAGTTTTGGGGTTTTTCTATGTCGTCCCATATTGGTCAGTTAAGATGGATGGTTCTTATGGTGAGGAGAACCACTATGAGTCTCAAATATATTATTTTGAAAATTCCTAATGGGATTCTACCCCTTGTACTGGGGAGTTTGTTCGGGGCTCCCCTGTTAGTGTCTTGATTCTTTCTCGGATTTTTTTTAAGTTGTCTCTTATGGTTGGGGAGCCCATTTGTGTATCCTTGTACCAGTAACTCACTTTTGTACTTGGTCTTAGATTGGATGTGGGTAGTCTCGTTCGGAGCTATATAACCACATACATCATACTTGGGTAAATGTTGGGATTGGAGAGTTCCCAGTGGTTTAGTTATATCAAGGTAAGTGTAACCTTGTTCGATGTTCTTGTTTGTTTGGGTAAATTGCTTGAGCCTTGTTCATATAGTTTTTGAGGAGTTTTATTTTAGGATAAATCATGAATGTGCTTGATAATTTCAGTAATGAGGTGTATGTTTTGGTTGTGAAGTATTCCTTCCTTAATTGATCACTGGAGGTGTTTTGGCCTTTTGGGGCGAAGCTTAGCAAAGGAGTCCATTTCTGCATTTCGGTTGAGTTTGGTTTTTGCTTTGTCCGTGATGTGGCTTTCCGAGGGTGGAAAGTTTCATGGTGGGGAGAATTGTCACACCCATGAATTTTTTTAAAATTCATTATTCATTTAATTTCCATTCCTGATTTGTTTTGGGGGTTTACCACTCATTTTGGTGAAAATGGTGGGTTTTGAAAATTTGGGCCAAACCGTGAGCCCAAATCCAGATTTAAAAACAAATTTTTATTCTTCTATAAATCCTTCAATTTTTACTATTTTTTACTCATTACACTTCCCAATTTGAATAATCTAATATATTAAAATCACCATATCCCTTTTAACCACATAGAAATCCCAAATCATGATGGATTTGGGTTTTTAATTAAGGTAATGAGCCTACCCGTAAGCCCATTTCCTGCTTTAAATTATTTTTTTAAAATTTCAATATCTCATTCGTTTTTTACTTTTTTTTAGTGATTCAACCTCCCACTCGAAGAAAAAAACCTCAGCCTCACCCCCTGCATCGCTGTTTCCTCTTTGTAGCTCATATACCCCGCGGAGTTGGACGATCTTTCTAAATCTTTCTCAAATCGACCAGATTTGATGAGGTAAAATGAATCTTTCATAAATCCTTCAATTTTCATCCTTTTCGGCCCATTTCAGTCCCCACATGAACTAATATGACTCCTTCGGACCTCCATATCAGTTTTGGGTACTTGGAGATTCATATATTGGTGGATTGGGGCTGATTTATTCAAGATATTTCAAGTAAGAGAATTTCTTCTTGGTTCTTTCCATCCTCTTTTAGTTTTTATTCCACTTTATTGAATTTCCTCATGTCTAGAAGTTGGGGTTAGATCCTAAGGTCTGATTTGGTATCTTTTGGGTCAATTTTTGGTGGTCTAGGTCTGGATTTATTTTCCTTGTGGTGCGGCGGTGGTACGCTTAATGTTTCGCACCATGTTTTGAGGGTTTCGACTCAAAAGGTAGGTGATTCCATGTGTAACCATTTTATGATGACTTAGCTTGCTTGGTTTATTAATTTAGTATGTTTATAATCTGTTTTGTGTGGTTTGAAAACTGTTTTTGATGAATTTGGTTAAATATTTATTTTTTAGTAGTATTTTAGCTTGAAATTGGGTACTTTTCAGGTGTGACTCTTGGGGTAATGTTTGGGTTTAGTTTATAACATATGAAAGTGGTTTATTAGTCTTGAAAAGGGGCTTAAAATTCTGTTTTGTTAATTCCTTATTGTCATGTGGGCCTTAAAAAGAGGTTTTTGAATGAGTTTAAGGTGTAAAACCGTGTTGTACTTTTTGAAGGTGATTTATGAAAACGTGTGTTTTTCATGTGTATCTTTGTGATATTATTTGATGTATTTTTATAACATTTGGGGGTGGTTTAATAATTTTTTTAGGGCTGAAAAATTCTGTTATGGATTGGTATTGGTATGATTTTGGTTTTGAATGAAGGTTTTGAAATGGGTTTAGTGTGAAAACAATGGTTATACCTCTTGGGTTTGTTTTATAAAAATTGCAAATGTTTTATTTGGTTAAAAAAAGTTGGGAAAGGGTGTATATGTACTGTTTGGGTGAGTGTGTTCACCTAATGTGGGGTTTTGAATGGTAAAGTGGTGATTTGAGATGTTAAACATTTTTAGAATTTTTTATAAATTGCCGAAATGTTTTACTAAATTGTGTTTTGTGTGCGAAACAGGGGTGTGGGATATTTTGTGTGAGTTTATTTATAAAATGAATTGTGAAGGTGAGAAGGGTATTGTGTGACATGTGTGTGGGATGTTATGTGAGTTGAATATCTTGTAATGGTTTTATAAAAGTGTTTAATGGATTTGTGGAAGTGTTAAAGAAATGTGAAAAGTGTTGTAGGCAATTTGGAGTGAGTTTGATTTCAAAATGCATTTGAATGAAAAGTGGAATTTGTGACTTTAGTGATGTACATGGGGCTATTTGGTTAATGTGTGATGTGGAAGTTATATTTACATGTGAAAACTATATTTCTTGGCTTGTGAACTTGTTTGAGCACAATGGGAAAACCCGGGTATCTAGGTGGGTGAACGTGTACTAGTATGCTAGTGAATCCGTGGGGTTTGGCCTCAGTTTCACTTAGCAAGATTGACGCTTACAACTCTATCTAAACTATGATGATGATGATTGGGGACCACTAGGTTATGGGTATGATCCCTTCTAGTGGCTCATGCATGAGAATAGATATTTTTTTGTGGTTACTCTCACCGAGATACGAGGTACCTGGGACCCACAGCTAGCTAGTGCCTAGGGGTTATTTCCTATTACTTGTGCTCATTAGATCCTTTGTACTTACCGTCGGTATACGGTATTGTTGGCTTGAAAATTCAGTAGCTTTGTTAGTTATTTTAAAATTGTTGGTCCTTTAAAATTAGCCCACATGAAAACTGTTTTCATTTATTATTGCATCCTTTAGAAAATTGTAACAAGCATTTCTTATTTACAAAACTTGCAATGCTTTTTGTCATGAAATGTTTATCACATGGAATCTCTTAGCGGTGGTATCCTACTGGGATTTCTCTCACACCCTACTTACACCTTTGGGTGTAAGTAGACTTGCTTATTTTATGTCACAGGTTTGGGTACATGATTTATGCCATTGGTTCTGGTTTTTAGCGGTCCATCGTGATGCAGTTTCGTGGAGATGGCTTGAGGGCGGTGCCTCTTTCCATGTGGAGGTTCTTGGGATGTCTTTTCTTGGGTTTGTACCTTTGTAATGGTCTTTAAACATTGTTTAAAATTGTGTAATTTAGTTCTGAATTTTTGAAATAGATTATTTGGTTTGAAAAATCCAGATTCGTTTTATTGGATTCTTTTGTTGTTTTAAGATTATAAACTCGGGTAAAGCATTCCCAATTATCATTTTATGATACTCGGGCACTTGTGCCAGCCCGTGGGGATTGGGAACGCCCTTCAGGACTTGTCACGGTCTGGGTTTGGTGCCGGTTTTGGCGGCGTCCATATTCTGTTCGTGACAAAGAGGCATACCTCCAAGCTTGTGCTTTAACTTGGAGTCTAAGTCATGTGTCAACTAGGTGTGCTTCAACATACCAGAAAATATCTCAAATCTCAAGAGACTAACAACGAAATTAATATAAACCTTCAATGCATCATTATTAAGGTTCAAGTTGAGAGTTGGAGTCTGAGCTCATCCCGAAGGTATCGCTACGGAACATCCTTCAATTATCCAATACCACTGATCCCGTCCAAGACAATCTTTCGAAAGACTAAGTATCGCTCGTGACATGGCTTTACCCTGAGTCCGTATTGATCTCGCAAAAAGGGGTCGAGTGTCATCCGAGGTTGGCTTAGCCACATTGCCAATGGATCCATCCCGACAGGCCCTTTTGGAACCGGTATCACTCATAAGTATTAGAAAGCCCGGGGAAGTCTCGGTTCGGCAAAGCCAAAAACACCGCCCCCCAACACATAGAGGTAAACGTCAGGAATGAAGGGTCCAAGCATGACCCTTAATACAGAACCCACCTCCTTTCCCCAGCCTGAATTTAATTAATGTTCTCACAGCAGCAGATATGGCATAATCAGCATATAAATTCACAGCTTAAAAACTAACCAGATACACCCGTGCATAACAAGGTACAAATTAAATATTACAGTATAACAATATTAACAAGGAAAGATAATGCATCAACATAATCAGATAAATTCATTTTTAAATAAATAAATAATTTAACACAACCAAATACCAAGAATACAACAATTCTCGATTCATAATTAATCTAAATTATTTATTTAAATTCAACACAACAAAAATAAACTACGCAACACATGCAGTTAATTAAATTAAATGTCCGAGCATGCACATTTAAATAATTAAATAATTAAGCACAAACAACTATCAAAGATCCAATAATTCAAGGTTCATAATTATTCTAAAATAATTATTTAAATTAAACACAACAAAAATAGGCAGCGCAATACATGCAGTTAAATGAATTAAATACCCAGGCTAACTGAATTTATATCGACCATGTCGGAACACCCAAAGGGGTGTCCGACCATATTGAAAAAAATTAAACAAATTAATTCATGATCAAATGGGTTGCAACAACTAGACGAAACAAATAAATTAAAGAGTTTTGGTGAATTTTCACAAAGTCGTTAGGCACCGACTAATGACACAACGGTGCGTTTTTATAAATCGCAACAAAACGGAGGGAAAGAGAGTGGATGCCCTGCCTTATGGTCGTAGATGATCCTATGATCCGTAGTATGCTTTGATTTGACCTAAAACGAAAGAAAACAAATGATTTTAGAAAAATCCCAAAATAGGGTAAAATCCTTTCACGACGAACTGCATAAAGGATTTGGAATGAGAACACACGATTCTTGGTGCGTGAGATAAGACTTACCGATAGGTTCATAGTGCACCTCACGATGAATAAAACGGACTACAAACGGATGCGGGACGATCTTCCGAAGGGGGGAGAAGGTGGTGTGCACCACCTAGGGAGGAGAGGTGCGCCACACACAGGAGAGGAGGAGAGGAGGAGAGGAAAAAAAATAAAAAGGAAGGAAAGAAAAGAAACAGTGCGTCGAATGAGAAATATGAGACCATCAATAGTTCTTGGACATAGGGTTTACCCTAGGCAGGGTATAATATTTGCGAGCATCGGACGTTTGGTTATATCGCACCTGGAGATAATTTAATTGGGTTAAATATTTTTGTTGACTGTTAGAAATAATAATAATAATTTTATTATTATTATTATTATTATTATTTGTGTTGATGTCAACAAATGGAAATGCACTACCACAATTAATAAATTGTGTTGCGGTGTAAATAATAACCTGGTAATGTAATAAATATGATATTATTAATTCTTTCAATTAAATACAAATGCACAATCAATATTTATTTAATAAATGTTATCCTTTTTACTAATGGCTGTTGTCATTAAAATATTAATGGTGTCATTGATGGATTGAATTAAATAATAATAATTATTTTAATTATTGTTATTATTATTATATTGGGACAAAAACATTGATGTATATATATATGAGGTATATATCTATATATGTGGGATTAAATATATATATATAGTTATATATACATGTGTGGGTATATATACATGAATATGCAGATGTGTGTATATATATATATATATAACACATATATACATGGGTGGATATTTATTGTAAAGTTAGATAAAATATTATTAATTACCTACATAATATTAAGTTTTTAACATGTTGACTTAGATCAAGTTGTGGACCTTTAATTTTTTATTCCAAATCTTTAAAGCGACCCAGGGCGCGCGTCTGCGCACCCTGTTGCGGGTCCTGGGCAGCTATTAAAATTAATTAAATGATTGTTCAGGCTTTATGTAAAATATTACGTCGTGTCATAGCGCAGCGTTCAGGTTAAAAATAATTAAAAAGGATTAAAAGAAATTAAAGTAATTTAAAGAGAGATAACAATAAATAATAAAATAGATACGGTTAGAGAGAAATTAAGAATAATTAAAATGAGGTAAACCTATTTTAATTATTTATTTCATTTATTCCACCATTTTATTTTTATTATTTTATTTATTTATCTCCTTTTTATTTTTTATTTTTTATTTTATTTCCTTTCCTTTTTATATCTTTCTTTTCCTCTCCTCTCCTCCTCTCCTGTGCGTGGCGCACCTCTCCTCCCTAGGTGGTGCACACCACCTTCTCCTCCCTTCGGAAGATCGTCGCGCCTCCATTTGTCGTTCGTTTTCTTCATCGTTAGGGGCGTTGTGAACCTATCAGTAAGGCTTATCCCATGCACCAAAAACCGTGCGATCTCATTCCAAATCCTCTGCGCAGTTCGCCGCGGAAGAATTTTACCCTATTTTGGGATTTTTCTAAAATCTTCAGTTTTCTTTCATTTTAGGTCAAATCAAAGTCCATCGTGGATCATAGGATCATCTATGACCATAAAGTAGGGCGTCTACTCTCTTTCTCTCTACTTCGTTGCGATTTATAAAACCGCACCGTTGTGCCATTAGTCGGTGCCTATCGGCTTTGTGCAAATTCAACCAAATTCATTAATTAATTTGTTTCGCCTAGTTGTTGCAGCCGTATTGATCATGAATTAATTTGTTTAATTTGTTGCAACAAGGTTGGACACCCCTTGGGGCGTGCTGACGTGGTCAGTATAATTTCCGTTAGCCCAAACTTTTAATTTATTTAATTTCATGTGTTGCGCAACCTATTTTTATTGTGTTTCGTTTAAATAATTAATTCAGATTAATTATAAATCTTGAATTGTTGAATATTTGGTAGGTGGTTGTGCTGGTTTATTTATTATTAAAAAGTGTCTTTATCTGCATGTTTTGCACAACCTATTTTTTTGTGTTTAATTTAAAATAATTAATTTAGATTAATTATGAACTTTGGAATTGTTGGATCTTGGTAGTTGGTTGGTCCAATTTATTTATTTATTTAAAGGTGCATTTGTCTGCTTATGTTGATGCAGTATCTTGCCTTGTTAAGATTTCTATGCTTAAATATTTAATTTGCACCGTGTGATGCATGGGTGTACGTGTTTGGTTTCAAGGTGCAATTACATATGTTGATATCATATCTGCTACTGTGATAACATTAATTAAATTCAGGGGTGGGGAAAGGAGGTGGATCCCGTATTAAGGGTCACGCTTAGACCCTTCATTCCTGACAGTTACCTCATGTGTCGGGGGGCGGTGTTCTTGGCTTTGTCGGACCGAGAATTCCCCGGGCTTTCTAATACTTATGAGTGATACCAGTTCCAAAAGGGTAAAGTCATGCCACAAGCGATACTTGGTCTTTTGAAAGATTTCATTGGACGGACTCAGTGGTATTGAATAATTGAAGGATGTTCCATAGCAATACCTTCAGAACGGGGTCATAATACAACTCTCAACTTGAACCTTAATAATGATGCACTGAAAGTTTATATTAATTTCGTTGTTGGTATCTTGAGATTTGAGACATTTTCTAGTATGTTGAAGCAGACTTGGTTGACACATGACTTAGACCCCAAGTTAAAGCACAAGCTTGGGGGTATGCTTCTCCCTTGTTTTACCTTACTCTTTCAGGCTTCATATATATGCATATGTGCATTCTTCTTACAGGTACTTCTTTCAGACTCTCGACTTAGGCTGAAGCAGGTGATTAGGCACGGGTGCTGCTTGGAACCCACGCCGAGTTATTTATTCCACTGCACTTAATAAATTATTTGAAATTGTTATATAATGACACACTACATCTTATCATTGCGTGAAATGGAAAGGTTTAGACACCTTGGGTGCCGGCCTACTGGGATTTTATCTCACACCCTGCTCGGGCGTCGTTGACACCCGAGTAGATTATATGATTGCAGGTATTGACAAAGAGAAGTGTGCCGCTTCTGATTCTTGATTGATTGTTGCTGCTTAGGATGGAGACTGGGGCAGAGGATCGAGCCTTGCTCGTGATGCAGTAGTCACACTTTGTTTCTTTTCTTTTTAGTTGATAACATACTTGGATTCTGTTTTCTGTACTTTCAGTTTAGACATACATCATTGCATGACATCTTTTTGTGAGTTTCCGCACTTGAGTATTATTCAGTTGGATTATTTGTCTAAACTAAAAGTACAAAAAACAGAACCCAAGCATGCTATCAACTAAAAAGAAAAGAAAAAAAGTGCGGCAACTGCATCACGAGCAAGACTCGGTCCTCTACCCTAGTCTTCATCCTAAGCAACAACAATCAATCAAGAATCAGAAGTGGCATGCTTCCCTTTGTCAATACCTGCAATCATATAATCTACTCGGGTGTCAACGACGCCCGAGTAGGGTGTGAGATAAAATCCCAATAGGCCGGCACCCAAGGTGTCTAAACCTTTCCATTTTGTGCAATGATAAAATGTAGTGTGTCATTATATAACAATTTCATATAATTTATTAAGTGAAATGGAATAAATAACTCGGCTCGGGTTCCAAGCGGCCCCCGTGCCTAATTGTTAGGACCAATAGGGGCCTATATACCCTGAGATGGGGGGTGAATCAGGGTATGGATATTATTTTTCAAAGTTATTCCTTCCCCACTGGATCTTGACCTCTTTGTTACAAGGGTCACTTTGCACTTGTGTGTATGTTATGATCACTTACTTTCTCCGTTATCTGATGGTGATGCTTTAAATGCCATGCAGGCAAATTAGCAGGCAGACACAGAGATTTTTACTTGGTTCACCGCAAAGGGCTACGTCCAAGGAGCATACGCCGACAAGTTTTCGGTCGTACCAATTCCACTAGACTTCACTAGCTGTGGATTACAATGTTCGGGCTAGATCACTTCTATGCCCAGGCTCACTGCCTATACAAAGTTTAGGGTCAGCTCACTGCTTTCCCAAGGGTCACTCCCTGTTTCTCTCTCTCTGGCTCACTACCGGTGGAGAGGATCACCTTCTTCTTCTTCCTAAGCTCACTGCTCTGTGAAGGGAATCCAATCACAGTTTATAAACCTGTAGGTCTCTTCATTTTCATTAAGGAATGCATCTTTCTCTGTATGTAGATGCTCTGTTGAAGTTCAACTTTCATCCGTAGATGAATACCTCTTTGCCTCTGAACACTGGGCAAACTACCTTTGGAAAGACCTCCGCAAAGCACTCAACTTCGCTAGGCTCCCAATTTCGCGAAGCTCAACAAGCCTTCGCGAAGCTCCTGCCTTTTCGCGAAGCTCTCTCGCGAAGCACTCCCGCGAAGCTCAACTCGTTGCAAAGCAACTTCTCTCGCGAAGATCACTGAGCCAACGCGGAGCACACACCTTTCGCGGAGCTACAATAGCCGCCGCGAAGCTCCTTCTTTCGCGAAGCACACTGCCTTCGCGAACCACCTCCGCGAACCGAGAGCAATGGATTTTCTCTGAAAATTCTCTCTTCTTCGCTCGAAGGGGTCGGCCTCTATTTATAAGTGATTCCACCGACCCTCGTCCTTTCCGCGCGAAGTCAACGCCACGTCATTGCAAATCGCGATGCTCCAAAGTTTCTGTCGGAATTCTGTCCAAATCACGAAGCTCCACGGCACTTTGTCGTTTCGCGAAGCTTGACGTAGTCGTGAAGAATCACCGTCAACATACCTTCGCGACTTCGCCGCGAAGCTCCCTCGCGAAGCCCAACATTCCTTCGCGCCTTCGCCGCGAATCTCCCTCGCAAAGCCCTTCACCGCCGCGATGTGCTTCAGCCTCTGTCGTTCGCAAAGCTTGACGTAATCGCGAAGCATCACCGCCTCCATTCTTCTGGTCTTCGCGATTTTCAAACCATGCATCCTATCTTTGCGAAATTCATGCCTTTGCCATTTGAATTTATGCTCTTCATGGAAATCCACTTTTCGCGATGCTCACCAAACTCCAAATTTTGGACCCCAAAAATTTGGCAAACACTGGGAAACAGCGCCACCTTGTACTGCTCTTTTACACCGTCTCCAGATCGTCCTTTCCTTTGTCATAGTTCTTTGTCAACATGGAATGTCAACAACTTCTCGGGAACTCGACAATTCTCCATGGAAACCTGATTTGTCAACAACACCCGACTAGGGTGTGAGATAAAATCCCAATAGGCCGGCACCCAAAGTGTCTAAACCTTTCCATTTTGTGCAATGATAAAATGTAGTGTGTCATTATATAACAATTTCATATAATTTATTAAGTGCAATGGAATAAATAACTCGGCTCGGGTTCCAAGCGGCCCCCGTGCCTAATCACCTGCTTCGGCCTAAGCAGGAAGTCTGAAAGAAGTACCTGTAAGCATAATGCACTTATGCATACATATAAACCCTGGAAGAGTAAGGTAAAACAAGGAAGATCCATACCCCTAAGCCTATGTTTTAACTTGGGGTCTAAGTCATGTGTCAACCAGGTGTGCTTCAACATACCATAAAATATCTCAAATCTCAAGATGTAAAGACCCGTAAAATTCAAGGGAATTTTTTTCTTAATTTTCTTTAGAATTTTACAAGAGCGCGGTTTCAGACGGCACCTGATTCCGAGGCCCGGAGTGCCCGGAATTAATTTCCAAAGTTTAGCTCGGGTACATTCAGTGAACGAACGAGCGAGAATTCCTAGCTTTTGATCCGGTGCTCGGAATTGAAATCCGAGGGCACCGATGAACTCGCAGCGCCAATATTCGCTTAAAGAGACCTTTTCGGGAGTTGCGTTTATTGCGGTTTGAAAGTTAATTTTAGGGGTTTTAGTTTGAGTTAAATAAAATTTGTATAGAACAAATTTTATTTTAACTTCTTAAAACCTACCAAAGGGAGTTGGGAGTGGGACCCACATCCACTTAACCTCCCTTGGGAGGATTAAGTGAGGTGGGGTCCACACGAACCCCAACTCCTCAAATTCTCTCAAAACCTCCCCTTTAACTCAATTCATTTAATGTTGACAACTTGGGTTACTTAATGTTCGCCAACGACGTATCTCTTCGGGCATAACTCTTCGTCAACGGATTTGACGAACGACGATCGCGACGCCCGACCTCCGCGACGCCGTCTTCCGCGGAACGTAGACAAATCTTCGAATCTTAAACCCGAGGTAGGGGTTGTTGTTTAATTCTTTAATTATTCCATTTCTTGCTCGTGGATCGCATGTCTACGTGAGGCTTTGAAATAATTTATTTAAGTGTTATAGTTAACGCGAGGGGGGCCGGACCGCACGAACACGGCCGAACCCCCCCCCCCCTCCATCGTTCTTGTTTAATTCTTGCGGTGGAAGCAAAGTGGCGTGGTGCCGTCGCACCACACGGATTACCATACGTTTATTTTTATGCGGCGTCGTCGCGCCACGCTGGGGTAGAAACTTCAAGAATGCGACGCCGTCGCGCCGCGTTGAAAAGAATCAAAGCACGGAGAAGGGGCGCGGTGTCGTCGCACCGCGCCGGATGACGAACGCCGCGGTCGGTTCCGGGCCGCGGCGGGACGAGGAGACCGCGGCCGGTTCCGGGCCGCGGCGGAAGAGAAGACCGGCGGCCGGGCCGCCGGCGTCGGAAGCCGAAGGGGGGACCGGAATTTCCGGACCCGTTTGAGAAAACCGGCCGGCCAGCTGGCCGGCCAGAAGGCTTTAAAACCGGGGGAAATTAATCCCCCGACCACCTAATAAAAACCCCCCTCTTTAAGAGGGGGGCGGTTTTTTTTTTTGAAGGAGGGGGGGGGGCAGCCGGCCCCCCGGTTCCGTTCCAGCAAGCCCCCCCACGTGGCGGGGGGCGTTTTTTTTTTTTTTTTTAAAAACGGCGCGGCTATGCCGCGCCGCCAGATGAAAAGCGGGGGCTTAGCCCCCCGCGTGCGCAGCCTCCTCGCGACGCCAGGCCGCCGCGGCTCGCCGCGCCGCCGCGCCGCCGCGCCGC
This sequence comes from Viscum album, assembly GCA_963277665.1. Taxonomy (NCBI): domain Eukaryota; kingdom Viridiplantae; phylum Streptophyta; class Magnoliopsida; order Santalales; family Viscaceae; genus Viscum; species Viscum album. The sequence goes on from OY728137.1 coordinate 217,298,141, forward strand.
CCCAGGGGGGGGTCGGGCCGGGTCGGCCCGGACTCGGACCCCCCCGTTTCGAACCAGAATTGGTTTTTGGCCCATAACTTGAGCCTCGGACCTCCGATCGACGAACCGTCAGCGGCAACGTGATCCTTGGATCGAGACGGTCGTTTCGGTATATCGCACTCAAGGTTTCGGATTACTTTGAGTTCGGCCGGGTTGGTTCGTTCACGTAACCAACCGGGCTTTCGGAGCGGAAACGCTCTTATCTTGAGCTACGGACGTCCGATTGACGCGCCGTCAGTCGCGTTGTGTTCCTCTTAGTGAGACGAATCTTTTGGCATACTCCGCCCGAGGTTTGGACGCAGGTGGAGTACGGTCGGGTTGGTTTTTCCTTAAAAACCAACCGGGCCCCGGAGACGAAAATGCCAATAACTCTCAGACCGGGCGTCCGATCGACGCGCCGTCTGTTGCGTTGAGTTCCTGTTGACGATACGGAACTTTTGGATACATCAACTTCGGTCTTCGTGACAGTTGATGTATCAGCCTCTCGGCTCGTGGAGCGGACCCTCCGAACGAGCTTGCTGTGTGCGGGAACCCTAGTGCTGGCTGCGACTGTTCTACTGCTACGACTGCTACTGTGACTGCGACGACGACAGTACAGAGATCCTGTGTGGATTCGACGACGAAAGTACAGAGATCCTGTGTGGATTCGACGACGACGACTACAGCACTCAGCGATCCTTCGTGGATCAGTGTTACAGGTCCTGTGTGGGCCCGATCCTGTGTGGGTCCTTGCACTCAGCGGTTCTGTGTGAGCCAGCGCCTACAGGTTCTGTGTGAGCCCGATCCTGTGTGGGTCTTCTGCGGGGGTTAGTTACCTATCGATCCTTCGTGGGTCCGACGACTTAGATGGATCAGTGATCATCTTTATCGTCCTTGAAGAAGTATACCTGTGTGAGCTGAATCCTGTTGCTTTCCTGTGTGGATTGTGTTGTGCAATCCTGTGTGGATTATGTTTTGCTTTCCTATGTGGAATACGTATACTTTCCTGCGTGGACTGAGTTGTACTTGGGCTCGGAGGTTGGAGCGTATTTTGAATTGATGACTTAGGTATATGTATGGGCATATACCTAAGCAGTGTCGGTTATTACTTCGTGATTGTTACTTTTTTTCGTAGTTATCCTATGTGGATTTGAGAGACCTTCAGGGGTCTCGGGGTCCCTACTGAGTAGCTTATACTCACCCCTGCACGGGCTTCGCCCGCACTACGTTGTGTTGGTTGCAGACGACGGACATCGTTGACTTAGCTGAGGCTTGTAGAGCGGGACGGTACCCGGAGGTGGACCACTGGGCGGGACGTGCACGGAGCGGACGGCGGGACCCGTGGAGCAGAGGAGCTATCTGTACCCACCCTTCAGGTGGGATTTCCGGTGGACAGCTCGGAGTAGCGGCTTTTACTTTACAGTTGTTGTTTTTCCCTTTTCGAGTTTTACTTTACTTTCAGTTTGGGTTTGTATTCTGGCCCATTTACTTTTCTGCACTTTCAGTTGTACTCTGCTTGTTTAGTGTTTACTTTCCGCTTGTTTACTCTGTGGTGTGTGTATACTTATCAAAGGCAATGCCTTCCCTTTTTACCAGGATTTACGCCTTGGTGCTAGTCGCCAGCCCCTGGCCTATGGAAGGCGGGCTTGGGGTAGTCACGGCACGGACCCCGAGGGCGGGTCGTGACAAATTGGTATCAGAGGAGTTCGGTTCTACCGCGAACTCTGATCTTTTCTATGTGAATCAATAATGTTTAGTGTATTGAGTGTGGTTATCAGTCCAGGGAGTCCAGTGTTGGTGCGGCGGCCGACGTATCCGTACACCAGGACCCTGACTTCTGATTTCCGACTTAATGCACGAAAACATTGATTGCGTGTGTGTTTCAAAGTTTTCTTTGTGATTACTTATATCAGCTCACCAGGTATACTGTTCTAACCGTGGCGCACCTGTTTCCTTTTCAGGATGGCCCCACGACGGCAGCCAGCTAGGGTTCTGAGAGTCGAGCGAGACGACAGCCCACCGAGCGACGAGGCCTCGGTACAGGGCCTTTTCCAGTAGTGGCACCGGCGGTAGCTTTACCCGCCGAGCCCCCGATGCTTCCAGCAGCAGCCGCTGACGATGCACGTCGCCTCAGTGCACTGCATGAGTTTCAGCGCCAGCGACCACCCAGGTTTCGCGGGGAGACGGATCCCCAGGCAGCAGAGGACTGGCTGGAGGCAGTGGTTCGAGTGTTTAGGCTAGTGAGGACACCAGCAGACCTCATGGTGATCCTCGCTGCGAGCCTACTACACGCAGCAGCAGGACGATGGTGGAGCCTGATGCTCCAGGTGCACGATGAGGCATCCCTACTTTGGACGGACTTTGAGAGCCTCTTCCGCTCGGAGTTCGTCCCAGCCACCCTTCGTGCGGTACGTATCCAGGAGCTTCTACAGCTGCGGCAGGGCAGCATGACGGTCGCTCAGTACTCGGCGAGATTTACCGATCTCTCGCGCTACTCGAACGACATGGTACGGGACCCATTCTTCCGGGCCCGGACCTTCGAGCAGGGTTTGAGACACGAGATCAGGGCATCGCTGATCTCCCTCAGCATACCGACTCAGACAGGAGTACTGGAGCGGGCCCTTCTGATCGAGAGCTTCCTTGCTGAGTCTACACCAGCACAGAGACCCACCGCAGGGCGGCACGTGGCAGAGTCATCTGCAGCGGGCAGTCGACGGATGACTCAGGGGTCCAGACAGACCAGACCTTCGGGCCGACGACCTCAGGGCACTGGCTCAGCAGTGCGGGGCACGCAGCGCGGAGCCAGTCTTCCGAGAGGCAGGCAGTTCTACTCATGCGGCGGGCAGGGCCACATGGCTCGTGACTGCCCGACCCGCCGTGCCGAGGAGCAGCAGACAGTTGATGGACCACCGAGGCAGAGGCAGAGGATCGACCGTGGCGGTCCGCAGGGAGGAGGCGGACGAGGCAGAGGAGCTGGACGAGCAGCTGGTGGTGGCCGACGCTTTGAGGCTCTACCACCACCACCACCAGGAGGTCCACCCCGACCACAGGGAGCTGGCGGGCAGCGACAGGCACAGCTCCAGGCAGCAGAGGCCTACGACCACGGCGCACCCGAGATGATTCGAGGTACTATCTGTGTCTATTCCACCCTTGCTGCAGTTCTTATAGACACAGGAGCGAGTCACTCTTTCATAGCCGCTACCCTTGTTCGGAGCTCGGAGATTCCGACAGAGCCGTTGGCTCGATCCTTACGGCTAGAGGCTCCTACGGGAGCAGACTCGACGATTACGCACTGGTGCCGGAAGTGTGAGCTTACTCTAGGAGGCGAGAGCTTCGGCTGGGATCTTCTTGTAGCAGCGTCGAGGCCTTACGACGTCATCTTGGGCATGGATTGGCTGTCTACGGTCCATGCACAGATTGACTGTTTTAGGCGCAAGGTGCGTTGTGTACGTACCGACGGGAGCTTGCGACTTTGTGTTGATTATCGTCGCCTGAACCAGGTGACAGTGAGGAACAAGTATCCGCTACCGAGGATTGATGACCTCTTTGATCAGCTCAAGGGAGCACGGTGGTTCTCGAAGATAGACCTCAGGTCAGGCTATCATCAGCTCAGAGTCAGAGACGAGGATGTGCAGAAGACGGCCTTCAGATGTCGGTATGGCCACTATGAGTTCTTGGTTATGCCTTTCGGTGTAACCAATGCCCCAGCAGTGTTCATGGCTCTCATGAACAGGATCTTTCATCCATACCTCGATCGGTTTGTCGTGGTCTTCATCGACGACATTCTGATTTACTCTACGACAGAGGAGGAGCACGCCTATCACTTGCGAGTTGTTCTTGACACACTCCGAGAGCACCAGCTTTATGGTAAGCTCTCGAAGTGCCAGTTCTGGATACGTGAGGTCCACTTTTTGGGACACGTTATCTCTGAGGCGGGAGTTGCAGTGGATCCCGCGAAGATTGAGGCTGTGTTAGCTTGGGAGCCACCCAGGAGCGTGACTGAGGTTCGGAGTTTCTTGGGACTAGCTGGATACTATCGGAGATTTGTGACGAACTTCTCCAGAGTTGCGGCATCACTCACAGCTTTGACGAAGAAGGGGAAACCCTTCGTGTGGTCAGACAGATGTCAGCAGAGCTTCCAGGAGCTGAGACAGAGATTGACTAGCGCACCTATCTTGAGGTTGCCTGAGGAGGGAGTAGGGTACGTAGTCTACTGCGATGCATCAGGGACCGGACTCGGATGTGTTCTGATGCAGGAGCGGGCAGTGATCGCCTATGGATCACGACAGTTGAGGCCGCATGAGCAGAACTATGCTACCCATGACCTGGAGTTAGCAGCAGTGGTCTTCGCTCTGAAGACATGGCGACACTATCTGATGGGTGAGCGCTTTACAGTCTTTTCCGATCATCAGAGTCTCAGGTATATCTTCTCGCAGAAGGACCTGAACCTGAGACAACGTCGATGGCTCGAGTTCCTCCAGGACTATGACTTTGAGATAGTCTATACTCCTGGGAAGGGGAACGTAGTAGCCGATGCCCTCAGCAGGAGGACGGGCATTCAGCTACTTGAGTAGGCGACAGAGCAGCTAGCCTCTTTGCAGATATCCTTCGTGGATAGAGATGGAGCAGCCTTTCTTTAGTCTCTCACAGTCACTCCTCCACTACTGCAGCGAGTCAGGGAGGCACAGCATGGGGATGCTGACTGTGAGACACGGCGTGCACAGATATCCTCGGGACAGGCACCTGATGGTTTCTTCCTTGGAGCAGAGCACGACATCCTTTTCAGAGGACGTACCATGGTACCAGTAGCTTTGCGAGAGGAAGTGCTGAGAGAGTTTCACACTTCTCCTTTGGCGGTACATCCTGGAGTGGCGAAGATGTACCAGGACCTCAGACGACAGCACTGGTGGCCGGGCATGAAGAAGGCTGTAGCAGAGTTCGTTTCTCGATGCCTCACCTGTCAGCAGGTGAAGGCAGAGCATCAGGTACCAGCAGGCTTGGTACAGCCCTTGGAGGTTCCGGAGTGGAAGTGGGACGGCATATCTATGGACTTCGTGACTGGACTTCCACGCACTTCTAGAGGTCACGACTCCATCTGGGTGATAGTTGACCGACTCACCAAGTCGGCACACTTCTTACCCATCAGAGAGCAGGGCTCAGTGGAGAGCTTGGGACGTCTCTACGTTCAGGAGATTGTGCGGCTCCACGGCGTGCCATCATCTATCGTTTCCGATCGAGATGCCCGCTTTACTTCCCGGCTTTGGAAGGGGTTGCAGGAAGCGTTCGGGACGCAGCTACGTCTTAGCACAGCTTTTCACCCTCAGACGGATGGTCAGACGGAGAGGACCATTCAGACACTCGAGGACATGCTCCGCGCATGTGTCCTCGACTTTGGTCGTAGCTGGGAGGACCACCTACCCTTGGTGGAGTTTGCGTACAACAACAGCTACCACTCCACCATCGGGATGGCACCGTACGAGGCATTGTACGGCCGACCTTGTAGATCTCCTTTGTGCTGGACAGGCCCTGGAGAGTCAGCACTGGTGGGACCGGAGATGGTCCAGGCCACGACAGAGAAGGTCCAGGTCATCCAGGAGCGGATGAGGACAGCTCAGAGCCGGCAGAAGTCATACGCTGACAGGAGGCGGAGGCCACTGGAGTTCGAGGATGGCGACCACGTCTTCTTGCGGGTCTCACCTCGACGTGGTATTCGGAGATTTGGCCGAGGCGGCAAGTTATCTCCGCGCTTCATCGGACCTTTCCAGATTCTCAGCAGGATTGGTGAGGTGGCTTATCGCCTGGCTCTACCACCTCAGTTGCACCGGGTGCACGACGTCTTCCACGTATCTCAGCTGAGGAGATACGTGCACGACCCGACACACATCATTGATCATGGGGAACTTGACGTTGACGATGGGGCGACTTTTACGGAGGTCCCGGTGGAGATAGAGGATCGACAGGAGCGGGTCCTGTGTGGGCGATCGATTCCTCTTGTGCGCATCAGATGGCAGCACGGGAATCTCCAGGAGAGCACATGGGAGCGGGAGGCTCAGATGCGTGCTCAGTACCCTCATTTGTTTCCCTAGTTTTTGATGTATCTTTACGGGGACGTAAAGCCCTGAGGTGGGAGTAATGTAAAGACCCGTAAAATTCAAGGGAAATTTTTTCTTAATTTTCTTTAGAATTTTACAAGAGCGCGGTTTCAGACGGAACCTGATTCCGAGGCCCGGAGTGCCCGGAATTAATTTCCGAAGTTTGGCTCGGGTACGTTCAGTGAACGAACGAGCGAGAATTCCTAACTTTTGATCCGGTGCTCGGAATTGAAATCCGAGGGCACCGATGAACTCGCAACGCCAATATTCGCTTAAAGAGACCTTTTCGGGAGTTGTGTTTGTTGCGGGTTGAAAGTTAATTTTAGGGGTTTTAGTTTGAGTTAAATAAAATTTGTATAGAACAAATTTTATTTTAACTTCTTAAAACCTACCAAAGGGAGTTGGGAGTGGGACCCACATCCACTTAACCTCCCTTGGGAGGATTAAGTGAGGTGGGGTCCACACGAACCCCAACTCCTCAAATTCTCTCAAAACCTCCCCTTTAACTCAATTCATTTAATGTTGACAACTTGGGTTACTTAATTAATTGGGAGTTAAACCTTTTTGAATTTCAAACTTTTGAAATTCTTGTGTGTTTTGTAATAATAAAATAAGATGTTATCTTATTTTATTATGGGTTGTTTGTTTGTCTCCTGGAGAACTTTTGAGAGCTTCTTCTTCATCTTCAAGCTCTGACGAAGAACGAAGAACGCCCAAACTCCGACGAAGAACGACGCCTCTCTTCTTCGTCCTCGGTGTCAACAAGAGGGAACGCCGCTTCCTCCTCGGACCTTCTTCGTCGGCATACGAAGATTCGCCAACGACGTATGTCTTCGGGCATAACTCTTCGTCAACGGATTTGACGAACGACGACTGCGACGCCCGACCTCCGCGACGCCGTCTTCCGCGGAACGTAGATGAATCTTCGAATCTTAAACCCGAGGTAGGGGTTGTTGTTTAATTCTTTAATTATTCCATTTCTTGCTCGTGGATCGCATGTCTACGTGAGGCTTTGAAATAATTTATTTAAGTGTTATAGTTAACGCGAGGGGGGCCGGACCGCACGAACACGGCCGACCCCCCCCCCCTCCATCGTTCTTGTTTAATTCTTGCGGTGGAAGCAAAGTGGCGTGGTGCCGTCGCACCACACGGATTACCGTACGTTTATTTTTACGCGGCGCCGTCGCGCCACGCCGGGGTAGAAACTTCAAGAACGCGACGCCGTCGCGCCGCGTTGAAAAGAATCAAAGCACGGCGAAGGGGCGCGGTGCCGTCGCACCGCGCCGGATGACGAACGCCGCGGCCGGTTCCGGGCCACGGCGGGACGAGGAGACCGCGGCCGGTTCCGGGCCGCGGCGGAAGAGAAGACCGGCGGCCGGGCCGCCGGCGTCGGAAGCCGAAGGGGGGACCGGAATTTCCGGTCCCGTTTGAGAAAACCGGCCGGCCAGCTGGCCGGCCGGAAGGCTTTAAAACCGGGGGAAATTAATCCCCCGGCCACCTAATAAAAACCCCCCTCTTTAAGAGGGGGGCGGTTTTTTTTTTGAAGGAGGGGGGGGGGCAGCCGGCCCCCCGGTTCCGTTCCAGCAAGCCCCCCCACGTGGCGGGGGGCGTTTTTTTTTTTTTAAAAACGGCGCGGCTATGCCGCGCCGCCAGATGAAAAGCGGGGGCTTAGCCCCCCGCGTGCGCAGCCTCCTCGCGGCGCCAGGCCGCCGCGGCTCCCCGCGCCGCCGCGCCGCCCCAGGGGGGGGTCGGGCCGGGTCGGCCCGGACCCGGACCCCCCCGTTTCGAACCAGAATTGGTTTTTGGCCCATAACTTGATCCTCGGACCTCCGATCGACGAACTGTCAGCGGCAACGTGATCCTTGGATCGAGACGGTCGTTTCGGTATATCGCACTCAAGGTTTCGGATTACTTTGAGTTCGGCCGGGTTGGTTCGTTCACGTAACCAACCGGGCCTTCGGAGCGGAAACGCTCTTATCTTGAGCTACGGACGTCCGATTGACGCGTCGTCACTCGCGTTGTGTTCCTCTTAGTGAGACGAATCTTTTGGCATACTCCGCCCGAGGTTTGGACGCAAGTGGAGTACGGTCGGGTTGGTTTTGCCTTAAAAATCAACCGGGCCCCGGAGACGAAAATGCCAATAACTCTCAGACCGGGCGTCCGATCGACGCGCCGTCTGTTGCGTTGAGTTCCTGTTGACGATACGGAACTTTTGAATACATCAACTTCGGTCTTCGTGACAGTTGATGTATCAGCCTCTCGGCTCGTGGAGCGGACCCTCCGAACGAGCTTGCTGTGTGCGGGAACCCTAGTGCTGGCTGCGACTGTTCTACTGCTACGACTGCTACTGTGACTGCGACGACGACAGTACAGAGATCCTGTGTGGATTCGACGACGACAGTACAGAGATCCTGTGTGGATTCGACGACGACGACTACAGCACTCAGCGATCCTTCGTGGATCAGTGCTACAGGTCCTGTGTGGGCCCGATCCTGTGTGGGTCCTTGCGCTCAGCGGTTCTGTGTGAGCCAGCGCCTACAGGTTCTGTGTGAGCCCGATCCTGTGTGGGTCTTCTGCGGGGGTTAGTTACCTATCGATCCTTCGTGGGTCCGACGACTTAGATGGATCAGTGATCATCTTTATCGTCCTTGAAGAAGTATACCTGTGTGAGCTGAATCCTGTTGCTTTCCTGTGTGGATTGTGTTGTGCAATCCTGTGTGGATTATGTTTTGCTTTCCTATGTGGAATACGTATACTTTCCTGCGTGGACTGAGTTGTACTTGGGCTCGGAGGTTGGAGCGTATTTTGAATTGATGACTTAGGTATATGTATGGGCATATACCTAAGCAGTGTCGGTTATTACTTCGTGATTGTTACTTTTCTTCGTAGTTATCCTATGTGGATTTGAGAGACCTTCAGGGGTCTCGGGGTCCCTACTGAGTAGCTTATACTCACCCCTGCACGGGCTTCGCCCGCACTACGTTGTGTTGGTTGCAGACGACGGACAGCGTTGACTTAGCTGAGGCTTGTAGAGCGGGACGGTACCCGGAGGTGGACCACTGGGCGGGACGTGCACGGAGCGGACGGCGGGACCCGTGGAGCAGAGGAGCTATCTGTACCCACCCTTCAGGTGGGATTTCCGGTGGACAGCTCGGAGTAGCGGCTTTTACTTTACAGTTGCTGTTTTTCCCTTTTCGAGTTGTACTTTACTTTCAGTTTGGGTTTGTATTCTGGCCCATTTACTTTTCTGCACTTTCAGTTGTACTCTGCTTGTTTAGTGTTTACTTTCCGCTTGTTTACTCTGTGGTGTGTGTATACTTATCAAAGGCAATGCCTTCCCTTTTTACCGGGATTTACGCCTTGGTGCTAGTCGCCAGCCCCTGGCCTATGGAAGGCGGGCTTGGGGTAGTCACGGCACGGACCCCGAGGGCGGGTCGTGACACAAGAGACTAACACTAACATTAATCTAAACCTTCAGTGCATCATTTTTAAGGTTCAAGTTGAGAGTTGGAGTGTGAGCCTGTCTCGAAGGTATCGCTACAGAACATCCTTTAATTATCCAATACCACTGATCCCTTCCAAGGCAATTTTTCGAAAGACCAAGTATCTCTCGTGACATGGCTTTACCCTGAGTCCGTCCCGATCTCACAAAAAGGGGTCGAGTGTCATCTGAGGCTGGCTTAGCCACATTGTCAACAGATCCATCCCGATGAGCCCTTTTGGAACCAGTATCACTCATAAGTATTAGAAAGCCTGGAGAAGTCTCGGTCCGGAAAATCCAAGAACACCGCCCCCCGACAAGTAGAGGTAACCATCACGAACGAAGGGTCTAAGCATGGCCCATAATACGGGACCCACCTCCTTTCCTCGCCCTGAATTTAATTAATGTTTTCACAATAACAGATATGATATCAACATATATAATTGCAGCTTGAAACCAAAAGGCACACTCGTGCATCACACAGTGCAAATTAAATATTTCATCATAGCAATCTTAACAAGGAAAAATACTACATCAATATAAGCAGATAAATGCACTTTTAAATAAATAAATAAATTAGACCAACCAACTACCAAGATCCAACAATTCCCAGTTCATAATTAATCTAAATTATTTATTTAAATTTAACACAACAAAAATAGGTTGCACAACACATGCAGTTAATTAAATTAAATGCTCGGGCATGCACATTTAAATAAATAAATAATTCAGCACAAACAACAATCAAAGATCCAATAATTTCAATGTACATAGTTATTCTAAAATAATTATTTAAATTAAACACAACAAAAATAGGTTGTGCAACACATGCAGTTAAATGATTTAAATATACGGGCTAACAGAATTTATATCGACCACGTCGGCACACCCAAAGGGATGTTCGACCATGTTGCAACAATTTAAACAATTTAATTCATGGCCAATGGGGTTGCAACAACTAGGCGAAACAATTGAATTAAAGAAATTGGGTGAAGTTTCACAAAGCCGATAGACACCGACTAACGTCACAACGACGCGTTTCTATAAATCACAACTAAACGGAGGGAAAGAGAGTAGATGCCCTACCTTATGGTCATAGATGATCCTATGATCTGCGGTAGGCTTTGATTTGACCTAAAATGGAAGAAAACAAAAGATTTTAGAAAAATCCCAAAATAGGGTAAAATAAAATCCTTCTGCGGTGAACTGTGCAGATGATTTGGAATGAGATCACACGATTCTTGGTGCCTGGGACAAGCCTTACCGATAGGTTCACAGCGTCCCTAACGACGAAGAAAACGGATGACGAACGGAGGCGCGACGATCTTCCGAAGGGAGGAGAAGGCGGTGCACACCACCTAGGGAGAAGAGGTGCGCCACACACAGGAGAGGAGGAGAAGAAAAAAAAGAAATAAAAAGGAAAGGAAAAAAAAAGGAAAAAAAAGAAGATAAATAAATAAAATAATAAAAAAAATGGTGGAAGAAATGAAATAAATAATTAAAATAGGTTTACCTCATTTTAATTATTTTTAATATATCTCCAACTGTATCTATTTTATTATTTATTGTTATCTCTCTTTAAATTCCATTAATTTCCTTTAATCCTTTTTAATTATTTTTAACCCGAACGTTGTGATATGACGCGAAGTAATATTTTACATAAAGCCTGAACAATCATTTAATTAATTTTAATAGCTGCCCGGGACCCGCAACAGGGTGCACAGACGCGCGCCCTGGGTCGCTTTAAAGATTTGGATTAAAAACTCAAAGGTCCACAACTTGACTTAAGTCGACATGTTAAATGCATTTATGTAGGTAATTAATAATATTTTATCTAACCTAACAATAAATATCCACTCATGTATATACATGTTATATATATATATATACACACATCTGCATATTCATGTATATACACCCACACATTATAAATAACTATGTATATATATTTAATCTCATATATATAGATATACGTCATATATATATACATCAATGTTTTTGTCCCAATATAATAATAATAACAATAATTAAAATAATAATTATTATTTAATTCAACCCATTAATATTTTATTGACAACAACAATTAATAAAAAGGATAATGGTTATTAAATAAATATTGATTGCGCATTTGTATTTAATTGGAACAATTAATAATATCATATTTATTACATTACCCGGTTATTATTGACACCGCAACACAATTTATTAATTGTGGTAGTGCATTTCCATTTGTTGACATAAACACAAATAATAATATTAATAATAAAATTATTATTATTATTTCTAACAACCAACAAAAATATTTAACCCAATTAAATTATCTTCGGGTGCGATATGGCCAAACATCCGATGTTCGTAAAGGTTATACCCTGTCTAGGGTAAACCCCACGTCCCGGAACTATTGGTGGTCTCAAATTTCTCATTCGACGCATCGTTTTTGAGAAAATAATTATTTATTATATAAAAAACGGAATAATTAATTAATTAAAAATAAATATGAAATTATCATGTGTGAGGGTGCCAAACACCCGATGCGAATCAAGGTTATACCCTACCTAGGGTAAACCCAGCGTTCCGGACCTAACGGCGGTCTCAGATTTCTCATACGACGCACCATTTGAGAGTTATTTCATTTTTTTTAAAGAAACAAACACGAGTATTAATAAAATAAACTTAATATTTTTATTCTATCAACGCCGCAGTGTCGACTATCGGGAAAAAGTTCTGACGCTCGGTTTTTAAAACCAGCATGCCTAGTTAACGGAAAAAAATTATTTCCTATGTTTTTTCCCTTTCCTTTCCTTCTTATTTCTTTTTTTCCTCTCCTCCTCTCATCCTCCTTTCATGTGTGTGGCACACCTCTCCTCCCTAGGTGGTGCGCACTTTGTAACGTCCCGACCTGACTCACCTCTAACACGGTGGCCGGACCGGTGCGTCACAAGACCTCAAGCGCATCTCCCCGAACGACAGAGGCTACTGACTAGCAGTGAGGGTCTTTTTGTGTCTGAGGGGGAAACTATTCCCTCATAGGTAATGAGTATTATCATAGAGGAAGTAAACAACAATTAATAATAAATAGCAGAAGCATATAAACAAATAAACTACAATAGAAGCAATATAAATAATCCAAATGAATAATAATCAAGTAAGGAAGATCACAAAACGATGTCATGCCATGATGTATGTCTAAACTGAAAGTACAGAAATCAGAACCCAAGCATGCTATCAACTAAAAAGAAAAGAAACAAAGTGCGACAACTGCATCACGAGTAAGGCCTGATCTTTTACCCCAATCTCTATCCTAAGCAGCAACAATTAATCAAGAATCAGAAGCGGCACGCTTCCCTTTGTCAATACCTGCAATCATATAATCTACTCGGGTGTCAACGACTCCCGAAGAGGGTGTGAGATAAAATCTCAGTAGGCTGACACCCAAGTTGTCTAAACCTTTCCATTTCGTGCAATGATAAAATGTAGTGTGCCATTATATAACAATTTCAGATAATTTATTAAGTACAATGGAATAAATAACTTGGCCCAGGTTCCAAGCGGCACACGTGCCTAATCACCTTCTTCGGCCTAAGCCGAAAGTCTGAAAGAAGTACCTGTAAGTAGAATGCACATATGCATACATATAAATCCTAGAAGAATAAGGTAAAACAAGGAAGTGGCATACCCCCGATCTAGTGCTTTAACTTGGGGTCTAAGTCATGTGGCAACCAGGTGTGCTTCAACATATCAGAAAATATCTCATATATCAAGAGACTAACAATGACATTAATCTAAACCTTTAGTGCATCATTATTAAGGTTCAAGTTGAGAGTTGGAGTCTGAGCCCGTCCTGAAGGTATTGCTACGGAACATCCTTCAATTATCCAATACCACCGAGTCCGTCCAAGTCAATATTTCAAAAGACCAAGTATCGCTCGTGGCATGACTTTACCTTGAGCCTGTCCCGATCTCGCAAAAAGGGGTCGAGTGTCATCTGAGGCTGGCTTCACCACATTGCCAACAGATCCATCCCTATGAGCCCTTTTGGAACCGGTATCACTCATAAGTATTAGAAATATCAGGAAAGTCTTGGTCCGACAAAGCCAAGAACACCCCCCGACACATAGAGGTAACCATCATGAACGAAGGGTCTAACGTGTCCCTTAATACGGGACCCACCTCCTTTGCCCGCCCTAAATTTATTCAATGTTCTCACAACAGAAGATATGATATCAACATATGTAATTGCAGCTTGAAACCAACAGGTACACCCGTGCATCACACTGTGCAAATTAAATATTTTAGCATATAAATCATAACAAGGCAAGGTACCGCATCAACATTAGCAGACAAATGCACCTTTAAATAAATAAACAAATTGGACTAACCAACTATCAAGATCCAACAATTCCAAAGTTCATAATGAATCTAAATTAATTATTTTAAATTAAACACAACAAAATAGGTTGTGCAAAACATGTAGATAAAGACACTTTTTAATAATAAATAAACCAGCACAACCAATTACCAAAGATTCAACAATTCAAGATTTATAATTAATCTAAATTAATTATTTAAATTGAACACAACAAAAATAGGTCGTGCAACATATTCAATTAAATAAATTAAAAGTTTGGGCTAACAGAAATTATACTGACCACGTCAGCACACCCTAACGGGTGTCCGACCTTGTTGTAACAAATTAAACAAATTAATTCATGATCAATACGGCTGCAACAACTAGGTGAAACAAATTAATTAATGAATTTGGGTGAATTTTCACAAAGTCGGTAGGCACCGACTAACGGCCCAACAATGTGTTTTTATAAATCACAAAGAAACAGAGGGAAAGAGAGTTGTCACGACCCGCCCCCCGGGGCCTGTGCTGTGACTACCCCAAGCCCGACTTCCATAGGTCCAGGGGCTGACGACTAGCACCGAAAGACGTATTCTCTAAAACTGGGAAGACATTGCCTTTATAACATGTAAACTCACGTAACCAAGCACACAGTAAGATACGAACACAAGCAAACTGTATAACCAAAAGAGTGCAGAAAGTAAAAAGGGGCCGGAATACAAGCTCAACAGTAAAGGTACAAGTACAACTGAAATACAATACAACTGAAGAAAGATAAAGACAAATATTTGATCGTACTCTGAGGTTCCTACCTGAAGGGTAGGTACATATCACCTCCTCAACACTCCACGTCCGCCCGCCTCCTCTGCGTACCGACACGCCGTATGGTCCACCTCCGGGTACCATCCGGTCCTGGTACTCTCGTCCTCAGTCAGCGTTGTCCGTCGTCTGCACCAAACACAATGAAGTACGGGCATAGCCTATGCAGGGATGAGTATAACGATACTCAGTAGGGACCCCGAGACCCTCAAGGTCTCACAAATATACAAAGGATAAACCTCAAAGCATGAATTACACTATCAACCCTACTTAGGTATAGTCCCATACATATACCTAAGTTATCAAATATACCAATCTCAATCATGAGGAAACACAGGGTCCAACCCAAAAGCCCAAAGCTCAACTGTTCCACAAAGGAAGGAATACCACAAAGGTAAGTACCACAGAGGTACGCCACACAGAAGAGTACCACCAAGGTATTTCCACAAGGAGAGTACCACACATGTACGATCTGAGCTCACATTAGGTATAACTTAAGTACAAAAGTAGAGATGATTAGATGTAACTACTGAATCATCTTACTCTGTAAAGAAGCTGACCCACACATGATCGCTAGGAGCTGACCAGCACAGGATCGCTAGGTGCTGACCCAGACAAGATCGTTAGGAGCTGACCCGCACATGATCGCTAGGTGCTGACCCACATAGGATCGCTAGGAGCTAACCCACACAGGATCGCTAGGAGCTGACCCACACAGGATCGCTACAAGCTGACCCACACAAGATCGCTAGGAGATGACCCACACAGGATCGCTAGGAGCTGACCCACACAGGATCGCTAGGCATTGACCCACACATGATCGCTCTTCATTCTTCTCGTCACATCCAGCTACTGGGTTCCCACACTAAGCCTGCTCGTCTCCGGGAGGATCCTCTTCACAAGTCACAGGTCAATACTCCAACTACTATGAAGTACCATGAAGAAGTATCTCAAAGTTCCGCCACGTCATAGGGGTCTCAACGTATCAGACGACGCGTCAATTAGAAGTCTGGTCTATGAGTTATTAGCCTTTTAGTCCTGGGGGCCCGGTTGGATTCGTGCACGATACAACCTGACCATTCCCTAACTTTATCCAAAACTCTAGTGAGGTATACCAAAAAAACCGTCTCGCTCTAAGGTTTCTGGAGCCGCTGACGGTTCGTCAAATGAACGTTCGGTGCCAAAGTTATGACCCAAGTAAGGTAAAGGTTCGTATTAGGTCCGGGTCCGGTCTGACCTGGTCGGACCGACCCGACCCGACCTGGCCTGGGTTGACCCGGCCCGTGGTGCGGCCCGGCCCGTTGGGCAGTCCGGCAGGCTGCGAGGGGCCGCGGGGCGGCGGAGGCCGCGGGTCGGCTCGGCCGCGGATGTCAGCTCGGTCACAAGGGTGTCGCGAGGGCGCGGGGTGGCTCGACCGGAAGGGTGGAGGTCATGGGGCGGCTCAGCAGCGGACAACGGCTTAGCCACGGGGGTGCCGCAAGGGCGCGGGGCGACTCATCTGGGAGGGTGGAGGTTACGGGGTGGCTCGGCCGGGGGTTTCCGCGAGGGCGCGAGACGACTCGGCCAGGAGGCGGCAGCCCTACCGCGGGCGGTGACTCGGCCACAAAGGGTGGCGGCTAGGCCGCGGGGCGATGACCCGGACGCAGGGCAACGGCCCGGTCGCGGGCAGTGGCCCGGCCGCGGGGCGGTGGCGGCTCGACCTCGGGACGGCAGCTTGGCCGCGGGAGGTGGTGTCGCGGGGCGCGGAGGCTGTGGGGTGGCGGTGTCGCGGGGTGGTACCGTTGCACCGTCGCCTTCGTCACAGCCAGCGGTGGTGTCAGACATTGTTCTCGTTCCCCATCGTGGTTCGTAGCCGTTCCTCCATCGTGATCAGCAATTAACCACAAGGTTTGCGGAGAGGAAAGACCATGTCTGTTTGGCCCGCACTCTCTGCGTTAGAGCGGTAGCAAGCAGCTATAATTCCTTCTTGAATTAGGAAGAATTATAAAGAATGGATAGAGAGAAGAATTTCAAACAACCATCCTACAACTTCCTGCAAATAATAATACACAAATAAACCCCTACCTTGGATTTTTCGTTGATTTTGGTGCGAGAAGGAAGTCGAAGAAGGCGAAGAGAGTGCCAACGATCGTCGATTCCGAAACCACGCTTCGATGTCGGGCTCGCTCGTCGTCCTCTTCCTTGATTTCCGAAGAACGTTCTTCAATGGAGTTCTTCATTGGAGAAGTTAAATCCTCCCAAGTTCTCCCAATCCTCCTTTGCCAACACTTTGTCAACAAAAGAATATCCAACCAAATAAAATATGTTTATCTATTTAATTTTTTGGCAATCAAAGTTGGTGTAATTAATTGGAAACAATAAATGGGTTGCGTTGGCATAATTAAAAAAGGAGGTTACCAAGGGTTATCTCCCATTAAAGGGGAGTTCAAGGGGTTTCTCCCATTAAGAGGGGAGTTCAAGGGCTTTAAATTGGGGGTTTAGACTCGGGTGGTCACCACCACCATAACCTCTTATGGGAGGTTAGTTCAGGTGGTCCCCACCACTATAACCTCTCACGGGAGGTTTAGTTTAGGCGGTCCCCACCTATGAAACATCTACAAGTAGTTTAAAATAAGAATAAAAATAAAATCTACACAATTTATTTTTATTCTATTCTTTCACGAATATGTGAAAAGCTAACTTCCACCCTCAACCTACTGCGGTCAAGGTGAAGGTCTCCTTAAGGAAATATCGGTGCTGCGAGTTCAACAGTGCCCTCAGATTTCAATTCCAAGCACTGGTTCAAAAGTTAGAAAATCCCACTCACACGTTTACTGAACGTACCCAAAAAAAATTAGAAATTCATTTCGGGCACTCCGGGCCTCGGAATCACGCGCCATCAATTTTCGCGGACTCATAAAATTCTAATTTAATAAAAAAAATTACATGGAAATTCCAGGTCTTTAAATTCTCCCCACCTCAGGAATTTACATCCCCGTAAGCCACATCACAAAACTAGGAAAACAAGTGGGGGTAATGAGCATGCATCTGAGCCTCTCACTCTCATGTGTTCTCATGGAGGTTCCCATGCTACCAACAAACGCGCACCAGAGGTATCGACCGCCCACGAAGGACCCACTCCTGTCGATCCTAAATCTCTACTAGAACCTCCGTAAACATCACCCCATCATTGATGTCCAGCTCGTTGTGGTTGATGATGTGAGAAGGGTCGTGCACGTATCTCCTCAACTAGGATACATGGAAGACATCGTGCACCCGTTGCAACTGAGGTGGAAGAGCTAAGCGGTATTCCACCTCTCCAACTCTGCTGAGGACCTAAAAAGGTCCAATGAACTTCAAAGATAACTTGTTGCCTCGGCCAAATCTCCGCAAACCTCGTCGAGGTGAGACCTGTAGAAAGATGTGGTCGCCATCCTCGAACTATAGAGGTCTCCATCTCCTATCAGCATACGAATTCTGCCTGCTATGTGCAGTCTTCATCTTCTCCTGGATGATCTACACCTTTTATATGGTAGTCTGTACCATCTCTGGTCCCACGAGTGTTGAATCCCCTGGGTCAGTCCAGCACAAAGGTGATTTGCAAGGTCGCTCGTACAACGTCTCAAAAGGTGTCATCCCAATGGTGGAGTGATAACTGTTGTTGTATGCAAACTCCACTAAAGGCAAGTGATCCTCCCAATTTTGACCGAAATCGAGGACGCAAGCACGTAACATGTCCTTGAGGGTCTGAATGGTCTGCTCGGTCTGACCATCCGTTTGAGGATAGAAGGTGGTGCTCAAATGAAGCTACATCCTGAAAGCCTTCTGCAACCCCTTCCATAGCTGGGAAGTGAAATGTATATCATGATTGGAGACAATCGTCGAGGTTACTCCATGTAGCCACACAATCTCTTGCACATAGAGGCGTCCTAATCTCTCTACTGAACCCTGCTCTCTGATTGGTAGGAAGTGGGATGACTTGGTGAATCGATCGACGATCACCCAAATCGAGTCATGTCCCCTGGATGTACGTGTAAGTCCTATCACGAATTCCATGGATATCCCATCCCACTTCCACTCCGGTACCTCTAAAGGTTGAACCAAGTCTGCTGGTACATGGTGCTCCGCCTTCACTTGCTGACAAGTGAGACACCGAGAAACAAACTTTGCTACTGCTTTCTTCATTCCCAACCACCAGTGCTATCATCAGAGAACCTGATACATCTTCACCACTCCTGGATGTATCGTTAGAGGGGATGTGTGGAATTCCCTCATTACTTACTCCTGAAGTAGAAATGGTACCATGGTATGTCCTCTGAAGAGGATGACATGATCCCCACCTTCAGAAAACCCATCGGGTGCCTGCCCTATGGATATCTGAGTACGTCGTGTCTCGCAGTCAGTGTCCCCACGCTGCGCCTCCCTGACTCGCTGAAGAAGTGGGGGAGTGACTGTAAGAGACTGAAGGAAATCTACTCCATCACGTTCCACGAAGGATATTTATAAAGTGGCCAACTACTCTATCACCTCACTTAGCAGTTGTATACTAGATCTTCGATTGAGTTCATCTGCTACAACATTCCCCTTCCTAGGAGTATAAACTATCTCGAAGTCATAGTCCTAGAGGAAATCAAGCCATCGTCGCTGCCTCAGGTTTAGGTCTTTCTGAGAGAAGATATAACTGATACTCTTGTGATCAGAGTACACTGTAAAATGCTCACCCATAAAGTAATATCGTCACATCTTCAAGGTGAAGACCAATGTTGCTAACTCCAGGTCATGGGTAGTATAGTTATGCTCATGATGTCTCAGCTGTCAAGAACCATATGTGATCACTGCTCGTTCTTGCATCAGGACACATTCGAGTCCGGTCCCTGATGTGTCACAGTAGACTACGTACCCTATGCCCTCCTCTAGAAGCCTCAAGATGGGGGCACTAGTCAGCCTCTACCTCAGCTACTGAAAACTCCACTGGCATATCTCTGACCACATAAAGGGTTACCCCTTATTCGTCAATGCTGATAGAGGTTCTACAACTCTGGAGAAATCTGGCCCAAACCTCCGGTAGTATCCATCCAAACCCAGGAAACTTCGTACCTCCGTCACACTCTTGGGTGTCTCCCAAGCAAGTGTCGCCTCAATCTTTGTTGGATCCACTGTAACTCCATCCTCCAATATGACATGTCCCGGAAAGTGAACCTATCGGATCCAAAACTGGCACTTCAAGAGCTTACCATAAATCTAGTGCTCTCAGAGTGTGTCCAGTACTACCTGCAAATGATAGGCATGATCCTCCTCAGTAGCCGAGTAGATCAGAATATCATCGATGAAGACTACTACAAAGCGATCAAGGTATGGCTGAAAGATCCTGTTCATGAGTCCCATGAACACTGCTGGAGTGTTGGTTACGCCAAATCGCATAACCAATAACTTGTAACGGCCGTACCAACATCTGAAAGTCGTCTTCTGCACATCCTCGTCTCATACTATGAGCTGGTGATATCCTGATTTTAAGTCTATCTTCGAAAACCGCCATGCTCCCTTCAGCTAATCAAAGATGTCATTAATCCTTGGAAGTGGCTTCTTGTTCTTCACGATCACCTGGTTCAGGCACTGATAGTCGACAAAAAGTCTCAAGCTTCAATCCGCCTTCTTGGTGAACAAAATCAGGGCTGCCCAAGGAGAAACACTGGGCTGAATGAATCTCTTCCCCTGCAAGTCCTCTAGTTGTACCCGCATCTCACGAAGCTCTGCGGGATCCATCTGATACGCTGGTGTAGATATCGGTGTCGTCCTGGGGTACAAGTCAATGTAAAAGTCCACCTCTCTATGAGGAGGTAGACCCATAACATCATCAGGGAAGACATCCACATACTGGTCTACCACTATAGGATAACTCAGACTCTCCACATCAACTGCTCCGAGGGTAAGGCTAGCCAACTGATGAGTAATCAGCTGCATCCTCCTCCGGGTAAGTCTATCATGTGCTACAAAGGCTCACTTCTTGATGGTGAAGGTAAACCTGGTCCCATCCGTGCGGACACACCACACTTTGCGCCTAATACAGTCTATCTGAGCTTGGAATGTAGATAACCAGTCCATACCCAAGATGATGTCGTAAGGCCTCGACGCTACTACTAGGAGATCCCAGCCGAAGCTCTCGCTTCCTAGAGTATGCTCACACTGCTGACACCAGTGCATAATCATCAAATCTGCTTCCGTAGGAATCTCTAGTCATAAGGATTGAGCCAACAGCTCTATCAGAATCTCCGAGCTTCGAATGAGGGTAGTGGTAATTAAAGAATGACTGACACCTATGTCTATAAGTACTGCAGCTATGGTGGAGTAGACACAAATCATACCTCTAATCATCTCTGGAGCGTCGTGATCATAGGCCTCAGCTGCCTGGAGCTGAGCTCACCCCTGTCCTCCTGCTCCCAATGGTCGGGGTGGACCACCTGATAGTGGTGGCGGTAACATCTCGAATCGTTTCCCACTGCCAGCTACATGGCCAACTCCTCTGTCGCATTCACCTGCTCCCTATGGACCTCCTCGGTCAAACCTTTGTCTCTTCCTGGATGGTCCTTCAACTATCTGCTGATCATCCATACGGCAGTTCGGACAGTCACGAGCCATGTGACCCTACCCACCGCATGTGTAACACTGCCCACTACTGGCATGACTGGCTCCGCCTCGGGTGCCCCACACAACCGATCCTGAGTCATGCGGTCGTCCACCTATAGGTCTGGTCATCTTGGACCTCTATGACATCTGTCTGCTTCCAGCTACAGAAGACTCCACTACGAGATGACTGGTGGTGGGTCTTACTGTTGGTGACTACTCAGCAAGAAAACTCTACACTAATAGGGCTCTCTCTAACACCCCCGCCTGCTTCGGGATACTGAGTGAGATCATCGAAGCCCTGATCTCCCGCCTGAGTCCCTGCTCGAAGTTACGAGCCCTGAAGAATGGATCTCATACCATATCCATGGAGTAGCGTGAGAGGTCAGTGAACCTCGCTTTGCCCTGTTGTAGATGAAGAAGCTTCTATATGTGCATTGTGCGAAGATTCACTGAAACAAACTCTACCTGAAACAAGCTCTCAAAGTCTACCCAGAGAAGCGTTACCTCATCGTGAACCTGGAGCATCAAACTCCACCATCTGCCTGCTGTTTCCTATAGAAGGCTGGTGGTAAGGATCACCATGAGATCAGCTGGCGTCCCTACCAGTCAGAAGACTATCACTACAGCCTCCAACAAATCCTCATCTACCTATGGGTATGTCTCTCCCCTGAACCTAGGTGGCCTCTGGCACTGAAACTCGTGCAACATGCTCAAGTGGCGTGCACTGTCTACTGCTAGGGCCGGTGGCATCGGTGGCCCAATGGGTAATGGTACCGCTAGTGCCTCCACTGGTGCCTCTATTGGAAGAGGGCCCTGCACCGAGGTCTCGTCACTCGGTGGGCTATCAGTGCGTGCTACTCTCGAAACCGTAGCTGGATGTTTGTGTGAAGGCATCCTGAAAAGAAACGGGTGTGCCACAGTCAAAAAGTTATACCTAGTGAGCTGAATCAAAGATATCACAAAGAAAACCCTTCAAAACACACACACAATCAGTATTTTCATGTACTGAGTTGGAAATTAGAATTCAGGGTCCTGGTGTATGGATATGTCGGCTGCTGCACCAACACTGGATTCCCTAAACTGATAACCACACTCACTATACTTAACACTATTACTATTAAAAAGAAAGATCAGAGTCCTATGCTCTATAGTAGAACCGACTCCTCTGATAGAAATTTGTCATGACCCGTCTCCCGGGGCTCGTGCTGTGACTACCCCAAGCCTGCCTTCCATAGGCCAGGGGCTAGCGACTAGCACCGAAAGGAGTATTCCCTAAAACTTGGAAGGCATTGACTTTATAACCTGTAAACTCATGTAACCAAGCACACATCAAGATACAAACACAAGAAAACTGTATAACCAAAAGAGTGTTGAAAGTAAAAAGGGGTCGGAATACAAGCCCAATAGTAAAGGTACAAGTACAGCTGAAATAGAATACAACTGAAGAAAGAGAAAGACAGTTATTGGATCATCCTCTGAGGTTCCTACCTGAAGGGTAGGTACAGATCGTCTCCTCAGCACTCCACGTCCGCCCACCTCCTCTGCGTACCAACACGTTGTATGGTCCACCTCTGGGTATCATCCAGTCCTAGTACTCTCATCCTCAGTCAGTGTTGTCTGTCGTCTGCACCAAACACAATGAAGTGCAGGTGTAGCCCATGCAGGGGTGAGTATAACGATACTCAGTAGGGACCCTGAGACCCTCAAGGTCTCACAAATCCACAAAGGATAAATCTCAAAGAATGAAGTCAATTGTCAAACCTACTTAGGTATATGCCAATACATATACCTAAGTTATCAAGTATACCCATCTCAATCATGAGGAAACACAGGGTCTAACCCAAAATCCCAAAGCTCAACTGTTCCACAAAGGAAGGAATACCACAAAGGCAAGTACCACATAGGTACACCACACAGAAGAATACCACCAAGGTATTACCACAAGGAAAGTACCACACAGGTACGATCTCAGCTCACATCAGGTATAACTTAAGTACAGTAGTAGAGATGATTAGATGTAACTACTGAATCATCTTACTCTGTAAAGAAGCTGACCCACACAGGATCGCTAGGAGCTAACCCACATAGTATCGCTAGGTGATAAACCACATAGGATTGCAAGGAGCTGACCACACAGGATCGCTGGGAGTTGACCCACACAGGATCGCTAGGATCTGACCCACACAGGATCTCTAGGAGCTGACCCACATAGGATTTCTAGGAGATGACCCACACAGGATCGCTATGAGCTGACCTACACAGGATCTCTAGGAGATGACCCATATAGGATCGCTAGGAGATGACCCACACAGGATCGATAGGAGCTGACCCACACAGTATCGCTACGAGCTGACCCACACAGGATCGCTAGGTGCTAACCCACATAGGACCGCTCTTCATTCTTCTTGTCACAGCCAGCTACTGGGTTCCCGTACTAAGCATGCTCGTATCCGAGAGGATCCACTTCACAAGTCACTGGTCAATGCTCAAACTTCTACGAAGTCACACAAAGAAGTATCTCAAAGGTCTTCCATGTCATAGGAGTCTCAACGCAACAGATGACGCATCAATCAGACGCTCGGTTAAGAGTTATTAGCCTTTTAGTCCCGGGGGCCCAGTTGGATTCGTGCTCGATCCAACTCAATTATTCCTCAAAATTATCCAAAACTCTAGTGGGATATACCAAAGGAACAGTCTCTCTCCAAGGTTTTCGGTACCACTGACGGTTTGTCAAACGGATGTCTGGTGCCAAAGTTATGGCCCAAGTAAGGTAAAGGTTCGTATCAGGTCCGGGTCCGACCCGACCCAACCCAACCTGGCCAGGGTCGACCCAGTTCGGGTCAAACCGGGCCGTGGTGCGGCCCAGACCGCTGAGCAGCCCATCCCGCTAGGCGGTCCAGCAGGCCGCGAGGGCCGCGAGGGGCCGCAGGTGTCACGGGGCGGAGGAGGCCGCGGGTCGGCTCGGCCGCGGACGGCAGCTCAGTTGCGGGGGTGCCATGAGGGCGCGGGGAGGCTCGGTCCCGGATGGAGGCTTGGCTGCGGGGGTGCTGTGAGGGCGCGGGGTGGCTTGGCCTGGCCCGGGGCGGCTCAGCCGGGAGGGCGGAGGCCACGGGGTGGCTCGGCAGGGTGGTGCCGCGAGGGCGCGGGACGACTCGGCCGGGAGGTGGCGGCCCGACCGCGGGGGGTTGCTCGGCCACGGAGGGTGGCGGCTCAGCTGCGGGGCGGTGGCAGCTTGGCTGCGGGGCGGCAGCCTGGCTGTGGGCGGCGGTGCTACGGGGCGCGGAGGCCTTGGTGTGGTGGTGTCGCAGGGTGGCGTCGTTGCGTTGTCACCTTCGTCGTGGTCGACGGTGGTGTCAGCCATCATTCTTGTGCCCCACCATGTTTCGTAGTCGTTCCTCCATCGCGATCAACAATTAACCACAAGGTTTGCGGAGAGGATGGACCAGGTTTGTTTGGCCCACACTCTCCGTGTTAGAGCGGTAGAAAGCGGTTATAATTCCTTCTTGAATTTGGAAGAATTATCAAGAACGGAAAGAGAGAATAATTTCAAACAACCACCCCACAACTTCCCACAAATAATCATACACAAATAAACCCCTACCTTGGATTGTTCATTGACGTTGGCGCGATAAAAAAGTCGAAGAAGGCGAAGAGAGTGCCAACGATCGACGCTTCCGAAACCACGCTTCGATGTCGGGATCGCTTGTCGTCCTCTTCCTTGATTTTTGAAGAACGTTCTTTGATGGCATTCTTCGTTGGAGAACTGAAATCATCCCAAGTTCTCCCAATCCTCATTTTCCAATAATTTTCCAAAAAAAGAATAGCCAACCAAATAAAATATTTTTATCTATTTAATTTGTTGGCAATCAACTTTGGATTAATTAATTAGAAACAATAAATGGGTTGCGTTGGCATAATTAAAAAAAAGGAGGTTACCAAGGGTTATCTCCCATTAAAGGGGAGTTCAAGGGGTTTCTCCCATTAATAAGGGAGTTCAAGGGATTCAAATTGGGGGTTTAGACTTAGGTGGTCTCCACCACCATAACCTCTCATGGGAGATTAGTTCAGGTGGTCCCCACCACCATAACCTCTCATGGGAGGTTTAGTTCAGGTGGTCCCCACCTATGAAACATCCATAAGGAGTTTAAAATAAAAATAAAAATAAAATCTACACAATTTTATTTTTATTTTATTCTTTCACGAATATGTGAAAGGCTAACTTCCACCCTCGACCTACTACGGTCAAGGTGAAGGTCTCCTTAAGCGAATATCGGCGCTGCGAGTTCAACGATGCCCTCATATTTCAATTCCGAGCACCGGTTCAAAAGTTAGAAAATCCCGCTCGCACGTTTACTGAATGTACTCGAAAAAAAAGTTCAGAAATTCATTCCAGGCACTCCGGGCCTCGGAATCACGCGCCGTCAATTTTTGCGGACTCGTAAAATTCTCATTTAATAAAAAAAATTATATGGAAATTTCTGGTCTTTAAAAGAGTAGACTTCCTACCTTATGGTCGTAGATGATCCTATAATCCGCGGTAGGCTTTGATTTGACCTAAAACGGAAGAAAACATAAGATTTTAGAAAAACCCCAAAATAGGGTAAAATCCTTCTGTGACAAACCGCACAAAGGATTTGGAATGAGATCACACGATTCTTGGTGCGTGGGATAAGCCTTACCGATAGGTTCACAGCGCACCTGACAGCGAAGAAAACAGACGACAAACGGAGGCATAATGATCTTCCGAAAGGAGGAGAAGGTGGTGTGCACCACCTAGGGAGGAGAGGTGTGCCACGCATATGAGAGGAGGAGGAGAGGAGGAGAGGAAAAAAAGAAATAAAAAGGAAAGGAAAGAAAAGAAAAAGGAAAAAAATAAAAAGGATATAACTAAATAAAATAATAAAAATAAAAATGGTGGAAGAAATGAAATAAATAATTAAAATAGGTTTACCTCATTTTAATTTTTTTTTAATTTCTCTCCAACCGTATCTATTTTTTTATTTATTTTTATCCCTATTTAAATTCCATCAATTTTCTTTAATACTTTTTAATTATTTTTAACTCGAAAGTTACGTTGTGGTGTGACGTAATATTTTACATAAAGTCTGAACAATCATTTAATTAATTTTAATAGTTGTCTGGGACCCGCAATAGGGTGCGCAGCAGCGCACCCTGGGTCGCTTTAAAGATTTGGATTAAAAACTTAAAAGTCCACAACTTGATTTAAGTCGACACGTTAAATGCATTTATGTAGGAAATTAACAATATTTTATCTAACCTAACAATAAATATCCACCCATGTATGTACGTGTTATATATATACACACACATCTACATATTCATGTATATACACTCACACATGTATATATAACTATATATGTATATATATTTAATCCCATATATATAGATATACCTCGTATATATATATACATCAATATTTTTGTCCCAATATAATAACAATAACAATAATTAAAATAATTATTATTATTTAATTCAACCCATTAATATTTTAATGACAACAACCATTAGTAAAAAAGATAATGGTTATTAAATAAATATTGATTGCGCATTTGTATTTAATTGGAACAATTAATAATATCATATTTATTACATTACCCAGTTATTTTTTACAACGAAACACAATTTATTAATTATGGTAGTGCATTTCCATTTGTTGACATCAACGCAAATAATAATATTAATAATAAAATTATTATTATTATTTCTAACAGCCAACAAAAATATTTAACCCAATTAAATTATCTTCGGATGCGATATGACCAAATTTCCGATGCTCGCAAATGTTATACCATGCCTAGGGTAAACCCCATGTCCGAGAACTATTGATGGTCTCAGATTTCTCATTCGACGCACCGTTTGTGAGAAAATAATTATTTATTATATATAAAAGGAATAATTAATTAATTAAAAATAAAGATGAAATTATCATGTGCGAGGGTGCCAAACACCCGATGCGAATCAAGATTATACTCTGCCTAGGGTAAAACCGACATTTCGGACCTAACAGTCGTTTCAGATTTCTCATACGACGCACCGTTTGAGAGTTATTTATTTTTTTTGAAAATAAACAAACACGTGTATTGTAACACCCGAGACTTTTATGTTATATAAATCATCAAAGGAATCTTTTTCTACACAACACTTGCTTGGCTTGCTTTACACGCAATCGCGACCTTCCTCGATAGCTTGCGTCGTACGCAATACCGAGTTTCACTAAACAACAATATGCTATTAAAACTAGCCGTTATGAATAGTAATAACCACTTTTTGAAATTTTATAAATTTTATTTTTCAAAATGGACTTCATTTTTGGACTCAGACTATCGAAATTATCCTAGGGTGAAATTTTGGTATTTTTCTGAAAACTTTCAATTTTTGATGAATAGTGAAACCACTAAGTGGTAGGTTAAAAACTGAATTTTGCATAAAACTTAATTTTACCGCTTCTGTGAATGGAATTTCAAAAATCCGACAGACACGGTTGATATCATTAAGTAAAATGTGGTTCAATGAGATAAAAATAATTTTTTGGTGAATAGTAACTTTTTACTATTTTTACCGCGGTTAATAGTAAATAGGGTAACTAAGGGTAAATATGATATTAATATTACCCTAACACATGTCCTAATTATATTGGACAAGTGTAATTCGACCAAAAACAAACTTAGGAATAAAATATGACCATTTAGGCCCACTTGGATTAGATTAGGACATTTATTATTAATTTATTTAAAGAAGGGTTAAAGTAGTTAAAATCAAAGTTTAATAAGTAAATCATTTTTAATATGGTGTTATATATAAGATAAATTCGATTGTAAATATTCATTAGAAAGATAAAAAGATTTACTACATGATGGTATTTTATTTGTAATTTTTAGACATCAAATAATTTAATTTATTTATGACACAAAGATGATGCAGTAATTATCTTATTAATGAAATATTGACATAATTGATGTTATAAACACCAAAATAAATATAATTTGAGACTTTTTATGAATTACACTAATTTTCTAGGTTACTATGATATATTAATGTTTATTTAATCAACTTGGTTCGAACATATAATTCTGTTATGACTTTCACAAAAATCATATATCAAATAGTTTCAAAATTGACACAAAATAGTTTTTAAATCAAATATTATATTATTAATTGTTATTTTATTCCTAAAAATCTAAGGTTCGGACAAATGACTTAGATAAGGATATATATATTAATAATAAACAATTTGGGGTTCGTTTGGCATGTTATAGTAAGTGTATTAACCATATAGTGAAAGAAAACAAAAAGACACGGTAAAAGTTAAATTAATTAACTTAGAGTTAAATCTAATTGATAAGGTTAAAATAATACCCTAAACTTGTCTAAATCCTATTGGTTGATAGGATTTCGACCCATACCCACTTTAGCTTCGAAATAAGACCCTTTGGAACCATTATAAACCGATTTTGACTTTAATATAAAATAATATTTTGAGATATTCCTAAGGTGCCCCTCTCCTCCCTTATAAAAGGGCACCTCCTCCCCCTCCTCCTCACACCAATTTGAGCACTCAAGCTCGGCCAACCCCTGCCATTTTCTCCTCTTCACTTCCCTAGAATAATCCTAGAGGTCCTGGTCTTCTCCAAAGACCAATCTTAGTTCCTTAAGTGGAGGATTCAAAGAGGCGTTCCAAAGAAGAGGTAATATCCATTACCGATCTTTTCAATTTCTTTCTTCTTCAACTTATTATTCTTTAGTTGTTTCATGATAAAGTAATAACATCAGTATTACTTACATACTGATATGTTATTATAAATATGAAACAACCCTAATTCACCTTCTATCCATCCTACGGAAAAATTAAATCACCGCGCGTGCGTACGTACGGAATACCGTCTCCACGCCGTGGTGTAATCTATTTTCCACCATCACCTTACAAGGATGGGTATAATGGTGTAATGCATAACTATATATGATTATTATTAAGTAATATTGATACTGAAATAATATATATATATACTCCAATACAATTCCACGATCATAGGAACGATATCATCACTCGTGCGTACGTACGGAATACCGTCTCCGCGATGTGATGCGACTCGTTCTACATGATCTTCATTTCATAAAGATTATATAAATGAATTGAATGAATGAATATGGTATATACTACACTAATACCATTCTGGAAATGAATTATCTATAACCTAAAGATAAGAATAATAATTTATTCAACAAAACACGCATAAGAACAAAAAGTTATAAAGACCCGAGTAACAAGTAACAATGAAATATTACTAACAAGAAGCTAATAATATGACCATATATGATATGATATCAATATGTATGATTCTGGAATAAGTCAATAACATTATTTAAACCATTATACAGGAGCTTCGGACACGAACAAAGCAAATCGGACCTAAGGTAAGGGAAATATCACAATCTCATTTTTATCCGAGATTGTTTATTCGTAAGTATTTACTGGGGTGTATTTTATCATCCACATCCATGTTTCATCAATATGTAATATTATTTCCATCCACCTACATTTTTTTTAAATCCATTTTTACCCTTCGGTGAGTTTTTAGTAATATCTATGAAAGGAATCTTTTGTCGTACGAGGTACTTTTTGACTTTTTCGACAAAAGTACGAAGAATGTTTTTTTTAACTTATACGGCATGAATGGATTTTTAAAACATTATTTCCAAGAAGCTTCCTTTACAAGTTTTCAAGTTTATTTTTAATCAACTTCTTTTATTTTAAAGTTTTATGACATGTTATGAAAGGAAAAATGTTTTTGAAGTAGAAAGGATATTTTCCTCAAGAATGAAGTTCAAGTATTTTATCAAAATTATTTTCCATATAAGATAATAAAAGGGTTCTG
This sequence comes from Viscum album, assembly GCA_963277665.1. Lineage (NCBI taxonomy): Eukaryota > Viridiplantae > Streptophyta > Magnoliopsida > Santalales > Viscaceae > Viscum > Viscum album. The sequence goes on from OY728137.1 coordinate 217,328,396, forward strand.
TTTTTATCCCTATTATTACATGGATTTGATTATGTTTTGATGGAAACATTTTTATGAATTCCTTTATCTTATATGAATTGTTTTATGATGTCATGTTGTTTAAGAATCCCATTTTTATTACATGGGTTATGCGATTATGTATGATTTATGATTATGTGGCACACATAAGAAATGATTAATTATAAGATGGGTGGGACCTATATCTCCCTCCAATGCATTGGGTAAAGATTTTATATCTCATGAGATAGACATGGCTGGAACAGAAGGTTATTTCGGTTCAGTGATACAGGACTGAAACGAGGAGTGAACTCGGTTCAGAAAGGGACTTTGTCCACTAAGATAGTCTTGGCAATGAGTCATGACTAACAAGAAATGATTTTCCATGATTATGTGTGCATGCCACAAAGTTTCATGTTTTATGTTATGATTATGGGGATCTCATTTCCACTTCTATGATTTATTCCATGTTAAGATATTATGATCTCTTTTGCAGGTTTTGATTTTCAAAAAGATATGATATGATTTTTATTTCCTTTATTTGCCCTTGTTGAGCATTTGAGCTCACCCTTTTATGTTTTCTTTTCCCCAGGTCAGGAAGATGGATATTAAGTAGAATATGCTAAAAGGGACCCTAGATATGATGAAATAAATGGGAGACACTGTAGAAGATTTATGAACCAGTTGTTTATGTTTCCCAGTTTCTAAAGACACTATACCTATACGGTCCTTTGTGGTTTTGTCATATGTTGTAATAAGTGTGCTTCAATTTTGAAGTATTAACAATGTATGTAAAGTGTGGGTCATTATAGTTGGTATCAGAGGAAAGGTATAGTCAACCTTTGGAAACTAGGATGTGAAAGACTTAGTAAGAACCCTAAGGATAAGTCTAAGCATAGAACACAATCTTAGAAATGGCCATGAATAACCTAGGATAAGACCATAAGCATGAAATTTTTTTTTCTTGAATTATGTGGTTTCCTATTATAATTAGTGTTGCTCACACTATTCTTCTTGGTTTTAGTCAATGGCTGGAACCCGAAGGAACCGTGTTAATGCGGAATGCGATGGGCAATGAAATGATTGTCCCCCTGAGCAACCAAACGATATGGGAGCTGGAATGCAAAATCTTGTAGCCATGCTCACACAACTTTCTCAAGCTATGAATCATGCAGGATTTCCAAACGAACAAAGGAGGGAGCAACATTCTGTTGAATCCTTCATGAGGCAGCGTCCACCTTCTTTCAGCGGGTCTACTGATCCATTAGTTGCTGAACAATGGATTAGTACTACTGAAAAGATATTTTCAGTTCTTCAATGTTCTGAGCATGATAAAGTCATCCTAGCAGTGTATCGTTTGGAAGGAGATGCGGATCAATGGTGGAATCTTGTTAAGAATATGAGGCAAAGGGATGAAATTGAGTCTATGGAATGGGACGAGTTCAAGAACTTATTTTTCAATAAGTACTTCCCTCGTATTCTCCGAACAAAGATGGAGAAAGAGTTTCTTGAACTGAAGCAAAGGGATGATGAATCTGTTGGTACCTATGAAGCAAATTTTACCAGACTTGCAAGGTACGCTTCTGGTATTATTATCCAACCTGAGAGTAAGATTGATCGATTCTTTAGTGGCTTAAAACCAAGTCTTCGAAGGGCGTTAGCCATAAGGGACTTCAATAGCTACGAGGAAATCGTTCGATGTGCTCTCAAAGTCGAGATGGAGATTGGAGTAACCCATCAGTCACATGGGTTTGATAAGAAGAGGAAGATGGAATTCAAAGAAAAATCTAAAGAGCACACGGAAAAGAAGATGAGCTTTTCCTTATGCTCAAAGTGTGGAAAGAAACATGGAGGGAGTTGTCTTAAAGGGACAAGTAAATGTTTTAAATGTGGAAAAGAAGGTCATCGGGCATTTGAATGCCATGATATTGGGAAGAAGATGTCTAATGATGCAAACAAAGGAAGGGATACACAGAATGAACCTACTACACTTCAATGTTTCAAGTGCAAGGAGATGGGGCATTATGCCAATCAATGCCCAAATCCAAGGGTTGATGATGATGGTCGACGTCAACAAACTCTTAAGGCTAAAGACAAAGGAAAGTCACATGCAATTTCTATCAGCGATGTGGAGTATGATAACGATGTGGTGAAAGGTACACTTACCATCCACTCTAAAGTAGCAAATGTTTTATTTGATTCTGGATCCACCCACTCTTTTATTTCTGAAAAATTTTCTAAGGGTATCACCGTATTACCTCAACAATTAGATGTTGAGTTAGCTGTGACAACACCTAATGGCACATCAATCGCATCAAAAGTTTATAATTCTTCTCCGATCAAAGTTTGTGGGAAAGTGCTTCCTGCAAATCTTGTGATCCTTCCTTTAGTGGAATTTGATGTGATTCTTGGCATGGATTGGCTTTCTCTACATGGAGCTCATATCAATTGCCAAAGAAGGGAAGTCACATTTCATATTCCAGATCAATCTACGATCGTATACCAATGCAAGGATGAACATAACCTTCCAGTGGAAATTTCTTCCATCTTATGGGTATTGATTCCACTAAATGAAGGTTATTTATCTCAAATGGTTGGTGAGAAACTCATGATTAAGAATATGCCCATTGTACGGGAGTTTGATGATGTCTTTCCGGAGGAATTGCCGGGTCTTCCACCAAATCGTGAAGTTGAGTTTTCAATAGAACTCGTACCGGGTGCTTTGCCTATTTCAAAGACACCTTATAGAATGGCCCCAATTGAGTTGCAGGAATTGAAGAAGCAACTCCAAGAGAATCTTGATAAGGGATTCATACGCCCTAGTGCGTCACCTTGGGGAGCACCTGTTCTATTTGTTAAGAAGAAAGATGGATCAATGAGACTCTGCATTGATTATCGAGAACTTAACAAGATCACTATCAAGAACAAATATCCTCTCCCACGCATTGATGACTTATTTGACCAACTACACGGAGCTCAATACTTTTCCAAGATTGATCTTCGTTCAGGGTATCATCAATTAAGGGTCAAAAGGGAGGATATACCAAAGACGGCTTTCCGTACAAGGTATGGACACTATGAATTTATAGTGATGCCATTTGGTCTTACTAATGCCCCTGCTATCTTCATGGATCTAATGAATAGAGTCTTTAGAGACTATCTTGATCAATTTGTGGTAGTCTTTATAGACGATATTCTTGTCTATTCAAAGAGCAAGGAAGAGCATGAAGATCACTTGAGAATTATATTGAAGACCCTGAGAAAGGAGAAGCTTTATGCCAAATTTACCAAGTGTGAATTTTGGCTTCAAAAAGTTGCATTTTTGGGTCATATAATCTCAAAAGAGGGGATATCTGTGGATCCAGCAAAAACAGAGGTTATCGAAAGATGGTCAAGACCAACAACAGTAACTGAGATCCGAAGTTTTCTTGGTTTGGCTGGATATTATCGACGTTTTGTAAAATATTTTTCATGATTATCTAATCCACTCACCAAGTTGACTCGGAAAGGAGTTAAGTTTGTCTGGACAGAGGAATGTGAAGAGAATTTCAAGGAGTTGAAAAGAAGGTTATCCAGTGCACCTGTGCTCACACTGCCTTGTAGTGGAGAAAGGTTTGTGATCTACAGTGATGCATCCAAGAAGGGATTGGGGTGTGTTCTTATGAAAAATGATATGGTGATAGCTTATGCCTCACGACAGTTGAAAATCCATGAGCAAAATTACCCAACACATGATTTGGAGTTGGCTGCGGTAATCTTTGCATTAAAGATTTGGAGGCATTACCTTTATGGTGAAAGGTGTGATATTTATACTGATCATAAAAGTTTAAAGTATATTTTCACACAAAAGGAGCTGAATATGCGCCAAAGAAGATGGTTGGAGCTGATTAAGGATTATGACTGCTCAATCCATTACCACCCTGGGAAAGCAAACAAGGTGGCAGATGCATTAAGTCGACAAGACCATGCTAGTTTATCCATGATGAGGATCACAAAAGATCCAATATTTATGGATTTACAAAGGATGGATCTTGGAATTATAATGGAAGGGGAAAAATCTTATCTTTCTCAAATGAATGTTCAACCATCTATACATGTGAAGATTAAAGAGGCACAGAAAGAAGATGTCGAGTTACAAAAGAAGGTGAGAAATGTTCCTGAATTCAACCTTGATTGTGATAGGATAATAAAGTTCAGGAATCGGGTTTGCGTTCCTCCCATCCCCGAATTAAAGAATGAGCTGCTGGATGAGGCTCATAGTTCATCATTCTCTATTCATCCTGGAAGCACGAAGATGTATAGGGACCTGAAAGAGTACTTCTGGTGGGATGGCATGAAAAGAGATGTTGCTGAATATGTCTCTCGATGCTTGGTTTGTCAACAAGTTAAAGCTGAGAGACAGAAGTCTAAGGGGATGTTACAACCATTACCCATACCCGAATGGAAATGGGAAAACATCACTATGGACTTTGTCACAGGACTTCCTAAAACATCCAAAGGCAATAATGCTATCTGGGTCATAGTTGATCGTCTTACAAAGTCTGCACACTTCATTGCTATTAGAGAGGATTTCTCTCTAGATCAGCTTGCCAGGATATATGTAAAGTAAGTGGTAAGATTGCATGGAGTACCACTTTCTATTATATCTGATCGAGATCCGAGATTTACCTCGAAGTTCTGGCGAAGTCTTCAGCATACTCTGGATACAGAGTTGAGTTTCAGCACTGCTTATCATCCCCAGACAGACGGTCAGTCTGAGAGAACAATTCAAACCCTGGAAGATATGTTGAGAGCTTGCTCTATGGATTTCAAAGGAGGTTGGGATCAACACCTACCTTTGGTGAAATTTTCTTATAATAATAGCTTTCACTCCAGTATTCAGATGGCTCCTTATGAAGCTCTCTATGGAAAGAAATGTAGGACTCCAACTTGCTGTGATGAAGTTGGGGAAAGAAAGCTATTAGGACCTGATCTTGTTGATGAAATGGCAGAAAAGGTTAGATCTATTAAACAACACATAAGAGCAGCTCAGAGTCGACATAAAAGTTATGCCGACAACCGAAGAAAAGACCTAGAGTTTGAAGTAGGTGATAAAGTGTTCTTACGAATATCTCCCTGGAAGAGGGTTATGAGATTTGGAAAGAAGGGGAAGTTGAGCCCTAGATATATCGGTCCTTTCGAAATACTGGATCGTGTTGGGAAGGTAGCTTACCGATTGGCGCTTCCACCGAATCTCTCTCAAGTTCATGATGTGTTCCACGTATCTCTCCTGAGAAAGTACATACCAGATCCTTCACATGTACTCAGCTCAGAAGTTGTACCGCTGGAGCAAGATCTTTCTTATGAAGAACAGCCGATAGAGATTCTGGATCGTAGCGAAAAAGTCCTACAAAACAAGACCACTCGCTTGGTGAAGGTTTTATGGAGGAACCACCAACTTGAAGAATCTACATGGGAGCTTGAGGATATGATGAGGGAGAATTATCCTCATCTGTTTGTTACAAAGTGATGAATTTCGAGGGCGAAATTCTTTTTAAGGGGGGTAGAATGTAACACCCGAGACTTTTATGTTATATAAATCATCAAAGGAATCTTTTTCTACACAACACTTTCTTGGCTTGCTTTACACGCAATCGCGACCTTCCTCGATAGCTTGCGTCGTACGCAATACCGAGTTTCACTAAACAACAATATGCTATTAAAACTAGCCGTTATGAATAGTAATAACCACTTTTTGAAATTTTATAAATTTTATTTTTCAAAATGGACTTCATTTTTGGACTCAGAATATCGAAATTAGCCTAGGGTGAAATTTTGGTATTTTTCTGAAAACTTTCAATTTTTGATGAATAGTGAAACCACTAAGTGGTAGGTTAAAAACTGAATTTTGCATAAAACTTAATTTTACCGCTTCTGTGAATGGAATTTCAAAAATCTGACAGACACAGTTGATATCAGTAAGTAAAATGTGGTTCAATGAGATAAAAATAATTTTTTGGTGAATAGTAACTTTTTACTATTTTTACCGCGGTTAATAGTAAATAGGGTAACTAAGGGTAAATATGATATTAATATTACCCTAACACATGTCCTAATTATATTGAAAAAGTTTAATTCGACCAAAAACAAACTTAGGAATAAAATATGACCATTTAGGCCCACTTGGATTAGATTAGGACATTTATTATTAATTTATTTAAAGAAGGGTTAAAGTAGTTAAAATCAAAGTTTAATAAGTAAATCATTTTTAATATGGGGTTATATATAAGATAAATTCGATTGTAAATATTCATTAGAAATCTAAAAAGATTTACTACATGATGGTATTTTATTTGTAATTTTTAGACATCAAATAATTTAATTTATTTATGACACAAAGATGATGCAGTAATTATCTTGTTAATGAAATATTGACATAATTGATGTTATAAACACCAAAATAAATATACTTTGAGACTTTTTATGAATTCCACTAATTTTCTAGGTTACTATGATATATTAATGTTGATTTAATCAACTTGGTTCGAACATATAATTCTGTTATGACTTTCACAAAAATCATATATCAAATAGTGTCAAAATTGACACAAAATAGTTTTTAAATCAAATATTATATTATTAATTGTTATTTTATTCCTAAAAATCTAAGGTTTGGCCAAATGACTTATATAAGGATATATATATTAATAATAAACAATTTGGGGTTCGTTTGGCATGTTATAGTAAGTGTATTAACCATATAGTGAAAGAAAACAAAAAGACACGGTAAAAGTTAAATTAATTAACTTAGAGTTAAATCTAATTGATAAGGTTAAAATAATACCCTAAACTTGTCTAAATCCTATTGGTTGATAGGATTTCGACCCATCCCCACTTTATCTTCGAAATAAGACCCTTTGGAACCATTATAAACCGATTTTGACTTTAATATAAAATAATATTTTGAGATATTCCTAAGGTGCCCCTCTCCTCCCTTATAAAAGGGCACCTCCTCCCCCTCCTCCTCACACAAATTTGAGCACTCAAGCTCGGCAAACCCCTGCCATTTTCTCCTCTCCACTTCCCTAGAATAATCCTAGAGGTCCTGGTCTTCTCCAAAGACCAATCTTAGTTCCTTAAGTGGAGGATTCAAAGAGGCGTTCCAAAGAAGAGGTAATATCAATTACCGATCTTTTCAATTTCTTTCTTCTTCAACTTATTCTTCTTTAGTTGTTTCATGATAAAGTAATAACATCAGTATTACTTACATACTGATATGTTATTATAAATATGAAACAACCCTAATTCACCTTCTATCCATCCTACGGAAAAATGAAATCACCGCGCGTGCGTACGTACGGAATACCGTCTCCACGCCGTGGTGTAATCTATTTTCCACCATCACCTTACAAGGATGGGTATAATGGTGTAATGAGTAACTATATATGATTATTATTAAGTAATATTGATACTGAAATAATATATATATATATACTCCAATACAATTCCACGATCATAGGAACGATATCATCACTCGTGCGTACGTACGGAATACCGTCTCCGCGATGTGATGCGACTCGTTCTACATGATCTTCATTTCATAATGATTATATAAATGAATTGAATGAATGAATATGGTATATAATACACTAATACCATTCTGGAAATGAATTATCTATAACCTAAAGATAAGAATAAGAATTTATTCAACAAAACACGCATAAGAACAAAAAGTTATAAAGACTCGAGTAACAAGTAACAATGAAATATTACTAACAAGAAGCTAATAATATGACCATATATGATATCATATCAATATGTATGATTCTGGAATAAGTCAATAACATTATTTAAACCATTATACAGGAGATTCGGACACGAACAAAGCAAATTGGACCTAAGGTAAGGGAAATATCACAATCTCATTTTTATCCGAGATTGTTTATTCGTAAGTATTTACTGGGGTGTATTTTATCATCCACATCCATGTTTCATCAATATGTAATATTATTTCCATCCACCTACATTTTTTTTAAATCCATTTTTACCCTTCGGTGAGTTTTTAGTAATATCTATGAAAGGAATCTTTTGTCGTACGAGGTACTTTTTGACTTTTTTGACAAAAGTACGAAGAATGTTTTTTTTAACTTATACGACATGAATGGATTTTTAAAACATTATTTCCAAGAAGCTTCCTTTACAAGTTTTCAAGTTTATTTTTAATCAACTTCTTTTATTTTAAAGTTTTATGACATGTTATGAAAGGAAAAATGTTTTTGAAGTAGAAAGGATATTTTCCTCAAGAATGAAGTTCAAGTATTTTATCAAAATTATTTTCCATCTAAGATAATAAAAGGGTTCTGTTTTTATCCCTATTATTACATGGATTTGATTATGTTTTGATGGAAACATTTTTATGAATTCCTTTATCTTATATGAATTGTTTTATGATGTCATGTTGTTTAAGAATCCCATTTTTATTAAATGGGTTATGCGATGATGTATGATTTATGATTATGTGGCACACATAAGAAAGGATTCATTATAAGATGGGTGGGACCTATATCTCCCTCCAATGCATTGGGTAAAGATTTTATATCTCATGAGATAGACATGGCTGGAATGGAAGGTTATTTCGGTTCAGTGATACAGGACTGAAACGAGGATTGAACTCGGTTCAGAAAGGGACTTTGTCCACTAAGATAGTCTTGGCAATGAGTCATGACTAACAAGAAACGATTTTCCATGATTATGTGTGCATGCCACAAAGTTTCATGTTTTATGTTATGATTATGGGGATCTCATTTCCACTTCTATGATTTATTCCATGTTAAGATATTATGATCTCTTTTGCAGGTTTTGATTTTCAAAAAGATATGATATGATTTTTATTTCCTTTATTTGCCCTTGCTGAGCATTTGAGCTCACCCTTTTATGTTTTCTTTTCCCCAGGTCAGGAAGATGGATATTAAGTAGAATATGCTAAAAGGGACCCTAGATATGATGAAATAAATGGGAGACACTGTAGAAGATTTATGAACCAGTTGTTTATGTTTCCCAGTTTCTAAAGACACTATACCTATACGGTCCTTTGTGGTTTTTTCATATGTTGTAATAAGTGTGCTTCAATTTTGAAGTATTAACAATGTATGTAAAGTGTGGGTCGTTATATGTATTATTAAAATAAACTTAATATTTTTATTCTATCAACGCCGCAGTGTTGGCTATCGGAAAAAAAATTCCGACGCTCGGTTTTTAAAACCGACATGCCCAGGTAACAAAAAAAAAATTCCTGTGTTTTTTTCATCCGGTTCAAAACACGAAACGTTACAACCCTCCCACCTTAGAACTTCTTGTCCTCAAGAAGCCTTTGGGAACAGCACAACTCTCACCCGATCTATAGGGTCATGCAGTCTTATACAAAAGGTCGCATTGTGTATCTAAACGCCCAATGCACACTTAACATTGGTTAGGCAAATGACACAACAACCATTAAGATTCGAGTCAACGATCATTCTCTAATTGAAAACACGGAGACGATATTTACCCAATCCATTTTTTCTAGAGACACGACCATGTCATCATATTTTTAAACATCTGGTCAACCTTACTTCCCACCTTAGGTTTTAAAGTTAGAAAGGGAAAATTATGAGTCACGACACCTTCCAGCATCAGAATTTCCCACAAGATATGCCCTTAAGCATTCTAGCGATGCTTCTTACTTGATTTCCGAAACGGATAAAACGGTCAATTCCCCATCACCTTTAAAACCCAAATTGATTTAGCTTTTTATGAAAATCCCTGGTCGACACAAACTACACTCATCTCACCTGACAACATGCCAAAAAGGGTCCTTTACTGATCACTTCATTGAGCAAGAGAGAGAACTAGTCAAGCCACTTCGGCCGACCATTTAAGAAGGCACCCAACTTAAACTTTTGGCATTTTATGAACTGAACTATGATTTCTTCTTAAAAGGTATCTCACATTTACCGCAAACACGTCCACTGAAGTTCATACCTGACCTCTAGTGATGTTACTTGATTTAGGCATCACCGAGCCTGAAAAAAGTCTTGGGTAAACTCAGATTGGCACAACATGAGTGAAAAGAACTAACGTAAGGTAGTCCAAACTCCATGTTTACGAGTGAGACATTGGTATAAGGGCAAGATGACCATATCAAAACATTGACTGAAGCCAGAGCGGCATCAGCCTGGCAGTCAAGTTAGATGAAACCGTTGGTGTAGAAAATTTTGTCAAGAATTCCCATACGGAAATCCAAAGGTCACTCTAGACTAAACAAGCCTTGATAAGAATGAAACATCAATGTGAAACACTGAGGAAAACCACCCTAAAAAAGCCCAACAACTTTTAAAGCTTTAGCATGGTGTAAGACCGATGCTCTCTTAGTACATCAAGGATAAATGCAAGATAGAGGAAATTCTAGTCACTTAAGGAAGAGTAAACTAAGAGGATTAGAAGATTACCAGAAGGAAAACATTGAAAAAAGGGCATGAAAACCCAACCAAACTGACTGGTGTGTCAATACACCCGAGTCTCTGGAAGTCATCCTGAGCATTGAAAAAACTTGATTTCATTAACACAGAAGTCATTGTACTATAGAGATTCCCCTAAATGTATTTAACAGCGCAAGACTTGATGATTACACTGAACTCAACCAGTTCGTCACAATGTTAAGCACTTGACGACACCGCATAAGTGAACGCATACTACCCCGAGGTGATACAGAAACAAGATGAATTTTAACTCAGAGGATGACATACCAAGTCATCCATTGCTGTGGAGAAGAGAGGGTCGAATGACCTATGAAGCAACTGACCATTCTTAAGGCATTCCTAACCTGATGGAAATGAGCATTACCGATGCTCAAGCCCAAAACAAAATTCAAGGAAAACATGACCACCCATCCGAACAAGGGTGTCATTTTAAGCAAGGGGGTCCGACTAGGGACAACAGCATGTGAAAGGTTCTATTCCAAAGCAACTCAAGGAGAAAATAAAACTACTCTTATATCAGGGTCTTAATCAGAGGTCATTGCTACAGGTTCCATATCCAAGCCCTTTATATTTAATCACATTTAATCTTAAATCCTCAAAAGATTTAATCAAAACATCAAGTACCATTTTTCAAAACAAAACACAATGTACATGATTTAAACAACACCTCAAGGGAAAACATGAAATTTTTATAAAACTCAATTTTAAAACATTTTACATTAATTGAAATCTTGTCCTTAATTAGGAAATCTATCAAATAAATTCTTTTTAAGTAGATAAGGAGACCTACAAGGGTCCCACTAATTCGACTTGAGTTCATTTGAATGCAACCCAAAAAAACAGTTGTTTAATTATTAAGAGCCCCAACACCCATATCAGGTTATCTCATAAGGGACATGCACCAACTATCCTACTTGGTCCTCGTTGTGCCTTTAGGTAGTTAACCAATTCGTTTTAAATTATAACATTATCAAAAAAAAAATCAGCCTAGATATATGGGTGGATATCAACTTAATAAGAAACTATACACTTTATAGTTTTTGGCATTTGGATCCCATTCAAAGGCAACCAATAATTTTTTTTCAAAGAAACCAATTACATAAAAAAGCTAGCAGGTCGCTACAAGAAGCTAACACAGAGAGACATGTTGTAATCACATAAGAATAACATTTTAATCACAAAGACAAGCTAATAGGCACAAAATCATGATACAAGGCAAACATGGTATTAAACAGGTAGCATGGCAATAAACTAGCATGCTAAATATAATACTGAAACATGGTATCTAAAAAGATATGCTAAATAATTATAGGACATGGAATACATTAAAGGAACACAATTTGAATTAGTACATAACCTAAAATGAAACTACATGGCATAGCAATATGCATGGCATGTGAATTCCTATGTGCCTATTATGATGCATGCAATGCTTCATCCTTACCTTAATAGGCCAAGGGTAAAATATCATAAATTCCATAAATTCATAAGCAAAAAAAATTACACCAATTACTCAAGGTGAAATCATATCAACTGTGATATCTAAAAGCATGAACATCAATCCCAACCCTGACCACTTGGTCATTTCCCGTACATTGGGTGATCTGTCCCAGACACGGTTATTAACCAAGCGTCGACACATTCCTAGTCTCCTGTCTACCAATCCAAAATAGTAAGACAAAGGAAAAATACCACCTCTAATACCACTTTGTAATTCCCCGACCCGGCTCACCTCTAAGACGGTGGCCGGACCGGTGCATCACATGACCTCAAGCGCATCTCCCCGAACGCCAGAGGCTACCGACTAGTTGCGAGGGCCTTTTTCATTTCAGTTGATAACATGCTCGTATTCTTGTTTTTTAAAACCTTTACTTTCGTATAAACATCATAGCATAACATAATTTTGTACCTGGTTTTATTTATCAGCTTCCACACTTGATTCTTATTCAGTTTGATTATTCATATTGCTTCTGTTGTAGTTTACTTATTTATATGCTTCTGCTATTTATTATTTATTTTTTGTTTACTTCCGCTGTGATAATACCTATTACCTATGAGGGCATAATCCCCCCATGGAGATGAAAAAGGCTCTCACTGCTAGTCGGCAGCCTCTTGGAATTTGGGGAGATGCGCTTGAGGTCATGTGACGCACCGGTTCGACCACCATCTTAGAGGTGAGCTGGGTCGGGACGTTGTAATGTCTCCACTTAAAACAAGGTGTGCCTTCTTTTTTGGGACCCTACCTGATTAGAACTCCATAGTTAAGCGTGATTGGCCTAGAGTAGTGATCAGGATGAGTGGCCTTCTGGGAAGTTTCCCAGGGTGTGTGTGAGTGAGGACAAAACACACTGGAAATGACATGTGTTGGCCTGTGGGGACTTCCATTAGTCAGATGACCTGCTCAGGGCCCCTGGGGTGGGTAATTAATAATATTTTTATCTGAACCAACAATAAATACCCACCCCTGTATATACGTGTTATACACACACACACACACATGTATATTCATATATATACACCTGCACATGTATATATAACTATATATATATATATTTAATCTCATACATATAGATATACCTCATATATATATATACCTCAATGTTTTTGTCCCAATATAATAATAATAACAATAATTAAAATAATAATAACTATTTAATTAAACCCATCAATTTCACCATTAATAACTTAAAAACAATAACTATAAAAAGGATAGCATTTATTAAATAAATATTGATTGTGCATTTGTATTTAATTAGAATAATTAATAATATCACATTTATTACATTCCACAATTATTATTTACACCACAACATGATTTATTAATTATGGATGTGCATTTTTATTTATTATTTTCAAAATAAATAATAATATTAATAATAAAATTATTAATATATCTAATTGCCAAAAAAATATTTAAAATGTAAATAAATTATCTTCGGGTGCGATATGACTAAACGTCCAACGCTTGCAAAGGTTATACCCTGCCTAGGGTAAACCCCACGTCCCAGAACTATTGGTGGTGTCAGATTTCTCATTTGACGCACCTTTTAAGAGAAAATAATTATTTATTATTTAAAAATAGAAATAATTAATTAATTAAAGATAAAGACGGTATTATCAAGTGTGAGGGTGTCAAACACCCGATGTGAATCAAGGTTATACCCTATATAGGGTAAACCCAATGTTCTGGACATAATGGTGGTCTCATATTTCTTGTACGATGCATCGTTTGTGAGTTATTTTATTTTTTTGAAAAAAAAACAAACACACGTATCAATAAAATAAACTTAATATTTTTATTCTATCAACGCCGCAATGTCGAATATCAGAAACAAAAAGTTCTGACTCTCGGTTTTAAAACCGACCTGCCTAGTTAACTGAAAAACTTTATTTCCTGTGTTTTTTTCATCTAGTTCAAAACACGATATGTTACAACCTTCCCACCTTAGAACTTTTCATCCCCGAGAAGCTTTCAGGAACAATGTAACCCTCACCTGATCTACAGGTTCATGCAGTCTCGTACAAAAGGTCGTGTTGCATCTCCAAATGCTCAACGCATGATCAAACATTGGTTAGGAAAGTGACACATAAGCCATTAAGATTTGATCCAACACTCATTCTCCAACTGAAACACCAACACAGTATTTATCCAATCCCCTTTTTCTAGAGACATGACCATGTCGTCATCTCATTAACTTCTGGCCAAAGTTACTTCCTACCTTAGGTTTAAAAGTTAGAAAGAGGCAAATTCCAAGTCACGACACCTTCCACCTCAGAATTTCCTACAAGAAACTCCCTTAAGCGTTCTTGCGATGCTTCTCGTGTGATTTCCAAAACAGATAAAATGGTTGATTCTCCATCACCCTTAAAACCCAAGTTGAGCTCGATTTTTATGAAAAGCCCCGGTCGACCCAAACCACACTTTTCTTACCTGATGACGTGTCAGAAAGAGTTCCTTCACTGACCGCTTCATTGAGCAATAGAGAGAATTGGTCTAGCCACTCCGGCTGACCATTTAAGAAGATTCTCAGCTTAGATGTTAGGGTTTTATGAACTATACTACGATGAATTATTTAAAAGTATATCACATTTACCACGAACACATCCACCAAATTTCATACCTGACCTTCAGTGACGTTTCTTGATTTAGGCATCACCGAGCCCGACAACAAGTCTAGGGTAACCTCAGCTTGGCACAAAAGAGTGAAAGGAACTAATGCAAGGTAGTCTATACTCCATGTTTATGAGTGAGACGTTGGTACAAGGGTAGATGCCCATATCAAAACATTGACCGAGCCTAGAGAGGCATCGTCCTGACGGTCAAGTTAGAAGAAACAGCTGGTGTACAAGAGTTCATCCATAGAATTACTACATGGAAATATAAGGGTCACTCAAGACTAACCAAAGCTTCGATAAGAATGACGTGTCAGCGTGCAACACTAAGAAAACCACCCTAAACAAGTCCAACAGCTTTTAAAGCTTTATCATGGCGTAAGATCGATGCTGTCTTAGTGCATCAAGGATGAAGGCAAGATAGGGGACAAGATCGTCACTTAAGGAAGAGTACACTAATAGGATTTGGAGATTACTAGAAGGAAAATGTTTAAACAAAAGGCATGAAAACCCAACCAAACTGACCAGTGTGTCAAAACACCCGAGTCACTAGAAGTCATCCTGAGCATTGGGATGGACTTGATTTCTTTAACACATAATTCATTGTACTACAGAGATGACCCGAAACATATTTAATAGCGCAAGACATGACGATTTCACTGAACTCAACCGGTTCATCACAACGTTAAAAACTCAACGACACCGCGTACGTGAATGCACACTACCCCGAGGTGATACAGAAGCAAGATGAATTGTAACTCAGGGGATGAAATACTGATTCATTCATTTCTATAGAGAAGAGAGGGTTGAATGACCTACAAATCAACTGGCCATTCCTAAGGCATGTCTAACCTGATGGAAATGAGAATTACTTGACGCTCAAGCCCAAAAAAAAGTCAAGGAGAAAATGACCACCCATCCGAACAAGGGTGTCATTTTAAGCAAGGGGGTCCGACTAGGGACAACGACATGTGAAAGGTTCTATTCCAAATAAACTCAAGAGAAACTCAAACTATTATTATACTAGGGTCTTAAATAGAGGACATTGTTACAGCCTCCCTATCCAAACCCTTTATATTTAATCACATTTAATCATTAATCATCAAAATATTTAATCAAAACATCAAGTATCATTTTTCAAAACAAAACATAAGGTACTTGATCTTAAATAATGCCTCAATGGAAAAAGGCAAGTTTTATAAAACTCCATTTTAAAACATTTTACAGTAATTGAAATCTCGTCCTTAATTAGGCAATATACCACATAAATTCATTTTAAGCATATAAGATGACCTAAAAGGGTCCCAATAAGCTGACTTGGGTTCATTAGAATTCAACAAAAAAAATAGTTGTTTAATTATTAAGAGTCACAACACTCATACTAGGTTATCTCTTAAGAAACATACACCAACTATCCTACTTGGTCCTAGTTGTGCCTTTAGGTAATTAACCAAATAATTTGAAATTATAACATGATCAAACACATATCATCCTAGATACATGGGTGGCTATCAACCTAATAAGAAATTATACACTTTATAGTTTTTGGCTTTTAGATCCCATTCAAAGGAAACCAATAAATTTTAGCAAAGCAACCAATTACATAACAAAAAATCTAGCAGGTCACTACAAGAAGCTAATAGATAGAATCATGTTGTAATCACAGAAGCATAACATTTTAATCACAGAGACATGCTAATAGGCACATAAGCATGATACAAGGCAAACATGGTATTAAACAGGCAGCATGGCAATAGGCTAGCATGCTAAATATATCACTAAAACATGGTATCTAAAAGGCATGCTAAATAATTACAAGATATGGTACACATTCAAGGAAAACAATTTTAATCAACAGGAAACCTAAAATGAAACTACATGGCATGGAACTATGCATGGAATGTGAATTCTTATGTTCCTATTATGATGCATGCAATGCTTCATCCTTACCTTAACAGGCCAAGGGTAAAATATCATAAATTCCATAAATTCATAAGCATCAGAAATTACACCAATCACTCGAGGTGAAATCATATCAATTGTAACATCGAAAAACATAAACAACAATACCAACCCTGGCCACTTAGTCATTTCTCATATATGGGGTGACCAGTCCCAAGTACAACTATTAACCAAGTGCCAACACATTCCTAGTCTCCTATCTACCAACCCAAAATAGTAATACAAAGGAAAAAAATATCATCTTTGATACCACTTTGTAATGTCCCGACCTGGCTAACGAAAAAATACGCCGACTATGTTGGCACACCCAAAGGGGTGTTCGATCTTGTTGCAACTATTTAAAAAATTTAATTTAAGATGATTAAGTTTGCAACAATTAAACATAACCATTAAAGTAATTAAAATGGGTAAAATTGCACAAAGCCGGTAGGCACCGACTAACGGCACAACGATGCATTTTTTTAATTTTTGTTTACTTCCACTGTGATAATACCTATTACCTATGATGGAATAGTATCCCCCTCAGACACAAAAAGGCCCTCACTGCTAGTCGACAGCCTTTGACAATCGGGGAGATGCGCTTGAGGTCATGTGACGCACTGGTCCGACCACCGTCTTAGAGGTGAGTCGGGTTGGGACGTTACAATGTGGTATCAGAGGTGGTATTTTTTCTTTGTCTTACCATTTTGGGTTTGTAGAGAGGATACTAGGAATGTGTCGGTGCTTGGTTAATATCCGTGTCTGGGACTAATCACCCCATGTACGGAAAATGACCAAGTGGCCCGGGTTGGGATTGTTGTTCATGCTTTTCGATGTTACAATTGATATGATTTTACCTTGAGTGATTTGGTGTAATTTCTTTTGATTATGAATTTATGGAATTTATGATTTTTTACCCTTGTCCTATTAAGGTAAGGATGAAGCATCACATGCATCATAATAGGCACATAGAAATTCAAATGACATGCATAGTTCCATGCCATGTAGTTTCATTTTAGGCTGCCTATTGATTCAAATTGTGTGCCTTGAATGCATGACATGCCTTTTATTTTTTTAGCATGCCTTTTTATATACCATGTTTCAGTATTATATTTATCATGTTAGTCTATTGCCATGTTGCCCGTTTAATACCATGTTTTCCTTGTATCATGATTTCGTGCCTATTATCTTGTCTTTGTGATTAAAATGTTATTCTTATGTGATTACAACATGTATCTATCTATTAGCTTATTGTAGTGACCTTCTAGCTTGTTTTTTTATGTAATTGGTTTCTTTGCAAAAATTTATTGGTTGCCTTTGAATGGGATCCAAATTCCAAAAACTATAAAGTGTATAGTTTCTTATTAAGTTGATAGCCACCCATATATCTAGGCTGATAATTTTTTTTGAGCATGTTATAATTTCAAATGAATTGGTTAACTACCTAAAGGCACAACTAGGACCAAGTAGGCTAGTTGGTGAACGTCCCTTATGAGATAACCCAATATGGGTGTTGTCGCTCTTAATAATTAAACAACTATTTTTTTGGGTTGCATTCAAATGAACTCAAGTCGGCTTAATGGGACCCTTGTAGGTCGCCTTATCTACTTAAAAGGAATTTATTTGATAGATTTCCTAATTAAGGACAGGATTTCAATTAATGTAAAATGTTTTAAAATTGAGTTTTATAAAACTTGCATATTTTCCCTTGAGGCGTTGTTTAAGATCATGTACATTATGTTTTGTTTTGAAAAATGGTACTTGATGTTTTGATTAAATCTTTTGAGGATTTAAGATTAAATGTGATTAAATATAAAGGGCTTGGATATGAAACCTATAACAATTACCTCTGATTAAGACCCTGGTATAAGAGTAGTTTGAGTTTCTTCTTGAGTTGTTTTGTAATAGAACCTTTCACATGTCGTTGTCTCTAGTCGGACCCCTTGCTTAAAATGACACCCTTGTTCGGATGGGTGGTCATGTTTTTCTTGACTTTTGTTTCAGGCTTGAGCATCGGTAACGCTCATTTCCATCAAGTTAGGAATGCATTAAGAATGGTCAGTTTCTTCATAGGTCGTTCAACCCTCTCTTCTCCATAGCCATGGATGACTTGGTACGTCGTCCTCTGAGTTAAAAGTCATCTTGTTTCTGTATCACCTTGGGGTAGTATGCGTTCACGTACGTGGTGCCGTCAAGTGCTTAATGTTGTGACGAACCAGTTGAGTTTAGTGTAATCATCAAGTCTTGTGTTGTTAAATACGTTTCGGGTCATCTCTATAGTACAATGACTTTTGTGTTAATGGAATCAAGTTTTTCCAATGCTCAGGATGACTTCCAGAGACTCGGGTGTTTTGACACACCGGTCAGTTTGGTTGGGTTTTCATGCCCTTTTTCAATGTTTTCCTTTTGGTAATCTTCTAATCGTCTCAGTGTACTCTTCTTTAAGTGACGAGTATGTCCCTTATCTTGCCTTCATCCTTGATGCACTAAGAGAGCATCGGTCTTACGTCACGCTAAAGCTTTAAAAGTTGTTGGGCTTTGTTAGGGTGGTTTTCCTTAGTGTTTCACATTGATGTGTCATTCTTATCAAGGATTGTTTATTCTTGAGTGACCTTTGGATTTCCGTGTGGGAATTCCTGACGAACTTTTCTACACCAATTGTTTCATCTAACTTGACTGCCAAGCTGATGCCGCTCTGGCTTCGGTTAATGTTTTGATATGGGTATCTTGCCCTAGTACCAATGTCTCACTCGTAAACATGGAATTTGGACTACCTTATGTTAGTTCCTTTCACTCATGTTGTGCCAATCTGAGTTTACCCTAGACTTTTTGTCGAGCTCGGTGATGCCTAAATCAAGTAACATCACTGGAGGTCAGGTATGAACTTCAGTGGATGTGTTCGCGATAAATGTGAGATACCTTTGAAAAAGACATCACAGTTCAGTTCATAAAATGCCAAAAGTTTAAGCTGGGTGCCTTCTTAAATGGTCGGTCAGAGTGGCTTGACTAGTTCTCTCTCTTGCTCAATGAAGCGGTCAGTGAAGGAACTTTTTCTGGCACACTGTCAAGTGAGACGAGTGTAGTTTGTGTCGACCAGGGATTTTCATAAAAAGCTAACTCAACTTGGGTTTTAAGGGCGACGGGGAATCGACTGTTTTATCCGTTTCGAAAATCAAGAAAGAAGCGTCACTAGAACGCTTAAGGGTGTCTCTTGTAGGAAATTCTGATGCTGAAAGGTGTCGTGACTCAGAATTTTCCCTTTCTAACTTTAAAACCTAAGGTAGAAAGTAAGTTTGACCAGATGTTTAAAAAGATGACGACATGGTTGTGTCTCTAGAAAAAATGGATTGGGTAAATATCACCTCGGTGTTTTCAGTTGGAGAATGAGCGTTGACTCAGATCTTAATGGTTCTTGTGTCGTTTGCCTAACCAATGTTATGTGTGCGTTGGGCGTTTAGATACGCAACGTGACCTTTTGTATGAGACAGTATGACCCTGTAGATCGGGTGAGAGTTGTGTTGTTCCCAAAGGCTTCTCAGGAACGAGAAGTTCTAAGGTGAGAAGGTTGTAATGTTCCGTGTTTTGAACCGGATGAAAAAAACACAGGAAATAAAATTTTCCGTTAACTGGGCATGCCGGTTTTAAAAACCGAGCGTCAGAACTTTTTTTCCAATAGCCGACACTACGACGTTGATAGAATAAAAATATTAAGTTTATTTTATTAATACGCGTGTTTGTTTCTTTTCAAAAAAATGAAATAACCCTCAAACGGTGCGTCATATGAGAAATCAGATATCACCGTTAGGTCCGGAACGTCGGGTTTACCCTAGGCAGGGTATAACCTTGATTCGCATCGGGTGTTTGGCACCATCGCACATGACAATTCCATCTTTATTTTTAATTAATTAATTATTCCATTTTTTATATAATAAATAATTATTTTCTCACAAACGGTGCATCGAATGAGAAATCTGAGACCACCAATAGTTCTAGGACATGGGTTTTACCCTAGGTAGGGTATAACATTTGCGAGAATCGGACGTTTGGTCATATCGCATCTGAAGATAATTTAATTGAGTTAAATATTTTTGTTGGCTGTTAGAAATAATAATAATAATTTTATTATTAATATTAGTTTTTATGTTGATTTCAATAAATGGAAATGCACTACCACAATTAATAAATTGTGTTGCGGTGTAAATAATAACCGGGTAATGTAATAGATATGATATTATTAATGGTTGTTGTCATTAAAATATTAATGGTGTCATTGATGAGTTGAATTAAATAATTATTATTATTTTAATTATTGTTATTATTATTATATTGGGACAAAAACATTGATGTATATATATGTGTGAGGTATATCTATATATATGAGATTATATATATATATAGTTATATATACATGTGTGGGTGTATATACATGAATATGCAGATGTGTGTATATATATATATAACACGTATATACATGGGTGGATATTTATTGTTAGGTTAGATAAAATATTATTAATTACCTACATGAATGCATTTAACATGTTGACTTAGATCAAGTTGTGGACTTTTAAGTTTTTAATCCAAATCTTTAAAGTGACACAGGGCGCACACCTGCGCACCCTATTGCGGGTCCCGGACGACTATTAAAATTAATTAAATGATTGTTCATACTTTATGTAAAATATTATGTCGCACCATAGCGTAGCGTTTGGGTTAAAAATAATTAAAAAGAATTAAATGAAATTAATGGAATTTAAATAGGGAAAAAAATAATAAAATAGATATGGATAGAGAGAAATTAAAAACAATTAAAATGAGGTAAACCTATTTTAATTATTTATTTCATTTCTTCCACCATTTTATTTTTATTATTTTATTTATTTATCTCCTTTTTATTTTTTATTTTTTATTTTATTTCTTTTCCATTTTATTTCTTTTTTTATTCTCCTCTCCTCCTCCTCTCCTGTGCGTGGCACACCTCTCCTCGGCAAATTTACGATAGGGGGGTTTTTTTTTTTTAATTTAATGGGTCTGTTTTTTTTTTATTTTGATAAATGGGTGTGTCTAGCGCCAAATGAATTGGCGCTAGACCACTTTTACCCTAGAGCGCCAAATGAATTGGCGCTCTTGGGTTTTGGTTTCCAAAACCCAGGCAACCCCTCCCCAACCCTTATATATATATATATATATATATATATATATATATCTCTTATTTATTATAATTATAATTATAATAAATATATTTATAATAACTAAAATAAATACAATAAATTTATAATAATGTTTATTATAATTATAACAATTATATAATTATAATAAATATATAATTATAATAAATATATAATTATAATAAATATAAAATTATAATAATTCTATAATTACAATAATTAAATAACTATAAATATAATAATTGTATATTTATAATAAATATATAATTATAAATATAATAATTATATAATTACTAAAATTATAATAATTATATAATTGTAAATATAATAATTATATAATTATAATAAATATACAATTATAATTACAATAATTCTATAATTATAAATATAATAAATATACACTTATAATTATTAAATAATTTTAATAAATATATAATTATAAATATAATAAATATAAATATATAATTGTTATAATTATTAAAAATTATATAATTGTTATAATTATAATAAATATATAATTAGTGTAATTACATAATTATTATAAATATATAATTATTGTAGTTATATAATTATTGTAATTATATAATTATTGTAAATATATAATTATTGTAAATATATTCCTATTATATATATATATAATTAATAAGGTTTATATATATAAAGATATGATTATAATAATTAATATATAATTAAAATATAATAAATATATAGTTATAAATATAATGAATATATGATTAGAGTAATTACATAATTATAATAAATATGTAATTATAATAATTATATAATATTTAATAAAGTTTATTTATATAAAGATAAATAATTTTAATAATGTTTATTTAAATATAAATTTATAAATTTTAAATATAAGGTTTATTTATATATAATTATTTATAAATTTATAAATTTATATATAATTATTTAAATACATAAATAAACCATATTAAATTTATTTATAAATTTATATATATATATATATAAATAAACATTATTAAAATTATTTATATTTATTATATTTATTATAATATATTATAATTATATATATATATATATAATTACATTTAATAATAAATAATTACAATTTTAAAAATATTTTTATAAATGTAAATTTAAAAATGTGAGATTATTTATAATTATACATATAAATATAAATATAATTATACAATTATAAATATATATTTAGATAGTTATATATAAATATATCAATATATTTAATAAATTTATTTATCACATTAATAAATATGTATTTATTTATAATAAAAGTATAATAAAATAAATATATAAATATAATAATTATAAATATAACAAATCCATAATTATAATTAATATATAATTATAATAAATATCTAATTATAATAAATATCTAATCATAATAAATATATAAATATAATAAATATATAATTAAAAATATAATAATTATATAATCACAATAAATATATAATTGAAATAAATATATAATTGTAATAAATACATAATAATAAATATAATAAATGCATAATTATAATATATTTATTACAAATATATATTTAATATATAATTATAATACATATGTAATTATTGTAAATATAAGATTATAATAAATATATGATTAAAAATATAATAAATACATAATAATAAATATAATAAATGCATAATTATAATATATTTATTACAAATATATATTTAATATATAATTATAATACATATGTAATTATTGTAAATATAAGATTATAATAAATATATGATTAAAAATATAATAAATATATAATTATAAATATAATAAATATATGATTATAATAATTATGCAATTATAATAATTATTTAATATTTCATAATGTTTATATATATATATAATCATATAATTATATTTATTTGTAAATATATTCATTATTCATTAATATATATTTATATTAATGAATATATTTATAATTATAATTATAAATAAATATAATTATATGAATATAATTTAAATTTATTTATAAATAAATATTCATGAATATAATACATTTATTATAAATATAAATTAATAAATATATATTTATAAAATGTATTGTATTTATAAATATATTTAATAAATGTATATTTATAATAATTGTATTACATTTATAAATATAATAATAAATGTATTGAAATACATTTAATAAATATACATTTATTATAAAAAATAAATTTATTAAATACATTTATTATAATGCATTTATAAAATACACTTACTAAATACATTTATTTAATAAATGAACTATATTTATAAATATATTTAATAAATATACATTTATTATAAATACAATACATTCAATAATTGTATTTAATAAATATAATACATTTAATAAATATACATTTATTATAAATACAATATAATACATTTAATAAATATACTTTTGTTATAAATACAATACATATAATAAATATACATTTATTATAATACATTTATTATAATAAGTGTATTTAATAAATACAATACATTTATTAAATATACATTTATTACAAATACAATATATTTAAATAAATGTATTTGATAAATATAATATAAATTTATTATAAATACAATACATTTATTAAATATAAATATACATTTATTAAATATACATTTATTAAATATACATTTATTACAAATACATTATATTTAAATAAATGTATTTGATAAATATAATATAAATTTATTATAAATACAATACATTTATTAAATATAATGTATACATTTAATAAATATACATTTATTTAATAAATACAATACATTTAATAATGTATACATTTATTAAATAAATGTATAATTAATAATAAATATTATTATATATTTATTGTATTTATTGTATTATACATTTATTATAATTAAATATTTATTATAATTAATATTTACTATAATTATATAATTATTATATTTTTGTATTTATTATATTTATATTTCTCTAATTATTATAATTGTATATTTATTATATTTATTTATTTAGTACTATTATATATTTATCATAATTATATATTTATTATAGTTATTATTTTTATCATTATAAATTTATTATAATTCCATAATTTTAATTATAATAATTACATAATTATAAATATAATAAATATAGAATTATAATAAATGTATAGTTATAAATAGAATAAATATATAATTATAATTAATATATGTGTTATATTTATAATAAATATAAATAAATAAATTTATTATAAAAAATATAATTTATTATAATTTATTTATTCATGTATATATATATATATATATATGGGGGTTGGGGGTGGTGTGGGGTCAAAGCGCCACTTCAAGTGGCGCTTTGATCCAATTTTGTTCAGCGCCAATTCAAGTGGCGCTGAACAAACCCATTTACCAAAATAAAAAAAAAAACCCTAACCCATTAAACAAAAAAAAAAAAAACCCTCCGGCCTAAATTAGCCCCTCTCCTCCCTAGGTGATGCGCACCACCTTCTCATCCCTTTGGAAGATTGTCGCGCCTCCATTCGCCGTTCGTTTTCTTCACTGTCAGGTGCGCTGTGAACCTATCGGTAAGGATTATCCCACGCATCAAGACTCGTGCGGTCTCATTCCAAATCCTTTGCGTAGTTCACTACGGAAGAATTTTACCCTATTTGGGGGTTTTTTCTAAAATCTTTTGTTTTCTTCTGTTTTAGGTCAAATAAAAGCCTACCGCGGATCATAAGATCATCTACGACCACAAGGTAGGGCGTCTACTCTCTTTCCCTCCGTTTCATTGCGATTTATAAAAACGCATTGTTGTGTCGTTAGTCGCTGTCTACCGACTTTGTGCAAATTCACCCAAATTCATTAATTAATTTGTTTCGCCTAGTTGTTGTATCTTTATTGATCATGAATTAATTTGTTTAATTTGTTGCAACAAGGTCGGACACCGCTTGGGGCGTGTCGACGTGATCAGTATAATTTTCGTTAGTCCAAACTTTTAATTTATTTAATTGCATGTGTTGCGCAACCTATTTTTGTTGTGTTCAATTTAAATAATTAATTTAGATTAATTATAAATCCTGAATTGTTGAATATTTGGTAGTTGGTTGTACTGATTTATTTATTATTAAAAAGTGTCTTTATCTGCATGTTTTGCACAACCTATTTTGTTGTTTTTAATTTGAATAATTAATTTAGATTAATTATTAACTTTGGAAGTGTTGGATCTTGGTAGTTGGTTGGTCTAATTTATTTATTTATTTAAAAGTGCATTTATCTGCTTATGTTGATGTGGTAATTTGCCTTGTTAAGATTGCTATGATGAAATATTTAATTTGCACTGTGTGATGCACGGGTGTACCTGTTTGGTTTCAAGTTGCAATTACATATATTGATATCATATCTGCTACTGTCGAAACATTAATTAAATTCAAGACGGGGAAAAGTGGTGGGTCCCGTATTAAGGGTCACGCTTAGACCCTTCTTTCCCGACGATTACTTCTATGTGTCGGGGGCGGTGTTCTTGGCTTTGCCGGACCGAGACTTCCCCGGGCTTTCTAATACTTATGAGTGATACCGGTTCCAAAAAGGCCCATCAGGATGGATCCGTTGGCAATGTGGCTAAGCCAGCCTCAGGTGACACTCGACCCCTTTTTGCAAGATCGGGACAGACTGAGGGTAAAGCCATACCACAAGTGATACTTGATCTTTCAAAATATTGCCTTGGACG